>OX493399.1:4510678-5779579 GCA_950371165.1 Lacanobia oleracea
GTAATTCACACCAAGCTAGTTCGCCAAATGACCAATTTCTCAATAGCTCAGGACGATAATATTAATGTCTTGGCTTACATGAACTACAGTACTTCAAAGGTTACTTTACAATATTTGCTTCAATTAACCCGGTTCACACTCGATTTCTTCGTGGAATAACCGTTTCTTAATAATGTCAAAACAGGGGCACTAGATTAGCACCATCCATGATGCTAACATTATATCAATAGATCGTAATCAAAAGATCCAAGCCAAGAATTTCTGAACAGAATTCAAATAACTAAAAAAGATTTATTTCTAGAATAGAAAAGTGATTTGTGTGCACTGGCACAGTACTCACAATTACAGTCTTCTGAATGCACTCAGAAGAAAATAAAAAAAAAAAAACAAAAAAAAAAACGAAAAAATTCATCATCATCGGAAAACAAAACAAAACATTTGAATTCAATTTACTAAACTCCAAAAGTTTGTACCAATTATCGCGATTCACACAGACTTTTTAGAATGACCAATTTCTCAACAATATAGGACGATACGAATGCTTTGCCTTCTTGCACTGGGTCACGACGTGACCGCACCACTCACCGTAAGGCGTGGAGCACATGATCCAGACTAACGATAAACAAAAGGTCAGACATGTGCAGTCTGTAGAATGACATCTAGTATCCATGATTTGTTGGTATTGAATTTGAGGGGATTTTTATCCTTTGCTTTGTTTATTGAAAATATTCGGTTTGAAATTTTTTTAACACATAACAAAATCTAGAATATTTGGTTTTCAGATATTAGTGATGATACTGCTATAGCAAAATTTGCTAACGATACAGAAGAAAAAGTAGAGCACAATTCAAACAATAACTCGTTCAACTATACTAGACCAATGTATTAGATCAACCTCGTCTAGTCCAACTCACCTAGTTACCAGAAAAACAGCAAGAAAACACATGTCCCAGAGGTTATCTTACCAAGTTACTCAAAAGCAAACGTACAATAATGAGTGCATTTACGAGAGATGGGCGGTAATCGCGAATATTAATGACTCCTGCTACAGTAATAAAGGTTTCATCTAGATAATGACGCGTTGCAACACCGATGTGCACTGAGCCTTACATTTTGTAACTTTAGCGAAAGTGTTTGTGGGATCTTTAAGTTAGAATAGGAATGAAAGTAATGTTTAGAATATCTGTAACCTATTACATATTATCGCCTGAAATATCGATTCCTCTTTGCTAACTAATGCTTACCTAAATGGCTTGATTTTTTCTCAATAATTCACTAAGTTTTTGTACAAAATTTTCGGAAATCAAATCTTCCCAAATGTTGCCATTGTTTCATGTAATATAAATCCAAAATAGTCGTTTCATAATCAAACCATAGGCACATAAATGAGGGTCAAAGTAGTTCACCATAAGTATCAAACACAATATCATAGACTTACAATGCACATTTGAAAAACAAACCGCCTCGGGCACTTTTTCTCCCACTCTCAACAAAGGAGGTCTAAAGTCACAAATATTAATATTATCAACACATATCAAAACAGAATAAAGAATATTTTCTTAGAACTTTACATGTATGTTAGCAGTTATGGCGCTTTGTTCGCCATTCTCATAGTTACAAAATGTGGGAACATTAGATGCAAAGATATTTCGCACTATATTAATTACCTTAAAATTTACAACGTGTTGGGAAACTAGACTGAAGTTAGATCTTACATCGCTTAAAGAGCGTGAAGATTTTGTTAATGTGTTTGATTGTTATCTGGAGATTTATAATGATTCAATTTTGTTGCTTGAACAAGAATGTTAATTATTGTGTTGACTACTGTTTCATTAATATTACGATGGGTTTTAACTTCCTCTTTTTCTCTTGTTTCATTAACTAGTTCTAGGTAAGCATCAAATTTAATTAAAGAAACCCCATCATTGTATACTGTTTAGATCATAGTCTGAAAAATGATGGAAAATTAAATCGTTTTTAGCCTTAAGGTGAGATAGGCCTATCTAAAATGAAGCAAATCCAATAATCATTAAAGTGGATTAAAAGATTTATGTCATTTGTTTCATCAAAATCGAACATGTCCATAATAACTATTACCAGCATCCTCATAATAATTTTCTAATCTAAGATGCAACATTATATTTACGCAAAGAGTATGCGCACAAAAACGTTTGAAAATCTTTTCGTAACGTGTCAAACTGACGGACAGATTAGCGGTCTTACTAAAGCTTAAGTACTTACATAACAGGTCAATGATGAGCTAGTTAGAGAAGAGATAGTTACTGATAATGAAGTTAATGCAATTTCTGAGATACACAGGTTCTAATTGCGTCATGGTAATGTAATTTTAATTGGAGATTTTGAGTTGGCAAGCTATGGGCGTGTAGTTGAACATTTGGAATTTCGAAGTCATAGATTTCCTTTTTACAATATGAACCGGTCGGTATGAATTTAGCAAACACAAATAAATTTTAATAAGAAATACTGGCAGTTGGGAAAGTTACAAAAACAAAATACAATCGAGTTTTCAAATGTTACAATAATTTCGTGTTATCACGAACCTTAAAACCAAAACATAACTTTTCATATCATTTATAAGTCTTACTTGTGTGGCATTCCATAACGTCCACAGATACAGGTGTATTAAAAGTCTCAGGTGTCTCCAATCAGTCATTAACTGAACCTGCGTTTAACCTAGAACCAGCATACCCATGTAGTGCGGTCATCTTCACATTCTAAATAACTCGATACGATTTAAATAATTCGAGCGAACGTTAACGAGAGCGTTTATCGCTAGCCTTGGAGCTTTCGATGAGTCGAGTGCGGCCAAGAAGTAGGCGAGTGAGTTAGTGAGCTTTGTAATAAGACTGAAGAATGAAGTGAATTCTGTCATAGAATAGCATGGCTGCTCCCGTTCATTGTTAAACATTGACAAATCAACAAAAAGAAAGCTTGTCTTTCATTCATTTTAAATTTTTGAGACAGTCACTTACAAAGTTACAGAATAAGAATTCCTAGATTGCAACTCAAATGCAGCAATTCATAAAAGACACATTTAAGAGGCAGGTTTAAATAATAAAAACAGAAGCCTCAAAGCTACTAGGCTGCCAATTTACAACGACAATGAGAAACACACTAAACAACAACAATTTAAAATAAACGTCCTCATAATTACAATATTTGCACGCAACACTTACTTTACGGCCTCCAAAGTAAACAATACAATATTATGTGCGTGATCGAAATTACAGAATTATTTCGTAATTGAAAACTAACTCAAATTATATGGCCCACTTGTTACTATATTACAAAAGGTCATTTTAAATACACATCACTTTAATCATCATTTATGTAGACATAGCTTTTGAGACGATTTTAGTAATATACCAATTTGCTATGTCTAAAATAGTTGCATTCTATGTTTCTGTCAAACAAAAAGAAAAGCAAATAATTTTGGTATCCAATAAACTTTCAAAATAAATGGAAAGTATTTCCTATATTCTCTTCTGAAATTAAAGAAATAAAAGAATCCTAAAGATAGTTAGAACTATAATAATAATAATAATTCCATTCCATTTGAAATGTCTAAAGAGGCCTCTGCGAGTTGGCTTCGGCCCCTCGTACGCCTACCAAAGGACCGGGTCTCTAGGGACCCGAGAATGTCAAAAATATAATAATAATAAATTTATTTCAGACTTTGTCCATAACGTTTGTTAGTAACAATATTCTTAGCCTAGTGTTAGTAAGTACAAATAGTTAGGCGCTTATGATTGCACCTTTGTTAATTCACACAGTTTAGGAAGCAGTAAGTCAGACGAATAAGATTTGAATATCATTAACCCGCATGCCCTTTACATGGCCAATGTTTGGCCTCTCCTGGCCAACGCCAACATCCAACGCTCTATTTCTAATGATCTTGTTGGGTAGTCGAATGTTGGTCAATGTTGGCAGCCAATCTGTTAGTCATTAGGCTTGTGAACCCGTCGCGTGAAATGCCCTGAGAACGACAGGTTGCACATAAATTACGTTGTCTTATGCTGATGCTGATATATTATTCAAAACTCCTTTAATATTATAACAGGATTTAGCTGTATGGTTCATATTGACGACATCTTTCAAAGTCCTCTCACCAAAAGCAACATTACTTATATATTAATGAAAGTGAAGAGAATACTCTATAACCTTAGACCATTAATTGTTTGTGTTGTTTCTTTCATTTTTTTCACCATTCTAAGAAACCTTTCTACGTCCGCAACTTATGATTGTGAATTCGTTTCGTTTTCGTAACTCAACCTTATTTCCCCTCATTTCAGGTACCTACCGCGGTGAGGGCGCTGGTGCCGGCGGCAGTGGCTACGGATCCGGACCTGCTGGTGGTTACTCTGGTGCCGGTGGTTTTGGCGGAGCTGGTGCCGGTGGCGCTGGATCAGGCTTCGGAGGTGCTGGATCAGGTTTCGGTGGAGCCGGCGCTGGCCGTGGCGGCGCAGGCGCTGGTGGATTTGGAGGTGCCGGCGCTGGCCGTGGTGGTGCTGGAGGAGCTGGTGGCTTCGGAGGTGCTGCCTCCCGTCAGTACCTCGCCCCCAACGCTGGAGGCAGGGGATCCGGATCAGGAAACTTCAACTCCCAGACTGGATACCGCTACTAAGATGGAAACTGCTGTGGTGATGCATGGAGGTGATGACTGTGCAAATGTAGAACAGGAATTAAGATATCAAATTCTGAAAAGTGTTAACGAAAAATTTTGTCACAGAAAAAATTCAAAAAAATTGCGTTGATTTTTTATAAAAATTAATGTAACTGTTTTAATTTTTTTCTTTCGTGACTACTAAATTGTTTAATGTTTTGATTTGCACAGTCGTTAATACAATTTTCGTTAATCTTTGTTATTGAACATCGTATTTATTATTTTCATTTTGTTTTTCGCACTTTCTTTATCGAACTACCCTCCGCCATCATTCACTGGTACGTGATGTATAAATAACGAATACTTTGCTGTGAACCGATACTTGTGATGATAATTTTAATGATATTGTTATTATTTTGTTCATATAGAATAATACTGTCTCTCTTTCTCTTTATGATGTGATCTCAAATCTTTGTATAAAACTCTTTTTTTTTTCTATTTTGAAATTAAATTCTTCCTGTTAAAAATGATAGTTATAAGTTTTTATACAGCAATGCAAGGACAGTATAGACTAAGATGGAAAATGTATAAAAAAAGTTACGTTTAGTTATTAAGAATTGTAAATATGAAAAGAAGCAACGAATATACGACTTAATGCAAACATAATAATTTTATTTCGTTTCCCATAATACTAAGACTTATTTATTTGCATTAAAATATAACAATTAAAACACAGGTACATAAACACAGTATCCAAAATACCCAAATCATGATTGTAAAATTAATCATCTGCCTAGCCTTTTCCCAACTATATTGGGGTCGGCTTCCAGTCAAGCCAGATTCAGCTGAATACCAGTGTTTTACGTGGAGCGACTGCCTACCAGACCTCCATAACCCATTAACTGGGTAACACGGTACTTCATGGCAAGACTGGAGTCACATTTACTGGCTTCTGACAATCCGTAACGACTGCCAAAGATCTACAAATGACAGCCGGGACCAACGGCTTTACGTGCTTTCCGGGGCACGGAGGAAACTCGGTATGTTAAGATGGTCACCCATCCACAGACCAACCTTGGCAAGCGTTGCTTAACCTTGAAGATCGAACCGTGCGGCTGTTATTATCTAGCCACGAGCTCCTCGATTGCAAAATTAATCATCAATTAAATAGTATCATATTACCGTTTTTGTACCATATGGCAGAAACTGATGACGGGACAGGCACCAGCTATTGAATGAATAATTCGAGGTGCATAAGAAGAAATGCCCTTCAAAATTCTTCCTTCCAAATTTCTTGGCTAAAACAAATGATGCAGTATTTAAAAAAAAAAAAGACTTTTTATGCCTTGCTGCTCCACAAATCAGTCAAAACTATTTTTGTCTATTAAACCGATAGACGAAAAATACTATGACAATTACAAATAAAATAGGTACCATAAAGCGTGGTTAATAGATACAGAGGATAAATAGGAATAAACTCAATTACATATTATCAATTTCCAACAAAGTATATTTATTTAAAATATATGGATAAAGAATCCCTGCAAACAAAATTTCATTAAGTTAAAGATCCCCCTCCTTAATAACTATGTATTTTCGATTCACTTTTATCATTTTGAGGGTATATGGAGAGAAGTCGTATCATAAGCTTGAAACCGAGATAAATCTTCAAGGAGTCAATTACTTGGTGTCGCAGAGTAGATGCAAAATTTTACCAGTCTAATAATCCAATAATTTCCGTCGAGACAACACGGGGCGGTATAAATTATAGTTATTTTTACTTTGTAGTGTTTTGTTTTTGGAAGTCGGTTTTATTTTTTTGTAAAAAAGTTTTTTTTTTTTTTTTTTTAAACCACAAACACAGCGTGCCGGCTTGATGTTATGCTATGAACTTATGTAAACAATCAACAGAAATATGATTTCAGAAATCTAGATTCATTTGCTATCATTTATTGAAGAGTTCCGTTGCCTACCTCTGAAGTTCTTCATCAGATCTTCACCAAATTTAAATGGGACTAGCCCGGGAAAATACTCTTCCAAACAAAAAAAAAAACATTCAAATCGGTTAACAATTGGCGAAAAAATCGCTGAACAAACATTTTTCATGGAATCCCATCATCAGATCGCGACTTATACCTTCCATCATCAGTTCAGCAACATGAGATGATGATTACCAGGCACAAATATTTGAATTGCGTTAGAAAGTTTATAAAAAAATTATGTGTGCTTATAAAATTTGAGGGTTTCCCTCGACTTTCATGGGATCCCATCATCAGATTCTAACTTGGCGAAAATGGGACCACCTCAGAAGTATAGGCTTTCAAATAAAAAAATAATTTTTAAAATCGGTCGAGAAAAAGATGCATACCATGAAGACTGTTTAGAAATGGCGCTTTCTAAAATCGTAAATTATGTTAGTCATTGCGTCTTACTGCATGGAAAATTTGAAGAACGGTCACTAGCGTGAATTACGTTCAGGCTGTAAGGCAAGTAGGACACGGCAACAACAAATAAGATCCTTATTTTCACGTAATTAATTAAAACCTTAATGAAACTATTCTGCATATTATTAATACTTAGGATTTCAACTTAAGGCTATTAGCATAGCAAATGCTAGGTTTGTGGAATTTGTTCGAACAAGTCACCGCGGTTCCATAACGCAAAGGGTATTAGGAGGAACGCGGATGGAATTTAGTCATTAAAAAAAAACAAATGAATTTAAAATTATATACTTTCCTTTTTATTCTTTCTTTCTTTTTTTTTGTTTGACACTTACTTCTGCTTCGATCAGAGCGGAAGAAGTCATTTGATATTTTACCATTCTTTAACAAAACGTAGCAAAATAACGGTGTTTAAACAAAAACTAAAGCCCAGGACAGAACCATTCACTTCATGAATATTAAAATTAGCTCCTCATTTTCTTAAATCAATTGAATAAAAAATGTACAAATCGGATAACATCAAGGGCTTAAAAGGCAAACATTGGATGTAAGATCTTTAAAAAAAAACTGGTTATATCGCCAAGGCATCTTGTCTATATATGGGATGCACTCTTAGCCAAGTTTGAGACACAAGTTGATGGTAATATATTATATGTAATTGAGGGAATATAGATTTGTCAACGGTGACTTACTTGGATTGAATGGTAATGCGATATCGCAATGTGTCTGATATACGACCTTCTTGGGACATCATGAATCAATGGATATTTGATGACAATGTTAGAAATGAAATAAGTGGAATAATGGTATTAGGCTTTAGTAAGGTTTTTTTTATTATTTGTTATGGGTTTGCTCTTGAATGTTGTCTATATCAGAGATGACAGAGACAAAGTCTACGATGGAGCGAGCCTACCCAGAAGGAGCCTGTTCACTCTAACTTTCAAAAGAATAGGGTTGTATCACGAAGTGTGCTGTCAATCCATGTAATCAAGATGGAAAGACAGTTCAATTTGCGCTCATTCCATCCTGAGTTTTCACAATTAGAGGTTTACAGCATCAACCGGCTGTTCCTCTAGCGGGGAACTCGAAGGAGCAGAGTAGGGACTTCATTCTCCGCACTTAGACTCTCATTCGGTTATCCTGGCTACGTTAGCCAGCCTATCTCCGCCCAAAAGCACAGAAGTTTTCTGGGAGCTTCACGGGCCTCGCGAAGGGGAAGTGAGGGTATTGCCGCTCGAAAAATAGGCCTTGAAGCAACTGATGCATTTTTTTCTCTCTTGTTAGAACCAGCGGCAAAAAAGAAGCTTTGGTGAAAAGAATCAAATAGTCTTCAAGGTTGGTCGTGTCACAACTCTGACTCTCCAAACTACATCGGGTGTAGTTTCCCTGCTTTCCTCATCCCACCCAGTCATCTTCATTATAACCAAATAAACATTTGTTCGTGTTATCTAGTTGCAGGAGGTTTTAAGAGTCAGATAGCCAGTTACTTCTCCTACCTTACTTTATCTTTACTAATATTATAAATTAAATGCGAAAGTAACTCTGTCTATCTGTCTGTCTGTCACGATTTCACGCCAAAACTACTGAACAGATTTAAATGAAACTTGGTACACAGATAGTCTAGAGTAAAAAGTAGCTTATTGAGCTACTCGTACTTTCAATAAGCTACCACGAGGGCGAAGCCGCTGGCAGAAGATAGAGTAAAATATTGGTACTCAACCGCATCCGGTTAGACTGAAAGCCGACCCCAACATAATAGGAAAAAGGTTTGGCAGACTAATTGATTTAATTTAACGCCATCTATTGTTTCAAGCGTAAACTACAAAGGCTTCGAGCTTAGTAAGCTCGCATCGCCCTGCGTAAGCGCTGCTAAGATTGTTATACACTTTGATAGTTACAATGATTGTAAACTTTTCTAGTAGTACTGTGGCGCTTCTGTCGATAGTAGTGTTTTGATTCTGCTGCGGTAGTACCTGGGTACCTAATATTAAACGATCGGATTTAACTGGCTTTCAAAGTTTTTTTTTTATTTTTTTTTATTTGTTAATGGGCTTGCTCTTGACCACAATCATGCCTGATGGAAAGTGACAGATGAGGTCTATGATGGAGCGAGCATGCCCAGAAGATGCCTGTTCACTCTTGCTTTGAAGGCAGACGGGTTATATGTGGACGGGAACACAGACGCCGGCAGAGAGTTCCACACCTTAGCTGTGCGCATAATTAATGTGGAAGAGAAGCGCTGGGTACGACTAGACGGGATATCGACCAAGTACGGATGGTATCTTCCCCAGTGGTGCGAAAAGCCCAGGTCCGTTCCCTGGGGGGGGGGGAGTGTAGTCAATTATTTTTATCTTTTTTATTCTAGCAGGTTAAGCAGATCACGTACGAAAGGCCACGCAAAAAAGACCTTCACTGGTATTGGAAATATTAAACATGTACTATATCAACTTCTTAAACCTATTGTGGTTTTAGGTTAATAATAATGTAATAACCCGTTTATTTCCAACAATATTACTTAGAATATAAAAAGTTTTATATAAATTAAATGTAGATTATTTAAATATTAATTTCTGTTGTTTGATGCTGGAACCCCAGACTGGGTAAAGGCCTCCTCCAGTTTACTCCGACTCTCTCTGTCCCTTGCTTTTATTTGCCATTATTTTCCTGCTGTGGTGATTATTTCGTTAATCCATCTGTTCTTTGGACGCCTTCTGCTCCTTTTGCCAATTGGTCCTTTCCATATCGTTGATTCTAATGTCTATCTTTTGTCTCCGTATCTTTCTAGGTGCCCTGCCCATCGCCATTTCAGTGTTAAAGCGTATTGCAGAGCATCTATGAGCTTTGTTTTACTTCTTATCTATTCGCTTCTTATTTTGTGTATTCTCCTTATTTTCTTTAGATATCTTTCCATCGCTCTCTGGCACGTCAAGAGCTTAGTTTTTATTTTGATTTTGTATGTCCAAGTTTGATAACCGTATGTGAGCGTCGGTAAAATGCAGGTTTCCATTATGGACTTTTTAAGGTGAAGTGGAAACATTATTGTCTAAGTCCTGTTGACTATGTGAGAGGTAGGGTAGAGTTGGGAGAAACATATTCAACCTAAATCTGCCCCAATGCTTGCCTGCTGCATGCTTGCTTGATTTGCTTGCTTGTTTGCTTGCTCGCTTGTTAGATTGCTTTGCTTGCTCGTCTGCTTGTTTGCATGCTTATCTTCAATCAATAGAGATGACATCTATATATCATCCTCCTATTTCCTTTCAGGTAAATTAAATTCGGTAACACTACTTTATAAAGTCCATCTAGGTGTGTTTTTTATTTTTTTAAGGATGGAAAACCATCAAATGACTCCTCCCGCTCTGGGTAAAGCAAGAGGGAGTGTCAGACTCTTACTGACTAAAACCCATCCGTGTTCCTCCTGGTGCCCTTTGTGTTCCAAGGCTACGGCACCCCTTTCGAACAGATTCCGCAGCCATCTAGGTCTGCCAAGATGATTTGAATCAAATATGTACCAACAGTGCGTTCACAATTATCGTGATCATAACTAAATTGGTCTGCATCTTTGTTCTAAAGTAGGTCATCAACGAAGGTCTGTGTATGATATCAATTTGGCAAACGTACAATATGTATCTGACTTCATTAGTTTTTATCAGATACCGTGTGTTCACGATTTTGTAATCTGTCTATGTTGTGATCTCATTTTATGAGAACCAATTAGATTCTCTATTGGTAGCATCACGCTGTGACTTTCAGTAAGCTGGATGATGTAGTTTGAATTCTTTATTTGGGACGTTCGAAGGTCCTTTTGGTTTTGAATTCTATAAATCAGCTACCATCATCACCTGCCTAACCTTTTCCAAACTATATTGGGGTCAGCTACCATTGCAGCAATAAAAAAATAAAAACTGGCCAAGTGCGAGTCGGACTTGCGTGCAAAGGTTTCCTAACCAATTTAATGTTTTGAACATGTTATTTTAACATTACAGACTTCTCATAGATTTTCCTGTAATCTTTAGGTATAGAACTAATATCTGCATTTTTCAAAATTATAGGCTCAATAGTTTCGGAGATGGTAATTTTTGATCTAATTTCTTGAATAATTTCAAAATTATTTTATTTTAGAGTTATGAGAAAAATATTATTAAAACCCCTTACAGTAAGCCTTTCATTTGATATGAAACACGAACATTTTTTTAATTTTTCGGTTTGACCTCTAAGCTAAAAATCTATTTATTTACGTAACGCACGGTCTGTGTTTGGGTCACAGAAGTTCATAATTATGTACATCAAATTTCAACAGAATCAGTCTAGTTGATCCGGAGAAAACTGGCTGTGACAGATGTACAGACAGACAAAGAGACAGTCAGAAAAATCCAAGTGATCCTATAAGGGTTCCGTTGTTCACGGATGTTCGGAACCTTAAAAACACGAAAAGAAGAAGGGGTTCCATTAAGAAGTGATTTTTAATTTTAGCCTTTATCCAATAGTCCTCAAAGGATATCATACTAACATTCAGGTTTTGTTGCATCTCATCATTATTTCAGTCAAAAAACGTCCATTGCTGGAAATAGGCCTCCTCAAATTGTCGCCACATCTACCAGCCCTCATCAGGAAATTGGTCCACCTTCTGGGCCTTCCAGCGCTCCATCTTCCGGTACGCGTTGCAAACAATTATTATGCCCAACCATCATTAGATAGCCATTGTTCGAACTCATAATAAAAACAAATCTAGGCCAAATCCTATTACAATCACGTATCATTTCACGAACTACTGACATCATTTACTGAGAATCAGATAAGGGTTAGTGCTCATCATTCGCGTATTATTGCTAATTTAACTATTCTTTTTATAGCCTCACGTCTGTTGTCAAGGCTTGAGGTCTATTCCTTTGAGATTTGCACGAAGGTCTAATTTTTGCACGTAGCCGAGGTCTGGGAAACTGGTGAATATGACATTTTTGGATTTAGTAACTTCCCTGTTAGTGACTAAAAGTCACGAGCATGACTGTTTAGCGCGAAAGCACGGGCTTAAGTCCCAAGTGGAGAAGTGTTATAATTGACTAGTTGACCCGCGAAACTTCGTCTGCTGCGCTTCTATTGGTTAGCCTTCCCCGATTGGCTATCTAACACTAAAAGGATTTTTTAAATCGGACCAGTAGAGTAATCCTGAGATTAGCGTAATAGATTTGGTGTTTTGAGTTGCTGGTTTGATTGTCAAGTTGCTGCGACCTAAATTGGAGACAACCTTTGCAGAATAGGAACCTCACATCTGTCCTCGCTAGATATCTAATTGAGCGCGTAATTTAGAAAAGGGTGCAGGTCTATAAAACTTTGCAGGTTTAACAAAACATACAAAAAATACAACCAAATTGAGAACTTCCCCTTTTATGAAGTTGGTTAAAAATGGCAAAGCCACTCTCTTTGTACCATTTTCATACACTTGCACTCTATGATGTCATCTTATCTCGTCTCACCACTGTATATATAGGGTATAAGTTGGTATGTGGTACTTGAAGATAAAATTATTATGTCTTTTTCACATGGAGTATGTGAAACATTTCAATAAATAAATTGGCACCAAAAGTGGTTTGGAAAAAGTGTGACTCGTGCCTATTTCGAAATGACTGGTGGTGGTGGTATTTGGGGTCATCACAGTCAGTTTTTATCTTTACTACAACCCCAATCTCCTGTAAATTTGATGCGAGTTATTCTTATAAAACAACAGTTATGAAACAGCGTCTTCTGACGTTCGAAAGGACAAATTAAAGAAAAAACGTGGCCCCGCACTAGGTATATCTCCTGTGTCGTGGGTACGTTCACAAACATACAAAGTCACATACACAAACAGCCAGACACGAAACAACTATCTGTAGGTCATACAAATACTTGTTTCGTGCGGGATTCGAACCCTAAGCAGCGCAGCAGCCAATGGCTCAACCACTGCGCCAACCGTGTCGTCGAGGAAGAGAATGTTTGAAAGGATAACATCAATTAAATCGGCATGATCGTAACTGCCAATCAATGAATAGCTAGCTATAAGGATTGAGTTTTATGGGGTGCCCATTTAACTAACGATAGGTTTCAGTAACTGACTAACACTTACTCATTATAAGTAGAAGATATAATAATAATAATATTATAAAAAGGAAATATTCGTTTGTTTATTTGTTTGTCTGAAATGAATAGGCTCCGAAACTACCGGAGCGATTCGAAAAATTCTTCTACCATTAGAATCCTACATTATCCCTAATAAACATAGGCTATAGAATATTTTCAAGAAAGTTAGAAAACTTCGATAATTTAACTCAAGGTGTTAAAAAAATACCAAAAAAGATCCTTACATCGCGTACGCTGCGGAAACTATTGACAATAGAGGAAAGTGATGTACTACATCGTTTTTTGTTCAAATTATTGAATCAAAACCCCCGGTGAAATGGAGTAGTAGTGATTTTAGTATCATAATGTTTAATCCTTATCTATTAAAATTTAATAATTAAGGTTGGTTATGTAGGTGTAAATTATACTATTATTGAATCAAATTGGACATTTGTTTAAAAGTACGACGGATATAAAAATACAGTAAGTAAGAAAAATGTTGCGGTTTGAGCGAACTGCCATACGTTTAGTCTATTAATAAGAAATTCACTCAGTACCCGAGGGTAGAGTGGAGATGATGTTCGGGGAGTACTTACCAACTAAACCCACGCGAACGAAGTCGCGGGCGAAGTGCTAGTTATAGGTAAAAGATGAAACGAACCGTTTTGCCGATTTGTAATCAACGATACAAGAGGCTCAATTTTATTTACGGCTACGATCCACATTAGCATTTCAATAAAACCAGAAATAATTTAAGCCAAATAAGTAACGGTTAGAGTATCTACCAGTTGTTTCATAAATTATTGCCACGAAGAAGTTGATGAACTTTAACAAACTGGTCAATTCATGTGTTACTGAAAAAAAAATCAAATAAAATACTCAATTCACACGTAAGCTCCTAAGCAAGGCGCGGCGTTGCTATCACGCGTTTTCATTGAACTTGCTTTATCTGTAAATTATCTGCCTAACATTTTCCCAACTATATTGGGATTGGCTTCTAGTCTAAAGACCCATTAACTGGGAAACACGGTAGTTCTTGGCAAGACTGGATTCAGACATAATAGTTTCTGACAAACCGTAACGACTGCCAAAGATCTACATACAAATGGCAGCCGGGATCAACGGATAACATGCTTTTCGAGGCACGGAGGAAACTCAGGTTGTTAAGATGGTCACCCATCTACAGACTAACCTTGGCAAGCGTTGCTTAACCTTAAAGATCGATCCGTGCGGCTGTTTTTATTTAGCCACAAGTTTAATCTGTAAATAATTCTTTGTAAACATGAGGTCACATCGAAGTCGCCTTTTGAAAGTGAGAGCGTATTGGTGAAAAAGTTAAAACGCAAAGCGCAGGACAGTGCAATTGCGGTTAGTCAGCAACAAATCTCCATTACTCTTAGGCCGCAGCCACGAACTCAGCGGAAGTGGCAGCGGCGGCGGCAGCGTTGTGGCGACGCACACCTGTTCACGAAGCCAGCGGGCAGATCGCGTGGTGCTACAACGGAACGCGTAGTGTTGTGTTATAAGAAGTTGCCTATCTATGAATACGTCACTGCAGACGCGCGGGCACTGCTCGACTGGCGCGCACCGCTCATTCGCTGCAACCGCACTATCATTAACAGGGGGAAAAAACATTATTTATTTGACTCTTAGATACTTGTAGGTATCTCCATTAGTTTTTCACACAAACATTACGGTAGTTATCTTTTAATACCTATAGCTTAGGTTTCCCTCCGCCGATTATTAAGATTCCTGGGCCCCTAGTCTGCTAATTTTTATAAATTCGTCATTCCAACACGATGTCATTGTCATTTTGCTAAAAGTTCGTAATCTACTAAATTCATAATGGTCCTTCACTGATCGGTCAGTTGCAAGTCAGTGGTCTCGTAATGAAATCGTAGTGGAATGAAAGTGTCGTATTGCCATTATTATTAAACCCGTTTGGAGAAATGATTTTCGAAAAACTGCTATTAAATTTGAACATTAATTTATGCCAGATTGCTTTTGTATATAATTTTACATATTATATATTAGTGTTCTATGAAATCTGAAGTAGAATGAAGGTCGTAAATAGCAAATACGTGATGAAACTCATTTATATTTTATCCGTCTTGCTGTCAAAGTCAAATGTGACATTAGTGACATTAGGTACTGTTTACTTTACTGACGTCGACGTCTGTTTTTATTTGTTTTGAAGCGACCGGTGTTTTGCAAAGAGATTGAATTTTAACGTAAGCGTCATTAAAAAATCAAATTAGATTTGTTTATTGCTTTTTTTTACTTCTCAATAACGACATCATGAGACTGTGCATCAATTGCGGAATAGCAACGGACCGCTGCAATACAATAGGAAGGTGAATATTGGAAAATGAATCATTCTTTCTATTGTACAGGAATGGGTGGGTTAGTATCTGATATTTCTTATCGTAAACATTTAACATTTTTATACCTAGGTAATATTTAATGTAAACAAACGAAATGTAATAGGTTCTGTTTAGTTTTCTTTTAATGGTTTTATTTTTAAAAATAATACCAGAATGTGCAACAAATTCAAATTCAAAACATCACCAATCCAGACCAAATCTGTATGGTCAATTACAACCTATTCTCTCTCTTAGAGGGGAGGCCAGCGTCCCTTCAATGGAAATGTAATATGGTCACTTATGTTTACCAAAATTGATTCAGATGTTTATTTCTAAATGCTAGTGCTAGACCTAATAGTCTAATGATAAATGTTTGTTTCAGGTAAATGAAAATGACTTCATCTTCCAAGCTTGCTCTTGATGAAAGTAGACCAGATGGAAATGAACAGACACTAGGACACCGATGAGTGTTATTCAATGTGGATGTTGTCTTCTGAAAAAAGTTTGTCCTCATCAACTTGTAGAGTACAGAACTGGTACAGTGCAAGAGTGTAATATAATGGATTCTGCCGTGCTCGGTTAGTTTACTAGCTTTATTCACGGGCTATGAAAAACATTATTTAGTTTAGTTTTGTTAACGAGGGTTAGTTTAGTTTTGTTATGTTGCATAGAGAGTGTAATTTTCATTATCTAGGAACTACTGGTCTGATTTGAAAAATTCTTTCAGTGTTAGATAGGCCATTTATTGAGGTAGGCTGTAGGCTATATATCATCACGCTAAGGCCAACAGGAGCGGAGCAGTGATGAAAATTGTGACACAGATGAAGTTGCGCGGGTCAACTAGTACTAATATATAAAGCTGAAGAGTTAGTTTGTTTACTTGAACGCGCTAATCTCAGGAACTACTGGTCCGATTTTAAAAATTCTTTCAGTGTTAGATAGCCCATTTATCGAGAAAGGCTATTGGCTATATATTATCACGCTAAAACCAACAGGAGCGGGGCAGTAACGAAAATTGTGAGGCAAACGAAGTTGCGCAGGTCAACTAGTATTTAATATTAGTCAAGCTCTTAACATCAACATTTCTAATTTGCAGGATTTCATTAATTCAGTTATTTTCAAAATAGGCACACACATACACAATGTCTCTGTGTAATGGCACCGTGTACCTAATGTGGATAAATTATTTTCAGGTGGGTGCTTCAAGTGTGCTTCTTTTGATGGGTGCGAGCAAATAGAGCATCCCGGTATTTCCATTCAGGCCCCTCACCATCTGGGGCATCTTCATCAGCTGTCAATGAGAAGAACAGTCAAGACATTCCTCATTTAGAAGAACCTACCTACACACATATTATGATAATCCTAATGAAGAAGATGATTAAAACGATTTACTTACTATGTTTTATTTTTATTTTAATATAATACTATTTCTGATTACTGTACCTGATATAAGTTAGCACCCTATTAAATACAATATAAACAAAAGCAAGCCAGGAGTGATGCACATGGCCCTTGTCTAAAAAATATAGTTTTCTGAAAACTTCAGCTTAAAGAAACTGAAAGCCTGAGCACTTTTATAAAAAATCATCGTTAAGCACTGCAGCATAGCTGCAAGTGCATTCCAGAATATATAGTCTCAGTTCTCTATAACGACGAATGTTTGATAATATTTAGTGTACAGGAAACATAGCCACAAAAATATGCATTTTTCTTTATCTATTTTTGTTTGAACGAGCTAATCTCTGGAATCAGTCAGATTTGAAAAATTCTTTTTATATTGTTAGGCTATACGGGAACGGAAAAAATCGAGATATGCGCGTACAAAGTCGCGAGCTAAAGCTAGTAACTTATTTAAAAATAATAACCTAAAATATGGGCTAATATTATCTGATTTGGTCAGTGGGTCAAAATTGGGTTCGTGAAACCTTCCTGAATGCTCTAATTTATGGCGAAATCCAGCTGTGTAACGCCAGGCCCAAGTTTTTATGGAGTTACGGTTTCTCGAAAACCACAGACACCTGGCGCTTGGCTACTGCAGCCGCACCAATGAAGGGCGATGTTTGTCCAAAAAATATTGGATATAAAACGCCGGTAGAATGGCACAGTGACTGGAAAAGCAATGACTACACAATTACTTTCTAATGGTAGGTCACTGATCGATGGAACTGTCAAAATTTTAGCAGATTACCGCATACGTCTGTCATTATGTACGAGATTACCATTATATGCCATTTCGTTCAGTGGAGTGTCAGTGATTGATCATTGGAAAGTCATAGTGACACTATTATGTTAGTAGATTACCAAACTTGTCAAAATCAACAATTATGAGATCAGTGATCGACCATTCTGACACTATTGTAATAGCAGACTTGGGGCCCTGTAGATGTGGAATAATGAACCGAGCTATTATTCCGCGCCGCTGCCTTCGTGAACAGTTTCATATAAATCTACACATTTATATGAAACTGTTCATGCGCCGCTTTTAATGCCGCTGGTTGCGCCGCCGCCGCCGCGCCTTTGAGCTTGTTTCTAGAGGAATACAGACATTTATCAGAAATTCTAAAGGCAATATAAGAACTTTTTATAGTTTCATCAATCCCTTTGTAACAGCTTGGGACAATACCGCTACACTTCCCAACCACTGCAACTCCTGCAAGCCAGAATCAACAGAAGCTGCCACTTGAATTAGGCAAGTCATTGAAACTCGACTAGTCCTGGAAAATCAATAATCAACACCAACTATCTTGGAGATCGGTGGGATTTCCCGATTTAGCGGAGAAGGATGCGGCTCCACGCTGAAGATTAGTTGTATATTTTAATGTGTTTCTGTAACCTACTTACAATAGAATTTAAGTAAAATTGTAACTAACCCTATGGAGTCCGGTCTGAAATAAAAACTTTCTATTCTATTTTATTCTAAAAGCCAGCCAAGTGTGAATCGGACTCTCACACAAAGGGTTTCGATACCATAAACAGAAAAAAACGTTTCTTTTATGGGAGCCCCCTTTATTGATTTTTTAATTCTTACAGCGGCAATAGAAATACCCACTCTGTGAATATTTCAACTGGTAGACAGTTCTATCATCTATTACGGTTTTTGAGATACAGCCCGCTGACAAACAGACGGACGGACAAACGGACAGCGTCAGCTTAGTAATAGGGTTCCATTGGTTACCCTTTGGCCATGAAACCCTTAAAAGAAACAGCGGAAGAAAAGAAAAACGGGTACTTGCTATAATAGGCACCCTTACCCACAAGAGAACAACCACAATCAAAATGATCCCAAAATCCAACGACCCATGATTTTATACACGAACAAGTTCCGTTTAGACTTCGGAGCCTTCAGATGTTCACGACATCATCATAAACAACCGATCATGAACCGATTGATCGATAAAAAATCATTAATTGATCCCATCAAGAGCTGTTAATTAAACCGTGGGATCATTACGTACGCGGAAATCGATTCGTTTTACGATATTTGATGAAGAATCGAATAAAAAATCGGTACTGTTGACAGAAGAGTTATAAAATAGAAGATGTTTTATTAATCGTTTAAAAAAGATCTATATAATTTTGCAACATCATAATGTAATTATTAGATAATTAATCACGTAATTTTTCTGAATAAACTTTTTGCTGATAAACGATTATGAGTAGTATCGATAATCGGTAATCGTAATATTTAAAAATAAACCACTTCGAATAAAAAATTGTAACGCCATATTTATTTTTAGTGGTGTCATAATGTTGTTAAATTGTCATGAGATCTATCAGCATTCATCATACCTTTGCCCTTGTTAACAAATTATTACAATTCGGCGCAGCATGTCTTCTTCTATAATAATATTATTATCAGGTTAAAGTTTGACAGTTTGTGGGTTTGCGAGTTTGTGAGGTTGTGGGGGGATAAGCTCTACATTTTGAAAATTCTTATGCCAATAGAAAGCTACGTTGTTCGTGTGTCATATTACCCCGAAAAATACCGCCCAACGAAGTGGGAACGAGTAAACTAGTTTTTGATAAGTCTCTATGAGTGTTAGTTTCAATACTCATCTCTTTTCTAGCTATATCTTCTTTCATACAATAATTCATCCGTAGTTTTTAGGGTCACGTATCCATAGGGCAACTAACGGAACCCTATTACTAAGCCTTGGCTGTCCGTCAGTCCCGCCGTAATAGGTAGATAATTGAAATTTTCAGATTGTGTATTTCTATTGCCGCCATAATAGCAACTGTAATATTCATCTGATGCCAGCTGACCCTGCGAGTCTCAAATTCCAAGAATACTAATGAGTAGGATCATTCTGAAACAAACGTTTGAATTCATTAGTAAAATTAACTTTCTGAAATGGTGATGATAAAGCGCAATTTTTTGGATGTGAAGTCATCAAATGACTCCTTCCGCTCTGGGCGGAGCGAAAGGGAGTGTCAGACTCTTACTGACTAAAACCCATACGTGTTCCTCCTAGCGCCCTTTGCGTTCCAGAGCCGGCGTAAGTCTTTCAAATAAATTCCGCTACACGTAGCGCAACTTAACATACTATCTATTGTCAGTTAAATACAAGTTGCCGATATTTTCAACCTGCAGTTGGAAGAAAAACCTTTTAAATTATGGAAAAAAGCGAGAAATTGTGAATCTTTCGGCTACACCATGTACATACCAAGGAAACAGGAGTGCAAAAATAATATGCGTAGCAAAACTAAAGATAGAACTAATAGATCTTAAATAAAAACTAAAACAAACATGTGCAAGGAAGACATTATTGCATGCACTTAAATTTTATTAAATCAAGTTTTACATACATTCCGTATCTAAATCAATAAAAATAGTCACGCTTTTGCATAACTTAATATTTTAGCATCAACAAAACAAAATTTAAATTTAAAACGTTTTTTTTAGTTTCTTATCAGCCTGTTTTGTCCCAATGCGGGACAAAGGCCCTGTTTCATAACTTTCCACAGATCTTTTCTTACACTACCTCAGTGGTATAACATAATCAGCCTATATTATTCCCACAGCTGGGACACAGGCCTTGTCTCGGTGAGAGGGAGCGGGCCGTAATCCACCACGCGGGCCCAGCGGGTTGGTAGCGTTGAGAGCAGTGGTGATGAAATAATTTACACGAAGTAAAGCGCATGCCTGGATTCGAATCTACGACCTACAACTCGTAAGTCGCAGCCGTTACCACCGGGCCACCACTGATCAGTGGTTTGCGTCAGGTCATCCCATCACCGCTTTTTGGACTGCTCTCGGTAACGGTGTCCATCCTCTGGCGCCCATTGTGTGAACACTGTTTTTTTTGGAAATTCGTACACGTTGTTTTCTCTCTGCTTTCAGAAAGTATTATCGCCTACTATCAACCCATAATTGGTGTATTTTCACTTGGCTCCATGATACTCATAAAGTTGATTGAATTGAATCCCAATATTGAGTTGTTTCATTGGTTATTGCATTTTCACTTATAAGTCATAACAAGTAAAGTTTTTTTTTGTGGATTTATCAGCCATTTTGAAGTTAATTGATAATTACCCAAAAACAGGAGTCCTTTTCAAGGTCGGGAAAGAAATATTTTGACCGTTATAGGGACTTTAAAAAAACAGGAAGCATCATCGCCAAAGTTACTTCACAACATCGTGACCGGACACACGCAAAGCCTACTACTTAAGTGCCTATGTACTTACAAAATCTATTTTACACGTATGTATATATTAGTAACATGGTGTACATTCGCAAAAAAATATTCATTAACCTTTGGTTGTCGGGCACGAGACTCGAGACAAAGATCACTCGCATCTTTAGGTTTTTTAAGATAATTAAGACAAAAAACGTTTAACACTTTATTTTTAGTAGATACCTATTGTTATTGTTGGATATTCCTAGCAAACTGAGAATTGAAAAGTTCAGACAGCAAGAGCCATTATGGAGATACATTATTTTAGTATAAATGATAAATGATATTTATTTTGCAAATAGGTTACAAGTAATTCTTTTACACGTCATTTTTTTTTTTGACATATTACTCTAGATGAGGCCGGCATTTCCTAGCTGACTACCCTGAGAAGAAACACCGAAACTAACTCAGAGGTCAGTCTCTTTTGAAGTCCATACAATCGCCAATAATATATGAAAACCATGTAGGTTAACGTCTGAAGTGGCCTTTTGAGGAAAGCACCACGCAGGTTTGAGTGGGCCTGTCCGTAAGACACGTACGAGGCCCAAACAATCTAAGGAGTTAATGATCGTACTCTCAAAACCTATGCAGGGGAAAATGCATGATCTTATTAATTGCCAAGAAAAAGATAAGCTACGGAAAAGATCCCACCCTAGACCCTATTACTAAGCCTCCGCTGGCTGTTCTTCCGTCCGTTCGTCTGTCCGTCAGCGGGCTGTGTCTCAAGAACCATAATCGGTAGACAGTTGACTTTCACAGAGTGTGTATTTCTATTGCCGCTACAGCTAAAAATAATAAAAGATTAAATAAAATTAAAGAAGGCTAAGAAAAAAATAATGCCTTTTTTATTTATGGTACGAAACCCTTCGTGTCCTCACCAACATTATGTCAAACGTAAACATACTGCCGTATTCCTTTGTAGGTACTACCGAAAAGATAGACAAAGATGATCATCAATCTAAAAATAGACAAAATACACCATCACCGGTTACTACTTTGTTGCTTCTGTAAAAGTTAGGTATTAAATTAAGACCTTTTTTTTTTTTTTAAGGATGGGAGATCATCAAATGACTCCTTCCGCTCTGGGCGAGGCGGAAGGGAGTGTCAGACTCTTACTGACTAAAACCCATCCGTGCTCCTCCTAATGCCCTTTGCGTTCCAGGGCTGCGGCGTCTCTTTCGAACGGATTCCGCACCCCGGCAGGCACTGCCCCTAGCGGGCCCCGTCTCCCATGCTGACAGCTCCTTGAGGCGCGCGTGGAACACAGTGCGCCGCATTAAATTAAGACCTAGTACTTCAAAAACTAGTGTTAAAATCGTGTCTACTTAATCAATCTATGTTTTTAGGTACATTTTAAAACACTAACTATTAAGCAGTAATTGATTTTTTTTTACTGGCAAGGTGCCTTCTGCTTAGCGGAGTAATATTCTGTTAGTCACGAAAAAGAATCAGATTGAAATTAAAATTAATCGGTTCCGTTTTCGAGGATTCTATTCGTTGACTAGAATTAATTTAGTCTTTATTCAAAACAAGCTTTTCGTCCACGGCTTTTCTCAAATTATTATAAAATACTAGCTTTGCCCGCGACTTCATACGCGCAAATCCCGTTCCCGCAAGAATTTTGGGAAATCCTCTCTAATTGCTCCTTTGTACTCCCCAAGAAACCTACATGCCAAATGTCAGCTTTCTACGGCCAGTAATTTCGGCTGTGCATTGTCTGTTAGTCACTCAGTCAGTCAGTAATGGAAGAATTTTATATCAATTGATGATTATTCAAGTACTTATTGTATTTATTTTGTAATACGTTGTCGATTTTCGTAAAATATGGAGCATTTGTAACCGTCTTTAGGTTCCAATGTACATGGTGCCATTTCTTGTAGCGGCATCAATGCCGCCTCAAGAATAATCAACAAAAAAAACCACAACGCCATTTTATCCAACTAGTAGCAAACTACTACTTCGAAATCCTGCATCGCGCAATCATAGTTTACCGGTCAGAAGATCCTCCCTTTTCAATGGAGGTTTGCGGGACTTTACTCTCCGTACCGCATACCTCTAAAGTCTAACAAAGGCGGCTGGCGATCATCTGCCTAGCCTATCTATCTATCTATCAGGATATGGTTTCCGCACTTAGTCCTGATGTTGGACCATTGTGCGTGAGCCATGGCGGCCATTAGTCCAACTCAGTCAACAGATCAGTTTACCCGGTGTGTTCAAGATGTCTGTGAGCGAGTTCTGCGTTCCTATCGTTAGGTTCCGTATTTCGGTAACGCCTGTGCACTCGAGGAGTACATGCGATACAGTTTCCTCCTGCTCCATACATGCCCTGCATAGAGGACTGTCCGTAATACCTATGGTGTATAAATGTTTGTTTAATGAGCAGTACCCGGTGATGGTCCCCGCCACCATTCGCAGGCTGCACCTATTCAGTCGCAGAAGGCGACTGGTCAGTTCTGCCTAGCCTTTTCCCAACTATATTGGGGTCGGCTTTCAGTCAAACCGGATTTAGCTGAATACAAGTATTTGCGGTTGCCTACCAGACGTCCACAACCCATTATTACCACGGTACTTCATGGCAAGACTGGAGTCAGATTAACTGGTTCTGACTATCCGTAACGACTGCCAAAGATTTACAAATGACAGCCGGGACCAACGGCTTAACGTGCTTTCCGAGGCACGCAGGAAACTCGGTATGTAAAGATGGTCACCCATCCACAGACCAACCTTGGCAAGCGTTGCTTAACCTTGAAGATCGACCCGTGGGTGACAAAGGTGGCCGGCAATTTATGTATGAAAACTCATAACAATCGGTTCACCGATTTTAGATGCGTAACTCAGTTTGGATAGATTCTCGGTGTAACTAATTTCTTTAGTAAACACGCAGATACAAATTTAAAGAGGAAGACTGGTTGTCTTAGTCTGATTGTCAAAGTTCAGAGAGAGATCGACTGACATGTGGCTCTTATTATTTAGCTATAGGCTTCTGGGGGTCTACCTACAGTATTTTTCTTCGTCTTATCGTGTGGGCAGTAAGGTCTAATGACCCCAAACACCCTAGTGTCAGAGTTTCTAAACCGCCTCAAGCGCCTCAGACATGGTTTATTTGACGATCGCCATTTGACGGCCGGGACCACCGACTTACGAGTATACATGCCTTCCGAAGCACGGAATAATCTTTTTATCAGACAATCAGGTGATTGAAGCCGGGAATGTCCTATTCAAACTGGAATCACTGAATAAAGTATGCTTCCCGTGGGAATCGGACTGACGACCACCGGGTCACAAGGCAAACACCTAAACCAATCGACAACGCAAGCAGTTATCGATACAGTGTTGATATCATTTGATAAAACATAAAATTGCCATGTAATTAACGTTTTTACCTATATTTGCATAGAGATCACATCTCTGCATGAGCAACTCATTAATTAAAACTTAGCTCAAACATAAATGATCCAGACTCATAGTTACTTCCTTACAATTTCTAATAGACTTCTGGTTTTACAACTACATGGTACTAATGACTCTAAGGACCAAGAAAAACGTGCTTAATCAGGAAAAGCTTATCAGTTACATGGTTTATGTTATGAGTGTTGTGTAAGTCTTACACAGTATGAAGAAAATACGAAAACGAAAGTTACCCTTTTCGTCAGGGAGAAGCTCGCGTAAAAGAATAATACCATCCCATCAATTCCTGTGGGTGTCGTAAGAGGCATCTAAGGGACTCACCAGAGAATGGGAGGCAGCGTTTCTGTAAAACGCAATACCAAACACGATCAACAATCCGCCTTTGGGGAAGGCCTATGCCCAGCAGTGGGCGTCTTTCGGCTGTTACGATGATGATGAACGCTTCCCGACGTCAGTCCGCGAATCAGTCGACCATCCGTTATATGACAGGATTCCTCCGTGTCTCGAAAAGCATGTTAAGACATTGGTCCCGACTGTCATTTGAAGATATTTGGCAGTCGTTGCGTATTGTCAGAAGCCATAAATCTGACAACTGTGTTGCCAATCAGTATCGTGCTATCCAATTATAAGAGTTGTCGCAATTAGACATTTAGTACTCCACGTAAAATACTGGTACACAGTTGTATTCGGTAAGACCGGAAGCCAAGTTCTTATATTGGGTTCGGCTTCCGCTATTGTAAGAACGTGGAACTTGGTACGGTAGGCAATGGCTATACTGCGGGTCTAAAAAGGCCACTTTAGCAGAATCATAATATTAACTACACACTGTCAAATTTCAGTTTCATCTTTATCGTTAACATATTAGGTTCAAGGTTGATTGGGAAAATTCGACAGTGACGCATAGCGTGATGTGCTTTCTAATTCTGTTAAGTGGCCTTTTTTTTTTTTTTTTTAAGGATGAGAAATCATCAAATGACTCCTTCCGCTCTGGGCGAGGCGGAGGGGAGTGTCAGACTCTTACTGACTAAAACCCATCCGTGCTCCTCCCAATGCCCTTTGCGTTCCAGGGCTGCGGCGTCTCTTTCGAACGGATTCCGCACCCCGGCCTTTTTAGACCTGCAGATTCATTGACATAATAAATTCAAACGCAAGCACATCAAGGTACAACAATCGGTAATTATTTTTAATAGATTTTCAATTTTATCGCTAAAGCGATTAGACTCAAGGTTGATTGGGAAAATTAGACAGTTTCGGGTATTTTGATGTGCTGGCAGACTACATGGTAGGCAATTAAAAAACGTCAGAAGCACGACGACCCAATAGAACGGACGTTCATTTCCTATGAAGCAGCAGCGTCTCCAAAACACAAACCCATTGAGAAACTCAGGTATTGGCAACTAAAAATAATAATTAAAAAAGGACGCAAATTTCATAAAAACGGATCCTTTCAATAATGCGGTAAAACCCAATTATCAAGACGAACAAGCCAAAAGGTTAACATTAAGTTACTAAAAGCAACTTTCGACCAGGACCTAGACACTGCTTATATTTTCCACATTAACGCTGTAACTGCCTTCTAAAGATATAATATTAGTCTTACATCGTATGAACTTTAAAAACAATGAAATCAATCACCTAATCTATATATATTATCTGTTCGTATCTAGATTCATGAATACTTGGCTAATCGATCAAGCAGTATTTGAAAGTATCTAAAGCCGGGTGTAGACTAACCTGTGATCACCTGGGCGCAATAGCCGTAGCGACGCAACAACAATGGGGTATTTTACTAAAAAAATGTAATTAGTCCGTCTGATAGATTTTAAAAAAATATTGGACACGAATTTTTTCTTTTTTCACGTAAACAGAAAAGAGCGAGTTGAAGACACGCGTGACGTCATCTGGCTTGGTAAAAATGTACTTACTTACCTATAAAATACCCTAATAGGGTATTATATTAGTTTTATTGTAATAAAATTGGCGGCTGCCATGTTTTTTGGTCAAGTGGGGGCCATAGGATATTAAACACTGCGGTTTTTTTTTTAAAAGAAGATCAAACCGCGTGATTTGGCATGGCCTGTGGATGCCGTTTTGCGTCAATTTCAGTTTTTTTTTTACTATTGATAGGTACGCGTTTGACTATCTCACCTGATGGTAAGCGATGATGTGGTCAAAGATGGAGCACGCTTGCCTAGAAGTAACTTATTCACTCTTGGCTTAAAGACTCCCAGGTTTTACCTATCAGGAAACACAGACTCCGGCAGGGAATTCCATTCCTTAGCTGTACGCATTATGATTGTGTTCCCAAAACGTTGATGCCTAATGGCACGGCGCCGCTGTACATTGTAAACTGATACACAATTATTTGCCTTTTGAGCCTAGACATAGTGGTTATGATGAGCTATGACTATTGTCGGAAGTAAAGCTGTGGGTATAGGTAAATTTGCCATCTATATTTTTAGGGGGTAGCCGCTGGATGCAAGACGCACAGGACTGGTTGTTGTGGCGGCACTTGGGAGAGGCCTATTCCCAGCAGTGAGTGATGATGATGATGATTTTCATAAACGTAAGTTCATCCAAAACTTTCCATAAAAGTGGGAAAAGATTAAACAAACGATCTATGGACTACTGAGGCGTTTAGTAACAGAGAAGTATAAAAGAAGACATTTTGCGCTGATCTCCAAGTGAATGTAATTCTTTCTTTTAATCCTTGATAGGCTTTTTTACACACACATAGCCCAGACGTAGCCCAGACACGGCATATTGCTCGCACAACAGATGGTCGATGGGGCCGAAAAGTTCTGGAGTGGCGACCGCGTAGGTACCGGAAGACGCAACTTTGGAAGGCCTCCCTAAGGTGGACGTGCAGGACCGGTCGTTGTGGCAACGCTTGGGGGAGGCCTGTGTCCAGTAGTGGACTTCTTTCGGCTGATATGATGATAAGGCCTTTTTGGATTAGAAAACATGAAATGACTACTCCCGCTCCGGGTGGAGCGGGAGGGAGTGCCAGACTTTTACCGACTACAACCCACGAGCATTACTTTAAAATGAGTTCCATGGCTGAGAAAGAGTTACCGAACTCTTTCGATTAATTCTGCAAATAGGATGACTAGTGATGGAAGAAGACATGCTGCGCTCACCAGAAGTAAATGAGCACAAGGGTAAGATTATAAATCGAAGGTAGCACTTTTTTAATGTTGAAAGGCGTGCGTTCGACGACAATCTTACCTGATTGAAAGTTATGGTTATGGTGTACTTTAGTCATCATCATCATCTGCCTAGCCTTTTCTCAACTATATTGGGGTCGGCTTCTAGTCAAACCGGATTCAGCTGAGTACCAGTGTTTTACGTGGAGCGGCTGCCTACCAGACCCCCACAACCCATTAATTGGGTAACACGGTACATCTTGGCAAGACTAGAGTCAGATTTCAGTAAATCTGACTCCAGTCTTGCCAAGATGTACCGTGGTGCCGTGTCCGTCTTGCCGTGATGTGGTGCTTCTGACAATCCGTAACGACTGCCAAAGATCTACAAATGACAGCCGGGACCAACGGCTTAACGTGCTTTCCGAGGCACGGAGGAAACTCGGTATTTTAAGATGGTCACCCATCCACAGACCAACCTTGGCAAGCGTTGCTTAACCTTAAAGATCGACCCATGCGGCTGTTATTATTTAGCCACGAGCTCCTCATGGTGTACCTTAGTGTGTCCTAGTATTACCTAGTCTTCACGATTGCCTTTCTAGGCAAAATTGCTCCAATTTTGACCATCAATAGTTAATAGGTTACTTCTTTAACCTGGGGTCTTTATAAAAGTCAAGAGTGAATAAGTTAAAAAAGTTAACTTCGGTTGTAAATATTAGGAAACACAGACACAAATCCCTCTCCCATCTTTTTTTACACTGTACACATTATGTCATTATTTATCGTTATTTCTTAGACATAAGTCTCATTTTTAAATAGCTCATTTTTAGTTAGTTAGTTATCTTAGTCTGCAAAGTGAACGATTCAGATATCCCATTTGTCTATTTCACCTAAGCGATTAACCTAACCGCTGACCGGGGCGGCGGTGTGACTTTGACGATTGACAAATGATGGTCATCAGGCAAACTATTATACACAATAGATACCCATGCAGAAGATCCATTAACACGGCATGACTTTAGTTTTTTTCGAATATCTTATTTTTCTGAGTGTTTGTATTTATGGTTCATCACTATCTTCTTCTCTCGATATAATTCTAATTAGAATTCACTGACAGACATCCAAATAAACGAAAGCTATAGGATTCTTTATAATGTACAGAAAGTAAAGTGATTTCATCCCTGAAGAAGTGAAATAGGGGATGAAAATGTTAATACTGAAAATACTATTAACGTTTATACATATTGCTTGTCTACAAGTTCGTATTTATATATTACGTTGTGTAGCGGAAATTATTAGCGGTAAATATTACCTGTGCACATTTCGGTTACGTATAAATCCATAGGAATGGTATTGTAAATTTTATAAATGCAACAGTGTATGTGTCAATTACATTTTTGTGCCTAAACTGCTGCACAGCTTTTGGTGAAGCTTGTTACACCGATGGACAATGATCTGGACAAGGTCAAAGGATACATTTCTCCACAAGAAACCTTGTGGTAATAAAATACCTTTTAAGTGGGCAAACCAGTGAAGCTAGTACATAGTACTAGCAACCTTCTTCAACATCGTGTACAGAAGTTTTTATTACGAAAATTACAAAAAAATGCATAGGGCTAGAAGGCATTATTAACAGAAGAGATGATACAGCCAGTGCCTTGAATAACAATCTTCAAATTCCTTATACTAAGAGGGGTCTAACAATACTAGAGATATTAACTTTCTGTATATCTTATCTTAGCGATCTTACATAGCGACATAATTTTAATTTTCGACATACACGCGAACAAAGTCGCCGGTAGCAGCTAGTACATAATATAACCAAATCATTCACACATTCAACGCCTCATCTACAAAAGAACTCGTGCAACTAATATACAAGAAGCACGAAATAGTAATGATATCAATTCATGCAATGCAATTAAACATTCAAGATCACGACCCAGACAGTGAACTGATTTGAATCGATATGGACGGAGGCTTTCGTTTGATTTGAAGATGGAACGTGTATGTTATTGACCAGTTCTTCAAATATTAATTACACTTATGCATCAGTATTTATGCAATTTTTTTATAAAGGTCTAATTTAATTCTTCTTCTTCAGGCCTTGTCCTATTTCTAAATGGGGTCGACTCTTCTAACCGGTCTTCTCCAGAGATGTCGTTTCTGGGTCGTCATTGGTCTATCCTATCTGTGGCGAGGTCTTTCTAACTAACATCATGATCGGGTCTTGTTTTTTAAGTATTTGAAAGATATCTATATCTATATACTAATATATGAAGCTGAAGTGTTTGTTTGTTTGTTTACTTGAACGCGCTAATCTCAGGAACTACTGGTCCGATTTGAAAAAATCTTTCAGTGTTAGATAGCCCATTTATCGAGAAAGGCTATATGTTATCGCGCTAAGACCAATAGGGCCGGAACAGATGAAGTTGCGCGGGTCAACTAGTACCTAATACCTACTATAATATTATAAAGAGGAAAGATTTATGTTTTGTATGTAACGAATAAACTTAAAAACTACTGGACTGATTTAAAAAATTCCTTCAGCAATGGATAGCTACATTATCAGCAAGTAATATTGCTAATAGTAATTAGCGAGGCTATATTTTATCCCCATACTCCCACGGGAACAGGAACTACGCGGGTGGAACGCGTGACGTCCGCAAGTCTTTATTAAAATTCATTAAAAATTGATTCACCGATATAAGCGTGGAAGCGTTACAAACAAATCCATTTATAACCTTAGTTAGGAAAGTAACAAAAATAATTAATATCAGATTGTGAATTTTGTGTAAATATCACTATTACTAATTTCAATTAAAACTAAGATTATCAATTTAAAAGTAGAATTCACAAAAGACTATAGGATACTTGTCTGATCAAAGTAAAAGATAATAATTGCTTTAAAACAAAAAAAATAACATTGTTGTGTCTAACATTCTGCGTTCTATTGATCCAAATGATTGCAGAATCATTACACTTTCGCAAATGAAATACAATTCTAAATCCTTTCTAATAAGTTTAACGAAGAGTAATTAGTTTTAGTATTCTTGTACATTTAACACAAATTATTATTTTGCGTTAATAATCCGCGAATCCGGTTTGACTGGAAGCCGACCCCGATATAGTTGGGAAAAGGCTAGGCAGATGAAGATTATTTTAATGTTTTTGTGTTTTTTCAGGATCTCCAACAAAAGTTACACACAGTTTTTTGTCACATACTTAATACAAATTTAGTTAGGTATTTATTACAGGAAACCACAATATACATGAACAAATTAAACCCCAAAGCAGACGCAGTTAAAATAATTATTTAAATGAACAGAAAATATAATTATTTATAAATTATTTTAAAATTTAATAGTTCTTTAAGGAACTTGTACATAATACTTTATTTCTCACTATTAAAGATGTTTGAGTAAAGGATATATACCATAATTATGTTCAAAATAGCTATCTGTACCCGGTATTTAGTAACATTAACAACTTAACATGGTACAGTCTGTGACCAACATTATCTGACCCACTTGACTATTATTCACTAATAGACAAGTGGGTTAGATAATGTTGGTCACAGACCCTACATAAATGAAGGGAAAAGTAACCACTATATTTCTTCCATTAATTATGTACTCTTGTTCTCAAAGGAAGAGTGAGCAGGCATCTTTAGGGCACGCTCGCTCCATCATCCATTGCTTCCTATCAAGCCTGATCGAGATCGAAAGCAATCCAATTCCTTAAAAAAAAAACGAAAAAATTCTAAAAATAGACCGGTACTCCAATGAGGCGCCAAAAGACCAATCAATGGTCCTTTGCCCCATGCCACGTTAATGGAGTCCGTGAAAAAATCCACCAAGAATTGACAGGCGAGGTCAATCACGTTCGGTAGCTCTAAAAAGCTACAAACTAATTATGTACATGAACTATCACAGATTTGCTTCATTATCTTAGCTTTAAAATGACGTCAGACGCGTGCGTTCAGGATCGAGAGCAGATAGTATATAATAGGTCAGTCGACTCGCAGCATCACAGTTCAACTTGAGCTTCATCCTCATTAGGTTTTGAGTGTTCCAACAACTACTATACAAAATGAAACTGGTAATTAATTTTTGTTTAATGCAAAATATTTGCATTGTTAAATGTGATTTAGCTTAATTTTCCTTTCTATTAGTTTTCAACTAATTACCAATTGAAAAGTTTATTGTAACAATTATTTTAAAATATTCGATTTTTTATATTTTTAAAAATGTTGCTAATCAGTTTTATTTAGCTTAGAATATGCTTGAAAAATATTTTTTTTATATATATTTAGTTTATCTAAAAATATACAAGTATATAATTGTACTAAAAATTAAAATAGAATCAAAATTGTTCGAGAAACAAACGAGATAAAATAAAATTATTTTAAACAAATATTTATATCTATTCCTCTCGCGAAAGAGCTCTTTTTTATGGCAGCTGTATAGGCGTCATGGAATTTGACGTCACATTTTATATCGGATTTCTGAGTGCAATCTTTGAAGCTTCATAACTTTGTAGCTTATATGAAAGAAGGTATTTTAAAAAATAATTTTTTGATTGTTTACTAGAGCTAATAAGTGGTTAATTTTACAAAAAAAAAATGCCTGCGTATTACCTATTGTACATCATCAGAAAAACACTAAATAGTTTCGTTGGCCAATCTTTCTATTACATGACAAATCTAAACAAGTTCATTTAGAAACTTTATCAGTCAGAAGATGATAGATTTATTTAAGCAGCCATCCATTTAGAACTTCTGTCCTCTCTCCACAGTTCGTTATCGCCGCCCTCGTCGCCGTTGCCGCTGCAGGTCGCCTGGAACACCTGGAGCGCTCATACCTCCCTCCTGACAACTCCATCGGCGTTGCCAGGTCCTCCTTCGGATCCAACGGAGGCTTCGGTTCTCCTGGCTCCCACGGATCCTTCGGAGCTAACTCTGGTGCCTTCGGCGCTGCTGGAGCAGGTCTGCAGGGTCACAACGCTGGCGGTAACTTCGCTGGTGCAACCTCCAACCAGTACCTGCCTCCTGACCATGGACCTTCTGCTTCAAACGGAGGTTCTCAATTCGGTGGTTCTCATAATGGTAAGTTATACCAGAACCTCATCAGAAAAAAACGAACCCATTTTTTTATTTCACTATTTTTAAACGACAAGCAGCCCTTAGAAATTCATTATAACCAAAAACTTGTGTAGGGACCAGTTATTAACAACCTGCCAAGTGCGAGTCGGACTCTCACGCAAAGGGTTCCGCACCATAAACTAAAAAAGCCCCATTTGATTTTATTTTATTTTTATTATTTGTTGTTATAGCGACAAAAGATATACACACACTCTGTGAAAATTTCAATAGTCTACCAATTACGGTTCTTGAGATACAGCCCGCTGACAAACAGGTGGATGGACAGAAGAGGCTTAGTAATAGGGTTCCGTTGGTAACCTTTCGGGTATGGAACCTTAAAAAGAAATGAAACAACATAAATAAAATTAAATAAAATACGGAATTTATTAAATTATGCGCAGTCGATGGCAATAAAATAATTTGCATCGGAATGTCAATTAATAAAATAAAATATTGCGGTTTTTTGTCTTCAAAGCAAATATTTTGATGTTTTTATGATCATTTGGTTTTAATATGATTTACGAGCTTATAAATCACACTAATATGCGCTTTACAAGCAAAAGTCATTATTTATTTTACTGTGTCAATAATGTCAGTTAATTAGGGCTTGAGGAATTGATTTCACTGTTTCTTCTTCAAAATGACACAAATGGAAATTACGCATTGCCACGTTCAATGACAATAGTAATTCGTATACCATTATAATCATTATATCCCTATTCCTCTGCAGGATTCAGTGGACAGCAGAGCTTCCGCAGCCAGCAGCATAGCGGTCACCAGGCCGGAGTTGGCCAGCAGTACCTAGCCCCCAGGTCCCAGTTCGGTTCTCCCCAGGCCGGCGGTTCGTTCGGCGCTCCCAGCTACCAGCAGTTCGGCCAGCAGCCCGCAGCCGCCAGCCGTCAGTACCTGGCTCCCCACGCCAGCTCCCGCACCGGCTCCTACCAGCAACCTCCTCAGCAAGCCTTCGACGAACAAACCGGATACCATTACTAAGTACCTGGATAAAATGTAGTTGTTATAGTCAATTGAATTGTTTGTATGTATAAATAAATAGCTGTATATATTATTTTTTCAATATTATTTCTGACTTACACTATAATCACAATGAAACGAACGAACTAAAGAAAAACCGAACGTCTTTCTTACGCATATTTTTAAGATGTATGCATGAAATGATGGGCTGCCCCTGGGCTTCATTTTAAGCAATGATCATTCATCATCAGCTTATAACAGTCCTCTGCTGGACATAGGCCTCTCCAAGTGCACACCATTTGGCTCGACCTCCGGCAACTCTCATCCAGCTGCTACCAGCCACCCTACGAAGATCGCCGCTCCACCTAGTCTGAGGGCGTTCTACCTTACGTTGGCCGATGGCCTCCACTCAAGATATCGTCTACCCTAACGGTAATCGGTTCTACGGCTAAAATGGCCGGCCCATTGCCACTTCTTCAGCTTGCTTATTCTGTGAGCTAAGACCACAACTTTGGTTCTCTGTCGAATAAATGTATGATCATTCTTAATAATCATTCAGTTGTGTTTAACAACCACGGTTGTCCCAGTTTTTGTACTATTGATAGGCACACGTTTGACCACTATCTCACTGATGGTAAGCGATGATGCGAACGAAGATGGAGCACGCTTGCTCAGAAGTAACCTGTTCGTTCTTGACTGAAAGACTGCCAGGTTGTTAAAATATGTATACCACCTGCCTGCCTGTGTACCACCGCTATTTTATTCAAACGTCACAGGATCTAATTCACTGTGAATGGATTCCACGGGAGTCATCGAGCATCATTCCTCCTTAGTTCTATTCTGGTGGTCGCCTTTGTTGTTTCTGACATTCTGGAGTTGCAGTGGTTTAGAATGGTGTGGTAGCCTTGTCCCAATAAAAAAACAGTGCCGTCGTTTACTTGTATAATTTTTATCGTCTTTACCAAAAATATTTCGCTTACCAGCCGAAAGACGTACACTGCTGGGCATAGGCCTCCCCTAAGTATCACCACAACAACCAGTCCTGTGCATCTCGTAACCATCGGCTACCCGCGATCCCATTACTTTAATATAACAGTCCAGATTTTTTTTATTTTTCAGCTCTATCGACTATCTGTTCTGCGAGCAATGTGCCCTGCCCACTGCCACTTCAGTTTGGCGATCCGTCGGGCTATCTCGAAAACCTTTGTTCTCTTGCGTATATCATCATAAGTGATTCGATCACGCAATTAAACTCCAAGCATTATCCTAACCATTGCCCTATGGGTAACTTTAAGCAGAAGGCTTAAAGTTACCCCGGTGAGGCCGATTGTGAGACGCCACGTTTCGGTTCGAACAGAAAAAATACATACTTACTCTTGACTTCAAATAAATATCTCGCTGGTGTATTAAAGACCGCTGATTTGCCAAGGTCAAGTTCAACGAATCTTTAACACCTTTTACGTATAAAACACAAATGATCTATGTCATTAGGCTTGGATTACACTTACAAATGCGGTCTTTAAACTCAGCACTAATGGATTCTTGTTAGTTCAATATTTATATATTTTTACGCAACTGCCAAAGAAGGGTTATGTTTTTCACACGTATCTTGTATGTAGATATGTTTGTTTGTTTATAAAATTTCTTTATGACCTCGCATCTTCAAAACGGCTGGATGGATTTCAACCATTAGCTGTCGTTAGATCAAAAACTCAAGTGTCCTTACATAGTCGTTTTAAAAACAATATGGCGGATTTTTGGGCGCTAAATTGTATGTCGTTAATAAAAACAATAACCAAACGTACAGAGTTCAAAATGAAGATAATTAATTGGAAATTAGAATAATATAAGTCATAATAATTTAATTATAAAACAGTTTTCGTTCATAAAAGTGTGTCTGCATCGGTCTTTTTTAGTTTAATGCTTATAAGTTGACTTTTAGCAGTCGGGTTTTTTAAATTATATTTAATTGTCCATTTATATTTTTTTTATTTATACCAAAACTGTTCGATATATTTCGTAATAAGGCTAAATACACATGACTTTTTACTTGAAGCGTATTTCTTTTAAGAACATTGTAGTTCTTACTTTGGCTCTTTTGCTCTTTAGAGCAAAGATATTAAGGTGTATCTAATAATAAACTTTTAGTCTTGGGGTGCGCGGGGTACCTACTGCCTAGCCTTTCCCAACTATATTGGGATCGGCTTCCAGTGAAACCTTTTTTTAGCTGAATACCAGTATTTTACGTGGAGCGGCTGACTACCAAACCTCCTGGGTAGCATGGTACTTCATGGCAAGACTGAAGTCAGATTTACTGGCTTCTGACTATTCGTAACGACTACCAATGATGTACAAATCAGACAGCCGGTACCAACGGCTTAACATGCTTTCCGAAGCACGAAGAAAACTCAGTATGTTAAGATGGTCACCCATCCACAGACCAACTTTGGCAAGCGATGCTTAACCTTCAAAATCGAATCTAGCCAGCTCCTACTTCAGACTAACTGTTTTCCCAACATCCTCTACTTAATTAAGAAATACAGGGTGGTGTTTGTAACGCGAACTGTTCATATAATTGCACTCTATTTTCAGATGATCTGAAACTTTATCTTGCTGTTAGAAATAGAGAAGATTGTCAAAAGTTACAACAAGATATAGACAGAGTGGTAACCTGGAGTGAACAAAATAATTTGCAATTTAACATCTCGAAGTGCATGACTACGACTTTCAGCCGGGCGCACTCTCCAGTTACGTACCAGTACCAAATTAACGGGGTACCAATAGCGAAAGTGTCAGAAGTCAGAGATCTAGGTGTTAACTTCTCCTCAAAACTCGAATTTCGGGATTACGTAACCAAAACCTGTAAGAAAGCCTACAGAAATTTAGGATTCGTGTTGCGAGTAGCTAGGAGCTTTACAAATATCAAGGCGATTATTGCATTGTATAACTCTTTAGTGAGGAGTCAATTAGAGTTTAACGCAGTCATCTGGTCTCCACATGAAACTAAATATAGTATCATGTTGGAGAGAGTGCAGAATAAATTCATTAGGTATTTATACAAGAAATTTTACGGAGTATACCCATTTTACCCAAATAAGTATCCAACCTTATTCATCTTAGGTATGGTGGGATACAATGAGTTAAGGGTTAGAAGGAGTTTGGCGCTAGTCTCATATATCTTTAAGGTGATGAGGGGAAAGATTCACAATCCAGACGTATTGCGACAAGTGTGCATGTGTGTTCCGGACAGATTCGTGTGGCGGCGGCGGCGGCCGCGGCTGCTCGCAGTGCCGCGCGGCCGCTCTCAGCTGGTGAATGAGGCGCCGTTTACCCGCGCACTCCGTATTCTCAACAATATAGCAGAAGACATAGACCTATTTTGTTGTACTCTGGGTGGGTTCATAGTGAGAGCTCTCTTTGAGATTTGTTACAGTCCTTCGACTGAAAGTTGTTAGTTTTTAATGGTTTAGTTCTAATAATAGTTGACTACAATATCGCATTAGGTGGTAAACCTGTAAAGATAATTGTATGGTGGAAATAAATAAATAAATAAATAACACCTATTAAAACCATAAGGAAATAAGTTTAATGGTCTTATTTGTGTTTGTAAGGTTAAACGTAGCTTTTAAAACAAAGACAATCGGACAAACCCAGTTACTGCAGGCGAGCAAATTAAACTAAGTATATTAAACTGCACGCCACGCATAACAAAATGATTTGCGTAAATTACTATCGAATAAAAAACCCACTTTATAAGGAAACCATAAAAACAATAAAACCAAAATTTGCTACATTATAGTACAGAGATTGATTTAAAAAATCGAAATCACGACCACGACCTCATCCCACCGGCCCCCTTCTACCATCGGACATCCAGACGCACTGCATCTTACCATCCCTTCCTTGTTGCTATTCCATAAATTCGCACTTAGCGTTTCCAAACGTCTTTTATAATGCGCACAGCAAAGGAATGGAATTTGCTGCCTGCGTCTGTGTTTCCAAACGCTTACAACCCTAATCTCTTCAAAGTTAAAGTGAACAGGCAACTTCTGGGTAAGCTCACTCCATCGTAGAGTCAAGAGCAAACCCATAATATATTTAAAAAAATTTAACACCTTTATTTCCATATGGTAGGTACAAGAGGGCTGCATGTTGTACACTGCTGAGATGCTTATCAAATTCTTAAAGAAAAACTGGCCAGTGCGAGTCGTACTCGCACACGAAGGGTTCTGTACCACAGACATTAATTTTTATTATTTGTTGTTTTACAGCGGCAATAGAAATACATAATCTGTGAAAATTTCAACTGTCTACCTATTACGGTACTGAAGGTGCGCCTACAGACCCTTCTATTCATTATTTTTACTCCGATCTTCAAATTATAACCTGCGTCATCATACACCAGCAGAAGATGCGTAGTAATTCATTCACAACTGAGAAAACACGTCATTATAGCAATTAAATAACCATGGCAACACATCGATGGAACAAAAAAATAATGAAAGGAGAAAAAAATTAAAAGCCTATTCATCATGGCAGAGTTAGATCACAAAGATAGGTATAATCACAGTAGTTGTACAATTTTTATTCATTTGTTCTAGTTGTTCTAGTCTTAGTTTTTAAATAATATATTTCGCTCAAAACAAAGACAGAATGCTTAAATAGAAAAGCGTACTTATCTATATCTATATCTATACTAATATATAAAGCTGAAGAGTTTGTTTGTTTGTTTGTATGTTTGTTTGTTTGTTTGTTTGTTTGTTTACTTGAACGCGCTAATCTCAGGAACTACTGGTCCGATTTGAAAAATTCTTTCAGTGTTAGATAGCCCATTTATTGAGGAAGGCTATAGGCTACCTATCATCACGCTAAGATCAATAGGAGCGGAGCAGTAATGAAAATTGTGACGCAAACGAAGTTGCGCAAGTCAACTAGTTCTAATAATAAAATTTAGTTAGTCCGTCAGACAGATTTCCAAAAAATGTTGGACACGTTTCGTTTTGCTTAATCAAATCAATAAACATTGACTTAGATAAAACGCATCAAAGAACAGGAGTGGGGACTTTCAACGCATTGTATCTTGTTAATTTTTAGGGTTCCGTACCCGAAGGGTAACCAACCGAACCCTATTACTAAGCCTCCACTGTCTGTCCGTTCGTCCGTCCGTCTGTTATCAGCGAGCTGTATCTCAAGAACCGTAATAGATATAGGGAGTTGAAATTTTCACAGATTGTGTATTTCTATTGCCGCTATAAAAAAAAATAAGGTTTATGCTACGGAACCCTTCGTGTGCGAGTCCGATTCGAAGTTTTCAGCGAAAACTACTAGGTCATCTGCAAATATATGTAGTCCGGTCAAATAGACCAAAAAATAAGGGTGAAGTTACAATAATTCGCACGCAGCTCAAAATTGGTAGGATTGTACAAAACACTATCATAAATGAAATCTAAAAAGTCCTCATCGATCCGATACTTGGAAAAATTTACGCGGGATCAAAGGTCACAAAAACGGGGTTTCGCGATTTTCAGCAAAACGGTAAGTTTTATCATAAAATTAGTTCAGACAAACATTGTAGATCAGATCGTGGCGTACCATAATGTAGTTGCCGAGAAAGACTAGCCCACCCTGGCTGAAAAAATATATAAACTGTAAAAAAGCCTACCAAAGCCTTAATAAAAACGGTACAACTACCATGATTATACCTATCTTTTTAATCTAACTCTGCCATGATGCTTTTATTTTTTTTTCCTTTCAAAGTTTTTTTGTTAAATCGATATGTTGCTATGGTTAAAAAGTGTCTACATACTTTTTTCCTAAGAGTCACCGTTTCTGAGATATAACAATAAAAAAAAAAAAAAAGAGTTTGTGGGCTGGGTGCGGATGAAATTTGGAACCTCGGATGTCTAAATTGACCGGACTATACTCTTTTGGGCCGAACATGTCTATCGCATCTCAGATGAGAAATGGCCTAAAAGGACCACCAAATGAATCCATTAAATATTAGTCAGCATCGTGGCGTACCATAGTGTAAATGCCGAAAAAGACTAGCCCACCCTGGCAGAAGACCAATATATAAAATTTTAAAAAGCCTACAAAAGCCTTATTTTTAATTGTAACTAATTGTCCCATGAGAATAGGCCATTAAGACAATGAAGCCTCGCGGCTTAGGTTTAGGCCAGGAGCACTCCTACATGGCGGATAATAAAACTCCTACTGACAAATCAATAAACCGCGCAGGGTAGCTATAAGTCATCAAATGACTCCTCCCGCTCTGGGTACAGCAGGAGGGAGTGTCAGATTCTTACTGACTGAAACCCATCCGTGCTCCTCCTAGTGCAGTTTGCGTTCCAGGGTACGGTGCCTCTTTCGAACGAAGTCCGCAGCCCCAGCAGGCACTGGCCCTAGTGGGCCCCGTCTTCCGTGCTGACATGTCCTTGAGGCGCGTTGGGATCGCAGCGCGCCGCCAACCCGGGCCTGGTTCTGATCAGATGGCGAGCCACCCAATGCTCGCCGTCCGCAGGCCCGCGCCTACGGTGGCCGAGAATCGTCTTGCGACTCCGACGCCCGGGGCGTCTTCTTCTGTTACGGCGGCTGGGGCGTGAGGTTTCCCTCTATCTCACGCGTTCGGCTTCCGCCTTTGTTAGCATTACTGCTTCGCAGAAGGAGGTGACCGCTTGGCATGTCTCGTCGCTCCGAACCATGGCTTGAACCAGGGCCGGACCAATAAAAAAAAAAAAAAAAAAATGGTAGCTATAAGTATACCAACGGGGCCTTCAAAAAGGCCTAAATAGTTACGCAATATATTGCCAAACTTTAATCGATTACATTGAATGAAAAGCATCCAAGAGTTCAGTGTCTGGGTCGTGATCTTGAACATTTTAATAACGATGCGTGAATACACGTCATTAATGATACGAAGCTGTGTTGTAAAGAAACGTATGATTTATTGTTAAGAAAACGCGTTTAATTCTATTTGGAATTTTTCTTTATTGAAAACGGTTTGGATGAAAATGATGTTCGGAATGAAGCGTTTAATGAAAACTTAGACATATAGTGTAAGACTAGCTGGCCCCCGCAACTTCACCCGCATCAGATTTTTTAGGGTTCCATACCCAAAGAGCAACCAACGGAACCCTATTACTAAGCCTCCGCTGTCCTTCCGTCAGTCCGTTCATCCGACTGTCTGTCTGTCAGCGGGCTGTATCTCAAAAACCGTTATAGGTAGATACTTAAAAAAATAAGGTCTATAGTTCGGAACCCTTCGTATGCGAGTCCGACTCTGCTCCTGTTACTCGTAGCGTGATATTATAGTCTTAATTCTAACCATTACTTCCTGAGATTAGCGCGTTCTACCAAACAAATAATAATACTCTTAAGCTTTGGAAAAGTTAGTATAGATAGAATAATAAATAATACATAGTATTGAAGGAGGTAAGGAAGAAAATGAATGAAGGAAATTAAAGAACAGTTGTAAATAGCAGTCGTATATCCATCTCTAAATCTGAGACTTTGGTCACTGGATTGCAGTTTTTGCTTGCTCTTGACCATAATCACGTCTCGTGAAAAGCGATGTATGAGGTCCATGATGGAGCGAGCGTGCCCAGAAGATGCTTCTTGCTTTGAAAGCGTATGACTTCAAAGCAAAAGGCGGGTTTTATATGGAAAAGAACACAGACGCTAGCAGAGAGTGCCACACTTTAGCTAAGGTCGCGTTTCCACCTGCAAGCAACTTGCATGCAAATTTTGCACGATGGAGCGCTTGGTCACATGATCCCTTGGTAGGCCGCAATTTAATTAAACTTGCATGCAAGTTGCTTGCAGTTGGAAACGCGGCCTAAGCGCATAATAAATGTGTAGGAGAAGCGCTGAGTATGACTGTTTATTTATTTATTTATTAGTTTATTATTTTAGCAATATATGTGTATTTTATTGGTATTATATATTTCGTTTATTCATTAACTTGTATTATATAGGATTATTTCCTTGTACATTTATTTTTTCCGAAAAATATTCTATTTTAAATTTTATTTATTTGCTGTACACCTACCACAGTGTTTCTTTACCCAAAGGTTGACTGGTAGAGAATGCCTCGTTGCATTAAGTTCGCCTATGTACCACTATTGTACATGAAGTTTAAATAAATAAATAAATATCGACCAAGTGCGGATAGTACCCTACAGTACATCTGGTATTCCGGTAGTAAAAGAGTGGTGGAGGGATCAGGTCGTGGAGTTCCTGCGCACTGTCTCCGAAGTACAGTCTGTAGAAGACCATCAGGCGAGTAACACTAACACTACAACGATTGGCTTTTTTTTTTACTATTGATAGGCACGCGTTTGACCACTATCTCACCTGATGGTAAGCGAGGATGTGGCTGTGAAGCTTAGTTATCAACGTCGCTATGAATTATTGCTCTATTTTCCACCGAGTAGCAAGCTGGTATTTTGCTAAGCCATCCCATAAGTGGCTGCAATACTCCATACAGAAATGAAATAGTACTAAATACAGAATTCATCGCGACATATTTGGAAATTTTAACGACACGGTTGGCGCAGTGGTAGAGTGATTGGCTGCGTGTCGCGGGTTTGATTCCCGCACCAAACAAATATTTGTATGGCCTAAAATGGAATAATGATAATATTCATATTTGTAGTTGTTCCTGGTCTGGCTGTTTGTATATGTGAGTTAATATGTTTGTGAACGCTTCCAGTTGAGAGAAATTCCTAGTATGGCACGACAATTAAATAGAAAAATAAACAAAATAGTTTTGTTGGTAGTACTGTTTAAAGTATTTAAAGGCATTTAAAGCTCCTAAGGCGACTGACCTCTTTGTTTAAAACCAAAATCATAGTCATGATGATCAGCAGATTAACTAATCTTTTTATTGAAATCTATCAGATAATTATCACGTTTTTGTCATAACCAAGTTTTTTCCGATTTCATTGGTTGCTTAGACCACATGTGCCAGATCAATTATGTAATCATTAATATCTTGATTACCAACTATTCCTACCACACTATACTTACTATAGTTTTATCATAAGTAATGGATTTATGCTCGTTTTTACTTAAGCAAAGCTTAAATAAGAATTAAGCTATGCCTAATTATTTAGTCTCAAACATTATAATGTCAATCTTGAGCATCGACGACGAGTTGCTAGCCTGTCGGTTTTCTAGAGGTTGCGTTTTGGGGAATGTGCGACGAATTGCATTATTTAATTCCGCTAAGCCCGTTCCATCATCGGACCACAAGAAGAACGGCGATGCGCCACCGGTACATGGTAGACATCCCACCCACACGCACAAAACGCTTTGGGAACATATTCATAGTGAGTACAGCCAAGGAGTGGAATTCCCTGCCGGAGTCTGTGCTTCCTGATAGCTACCTACAACCTGGGAGTCTTTAAGTCAAGAGTGAATAGGTTACTTCTAGGCAGGCGTGCTACATCTTCGACCACATCATCGCTTACCACCAGGTGAGATAGAGGTCAAACGCCTGCCTAGCATAAGTAAAAAAAAAATGTTTTTTCGAAAAAAGTCGCTTTCAATCAAATCCGAGAGTAATATTATACACAGCTATTTATTCATAAAAAATATTCAACTGACTAATTCGGTTACATTTAGACTACGAGTACGAATTCCTAGTAATGGTATCCGGTTTGTTCGTCGAAAGCTTGCTGAGGAGGTTGCTGGTACGCGCGGGAGCTGGCGTGGGGAGCCAGGTACTGACGGCTGGCGGCTGCGGGCTGCTGGCCGAACTGCTGGTAGCTGGGTGCGCCGAACGAGTTGCCGGCCTGGGGAGATCCGAACTGGGACCTGGGGGCTAGGTACTGCTGGCCTACTCCGGCCTGGTGACCGCTGTGCTGCTGGCTGCGGAAGTTCTGCTGCCCACCGAATCCTGAAGGAATAAAACGTGTTTGTAATACTCATATGGACACGGGATCTTCGTTCTTAGAAAATTTTGAGTAACAATTTTCAATAAGGTACAAATTTAAGACGAGTACGACCAATTTCCTTTGATGAACTGCACTGATCTCATACCATTAGTAAGATATTATCAACAAATAGGCCTGTTTAAAATCATAAAACTGTCATAATATTTTTATCAATGAATACTAATCTACACTATTGTTATAAAGAAGAAAGATTTGTTTTTTTGTATGTTTGTAACGAATAAACTCAAAAACTACCGAACCGATTTCAAAAATTCTTTCACCATTAGAATGTTTCATTATTCCTGAGTAACATAGGCTACATTAATTACTAGAAAAAAAATGGGTTTCCTACAATAGTAATATTAATTCCATGCATTAAACGAAGTCGCGAGCAAAGTGCTCGTCCTACTAACATTATAAATGCGAAAGTTAGGATGAATGGATGGTGATATTTGTTACTCTTTCACGTCAAAACGACTGAAAGGATCTTCATGATTTTTGGCACAGATGTAGATTATAGTCTGAAATAACACATGTAATACTTTTTATCCCGGGAGTATGTTTCCTAGGGATCATGCGAGCAAAGCGAAGCGCAGAAGTCAGTATATTGTAAACTGATGTCTGACAGCCATAAAAATAAATATAAACATGTTTGAAGGGATCCAGCAAACTTAGACCTACCGTTATTGGCAGAAGGTCCATGATCAGGAGGCAGGTACTGGTTGGAGGTGGCGCCAGCGAAGTTACCGCCAGCGTTGTGACCATGCAGACCTGCTCCAGCAGCGCCGAAGGCACCAGAGTTAGCTCCGAAGGATCCGTGAGAGCCGGGAGAACCGAAGCCTCCGTTGGAGCCATGGGGAGGAAGGTAGGAGCGCTCCAGGTGTTCCAGACGACCTGCGGCGGCTACAGCGACGAGGGCGGCGATCACGAACTATGGACACAAATAAAAAAAAAACATTAAACTTGGGAAGCCTGTAAAATGCATTCCAAGCCAAAAATTAAAAAATATATAAATATTTTCTTGAATAAATGATATGTGAAAGTCATAATTTAAATCCATCTTCTAAAATTATAATTGTAAAATATAACAGGGGCCAAATACTTGCTCCAATTAAATATTATTACCAGTTTCATTTTGAATAGTAGTTGTCGGAACACTCAAAACCTAATGTAGATGAAGCTCAAGTTGAACTGTGATGCTGCGAGTCGACTGACCTATTATATACCATGTGCAGTCGATCCTGAACACACGCGTCTGACGTCATTTCAGAGCTAAGGTAATAAACTAAAGTGATCATAGGCTACGTAATTAGATCGAGTCTTTTTGAGCTTCCGAACGTGGCTGACCTCGTGTGTCAAATTTCTTCGTAATTTTTAAGGATATCAGTGCACAACAGACCAGATTATGACGTTGTGTTTTGATACAGAAGTCGGTATGATTTAGCTTTGCGTAGTACGGAGTTTCAATTGTGTACGAAGCTAGCTGATGCTAGTTTTTTGTTTCGTGATGGACGTGCGATCGATTTCAGAATTTGCGTTAAAATACGAAGAAGCTAACAAAAACACTGAATTTGGATAAAAAAGTTATTTTATACTTTATAGTGCTTTTTTGACGTGATAACGATTTATAAATCGACTAGTTGACCAGCGCAACTTCGTCTGCTCCGCTCCTATTGTTCTTAGCGTGATGATATATAACCTACAGCTTTCCTTGATAAATGGGCTATCTAACACTGAAATAATTTTTCAAATCGGACCATTAATTCCTGAGATTAGCGCTTTCAAGCATACAAACTCTTCAGCTTTATATATTAGTATAAATGAACACCGTCTGTCTGGATGAACACGGTCACGTTTCGCCTGAACCGAGCGAATTGAATTGTTTTCTTATGACGTTATCACGTAAAATTATCGTCCGTGAACCGACTGTACAGACAACAATTTTTTTTTTTTTTTATTTGGAAGTCGGTTTTTATTTTTCACTTTTTAGTGGTACCAAAGGAAAGCAAAATACGCAATTTCGTTTTCCTGGATAATTTCTTCCAGCTATTTTGATTTATAAGCCAAACTACTGGACCGATTTTGATGAAATTTCAATGGGAGCAATTGAGAAGTAAATCCTTTTACATAAAACAGTATTTTTCAAAACGGTTCATAAATGAGGGAGTTATGAGGTAACAAACGTACAGAAATACAACTGAATTAAGAACCTCATCCTTTTTTACAGTTCCGTACCCAAAGAGTAACCAACAGAACCCTATTATTAAGCCTCCACTGTCCGTCCGTCCATCCGTCCTTCCGTCTGTCCGTCCGTCTGTCTGCCAGCGGGCTGTATCTCAAGACCCATAATTCGTAGACAGTTGTAATTTTCAAAAAATGTGTATGTCTATTGCCGCTATAACAACAAATAGTAAAAATTACATTAAATAAGAAATGAAGGGGGCTCTCACGCAATAAACGTGTTTTTTTTCGGTTTATGGTACGGAACCCTCCGTGTGAGAGTCCGACTCGCACTTGGCGGGTTTTTGAAGTTGGTTAAAGAGCCGCTGTTACTCGGTTGTGAAACAAGTCACTTACCCGATGTCTTAACTCACAGAAATCTAATATTTCAAGATCGCAACCTAAACAGTGATCCGATTACTGATACGTAGATATTAATTACTTGAAATATTTTTAAACTGAAATCACGTGTTACACTTACAATGCATTAGCTTTTGTGCACGATAATCTACATTACGAGAATATGTAGTGTATAAAATTTAAGTATTGATTAAAACCCGGCCAAGTGCAGGTTACCGACATTGCCCGAAGGATCGCCGAACTAAAGTGGCAGTGGGTAGGGCACATTGCTCGCCGAACAGATGGTCGATGGAGCCGAAAAGTTCTGGAGTGGCGATCACGTACCGGAAGACGCAACGTTGGAAGTCCTCCCACAAGGTGGACCGATGACCTGGTGAAGGTCGCGGATAGCCGATGGATGCGAGACACGCAGGACCGGACGTTGTGGCGACGCTTGGTGGAGGCCTATGTCCAGCAGTGGACGTCTTTCGTAGATATGATGATGATAATGAAGTGCGAGTCGGGCTCGCATACGAAACGAAAAAAAAACCTTTAAATTTAAATTTAGTTTAATTTTTATTATTTTACCTACCGATGGAAACGATGGAAAATTAATGAAAATATAATTTTTCGCAAGTTAAATTTTGCAAGAACTTGCGAAATTTCTTAATTATCATACAGTAGGCCGCACGTTAGTAGAACAAGCCTTTATAAGCTGACTTCACACACTGTACTACCCTAAGCCAGTACTTGTGACGTTCTGCATAAAATTCCCGCATCATATTCTGGTCTTTTGTCTATTTTTAGAACCGAACAAAAATCGGAACCCTTATAGGATCACTCGGGTGTCTGTCTGTCTGTCCGTCTGTCACAGCCAGTTTTCTCCAGATCCACTAGACCGATTCTGTTGATTTGGTACATATATGAACTTCTGTGACCGTAACACGGAAGTTTTACGTAAATTATTAAAATTTTAGTATGGGGTCACTTTTGGGATCAATTAGAAAATAAAAAAAAAAAGATTTTTGAACAACATCGTGTGACATACCAAATGAAAGGACTTACTGAGAGGGTTTTAATTATATTTTTTCATAATTAAAACCCTCACAGAATAAATGGACTTGAATAAATGGTTTTGAAGATATTAGAAGAAAAATGTACCCGTAAATGGTTTATTTGAAATAAATATTTTTGAATTCCCTCCCCCTTTATCTCCGAAACTACTGAGTCTAAATTTTGAAAAAGGGAGATAATAGCTCTTTACCTATAGATTACAGGAAAATCTATCAGAATTCTATAGTATAAAATTAACATGTTAAAAAAAGCCTTTTGGAACCCTATGCACGCGAGTCCGACTCGCATTTGACCAGTTTTTTTTACCACTGAATTCACTGATATCCTCAAAAAATATAAAGAAATTAGACATACGAGGTCAGTCACGTTCGGTAGCTCAAAAAGATTCGATCTAATTACTTAGCCTATCATCACTTTAGTTTATTATCTTAGCTATGAAATGACGTCAGACGCGTGTGTTCAGGATCGACTGCAGATGGTATATAATAGGTCAGTCGACTCGCAGTATCACAGTTCAACTTGAGCTTCATCCACATTAGGTTTGAGTGTTTCTACAACTACTATTCAAAATGAAACTGGTAATGATATTTCAATGGTGCAAATATTTGGCAACGGTTATCTCCGATTTCAGTCGTGACTTTACTTTTTGTGAAACGTTATAGATAGGTTTTAAATAGATACAAGAAAGTTTTGGTCGTAAAAAATACGAAATATTGGGGTACATCTAAACGCCTCATAATTGGTTACATGTTTGTCTTGAAAACCATTTTTTAAGCCTCCATGTAGGGTCCGTGACCAAAATTATCTGACCCACTTGACTATTAGCGAATAATAGTCAAGTGGGTTAGATAACGTTGGTCACAGACTGTACAATGTTTGAATTATTTGTGTCGACAGTTCGTGATCGCCGCCCTTGTCGCCGTGGCTGCCGCAGGTCGTCTGGAACACCTGGAGCGCTCCTACCTTCCTCCCCACGGCTCCAACGGAGGCTTCGGCTCTCCCAGCTCCCACGGATCCTTTGGAGCTAACTCTGGTGCTTTTGGCGCGGCTGGAGCTGGTCAGCAGGGTCACAACGCTGGCGGTAACTTCGCTGGCGCCACCTCCAACCAGTATCTGCCTCCTGACCATGGACCTTCTGCCAACAACGGTCCTCAGTTTGCTGGATCCCTTCAAGGTAAGATTGTACAAAGATTGTTTGTTGAAGTAAAAATTAATAAAGTGAACTTTTCATATAAAATTACTTTTCGATGATCTTTTTAAATTGAATTATGTATTTGAATTAATTGACTTTCAATTTAATGTTGTCTCGGTTTCATTGCCATCATTAATATAATAAATTTAAATGAAAAATAAAACGGAGTAGAATCAAAGCATCAAATAGTGTTCAGCTTTTGCTAATTTAATATCATGAGACAACTGGTAAATGAAGCCGTGAAAACCCCTCTCGAAAATACTCCTGGAGTATCGCAAAATAACACAAACTTTTTCTTCAGGAGTTGGTGGACAGCAGAACTTCCGCAGCCAGCAGTACGTGGCCCCCAGGTCCCAGTTTGGCTCTCCCCAGGCCGGCGGCTCGTTCGGCGCACCCAGCTACCAGCAGTTCGGCCAGCAGCCCGCAGCCGCCAGCCGTCAGTACCTGGCTCCCCACGCTGGCTCCCACCAGCAACCTCCTCAGCAAGCCTTCGATGAACAAACCGGATACCATTACTGAGTCTGTTCAGTAGTATTTGTAGTTGTATAGTAGTAGCCAAATGTATTATTTAATAAATTGCTGTACATAACCTTATTTTGAATTAGTGTTATTACTCTCCAAAGTATAAAAAAATGTTATCAAGAGACATAATTAATTGAATGAGTCGAACAATGTGTTCTTCTTGTTAATATTATTTCTTTCTATTAACTCGCACTAAATAGGCACATTTTGTACGATGGAATCACAAAAGAACTAAAATAAATAAAATTATATTTATTAAAACAAAATATACACACTTAAAATAAGAAATCCTAAATAAAATAATGCGTCAAAAAATTCGTCCGCATCGCTGTCGACTGGAAGTGAGGCCAAAAGACTGGCGGCATTGCCACGTTGTATGGCAATGCTTATCCTCTGTCCGAGGTAAAAGCCAGCCCTTGGGTTACGCGAAGTGTCAACTAAGCGTTTAGAAAGATCTTTAAATAAGACATGAGCACTCGGACCCCACGGTCCAAGAGTTTCAACTCCAAACGGCTCAAAAATATAATTGCCAACAAGGTTGTTATATTTTTGCCGCTTAAGGTTCTCAGCAGCCGCAGCGGCAGTACCAGCACAGCACGACAAGGTAGGAAGATGGGATGGCGCAAGAGTATCGACACAAGTAGCGTACCACACTAAAGGCCTACCCATCTCCCATGGAAACAAATACATAACGTCCGGTCGCTTGCCATCGTCGCGTGCCAGGCCATTGGGTTCTAGTACGGCTGGAACGTAAATAAATAATAACTCAAGAATAAAGAAACAAGGGCCAATACAATTGCCATATATTATGTAAGGTGCGTCCACATTTATTTGCATCTTAGCCCAAATCTGTCTTAACAACTTCCTAAATTTGAGATTGCCCTTAGAGCCTCACATTTATTTCAATGTTCATCCTCATTACTGATGGAAAAACTAAACTTTTGTAAACATTACGCATCGCCACAACGATTAACTTCAGTAGTTTCCCGCTACTTCTGTAGGATAACACTTGAATATTAAAACCTTACTACTATGTATGTATGTATGTAAATCGGGCTGGTTTCCGCAACTTCACGACTAAGCGCGTATTTTGCGTGCAGGTGGGACAAATGCATCATTCGATCCACCCCAGCTCCCCAAGGAAGGCCAGCAACCCCTTGGTGTTACCAACTATCTCGTAGAGGGTACCTGGGTTTCCGAAGTACTTTGCCCTGTAATCTGCGACTACCGAGCAGCTTAGAAGCAGGTGTGCTGCTGTCTCATTCTCCTCCATGCAGGCTCTGCAGAGCGGGCTGTCAGTGACTCCTATAGCATAGAGGTGTTTATTAAAAGACTATGGGCAACCCATAGCTTGTGATGTTTATCTCCGGTGCGTTTCCTTACCAGATTGCGTAAGTACCCGAAAGGCAGCGGCACGATGGGTTCAGGTCCCATCGCTGACAAACTCGACCCCCTTCGGGCGAGTTCATCCGCAGCGTCGTTGCCTCGAGATTCACTGTGTCCCTTACTACTAGTAGCTGACCCGGCGAACTTCGTACCACCTCAGAATCAATAAAAAATTGTGTTAACTTTACAAAAAGGGGAGGGGAAAAACTTATAGGGCATCGAAATTTGTCCACACCACAGTTTGCAAGGGTTTTAGCTCCATCATTAGCTAACTTTGAAGTGCTATGTTTGACTGAAGCAGTGAATGCTTGGAAAATGGTTTGCCCGAATACGACGTTGTCGCTTTGTTCGGAAAAACACAGTTAACTTTAGGAATGAATCGTTATCACTCACAATATTCCAGCTCCGGAAATACTCCGACGTGTTTCTGGTCTCTTGGTACTGGTTAATCTTTAGCACTCAGCCAGCACCGGCTCTTTATTTCCACTTCTTCTCCAGTCTCCGCTTTCCTCGGAGTTTTTCTATAATTTTCCACCATTTAATCTTCCCTGGACTTCCACATATATTTCAAAACTCGAATTAGCTTCGTCATATTTCTGATCTCCTGGTATTTGTAAACTTTTACCACACACTTCTAAGTATAAAATGCCTTGATGTGACTTTATTTTCAGAAATCGGTGTGAAAATACGAAGAAACAACCAATTTTTATATTTTTATTTTTATGTTTTTTTGTACTTTGTACTGTTTTTTTTTTATTTGGAGATCGGTTGTATTTTGAAAAAAATAAAATAAAATTGTTAGGTCCATAATATTGTTAGTAGTACTTACGACTTAAAAAACTATGTTAGGTACATTTAAAAATAATTTAAGTATTTACTTTGGGGCCCCGGGCACACGCACTTGGGCTTGAATCCAGTGCCCCAGAAAGGGGCTGTCCAGCTCGTGGCTGAGCACGTTTAGGATGGTGTTGGCGCTCCCATGCATGCGGAACATCAGCGAAGCGATGCGGCGCCGCAGCACAGTGTAAAACGTGTCTGTGTGCGCATGCGCAAACATCGCAGACACACTTAAGTAGCGTAGGAGCTCTATCAGCCTGAACGCGTTATTTACTATACTGTATTCGGAGAGCTTTGCAGATGGCCCTCTACGTGTATAGTTGACCCACAGATTGCAGGTGAAGAGAGTTTGGCAAAATGCTTAAGAAAAACTGATCTTTATCGTTAAACTACCTACACCTCGCAAATCGATGTGCCAATTTGTTAAAAAGGACCGCTATCGCTCTTCTCTCCATTTATATATCCCCATCGTCTTTTAAATCCTCAGTGACCACATGGCCTATTTAAACCCTCTTTTCCACTGTTTGAAAGGCGACAGCGTTAAGCAGCACTGGTGCCACATCCCCCAGTTTACGACCCCTGACTTGAAATACCAAAAGCTCGCTGTTCTGCAAAGGTTTCTGTACATTGTACAGGAGACCGTGTACCCTTGCATACTTCTCACACACGCGTATCAGCTTTCTGAGCGCGGCTATTAATTGGTTGAGCCACACAATATCATCTGCAAAGCTAATACTGTAATTAATCAATTATATTCTTTTATATATTTGACGCAAAATTGCTTTACACATATTATCATTTCATATCACAGTTCGATCTGATCAATCACCATCCTTACCTTGAAGTGCCATTGATGTTTTAGTCTTTTGCGTATTTGAATAAAAGAAATACGAGTAGAACGAGATTCCCCAGTTTGTAGAAACATTTAGCGCCTGATCCTCATTCATCCCTCTTGATCCTGATCTCTCTTGATTTGATAAATTGTAAGTTTCTTTTGCTTTATAATTAAAGAAAAAATAACACAAATTCAAAATAAGGTTTTGTACAGCAATTTATTTAACAATACATTTGGTTTCTACAATACAACTACACATTGTACAGAGCACACTCAGTAATGGTATCCGGTTTGTTCGTCGAAGGCTTGCTGAGGAGGTTGTTGGTAGGAGCCGGCGTGAGGAGCCAGGTACTGACGGCTGGCGGCTGCAGGCTGCTGACCAAACTGCTGGTAGCTGGGCGCGCCGAACTGGGACCTGGGGGCCACGTACTGCTGGCTGCGGAAGTTCTGCTGTCCACCGAATCCTGAAAAAAAGTTTGTGTTATTTTGCGACACTACAGGAGTTTTGAGTTGAGGAGCTCGTGGCTAAAGAGTAAAAGCAGCACAAGTCGATTTTCAAAGTTAAGCAACGCTTGCCAAGGTTGGTCTGTGGATGGGTGACCATCTTAACATACCGAGTTTCCTCCGTGCCTCGGAAAGCACGTTAAGCTGTTGGTCCCGTCATTTGTAGAACTTTGACAGTCGTTACGGATTGTCAGAAGCCAGTAAATCTGACTCCAGTCCTGCCATGAAGTACCGTGTTACCCAGTTAATTGGTTGTGGAGGTCTGGTAGGCAGCTGCTCCACGTAAAATACTGGTATTCAGCTAGGCAGATGACTACAGGAGTTTTCACGAGATGGGTTTGCATGGCTTCATTTACTATACACACATTTTACTATTATCACAATATTTGAATCAAGTCCATTCATTCAAACACATAATTTAATGAAAAGATCATCACATAGACACTGTATATGTAAATGAACCCCATATTTCAGTTTATAAAATATTTCAACAAACAACAATGGTACTTTCTTACCTTGAAGAGATCCAGCGAACTCAGGCACACCGTTATTATCAGAAGGTCCGTGGTCAGGAGGCAGGTACTGGTTGGAAGTGGCGCCAGCGAAGTTACCGCCAGCGTTGTGACCCTGCTGACCAGCTCCAGCAGCGCCGAAGGCACCAGAGTTAGCTCCAAAGGATCCGTGGGAGCCGGAAGAACCGAAGCCTCCGTTGGAACCGAAGGGAGGAAGGTAGGAGTTTTCCAAGTGTTCCAGACGAGCTGCGGCGGCCACGGCAACCAGAGCGGCGATCACGAACTGTGGAAATAAATGGTATGATTAATATGAATACACTTGAGATGATGATATTAGAATTTTTTCATGAAAATGAGAGTAGGTTTGTAACTCCAATTTTGAAAACGATACCAAAATGAAATAAAAACACAACATCAAGTATCTGAGAAAAAAAATTGGCAATCGTTATAAATACTAGTATATTATACCCATAGCAAAGATTTTTCAAACAAAATATTAATTACCAGTTTCATTTTGTATGATTGTTGTCGAAACACTCAAAACCCAATGTAGATGAAACTCAAGTTGAACTGTGATGCTGCGACTCGACTGACCTATTATATACCATGTGCTGTCGATCCTGAACACACGCGTCTGACGTCATTTTATGGCTTAGATAATAAACCAGAGCTATCATACTTCAAATAATAATTAGTTTGAGGCTTTTTAAGCTACCGAACGTGATCGACCTCGTGTGTCAAATTTCTCTGGAAGTTTTCAAGGATTTCATTAACTTTGTATGTTCGGAGGCAGTAGTCGTGACCCTTAATTAGGTGGTGAGCCTATAAATATACATAGTGGCATCAGCTGTTTTAGTGATTGAAGGTTCATAGCTGAACCAAAAAGCTGAGGCTTACAACCTTGCATGACATATTATGTACACTTAAATCTGGATTTTTTAATGTCAACTTAATTTTAGGGATATTTGACATTAAATGATGATGAGTTGGCATGGCCTTTTTGGTTCACCCAATTAGGTAACAGGATTCACAAAATGATCTATCGATTTAACTAGTCACGTGTGCAACGGTAATTCAATTGATTATTAACTCAGGGTCACTGACAAGTGGTTAAAAAACCAGCAATGGATAGATTCATTGATAAACATTTTTTTTTTTTTATAAAAGCTAAAATGGGTTGGTTTGATCAAAGATCTTTATAGCTCTTACTTTGGTGGACCTACTTATCTTCCTTGAGGAACACCAGTTCTCATTTATAATTATTAATTATCAGAATATTGCTTTTCTTCCTTGTTCCGCTAAAAAGAGAAGTTAAAATAATTCAAGATAGAACGTTAAAGGGTTCGTGTTAAAAATTTACTACTCGTAGTTAGATAATATGCTTGAATTTACTGCCAAACTGAGTCAAATGCCTGTGGTAAGTCAAAAACAATCAATTTTACTCAAAATGCATAACCCTACAACCAGCACTATCTGATACTGATTTAACTTATTTTTAAATGGTTCTTAATAAAATCATAATCAAGTGTTTTCATAAGCGGACTGTTTCCGATATTTATTTGTTCATTTTACAACAGTGCACAACAATAAGTGATCTCTATATTTTAGATACCTACTTAAATATACATACATAATATATACAGTTTGATGGTTGCTTTTAATGCCATAGTATCTTAAAAGAGCCATCGCTAATCGATTCTCATTCACCACAGTAATTATTATTTAGATACGGTTCGTATCAAACAAAAATAATTCGTTTTTATTATGTCGTTTTTTTTACAAATAAACACCTGGCTTTTAATCGTTCGCCATCTTTTCCCGAGTTTTTTGTCTTAATTTGTCTACTTTATCAGTTTTGGCGCTCATAGTTCTTGTTCAATGGATGTTCTTACCAATGTTTTTTTTAATCTTTCTGACCATTACGTTGTTTTAGTCAATGGTGCTGAGCTTTTTTGGTCTATCTTCAAGTTAGTAATTATTGGTGAATTACTATTACTTATTTTTGTGTTTCTGCAATAAATAATAAACTTTTTTGAAACTATGTACTACAGTTTAGCTCTAGAAAAAGTCCTGGGGTACATATCTACATACTGTGCATTAATCCTCAGTGCCATCGCTTTTCTGATTAAAATATCATCAAATCACGATTTCTTAGTAATGAAACGGTTGTTCAGCTTTGTTTCAATTAAATAGCTACAACTTCTCCCTTCTCAAGAAGGTTGTTGGTTTGATGATTATCATCACGTACTTAAGTAGAACAATAGTGACCTTGACGTGATTGAAACAAGGACGATTATTAATTGTAAGAATGTTTATTATTTAACCTAACAATTCAAGTGAAATTATAAGACATGACGTAAGACCTGTATTCCCCAAAGGAATGCTTTGGTACACCTCAATTTACTTCCAAGCTTGCGGAATTGTTCGAAAGAGTCACCACGGCCCTGGAATACAAAGGGAAATTAAAGGAATACGGGTGGGTTTTAGTCAGTAAGAGTCTGACACTCCCTCCCGCTCCGTACAGGGCGGGAGTTGTCCATAGATGCTTGCAAATAAACGCTTTTTCTTTCTTTCTCTTCTTTCTAAAAAATTACACCACTATTGCGTCAGTTACGTTTAAGTCAATCGGCGGGCTTTTGTCATCAATCGTGCACAAATTCATGATCCAGGCTACTACTGGGAAATGCACCCCTAAGACAAGGTCGACTTAGAGGCGGATTTTGATGGGCACGTCAGGAATTTTGTTCATTGGGAACCTACCGAAATTCCCAACGGCTTACACAGCAACATGTTTTCCGGTCCGGATAATACTCTCACGAATCATTTGATCAAGTGATCCAATTGGAAAGGTAACTTATTTGACAAACCTACTAACTTATTGAAAATTTACGTTGGACTTTGCTACTGCCTGTATGATTTCAACTTTAGTGCAATTTAGACTAATTAACACATCGTGGAAGTCATAAAACATTTCTTAAACAAATTGTAAAATGATAGATTTATCTTTAATAGTATCGTCTAAAAGTCTAATTAATAGCTAATAAATAATTACAATCGTGATCAGAATTATGACTAATTTATTGTTAGTTCTTTCATCTAAATCAGCAGGTTTAAAGATTAAAAATGTCTTCCTTTTTGAAATAGTAGGTATTATTATACTTCAGAAGTATAAGAGTGCCTGTCTATTTACGCGGAGCGAGGCTGCGAAGCGGAGAAACGGGGAAATTTTAACCAATAGAGTTGCATAAAATCTCCGCAACACGTGAGTTACTGACATTTTGACTGACATGATTGGATAAAATTTCTCCGTTTCTCCGCTCTACTACCTCGCTTCGTTGTACTTAATGGACAGGCACCCTTATTATGGGATCGTATGTATTCATCACATGCACAATTTGAATTAGAGTTATTTTTTATGTCAAGACAAGACAAGAAATTTATTTGTAGAAACAAGAGTATACATAAAAGGAATGCAGGTTGTTCATAAACAAAAAGATCAGTCATGTTCGGCCGTTGTGGCATACAAAAAAAAAAAAGTAATTCAACTAATATTATTATTAAATAGTCAAACACACTATGAATTGAATATAAATAATAAATAATACACTTTTATTAAATTATCTTAATTATAAATAATCAAATTACTTATAAAATATCGCAAATTAATAAGTCTTGACAAAAAAAATTGATTTTCAACTTTTGATTCCTTTGTACTAGTTTAGCTATTTTGTGCTACGCCAAACATTTTATTTGTATAAAAATTATAGGAGAGCAGTAGATTTTTAATTATGAAAATTGAAAATTAGAGATGCAAAAGTTAAAATTGTGGATTAAGGCCACAGTTATCGGTCTTGTCCTTCAAGAAGATCAAGATCTCAATTTGTTCAGTACATTTGTTCTCAGACCGAAATAGAAAGTACCTACTTAAGTTTTGATATTGTTTTGTCAAGTACAACTTAATAGTTAAGCGTTCAAGGCCCTCGATGCGCGATGTCATCCAATAATATTGGATAATAACAAAATAAACGATTTTTGTCCACATATAAAAGAGGATGGAATTCTAGAAAACGACACAGTTCGAGTTTAGTAGTGAAAAGCTGAGGACAAATATACTAATAACAATGAATCTGGTAAGTATTTGTATACAAAAAAAAAATAACTTTTAAGGTATTAAGTACAATATTTTCAAATTTGCTAAGTTGACTTTCAAAATATTACTAGCATGAAAAAATGTAATCCTGATCTAATTTAATTTTATATCATCTAAAGCAATCTAAGTTTAATTTTAGCTTTTCTATAATATCTCAGATTTTGTGTAAAAGTCGATTTTCCCCTTAAAGAAACAAAAACATAATTCATTCACTAAACTATTCACTAATTAACTTCATAATTTCTCCCTACACTATTATAATTACATACAGGCATGTGATTTGAGTGGCTTATATTGTCTACAAAACTATAATTGCTCGAATGTAAAAATCATTATATTATTTACCTTCACTACTTCTATCAATAACATTTCTAAGTACCTCATTAATTTGTTCCAGTTAATCATCAGCGCAGTTCTTGCCATCGGCGCAGCCCAGATCCCATCAAGGAACTACATCCCCCAGAGCCAGGGAGGCCATGGAGGACAGGGAGGCTACCAGGCCTTCCAGGGCTCCCAAGGTGGCTTTGGAGGCGGCGGCGGTGGTGGTGCTGGTGGTGGGAACCGACGCCCCCAACAGGATTCAGAGAAGAATGCTGCTACTCTGAAACAGGATCAGGGTGCAAGTGAAGATGGAAGTAAGTAGCTCGGCAAACCTATGTACAGATATTATTTTTCATTTATCGAATCTGAAATGGGTCGAAATCGTTTAGCAAGACATTTATTCAAATTATACACAGACAGGCCCCCAAAACACCAGTCACTGCTTCCTAGTGTCTTAGCTGGAAGGAGATGTGGGGTAATCAACTCCCCCAGCAACAAAGCTTTCTGATAAGCAGTTGCGTGTGCGTGCGGTAGGCACAAGCCATTTTAGTCTCTCTAGGCTCGTATATCATTTACGTTATAAAATACTAATAGGTTGAAAAAAGTTTTGATTTGCTCAGCTGTTTTAGTTATTTTCATTATGTTATGTTTTAATGTTATTTATGATATAAGAAATAAACACGTAGCAATTAAATATCACTATAGCAAAGAGTTCAGTACAGAAACAGCATGGTCCAGTGGGTTGGCGCGATAGCGATGAATTATATGGTGTTTTCTTTTACCTATGCTCGTCTATGTTGGCTTGCACCTACCATAACCCACTGCTGATAAGTTGGTCGAATTAAAGGTCTGATTAGTTTTTTCACGTGAATTCGTTACCGTGGTTTATTTCATAGCAACCGTGTTTTTTCCAGGTTACAAAAACAGCCAATGACAGTCATCTATCACTTTCTTACAGTGAAAGAACATTCATAATCATATCGATAATGAAAGTTCTTTCAGTGCTAACTTTAACAAACAAATTAAAGACCTTATAATCTTAGTTTAGACTAGCTTTGGCCCGTGAATTTGTACGCGCATATCCCGTTTTTCCCGTTCCTGATAGAATTTCGGGAAACACCGTGCTCCCCTATGGAGTGTGACCCACATGCCAAATTTCAGCTTTCAACGACCAGAAGTTGCGGCTGTGCGTTTTCTGTCAGTCACTCACCTCACTCACTCACTCAGTAACGGAATAATTTTATATTTTAGGATTAGGAAAGCTCAGTTATGAATCGGTTCAATGTTTGGAATTTAAATACATAATGATCTATCTACGTGATACACGATCAGGCATTTTCCATCTTATCTACTGCAATATAAATCTAGCTTCAATATACAGAATCTAATTAATTAGTATTGTGTATTAGATATTACGATCAATCATCATCTTCAAGTTAACAAAGCTTATCTGAATAGAGCTTTGTATTTCACGAAACAATAATGAAAGTGCCCTTGTTGTTGTATCTGGTAATGTCAAGGTTACTAATAATATGTTTTTGCCCATCGCGTGCGTGCTCTAGATAAGTCCATTCACATCTTTTGCATGTTTTGTAACAACTTTGGTGTAAACAAGTGCTTTTGTTTTGTCTTATATAAATGCATCGATTTCATATTTGATCATCAATTCAACCAATTGCCGTCCACTGCTGAACGTAACCCGCTCACAAAGAGCGATATCTATCCCGATCTTGAGCAGTCCACACCCATCCGCTGCCAGCCACCTTCTTTGAATCATCGATCCATCATGATCGTCTCACACTACGTTTGCCCATACGCGGTCTCCACTCCAACACATGTCTGCTCCATCGACCGTCTGTCCTCATATTTGATAGAACAATCTTATCGGTGATAATTAACTCCAGCCTTATCACTAAATACAATGATGCACATGGGTGCATCTTCACTCATCTTATTCCAAACAGTTCAGACGCTGCTTCTACTAATTTCCTAAAGATCAAACAAATATGATAATTGTTTTTCTCACGCACTTACGCAGATTTGCTTTCTTCTTCCAGCGTACCACTTTGGCTATGAAACTTCAAACGGCATCCGAGCTGAAGAAGCCGGCAACCCTGCCCAAGCCCATGGTGGGTTCTCCTACAAAGGCGACGATGGCATCACATACACGATCACCTACACCTCAGGAGAAGGTGGCTTCAAACCTCAGGGTGAACACCTGCCCGTTGCTCCTCCCATCCCAGAAGCTATCCTGGAAGCGTTGAGGAAGAACGAACAGGATGAGGCTGCTGGCATCTTTGATGATGGTAAGTAGAATCTGAAATTGAAATATTTGGGAATATATGAAGACTTTTTTTTTTACTATTGATAGACACGCGTTTGACCACTATCTCACCTGATGGTAAGCGAGGATGTGGTCGAAGATGGAGCACGCTTGCCTAGAAATAACCTATTCACTCTTGATTTAAAGACTCCCAGGTTGTAGCTATCAGGAAACACAGACTCCGGCAGGGAGTTCCACTCCTTAGCTGTACGCACTATGAATGTGTTCCCAAAACGTTTTGTGCGTATGGGTGGGATGTCCACCATGTACCGGTGGCGCATCGCCGTTCGTCTTGTGGTCCGATGATGGAACGGGCTTGGCGGAATTAAATTATGCAATTCCGTCGCACATTCACCAAAATGCAATCGGTAAAAAACCGACAGGCTAGCAACTCGTCGTCGATGTTCAAGACTTTGGAGCTTCGACGCGACGAGCCTCTCATTGCCGATGATCCTCTTGGCTCGTTTCTCAATTGACTCAAGGGCATCAAGCTGGTATCTAGCAGAAGACATAGGAAATGGGCGGACGGTTGATGAAAACAAGGAATTCGTGGCTAAATTTTTGGAGACTACAATCTCTGTAAGTTTAACACGAAGATAACAATTAAGATCAAGAAAATGATCCTGAATTATTACATGACGGTTTGATTGGTAATAGAGTTCAAAATGCGAAAGGATGTAAGGGTTTATCCAGCATTTGTTTACTAAGAAAAATATCTGCTTACTTTAATGTTACTTCTCCGTGTTGATGACATATATATACGAGTATGACTTGACTAAGACCGCAGTCAATTTAATACCTAATTTTTACTTACACTGTTACTAAACTATTACCTAAACTAAGCTTTTTCTCTTCATCAGGTAAATACCACCCGGAACAGCATGGAGGTGGCCAGAACAGCGGCTTCGGATCTTCAGGCAGTAGTGGCTTCGGATCTGCAAACCACCAGGGAGGCTTCAGCGCTAGCAGTGGTTACCAGTACTGATTACATAGTCCTCAGCAGTGACGTTTGTCAATATTAGGATCTAGGAGTAGCAGTATTAAGTTCAGATTTCAATAATGATGAGATTAGTACATTCTGACTGATTGTGAATGTAGGCTTAGTGATGTCTAATACCCGAATACTGAATTGACAATTGGAAGTTGAGTGTTTGTCAAATTATACTTTGGACTGGTTTGACACGCTCTTGACTCCAAACACTCAATTCAGAAACCGGCCTTTAGTCTCAAAAGTTTTGAAGTCGAAATAAGTATGAGAGTTCAAATATTGACAAATGTTACACACAAAATACGATACTCAATACGACTGGATTTTAGTTAATAAGGTTTAGAAATAATTAGTTATCCAATGAATGTACATAAAATGTTAATAAAAAAGTAAGAATGATTTAATAAAGAAGATCACAGCTAAAAACACTTAAATAGTAGTTTATTAATCAACCTAAAAAATTTTGTCTGAAAAATAGAAGCACAGCACACAAAAACGTTTCTCGGCATTGCGTACGCGCAATACTTAGTAACGCCATCTATGTTAAAGACTAAGAACTATTACAGGTCGAAGGCAGCTAACTACCAAAAATAGCAACTAACAAAAACTTACACTTGAACTTAAGACAGTATAGTATCATCATGATTGAATCAACAAGTACGACTACCATTATAGTCGTAGTATCACCTAGAGACTTGGATAAAAGTTCAAGAAAGTTGTTGATTCAAAACTAGTATTTATTATGAGTTGAAGAGTTTTTTCAAAATATCGGTACTGTAATAGGCATAAGGAAAGTACAATTTAGCCATGAAACACTCGGCTTATGTATTGATACTCTTATACGAGAATAGTTTTTAACTTTTTATGTGTCTTTGGAAAACTTGTTCTTTTAATATCAAGCTTGTAAGAAAATGAAAGTTAGTATTATCAATCATAACATTAAAAATAATAAAGTGACTCTACGATCCATTTGGAAAGATAGATTCATATGGAGATGAACGAACAAGAAACTCCATAGTTACTCTTAAGTTACTTTAGCCTTTTCCCAACTACATTGGGGTCGGCTTCGAGTCACACCCAATAACTGGGTAACACGGTACTTCATTGCAAGATTGGAGTCAGATTTACTGGCTAGCTATATTGTAGTGTCGATTTTTAAAGTATAAATTCAACAATTCTTATATTTTTAACCGAATCCTTTAAAAAGGCGGAGGTTCTATGTTCGGCTGTATGTAACTTTTTTTTTTATTTATGTTCACCGATTTCTACGCCAAGTCTGGACCGAGTTTAAAATTCTTTTTTTATTTGAAAGCCCGAGGTGGTCCCATTGTCACCAAGTCAGAATCTGATGATAGGATCCCATAAAATCAAGGGAAACCCTCAAATTTTATAAGCACATACACTGTTATTCATAAACTTTCTAACGCAATTCAGATATTTGTGCCTAGTAATCATCATCTTATGTTGCTAAGCTGATGATGAAAGGTATCAGTCAGGATGTGATGATGGGATCCCATGTAAAGAACTTTGGAGGTAGGCAACGGAACTCTTTAATAAATGATAGCAAATGGATCGGGATTTCTGAAACTGGTACCTGCGTACCACTAAAAAATGAAAAATAAAAAACTTTTTAACAAAAAAATAAAACCGACTTCTAAAAACAATACAAAAAATAACTTTAATTTCGGAAGTCGGTGTTTTTGGTTATTTCGTTTTTGAACACTGACTTCCGAAATTAAAGTTATTTTTTACATTGTAGTGTTTTGTTTTTGGAAGTCGGTTTTTTAACGAAACGACACGTGTTATATGTTGGACATCGCGTCAATATGCATAAAACGTTTTGGGAATTCTTTCATTGTGCTTGTAGCGAGATACATGCACAAAAGTATGCAGGTAGCTGGTATAGTAGTAGTGACATACACCAATCAAAATTTATTATTGCAGAATAGCATGCAAGGTACTTGTATATTTTTGGGCGAGTAACAAGCACGAGTGATAGGGTATTTTAGTGAAAAAAATCTAATTAGTTCGTCAGATAATTTCCAAAAAAACATTGGACACGTAATCAAAACATGAAGACGATACAGTGCGTTACAAATACAAGTGACGTCACTAAGGTGGTACAATTTGTAATAGCGATGTAACGTTACCAGAAGTCTCTAAAAATTTGATGCGCTATATCTTTATCAATTTTATCGATATGATATGGTAAAAAATACGTGCCCAATATTTTTTGAAAATATAACGGACGCAATAAATAGAATCATATTTTTTCTATCTAATGAAATAGCCTATTGTGTAAATGGAATTAAGTTAATGCTTACTTGCATCATCTATTCCTCAAACCACCTCATCTATCATTCATCTAATTTGTTGCGTCAGTCATATTGTAACAGTCTCATATTTCTAACAACGCAGGCCACATCTTCATGTCAAGGTCGTCGCATCTTTACTAACGGTTGCCAAACTCTCTTATTATGGGCATTGCTTGTGTTTTTATGAGTTCGTTTTCCTATTAAGATTACAAATCAGATTTTACTTTAATTACTAGGTTTTACTGCCAAAAAAAAAACATAAAAAAAGTGTCACAACACTATGTGACACTTTTGTTTTTTTTTTTTTTGTTTTTCTCAATTTTATTTCTTGGGCTTCGTATTTCAGATATTGTGTATTAATTATATTTTTAATATGTTTTGACATTTTGTTTTTTTAAATAATGAGGAATGAGGAATTTATTTATTTAAACTTGATGCACTAGTAAAAATACTGTACAAAGGCGGACTTAATGCCTTAGGCATTTTCTAACAGTCGACAGGGTGCAGAGACAACATGGCAGGTGCAACAGGAAAGACAAACAGAAAGGAAAAGAAATATAATCATAAATACATAGATACGAGTACATACATAAATATAAAAAAAATAACGACATTTAGAAAAAAACTAATTCAACGAATTAACGCTGTGTTGATTCTACCAACTTCTTGCGAATGTGCTCACGTGCCTTCACCTTAAAGGACAACCGACTGGTGGCTGGTGATGGTCGACGATAGAGTAACACTACCACTTGCATATAGGATTTATGTTAGTAGTATTGAAATCACAGCATTAAGTTATCCTTCCTGTGTTTCTTAAATTATTAGGCAGTTTTTGTGTTTAAGTAAGGTTTTGTAATAAAAATCAAAAGGTAAATTGTAGAAAAAAAATATAAGTTTTATTCATAGAATAAATAATTGCATCCCTCACAACTTCTCACTGGTAACCATATGACTATATCAGATTACACATACTCATCACGTTTTAATGTTATCATACTCCATTTTAATTGATAGCCTTTTAATTTCATTACTATCTGTAAGCATATTTTGGCGTACAAAAAATATCCAGAGCCATTGGCGTAATATTAATTCTTGAATATTGTTTTCTTATTCAAATATCACAATTATAATTTTGCCAAAATGTACTTACAGACGAGCCTCATTATAAAAAATTGTAGAGCATTTTTCGTATCGTCTCATTATGCACTTGCTCTATTTGTGAATCGTAAAACTGCGTTACTAGTGTGGGGCAGTCTATAACCAATCAGATCATTTCGTTACATGTGTGTTTAATGCAAACGATACGAAAGCTGCTCTTCTTGATTTTTTTGTTTGTTTTATAAAATGAAATATAGCTAAATACTGGTATGGTTTTGTGACGTTTAGTATTTGTAGGGTTGTCTGAAGCCAGCGGAAGCCTGTGCTCTCGCAAACTGGGGTTGTTGGTAGGCTTGGTTGGCGCCGGCAGAGGCGTCTCCGTACTTGCCGGGGTTGTATTGACCTGGAAAATTGAGATGAAAATAATGTTTAAAATGTGTGAAATTAGTGTCAGATTCTGACTTCTGATAATCCGTACTGACTGTCAAAGATCTACAAACTACAGCTTGGATTAATAGCTATAAGTGCTTTCCGAAGCACGGAGGTGTCTCGGTAGTGTATAGTAATAACTACCTATGGTTCTATATATTATTACTGTGTTCAAAATTCATCCAAAGGTTGCATGAAAACATTGCAAGGGGTGTTCAAACATGAGCTACACAATTTCACTGCCGCCTGATCGATCACCTGCCTTATAAATGTTAAAAGATTGCAACAAGTCTGTAATAACACTAGCGTCTTCTAAAATTGTGGGCTACAGAACATTCTCTTGTAATTAGCTGACATTTACCTTATAACTGAACAGTTTGTAATATTATTGCGAGAAATAGTGAATCTAATATGTGGTGGTGTTCAATTTAGCATGTTCTTGCTTGAACAGATTCCTTTTGCCTGAGCAATGCGAAAATTGCTGCTGCCTTTGTAAAAATATTGTAGGTAATGGATTGTCAGCAAAAGAAGCAGGGCTGTCAAAAAGCCAGCTCATGATCTAGGACTCGCCAGATGATAAGCGATGGATGTGCAAACGAATCAATCCAGAAGTTTATTGTTCACTTTCGCTTTGAAGGCTGGTTATAAGGAAAGGGAAAACAGACACAGTGGAGAGATTTGAGAAACCACTGCACGCTTCTGTATTCATTAATAATTTTATAAAAGGTTCTTTTGACATTTTTTCTTAATAAACTATTTAGCATGACGTGGACTGTGTCTTTCATTTACTTATAAACCAAGATCAGGGTTGCAGAAGCCCGAGGATTTATGGTATTGACTGCTTTCAAAACCAAGATCTTTTATGGTTAATGGATTTTATTTCCAAAATTTTGAAAATGAATAGCCGACAATTCTAATGAAACTTTTAAGGCCTCAAATCCTAGCCGGTACAAATTTGTAGCACTGTTGCTATGCAGTTTAATGCGCCCGATGCCTAAAAATCTGACTATGTTCCATTTAGCAACTACACATCCGCTCACAAAAACCGTCACAACTCGCCAATTTCAAAGGCCCGATCGCCGCAAATCTCTACAAACATGACCTTAGAATCTTCGTGGGACATTCCCTTCACTGCACTGACCTATTGTTCAGTAAGACAGTAGCCATTATCCTCTACTAACTTTAGTTCCCGTGCATTATTATTTGCAACCTTATCATTCCACCAATAAGTTCGAAACCCGACCTTATTCTTCATCACATAAAGTCTTACACAACTGTATTTTAAATTGGAAGCTTCAAGAATCGTATTAAGCTTATTTCCAAAGGAATTTAAACTTTATTTCTAGAGACTTAAGGTGTGTATGCATGGTGATTCTCAACGGTCACAGTGAGGGGTCATTAGGTAATCTTGTAAAGGTCAGTGTACTAGTGCAAGTGCTACAGGTGATTCTGTTAAGTTATTTATGGTCGCTTTGTTATTTAAAATAGGTATTGTTTTGTGTTTGATTTTGAAGCTTTTTATAGGTAGGATGTGGGCAGCAGTGGAGGTGAGATGGATTACTTTTATGTGAAGTTGTGAAAGTATACTCGTTGTTTTTATGTGCTTAAAGCTGATTTGTGATTTACTACTTATAAAACGATTGACGGCTTGGATGTCTTCCTAAAGAAGTGACTCAAAATAGGGAACAGCAGAAATAATGGAGGAAATCCTTTGCCCAACAGTGGCAGAGTACGGGATATTTTTTCCTAAATAACAAATTAAACGATTTCTTTAACAGTTTGATTACCTACTAAATATTCTAGTACATTCTTGCAATGAATAACTCCAACCTTTCCTTTTCCTTTCTTTTTTCCTTTTTTTTTTCTTTTTTTTTATTCCTGTGTACTTTATTCCCGTACACAGGAATAAAAAAAAATATAACCGGATCTTTAATTTATATTAAAGATCCAGTTAGTTTTTTTTTTTTTAGGAAACTACATACAATAAACATAACAGTCCTTGCGATTTCAGAGCAACTAAAACATTTAGACGCGCCACCCAACGTGTTCAAAGAGTGACATTTCCCACAGATTACCGCGCCCTGCTTGATTACTAATCGTCGCTATTAGTCTGTGTCGAATGCCATTCTCAAGCTATTTGCTTGTTTGTGTGAATGTTAGTGTGCTTCAAGAATCCTTTGTCTAGTTTTGTAATAGAGACATGAGATAGCAAAAGGATTTCTGGAAATGTATTTACAAGGATTAAGTCTAAATTATTTATGGCGTAAGTTTTGTTGAATTGAATATTTTCTCTAATATTTCAATTATTAGTATTATGATTTATCTCATGGGTTTTGTCCATCTGGGCAATTTTATTATGCATACATTAATTTCGGCAAACCCAAGTCTGAAGCTTAGTCGAACTGTAAAGTCATAACCACCGAGTCGTTTGGTATTCTTGAACCCTCACAGCCTAAACGAAGACTTTAAGGAAAGTGACAGTTTAGGTAATATATGAGGATATCATTTGTTTTGTTTCGCTTCAAAATCATTTGCAGATCTTAATTTAAAATTGAAAAGCTTTACTGTTATTTCACTATACATCAACTTAGTTTCCCAGATCCGTCTAGAATGTTTAGATTGAGGTAAAACAAGATTTATCAATGCTTGCAACACCTTGCCATCTGTCAGGACTTTACGATGTAAGATGTGAGCATACCGAAGTTAATTTAGATAACTGCTACTCTAAGTAAATGGCGTGAAGTGTCATGTTATTGATCGTATAATTTGTAATTAGGTATTAATTTCTAATTGGCGGTATAACATCGTGAGCAGGTGTTTAGATTTCAATTACAAATTTAAGGACGTATAAGAGACATGATTGGAAATTAATTTATTGAATCTGTTAACCTATCACCTTACCGTAAATTTAATCGTAAAGCAGCCTGTAATGTAACCTGATAGAACGCAATCGTCCTCTATACAAGAGAGGACAAATTCAATCTATCAGCTGATACATAAAATTACTATGATCACTTTAGACAGAGACTTCTGATCCGATCCAGGCAGCCTAAAGATCGAGATAAAGAAATAAGGAAGGTTACTGATACAGAAGTACGTCATAATATAATGAAACCTCTGAGCCTTGAAATTGTATTTTAAGAGGAAACGTTATATCATCATCCTATTTTATCTTACCTATTCACCGATTTCTCCCAAACCCATCCCTTCAAATATTTCTAGAAACTTCAACTCACCATCATCGATGATGCCAGCGGCCTCATCACGAGCGTTCTGTTCCAAAGCCTTCAGGATCTCCTCAGGTACTGGGGGAGCGGTGGGGATGTGAGCACCCTGGGGCTGGAAACCACCCTGGCCGGCGGCGTAGCTGATGGAGTAGACCTGGCCATCGTCACCGGTGTACTGGAAACCACCCTGAGCTTCGATACCATCAGCCTGGAATATTTAAGAGGGTTTCATGAGTATGTGTTTCTTTGTGCATGATCTTCGTGTATGAAAAGTCTCACAAGTGGTATTTCATTATGACAGGGTCTTTAAAACGTTATCCTGGGCCCCTAGTCTGCTAATTTTTATAAATTCGTCATTCCAACACGATGCCATTGTCATTTTGCTAAAAGTTCGTAATCTGCTAAATTCATAATGATCCTTCACTGATCGTTCAGTAGCATGTCAGTGGTCTCGTAATGAAATTGTAGTGGAATGACAGTGTCGTATTGCCATTAATATAAAACCCGTTTGGAGAAATAATTTTCGAAAAACTGCTATTAAATTTGAACATTAATTTATGCCAGATTGCTATTGTATATAATTTTACATATTATTTATTAGTGTTCTATGAAATCTGAAGTAGTAACAAAGTCGTAAATAGCAAATACGTAATGAAACTCATATAAATTTTATCCGTTTTGCTGTCAAAGTCAAATGTGACATTAGTGACATTAGGTACTGTTTACTTTACTGACGTCGACGACTGTTTTTATTTGTTTTGAAGCGACCGGTGTTTTGCAAAGAGCTAATTGAATTTTAACGTGAGCGTCATTAAAAAATCAAATAATTAATAGATTTGTTTATTGCTCTTTTTACTTCTCAATAACGACATCATGAGACTGTGCATCAATTGCGGAATAGCAACGGAACGCTGCAATACAATAGGAAGGTGAATATTGGAAATGGATCATTCTTCCTATTGTACAGGAATGGGTGGGTTAGTATCTGATATTTCTATATCGTAAACATTTAACATTTTTGTACGTAATATTTAATGTAAACAAACTAAATGGTGTAATAGGTTCTGTTAAGTTTTCTTTTAATGGTTTTATTTTTAAAAATTAACCAGAATGTGCAACAAATTCAAATTCAAAACATCACCAATCCAGACTAAATCTGTATGGTCAATTACAACCTATTCTCTCTCTCAGAGGGGAGGCCAGCGTCCCTTCAATGGAAATGTAATATGGCCACTTATGTTTACCAAAAATAGCCACTCAGATGTTTATTTCTAAATGCTAGTGCTAGACCTAATAGTCGAATGAAAATTGTTTGTTTCAGATAAATGAAAATGACTTCATCTTCCAAGCTTGCTCTTGATGAAAGTAGACCAGATGGAAATGAACAGACACTAGGACACCGATGAGTGTTATTCAATGTGGATGTTGTCTTCTGAAAAAAGTTTGTCCTCATCAACTTTTACAGTACAGAACTGGTACAGTGCAAGAGTGTAATATAATGGATTCTGCCGTGCTTGGTTAGTTTACTAGTTTTATTCACGGGTTATGAAAAACATTATTTAGTTTAGTTTTGTTAACGAGGGCATAGAGAGTGTTATTTTCATTATCTATCTATACTTATATATAAAGCTGAAGAGTTTGTTTGTTTGTTAACTTGAACAAGCTAATCTCAGGAACTACTGGTCTGATTTGAAAAATTTTTTCAGTGTTAGATAGCCCATTTATTGAGGTAGGCTGTAGGCTGTATATCATCACGCTAAGACCAACAGGAGCGGATCAGTAATGAAAATTGTGACGCAGATGAAGTTGCGGGTCAACTAGTACTAATATTATAAAGCTGAAGAGTTAGTTTGTTTACTTGAATGCGCTAATCTCAGGAACTACTGGTCCGATTTTAAAAATTCTATCAGTGTTAGATAGCCCATTTATCGAGGAAGGCTATTGGCTATATTATCACGCTAAGACCAACAGGAGCGGAGCAGTAACGAAAATTGTGAGGCAAACGAAGTTGCGCAGGTCAATTAGTATTTAATATTAGTCAAACTCTTAACATCAACATTTCTCATTTGCAGGATTTCATTAATTCAGTCATTTTCAAAATGGGCACACACATACACAATGTCTCTGTGTAATGGCTTCCTGTAATGTGGATAAATTATTTTCAGGTGGGTGCTTCAAGTGTGCTCCTTTTGATGGGTGCAAGCAAATAGAGCATCCCGGTATTTCCATTCAGGCCCCTCACCATCTGGGGCATCTTCATCAGCTGTCAATGAGCGGAACAGTCAAGACATTCCTCATTTAGAAGAACCTACTTACACACATATTATGATAATCCTAATAAAGAAGATGATTAAAACGATTTACTTACTGCTATGTTTTATTTTTATTTTAATATAATACTATTTCTTATTACTGTACCTGATATAAGTTAGCACCCTATTAAATACAATATAAGCAAAAGCAAGCCAGAAGTGATGCACATGGCCCTTGTCTAAAAATATAGTTTTCTGAAAACTTCAGCTTAAAGAAACAGAAAGCCTGAGCACTTTTATAAAAAATCATCATTATAGGATGCAAGCACTGCAGCATAGCTGCAAGTGCATTCTAGAGTATATAGTCTTAGATCTCTATAACGACGAATGTTTGATAATATTTAGTGTAGGAAACATAGCCACAAATATGCATTTTTCGTTTGAACGAGCTAATCTCTGGAATCAGTCAGATTTGAAAAAATATTTTTATATTGTTAGGCTATACGGGAACAGAAAAAAACGAGATATGCGCGTACAAAGTCGCGAGCTAAAGCTAGTAACTACTAACTAGTATTTAAAAATAATAACCTAAAATATGGGCAAATATTATCTGATTTGGTCAGTGGGTCAAAATTGGGCTCGTGAAACCTTCCTAAACGCTCTAATTTATGGCGAAGTCCAGCTCTGTAACGCCAGGCTCAAGTTTTTATGGAGTTACGGTTTCTCCTTTCGGCTCTCATTGAGTTTCTCGAAAACCACTGACACCTGGCGCTTGGCTACAGCAGCCGCACCAATGAAGGGCGAAGTTTGTCCAAGAAATATTGGATATAAAACGCCGGTAGAATGGCGCAGTGACTGGAAAAGCAATGACTACACAATTACGTAGGTCACTGATCGATGGAACTGTCAAAATTTTAGCAGATTACCGCATACGACTGTCATTATGTACGAGATTACCATTTTATGCCATTTCGTTCAGTGGAGTGTCAGTGATTGTTCATTGGAAAGTCATAATGACACTATTATGTTAGTAGATTGCCAAACTTGTCAAAATCAACAATTATGAGATCAGTGATCGACCATTCTGACACTATTGTAATAGCAGACTTGGGGCCCTGGTGTAGTGGCCCATTAATGTTTGTGTGTCGTCGCCCCACAGTCTATGTGAGGACCTTTTGGCTGCGTCGGCCCTTGCTGAATACTGGGCCAAGCATATCATTTAATCACTCTATTTTCCATCGACAAACCAAGAAGAAGTGACCCATATTTGGCACATGGAGATTGATTTACTTTTGTTTTAGTATTTTAAGGTAAGATAAAAAAAACCATGAACAATAATTTTAACTTTAGAACCAAAACTCAGGACTAGCCTACAGAACTTACTTAAAACATCAAAAGTAACTTCTTTTCGAAAGGTTAAAGCATTATGACAAAGGAAGATTAAAAACGAGTTTTGGAAAAGACCTGGACAATTTTAAACTCGTAATTTTCCAGTTATTTACGATGGCTTTTAGTGATAGTTGATTCTAAGAACATTATGGCTCGTAAAGGCTGACCTATGTCTTCCGTACATCATCCAGATTGTTAACATTTACCGTGAAGGATGTGACAACATCTATATGAACAAGTTTAGTTTAAGATCTGGAATTTTTGACTACAGAGTCATAAATTATCTAGATTTTTGATACGAGTACAGACTCGTATCAAAAATCTACACAAGGACAAAACCACCTGTACCTATACTGTGATATGAAAATGTTAAGCTTCTAGATTATAGTTGCGTTTTCGGAAAAAAAATCCTGAAAAGCTGTAGGTAATCAATATAAAATTCTTCCGTGACTGACAGACAACATATAGCCAAAACTACTGTAGAAAGCTGTTTGGCATGTAGTTATTACTGTAGTGTAGAGGAGCTAAGAGAGGATTTCATGAAATTCCTACAGGAACGGAAAATACGGGATAAAATATGGGCGTACGCAGTTGCAGGCAAAACTTAGTAATTACACAATATGCTTGCGTTATGCTTAAAGCTTGTCTTCAGATCTTAGCAAAATAATTATGATTATTACAACAAATATCAATTTTGATTAATTGATTCGATATTAACACTTATAAAATATTTTTCCTTTTAAACGACCTATGTTTATATTTTACATTTGTCTTAGAAGACGAATGGTCCAAATAGTTATTATCTAAATGTCAATGCAATAATGGATGCTCAGTAAATTATTACGTATTACGTTCACTGAGGATCGAGGTTAATAATAAATTGAATGAATTACAAATGTCATTACTTTCGACCTTGACATTTTGTGGTTTTTTTGGAAGGTCAGCTTTATGACCTTAGTCAATGGATTGAGTTTATTTTATGAGATCTACCACGTCATTACCAGAAATTTGCTAAATCAAACGATATATTTTTATTAAGAAATCACGTTGTAATGCATAATATTATGCCTCATTGTTTTTCTATCACTAAATATTTCATAAAGAAAGATTTTTACTTTCTATAAACCAATCTCACCGGTTACGATCACATTGCACTCATAGAAGGATCCTATTCTGATGCAAGAATCGCTCCTAACCAAGTTACCGTAAAAGCCGATGATCACGTGCTAAAACAGCCATAATAAAATACAATAAAACAGCTATTTGTCACATTTACATAATCATTTTACAACCATATCGCTATCTGCTAATGGCATTTTATGTTCAACAATTTTATCAAAGAATCTGTTAAAATACCTACTAAAATTTTTTGAATGTCTTATGACATCACTCATCGTCTACAAACATATCATAATCAAATCGTTTCATTGGATCTACACCTGTCAAAATATGTCAAGTTTGTGTCTTATCTTTGACATTTTGACAGTTCATCCGCTGCATTTAGCTGTCGTAATATTATTCTGTTAAACTACAATTTAAAATCGATAAAAAACCGACAAAACAAAATATTGTTTTAAGTTTTTCATCTGAATGTAAACCTTTAAAAATTGAAAAGTATCTTAAAATAAAATAGATTTAATGCTCAACCTTTGCAAGATATTAAAAAGGAGATGTAATAAACTTGACAGTGATTATCAATCATATTAAAATGACTGATTGACTAATACTAGAAGTTTGTAATATTCACTTTCGATTTTATGTAACTACGGCCTACAGGTTCCATTTTATAGCAGGTGCCTGCATGTATGTAGGTGTAGTGCATAGACATATCGTTAATCAAACAATTGACGATCATGCACACTTATGTAAAGCTTTTTAAAATAAGTATAATTTTATTCACCTATTTTTGCGGTCAGATTCACGTAACGATAATGTCCAAACCACATACCAACCAGATGAACATACAAACAGATCTAATAATTTAGAAACCGCAAGTATTTTGCATAGTCCTGACCTTTTCTAGCTGGCCAGTGCCCTTTCAGACTCACCTCATATGGGCGAGCCGTTGAGAAAAAGATTACTAGGTCATCTGCTGATCAATGTTTTAGAAGGGACGGATACGACACGAAAATAAAAACTTACGACTGGCTTTCTATTGTATGCATTTTGTAAAACATTAATAGCCCAAAATAAAATTAAGGTCGTAAAAACAAGATAATGATAAAAACAAATGATCATAACCGGTTTTTTTTTTAGTTTTTAAACAAATTAGCAAAACAGCTCTGGTTCAGAACTAATATTTTTTTAAGAATATTGTACCACTAGCCGCCACTGGCCACTAGCCTTTTGAAAGAAGTAATCATGATTGATGAAAGATTCAAGTCATAAAACTTTAATTTGTAATTGGCAATAAAATGTGATGTCCAAGTAAGACCACCCAAGTTACAGGTGTTGTAAGCAACTAAGTGATAAAATTGAAAGGATGGGCACCATTCACTTGCGTCCTAATAACATTACGTTTTTACGCGTAGGCCTAGCATTTACTTTCGTGGCTTGTACCATATTTTTCACATTTTGTATTCGAGTAAATTAGCAGCTGTGACATAAATGTCACTAGTCAGTTTTGAATATGTCAGCATAGTGTCTTTTACATATTTTTTCTTAATGGAGTCGTTTTGTTTAAACGTACTTTTTAATATTTTATGCATAAGTCGCGAGTGTAATTGCGCGCGTCCGCTTAATTTTAACATAACAATAAGTTAGCAATATTTGCAAGGAATGGCACTAAATTTGGTATATTGCCATGTTTTGTGGTACGATAAACAATGATTTGGTGTCAAGGAGTCTATTTGAGAAAATGTTGATACATTAGATTCTATTGCCTGTTACTTTTAAAGACAATATTATTTAAACGTGTGCCTGCGTAAAAAAATATGTGAATGACTAAGTTTTCATAATGGATTTTCTTTTACAGGTGTAAAATAATGACTATAATTTAATTTGAGCAGACTAGTTGTCAGGAAGAAGACATTTTATCATTTTGTATTTTAATTTAGGCTTATTTGTTTTCTAGAGTTTTCGGATCAGAATGGACAAAATATTTTTTTTATATGTTAGCGGTTTTCTTTCTGCTCAAATTAACTTATCAACATTAGTGAAGATTTTCACGTAGAAGATATTAGTTTTATTTTTGTTCTACGTTCATTTCCGAAACCTTTATAAAGATCATCGCTGAGACACAGGCAATTATTATTATTTAAGACTACAAGATTTTAGTATTCCATGACCAAAAGTTACTGACATAGCCAGGCAGGGCAGGCCACACTGCTCGCAAAACAGATGGTCAATGAGGCTGAAAAGTCTTGGAGTAGCGACCGCGTACTGGAAAACGCAACGTTAAAAAGCCTCCCACAAGGTGGATGAGGATCGCGATACTTGTGGGGAGGCTTATGTCCAGCAGTGGACGTCTTTCGGCTAATATGATGATGATGAAGTATTCAATGACGACGAACTTACCTCACGTCCCTGCTCCTCAGCCTTGATTCCGTTTTCAGTTTCGTAGTTGTATCTGAAAGAGTCTTCTTTAACGTCGGAGTCCAGGGCGATGATCCTGGCAGTCTTCTCGTAGGATGCCTGGGGACGGTTGGACTGTTCTGGGTAGGCGCCTTGGTAAGCGGCCGCAGCCACGCCGAAGAGAGCGGAGATCAGGAGCTGGAGAAAAACGTGGGGCGTTAGAATAATGGGGTGAAAAACAAATGCAAGGTTTATTGTGAAGAAATTGAGGTGCGTCGGGATAAGTTTTGGTCGAATGCGAGGTTCACCGTGTAATTTAGGGCGAAACACATTTAAAGGTAAGGCTTTTCGTGCGTTTTTTCGTACAGAATTAACTGCCCAGTTTTATTCATTATTTCTTTAAATAAACTTTTTGAAATATTAAAGCTTTTCATGCCACTCTGTAATCTGTCGACAAAATATTACAACGTATCGTCCCGCTATTATGACATTTTGATAAATTAATTACTTACAACAGTACAGTATTATGTTCTCAACGGATTTTCATTGAAGGTAACTTTTAGAAACTGAAAGTAGCTTTGTTGTAAGTAGTACAACTACAAGCTCTAATGAATGACACAGTAATTATCATACAAAAGCGCCATTAGACGTAAGAAATGCTTCATTGTTCAGAGAAAAGACCTATATAATTACATGAAATTAACCCCGTTTTACTATTATATACTAAACTATTGTTGTATCATAGTGAATAGAATATATAACAATATCCAATATGTTAGTAACATATCAAACAATGGTCGAATTATATAAGTTTAATTAGTGTGTCCGTAGGCCATAATTATTTAACTTTGAGGCCTTTGGGTTTCGTACGGCTGAAAGCTGTTTGAATACTTGTTTTTTTTAGCAAATAAGAGATTACTTAGTTTTGTCTATCTATGTTTATTCAATAAAGCTGAAGACTTTGCTTTAACGCTCTAATCTCTGGTACTACCAGTCGGATTTTGAAAACTAAGCTATACAAAAACGAGAAAAAACGGGACATACGCGTACGAAGTCGCAGAAAAAAGCTAGTTTTTATTATGAAAACACTTTGTTTGAAGCTAAAAAATAAAGTGTTTAAAATTTAGCCAAGCTAAAATTACTATACCTATATTTTAACAAAAGATTTTTTTTTTACAAACGGAACCACTTTCGCCCCGCTCGATTCGCCCCGAACTTTGATACATGACCGCTAACATTGCACAAGTACGACTCTTGCGCAAGTGTGCAACAGATCAGACATTATCGCCGTTCCACCCATTGTCTTATATTTTGACACCGCTTCAAGTACGCGAAATATTTCAAACAAGTGTTTTAGTAAATTTTGCGTGTTTTTCATTTTGTTATAAGATTTGTGATTGATTTTTATTTTATTGGACGTAATATTTATTTTTTGAAATATTTCTAAATGCATGAATTTTTTTGAAATTTTGAAAAGTTTTTTTTTACGAATGTTTTATAAAAAAATAATAATGCAGAAGTGGATTCTAGACTACTTTATATGCTTAAATATCGTGGCCTTGTAAGATTTTGTCACGCACGTAATTTTTTATTTTAGTGCAAGACTGCAAGAATAAACGCTAGTAGCATTTCGCAGCTTTGCCCGTGCGAATTTTTGGTGCAATCATTTGCATAACCGCAAATCTTTAGATATTGATGGGTAAATTAAAAAGTTAAATTAATATCGCCGGCTAAAGAAGATATTATTGGATATTATTATTTTGTGTTTTATCATTTTATGTCCGGGGAAGAAAAACTTAAATAAAAAAAAATAATTATAAACACTTCCGCACATTGAAAGAATATTTTTTGCAAATCACCGGAAATAGTAAAACCCTTTTGATTCATATCACTTATTTAAAAAAAAAAATAGAAAAATAAAACTTAAAGTCACTTGCAAAGCACGATTAATAAATTTTAAACCCGAAACACATCACGGTATCTCCCTAACCGAATCCCGCCCATTCGATGAAATCGTCTAACGAATCGAATCGACTACCGCGACTTACCAGTTTCATATTGTCAGGTCGGAGGTGAACACTCGAATGTAACAACGAACGCCCGACCTGCATATATATACACATCGGATGATAGGAGTGTTACAAAATTCATTCTAGTTCATAATGATGCCACTTTTAACAAACATTACTACGGATACATTTTTTGCGTAAGTAATGACATTTCGATGAAATGATTGGAAGATGAAATATGAGCGATTTTGGATCATTGGTACAAGGTCATGCTAAAGACCAGTCTAGAATATGCAAATACCGAAAATGTGGTCCTTTTTGGTGGCTTTTTGCGGGTCAAAGAAATTATGACCCTGGTTAGCTGTCGGTGATAAACGACAATCTGAGAATTCGATTTTGTAATTTTATTTCATAAATTCTCTGCTTTATTAAATAACGCCTGTCAAGAAATTGTTACAATTATTTCTGTTTTTGATAAACTTATCGTATTATCAGTTATATTAAACCGTCCCCAGTCATCCAGTCTAACATCAATAAAATGCCAGGACTCTGAAAATGTTGAGCGAGTTTGGATCTTTTGTACAAGGCCATCAAGAGGCAGACCCATGTGAAATCAAGAGTTTTGGTGGTCATTTGAAATGAACTTTGCCCTCACAGGGCCAGTATCCTAAAATGGACTTAGCCGATTAACGAATTAGGATGTAATTTGTAAATCTGACAAGTCCATTCCTAAATCATTTACAAGAAGAAGAAAAAACCGAAATTATATCACTTCATTTTAGCAATCATAATTATGAAAATCCCATTCTAATGTTCAGGAAGCGGATTTTTGAACATGGCATTCCTAACGTTTTTAGAATGATACAGTCGTTATAACTTAACGTTATCGTTATAAGGCAGGTAATCGTCCGAATTCTTTGAAAGATTTAAAAAGTAAAACTGCCGAAATATATGGATTTAGCAAGTTAACTAATTAGGACAACGTAATCCCACCGCAAGGAAAATAAATCATTGACGCAGGGCGTATTAACGCACTTGATATATATAATATTGCATAAGACTATAACATACTGATTCTGCTGGGTCAGGGGGCTCCTTTTCTCTTAAGATAGTGTGGGTCTTACGATAATTTTAAAGCATACTTCTCCTAGTATTTAATGTGCTTAGCAAGAAAATTACATAACATTGAAAGCTTTAGATTGTACTTCCATGATAATTTTATGATTACAGTCATGACCTAAGGCTAAAAGAGACCAGTGTAAAAGTGTAAAAAAACCAATTGAACTAGAATCTGATATCTTTACCATGGTGTTTTGGGAGAGGATATCCCAAAATTCCTACGGGAACGGGAAAAGACAGGCACGAAATCATGGGCAAAAGCTAGTAGGTACAATATTCAAATTAATACATTTTGGGGAATGTGCGACGGAATTGCATAATTTAATTCCGCCAAGCTCGTTTCATCGTCGGACCACAAGACGAAAGGTGATGCGCCACCGATACATGGTGGACATCCCACCCATATGCACAAAACGTTTTAAGAACACATTCATAGTGCGTACACCCAAGGAGTGGAGTTCCGGAGTCTGTGTTTCCTGATAGTTACAACCTGGGAGTCTTTAAGTTAGGAGTGAATAGGTTACTTCTAGGCAGGCGTGCTACATCTTCGACCACATCATCGCTTACCGTCAGGTGAGATAGTGGTCAAACATGTGCCTATCATTAGTAAAAAAAAAAAAAAATGAAATACCCAAACAGTCTGTGAAAATTTCAACTGTCAGTCTATTACGGTTCCATGAGAAAAACCTGGCGGACAGACAGGCCGATGGAAGGACGGACAGCGGAGGTTTATTAATAAGGTTCCATTGGTTACCTACCCTTGATTGGAACCCCAAAAAAATATAAATTTTATTTAAGCACTGCTGATGACATAATTGTGTTGGAATCTGTCTAATTATATTATTAAGGCTGCATGCAAATTATATATTTAGTGCCTAGTTATTATTCTTTTTCATAGCGTGTTTCCCGCCTACGGTCAATGTCACTTTGCTTCCAAGTCGTTGAAGGATATTACCGGATGATCAATGTCTTCAGTAAGCTAGAAATAATCTTGGAAATTATAATATTGTTTTGCTAGATGATTCAATATCTCCTTGCCCTTGTCTCATGTCATTTAGGATCCACGGTTTTTTAACAATACATCTTACCATCCCTACCTTTTGGCTATTCCACCAATTGCACTAAGCGTTTTCAAACGTCTTTTATAATGCGCACAGCAAAGGAGTGGAACTCTCTGCCTGCGTCTGTATTTCCAAAAGCTTACAACCCTAATCTCTTCAAAGTTAGAGTGAACAGGCTCCTTCTGGGTAGGCTCGCTCCATCGTAGACTTTGTCTCTGTCATCTCTGACATAGACTAGAGTCAAGAGCAAACCCATTACAAATAAAAATTAAAAAAAATACATCAAACTTCATTTTGCTCTCCCGTTCCCATTATTTTGAAAATACTTGAGATACCTTAGTGAGGGGTAATTTTATGGTTAGGTCTGGCAAGTAAGGTTCACCTAAGAAAAACATAACACCATGTGTCCCTAAAAATTCAATGGAACAAACAAATCAAGGTACATTCAGAAACCTTCATAAATATGTATAAATTATATTTTATAGCATTACCTTAATAACATAGATAATTATGTCATTACAGATTTATAAGTAAGTTGTTATTTATAACGATAATATGGGATTGTATCAAAAACGCACTAAATGACAATCATCGTATCAATCAAGAGAGATCATCTGAAGGACGTAGGAATCCCTTAATTGAAATATCATGCTGCATAATAAGGTGGAGGAATCATCGTCCTATTGATTTAAAATCGTCATACAAAATATTCCTGGCGAACTTTTTCTTTTCGTATCGATTGACTCATTTAGAATTTTATCCGAAAAGTATTTAGCAAGCAGCTGTACTGCCATTTGAATGGTGCAGATGCTTGTACCCAAAGGGCAACCAAGGAGGCTACGGACTGAAGGAGTAAAAGCAGTGCCAGTGTAGACAATGGCACTGCTTTTGGGATCGTGATGTTTTACAGAATTCAACCTGGGCCAGCATTTCTATGACCACTAGCATCGGTCGGCTCTCCTCGTCAATCTTCTTCGCCATGGAATTGTATTCTTTAACAGAAACTAAATTAAATTAACCAGGATGAATGATGATGATGATGGATGTTGTTGATGAATTCAACATTTGCCAAGTCTTTGCACAACTATATTGGGGTCGGCTTCCAATCAAACCGGATTTAGCTGAATACCAGTATTTTACTTGAAACGGTAACCTAGGAGGAGCTCGTGGCTCGATAATAACAGCCGCACGGGTCGATCTTCAAGGTTAAGCAACGCTTGCCAAGATTGGTCGGGTGGGTGACCATCTTAACATACCGAGTTTCCTTCGTGCCTCGGAATGCACGTTAAGTGGTCCCGGCTGTCATTTGTAAATCTTTGGCAGTCGTTATGGATAGTCAGAAGCCAGTATCTGACTCCAGTCTTGCCATGAAGTACCATGTTACCCAGTTAATTAGTTGTGGAGGTCTGGTAGGCAGCCGCTCCTCGTAAAATACTGGTTTCTAGCTAAATCCGGCTTGACTGGAAGCCGACCCCAATATAATTGGGAAAGGGCTAGGCAGATGATGATGTTTTACAGAATGCAACTTGGGCCAGCATTTTCATGACATACTACATCGGTCGGCTCTCCTCGTCGAAACTAAATTAAATTAACCAGGGATCATAAAGAATTCAACATTTGCCAAGTCTTTACACAACTATATTTGGGTCGACTTCCAGTCAAACCGGATTTAACTGAATACCAGTATTTAACGTGAAACGGCAACCTACCAGACCTCCACAACCCATTAACTGGGTAACACGGTAGTTCTTGGCAAGAATAGAGTTATTTAAACTAATAATTTCTTGTTACGTTTACATGACTATTGCCAACGCATAAGGCAGGCCTACGATAGCAGCTGTCGTATTTCAGCTGAAATATAATTATTAAAAAATCACTTTCAAACTTCCTAAAAAGTCTGTAAGTTTCGTAAATTCAATTAAATAATCAGACATGCATTTTTCTTGGAAACCATTGCAAAGGGCGGTGCCCAAAATAGTTACAGTAAAAAATTAATTTAAATATAATTCCCACACTATAATTAGAATGAATGTAACTTTACGAGATACATTTTATCACGATGCACACCCAGTAATATAATCATTTCCTTTTCACATAATTTTTATTACATTAATTACTGAAGTTATGTAAGGAGCCATTAATTTGAATTCGTATGATATTTAATAGTTTTGTGGTTATAGTTCAATGTCATATCATCATTAAGAGATTTGGTTTTGCTATGATTACTTCTGAACAGTATAATTAAGTTTAAACTTATTATAAATAGGTAGATTTGTTTGTTTGTAGTGAGTAATTTTTCTTTGAAAGTTGTGATTTGATAACAAAAATTACTTCATTGATTGAAAGCTTCACTTTCGTTGAGGGTTACCTTTTATTTCTGAAAAAATGCACGGTTCATGCGACTTATTATACAGAAGCAAAGTAGCGGGAAAAGGTTAGTATACAAACAAACAGATGGGATGACGTAGTGAACATTCCTATTGACTTTATGTGTGTACTCCCTCATCATCTGCCTAGCCTTTTCCCAACTACATTGGGGTCGGCTTCCAGTCAAACCGGATTCAGCTGAATACTAGTGTTTTACGTAGAGCGGCTGCCTACCAGACTTCCACAACCCATTAACTGCGTAACACGGTACTTCATGGCAAGACTGGAGTCAGATTTACTGGTTTCTGACAATCCGTAACGACTGCCAAAGATCTACGAATGACAGCCGGAACCAACGGCTTAACGTGCTTTCCGAGGCATGAAGGAAACTCGTTATATTAAGATGGTCACCCATCCACAGACCAACCCTGGCAAGCGTTGCTTAACCTTCAAGATCGACCCGTGCGGCTGTTATTATTTAGCCACGAGCTCAATATGTGTGTAGCCAGTATGTGTGGAGTCCCTATGTCTGTAATAATCTGCCTTTTAAGAAGAAATTAATCGACATGAAATTTTATTTGAACGGATTAAGAAATAAAAATAAAATATCGTTAGTTTATAGTACGATTTATACGATATACATATATTTTTTGCAATAAATAAATAATAAAATACTTACTTTATCGTAACAAAGTAGACTTAAGATAAAAACTTCTTACTAAAATATGGCGTTAAAAAAATTCGTCAGCATCGCTGTCGACTGGAAGTGAGCCCAAAAGAATATAGTTGCATTACATAAATTACTAGTACATACACAGGTGGAAATTCGCATGAGTCATACAATTTCACTTTCTCAGAGAAGAGCAGTAGGTGGGGCCTAATAGCTGATTTTTCTATAGACGTTTTATAATATGACATTGCACGCAATAGTTTATCTCCGATCATACATAGCATTAGCTATGTATGATCGGAGATAAACTATTGACCGCTCTATGTGTACCTATTAAGGTACACATAGAGTTCTATTTAGACAACTGTAACAACTGCTCGGTAGATAAGTACACAATGGCTTTCATTGATTCCCACTATTCCCAGACATGTAAACAGTTACTAAAACAGAAGCATGTTATTATGTAGTCTTCGATTTCGAGAATGATGATAATAGTTATTGTTATGTACTTAGGATTTAGGTATAATTATTGAAATACCCACTTGTTAGGGTTATTTCAATTTAGCAATATTGTCTAGCTATATATAGCTTGTCGTTAGCAGTTTAAGTTATTTTTAGCTTAATTTCTCCTGAAATTTCAAGGGGGCAGCCTGGGCATTACGCAATCTGTGTTCGGTTGCTGCCAATAGGGTCGCTCCTATTACATATTTTTTTCATAATCATAAATATTTATTTTATTTTTCTACAGAAGTCTTGGAATAAGCTACAAAAATGGTTTAACACTATTAAATATTTATTTATAATTTAACAAGCAGACATAACAGAAATCATCATTTTCTTCCTTCCTTTATCGCATATAACTTGCCTATCTTTTTCTCTTATCTTGCCAATCGACAAGCTATTCCTGACTCCCTTTCCTGCCTTCCAAATAACATTACCCTCCTTATGGGGAAGTGCTGATCGCCAACGCCAAAGAGCGCCAACCATCCCGGTCTTGAGCAGTCCACTTCCATCTTCTGCAGCCACCTTCTTCAAATCATCGTTCCATCGTGCCGCAGGTCATCCTACACTACTTTGCCCATACGTGGTCTCCACTCTAATACCTAAGCACCTGACTCACAGAATTTCTCAGATTAGTTAAAAATGTGCTAACCTTCGGTAGAGACAAAGCGATGAGGCGTAGAACAATAACGTTGCAAGTAATAGCTTGTGAAAGGTCACATTCCTACACTATGTTAAGACATAGCTCTTGTCTCATCTACTAATATTGAAGTATGATAGTTTGTCTATGTAGGCAGACAGGTGTTTCTTCTCAGGGTAGTCAGCCTCCAACTCCTTCCTTTTTGAAGTCGGCTTTTTCTTATATTGAAGTGTAAATAACCTATTTGAAAAAAAAAAAAAACACACTTCACTAATTTAATTTAATAGGAAATGGCATTCATTCAAACTAGACTGAAAATCTGTACTTTATGAACGTCAAAATTTACATGAAGACAGTCCTCCCAACTCGCCCGCCCGTCACCACTTCCTAGTGTGGTAGCTGGGAAGAAGTGGCGCAACAGATTCCCCAGCAACAGATCTGTCTGTTAAGGCGCTGTACTCAGTCAAAATAGGCTTCACAAAACAGTTTTTTAGCCAAATGTATACATTTTAGAGCAGCTAAAAAAATATATGTTAATCTTGATCATATTTATGGGTGGACCATTGTGTTCAAAACACGTTTTCGGTAAATTTTCTCGATAAAAAAATTTCATAAAATTACCATTTAAATTGAAATTGTAGCAATTGTAACTGTATTATTTATAAACTAATCTTGATAAAATTAATAACAGTGATGTAATATATAATAATAAAGGGAACTGTTGTTTTTATTTATCGATTGGAATAAGATATTTGTAAGGATTAATGTATTTAATGATAAATAACTCGAACGAGTCGAACGAAACGCCGCGCCATCGCGGCGTCTTTTTGCTTCGTCTATTCACCGCGCCTTAAGTTTGAAGAACTTGAATTCATATTACGGTATTATTCAACATTTTATGATAGATGAAGAACATTAAATTAAATTCACATAATATACCAAAATATAAACAAATTGTTTGCGGAAGGCACCAGCTTGGGTTCTTCCAAGCTAAACATAGGCCTCTGCCTATGTTCAGCAGAAGCGGAGTTCATTAATGCAAATGTTTGTTTTTGCTCGTCCCCCGTATTCAATCATTTTTAGCAAACTAGATTTTCATTTTGACAGTAAACATCAAAGAAAATTTTCAAAATTGTTTCATTTGTATTGTTTTATTGCAAAAATTAAATCTCACAAGCGACGTCGCAAGCAAAGCTAAGTTCAGCAATAAAACTTAATCTAAGATGCTGGTCTGCATGCTAAAGGTCTCCTGAAGATCAAGGGCTCGAAGGGACCATCAAAGGTTAACCGTAAATGTATCAGGACGATCTGACATTCTCATGGAATAAAAGAAATAAATTGCATTATAACAATTGTATAGACTTGTGGCTAAACAATATCAGCGGCACAGGAAGGTTCAGTTACTCAAGCAACTCTTGTCGAGGTTGGTTTATGGATGGGTGAATTGGCGTATGCACGATGTTCTGCTACAAGTAAATGGTTCATTCTGTTAATACAAAAAGAGTACATGACCAAATTAAAGGTGATGATCACAATGCAAGCTTACTTTAAAAGGCGTGAAATTACAAATACCTGTAACTAAATGATAAAGCCATAAACACAAAGCTTAAGTACCTACCACAGAATACAAAATTACGGTATGAGTATACCAAATTACCAATCTATATATACTAATACATAAAGCTGAAGAGTTTGTATGTTTGTTTGCTTGAACGCGCTAATCTCAGGAACAACTGGCCCGATTTGAAAAATTATTTCAGTTTTAGATAGCCCATTTATCGAGGAAGGTTATATATCATCACACTAAGACCGATATAATACGAAGAAACAACCAACAGGTGAGATAGTGGTCAAACGCGTGCCTATCATTAGTAAAAAAAAACAACATTTTATACTTTGTAGTGTTTTTTTTTTTTGTTTTAAAGACGGTTAATTTTTTTTTTGTAAAAAGTTTTTCACAAAGATGACAAAAATTTTCGACTCGAAAAAACGATTAAAACAAAACTGTATTTCACCAGACGGCTCGCTGAAACGCTCCTGTTTATTTTAAACAAGAGAACATTCGCTAGAATGCTCATTAAAAGTGAATTCTCAAGTCTATCAGCGGCTTTAGATTGCAGAATGGAATGGAGTGCCAAGCACGTGATACTTACAACCAGCGTAAATGTTGAACCAATAGGGCTATCCTTTAAAAATCTCCCGATAAGATTTTAGTGAAGTGAACATAAACAGAGGTATCAATCCAAACACTTACGGCGGAATGACGTTCTCAGCCACATACATTTTCACAGACATATTTTTATAGAAGTTAAAAAGTGGCACCAGTGGCGGAAAAGTTAAAAGGGAATCGCTTGTCTTGATTTAGTCATGTGAAGAGGAGGGATGAAATGCATGTGACTAGAAGAGTTATGAATATAAATATGAATAGATGGAGAGGGAGAAGATGGATAGTGTGACGAGCGATATGAAAGAAAAGAGAGTTAGTGATAGCGTGACGGCTGATAGGAGAGAATGGAAGAAAAAAACGTGTTGCGCCAACCCCAAGTATCATGGGACAAGGGCAGGAAGATGATGAGATTTTATAGAAGCAACTTGCCGATATTTGATCATAAATGAGGCTAAGGGAGTATCTGAGTATCGTAGCAGGTGGCGGATTGTCGACTTTGTTTATCCCCATAGGATAAAGCGTTAATTTAAATGTATGAAATGGATCGCATATACACCGGTCTATGCGATCACTACAACTACGACAAACGACGACTACCAAACACGACAACGTGGTAATTGTTGATTTTTAAACAAGAGAAGATCACTGTAGCGTTATTCTGACTACTATCTAACTCATAGCTCTACCACTTTGAGTAAATGTTGCCCTGATGAATAGATATTGCATAGATTTATTGTGAGAACCGCCGTCACTTAACACTATTTCAATAAAAAACAGTTCACTGTCTAAAAATAGTTCAAAATTCAGTCACTAGGTCGCCAGAGGCGTGCGAATTTGTTCTCAATCAGCGTTCGAGATGATTAATGATGATTGTGGCTTTACCTCGCTTTATTTCGGCGCGGTCGGGCAAATATTTTGTAACAATTTGTCTGACGCCTTTGTACATAAGTGTCTAATGTGTTAGGCAGAGTATCTTGCGGTGTGTTTGAACTTGCGTTCAATTTGGTATCACAAACTTATTTTGGGTCTTTAAAGGTAGACGCAACATCTCTCTTTTGTAGTGTCTTAACGTCACGGTTATTTGCACGAGTTTTTGTGTAACCACTTCAAAAGATAAAACTTTTTATGTGTCATTATCATCATATCAGCCATAAGATGTTTATTGTTGGACATAGGCCTTTTTTTTATTTTTTTTTTATAAGGGGGGGAAATCCTCATGGATGTCCTCCGCCCTAGGGCGGGCGGAGGGGTCTGTCAGACTCTTACTGACTAAAACCACCCCGGTGCTCTATTTCTCACCAACCGGGGATCGCGAGAACTAATGCGACTTCCGTAATCCCCGGCTGGTGCCGGCCCGCCTCTGCAGGCCACCTCGGGTCAGCGGGGGAAGTGAGGTGTTTGACTCCCCCCGCGACGTCAAAGAGGGGCGCACGGGAACACCACGCGCCGCCACCTCGGGTCCGAATGAATGGGGGGCGACGGATATCCCCAAGTCCGACGCCTCAGGACCCAGTTAGGGGGGCCGGAAGAGGGCAGCGTATGCCCTCCTCCGACGCCCGGTGCGCCTACTGCGGGCCGGGAGAGAGGTGGAGATCTCCCTCTCCCTTTCTGCAGCCTCCTTCTGCGCGACAACTGTTTCACAGAAGGAGACCACCGCGTCCCAGGACTCCTCGCCGTCGACCATAGCACGAACTACGGCCGGCCGCGAGAGATCACTGCCTACCACAGAGATGAGGGCACGGCGTGGCCCCTCCCAAGCGGCACACTCTGCCAGTGTACGCCGCGCCATGTCCTCCCGACAGTCGACGCAGTGGTGACACCGAGCGTCCGGCTCCCTGCCTATGCGACACAGGAACCTCCCGAAGCAGCCATGCCCCGAGAGGACCTGCGTCACACGAAATGTCAAGGAGCCGTGCTTTCTCCCGAGCCACAGGTCGAGCACCGGCCGGATGGCCTCGATAGTGACGAGGCCAGCGGAAGGGCGTGAGAGCATGTTCCGCCATTCCGCCACCAGGTCATGTCCATACTGAAACCACTATCCATACGTAGTTATGAGTAGTGATGAATATCCTGTTGGTACATAGGCCTCCCCCAAACATCACCACAACGACCCGTCCGCGACCTTTTGCGCGCGTCCGCGTTTGGCGATCCTTTGGACTATATCGGTAACCTTGGTTCTCTTGCGGATATCATCATTCCTGATTCGATCACGCAAGGAAACTCCAAGCATTGCCCTCTCCATTGCCCTTTGAGTGACTCTGAGCCTTCTGATGAGTCCTATTGTTTTCACTTCATTGTGTGCTTCTACACAATGCTTCAGAACGACAGTGGGAGGGTGTAATCCCAACATTGCAAAGTGAACAAAGTCAAAGCCAAAGTCAAAACGTTTATTCCAATTAGGCCATTAAACGGCACTTTTGAACGTCATTCATATTTCAAATATATAAAAGTTCTGAAGTGACTCTACTGTCCATTCGGAAAGGTAGATTCTTATGGAGAAGAATGGACAAGAAACTCCATAGTTACTCTTTTCAATTAATTTTTTACAATATTTGGTAAGTATACAATTTTTTTTTATATGTGAGGACCATGCACCTAGGGTATGCAGAGGTAGACTTATCAATTTTCTAAATAAGTAGGTACATGATACTCACACATTTACAAATATTGGAATGACTAATTAACAGTGTGTGAGTTAACAGAAAAATACAGACACAAAAAGAGACAGAACATCTATAAAGTTAATATATAAAGCAACCAGTTTGATTTTGTCCACAACATTGACCGTCCTATGGAGCAGGACCAGCATGCTTCCAGGCATTCTTATCCTGAATGTAATCTTCTAATTTGTAATAAGCTTGTTTACAAAGTGTGCTTTTGATATATGCTTTAAATTTTCTTTCATTTAGTTCTAATATGTCACAAGGTATTTTATTGTACCGTGATCAACTGCAGGGTGTGGATGTGCAGCCGAGTCAAGAACCATGCTCCACCTCCTATTTGGCTCACTGTGCACCATAACATGAAACGAAGTTACCCATGTGCTCCCATCAATGATGCCGTGGATGTGGCAGTGTTTGGGCCACCCAAATTTAAACAACTATTGTGCCAGCGATACGAAGACGTAGAAGAATAGAGGAGAATTTTCGTCACGCAATAGGTTTAAGTTTTAAATGCTGGAAAGTAGAACGTACTCCAATAGGTACTTATGTAACTAAGTTATACAGTTATGTGCATGTCTGTCCCTGATAAGTTTCAAAAGACTTAATTTTTTATATTATTATTTTTCGTTCATGCCACCACCACCGCCACCGGTACATGGTGGACATCCCACCCATACGCACAAAACGTTTTGGGAACACATTCATAGTGCGTACAGCTAAGGAGTGGAATTCCCTGCCGGAGTCAGTGTTTCCTGATAGCTACAACCTGGGAGTCTTTAAATCAAGAGTGAATAGGTTATTTCTAGGCAAGCGTGCTCCATCTTCGACCACATCTTCGCAAAAAAAAAAATATATATATATTATTTTGAGTTTTAAATCATTCGTAACCAAAAACAATCTACTCCAGAATTTATCGTCTCAAGTCAAAAGTGTTTGTGGTAGGTGGCTACAAAATTAATATAACTCGACAGAAAGGATATACACATATTAAGCGATAACATCTGACCGTTTTAGTTAATTAAATAATTTACTTGAACGTATAATTATCGGCACTAGTGCGGTCTGTGGCTTGGCTTGTGACCTTTGGTGATATGCCAATTATCTAGTCTTGCTTGATAGGTTTATTGTTATTGTATAGGAATTTAATAAAGATAGGTGATGTTAAAGATCCTGTATAGAATACGTAAATGGTTAAGGAAGGAAATGGTTTTATTTGGAATTGGACCTTTGGTATTTCGCCAAAGGTCAATATAGGGCATGTAGGTATAATAGATATTTTATTTTGCCTGCCAGAGTTGTAGAAAAAACAAAATACCTCATGTTCTCGATAAAGAAGGCTCCATCCGCTGATGAATTGGTTGAAGTCAGAGCACACACCTGCAATCAAAACAATATCGGCGAATGCAGATGTCTTCCTATTGAGAAAACAAACTGTATAAAATATCTCGGAATACAAGTGGACGACCAGTTAAACTTCCACCACCACGTAAAAACACTAAGCTCTAGGGTCAGAAAGTTAATAACAGTTTTTAAGAAGTTGCGCAGGGTGTGCGACTCGAACCTGTTGAGAACAATATATCTATCCCTGTGCCAGTCAGTACTGGAATACTGTATCTCTATCTGGCGGAGTACACACAAAACTCATATGTTAAACCTAGAAAGAGCCCAGCGAGCAGTTCTCAAAGTAATGTATAAAAGGAACTTTCAGTATCCAACGGAGCAGCTATATAGGGATTGTATGGTTTTAACAGTTCGGCAACTTTATATCAGGAGGGTTATGCTCATAACTCATAAAGGTTCAACGTACGACCCGGAAAGACTGAAACACAAACGTAAGAAGGACCTAGTCTTTGACTTGAAATCGCATAATACATACTTCTTTAGGAGACAACCGTGTTATATGGGTCCATACCTTTATAACAAAATAAGTAAAAATACACAGTTACATAACTTACCGATAAATAAATTAAAACTTACCATAGATAACTTCCTACTCTCTCAAAATTATGAAAATACTGAAAATTTACTAAAAATCATAAAATAAAAAGTAACCTAAAATAAAATACAGTCGCTCAGGCCCTACTCACACACGCAAACACACCATCACACACACCACACCACACATCACACTACACACCACATTAAAACAGACATATGTTACACACTCACGCATGTTAGTAATTAATTAATTAAAAATAAATTGTAATTAGTAATACTTACTTTGCACCGCATCACGCTTGTAAGGCAGCTCAACTACGGTGGTGACGGAAGTAACTGGTGCTTATAGCACAGGAGTCCTCCTAGTTTAAGCCCAGTTGCACGTGTTTTGTATCTTGCCTTTAACTTATAAAGTCCTATTTAAGGTACAATTATTGTAATTAGGTTTAAGTCTTGAACAAAATAAATATTGTTTAATTGTTTGTTTAATTTGTTCGAAAGAGTCACCGCACTCCCTTGTTAAAGGTATTTTATTGTGCACTCTATTTGTAAAACCCACAGCCCAAGGCCACCTTGCCCCTCTTCTAAGGCCACCAAAAGATAGTGGTATCTATATTTTTTACCACTGCTGGGCCTCCTTTTTCTACACGACTCTGTATTTTGCTAGTATCAGCTAGTCTTTTCAGTAGGAGTCGAGCGCATCCCAAATTAAATTTAAGGACAAAAAATATATTATGTTGAATTAAGTGAAACCTACAGAATAGTAGACTTTATGAACAAACAAACATACCGTCCAGTGTGAAATACAAGCGTCAGTAATTATTTTATGATTATAAACTTGTAAGATTAATTAAATATTAGATTTTAACTTTGTCGATATATTGATATTTCGAAACTTTTGCTTGGATTCGTATAGTTACTCGTACATATTAGCTGTCATTAAACTGTCTACCTTGCATCTGGTAGCGGTTTAATGAATATCTTAACGAGGATAAAGCTAAATTTATTTAGCAATTGTTAAAATAGAACCAAGCCAATACAATCCTTCTTTACAACGTGTAATAGAATAATCACAATACCTGAAAAGGGATCATTGTACTCATAATTACGGAGAACTTTTGCTGTAGGGCTAACACTCAAATCGCGAAAAATCGATTTCCTCATACATTTGTGTGAGCATTACTCAACGAAATGAACTGAACAGCTGTTTTCTTATGTATCTGTTTCATATCTGTCTATTTTTGAAATTTAATAACGTACCATCGAGCACGTAATTAACTGGTAGACCAGTTAATTACGTGCCAGTTACGTACCCGACAGAAAATCTGTGCGTGTCTCAGAATTCTTAAAAAGAAAAAAGAAATGCTTATCAATATTCAGGTTTTTCCCGGATAATATCCAAATTGGTTGAGTAGTTCTGAACTAACGAACAGTAGGTTTTAATTTTTATAACTAGCCTGAAAAGTCCCACTGCAGGCCTTCCTTCTTTCCTTACATTTTTAGGGTTCCGTACCTGAAATGTAATCAACAGAACCTCCGCTGTCCGCCTATCTGTAACCAGGCTGTACCTCAAGAACCGTAATAAGTAACAGTTCAAATTTTTACAGATTGTATGTTTCTATTGCCGCTAAAACAAAAAAAAATATATAAAAATGAAATGAAATTATGAAGTTAAGGGGGCTTCTGTACAAGAAACGTGTTGTTTTCAACTCATAGTAGGTACGCAACCCTTCGTGTGAGAGTCCGACTAGCACTTGGCCGGTTTTATTTCCGGATTTGTGGCACCTCTTGGCAATTCTTTTATAGTTCTACTAGTTTTCGCGCGCTACTTCGTACGCGCATATCCCGTTTTTTCCGAAGGGATATAAAATTTCGGGAAATCCTCTCTTAGTACTTCCCGTCACTCTCCAACAAACCGACATACCAAATAACAGCTATTTACGACCAGAAGTTTCGGCTGTACGTTGTCTGTCAGTGACTCATTTTCGTTTTTTTTTTTTATAATACTAGTTGTCCCGCCTTTTCGTCTGCGTCACAATTTTCATTATTGCTCCGCTCCTATTGGTCTTAGCGCGATGATATATATCCCATAGCCTTCCTCGATAAATGAGCTATCTAACACTGAAAGAATTTTTCAAATCGGACCCGTAGTAGCTGAAGAGTTTGTTTGTTTACTTGAACGCGCTAATCTCAGGAACTACTGGTCCGATTTGAAAAATAATTTCAGTGTTGGATAGCCCATATATCGAGATAGGCTATCATCACGCTAAGAACAATAGGAACGGAGCAGTAATGAAAACTGTGACGCAGACGAAGCTGCGTGGGTCAACTAGTTTTATAATATTAGGATAGATTAGAATATTAATACTGGATTGCCATGGCCGCCCCATCCTTATAACTCACATTCCAAAAACACGTAGATAAGTATAATTTTACCTTCACCGACAAACTCGACCTTTTCACCTGTCTTTCACCTTGTGATTCAAGACTAATGCATTCCTTACAACAATAGATCGAATGACTAATTCATGATGTTCTCACAGAGATCTGTTACCTTGATCGAGTCATCGGATTTGTGATTTCTATTATGTATGCTATGTAGGTATTAAATTTATATCTATCTAATAACTTTAAACGAGCAATTCTTGTATGTTATCTCCTTCTGGGTAAGCTCGCTCTATCGTAGACTTTGTCTCTGTCATCTCTGACCTAGACTAGAGTCAAGAACAAACCCATTACAAAAAAAAAAAAAACAAATAAAAAAAAACTCGGAAACGGCTCCAACGATTTTCATGTTTAGAATGCGGAGTTTCGGGAGCGATAAATCGATCTAGCTAGGTTTAATTTTTAGAAAACGTCGTAAAAAAAAACTAAAACTTGGTTATCCAGATACTAATACTTATGATAGGTAAGAGGGTCTGAAAGAAGTGATTTTCTATATAACTTTTTGACAATCGTCATTGTCAAAAGATCCAAAATTTATCAATTTTTAACCTTTCTAATACTTTCCCAACTACTGGCCTAATCGGATACAGCTGAGTACGTACCAGTATTTTTCATGGAATAACACGTGGATAAGTATTATTATACCTTACCATCATCATTACATCAGCCATCATATATATCATATATCAGTACATCAGCCATCAGTATCTTATATCAGTACATCAGCCATCAGTATCTTACCATCGTCATTACATCAGCCGAAAGACGTCCACTGCTGGACAAAGGCCTCCCTCAAGTGTCACCACACCAACCGGTTCTGTGCGTCTCGCATCCATCGGCTAAATGCGACCCTCACCAGTTCATCGGTCCACCTTGACTGACCTCCACAACATATCAAATGACTCCTCTCACTCTGGGCGATGCAGGAGGAAGTGTCAGATTAAAACCTATTCGTGTTCTTCCTAATGCCCTTAAAGTTCCAGGGCCGTGGTGAGTGGTGACTCTTTCGAACGAATTCCGCAGCCCCGGATCTCCACAACATACTAACTTGTTAGTACGATAACAGATTGTCTAGCATCTGATTACCTGTAACAAATGTCAAAGAGCTTCAAATAACTGCTAATACCAACGGTTTAACGTTTTTTTAAGGCAAGAGAAGTCTTGGTATGAAATGGATCGGCACGCATCCGCGAACCGACCTCGGCAAGCATTACTTAACGTTGAAGACTCAAGCAGCTATAATCGCTTAGCCATGAGCTACGAAGTTCAAAATGAGTGTGATAGTAATTTTACAGCTTTTTAGTAACCCAATATTATTTTTAGGGTCTAACGGTACATGGTGGAGACATCCCACCCATACGCACAAAACGTTTTGGGAACACATTCATAATGCGTACAGCTAAGGAATGGAATTCCCTGCCGGAGTCTGTGTTTCCTGATAGCTACAACCTGGCAGTCTTTAAGTCAAGAGTGAATGAATAGGTTACTTCTAGACAAGCGTGCTCCATCTTCGACTACATCATCGCTTACCATCACCGGTGAGATAGTGGTCAAAGGCCTGCCTACCAAAAGTAAAAATAAAAATAAAAAAATCAGCATTTTCTTCTAACATAAACCCTTGTACCTCTCCACTTGTCTGTAGGTATTACCTGTCATCGATCAAGTCTCAACATACGAGCACCTCATAACAATAGGTCGGTGACTAATCTGCAATCCACGCAGCTTCCAACACAGATCGGTTAACAGTCTATAGGTCTATACGATCATCATCATGTCCTTGTGAAGCGTATCAATGAATTTATTCTGCTATGCATTCTGAGATTGGATGCTTTTAGGAAATATGTCACACTATTTTTTGTTTTTGTAATACTTTTTTTGGAGTGCCTGTCTATTACAGCGGTGCGCGGTAGCGGAGCTGAGAAACGGAGAAATTTTCACCATTGGAATTATATAAAACCTCCGCACCACGTGAGCCACTGACATTTTGACTGACAAGATTGGTTAATATTTCTCCGTTTCTCCGCTCAGCTAACTCGCTCCGCGCAAATGGCTAAAACTTCCTAAGCGGCGCGCAGCAATTCGATTTTGGTATTGAACAAAAATAGATACTGACATTTCAAGAACGCGTTTCTTTTAGCCGCATTTCATTACATGACAGAGAAGAATGATATAAATCCTTCCTGCTGTCACTCCAAATCCCTATCACTCTCTTATGTTCTATATCCTGAGGCAACGTTCCAATTCGCATCTAATTCGCCATCTTTCATAAAAGCCTAAATGTCCATACATTTTTGCCAGTTTGTGATTTTAGGGGGCCGAGTCACCCGCGTCCGTAGGAAAATACCCAATGTAAGACCCTACACGTGGGCCGTGGTTGATTTGAAAGGTGATGATGATGATGAGATGTTAGTGCATGACGCGTCCATATATTACAAAATTGGTTACAGCACGAAAAGTAAAATATCTGGTACCATATTGCACCGGAAATCAATCCATCATACACGTGGCCTCGAAAAAATAGGCCTACGCTATCATTGCGAAATTTATATATATAATATTACAAAAGAAAGGAGGCTCGCGGTGTAAATCATAGTTCAATATCAAAATTAATTGTCATTTACTATTGCACACCGTTGAGGTGTTAGTTGGTATCTAATATGACTTAGCTGACGTTTGTGATTTGTGTATCTTATTGTCTATTGAAAATTTACTATAGGGAGCATGCAGAAACTATAGGTGGCAGCACAGAAATGTCACTGTCAAGTATGTTTCAAGTATAAAATTCAAAATAGCTACGCTAGATGGCACAGTCTTCTTCGCGCGTCCCCCTAAACTGAGCGTGCAGAAACCACAGGTGGCAGAATATAAGCGTCAATGTCAAGTATTCTGACCCTTAAAACTTCGAATATGCGACACTAGATGGCATAGTCAACGCTGTAAACGGTCCCTATCCCGTTAATGGGTCCACGATAGCATGCTGATTTTATTGTAGTGAAATTTTGCAAAACTTTAAAGTTAACTTTTGGGATATTACCAATGGCCAGCGTTGCGGAGGTAATTATTCAACGCCATATTTTTGATTATTTTTAGCTTTAGTTTGTTAAGAGGTTAATATTTAAATGTATATACAGTAATATTATAGTTAGTTGAACCTGCAATAAATATTTTTGTCACAACTTCTTTTTTTAAAGTAAATCATTCATATGTTTGAAGTATGAATAATAATGTAATTAGGTACCTGTGACAGTGTCACTTTGCTTGTTACCCGCCACAATTACCACTGTACAATTATTGGTATTACTAATATCTGTGATCTACAATGTTATTGTGCTTTTTGTATTTTGAGTTTTATTTTGTTGTGCTACATCGATTAAGTGTATTATGTATCCTTCTAATTATATTTTTCGTTCAGTATAAATACCCGCAAGTCAATTGTCTTTTAGACCACTACTTCCAAACAATGGACCATTTACGTGTCCGTGAATAAAAACCTCATTAAGTTAAGCGTGAATAGTGAACGATTACGCACAGAACCATAACATTTACTCTCAATCTTGTTAATCCATAACTTTAATACACTCCCCAAGGCTATATTTAAACACACTATTATAAGTAAGTATTGCCAAAGCTTAGCCAACGAGATATAAATCACATCTGCTCCACTCTTTTTTTTCACGTTACCGATAGACCACCCGAGGCCATTGCGTGAATGTCAGTGGGTCAGAGTGGAACAAACTGGCTAGCTTCCGCCAGCGGCTTCGCGTTCTTGATAAACGTTTTCCCAATGGAACATTTTTTTTTTAAGCATGGGAAATCATCAAATGACTCCTTCCGCTCTGGGTGGAAGGGAGTGTCAGACTCTTACTGGCTAAAACCCATCCGTGTTCCACCCAGTGCCCTTTGCGTTCCAGGGACGCGGCGTTTCTTTCGAACGGATTCCGCACCGCGGCAGGCACTGGCCCTAGCGGGCCCCGTCTCCCTTGCTGACAGCTCCTTGAGGCGCGCGTGGAACACAGCGCGCCGCCAACCCGGGCCTGGTTCTGATCGGACGGCGAGCCACCCAAAGCTCGCCGTCCGCTCGGGATTATGATGCCTATGTACTATTCCAGACTAAAATCTATGATTTTCAACCATTCGGGCGTGATTTAAGTTACAAACTTCTATCCTTCCATAATAAGTCCATCCATCCGAACTTTTGCATTTATAATACTAGTAAGAAATACAACTTGTAACAGAATAAACGAAATACCTGAAAAGGGATCTTTTTACTCATCATTATGAACGACTTTTCATCATTATCATATCAGCCGAAAGATGTCCACTGCTGGACATAGGCCTTCCCCAACTGTCGCCACAACAACCGGTCCTGTGCGTCTCGCATTCATCGGCTTCCCGCGACCCTCACTAGGTAGGCTCAATCGGTCCACATTGTGCGATTAATTTTGGCTTATGTTTAACTTACCACCAGATATAGTAACATTTAGGAGACAAAAATAGTAAATGATCACCAAAATTAAACACGCATTTTAATTTAAAATTATAACCAAAATTTCAACGTCTCGCTATCCTATTTAAGTAAAATGACTCCAAATAAATCATTGTTAACCCAAAAGTAGTAAATGATCACCAAAATCATACCAGCATTTTAATGTAAAATTAAAATCAAAGTTTTTACATCTTGCTATCCTGTTTAAGCAAACTAATGTCAAACAAATCATTGTTAATCCAAAACTTTTAAGTAAATATAAAGCTTTATTTTAATTTATAAGCTTTCTTTCATTTTTATTGGCAGCTATTGTTTGGTGTTTGGAGTTAAAAAAGTGTGAAATAAATAACTTTTTCCAAAAAAATATTCGAGAAGTAGGTCGCGGTTGGTCACAATTCTAACCTAACCTAACCTATTTTATCCAGTTTGTAACCCCAAGCCTACATTTTATGGCAATCACAGTAGTTTATTTAGGCAAAAATAGCGCATTAATTTGCTCGCTAAGATTTGGTGATCATTTACTACATTTGGTGTTCGAATACAATTTGAGGTGCAGTCGTGACTAAAATAGCTAGTACTATTGTAATTTTAGACTTCATTTTTCTGGTGTCAAATATATATTTTTGGTAAAAGAACTAAGGGTATCAAAGCATTTTATGGTGGTCATTATATTTAATCCCATTAATTTTTACTACGGTGCTAATCCCGAAATCACGAAAAACAAAAATGCTGTTCACTGCTTGTTTTCGAGTTCCGCGCAAATAAATGTATGGGTGTAGTCGATTTTTTTTTCGTGATTTCAGTGATGGTCTCATGTCAAAAGTCACATCTTCTCCATTTATTTTTTTCCGTAGCGTTTCGCATCGACCACCCGAGGCCATTGGGTGAATGTCAGTGGGTCAGAGTGGAACAAACTTGTTGAGATGGAACAGGAATGTGTTACAATAGGAGACCTGTGGGCTGTAATTGTGCTTAATGGAATTACGTCATGGGTTTATTGTTTTAGGTGTCTTCAGCTAATAGGCAATGGGATTTTAGAGATTGGATTAAGGTAGATTCTTCTAGATATAAATTTTTGAGATTAAAATCTTATCTCATACTTAGAGGATCCATACTAACACTATACTTGGCATCATTTTAGACTTTTTTCTCTCCAAGTTCTATTTAATGTCTCTAAGTACCAGTTTTTAAAATGTTGTGTAGTTGTAGAATGAGTTAGATCTTTAGTATAAGCAAATCTCGTAAATATTATATTATCCTGGAAATCTCAAAATATCAAACACTCGATAAACTATTAATTTCCAATTTTATTCGAATCTGCAAACAGTAACGCAAAAGTTATCCAGGGACTGCAATCAGTAAATGATTAACTTATTGATACAAGAGTAGACTCTATGTGTACTTTGTACCCTTCTATGGTAGGCACCAGATAAACTTGCAATGAAGTACATTGACCTTTCCCTACAATAATTCCGGAAAAATAAACTACGAACCACTTTTCATTACTAGAAAACGTATAGGATCACGATAGAAGTCGATTCAGGACAGCTTAATGTCTTTATTTCTGATTTTTAATATTTATAAAGTCAAAAAATATATGTGGGTCAGTGACCGTTATGGCACATTTATTTTGCGTCTACCATACGAGGAAAAGTCATACTTAACTCTGACATTCATGACAATTTTAATAGCCCTATCACACGACTCCTTTCTATACCCAAGGTAACAGGCACGCAACTAAATAGGCTTTTTTAGGGTCTCGTACCTCAAAAAGAAAAAACGGAACCCTTATAGGATCACTTTGTTGTCCGTCCGTCTGTCTGTCAATACTGTTTATCTTGGAAACGCGTGGAAGTATCGAATAAAATAAAATGTCGAATAAAATAATTAAAACCATATATTTAGGCCTTGCAGCTGTGGAAAAATCATCCTTCTAAGTTTACGTTAAACAAGGAACGGTCGCTTTATTCCACGAAAAACGTAAATTTCGACACTCCCAAGGGAATCAAGATGTTTTTGGCAAGTAATACCGTCTTATACTACAAGTATAGAGAAAAAACTAAAAACTATACATTTGTGATTAAAACACAAAAAAAAATGTAGGACTTATATATTTGCACGAAACCCTCGGTGGGCGAGACCGACTCGCACTTGGCCGGTTTTTTCTAAGAATGAAACAGAAAGTGATAGTGCCACGTCTGATACTCGTATGTTACATCATGAGTTTTGTCTAAAAGGATGCCTTTGATTAGTAAGTTGTTCGAGGCGTTAATTTTATTGGTTTTAGCAATGTTTGGACGTAATGTTAACCGGTGTGATGGGGTAACGGTATTCTCTTTAGTTTCGTAGGTCAGATTTGGTTGCTATGGTTGCTTCAATAACCTCTGATTGGTACAAGAGGCTTCTCTTTCAAAGTTGGGACAAATTGGTGCAGTTTTGTTCACCTTTATTGTGTTATTGATTTTGTGGGTTTACTTATAACATTTCATTTCTGAAAATAAAAATAATCTATACCACTGGAACCCTGTCACGCTACTAGAACATAGCTCCTATCTGCTAAGCCCTATTTTAAGGGTTCCAAACAAAAAACGAAACCCTTATAGGATCACTCTGGTGTCTGTCTGTCCGTCTGTCACAGCTTGTTTTCTCCGGATCCACTAGACTGATTCTGTTGAAATTTAGTACACATATGGACTTTTGTGACCCAAACAGGGAAATGTTACGTAAATTATTTTAGTATGGGGGTCACTTTTGGGGTCAAACTAGAAAATTTCCAAAAAAGTTTTTGTACAATATCATGTGACATATTATTATCAAATAAAAGGACTTACTTACTGTGAAAGTTTTAATTGTACTTTTTTCATAATTTTAAAATAAATGATTTTGAAGTTATTCAAGAAATTAGACGAATAATTACCATTCCCTCCCTTATCTCCGAAACTACAGAGCTTAAAATTTTGAAAAAAAATGGAGATAAAAGACCTTTACCTATAATTACAGGAACATCTATAAGAATTCCATAGTATTAAAATAATAATTATGTTAAAAAAAAAGAAATTCGTTCGGAACTCTTTGCACACGAATCCGACTCGCACTTGGCCAACAAAGGTAACCAACGGAACCCTATTACTAAACCTCCACTGTCCGTCCGTCCGCCTGTCTGTCAAAGGGCTGTATCTCAAGGACCGTAATAGGTAGACAGTTCAATTTTGCCGCTATAACAACAAATAATAAAAATAAGGTTTATGTTAAGGAACCCTTCGTGTGCGAGTCCGAGTTGCACTTGTCATTTTTTTTTTCTTTGACCATTCAGTTATTCATTCGATGATTGTGTCAACTTGAAACATAACACAAATTATATTGCAGTAGATAATTTAACTAGAATGGGACCAATCTGCAAAATTTTGAGCCCATTGCATTCGCAGTTTTACATATTAACAAAGATTTTCAATCAAAAACAGTTTCAGTATCAATAAAAACATTTATTTCACAATAAAACGACAACATAACAATATAATTTAGATGCGTCTACCTAAAAACAACAAATTGACTATTATACTAGGTTTTAAATATTAGTCACGGATCGCTTTGCTAGCCATTTTACTACAAAAAGTTCTAGCATTAAAATTGCAAATACATTGACTAGGTTTTTGTAAAACAATTTTGTAATAGGTAGTCTCGAATTTAATAAAAAAACCGGTGAAAACTCTATTGCTTCAATTGTATCAAAAATGTTTGCTTAAGTTGTAACAAAGCTGTCGATGGATGCTGAAGTATCAATTATGTAACATATGATCTCTTCATTAACATGACAGTTTGACGTTGACGGGTGTCAAGCCGCCATTTTGGCAGTTCTGATTGACGTTTGATGAATCATTTAGTTTGGTAATTTTTTGATTGGGATTCATTTTAGTGCATTTGTTACTTTTTTGTTTGGTTTTTACTAGTCACCTTTACATTGCACATTTAAAACACAATCAAGAGATTGCATGCTTTTTGCATTTTGACATCTTGATTATATTCACTCGTTTAATTTATAACTTTTTTAATTAAAGTATACATTATTTGTATTTACTTATTTTTGCCCTTTAGCTAAAATAGGCTTGCTTCTGGTTATATTCTAGCTAGTAACATTTTCCACAACACTGCACTTTTAGGTATTAGTAACATTTTTTTTTTAATTGCTCCGTCATTTATTTTATTGCACTTACTACTATTTTCACTCACACATTTCACTTAAGAACATTCATATCACTTCAAATTCACTAATCCACTTGACTTCTTAATGATGACCATGATACGCCAATTCAGGTCCAGAAGCATGGCCAGAGTGAGCATAGCCCGAATGAGCGTTGTACGCTAATTGGGCGCCAGAAGAATGACTGGAAGGAACATGATACGCTAGTTGGGCGCTAGAAGAATGACCTGAGGGGATTTGATGATACGCTATTTGGGCGCTAGAACTATGGCTTGATGGTGCCTGATACGCTATTTGGGCGCCAGAAGAATGTCCTGAGGGGACATGATGATACGCTATTTGGGCACTAGAAGCATGGCTTGACGGAGTGTGATACGCCAACTCGTTGCCAGAACCAAGACCTGACGAAGCATGGAACCCTGATTGGACGGCGGAATGACCCGAGACACCAGAGAGAGCGTTAGCAGAATGAGCATGATACGCTAAATCGGCGCCGGAAGCATGGCCTGAAGGAATGTGATACGCCAATTCGGCGCCAGAAGAATGGCCTGATGGTGCCTGGTAGCCGACAGTCTGGTAACTGGCGTCGTACTGCTGGTAGCCATGAGCCATACCTTGGCCAGATTGCTCCTTGTATTTACCTGGAAATTAGAAAAATAAACATTTATGTACCTCTTGTATAAAGACTGTGGGTAAATAGGACCATAACCTGAGTAGCAATGATTACTGCCATATCACCTGTCTTCTTACACGGGCTGTATTAGTTCTTAAGGGTCAATATTCAAATAAAAATCTATGTGATAGCGACCTTGAAACCCACCTGTTTTGTAAGTCTGTTAAGTTACTGGCCACTTTGTATGAACCGTCTTATAAAGGGTTAAACAAGTACCTATTTGTTATTTACTATTTTTACTACTAATACAACCACTTTCCAGTACTGTGTTGCTTGTATTCAAAATGTTTTCTCTATACTTTAGTGAAAAAACTCATACCATTTACAGTAGTCTCAATAATCCGGCACCCTCGACCCGAATCTAACCCACCGCTTTCTTATTAAATAAGTACAGAATGTACTTATTTAATGCTTACTTTTAATTATTTTGGCTTTTTCTAAGCAATACATTAATCTGAACATTTTCCATAGTGTCAAATTAGTGAGACTATACTGTAACGGGCCTGCCCATGACATTTTTGACAGTTGCCAGTCAAGTGGTGGGCCCATAACCTGTAATATTCTTATACCCTTAAATATGCAGAGCGCAGTGCTGCCCTGTTTATGTAAATGGTTTTGGTGGAACTACTCAGAATTATTTGTTTATTACACATAAACAGCTAGTGATCGCATAGTTTCATCAGAGGTTTGCTATTGACCTTATGTTCATCGAACATTGTATCGATAGTTCGGTCTAGATATCATAGATGGCGCTGCTACTACGAATGTTTTTGCTTTTATTAAATCGAGAAAAAAATATGCATGGAGTTTTTACTTTGCATAACGCTATAATCTTCAGATTCTCAATCAATTGACATGATTTTCCAGTTAGCAGTTATGGTAACTGCGACAGGTATTTTTCGCTATTAGTCGTGAAGCCGATTTTTTCGTGGGATGCTGGCTAAGGTACCAGCTAGTTTGTTAGCTGGGCATAAGACCCTTTCAAGTACAGCCTAATCAACTTGTTTTCGAAAGATATTCAAGAAATATAATATCAACCATTTATTGCAAACATTTACTTGATTTTTTTTATGAGCGATCGTCAAGTTTCAAATGTAACATGAAAAAGCTAGGGAGATTTACAAATGTCATATCCACTTACCATCATCAAAAATACCAGCAGCCTCATCCTTCGCATTCTGCTCCAAGCTCTTCGCGATGGCCTCAGGCATGGGTGGTGGGGTAGGAAGATGAGCTCCCTGGGGATGGAAGCCGTGCTCGTCAGCAGTGTAGGTCACGGTGTAGGTCTGGCCATCATCGCCCTTGTAGGAGTAGGCACCGTGGGTGACTGAGCCACCGTGTTCCGACGTCTGGCCGGCTTCCTCAGCTTTGATTCCTGGAAAGTGGGAAGATGGGGTCTTAGAAGCAATTGCAATGTTTTTGTTTCAAGGAATAAAAAGAGCTTGAAAGCTCTAATATCAACATTAAGGTAAGCATTAAAATCCAAAACTAATGAGAGTGATTTAATTTTGAAAGCCATTCATTAACTCATGTCTGTGCAGACATTTTGTGCTTAAATTTTAAACTATATTGCATTATTAATTATATGAGTTGAATGTTTGTTTTGGCATATAGAAATTATGACTTTGATTTAAGTAACAGTGAAGCTTTGCACTGAAAAAATCATCGTATTACCAAATCGCATTTTTGTATTGTTTATTAATAAGCTTTTTAAAAACAAGGAATCTCTGGAAGTCTGAAAACTGTGTTGATGATCTATGAACTCACCATTTTCAGTCTCATAAGAATACTGGTACTGATGCCCATTGTTCTCATTATTGAAGTGCAAGATCCTTGCGGTCTTCTCTCCTGAAGGTCTGCTGTTGTACGCTACTTCATGTCCAACCGCCTCATGCCCGGAAAACGTCTGAGGTGCCTGTGATTGCTCTGAATATAATCCACGCTGCTGGTACTCGAGCGCTGATTGGTAGTTCTCAGCTGACTTCGCGTAACCTTCCACTGATGTGCCGCTGTAGATCTGGCCAGCTGATGCAGCGGCGATGAAGGCAGCAATTGGGGCGAGCTGGAATGTTACAGTTTCAGGTCATTAAGTTTAATTTGCGAAGAGGTCTTTGTTAAAGGTTTTCTTTGAAAAAAATATTGAGTGAAAATATATTGGAAAATTGTGGTGCTAACATATCTTTAGCATCATCTGTTGATAAGGGAATTTTATCTGAGAGCCCGTTTTATGATGTGGTCCTTTTTTAAGGATGGGAAATCATTAAATGGCTCCTCCCGCTCTGGATGAAACAGAAGGGAGCGTCAGACTCTGACTGACTAAAACCCATCGGTGTTCCTCCTAATGCCCTTTGTGTTCCAGAGCCGCGGTGACTCTTTCGAACAGATTCTGCAACCTAGGGTATGGTCCTATGGTAGCAAAGATGATGCCCAAACGTGTCCCCCAAAGAACAAAAGGGCTGGTATCTTCTAACACTATATCCCTGGATGAACCCTTGGATCAACTACTGCTTAAAACTTTTCCGCAGTTCAACCACCAAGGATACATCAAATCAAACCAGACAATAAACTTTCACTTGAATCACTCCGAATTTTAAATGAAGACGAATTCTAGAGGTCTAATTAACAGATCTAATTAGAATTCAACTAATTAATAAGCACTAGACGTACCAGCTTCATGATGGTAAGTAGTAAGTACTTGAATGTGAGGCACTTGGATAACGAATGAGTTTGTAATTTCTATCAGTGGTTTATATACCGAAATATTTCCGAGTACGCATAGATGTATGAACTCACACTTGGGATAGAAATGACTCTGTTTGCTGTGGACTTGGGCCATGACTACAATTTTGCATCACTGCTTTTAGCTATGTCGCCGACTCGTCACTCATTTAATTCGACTTGTTTTAATTGTACTTTCAGGAAAATAAGCGTAATATTATCCTTAATATTTTTTGTTGATTTTTTTTTACAAACGTAGGGCTTGTTTTTACAAATTTTATAAAATACAACAAAATCATAATAAAAACAGTGCCCTGTTTCTGGGGCAGACAGGTAATAACTCAGACCGCCTCTATTCTCTGTAATTCAGACCTAGAAGAAATATAATGTAACGATAAACCTTTTGAATCCTAGGACAAAAGAAACAAAATTATGACATAAATATTGAGACTTTATCTTACATATCTTTTTGTTTTCAGCAAATTAAATGTAATGTAACTACCATAGGGCAGAGTGGAACAACAAATTGTGGTGTGCCAACCCCAAGTAACATGGTACAAGTTCAGGAAGATGATGCACATTCCCTAGTCCCTACCATATTATCTTTATTTTCAAAACACTACGCCCAAAAAATTCGTCTTCCCAGCAAGCACTAAAAAAGTGCCTAACTCCCCAGCTACAGCACTCACATCGGCATGCGATTCAAGTCCGAGATCATTGTTAGGTAACAGTAGTAACGAGATGCGCTCGCCGGCTGAACATGTGGAGCACTTATAGAGCTAGGAGCGAATAGAGAGGACGCTGTCACGTGGTGGCTTCACGCCGGTTGTAAGTTGTGAGGTGGGCAGAGTGGCAGGATTTATGAAATGGTAAATAGAAATGATAATGTATAAATAGAGAAGATGCAAATACAGAATTTATGAGAATGTTGTTAATAAAATCATAAAAACGTATAAAATAAAGGCCGTTGCAACGTTTTTATTTTAGTTAATATCGATTATTAACAAAAGTATTGAATGAAAGTAATGTGAAATGGAACGAATCTATAAACAACAATTTATTTATTTATTTATTTCATACTTCATGCACACAAACGTACAGAGCAACAACAATCAGCGTTTAGTTACGTCACTGCTGTTATGACAACGAAAAGGCAACCTTATATCTTTGAGTTAGGACAGTTCATGACAAGTGTTAGACAAGAGTCACTCAACTTCCTTTTTCAGGCGAAATGTCAAACTGTTAGTTTAAAACCGCAATTTTGAAATAAATTAAAACACTTTATTTTTTTATTTATGTATGATCTATTTTACATAGAATTCTTTAAAGTGGATGCAAAATGAAAATATTGCATATTCCCCATTTAGGCTGGAAACAGTGCTCGACCGACGGTCAGTGCTGAGCGTCAGTTAGCGTAGCTATATCTATGCAAGTCTATGAATGCGCACACAGCTACGCAGACGGTACGCGAGTGATTTGGTTCGCGCGTACGGTCGGTCGAGCCGTCGGTCCGGCTCGTCTGTCGCGCGTACGTCGGTCGACCGACGAGCTATGAGATTGTATGGATGCGTTGAGTGCTTTGCTGACTGAGCGACCGACCGTACGCGCGTACGTACACTCAAAGCAAAAATGAATATCGATACAGAGCGCCTTGCTAATGAAGTGCGGCTTCGTCCGGCAATATGGGATTTATCGTCTGTATTTTATAAAGACGTGATGCTAAATAAGTGTTCAGCAAGAAGTTTATAAAGAATTAATTCCGGATTTCGACGATAAGTCAGCATTTACAGCAAAAGGATTAATTTTTCTTGTGAACTGTACACACGCGTCGAAGTTTGCCGTCAGCGTAGCACTGAATGCATTTTCGCAACCGAGACGGTCAGGGCTGTCGATCAGGACGTACCGTCAGTCGAGCACTGTATCCAACCTTAATATTTGCTACACTACCTCAGAGGGCCAAAGGCTTCTTTTATGTTGTATAATAAGGGTTAAAACGTGGGTAAAAGCTGTTCTTGAGTGATTTCATTTTCCTACGCAACACAAAGAATATAATTGTAAACTAAACTTTTTATCGTACTAGGAAAGAAAGATTTTTCAATTATTTTGATACCCTTAACCAAGTATAGGTGGCTTTCTATATAACTTGACATTTTAACCAAACCGGACTGTTCTTCTTAGCAATAATAATAATAATAATAATTCAATAATGTCTTCTCAAAATGGATGTAGGAACGGGTCCCGCGGTACTAAGGAGCTGCTCCTCATCGACATAGCCATTAGCCAACAGGTTCGACGTTCCCGAAGGGATCTGTCGACATGCTGGATAGATTATAAGAAGGCCTATGACTCGGTGCCACATACATGGCTCATGAGGGTGCTGGAACTGTACAAAGTTGATACAGTTTTACGCACCTTCCTGATGTCGTGTATGGGGCAGTGGAGGACGGTTCTTCACTATCCAGGGTGTCGACAGACCCAGGCGAACAGCGAACCGATAAGGATCGAGCGTGGCATATTTCAGGGTGACAGTCTGAGTCCACTGTGGTTTTGTCTGGCCCTCAACCCTCTCAGTACATTGTTGGAGGGTTCGGGCCAAGGCTACCGGTTGAGAAGAGGTGGTCAGGTCATATCGCACCTCCTTTACATGGATGACTTAAAACTGTTTGCTCCTAACAACTTGCAACTGATGAAGCTACTGAAGGTAACAGAAACCTTCAGTGGCGCCATCAGGATGGAATTTGGTTTGGACAAATGTGCGGTCATGCATGTAAAGCGAGGGGAGATTATGGAATCCGTGGGAACACAACTCTCGGATTCCATAGACCTTAGGTCCCTCTCCTCAACCGAAACTTACAAGTATTTGGGTATGTCGGAAGCGTTAGGCATCAGTGCTACGGACATGAAACAATCGTTGAAGGAGCGCTTCTTTGGCCGCCTGAACAAAGTACTTAACAGTCTTTTATTAGGCGGAAACAAGGTGCGCGCCTTCAACGGTTGGGTCATGCCGGTTTTGATGTATTCTTTCGGCATACTCAAATGGACTCAGATGGAACTTGACGCCCTGGATAGGAGGGTACGTTCACTGCTTACTGCAAATCGGATGCATCACCCACGGTCATCGGTGATGAGGCTGTATATCCCGCGGAAGTGCGGGGGTCGTGGCTTCTTAAATGCTAAGACCCTGCACAACCGCGAGGTATGCAGCCTTAGGGAATACTTCCTAGAGGCCGACGTGGGTATGCATCGAGATGTGGTAGCGGTGGACAAAGGCCTTACCGCGCTCTCCTTGGCTAACGAGAACTGGCGCAAACCTGTGGTATTACCCAACTAGCACCAAAGCGTTAAAAAAACCTATATAAGACTCGTATATCAGTTCCATTTGAGTATAAAAGTGTTAACGCATACCTGTGCAACTGAGTTAGAGCATGCTCTAACTCACTTATAACCACGAATGAGGCCCACAGTTTTACAGGTAAAAGTTATAGAAAGCCTATAGTACGGTGTCACAAAGATATTAAAGCTGCACAAGAGCGCTTATTCATCGTCAGCTACTACTTTAATCTGTATAACCGTTGTAAAATAGAGTTGGTAAACGCTACAGGTGCTATAAATCCTATAGTAAGGTGTCAAAAAGATCTTAAAGCTCCACAAGAGCGCTTATTCATCGTCAGCTACTACTTTAACCGGTATTACCGCGATAGTGAGCACTACAGGTGGTAAAAAGCGCAGGTCAAGATAAAAAAGCCTGTAACCTTACTAAAATTAAATCTGTTCGTAATGGAAGTGTTATGTCATCCATTATTCAACACAGCAGAATAATATTATGGAATATTATGTTATTTAAGTATGTGAAGTGAAAAATTACTGCCCTTATGATTTCACAGTAAATGTATACCATGTTTCTCATCTCAATTTTAACGCGCCTAGGATTTATTAAAGATTTAAAAGAAAAATTATGATAACAAAATAGGTACCTCAAGCTAAACATTACTATTCATTCCTGCTTCTTGAGCAGTGGTATGTAAAATTAAGTGGCATTCATGGAATGCTTCATATAATGTAAGAAATTTTGTTTATTGTAGTCAAATGTTGAATAACTCGAAATAATATTAATTGTTAGGTAACCAAAACAATGGCGAACTTTACAAAAGTGAGGTTAGTGTTAATAACGACCGATACTTGCGTTATTTGACACCAATACCTTTAGAACGTCTGTAAAAGAGGACTGCCTAACACAATAAGCTTTAGTTAAACCCTTTATTACAGGTTAAACCTAGATAGAGGAGTTGTTTGACACCTTTAGTTTCTCGTGTTACTAAACTCTCGATAAACTCTATTTTATAGCTTATGACTGCAATAATAGTCAATATAGCACCTTAAGTGGTATAAAAGAGTTCATTGCAATAACTTTACAACAATAAGTGTTAAGAGGTGTCGGCGAACACTTTTATAAAGACTTGGGTGTCACAAAAAGGTTAAAGCTATAACGTATTAAGTATACTTGCTGCTACTAGCGCCATTATAACTCTCAAAGCTGTATTACATCATCCATTAACGCTATAGTGCTGCGATTGGGGCTAAAACTTGTTTGTTAACTCCTCTATATCGTCTTTAGTAATAACTGAGATAATTATAACCCTGTTATATTACTTAAAGTCATAAAAAAGCCTGTAACTGACACCAAAATGTTAGTTGGGTAGATACTAACGACCGCAGGGAGGTATGGCAGAGCAAGGAGCTTCACGGACGCTTTTATCGGGTCCTACATGGGCCCGATGTAGACTTCTTAGCGTCCGTAGCCTGGCTTCGTTTTGGTGACCTCTTCGGGGAAACCGAAGGTTTTGTCTGTGCAATTATGGACGAAGTTATGATGACTAATAATTACCGGAAATACATTGTGAAGGACGGTACGGTTGACATATGTCGGGCATGTCACCGGCCCGGGGAATCTATCCGTCACATTACTTCCGGTTGTTCTAGTCTGGCTAACGGAGACTATTTGCACAGGCACAACCTTGTAGCCAGGATTATCCACCAGCAACTTGCTCTTAAATACAATCTTGTGGAATCGGAAGTACCGTACTATAGGTATGTGCCCGACCCAGTTCTCGAAAGTGGTAGTTGCACATTGTATTGGGATCGGTCTATCATCACTGACAGGACTATTGTTGCCAATAAGCCTGATATAGTGGTGATAGACCGACTAGAGCGTCGCGCAATGATTGTTGATATAGCAGTCCCTCATGACGAGAACCTCGTGAAGTCAGAAAAAGATAAACAAACGAAGTATCTTGACTTGGCTCGCGAGGTTGTCGACATGTGGGATGTGAACACAGCAGTCATTGTGCCGATAGTCGTGACGGCCAATGGTATTATTGCCAAGAGCCTCAACCAACATCTCAAGAGGCTCTCGTTGGGCAGCTGGATCAAGGGCTTGATCCAGAAAGCAGTACTCCTGGACACGGCGCGCATTGTTAGGAGGTTCCTCTCTCAGGAGCCCTGACCACCGGTAGCTTGGACCCTGTTCCCGATACCGGTGGGCTACTATTTTTTATATTTTTAAATGTTTTTTGTATTTTTATAGAAATATTTTAAAATGTATTGAATATGTATATAAATGAATAAATGGAATAATAATAATAATAATTTATTTCAGATTTCTCCATATAAATTGTTAGTAACACGAAAATACTTAGAAACTAATGTTAGTAAACAAAACAAATGGAGTATGACAAAAAAAAAAAAAAAAAAAAATATATAATACAGATTTTGGGAGAATCCGACACCAGAACGCATACAACATGCTATTTTACTGCGTGCAGTCGTATCCAGCGCTCAAGCTTCGGACAATCCCACCTGTCCGTCAATACGCTCAAGATGCTGTTGGAACTAGCTCGCACGCGAGTCAGGGTCGAGGTGCAACGTTTACGCATGATTGTCGCAAAACTGTCGACGTTGGCCTCGGCAAACATGCCGGAGGCACTGCAATACCGCGGCAGTCCCATCAGCATCCTAAACGCATTATTGTACTGCACCCGCAGGTCACTGTATGCCTTCTGCAAATAGCCAACCCACAGGCTGCACGTGTAAAAGGATTGACAGTATGCCTTAAAAAAAGCGTTACCTTTACTTGTGTTGTACAGCGTGCAAACCTGCGAGCCAGCATATTACATCGAACAGACAACGACCTACGCTCTTTCTCAATGTCAGTACTGTCCTTTAAATCCTCAGTGACCCAATGACCTAAATACTTAAATTTATTAACCCTTTTTAAAGGGGTACCATTTAAGACTATATCAGGTACATTTTCATAGTGCTTGGTACCTGATTTAAATATCATAAGAATCATTCACATAATAATGATGTCTTTTCTGACTCTGCTTCAAAGTTTAAAAGTTTTGACTATAAAATTATTTCAGATTACAATAGTTAGTTTAATGTTAACCTTATTTTCCCTCCCTTCTTATTTCTCTGTGTTTGCATGCCTGTTGTTTAATAGCTCACTACTAACTAGGTACTTTTCTGTTTTAACAGCTTACAATAACGCACTAATAACTTCTAATATTTTGTGGAAAATGTCGTAGGTTATACATTTGTTATTCTGATATATTTATAACTTAGCCTAAGGTTTTTAATGTATAACTGTTTATTTTACCGAACAAATAAAAAAAAAAAAAAAGATGCTAACAACCTTTCTATGCCTTTATACAATGACACCATCTAAACATTCCCAACTCTATGCCCACTAAGTAACTAAATTACTCCGCGGCGCAGTGTCCAAACAGTCGATATTATTTGTATCAGCTAATAACTGATAGTTGATACACAATAGCTACGTTACATAACTAGTTATAACTTAAGTGTAATATGTTCGCACTTGAGGCGGTAATGATTGACAACTGGATCACTGGGTCAGTTTAGATTCCATTGGAGGTTTTGATGATTGCATGCTATTATTTCAAGTTTAGTAATGCTATTGATAATGATAGCTTGTTATGGCACGTGCTGATGGTAATAGTTAGGTAAATTGATTGAGGTTATTTTATATTATAGGCTGGCTTGCTAATGCAAGTAGACTCATTTTAGATGTTTGAGTTTTCTCTAGTTTTAGATATTATGGCAAAGTTATTCAAGAAAGAGATCTTAAAGAAAAGGGAGCTGGTAATAATATAAGGGCTGATAGAACAAAATGGAAGAAAAAAACATGGGATAAGAACAGGAAAATGATGATTCAAGAAAGAGATCTTCGACAGGTATTTCGCTAATAAGCTCTGTTTTTTGTTTGCCTCGACAGGCAATGACATCTTATTTATATTGAAATTCTTGGGGAATGTAATTTGGGGCGTGCAGTCATCATCATCTGCCTAGCCTTTTCCCAATTATATTGGGGTTGGCTTCCAGTCAAACCGGATTCCGCTGAATACCAGTATTTCACGTGAAGCGGCTGCCTACCAGACCGCCACAACCCATTAAATGGGTAACAACACGGTATTTCTTAGCAAGACTGGAGTCAGATTAAATGGCTTCTGACAATCCGTAACGACTGCCAAAGTTCTACAAATGACAGCCGGGACCAACAGCTTAACGTGCTTTCCGAGGCATGGAGGAAACTTGGTATGTTAAGATGGTCACCCATCCACAGACCAACCTTGGCAAGCGTTGCTTAACCTTGAAGATCGTCCTGTGCCGCTGTTATTCTTTAGAAACGAGCTCCTCAAAATGGGGCGTGCATTATAGTGCTAGAATAACCCTTGTAATAAGGAATATGCAAGCGATTTTGTTTATTTGCAAAATGATTTACTTATTAATTCTTGTAAACAATCATCAAATTATTTTTTAAATAGGTACCTTCATCAGCGATGAAGTTATAAAGCTTTAAAGATTACAATTAGAAAGAGTAGTCCGATGTAAACTTTGACGTCATCGTCTATGATGGCTATACAGCTGCCATAGAAAACAGCGTTTTCGCGAGAGGGACAGATATATTTGTTTAAAAAAATTAGATCTCGTTGGTCTCCAAGTAATTTTGATTCTATTATCACTGTTAGTATTATATTTTTGTGGCAGCCGCTTCGGTTGAATTCGGTTTGACTGGAAGCCCAATATAGTTGGGAAAAAGCTAGGCAGATGATAATGATAAGTATTATATTTTTGTATATTTTTAGATAAATTGTATAGATGACAAATATGTTTTTCATGCATATTCCCTATTACGCTAGACACTCAAATAACTATAGTCTAAGTTTGGAAGTCGACCTCAGGACACCTTTTTCTACATTGGAGCCGTTGAGTTTGACCTGTTCTTTTAGACTGGGAAATCATCAAATGACTCCTTCTGCTCAGGATGGAGAGGAAACTCTTACTGACGGAAACCCATCCATCCATCCATCCATCCATCCATGTTAATCCAAATGCTCTTTGCATTCCAAGGCCGCATTGACTCTTTCGAACAACCCGCGAGTTTTAGTTATTGCAGCTTCATTGTTGCAGTCCAATCAAAATTTTAATTATTTGAATCGTACTGTTGTTTTTTACTGTCTGTGTATTCATACGTTATTAAGTTCAGACTATGTCTGACAATTGAGATATTAAAATCAGATACTGCCCTAGCCAATACAATAGCTATTAATGAGGTATTATATAATTCGTCTCGCAATGTTTCATCAGGAGCTAACATAGTTATATCGCTTCACAAAAGTGATAAGAGTCTCTGGATGATTGACACTTTATTAAGTACCTTGTTGTGTACCTATTTACCGATTTTTGACGCTATATCGTGAACAGTGGTTTGGATAACATAAACGCAAAATTATCGGTTATAGCCTTCGAATTTTTAATTTGAAATGAGGTATTAAAATACTGGTATTCAGCTAAATCCAGCTTGACTGGAAGCCGACCCCAATATAGTTGGGAAAAGGCTAGGCAGATGATGAGATGATGAGCAGGTATTAAAATGTTGTTTGTTTTTTAAGCTTTCTTTTCCCATGATCAGTGAAAAGTGACATTCCACTATATTGTAGAAAAGTGTAGGTGCGCATTTAAGACTCTTTGGCAGTCGTTGATGCTGACAGAAAGCCTTATCCTTCTTATCGTGTGAGCAGTGAGGTCTATCGACCTCACACATCCTAGTGTTAGAGTTTCTGTACCGCCTCAAGGGCCTCTGACATGGTTTATTTGAAGACCACCATTTGGCGGCCGGGACCACCGGCTTATACGAGCCTTCCAAAGCACGGAATCATCTTTTTATCAGACAATCAGTTGAATCAAGTCTGCAATGTCCTAGGCAAACTGGTAACAAGTTCACAAAGTACGCTTTCGTGAAAATCGAACCCACGACCACGTGGTCACAAGGCAAACGGCTAAACCACTCTGCCACGGAGGCAGTTGAAACGAGACAGAAAGTCACTTTGTTTAGACTTTTCCAGCTCTAGAATTGCTGGATAATCGAGATTCTTTAAGCCTGAAATTGAAGAGGATGTTTTTTTTTTTTGGAAAATCGGTTGGCATCGTATGGGCATTATAATTACTTTCAGTTACTATGGTCAATGATGATTTTTAACTGATTCAGAGGAATGAGGAGAATATATCGTGGGCAGAGGAAGACCAAAGAAACAATGGATGGATTATGTGAAAGATAAAATATATGGAACAAGATGAGAATCAAGAGATGTACGAAAGAAGAATACATACTGAGTGAACCTAATTTTGAATAAGGGTAAGCGGATGATGATAGTTAGGTCAATTATGCTTAGAAGCGGCTCAGTTATTTTCTGCTGTACCGCAAGAGAAGTGAACTTTTGAAAGACAAATATCTTAGCCAAATCCAGTTGCATACGTATAGCTATCGTCCGATACATAGTTACTGCAATACTAATTACTATATGTTGTTATTAGCTCATATACCTAATAATACAATTGTAATATCTTATATAACGGTCATATAGACATAATAATGGTATATGAATCAGAGTTATTATTTGGTTTTATGTAACGTTTTGAATCAAATAGGGACACATGATTGATTTGATTATAACTAATCACTATATACTTAAAGACGTTTCGCCAATACGTAAGTGGTTATAATCTACGGGTTGGATGGTATAAATACATACCTTATATAAAACACAGCTTAATTAAGACATGGATAACATCTGGCAGCCATATATTAATAGTGCTATGGTCCTTAGTAAATTCTTTCGATATCAAACATCCAAACATCCATCATCATCTTCCTGCCCTTATCCCATGTTACTTGGGGTCGGCGCAACACGTTTTATTCTTCCATTCTGTTCTATCAGTCGTCACTCTATCACTAACTCCCTTTTCTTTCATATAGCTCCTCACAAAATCCATCCATCTTTTCTTTGGCCTTCCTCTCCCTCTCCATCCATCCACATTTATGTTCATAACTATTCTAGTTATATGCGTTTCATCCCTCCTCTTCACATGACCATACCAAGACAAGCGATTCCCTTTCAACTTTTCCGTCACTGGCGCCAGCCACAAACATCCAAACATCCGAACAACACAATACAGTATCAGTGTTCAAAATAAGTTAAATCGACCACTTTTAAACCACCTCTAATGTACTCATTTCTCACATTATCCACTCTCGTTACTCCACACATCCATCTCAACATTCTCATCTCCGCTACATGCAAATGATTTTCATTCGTTTTTTTCGCAGCCCAACATCCTAATATTAATTTTGCTGATATTATAAAGTGGTTATTGATAGCTTGTAAGAGGTAAGCCCTGCAAGTACTGGGGCTACTCTCAAAGCCCGAAGTCCGTAGTTTCTGACAAATCGTAAGTTTGTACGATTTGTCAGTAACTGTCAAATCGTGTTGTCATTCATTCTTAATGGTTAGCTGATACGGAATAGAATACGCCCGCAACTAAGCCTGAAAATACGGACCACTAGATAGGTTTTAAAACATAAACAATAGAATTGGCGACCAAACTAAAACCAAACCAAAACCTGTCGAGTAGGGTATCAAAATGAAGGAAATTACAATGGTTTTGGTCTTTTTAGTGCATTGCTTGTAAGTTGACCTTTGGCAATCGGGTTTTTTCTTAATCTTTACACTCTTTGAATCGTATAAATTGCACGAAAAACCAGTAGTCGGTAACTTATTAACAAACGTACCGACCCCACCACTAACAAGAAAAAACTTTTTGACAAAAAAATAAAACCGACTTCCAAAAACCAAACGCTACAAAGTAAAAAATCTCTCTAATTTCGGAAGTCGGTGTTTTTGGTTATTTCGTTTTTGAACTTCGACTTCCGAAATTAAAGTTAATTTCGGAAGTCAGAAGAAAACTTTTTAATCGTACGCAAGTACCACTAAAAAGTGAAACCGCAAACACAGCGTGCCGGCGTGATGTTATGTTATGAACTGGTGTAAACAATCAACACACATGCGATTTCAGAAATCCCAATCGTTGAAGAAGAAACCCAATTGAAGAATTGCAGTACCTACCTCCGAAGTTCTTCATCAGATCTTTACCAAATTTAAATGGGACCAGTCCGAGAAAATACTCTTCCAAACAAAAAAAAAATCATCTAAATCAGTTAATAATTGGCGAAAATATCGCTGAATATATTGTGTGTGAAAGATGTATAAAAACATCTTTCATTGGATCCCATCATCAGATCCTGACTTATACCTTCCATCGTCAGCTCAGCAATATGAGATGATGATTACCAGGCACAAATATCTGAATTGCGTTAGAAAGTTTATGAAAAACATTGTATGTGCTTATAAAATTTGAGGATTTCCCTCGATTTTCATGGGATCCCATCATCAGATTCTAACTTGGTGACAATGGGACCACTTCAGGAGTATAGGCTTTCGAATAAAAAATATTTTTTAAAATCGGTGCAGAATTGGCGGAGAAATCGGTAAACATACATAAAAAGAAAAAAAAATATACATGCAGCCGAACATAGAACCTCCTTCTTTTTGAAGAAGTCGTTTAAAAATAATACCTATTCGTATATAAAAGAACGACCATTGATCACCATGCTTGCTATTCCTAAAGTCAACTCTGTCTTCGAACACATGTTTCTGCCATATCTGGGCCTGCATGGCTTTTTAATAAAATATATTTTTTTTATGTTAAATTAAAATTGGTGCACTATCGGGCATTCTCTAAATACTTACGAAAAATATTTTTTACACCGCCTTCTTTATGTAGTCGGCCAGTGCCGTATGGTGCCGTAAATAATAATACCATCCCGTCACTTCCTGTGGGTGTCGTAAGAGGTGACTAAGGCACTCGACAGAGAGTGGGCAGCAGCGTTCTCTGTAAAACATAATTCAAATTCAAATTCAAATTCAAAGCATTTTATTTCAAATAAACCATTCACAGGCACTTTTGAAACGTCAAGGTCGGTCAGTCAAAAACATGGAAGCTATTTGCACGTTCCAAAGCGTAGATCTCTATGGAGAAGAACGTGCAAGAAACTCCACGGACACTCTTTTAAACCATGTTCTGTTTTACAACATTCCAAGTTACATATACTTGTTGCTTCTGCATGTGAGGACAATGCAAAGGAAAAAAAAAAGGGCTTATTATAAGAATTATAAATATAAAGATTAAAATAAGCCAATGGCAGTTAAGAGATGACCAGTCTCAACCGACGGCGCCTGTTCACGAACATGACGCGTGAATCGGCACCTTTCAGCTCAACCATTTCGAAGGGAACCGAATGATCAAACCCACGCGCCGCCATCAGCGAGACATTTGAGTGAGCATGACATACTCTCAACCACCATGCTCGTTCATGTCCAACAAGTAAAACTATAACTACTCACATAAAATGTAAATGGTTTCATGGTACTCACATTTACAAAATTTGAAAAATATGCTTCTACTTTACACAAAACTATGGTTGTCAATGACCAAATAATGAAAAATAAATTAATAAAGAGAACGATTAAGTTCTTACATCAAAAATAATAAATAAGTATTTAATATAATAATATAATTTGTATGTATATAAGAATAAATAAACGAAATAATGTAAGAACCTCTAAAAGGAGCGAGCATCTCTTCCAAACATAAAAACCTAAAAAGTGGACCTAAGCAGCTGTGACTGTGGAGCAGGACCAGCATTTAGCCAAGCGTTTTTATCGAGGATATAATCTTCCAGTTTATAATACGCTTGTCTACATAGTGTGCGTTTACAACGCAATATCACACACTGCCATCGCCAATCAACCTGCCAAGCGTGGCGATTTTGGTAAACACCGTAAGGGGAAGGCTTATGTCCAGCAGTGGACATCTTTCAGAAGGCTAATGATGACACATGATTAAATGAAATACCAAAATCTAATGAAACTGCTCATTCTAGCTCACAGTTCACTCTAGACTAATTCATGAATATTCATCAATTTGCTTTAAAGTAATTTGGAGATTAAGTCAATTAACAGCAGCATCTATCAAGAAGCGAGATTAAAGTGCAATTACTTATACCTCTCTCAACAGACACACAGATTTCTTTTGGTTGTTAGATTTGCCTGTTACTTTTTTAATTTTGTTGTATTACAAAAGGGAGTAATAAAGAGAGAGAAAAGGATTTAGTGGCTAAAAAATAATAGCCACACGGGTCGATTTAAAACAAAAAACGACACTTGTCGCGGTTGGTCTGTGGAAAGGTGACCATCTTAACTTACTGAGTTTTCTCCGTGCCTCAGAAAGCACGTTGCAGTCCCGGCTGTCATATGTAGATCTTTGACAGTCGTTACAGTTTGTGAGAAGCCTTAAATCTGAATCCAGTCTTACCAAGAACTACCGTGTTACCCAGTTAATGGGTTGTGGAGGTCTGGTAGGCAGCCGCTCCACGTAAAATACTGGTATTCAGCTGAATCCAGTTTGACTGGAAGCCGACCCCAATATAGTTGAAAAAAGACTAGAACGATTTTTCGGCAAAAAATACAACAAGCTTCGGTCGTAAATCGAGTCCTTGTTGAGGAGTACAGGTTAAAAAAATAGACCTCTTCTTTAAAGCTCTCACAGACAAGCACGAAAAAAAATAGCATTTTTTTTTTTAATTCATCCCATGGAATCGCATGGTATGCGAAGAACAATGTATTTGAAAACGCTTTATCACGCGTCTGTGGGAGCTTAAAAACACAAAACATAAACTACCAGTATAACTTTTAGACGTTTTGTAAATGATGCCTACAAAACGAAGACTGGCATACTTAAGCAAACATTGACACAATAAATAATGGATGGTTGCAATTATCACACGAGTAAATTTGTAAGTTTTAACTGCAAATCGGTGAAGCGTTCTGTTGATACAGTTAATTTTCTGTGTCAGTCAGCTGACATAGTTGCCCTCCAGGAAACATGGCTGCTTCCTCATGAGATACCCTATCTTGGTCAAATTCATGACGAATTCGAGTACACAGGAAAGTCAGCTGTTGATACCTCAGCAGGAATATTGAGAGGACGACCGTATGGCGGTGTTGCGATCCTGTGGCGTAAGCGAGCCTTTGAATCAGTTACGGTAATCAGCTGTGACAGTGCGCGTTTAACGGCAATTAAAGTCTCACTCGGGGACAGATGCATAATAGTGTTCAGTGTTTACATGCCGACTGACTCGAGTGAAAATCTGACAGAATTCACTGAGTGCTTAAGTGAAGTGAGTGCGATTGTCGAAGCTAGTAACGTGGAAACTGTTTACATACTTGGCGATTTCAACGCACACCCCGGTGAGTCATTTTGTTGTGAACTTTTAGATTTTTGTAACGAACAAAAGTGGAGGTGTGCGGACATTGAAAAATTAGGCTTACAGTCAAGTAGCTATACGTTTGTCAGTGACGCGCATGGTTGTAGGCGGTGGCTTGACCATTGTGTCGTCACGCAGGCTGCTTGGTTAACGATTACTGAGATAGGGATTGTGCATGATGTGTTCTGGTCTGATCACTGTCCCATATTTGTTGTGTGTAGGTTAGATAGGATTAAGCCTAAGGTAACTGACCATAGAACATCACGTAGCAGAGTTATTTGGGGCGAGAGGGATAGCGATCAAATAAGCGTGTACTATGACCTATGTAATAGTAAGTTAAGGCTGATTGATTATCCTGAGGAATTTGGTTTGTGCAGCGATAGTCACTGTAATAATGCTGAGCATAGGGTGATTCTGGACAAAATGTATAACAGTATTGTTACTGCTTTGTCAGAAGCCGCGACACAGAGCCAAGTGGAAACTCGGACTCATAGACATGTTGGCCGTGTTGTTGGATGGAACAAGCACGTGCGAGGCGCCCACGCGGAGGCGAGGCTTAAGTATCAGCTGTGGGTATGGCACAATAAACCAACTTCAGGCGATATTTACAATGACATGCGCCGGACGCGAAAGGTGTTTAAAAGCAAACTAGTGTGGTGCCAGAATCATCAAGAACAAATTAAGCTTGATATTGTAGCATCCCTCCGTAAAGCCAATAATTTTCAGAAGTTCTGGAAGGCTACCAAAAAGTTTGATATTAAGCCTGGCCTTCCTGTGAGTGTCGGTGGTGCTGATCGGCCGGACAGCATAGCCAGCATGTTTATGGACCACTTTAAAGTGGAGTCACCACTGGGGTCATCGTTGCGAGTGGTCGATGACGGATGCTGTCGTGATTCTGATCTGGTTCGTTTTTCGGCCCAGCAGGTGTCAAGCACCATTAAGAAAATGACAAGAGGGAAGTCCCCGGGTCACGATGGTTTAAGCATTGAGCACTTGCAACATGCCGGTCCTCATATAGCTAGAGTACTTGCTATGTTTTACTCGCTTTGTATGTGTCACTCGTACCTTCCCTCTGATCTCATGCGAACAATTGTCGTGCCTATTGTTAAAAATAAAACGGGTGATGTTGCTGATAAGTGTAACTATCGACCCATCTCCCTGGCTACTATTGTCGCGAAGATACTCGACAGTCTGCTGGACGCACGGTTGGGTGGTTTATTGAATTTACACGACGCACAATTTGGGTTTCGTAATGATCTTGGCACTGAAAGTGCGATTCTCAGCCTTAAACATACGGTGCAATACTACACGAAACGTCGTACACCAGTGTATGCTTGCTTTTTAGACCTCTCCCGTGCCTTTGACCTTGTATCTTACGAGGTTATGTGGAAAAAGCTGCGGGAGAGGAAAGCGCCAGCGGAGCTGTTGCGTATCTTCCAGTATTGGTATTACAACCAGACGAACAGTGTGAGATGGGCAGATGGACTATCTGTATCGTATGGGCTAGAGTGCGGGGTTAGACAAGGAGGGATAACGTCACCAAAACTGTTTAATCTGTATATAAACGACCTGATCGTTGAGCTCAGCAGCAAGAAAATCGGGTGTCGCATTGATGACGTCAGTGTAAACAACATCAGCTACGCTGACGATATGGTGCTGCTGAGCCCTACGGTTAGGGCGCTTAGAGAGCTGCTGAGTTGTTGTGAGGGCTATGCTCGTGAGCATGGCCTAGTTTATAATGTCAAGAAAAGCGAGTTCTTGGTCTTTAAGGCTGGAGGTGCTAAATGTCCTGAGTATGTGCCTCCGATTAAACTGAATGGGAATGACATATTGCGAGTGTACCAGTTCAAATACTTGGGGCATTATGTAACTGACGACCTTAGTGACCAAGTGGATATTGAGAGGGAACGTAGGGCGCTGGCAGTTCGATGTAACATGTTGGCTCGCAGGTTTGCACGCTGTAGCGATGAAGTCAAAATAACGCTTTTTAAAGCTTATTGCCAAGTGTTTTACACGTGCAGCCTGTGGACCAACTATACTCAGCGGGCTATCAGCGCCCTACGGGTCCAGTATAATAACGGGTTCAGGATGTTAATGGGGCTGCCCCGTTTCTGCAGTGCATCAGATATGTTTGCACAAGCACACGTCGATGGTTTCCACGCCATCGTCAGACAGAAATCTGCCTCTTTGCTTTGTAGAGTGCGGGTCAGCTCCAACTCCATCCTGAAGACTATAGCGGGGAGATACGACTCTCCTTTGTTAGGGGATGTTGTTCGAAGATGTATCTCGAACAACATCCTTGTCTCTAAGTAGATATAAGTTTACTAACATAGGAATAAGTTATCTTTTTGTTTACTAACCCATATGGATGTTGCTTATCCGAATTAAAGATTATTTTATTTTATTTTATTTTTTTATTTTATAACCCAAATTTCTATGAGTTTGAATCATTCGTTAGGTTAGGTTACAGTAAAAGGAAAAAACATCAAAAATATTCATTGCAATCAATTTACACTTGATACAGTTTTTAAAATTCACAACAAAAAAACACATAAATATCTAATAACATCCTTGTTATTTAAATTTAACTACATTTTTAGACAGAATTCGATTAAAAATGTCAGTATCTATAGCTTGGATTGAATTATAGCTTTTTTAAACATAATTTATTTTAAGTTATTTGATGATTTGAATTGTATTTTTTTTTGTATAAAAATGTAGTGTTTATCATGTGAGGGAAAAGATGATGTTACACTTAAAGTTACAAGCTAAGCTTTTCTATACGTCTTATTGTTTAATGCAAATCCACAATTAATAGGAAGAACTAAAATTTTATCAGCTTACGATAATTAAAGAACATAATATGTATTTTTTTTCACCGATGACCTGGTGAAGGTCGCAGGTAGCCGATGGATGCGAGACGCGCAGGACCGGTCGTTGTGGCGACGCTTGGGGGAAGCCTATGTCCAGCAGTGGACGTCTTTTGGCTGATATGATGATGATGATATATGAGGAACTCGTGGCTAGATAATAACAGCCGCACAGGTCGATCTTTAAGGTTAAGCAACGCTTGCCAAGGTTGGTCTGTGGATGGGTGACCATCTTAACATACCGAGTTTCCTCCGTGCTTCGGAAAGCACGTTAAGCTGTTGGTCCCGGCTGTCATTTGTAGAACTTTGGCAGTCGACGGATAGTCAGAAGCCAGTAAATCTGACTCTAGTCTTGCCATGAAGTACCGTGTTACCCAGTTAATGGGTTGTGGAGTTCTGGTGGGCAGCCGCTTCTCGTAAAATACTGGTATTCAGCTGAATCCGGCTAGACTGGAAGCCGACTCCAATATAGTTGGGAAAAGACTAAGCAGATGATGATGATGATATATATATATATTTAATTACTTTTAAATGGGTCCTCTGATAGATATACACACTCACTAATCGGTATAATGGTCTTGTGATGGATACACACACAGACCGGTACATGGGATATCCAGTAGTGAACGTCAAACGGCTGACGTGATGATGAGAATGATGATAAACTTTGTATTTTCGGCTTCTCAAAGATATTAGTAGAAAATATTTGATGTAATGATGAGTACCTACGTAGATCTACTTTTGGATACAACAGAAAGTCTACGTAATCAACGTTTGTTTCTCAGTAAATTTGGTTCAAAACTTAAAAAAATAATAGTACATTTAAAACTATTTTCAATATTGATAGTGTCATTTTTTGCTGAAAAGAAAAGAAAGAAAGAAATAATAAAATCTATTTAGCACATTCTTAAAACACGCACGGAACATAGAAATAAAAATAAAAAGGTATGCCAGAAACTAGTGTGTCACACGGCTGCACTAAAAAGGTCCATTTCAGCTGTGCTATTTCATTCCCAGAAACACCACTTTCATTTCCTTCTAGCGTAGCGCTTTACTAGCATAGCTTCAAGTAGAAGCTCAACTTTATACTCTAAATAGGTTTCCAAGGCCTTGAGGATGGAGGCATGTTATTGTAATGATTTACTGTTTCACTCTGCTCACAGATCTACCCACTTAAAGCTTTTGGAGGAGGCCTTCAAATTATATAATAAATAATGGATTTACAGATTAATCTATAAGAAGACCAACAATTACTGCTATATTTATGTAGACAGGTTGCCAACGTGTACTTGTTATACTTTTAAGTCTTAACTGACCATTTTGAAGAATGGTATATGGTTTACAAGAATCGGCTAAGTGCGAGTCGGACTCGCATACGAAGGGTTCCGTACCATAAAAAATATTTTTTACTATTTGTTGTTATAGCGGCAATAGACATACACAATCTATGAAAATTTCAACTGTCAACTTATTATGGTTCCTGAGATACAGCACGCTGACAGACAAACGGACGGATGGACGGAGGCTTAGTAATAGGGTTCCGTTGGATACCCTTTGGGTACGGAACCCTAAAAAGTATAACCCTTGTCGAAGTGACGCAAAAAAGAATATAGGTACCTAGATTTAGAAAGCACCCTACCCTACCCATACCAAGACTTTAAGCATATTGCCCGCACGGAGGAGAAAGTTTGATATTGCCATAATTAAGTGTCTAATATTAACTGCCTCCGTGGTCGACTGGTTTAGGCGTTTGCCTTGTGACCCGGTGGTCGTGAGTTTTAGTCCACCGGGCAGCATACTTTGTAAAGTTGTTTCCAGTTTGGCTAAGACATTGCAGGCTTGAATCACCGTATTGTCTGATAAAAAGATGATTCCGTGCTTCGGAAGGCACGTATAAGCCGGTGGTCCCGGCCACCAAATGGCGGTCGTCAAATAAACCATGTCAGAGGCCCTTGAGGCGGTTTAGAAACTCTGACACTAGGGTGTGTGGGGTCGTTAGACCTTACTACCCACACGATAAGAAGAAAAAGTGTCGAATGAAAAGCTAGTGAGCAGAAAGTTGAATGAATTATAGATGAATTTCGGCTGCTGGGCGACGCTTAATTTTATGAATTAATATTAATTCCGTAAATTATGCGTCACCGATCTGAGCTCTACGTTTCAATAGGGTTGTCCACTGAAAAAATCTAATTAGTCCAGAAGTTAGATTATCAAAAAATATTATACCCTTTTTTTTCTATTGTTACGTAAACCAAAATTGACAAAGATACAAAGCTTTTAAAATTCTCAATAGTTCACCCCGTGGTGTAATTTTTAGTGCGTTCTGACGTCACGAGCCCCCAATCCCGAGTTCTGATGCCTGACTGACAAAAAAATACGTGTCCATTATTTTTCAATACTATAACTCATCATCATCATCTGCCTAGCCTTTTCCCAACTACATTGGGGTTGGCTTCCAGTCAAACCGGATTCAGCTGAATACCAGTGTTTTACGTGAAGCGGCTGCCTACCAGACCTCCACAAACCATTAACTGGGTAACACGGTACATCTTGGCAAGACTGGAGTCAGATTAACTGGCTTCTGACAATCCGTAACGACAGCCAAAGATCTACAAATGACATCCGGGACCAACGGCTTAACGTGCTTTCCGAGGCACGGAGGAAACTCGTTATGTTAAGATGGTCACCCATCCACAGACCAACATTGGCAAGCGTTGCTTAACCTTCAAGATCGACCCGTGCGGCTATTATTATTTAGCCACGAGCTCCTCTCTCCTTTTTCAATACTATAACTGTCGGAATAAATAGATTTGCAATTTATTAATGGTGGAAACTAGTCCACTGTGTTCACTATTCAAGTGTGTCTAAAGAAGTTTTCCTTCAAAAATGGTTACTATTGGTGTAATAATAGATGCATGCAGCCAACAAGAGAGCTAAATATCTCGGTTGCATCTGCATCATAATCTTTAGCTATTTAACATTATATTAGCAATGCAGTCACCGATAAATTAGGATTATCAAGCTGTAATGTGAAGTTTAGATGATTAATGGATCCACCACCCAAGCTTTTCTTAAGGTTCGTTGACTTTTAACCCTAAACCGTTACGCGTTAGGTAAGTCTGCCAGAGAATCGTAACGCGATGGTAAAAATTGCAACCACTGGCTTTCATGGAACTTAATATAAATTGTTATACAGATTCAATCTCCTTAGCCTTTTTCCAAATGCCGAGGCACGGAGCAATCAAATTCAAATTCAAATTCAATTTATTCATAAAAACTTTTACAATAAAATGTGTATAAATAGCCACAAAAAGATAATAAAGTAAAAATCTTATATAAAGGTAAATTAGTGCCTAACTTAAAACTAGTGTATGGCTAACAATAATTTGACGTATAAGATATTTAACTTGGAGCTTATAATGTATATAGCGACCTGCCCGATCTAGGTTTATTTAAACCTGTGTTTCAGGCCCTCACTTCATCGCAATTTAAATTGGTCAGTTATATATGTAAACTAGATCAATACAATAAAAAATCTTAATCGACTATTAAAAATAAGCAAACTTTACAATTATTAATAAATACTATTCTAAACAATGAACAAAAATAAATAATACAAAGATATATGAAACAATAAACATCATACTAAAATTTCTAGCAGTTTTTCTGTGTCAACGTAATTGAGTTTTGCTAAATATTCCGCAAGCGTTGTACTGCATTTCTTATAATTTAAACTATATATGTCAAGTGGCTTGTTGAGCTTGTTATATAGATAAGGTCCCAAAAACACAAAAAATCTATTTGCGAAAGCATGTTTGGTTTGAGGTTTAATACAAACCAAATCTTTCCTTCTCTTGCCTGAAGGTACTCGGTCATAAGGAAGTTCAGTGTGCTGATGCAGTACGATGTTTAGAATAGCTAGTTGACGCACTGTTAGTACCTTACATGCCATGAAAAGCTGGTGCGTGGGAAATTTAAAAGGGCAAAAGGTTGCAACCTTTAGAATTGCTCTTTGAGCACGTTCTAGAGGAAGTAAAATGGACTTTGCGACACCACCCCAGGAAGTTATGCAATACGTTAGTATGGACTGACACAAAGCCAAATAAACTTGTTTAATTAAATCATAGTCGGCTACGTTACGTAAGTATTTAAAAATGTATATTAATTTCCGCACTCTGCTGCATAGTACATCAATATGTTTACGAAAATTTAGATTTGTGTCAATCGTTACACCTAGATATTTCACATAGTCAGCTTTAGCTAAGGTGGAACAAGTGCATGCGTTGTCAGCGTTAGTTCTACAATTATGTGCAAAAATGTTTAAGTTAGTAAGCGGAATGTTATTTTTCCTAATCGTAAATAAAATGACAATGACAATCGCGGCATCTTAAGATGTCCCCCATCCATAGAACAATCTTGTCAAGCCTTGCTTAACTTTGAAAGGAGACCCGTGTGGCTGCGTTATTTAACCACAAGTTCCTCAGGCTGCCTGTCTATTGACGCGGAGCGAGGCAGCGGAGCGGAGAAACGGAAAAATATTAACCAATGGATTTTTGTCAGAAATGTTAGTGACTGAAATTTTGTGCGATTCCATTGGATATTATTTCTTCGTTTCTCCGCTCCGCTGCCTCAGGCAAACAGGCAGCTTTAGCCTCCTCTAGGTATAGATAAAACAGATTCTTGGAAAGCGAAAGTTGTCACGTTGATCCTGTCTACGGGGGAGCTTTTACTCCCAAACGAACACTACATCAACATCCTTGGTCCTTTACAATCCAATGATCCTTCAAATTACAAAATGTATGAAGACCAGATGTATGACATTATCAAAACATGATTAATGCACTAAGATGCACTGGATGGGGACAGATGTTAAGAATAGCTCGTGATTATAACGACTGAGATGAATCGATATTGATTAGAGGTGAATTAGATTTGAAGTTGAGGATCATATTTATGACTTGGCATTCTCCAAAGGTTACTAGGGGAGTAGGAATCGTAACATGTCAAAGGAGTGTAGGAATGATTGATGTGTTAGTATGCGCAGCTGTCTTTCCTGAATGGTGTGTTAGGATGCTCTATGATTATTTTTTTATATTTGGAAAATTTACAGCTAATTACAAGGCATGCTTACTTATTCTAATATAATGAAGGCCAAGTTCTCACTTACAGTAAAAACGAACAAATGAAGAAAAAGAAAGATTATGAGGAGGTTTTCAATATAATGTAGGTTTTGTAACTTTATTATTGATTTGCGCTATTTAAAATGCATGAAACCATACCGGATTGTGTATAAATCTTATAGGACACCTAAAATGAATGATGTATATCATCATTTTAGGTGTCCTATAAGATTTCTCAACCATGACGATCTGCTAGTAGCTAAGCAATCAGACGACATATAAGCAGAGTTCTGCCAGTGAGAAAGTCAGTTTTGGCGGTGTAAAAATTGATGCAATTGGGCGGCCGCTGCAGTTTGAAAGAGGACGATATGGGATTTAAAAGTATTGCTTGCATCGTTTCAAAAATCAAATAGCAAAATCTAACATATTCCTTCCTAAAATGAAGGTTACATGTTGGCAATCGTAATTTCTTATTGTTGTTTTGCTCTCTTGTATAATTTCCATTTTTACTTTGTTATAACTTCACTGACGTTTTCTTTTAATCTACTTCAGCCGTTTAAAATAATTATTTGATACATTTATGTTCTTCTAGTAAGATATTATCTGCAAATACTTGTAACTATACTTCATAATCCAAGGTTAATCACCTAACAAAATTATACTATCCCAATTTAATTGCCTTCCCAACTATATTTAACACGATCAAATTATAGCCTACAATAATACAATGTAGTAACGGCATAACAGTTAGCCCATCTCGGTATAAAAAGAGCTATAAAAATAATTTTATGACCGCGTTAAAATTGAACAAGAATTTAAGAAGTTCATCAAATGTTATTGCTTTATTGCAATAGTATGATAGTATTCTATGGTTAATTTTATTGGTATGCTTTGAAAGGTTTTGTTGCAAATGTGGATTTTTAGGCATATCAAAGGGAGTAATAGTGAATGTTGAATAAGAAAAATAATTCAACCGACTTCCAAACACAAATTACTACAAGATATAAAATAACTTCGGAAGAAAGAAAAGAACTTTAATTTCGGTAGTCGGTGTTTTTGGTTATTTTTTCGTCCTTTTAGTGGTACCTACCTGCGTACCCATTAACAGCGTACCAGCACGATGTTATGTTAAGAACGGGTGTTAACACTAAAAAAAACTGCGATTACAGCAATCCCGATCCATTTACTATCATATATTAACGAGTTTCGCTGCCTACCTCCGAATTTCTTCGTCAGATCTTCACCAAATTGAAATGCGACTAGTCTAGGAAAAATACACTTCCAAACAAAACAAGAATCATCCAAATCGGCTGACAATTGGAGAAAATATCGCTGAACAAACATTTTTCATGGGATCTCATCATCAGATCTTAATTTATACCTTCCTTTATCAGCTCAGCAACAGAAGTTGATGATTATCAGGCACGAATATCAGAATTGCGTTAGAAAATTTATGAAAAGCATTGATGTGCCTATAAAATTTGAGGATTACCCTCGATTTTCATGGGATTCCATCATCAGATTTTGACTTGGTGACAATGAGACCAATCGGGGAGTATACCCTTTCAGATGAAACAAGATTTTTTTAAATCGATCCATAAATGACGGAGTTATGAGGTAACAAACATAAAAAATACAACCGAATTGAGAACCTCCTCCTTTTTTTGAAGTCGGTTAAAAAATAAAATAATAGTAATAATAAATAATATTTTTTTAACCAAGACATCAAAATGATCAAGAGTAAACGAAGGGAAAGACTGGCAGCAGTTCTCGTATCTAACTGTATTTATTTGGCCAAGGGATTTTTTTTGTATGTGAACCACATGGACGACTAAAATTTTTTTTCGGAATTGTACGGACAGTTGTTTTTCTATTTCCATAAAGAGGAATTCAGTATTCTGTACCGGCTTTCTTTGCTACGTATTAATCGTGATTTTCCAGCAATTTTTTTTATTATTTTTTAGTTACTGAAAATGTTAAACGCGAGAAGCGACCCGTGAAGCTTAAAAACATTTTGAAATGAAACAATAATTAAAAATAATATTGCAACTTTATTGCTTCAATATACAAAATAACGTACAGAAGGTCCACTCTTTATAACATACGATGAAAAACTCACTTAAACATAACACGATCACGGATTTGTCGACACCTTCAAAGCTTGAGCATTCACGAGTTGATCATCGAACATTGTAGGATTGACCTTCTATCCTTTTCTTTTCATTGTAAATATAATATAATCTTAATGTCTAATATCAAATGGCACTGTACAATGTTTGCTGTCTTGCTGTCGCGATGTTTACTAGGACTCAGTAACGGCGGTAGGGGCGGAATGGGTTGTATCTCGTAGGGTACTGGTTGCGGGCTAAGACCACGCCAGGGGCGTATCTGGCGTCGTGGTAGCTTCCTGGAAAATAGAAAAGATATATGTGAAAATTAAGAAGTTGTTAAGTTGTAAGCGTAAGGTAGGACGCCCTCAGGCTAGGTGGAGCGACGATCTTTGCAGGGTGGCTGGTAGCAGCTGGATGAGAGTTGCCAGAGATTGTCCCAAGCGTGCACTTGGAGAGGCCTATGTCCAGCGGTGGACTGTTATAGGCTGATGATGATGATGATTAAGAAGTTGTTAATGAGGCCTGTAAAATAAGTACTGATTTTTGCCTACTTCTCAACGGTTTCAATGGCGAATTTCTAAGACCGCGTACCCATAGAATTAACAACCATGTGATAGAGTTGAATTGCAATTCTTGTGTACAAAACGTTTCGTCATAGCATCTGCGGGTCTAAAAAGGTCTACACAACATTCTGTCAATCACCATTTTCATCTTTATCGTAAACGCATTAGGTTCAAGGTTGATTGGGAAAATTTGACAGTCACGGGTACCGTGATGTGCTTCCTGATTCTGCTAAAGTGGCCTTTTTAGACCCCCTGTTTTAATTTTAAATCTTTAGTTCCTAACATGACATGACAACAAACAAAAAAACCATGTCAGAGGCCCTTGAGGCGGTTTAGAAACTCTGACACTGGGGTGTGTGGGGTCGTTAGACCTTACTGCCCACACGATAAGAAGAGGAAGGTTCCTAATACTCTAATTTTGACATAATTGCTAGCATTCATTTAAAGTGTCAAATGTCAGTTTCCAATGACATGGATAGAGTAAACCTTCAAGTACCTAATCTCACGAATATGGACCTTGTTACTGATTAGTAAAGTCCATTAACACAGTGAAAAACTGCTATAATTATGTACAGCTAAAATTATTCACTAAATTAATAGCAATGACTTATGGGCGTATTAAACCGTTCACTATGGCGATAATTAGTACAATAATTAACAAGGTATCTAGATTAATGGATACGTTATTACATTGCAGACTGTAAAATGTTGATTAACGTTCAACATGTTGTGGGTTGCAATCAAAGTTATGTGGGATTAACAGATTTGTTAGATCTGTCACGTGGAGACTATTAATTTTAGTGCGTTAGCTACAGGTGAGGTCTCAATTAGAAGATATCTGTAACCCAATTAGAACTCTATGTAATTAGAGTCTTACTTTATATTGGACTAAATTTTATCTGAATTTTTTATGTTTTTTTTTGTCCAATTAAAATAGTTCGATAAGCTTTTCCGTCGTTTTTTTACTGTGAGAAAATAGTTAGTTTTCAATGTATACCAATATTTCTACGACAAATGAGCAATAGTAGCTTAGAAATCATGTAAAAAACTATAAATTGTGGTCGGGTTGCAGAAATCTTTTCTATTCAATGTGTAGTTAAATTTACTATGTGATAGATTAATCAAAGCTTAACGATACGGTTGGAGCAGTGGTTGAGCGATTGGTTGCTACGCTGCGTGTCGCGGGTTTGATTCTCGTTCGGATCAAATATTTGACCTAGAGATAGATATACCGGGTCTGGCTGTTTATATATGTAAATTAACATGTTTGCAAACGCACCCACGATACAGGGGTAATGTGGGCAACGTTTAGAAAAAAAGCCGTTTTGTTCTACTGAAATCTGTCACGACTACTCGCATCTTTATCGATTGTCTTTTATTTACCTCATACGTAGCTCGACCTTAAAGTGTTTGGGCTTTCAGAAAACTTGCTTACCATCATCGAAAATTCCAGCAGCCTCGTCCCTAGCATTCTCAGCCAGCGACCTGGCGATGGCGTCAGGAATAGGAGGGGGAGTCGGCAGATGGGCTCCCTGGGGCTGGAATCCGTTGGCGTCAGCGGTGTAGGTCACGCTGTAGACCTGGCCATCATCACCGGTGTAAGAGTAGCTGCCTGCAGCCTGGATGCCGTTGGCTTCGACTCCGGTTTCGTCGGCGTGGATGCCTGGAAAGATTGGAGAGGCGGTTGTTTATTATTATTATTTGGTTGGTGTTGCTTTTATGAAAGATATAGCAAATGCCTTACTAGGTTTTTTATCGTTTAGAAACATTCTGTCACTTTTGAATAAAAACCGTTTGATAAAAATTGTAATGAAAATATTATTTCTTTTGGTTATAGCTACTATAATCATACATCCATTTTTGTGCTTTTTAGATTTAGCCAACCACAAAAATGGAGTAGAGCTCAATAACAGAATAGCCGAGTTACCTTTTACATTTTAAGGAAAACAAAATAGTATGACATGAATTAGAACGATTCAAATGGAGGTATTACGGCTAACAGGAATGAAAAAGAAAGAAAGACAATTAGTAGACAATACAAAATGTCGAAGCATTTCTTAGCACCAATTTTTGTAGACCAACCGTTACAAATTCAAGCACGACCAATGTTACAAATTTTAACACATGTTTGCCTCAGCCTGAGCTCATTGTGAAAATGGCAAGTAATAGGTAAGCGTCAGATAAGATCTACCCACTTAAGTGTTGTCTGCAATTATGTGCAACGAGCTAATATATGGACCGTTTCTGTAAAGTACGTTCAATTCTGTCTTATTTGTGAGCTGCTTTGAAATTCATAGACCCTTTTGATTCTTATTTAAGTTAAATGGAGCAACGAAATTAAATTGGTATATTGTTTTGTTGCTATTGACATTTACAATCAATCCTTGTCTGAATTGGTGTTATCTAGAGAAGAATCGAATGCAATCCGAGTGTGCGTTTGATTTGAGCGGAACTTTTATCGCAGAACTGATGATACGCAGATTAGGTGCATATTTCGATCTGACATATTAAATGTGGCGCCTCCAAATAGTTTTCTCGGCATTTGTAAGCTTTTTAGATGCTCAATACGAAAGCACTTACTATAATCACAAACCACGTAGAAGGCAACCCCCTGCTATCAATAGCAATAATAATTGTAATCCATATTCCCACAGCAAACGCGTTAAGGAATTTTAGTCTTAATTTGTAATATACTTTTGTTTCATTCTTTCTTTTAGTGAGGCGGCAATGGTGGAGAAAAAAAGGTTCAGAAAAACATAGTTTTTGCGCAAATCTAGTTATGAAGTCATAAGAGCGCATACACGCTATATGCTTATGAATCGCACCAAACCTTCCACTATAGATTTCAAATTAGGTCTTTTACGTAAAGTTGCGTAAAGTACGGTCGCACCCACATTCAGCTGGATTAGGTTAATAATGTGAATGCGTATCATCTCGCGGCTCGACGTGTGTGGTAAGCTGATTCTTATGTGTCACTATTTATTAAGTAAGTAGAACAGGTAAGACGAGATAGTGAACCTAATAGATTGCATTAAACAATATCGATTCTGTACTTTTAACAAACTTACAAAAAAGGAGAAGGTTCTCAATATGGTTGTATTTTTATGGTTTCAGATTGAAAACACTTGTATTTTGGGGTTTTCTTGTAGAAACAGATTTAGAGCCTGAAGCGTCTATGGTTCAAAGTATACAAAAACCGCTGTTGTATCACTTTAGCCATTGTCAATATTATATGGGACAAAGCTACTTCTACAGAGCTTATGTTATGTACTAGACACCGATTTACACGGTGTCTCACTCCATAAATTTAGATTTGCAGTCTCGGAGGTACGGGAGTGACAAAGTTACAGTTATAGTAATTATAGTCAATCTTTTACCTACAATTTTTATATACTTTTTTGTTTTATCTGTGTTCTGATTTGTATGTTTATGTTTTAATATTTTACTTTAGATACCTACTAATTTTATTTTATTTTTATTTTAGACACTAATAATTTTTTGTACATAATGGTGTAAGCTGTGTATACCTATAATAGGCATGCATACCAGAACTAATATTTTAATATTTGTTTCTAGCATATAGTTGTGTATGTATTGCTGTTGGTATACCAAATAATAAATAAATGTTGGCACAAAATATTCATAAAAATAGGCCACAACATAGCAAGTAGAATAGCTGTTATCAAGATAGAACTAACGCTACTTTAGAAGGATTTGTATTATTATTATTTTTATACTTTTATCTTGCTCAGGATCTTGGGGCACTTAGAAGGCAAACCAGAAGCCGAAGTCAACTCGCATGCCTTTGCGATAATCATTCATTGATCGCTTGGAGTCACCAACGGATGATTATCCCTGAATGCACCATGTGTCTCAGGAATTACTTAGAAGTATGTTAACATCACTTGTATTTATTTAATAGCGTTATCAATAACAAAATTTACAATAAAAACTACTTACCATTTTCCGTATCAAAAGCGTATCTGAATCCCTGCTCGTTGACCTCAGACTCAGACCTCAAGATGGCGGCGCCCCTGTCGAGCGCGGCCCTGGCTCTGGAGTCCTGGTAGTTATAGTTGTAGGGGTAGCGGTACTGGGGTGCAACGTAGCCGGGTAGCACTGCGGCTGAGCAGGCTCCGATAATGCAAGCGACGATGATCTGGGGAGCAGAGATGAGTTTAGTATAAAGACACTGTGGGATCCAGGGAATTTGTGAAAATCTAGAACTATTTTGCGCGTATTAATATTTGTGTTCAATACAAAATATACGTTATCATATTGAAATAAACATGATTTTGTATTCCGCAAGTGATGCGAATAATAAAAAAGATTTTAACTGTTCGGACAGAGATCCCGCTGACACTGTTTATATCAAACTATCACCTAAGATAACATTGTGGACTGCAATAAATATTAATTCGAAACGATTTTCGACCCCTATTTAAAAAACTGTAATATTTTTGGTAATAAACGTTTCTTCCATGTCTTAGGGGTGAGCTTTTTGCCAAAAGCTGGGCACGTAAAGTTGGAGATGACTTTAAAGAAAATTATGAATTGCGCGGAAAACTGGGTGGCGTAAATTCTTACGGGGCTTAAAAATAGTGCGATAACTCGATATACTTCACACTTATTGCAGGCTCACATTAAGGAAAAAGAGGGTTATTATATTATCTTCTAGTTGGGAAATATTCTATTCTAAAATAATATAAAGCTTTTAAATTGTTGTACTTTTCACTACCGCGTTTTTCACGTTGGTAGCATATAGAAAATTATTCACAGTTTAATATTTTCCATTTTAAACTAGTTATAACTTTTAGATTAAATTGGTAGTCGAACTTACTATACCAAACCAATTATTTACAAGTTACAACATACGGAACAATACCCATAAAAACACCATAACAAGTACACTTCCCAAGCTATTACGGTAACTGAACTATTACTAAAATGTAATAACAATATTATCAAACAAAACACAATGGAACCCCATAACGAAACCGTTGCACAGATCACGAAAACTAAAAACCAACGTCACGAAAGAAAAAAAAAACAATTGACACTACAAAGGAGTATTGACACCGACAGCAAAACTCTTTTGACACAAATTCGCGTGACATAAAAATTTCGATTCGCCTAAAGCCTTTGATTCAATACACCTACCAACTTCATGATGTTATCTGGTCTGAGGTTGGCAGAAGAATGCTGGTGTTGGTCCTCGTTCCACTATATATAGGTGTCGACCTGATATCCTGAGCCAAGGTCATGGTCAAGCAAAGTTGCATTAGAAGATCTGATTCACTATTAGATGTGGATGATCGTTTTAATTAGATCTCTTCGGAATTTGAAAGGGGATTTCATACGTGCGTATGATTTTCGAAGACTTTTGAACTTAGAAGTATTATAAAGGTTACAAAGGCAATAAAATTAATTACGATTTAATTTATTGTATTGAAAAATCTGATATTCAATTTCAGTTTTTATTGGTTCAGCTAAATGAACGGTGGTTTGCCTGTCAAATAATTCATTTAAATCAATTATTATTTAATTTTAAGATATCCGTCTTTTGTGTTATGAGATTGAAATATAATCAATGACCAATCAAAAGTAAATTAATCCTTTTAACACAAAAGCTTTCAATAAAATCGCTTCGCTATTAATAATACAATTCGTTGTATAATTTTTGACTGAGTAAGGTGAACAGTATAACTTTTGTTTCTTAGTCAATTATCATAAAGATGGATAATTCGGTAATAAAGAAGCATACTTCATTAATTGGTCACAAGCACACAAGGAACTTAATTCGTTCGTTCTAAAGCCCAAATCTTAATTTTGACTAAATGACTATTCATTCGTTTGTAAAAGGTGATCTCTATTATAGCATTCCTGAACTGATTAAGAAATATTTCAGAAAACTTAGTCTGTTTATGAGTGTCTTACGCTTCTTTGCGTCCCGGAAAAATACATGGGTCCGGTGTTCTATCAAAGTTAGCAAAGCTGCGGGAAAAAATATTTGAATATTTACTTAGCATCGGCAATTTCAATTTCCTTCTCTGTTCCTTTATACACTGTGCCTTTTTTTAAAGATTGTTAAATCATCAAATGACTCTTCCTGCTCTGGGCTGAGCAGAAGGGAGTGTCAGACTCCAACTGACTAAAACCCATCTATGTTCCTCCTAATGCTCTTTGCGTTCCTATGTCCTGCTGGAAAGAATTTCTTTTGCAGTATTTTTGTGTTTTAGAAGCGTTTTGCGTGAATATAAGTAAAAATATATGAATGCCAACGATATTTCTTTTGTAAATACATACTAATATATTATTTAAATTCAAACAGAGTAAAGTTTTTATTATCATTACTAACTGACTCGGTAAACGTTGTTGTGCCATATAAATTTATAAAAAAAAAAGTCAAATAAAAATAGCTTATTCTCACACCTACCAAATATACACAAAAATTTCATTAAAAAATCAGTGAAGGCGTGTCAGAGGAGTTCAATAACAAACACTGTGACACGAGATTTTTGTAAATTAGAAGATACATCGTTTAGTGGGCCCCAAAATATTCACCGTGTACAATGTAACAAACAGCAACTTATTTCATTTCTGCGGCTGTCAACCGGTAGTTGTGGTATGACATCCTTGTACGAGTAATATTTATAGATCCACTTGTCTAAATGTATCATTTTTAACGGCTTTGTAGAGCATTTTTTTGATTATAATGCTGGAGGCACATTTTTTATAAAAAAGTTTTATCTTAAGTTTATAAAAAGTATTTGATAAAAGACCCCAGGATTTTTTTTTTATAGAATTACGAAAGTATACTTTTCACGCCAATGCAAATGCATGGGCGAGAAAAGTATAATTTTGCATCGAACTCGCAAGCACTACTATTGGACCTTAGGTCCTAGTTTAGATTCCCGGGTAGGATAAAGTTTTATTTGGTTTTTTCATCTGGAATTCTCAGAAGCAACCCGTATTCTGAAATTTAGCCCCTATTAGGAGACCGATTACGTGAAGCTTAAACATAGCAAGCAAAATGTGAATTTAATATAGTAACACCATAGTCCAACCCTTCGGGAGATAGAGGCGTAATGTCATGTTATGTCAATGTCAACATTGTCAGAGAGTTTGTTTTACGTAGTCCGAAAGTTCCTTCATTCTCTTACTGCCCACCCAAAACACTAGTTACCCATATCTTCATATAGTTCTAGTGACCCATATCTACCAGTACTATGCCATAGGGCCCATAGCATAGTATAAGTTGTCATTATCAATGATAATGTCTTGCACTAATAACCTATGGTAATTATAGCCTGTAGCAGAGATTGCATTTGGATTGACATTTTAGTCCTGCATAGATTAGTTGCGCCTCGAAGAGTGCACGATTCTTTGTGCCTAAACCGACTCTGTATATCTAAGAAACACATCTCGGGTCACTTGTATATCAAAATCAAATAAATGTCAAACATATAGTCATCTATACTTCTATACTAATATTATAAAGAGGAAAGATTTGTATTTTTGTATGTAACGGAGAAACTTAAAAACTACTGGATCGATTTGAAAAATTCTTCCAGCAATGGATAGCTACATTTTCAGCGAGTAACAGACTATTTTTTATTCCCTTACTCCCATGGGAACGGGAACTACGCGGGTGAAATCATGTGATGTCCGCTAGTCTATACTAAATTAAATCTATGCCAACTATCATCAAATAATTGTCTGCTTTGTTGATCTTGAAGTTTAATTATGACGTAATTGTGGCATCAATTACCAGCACGGAAAAGGTTAAATTGTATTTGCTTCAGGAACTCCTTGGCATCTGTGGGTCTAAAAAGGCCATTTTAGCAGGATCAGAAAGCAAATCACGCTACCCGTCACTCAAATTTTCTCAATCAACCTTGAACCTAATGTGTTAGCGATAAAGATGAAAATTAAATTAATGATTCTCTTAAAGTGACCGTTTTAGCCCGCCTGGCCGATTTTAAAATTGTGCCCCGTTAATAGCTCATTTACTTCATCTCTATGGGTCTGCTACGTAAGGATGTGAAACGTGGAAGGTCACTAAGGACATCTCGCACAAAGTCCAGGTCGTTATCAACCGATTTCTTCGTCGTATCCTCGGTGTTTACTGGCCCGAGAAAATCTCTAACCAAGATCTGTGCGGTGAGACTCAAATCAACCAGCAGATCAAACGCCGCAAGTGGAACTGGATCGGCCACACGCTCCGAAGGGATCCTGAACACATACCGAGGCAAGCCCTAGACTAGAATCCCCAAGGAAAGCGAAAACGTGGTCGCCCTCGCCAGACCTGGCGCCGCACGATCATTGCTGAAGCGAGGCAATTAGAAATAACCTGGAGCGAAATGAGGTTCGTTCGGGATGGCGGCGCACTGTGTCCGCCCTCTGCCCCATCAAGGGGACACAGGAACTTAAGTAAGTTATGGGTCTGCTGCACACCCTTACTTTCTTTTAGATAACCTTGTGTCTTGTTATGACATAATCGTTGTTATCTATTTACTCATTTGGAGATATAGCCAGAGCTCGTGGCTAAAGAATAACAGCCGCACAGGTCTATCTCAAGGTTAAGCAATGCTTGCCAAGGTTGTATTGTGGATGGGTGACCATCTTAACATACCGAGTCTCTTCCGTGCCTTGGAAAGCAAGTTAAGCAGTTGGTCTCGACTGTCATTTGTAGATCTTTGGCAGTCTTTACGGATTGTCAGAAACCAGTAAATGTTTTGCAAAGAACTACCGTGTTACCCAGTTAATAGGTTGTGGAGGTCTCGTAGGCAGCCACTCCACGTAAAATACTGATATTCAGCTGAATCCGGTTTGACTGGAAGACAAACCAAATATAGTTCGGAAAAGGCTAGGCAGATGATGATGGAGATATAGCCAGAGGAAAACCTAGAAAACGCAGGCGTTACAACTTACTGGGAAGAGTGGAAGGTTATGGGGAAGACATTTCCAGAAGTGAGACAATATAGATAGAATATAAAAAAAATCAGCGGCCAAGTGCGAGTCGGACTCCCACAAGAAGGGTTCCGTACCAAAAAAACTAAAAATTAAACACGTTTCTTGGATGGGAGCCCTTTTATTATTTGTTGTTACAGCGGCATTAGAAATACACAATCTGTGAAATTTTCAACATTCTGCCTATGACGGTTCTTGAGAAACAGCCCGCTGACAGACAGACAGACGGACGGACGTACAACGGAGGCTTGGAAATAGGGTTATGGAACCCTAAAAGTAAGTAGATACGAGTAAGTCCTGTATCTCAAAACTTAAATATAAAAACACGAACTGTATAATGAATATCAAGTTTATAACCATTGTCATCAAAATTAAGATTACTAAGATTAAATCTCGTCACGGATCCAACATCCTGGACCATTTGATTGATTGCCAAAGCTACATCCTACAAAATATCGTTTAAAACTAAAGCTATAAGATTAATTCGTATTTCCATATCTTTTAATATTATGTTTTTATGTGCAAAAGACGTGTTTACGAGATTTTTATTGACTTTAATTAGTTTTATTCATCCGTCGAGCTTTGAACTGGTGTAATCTATCATTATTGAAGTTTAAACTATGTTATATTGTGGTGAGATTGTTTGTCTGTTTGTAGACTAGTTGTATTTTTAGGTAGCTTCTGTTTGGTCACTATCATATATATATATATATATATATAATATAAATATATATATATATACTTTAGGTTACGATCTGATGGACGATGATTGTCTATAATAAAAAATGTTATTCTTGTGGTTTTTTGTTATAAAATTGTTATCTTTATAGTTTGTTCTATGAAGACGTTTGTGATAAGCATTTTGGAAGCCCGCTCCTTGCTACATTAGATACTAAAAAAAGTTTTTCTTTCTTTCTCACTGGATTTTTAGTATGACTGGACGGTTAGGTATTACCCGCGGGCTGCAGCGTTAGGTGGTAATACTTAGTGTTACCACCTGTGTGCAAAACAGTGTGCAAAATTGTTTCAGTGTTACATGGCCCATTTATCGAGAAAGGCTAAAGGCTATATATACCCGCACAACTTCGTTTGCGTTACAATTGTCATTACTGCTCCGCTCCTATTGGCCTTAGCGTGATGAGCATCGATAAATGGGCTATCTAACAATGAAAAATTTTTTCAAATCGTATCAGTAGTTCCTGAGATTAGCGCGTTCAAGTGAATAAACCAACAAACTCTTCAGCTTTATTTATTAAGTATATAGAAATAGATATGCAGCGATATTTAAAAAAATAATCTCACAGCGCTGGTATTATGACAGTGAGCACATTAAGTAGAGACGTTGCTTTAAAAAACAAAAATCCTCCAGCTTTGTTTATCATTGAAGTTAAATATTTTATACATAGACAGAGTCATAGTATAAAAATAGCAGTTGCTATAAAATTTTCGTAAGCTTTTCCTTGAAGAGACCATCATTTCTTATTGTAAAACATTCCAAATTATTGTTACAATGATTGTCGATAATTTCAGCCATTTTCATTAAAAAATCAATAACAAGACTTAATTATTATTCGTATTTCTATCCTATTTGGAGTTTCCTGTCCAGTTTTACAGTTGATTTTAGCCCTTTAACAGGCAGAACAATTTGGAAATCGAAGAACTTTTTTTATACTATTGATCGGCACGCGCTTGACCACCATCTCACCTGATGGTAAGAGATGATGGTCGAAGATGGAGCACGCTTGCCTAGAAGTAACCTGTTCACTCTTGACTTATAGACTCCCAGGTTGTAGCTATCAGGAAACACAGACTCCGGCAGGGAATTCCACTTCTTAGCTGTACGCATTATGAATGTGTTCCCAATACGTTTTGTGCGTGTGGGTGGGATGTCCACCATGTACCGGTGGCGCATCGCCGTTCGTCTTGTGGTCCGATGATGGAACGGGCTTGGCGGAATTAAATTATGCAATTCCGTCGCACATTCCCCAAAATGCAACCGGTAGAAAACCGGTTTTTATCATAAAAGAATATTTCATGAATGATTAAAATGTCTTTTAAAATCATTTTAAAACAAAAGAATACCTAATGGTAACGCTATCTACGATTTATGAAATATGGTGGTAAAACATTCCCTCTGCCGCAGAAACGGTTAGAACCCAATTTTAACACCGACTTTAGTCTATCACAGTGGTTTACTCGAAAAATGACCAGCAACATCAAGATCATCATCTTTGGCCGCATCATCGCTTTCCACTAGGTGAGATAGTGGTCAAACGTATGCCTATCAATAGTAAAAAAAAAGTTGACTTTAGCGAAGATGGTGAGATCGATACTTAAAGACTTGTCCACACTCGCCTAAAACTGGAAAAAAGTGAAGGTTTTTGGTGCAGTGGGAGAACACAGGCTTAAGTTAAAATAATTATAGTAAAAACAATAATAAATTAGTAATTAGTTAATATGCATTGTTTTTATTTGAGTAAATTTATTTGTTTTATTTATTTTTATTTTGTTTTAATCTCGTAGAAAACAGCTTTAACGTTGGCAAACAAAATATTTTCGCTCTTATCTTATTTTATTGCTGTATGGCATTTCACTGTAAAATAATGTGAATAAGTAAAAAAGTCTGCCAGGCTATCTAGTTTAAATATCTACGGTACCAAACACTGCTGCTTAAAGATACCTTAAACAAACTACCTGACAGTAATTTGGAAGGTCTTAATGCCTACAAATTACCTCAGTGGGAGGTCCAAAATCAGCACCAAACTTTATTAGACCGTTGACAATATTATGGTCATCATCGTTGCCACACAAGTTACCAAGATCGTCGTAAAACGCAAAACTCAGATCCCAAACTAAATAACAAAACAAAATTATCATACAAATGTGCGTAAACGTATCAAAAACTCAACTTCTAGTTCGAATATTACGCAATAATCGATCGAAATAAATCATTGAAAGACGTTTCGAGTTTCGATCTACTCCGAATATGTCAAATTGAATATGTTGCTGTAATAAATGGGACCAAGTTCTTCTTTACTACGATTTACACAATACGCAGTTGGAATAACATAGTAGGTACAGTAATAAGCTTTTATAGTTGTATTTCGTTGTATAGTTATTGAAATTTGAAACTAAAATAATTGCTGTGTTGAACTTGGCATGCTTTATTTTATTTTAGTAGCTTCTTCTTTTTGGGTCGATAGTTATAACCGCAGATTATTTGGGTCCAGTAGGTGGCCAAATTCATTGCAACATAGGTGGGTTTTCATTAAATCCTTTGTGGATTTAATGAAAATACATGTGTTTGGACTCTTGTGGCACTCAAAAAATCCTTGCCATCTTGCTGGGGCTATGCGCCTGGCCAGTAACTTAGCCAGATGTTTCCTTAGAATATTTTTTGATGAGAATAGGGAAAAATGCTCACTAAAAGACCTGTAAAAACATTATGCACTGAAAATAGAAAGTAAAACTTCTAACCATAATACGGCGTCGAAAAATTCGTCCGCATCGCTGTCGACTGGAAGTGAGGCCAAAAGACTGGCGGCATTGCCACGTTGTAAAAGCATAAGTAATATGCACGCGCTTGACCACCATCTCACCTGATGGTAAGCGATGATGTGGTCGAAGATGGAGCACGCTTGCCTAGAAGTAACCTATTCACTCTTGACTTAAAGACTCCCAGGTTGTAGCTATCGGGAAACACAGACTCCGGCAGGGAATTCCACTCCTTAGCTGTACGCATTATGAATGTGTTCCCAAAACGTTTTGTGCGTGTGGGTGGGATGTCCACCATGTACCGGTGGCGCATAGCCGTTCGTCTTGTGGTCCGATGATGGAAAGGGCTTGGCGGAATTAAATTATGCAATTCCGTCGCACATTCCTTAAAATGCAACCGGTAAAAAACCGACAAGCTAGCAACTCGTCGTCGATGCTCAAGACTTTGGAGCTTCGTCGCAACGAGCCTCTCATTGCCAATGATCCTCTTGGCTCGTTTCTCAATTGACTCAAGGGCATCAAGCTGGTATCTGGCAGATCCGTCCCAAAGATGAGAGCAGTATTCCATACACGATCGAACTTGCGCTTGATAGAGTTTGAGCCGCTGTTCCGGCGTGAAGTAACGTCTAACCTTTGCTAGGATCCCCAACTTTCTTGCAGCCACTTGAGCTTTTGCCTCTATGAAAGGGCCAAAATTGAGAGTAGGTGTTAATGTAACCCCATGAAGTTCAAGTTGGTCGGTTATCGGCACTGTTGCACCTCGGAAAGATGGAGCTGGGTGGAATTGGCTCCTTTTGGCGGAAAAAAGACACGCTTGGGTCTTAGCAGCATTGAACTTGACCAGATTGGCATCACCCCATTCAGAGACAGCCTGTAAGGACACATTCAAGCGCTCAACCATAGCCTCCCGGAGAGACCGAATCTGCGACCCACCAGCTCGTGCGTCGGACACGTATCTCTCAGCAACAGTGCTGTCGTCTGCATACCCAAAGGTACCGGGTTTAAGCAGATCATTAATATGCAGCAAGAAGAGTGTTGCCGAAAGCACCGACTCCTGAGGAACCCCGGCATTAATATCCAGCAGTCCAGACGAGCAGCCATCTATGACCACTCGGATAGACCGATCCCTCAGGAAATCTGCGATCCAATCACACAAACCGGCGGGCAGACCAAAGGAAGGAAGCTTACTAATAAGGCTATCGTGCCAGACCCTGTCGAAGGCCTTCGAGATGTCAAGAGAGACCGCTAGTGCCTCCCCGTGCTTCTCTATGGCTTCACTCCAGATGTGAATGGCATACGCTAGAAGATCCCCAGTTGACCGATTTCGGCGGAACCCGTATTGTCGGTCACTAAGGATATCATTCGCTTCTAGGTACGCCAGGAGCTTATGATTCAGCACACGTTTCATAGTCTTACAGAGTATGGACGTTACCGAGATGGGTCTATAATTCGACGGGTCAGCACGACTACCCTTCTTGGGCACAGGTTGCACGTTAGCTTGCTTCCAAGCCTTCGCCACTTTTCCAGTCTCAAACGAAAGGCGAAATAGGCGTGTCAAGATCGGAGACAACTTTTAAGAACGGTCTGATATTTTTTTATGTCTACACTTTACTTGAACAAGATAAATGATTTTCATCTTGATAACATGGCAAACTAATGATTAAATATAACAAATGGGATTATTACTTAATATGACTTAACTAATAACATCGATGGTATTTTATAATGGCAATTATTATATACCCTTAAGGTATTAAATGCAATTAAGACATTCTAGCAGACTTAAAGACGTTTACAATGGCTCTGAGAAAAGGCATCATTATCAAATAGATCCAATTATTTTCTCGTAAAGTTCACTGCTAAAATAGATGACCAATTAAAGTCAATTAGAGGATGACATTTCAGTAACAGATATGGCTTAAAGTTAATAGTCATATTTTAGGGCCACTGAAAGAGCCGCCGCCTTTGTCTTACATAAATACGACTCATTGGGTCCCTCGCCTCCAATAGGTGATTGAGAAAACGAGAAAAAGAATTGCCTGATAAAATAGTGGGTGCAAAAAGGCCCCTTAGAATCATATTAGGATCAAGAGGAGCTCGTGGCTAGATAATAACAGCCGCAAGGGTCAATCTTCAAGTTTAAGCAACGCTTGCCAAGGTTGGTCTGTGAATGGGTGACAATCTTAACATACCGAGTTTCCTCCGTGCCTCGGAAAGCACGTTAAGCCGTTGGTCCCGACTGTCATTTGTAGATCTTTGGCAGTCGTTGCGGATAGTCAGAAGCCAGTAAATGTGACTCCAGTCTCTCCAAGAACTACCGTGTTACCCAGTTAATGGGTTGTGGAGGTCTCTCACTGGTATTCAGCTGAATTCGGTTTGACTGAAAGCCAAACCTAATATACTTGGGAAAAGGCTAGGCAGATGATGATGGAGATATAGCCAGAGGAAAACCTAGGAAACGCTGGCGTAACAACTTACTTGGAAGAGTGGAAGGTTATGGGGGAGACATTTGCCCAAAAGTGAGACAATATACATAGCATAGAAAAAAGACAGCGGCCACAAGAAGCCAGTCAATCTGACTCCAGTCTTGCCGTGTTACCTAGTTAATGGCTTGTGGAGGTCTGGTAGGCAGCCCACCCCAATATAGGAAAAGGCTAGGCAGATGATGATGATGATATCTGAGTTCCGTTTCATATCTTTAGTACGAAACGAGTAGGTACATTAACCACGAGTATAATCTTGCTTTACTAAGTCTCCTTATTTCCCTTCTTGAACCCTCTTATCATTAGTTAGTCGTAGCGACTAGAGGTATCAAAGATAATACTCGCTCAGTGATACTAGCTCAGCGATGTTCGCTTGGCGGTCAAAGCTTACCTACGCCTAGAGACCAACCAGCGGTCATTTCTACCTAAAGTGCAAATCTGATTTATAGCTAACATATTATTAACTAGCGACCCGCTCTTGCTTCGCAGGGGTACAAATTATATACTAAATCCTTCCTCGAGAATCACTCTATCTATTAAAAAACCCGCAACGAAATCTGTTGAAATTTTAATGATCTAAGCATATATAGGGACAGACAGACAGTAAAAGCGATTTCGTTCGAAAGTGATTCAGCGCTTCGTATCACGTGCAAGTTTGCGTAGAAATGAATCTCTCGGCCGGCCGGAGTGGTGCGAGTAATCTCCCGTCGCACGAGAGCGTTCGCGTATAGCCGAACGACAAAACTATCGGTACTATCAGTACCGGTTGCGTTTTGGGGAATGTGCGACGGAATTGCATAATTTAATTCTGCCAAGCCCGTTCCATCGGACCACAAGACGAACGGCGATGCGCCACCGGTACATGGTGGACATCCCACCCATACGCACAAAACGTTTTGGGAACACATTCATAGTGCGTACAGCTAAGGAGTGGAATTCCCTGCCGGAGTCTGTGTTTCCTGATAGCTACAACCTGGGAGTCTTTAAATCAAGAGTGAATAGGTTATTTCTAGGCAAGCGTGCTCCATCTTCGACCACATCCTCGCTTACCATCAGGTGAGATAGCGGTCAAACGCGTGCCTATCATTAGTACTACACACTCGCATCTCGCTGCTCGACAATTCGCATCTAGTTTTCAGCTTTACTTGCTTCTCGCTGATCGTCGGTAGTGAGACAAGTGCCTAAGGCTGTATAAGTTGTAAATGCTAAAGCGCATAAGCGTTTTTTTCCATAAACGGGGGCCATTATCCGTCTACTTATGTGTTATTGAATATGCAGATTTTTAATTGTCTTTAATGAGGTATTTAAATGTAAGAAAGACAAAAGAACTCTTTTAATTGCTATTTATTGAAGAAAAATAGGCATTACATTGTACGTGCAGTGACTTGAAATGGTCTGCTTTGGTTTATTTTCTTTGTGCGATTAAATACATTTGCATGCGAAGAAAATGAATCATTTTACTTTTCAATGTTGGAAGATTTACTTTCATGTAAGACAACAATGCAATCTGTAATGTGCATGTACATGGTTTTTACGAGTATAATGGTAATGGTTTAGTAAGTAATGAGTTGTGAATGTGCAATGAGTAGGCTCACATCGCGCGACCAACATTAGTAAAGATGACGATCAGAGATGAAAACAGGCCTCTGGTTTTATCAAATATTATTTTACAACAAACATCTTAAAAGACATGAGACTCAATGATGTCGACTCTGTGAATGGTAACAATAAAAATAATCTTGCCAGCGTCCGGAAAAATCAATTCACCACATTATCTCTGGTTGTTCTCGTCTAGCTAACGGAGAATACTTGCAGAGGCACAATCTTGTAGCCAGAATTATCCGTCAGCAACTTGCTCTGCAAATAATTGTAGACATAACCGTCCCGCATAATGAGAACCTCGTGAAAGCTAAGAAAGATAAACAAATCAAATATCTTGACTTGGCTCGCGAGGATGTCGACATGTGGGATATGGATTCCGCAATCATTGTACCGATAGTCGTTTCCACCAAGGGCTTAATAGCCACGAGCCTCGACCAACACCTTAGGAGGCTCTCGTTGGGCAGTTGGATCAAGAGTTTGATTCAGATAGCGGTATTTCTGGACAAGGCTCGCATTTTCAGGAGGTTCCTATCTCTGGAGACCTGGCCGCCGGTAGCTTGGACTCTGTTCCCGATACCGGTGGGCTACTATTTTAATATATTAAATGTATTTTTTTTTTATATTTACAAATATAATTCATAGGAATATTAGTTAAATAATTAATTCTCATGTGAGAACAGACTTCTGATTTCTAATAGTGTGCTTTGTATAATATAAAGGAAAACACCTGTTATCATCATCATCATTTCAGCCGAAAGATTGCTGGATATAGGCCTCCCCCAACCCCCCGTTTGCATCGCAGTTTATAGTGTTGCGTTTTGCAGAGAACGCTGCTGCCCATTTTCTGGAGAGTCCCTTAGTCACCTTTTACGACACCTGCACTGACAGATAAATAAATCATTTTTCATTACTCATACTCGGAAAGTAGGCCTGAAGTTGCCTGAGGCTCCTCAAAGGGGTTCAAAGTATTACTTTCCAGCCTTCCAGGGAGAATCGTTCTGCAGCTGATAGCCGTCAAATTATAAAAAAAAAACTCGTTGAACATTTCTGTTGAACCATGTCCCAATTTTCTATACAGCCAGTCAATTATAACCTGATATCAAATTGAAATAACGTAAACGTGATTATTAACTTAAGATCATATTTTTTAAAGGACTTTATTAAAATTTACTTTCAACTATTTCTTTAAAATAACATAGGTTTGGGCAAAGTATTTACCATTTCTTCAATGATGATAATGTAAAATAATGGATGAATAGCTAGCCAGTCACAGAAAAAAAAAAGACGCGAAAGCAGCAGTCCGAACTTCATTTGTTTTATTCGAGAGATTTGTCTCACGTCGACGAGTTCATCAGATTCAGATTAGATAATTATGGAGTTTTTCTTAAGCTGATTCGTGTTTTTATTTTTACTTTCCTTGTATTCTTAATGAAAAGCACAGTGTTTACCTCGGGTGAAAGACTTTTTTAGTCCCTCGAACTAATACTCTCGATAAGGCTCTCGGTTACTTTATGAAAATTAAGACTTCTGAAAACACATTGTTTTTTTTATCAGAAACTTAATTACCCAAATACAGCTTTATGTGTGTTTTTGTTATTTAATCAAGAATTACGTGACTAAAAAAAGTACCTAATATTTTAGTCACTTACAAAAAAAATCCTGATATCAAATTAATAGTTACTGTATTATGATGAGCAGCAATTGTTTGATAATTATAGCTCCGAACTGGCTTTGTGCCATTTAATTACTGAATTATTGAGGAAGAATTGAACATTAAGAGCCAAATTGTAACCTTGTAATTTTAGTAGGTTCCACTGAAAAAAACCGACCAAATACTCATCATAGGAAAGGATTCCGTAGTCAGGATCTGGGACGAGTTTTCAGGCATGTGTTGTTTTATTTTAACAACTGCAAAAAAAATTAGAAACTTTCTGAAATAAATAATCTAAGTCGAAATTAAAAGGGTTCCATTTTTGCCGTATAACTACGGAACCCCAAGAATATCTGATTTAAGTAAACGAATAAAAATCAGAATCATAATTACCTCTATAATGATTTACTTAAATGAAGCAATCTTCATAATTATCTATTTCGTTCAAAAATCAATCCAGACTAATATCAGATGATTTTCAAATATTGGTGCAATTAAAGTAAATACATGAATTTGTAGATATTTAAATGTTAACTACCAAAATATTTTACATTTTGTTGATTGCAGTCAATTGATTTATTTAATTTGGTCTCAGGAAGCTTTTAACTCAAAAACATAATGTTGATCATCAGTAAGTCATAAAATTTAACTAAAAACACCACATTACTTATTAAAAATATGCAATCAGTATAATTATGAATGACTGACTTTTTTGTCTGACTTTTTAAGTGCACTTGAGTAATGAGACTTATTCGTTCATCTTTTGGCGATTATTCAGATATAGACACACGCATTTGATTCGCAAATCATTTCAATAAATATTTCTAGTCTGAAGTGTTAAATGAAACACGATTCGAACCAAAACAGGGATCGCCGATGTGGGCACAAATCTGCCAGGTTGAAGTTGGATTGGGCGGGTCACATATGTATGATGCATCAAGGTAGATGGGCCGGAGTCGTTGCACAATGGCAGCCAGAGGACGGGTGTCGTCGCCGAGGAAGGCCTAGGAACGCTGACGTGACGACTGGCAACAAACCAGGAAGAGTGGAAGGCTATGGGAACAGCAGTGGGACAATATAGGTTGAAAAAAGAAATGAAATAAGGAGCATATTTCGGCTAAAGCAAGTTGGTCGAGAAAGGAAGCTATCTTTTTCAAATCTCTACAAAATATTAACGGTGGCTGGACTTGTAATCATAGGGGCAATTTTTGTATTTTTAAGGAACGTTTAAATTCAAAACATGTAGTTCCTAATAGGATTATATGCGTTTTATTCTAATAACTTTTAAACAACGTTCGCAAAAATTTATGGAGGCTTTTTGTCTAGTAGAATTGGCATTCTGGAATTTTATTCTAGACAGTCTGTGCTATGTCTGTGCCTATACTATTCTAAAAACAAAAGAACAAAAGGATTCTTCAATTGAGTCTTATGTTAACTGACAGACACTTTGAATAGGTATGTCAGTCAAAGCTAGCAGGTATATAATTTCAAAGCTATGCGCATTGCGTATGCTCTAGCGCTTAGACTGAAAAAAAGATGTAGGTAGTAGTCATGGCTGGGATTTATTGAATTGTCTTGTCAATATGTACAAAAAAAGTGTCGCGTGTCCAGTGTCCACCAGAAGAAAACGAAGATCAGAAAATTAGTTCAAAAAGGAATGATGTAAATTAGCCATTGTCTGTTGACGAAGTTTTCGCGGTCGAATACTAGTTAAATATTCTAGAAATTTAGCAAAAACTAAATAAAGCTTACAGTTAGTAGGTAAAAATCTACACGTAAATGTTGACCGGATATTTTACTTCTAGAAAAATAACTTTTCTTAGTTTTATCTAAATCACAAACACGATTGGTGATTTGAAACCTATTGTTTTATTTGTCTTAGAAACAGAGATAGTCATCACTAAACCGCGATACGCGAAGTCGTGAGTTCGATCCCGGAGCTGAGCCATGTTTCTTCAAATAAACTTGTTAATATGCACATGTTTTAACTTTTAACTTTTCAAGCTTCAAAAATAAAGAAATCCCTACTCCCTTGTTTTGTCAGTCAATGCCTACACAGCAAGGATCCATGTTTGTCTTCTAAGGGCCCGTCTCCACGAGAGAGAGAATTGCGACGATATTATCGCCGTGCCACGTATTTCTAACAACTGTATGAACGTGTCTCCACACGGCGATATTATCGCTGCGATTCAACGTGTGACAAAACATCAACTCGCAGCGATACACTCGCTCGTGGAGATGGCACCTTTCACAAAGAAGCGTTTTATTCAATTTAGTTATAAATTCTTGTCACCACTTATTAACGACTAGTTGACCCACGCAACTTCGTCTGCGTCACAATTTTCCTTACTGCTCCGCTCCTTTCGGTCTTAGCGTGATGATATTTTGACATTTTGCTGAGCTGAATCCCTTTTGGTACAATATCTATATCTATACTTCTATACTAATATATAAAGCTGAAGAGTTTGTTTGTTTGATGGTTTACTTGAATAATCTCAGGAACTACTGGTCAGATTTAAAAAAATTCTTTCAGTGTTAGATAGCCCATATATTGAGGAAGGCTAAAGGCTATATATCATCACGCTAAAACCAATAGGACCCGCACAACTTCGTTTGCGTCACAATTTTCATTACTTCTCCGCTCCTATTAGTCTTAGCGTGATGATATATAACCTATAGCCTTCCTCGATAAATGGGCTATCTAACACTGAAAGAATTTTTCAAATCGGACTAGTAGTTCCTGAGATTAGCGCGTTCAAGTAAACAAACAAACAAACTCTTCAGCTTTATACATATATTAGTATATAGAAGTATAGATTAAATTACTTTCACTATCTACGGAATCTCAAAAATATTTTAGAAATTCGAACACGTTTTTACAAAACCTAGCTGCATCGTAATGACACCGGAAGCTACTTCCCTACAACTCATCAAAATCATAATCAGCTTTACACTCCTACCTACTGAACCCAAAAATCCTTCTCCCAGGCGTTCAATTCGCGCGTTCCACCCATTGTGACTCCCACGCACGTGTCAAGGCGCCGTGATTCACTGCCGAACAATACACGTGTATTAGTATGTAAATAGCTTTATTTAACCGATGTTTTGATGTTGTTATGTAGCGGCGTTTTGGTAGAACACTTTATTGTTTCCTCATTTTCATAGGCGGCTGCGTGTGGGAAATGGCAGCGGATTGTTTAGAAGGGCGTAATGATGGCTGGTGTGTGTGGTGTGATCTTTTGTTTTCTATTAAAATATTGAGCGTTTATCTAACACTAGTTGACCCACACAACTTCGTTTGTGTCACAATTTTCATTACTGCTCCGCTCCTATTGGTCTTAGCGTGATGATATATAGCCTATAGCATTCCTCGATAAATGGGCTATCTAACACTGAAATAATTTTTCAAATCTGACCAGTATTTCATGAGATTAGCGCGTTCAAGCAAACAAACAAACAAACATACAAACAAACTCTTCAGCTTTATATATTAGTATAGATATAGATGTCACTGTTTAAAGCTTCTTGAATATATTTATATATTATGACAATAAACAAGGTCAATTTCAAGTGTAATAAGCTTTGTACTCGGTATATAGGCGTGTTATTATGGACCAAAATAAGCTAATATTATTTTTAACAAAATGAAAAAAGAGTACACATTATCCTCTTTCTTTATGCATTTTCTTACCTATTACTTGCCAAGGACTGTTCTTGGGGATCTAATCTAATCTCATCTCATTATCATCATCATCATACCAGCCAAAAGACGTCCACTGCTGGACATATGCAAAAGGGGGTTTGCCAAAATCACCACGCTTGGCCGGCGGGTTAGCGATCGCAGTGTATGGTGTTGGGTGGGTGGGAGAGAATGCTGCTTCCCATTCCCTGGTGAGTCCCTTAGTCACCTCTTACGACACCCACGGGAAGTGATGGGATGGTATTATTCTTTTACGGAACCATACGGTACCGGCCGATACCAAACGGCAATCTAATTCAATCTCATTTAATTAATCCGTTATGTCCCACTTCTGGGCAAAGGCTTCCCTCTCCATTTTGCACCCACGTCTGTCCACAGCTATTGTAAGTTCTTCCGAAAAGAGTCAAGTTTCGGCTTGACTTCCGAAGGCTTCTTCTTGGGCTGCCGTGAAGTCGCCTATCATTTAATTAGAATCAATTTAATAAGTGGTTCTATTACCTTGATGTGATTTTATTCTTGGCGTGAAATATTGTGTTCCCTTGGGTTGCGGACCGTATAGTCCACAAATCGAATTCGCAGCATAGTGAAGGATCATCGTAGATATATAAAAATATAATTGACACTCAATATGAGTACGGAAACCTAACTTTTATCTTAAAATCATAATAAAGTTACATCAATTTAACCAGCAATTAACTCGCTAACAAGCTGGCTACCGTAACGACTTTCCTTAATGTTCACTTTCATCCTCATGTTCTCTGATTAATGTAATTAATACAGCTGTATGTAAATACGGTGTGCGTGGGCGCTACGTCGTGTAACTACACCTTCCTGTATTGATGGTATTGTTGGCACCACTCTAAGGAAGGTTTTAGGACGATTTTTGAAATTTATATTTAGAGACAAACTTTATCCATACAAAATGAGAGGCCATCTTAACATACCGGACTGGAGGAAACTCCTGGAAAGCACGTTAAGCTTTTGATCCGGGTTGTTATTTGTAGACTTGATAGTCGTTACGGGTAGTCGGAAGCAGTGAAATCTGTAACTATTCTTGCTAGAGATATCTGTCTTAGTGTTGAGGTAGGGGGGTGCTGCTCTGTCCGTCGCCACCCATTTATCCGGAGCCAAAGTGACGGCGTGTGGTATTCCCATGCGCCCCTTTCTGACATCGCGGGGGGAGTCAAACACCTCACTCTCCCCGCTGAACCAAGATGGCCCGCAGGAGCGGGCCCGGCACTAGCCGGAGATTATGGAAGTCGCATTAATTCCCATGATCCCCGGCGTAGGTGAGAGATAGAACACCGGGGTGGTTTTAGTCAGTAAGAGTCTGACAGACCCCTTTGCCAGGCCCAGCGCGGAAGACATAAAAAGGGGGGGTGTTACTGAGTTGTAGAGATCTTCTAGGCAATCGCTCCGTGTAAAATACATACTGGTACTCAGTTACATCTGGTGAGACCGGAAGTCGACCCCAACATAGTTGGGAAAAGACTAGGCAGCATTAATTATAGTAAAAAATATAGTAATGTTGATAACCGCAAGGATTTGTTATTATGACTGCTAGCAATCATTTAATTGGGCCGAGCTGAGACATCTGTTGAATAAAATTTTTGCGCCTACTAGTTGTTGGGAACTGAACTTGACAGTTGACTGGAAGACGATAACGTATTGCACCGATCCCACTGCCTATGCCAATAATTACCTAGTTCATAACATACAAGACTATAATAATTATCACCAAAGTTCAAACCAGAAATCCTCGAACACAGGTCAACCAGACTGCAACTCACAGAAAATCCTCGAAACCACATAACTCGTGGTCCCAACTCCCATAACGTACCAAACAGACAGACAGACAAATCGCATCTGTAGCTCATTGTGATTGATCCTGTGATTAAAGTGTCTTATCTTGCAATGTAAACGATAATTAATTCGATATTGTACGCATTTTCTATGTTCCGATGAGTCTATGGGGAATGACGTCATTGTTTTGTAATGCATTCTTCGAGGATGCGCTTGCGTTGGTGGAAGTAGCGCGAGGCAGGTTAAATGAGCAGATTAATTTGAAAGGTGTTGCCCTAATTATGAAAATAATTATTCTAGGGTTTGTGGTAATGGTGCCATAGTGTTTCCTTGGGCTTTTTTTACGTATGGGAAATCATTACATGACTCCTCCCACTCTGGGCGGAGCAGAAGGGAATGTCAGATTTATACTATATGTATTTACTTCCTTTGCGTTCCAGGGCGTTTTCGTTGGCCTACTTTTCAGTCCATACTTTTCCACTACCGTGTAAAGGCCTTCCCAAATCTTTACAGCTATTTTTTCCGATCTACCTCGATTCAGCCTTTGCAATAGATTTGAATCACCTGATTGTGTAATGAAAAGATGATTCCTATCTTCGGAAGGCACGTATAAGCCGGTGTTTCCAGCCGCCAAATGGCGGTCGTTAAGTAAACCATGTCAAAGGCTTTTGAGGCGGTTTAGAAACTCTGACGCTAGGGTTTGTAGAGTCGTTAAACCTTATTGCCTACACGATAAGAAGAAAAATAGGCTTTTTTTATTTCTACTTTTTAAGGAGATGAATAGGTTTTTAGGTCTTATTGCCACCTCTACTTCTCGGCAATCATCTTCAGGCACAAACTTTGTGGAGATTTTTGCACAGTGGTCACTATGCATGTGGCTGAGCATGACCCACCCAATCCTGTTCTGCCTTGGCAGCGTTTCTTCTGACGCCAATAATTAACGTTTTTTACTGGACAAAAGTAGATCTCCCTTTTCTTCTATGCTCGATACAGAAGAGGAAAATGGCTATTTTTACTCCTTCATTAATTTCCTTGAAAATATGTGTTGTTCATTATATTTTTGTTGAATATTCTTACGGCTGTAGTTATGACCACTTCAAGAAGGCCCCCTGCCTTCTTGAAGTGGTCACACCTACAGCTTTACAGAATATCCAAATAACATGAAGAATGAAAAATTGGAAGGATATCACATCCATTATCAAAACACAATAGTGTAGTGTAAAATTTTCACTAAAGCTCAAACGTAACAAACCTTTAGTTGGTAAGTCCGGCACATCCTGCTTAAGCCATTTATACTATAACTTTAATTGTTTAGTAAGTAATTGCACATAAGTAGAATAAAAACATACCTCTTAATTAAAGACACTTAGTAATGGGTAATCCCATACCAATGCCATCTGATTATCATGTGAAAGACATAAAAATATATTACGTGATTCCATAAATTCTGCAATGAGATTTCTATGGAAATTCACACACAGACGCAGACTTGAACTATTTACCCCGGATCTACTCGTTAGTACAATCATAATTCGATCCAGGTCGTTATTAAGATCAACCGATTGTTGATCTTAACCATAATGAAATTAGGCTGAGAATCACTACTTACCCGTCCATCAACACGTCCTTAGTGCATTAGCTGGGATGAAGAAGTGGTGCACAAAACACTCCAGAATACATATTACATCACCCTTTGAAACCTTTGCCTTTGGGCAAATGTAGTGTGGGACGCCCTGTGGCACGATGGATCGATGATTTAAAGAAGGTGGCTGGCAGCGGATGGATGCAGACTGCTCAAGACCGGGACGGTTGGCGCTCTTTGGGGAAGGTTTACGTTTAGCAGTGGACGGAAATTGGCTGAAATGATAATGATGACTCTTTGATAGTCGTTACAAATAATCAGAAGCCTGAAAAGTGGACATTCAGTGTGGTCAAGAGAAATAACTGTTATTCAGGTGCATCCGGCTACACGGGACGACTCTAAGGTATTGAGAAACATTTAACAGATCTTCTTCCTATCTTATCGTGTAGGCAGTAAGGTCTACCGACCCCAAACACCCTAGTACATAATAGATAAATAATCCTTCATGTTAGTAAAATTCTGAATTTTCCAGAGTAAAATTACTATAAAGCTTACGCCGTATGGTGTCGGCCGGTGCCGTATGGTGCCGTAAAAGAGTAATACCATCCCATCACTTCCTGTGGGTATCGTAAGAGGCGACTAAGGGACTCGCCAGAGAATGGGCAGCAGCGTTCTCTGTAAAACTCAACACCATGCACTGCGATCGCCAACCCGCCTGTCAAGCGTGGCGATTTTGGCAAACCCGCAACCTTAGGGGAAGGTCCAGTAGACGTCCGTCGACTGATGATGATGAAAAATTAGAGTAATTTCAGTATACTTTAGCTGGCATCTTCCAATTCTATCAAACACAGTTTACCGTTTAAACTGTTCCAAACAGACAGTCAGTTAAACTTTTAGATTACAATCTCTGTAGGTATAACATTGATGCAAGTGCACAATAGAAGATGATTAGCATCTATTATTAATAATATTGTGCATGGCAATGTTGGTAAAATACTATTAGTGCGGTATCATTAATTTGTTTCAGCCCACATGGTGACCTAACACTTTGTTTGTCTATTGATGAGTGGTTTGCAGGCGAAGAAGGTTTTCCATTAAATATGCCTACGTAAGCAGTGACTAATGAACTTGGTCTATTTTTTTACAGGATGTGGATGTGGAATTGCATAGCTGACTATGTCCTACATGGTTTTCTCTCAATGCACCCTAAGCTCTGCAGTCAAAACGATCTATACGCAGCTGTTGTTGCTGTCGTGGAAGTGGCAAGTAATGGGGCAATAAACCAGTATCATCTGACAGAAAAAGAAATAGTGTAAACCTACCAGATTCATAAACGACTCCTTTATGTGGTTTACATATAGATATTATAACGTGGAAATTATATAAAATTTTTTCCTATTCCTCCGCTGTACTTTTCTGATTAATTTCGTTGCAGGATCCAAGACAGTTGAATCGTTTCTCCGGGGCTCGTCGGGTTTCATTGGCTCGGCGTTTTTTTGGTGGTCGCCACTGTTGATTCTGGCTTTCAGGAGTTGCAGTGTTGGGAATATGTGGCGGGCCTATCCCAAAAAAAAAAAGATATTGTAACGGAAGACAATTTAAGAACCACAGAAGAGCAAAAAAATCCATTTTAGTGCATGGCATTTTTTTTCAGCAGTTTCCTATTTATTTTTGATTTTCTTCAAGCAAACATTTCCAAAACTGTACCTACTTGGAAAGCAAGCGTAAATTATATATATAGAAAAACACTTGGACCCAGTAGAGTTTATGTACTATCGTACAGTATCTAGGTATAAGTAGCTAATGATCTCAACATCGCAAAATTAAAATCTAACCGTTGCCGACAGGCCTTTACTGTGCGCAAGATGCGAACAGCAAAATTATATTAGGTAGTTATAATTTAATATAACATTTAACTCTTACAATAGTTGCGCAACCGTCACGCTAGGCCTATTTGAGGCAGAGTAGAAAGCCTGCATTGTTTAAATAAAGTAATTTTTGTGAATGTAGATCTTTTATAATTGCTTACGTTTTGTATTGGGGTCCATAAAAAATGTAGATTAGGTAAAACTTATGCCTAGTTTCTTTTGGTAAGTACGTATCCATGAATTCATGTTAGTACGAGTAGTAAGGATATTATAGTTGAAATAGCTGAAAGTATTATTGAAGAATTTGAAAGAAATTCATGGGAAAAGAGAATAGAGCGGAAGTTAATTGAACATTTTGTTTTTACTGGGACAAGTTCGACCACCATAAAAACGCCGAATCAATGATGCTCGACGAGTCATCTTCGACAGCATCATCGCTTACCATCATGTGAGATAGTAGTCAAACGTATGCTTACCAATAGTTAAAAAAAAATATATTATTTATTTATTTAACTGCCTTAAAATAAATAATAATCAGAAAATTACAGCGGAGGAGTACAGCTGAGGAGGAAAAAATATAATTTCCACTTACCTCCTTATCAAACAGGAGACAGAACAGAGCTAGGTCAATAGGCACCAAGAGATATAAAACTAAGCATTGAAACTTTAAAAATAATTTACGATTTGTCAGTTAATGCTACAATATTAATTCGGGTTAACTGTTTCAATTAAGATTAAGATTTCATATAAGATTTTGTCACCCATTTCAAGAATTGGATATTAAAAGATTAAACCTTGATGAATAAAAATGGCTGAAAATTGGACCCCAGCAACAATTTTCTTATGATTTTATGTTGTTATAAAATATTTAAAACAAGAAGAGGAGCTCGTGGCTAAAGAATAACAGCCGCACAGATCGATCTTCAAGGTTAAGCAACGCTTGTCAAGGTTGGTCTGTGGATTGGTGACCATCTTAACATACCAATTTTCCTCCGTACCTCGGAAAGCATGTTAAGCTGTTGGTCCCGGCTGTCATTTGTAGAACTTTGGCAGTCGTTACGGATTGTCAGAAGCCAGTAAATACCGTGTTACGCATTACATGGGTTGTGGAGGTCTGGAGGCAGCCGCTTCACGTAATATACTGGTATTCAGCTGAATCCGGTTTGACTGGAAGCCGACCCCAATATAGTTGTGAAAATGCTAGGCGGATGATGATAAAATATTTAAAACAAATATTCATAAAATCCAGTTTTTAACGTTATCGTACATACAAAAGACAACAAAATCAAAGACAGTCATCAGTTAGTAACCATATATTTACATCAACCTCAACATGGATCCTAAAATAGTCAGGTAATTGACTGAACTGAAGCCTGCTGAGGTCGACTAAGTAATTTAATTTGTTCCTACAATCGTCCTTCAGTTTCCAAAATGGGGGAGACTGTCAGTGGCTCTAAAAGATTTGACATTGGTAAACAAGATGGTTGAACAAAATAATGTATGTTGTATTATAATTTGTATACATGCCTCATTAAGGTTGAAATCAATCATAATAGTAGTTGCATGCTTTACATTATAGATACATCATAAAAGCCTCTCATTTAATTGCCAAATGTTACATTTATTTTTAATGAGCAAATCGATTTTGTGAGGTATTTTACGGGTTTATCATTTTACAAAATAAATATCACAAAAAAAATATCAAAATTCGTTGGATTTTTATTTCAATCTTCATTTTAATGATTATCAATCATTGGTGAACTATTTTCAGATTAATATATATATATATATATATATAATATACATTTGGGAAGAGTCATGCTGATCGGATGACAATCTTGTTACTTCAACTCTAATTCCTATTTCAAATAAATTTTACAGAGTCATTATGATCTGTGTCACTATCGCCAACAGTTTGAGAACCACTAAGTTTTATGAAACAGGTGTTCAAAATGCGCCATTTTTGTTCATACGTGCTTCTGCCTACGTATGTATTGTTTACATTGTCTAATGTCTGTTACCTCGTGAAGTTTCCTTTTTGTGATTGATTAAATTACCTTAATTATAAGATAAGTATGAGTAATGAGCCCAAAACGGTTGGTGTAATTACGCTCAATACCCATTAATTTGAGCCCATTGGTTGATTAATTTATCTTGGTGTTCATATTTTTTGTGTACAACAATTTGGTTGTTAATAAAGTGTATATAAGTATCATATTCGCCTACAAGAATAACTTGACAATAGACGTAAGTAGATATCATCAAGTAACATTAACGTATGTAATGTCGGTTTTGTTTTTCAAAATGATTTATCAAACTACCGAAAACAAATTCTGCCTATTTAAAGAAATAAGTTGAAAATACATTGCTTGGGGGAGGCCTATGTCCAGCAGTGGACGTCTTCCGGCTGATATGATGATGATGATGATGAAGTTGAAAATAAGTGGTAGTAGGCAGAACTCATTACCCGCAGAAAGTGGAACTCTCAGAAAGTGGATCGATGACTTGGTAAGGGTCGCGGGAATATATTAAATACGAGAAGTACTGAATTATCAAATGATTGGTGTGGCTACGCTTGAGGTTTTCCAACGTCCAGCATTGGCTTTCAGTTGATGACAGACTTTGATGATGAAGAGAAATTAAATAAATACCAGTATCAACTAAATTGGAAGTCAATGCTGGATTTTATTTTATTTATTTATTTATTTTTGACGTTTAAATCAGGACAATTAATATCTCATACACAACATTGTTAGTAATCGCTTAAACTATATTAGTATAATCAACACTGACTTAGACATAGATACAGACATAAAAACAAAACATTACAAGACTATACAAACAACACAAAACTAGTAAACTACCATAGTCTGGGCGCACTTGGCAACGACACATGTACAGCGCACAGGTGCCCCATCAAGTGGCCCTCAGTCTTGCTAGCAACAATACTCATTGTCGCTGTCCCGCATCCGACGTACACCGCAAGTTCTAAACCTATTATTTAAATCCAGGCAGTCACTGATGATTCCCAGGTATAATAAATCATGTTCTAACTAAATAGTCCTTTTATGGACATACTTATTACTTGTGACAGGCGTAGCAACCAAGTACCATCTTCGATATTCCACACCCTTAATGAGGTTCTTACACGTAATCATATTTATTTCTTCTTTAATCCAATCACAAAAGCCAAAGATGATTAATATCATCATAACACTCAAGTTTAATTTAATGCGGCTTCGTACATAACATTAATGAATAATTCACCATGAAATCAAATCGCTTAGAATTCGTTCAAAAGGCTTGCCTATATTACTGTGTATTAGCAAACAGTTAATGGCTATAATATATGGCGAAGCAAAGGAAGCGATGGCTCAAATAATTTATGATATCCACAGAGTTAGGAACTGAGACGTGGATGCTCATTGCTCACAATGGGCCTCATTAGAAGTCATCGAAAAGGTAATAACAATAATAAACATTTTAAACGATTATTAGTCCACTAAACCAGCCAAACCCATAGCGTTTCATCTTTTGTTTCCATATTCTGCAATAGTCCTGCTCCAACCGGGGATTGTCCTTGGGTATACTTTCACAGTGCATACAGGGATAATCGTCGGTTGGTGTCCCATTCCATTTGAAATGTCTAAAGAGGCCTCTGCGAGTTGACTTCGGCCCCTCGTACGCCTACCAAAGGACCGGGTCTCTAGGAAGAGGGACCCGAGAAAGTAAAAAACAAAAATAAACATTTATTGCAAGTACCAAGACTCATAGTGTTAGTAACAATATACTTACAAACTATATTAGTAATACATTAACAACACAAAAAAAACAAAACAGTTTGCGACATCACTGCTGCAAGGTGACAGGCCCAGCTGATACCCTGCAGCAGTGGTTTACAAACGCACAATCTAGCCTGTTTGCTATCATGGACAGGATGCTATTAGCGCTGCCCCGCACCCTTCTGACCAGGGATGCGCACCGCTTCCGCATCACAGTGTAAAAACAGTTAACGTCACTTTCAGCAAACATCCTCGATGCACTGCAGTATCGGGGTAACCCCATCAGCACCCTGACAGCTTCATTGTACTGAACTCGAAGGGCGCTATATGATTTCTGAGTAAAATGAGCCCACAGACTGCAGGAGTAAAAAGATGTGCAATAAGCACTAAATATAGTGCGCTTGACTTCTTTAGAGGCACGCCTGAATCTGTGGGTAATCATGTTAGCTCTCACACAGCGGCCTCCGCTTCCTGTCAATATCCTCATCGTCTTTGAGGCCAGTGGTCAATAAGTGACCCAGATATTTAAATGAAAAGGGCTTTGAGCGGAGTTTCCTAACGTGATAGAATAAAAAATGAAGGTATTTACAGAAGAACATGAACAACAAAATTTTGTGGCAATGGGCAGGGCACAATACTCGTAGAACAGATTGTCGATGGGTTCGAAAAGTTCTGGATCGACGAGCGCGTAACGGAAGACTGCTTTCCGAGGCACGGAGAAGTCCCAGCATGTAAACGATGGTCACGCATCCACACACGGAGTTCAGCAAGCTGAGTGAGTTTAATCGATTACCCATTGAAATGTACAACTCGTACAATTCTAACAATACCTATAACAGAAGAATCTCACACTTTGCACCACTGATTCATTCGCTAGTATTATTCGTAATGGCATTTCTAGAAGCTGTCGAGGCGATTTCTTGCTCTGTGATTTCTAATGTGAGATTAAAGAGGTAAGTATTAGGTAACCTGTTCGGTCAGCCTAACTTTGTAAAGCGTATGAAAGTAAAGGTCCTGTCCTATTTGGCTTGGATTAACTGTGGCGGTCTAATTGGTTCTAATTGTTGTATGTAGCTACTGGTTTAAATGGTTCCTGTACACAATCATCATTATCAGCCAATTAATGCAAGTGCCAGTTGACTGAAACAATCAATTCAATTATTGTTCTTATTTTTTTTTAGCAGAGATGAGTTTGTTCTTGACTGTTGTCTACGTCAGAGGTGACATAGACAATGTCGGCGTTGGAGTGAGCTTATCCAGAAGAAGCCTGTTCTCTCTAAAATTGTATAGTATAAACTCTTGGCCGGTTAATTTTGACTGACATTATTTTTGCAAATATTTATTTTTGTGCGTTGGGTTTTTTGTGGTAGTTTCCACCAATCATAATTATTTCATCTTTGTGGCAGTATTAGATACTTTTAGATCACCTGTAACATATCAGACGGCAGAACCCCACTGCCAACAGTCCCATATGCCGCTTCGTCATGACGACACTTCCAACGATCCTATGTTTCTTGCAACCATCGGGTTCTTCGAAATATAAGTAATATTAATTAATACAGAATTCCAAAGTTCAGTTGTCAGAATGTACAATCTCACTCAGGGGACAACATCCAAAGTATCATCTTATCTCCCTCCGTCTAGATGTACCAGCGCTCCAGTTAAATACAAGCCAAAAGATATGGCAGCATCCGGCAGACATGGCCTGCCCAGTCCCACTTCAGTCTTGCAGCTGTGCAATATGGTTATTATCATACAGTCAGACAGTTAAACTGCATAAGTAGACTGCGCTTCATCGTCCGTTGACAAACCAGAACAACCATGATAATATTCTAATAGTGTATCCTCTCCCAACCTCTCAAGTCAGTGATAAATCGCTTACTTAACTACGTTGGACAAATACACCAGTAGCACAGAGCTCGTAACTTAATGATGTCACATAAATCTTTTCTTTACAAACTGAGACATGTTATAAATGTTATCAATTTGTCTGGCGCCTCGTATTGAGCAAAGACGTCAAGGGTTTTACTGTAGTGCCTGTATTATTGGATCTTAGTTTAAATTAAAGACGCTTTACATCATCATCCACTTGCCAATGTCCTACATAACCATCGCTATTATATTGGATAGATAGATATAAGATTGGATTGCCGTATGGTGTCGGCCGGTGCCGCATGGTGCCGTAAAAGTTTAATACCATCCCATCTTCCCGTGGGTGTCGTAAAAGGCGACTAAGGGACTCGCCAGAGAATGGGCACCAGCGTTCACAGTAAATCGCAACACCTTGCTCGGCGATCGCCAAACCCTCCCAACATTTGACTAATAACTGTGAACTGATGATCAATTCATAATATACTATATACGCAGTCAAAAACTAAACGAGTATAATGGTAAATCCTCTCCTCGTCACAACATGTGTTCCTTGTTTGAAAGCAAACATACAAAAATCGAGTTTACTTGATTATTTATCTTTATCATATTGCGAATATATACCATTGTGAATATCATAATTCCGGTGAGAGGGTGACAGAGCTATTTAGCTAAGGTCTATCTCTCATGGGCTGCGGAATCTGTTCGAAAGAGGTACCGTAGCCCTGGAACACAAAGGGCGCTAGGAGGAACACAGATGGGTTTTAGTCAGTAAGAGTCTGACACTCCCTAATGCTTCACCCTGAGCGGGAGGAGTCATTTGATGATTTCCCATCGTAAAAAAAAGGTCTATCCCTCATACACAACGGAATCATTATGGTACTGGCAAGCCAATATGTGGGAACGACAGAATGTTGGTTAAATAAGATTTATTCATACAGCATTCAAGGCGGGTCTATAGATCTTCGAGCCACCACGGCGACACGAAATAAATATGATTTACTTGATAATATTTAATTCCTTATGTCTGCTTACCACATTACACTTTGCCATCTGCCCTATTTGCAGCTCAAAGAATTGCGTTAGGCCTTAAATAACATTAAAGCTTATTCACAGTTGCAACACAGATTACAACACACACTAATACAATTTGTAAGTAAATCGAGCAGTCTCTAATGTGATCGAACGTTCGCACCGTTTATCATTGGGGCTGATCGACTGTATCGTGCCCAAACAAGTTAGGATGCCTTACCACCAGATGTGCTAAGCTGCGTGGATCACCACGCATGGATGGATGGATTCACAACCATCAGGATGTGAATCATCATCATCATTTTAGCCGGAAGACATCCAGTGCTGGACATATGCCACCCTGACTGGTTACTTCTAGCCAAATGTGCTCCATCTTCGATCATATCCTCGCTTGCCATCAGGTGAGATAGTGGTCAGACGAGTGCTTATCAAAAGCAAAAAAAAACAACGGTTTGCACTCCGGGAGTGCCGGCAGAAGTGAAAATTTGAATACGTGCTTCTCTCCCTCCGTCTTTTCGATCAGGTCTCGTGTCTTGACGTCTTACGAATTTTTGATCAGGTCACGTGCCCTGACGCGAGGGTCACGTGTCCTGACGTCCTGACCAATAGGATCATCATCGTGTAAGCAGAAAGACGTCCTCCGCTGGACATGGCCTACTCCAAGTGTCACCTTAACAACCGGTCCTGTGCGTCTCGCTTCCATCGGCTACTCGCGACCCTCACCAGGGTCATCAGTTAACCTTGTGAGAGGCCTTTAAAGCTGCATCTTTCGGTCCGCGGTCACCACTACCGAACTTTTCGGCCCTATCAACCATTTGTCTGCGAGCGAGAGTGCGAGATAGTTTAGCGGTAAATAATCCTATTGATTAAAAGGATTATTTACCGCTAAACTATCTCGCACTCTCTGAGGGAACTCAGCCTTAGAATTTAATCTCTAGCTTAAATTAACGGTAATTTGTATGAATACGGTAGACACTTGATACATATTTTGAGGGGATTCGTGAGAGGTACCGACTTGAAGGGCTGCCATATAATGTGTAAGATATGTTCAGTTAAAACCATGTGTAAGAAGTTAACCAGTCATATTTTAGAAAGTAATGTATGGCTTGACATTTTCGAGATACAGATGGCTGCTTTTATCATATATCCTTTAATTAATAGGTTGAGACAGATTTTATTATTTTACGGTAGGGGAATTAGACTTCAAGTGGCAGCTAGTAATACTCCGCAGGGTCTATTAACATAGGCGCGTTGAGTCCTAGGTTCGATTCCTAGGTCGGGCAAAAAGTGTCATTGGGTTTTTCGAATACTAATTCCTCTGTGACAGCCCGGAGTTTGGAAGTTTGTAGTGTGACACCCCCGTGCCTCGGATAAGATTAAGCCGTTGGTCCTGCGCCAGACCTCTTTCCGATCGTGTCAGGTTACCGCCCCACCGGATTATGAGAGTGATGGAAGAGGGAGTTTTTTTTAAGTATGGGTAATCATCAAATGACTTTTCCCGCTCTAGGCGGAGCAGAAGGAAGTATCAGACTCCTACTGACTAAAACCCGTCCGTGTTCCTCCTAGTGCCCTTAGCGTTCCTTTCAAACAATTTCCGCAACCCTGACAGAAAAGGGAGTGCATCTGTGTTCACACAAACATTATTATGCCTGAAATCGGCCAGGAGAGACTATACTATGCGTAATGTTTTATATGATTGATAAAGAAATATACTAGAAGTGCCTTTTGGCTAAGGTAAGGATTTCCATTTCAGCAAAATGTCGAACTAGTGCTCTCGATGATGAGTAACGATGTTATTTGCAGCCAAAGGTGACTAAGACCAAAGCTGTTGCAGGAAGCGTTCCTATATGCACTATATCAATGAGTTTACATTTAAGGCTTGTTTCACACGTACCACAGCTTGACCACCTTTTGTCGCAATGCCGACAGTGTGGTGTGTCAAGCTGTAGTTACGTGTGAATAGTGTCGCTGCGACTTCTTGCCATCATATCAATAAAATGAGCATGTGTCTGTGATGTTGCAGGCCGCTAGTTTGCGGTGTCGTTGGTGGTTGCGATATGGTCGATAATTCGAAATCACACACCACGTGGTTGATAATGACGGCAAAATGTGGTCCGTGTGAATTTAATTATTAATTTTCATACAAATTAGCGCCTGCCCGGTTGTGGTTGTGATTGTGGTGTTTTTGTCCTTATACGATATTGCTGTTATTCCTCTATACATAAAAAAATCAAACCTGTTGACAACTCTACTGTTAATCACATCTTAAAAAAAAAAACTTGTTTGTGATGTTTCCGGCCGCTAGTTTGCGGTGTCGCTGGTGGTTGCGATATGGTCGATAATTCGAAATCACACACCACGTGGTTGATAATGACGGCAAAATGTGGTCCGTGTGAATTTAATTATTAATTTTCATACAAATTAGCGCCTGCCCGGTTGTGGTTGTGATTGTGGTGTTTTTGTCCTTATACGATATTGCTCTTATTCCTCTATACATTAAACAAAATCGAACCTGTTGACAACTCTACTGTCAATCACATCTTAACAAAATAATAATAATAATAATAATAAACGTTTATTACGGACCACAGGAACCGTCTAAAAAATAACATATTCATATTGCCAGTCAAAAAACAATCTTAATGTCATCTTATGAACCAACTCTAGCATAAATCGCCTTGAACTTTCCATTTTGCAACGCGATATTCTACCTTATCGCTTAAAAAATATGGATTAAAGTTTGAGGATTTAAAATTGAGACTTGGTTCTGTTGTAAAATAAGTAGGCATCCGTATTTGTTTGTGTTTCAAATGTATTATTATAATAAAACCATCAGGCTCAGGCCTAAGGCGGAATACGAGGTAATCGGTTTATCTTAAGGTACAAAGGCAATGCATGAGCTGTATATAGATCATTAAACTAATGGGTTTTAAATAGGAAGCTGCAATTTAAATCTATAAGTTTCAAAATCATTTGATTCCAGTAAACACTACACGGGGTTATTGGTAATTAATTGAGTAAGTTACTCGAAAACAACTCTATTTAATCCCATTTGATATTAAAGCACTCAATTACGCACTCTAAATACTAATTATTCTCGTTCGTAGGTACTTTATAGATGGACTAGTACCCTCATGTTTTTTTTTTCCACCGGAAAAGTCAAACTAAAATTGAAAAACAAGATTTTGTTTGCTTCAATGTACTATCAAAAGACTAGTACTTCACCGCTAAACCCGCATTTTTAATCGAATTCGCCTGACTGTATGATGTCCACAGTTTATTTGAAGTCATTAGGTAATTGTATTTCACACTTAAATATGGGGAGTTATTTTGTACTGAGAACAACGCGGATCTTACTATTCGTTAAAAATAAATACACAACAAAAAAAAGTTAAACTGTACTGCATCATTCTGAACTAGGCAATAAATCAAGAATTTAAACCAATTAATAACTTTATCATTACAATTAAAAGCAATTTACATTGTATACAATACCATATTTTTCATATTTATATGAATTATAAAAAAGCTACAATGTCACATACAATTATAACGCAGCTGCATTAAAATTCTTAAGATATTAATTGATTGAAATACTTCAGATATTCATGTTTTCATGTGCATTGATTTATGTGACATTTAAGTAGTAATGACACATGTCTGGTCAGACATAAGGAATTAGCTACAAGGTTGTGACATTTAGGAGATGGGCTTCAAGTGATCTAGTTGTTTCTGATGAAGAAGGGTGGGACATGGTGATAGGAGAAGCGGAAAGTAAGCGACAGGTTGCAATTTTTTTGGAAGAGTAATCGTCTTCTATTCGCCTGTTCTTTAGTCTTAACGTAAGTGAAAAAAAAAACATAAGTCTCTACCATAGACATAAGATTACGTATTTCTGTATGGTATCTCTAAAGGACAATATGATCATTTAGTGCGGCTACAAAAAAAAAGAAAAACATATTAAAGGTCTACCAGTCCAGTCAACCAGTCTGTCTCGTATCGTATTATCCAGTTACTGGATTATTAAGACCTTCTAGGCAGTCACTCCACGAAATAAAAAAATCGGCCAAATGCGAGTCGGACTCGCACACAAAGGCTTCCGTACCGTAAACCTTAATTTTGTATTATTTGTTATTATAGCGGCAATAGAAATACACAGTCTGTGAAAATTTCAGCTCTCTACCTATTACGGTTCTTGAGATATGACGGACAGCGGAGGTTTAGTAATAGGGTTCCGTTGGTTACCCTTCGGGTACGTAACCCTAAGAACCAGCAATATCGCGTGAAACTGGAAGCTGACCCCAGAATACATAGATAGAAAAAGTCTAGGACTGCTAAAGTCCACTAAAATAAGGTCAACTCCGATCAGTAAGGGCCGTTTATTGAACTACCGCAACAAACTGTTCAAACCACTCCCCGCTCAGCGTATCACTAACTCCACCGGACCAGCAACCACATCTAGCCTGGGGCACCCATAATTCCGATATTTTAATTAAATTACGTACATTCGCAATTATATTGTGATTATTATTCTCAAGTTATTATCCAGAGGTCGACAAGTCCCAACGCGTCTTCAATCCGGAACTAATGAGTCTTCAATGGATTATAAACAAGATCATAGTGGTTATTATGAATTGATGTCTATTCTAGATCCTGATATTAATTGGTTTTTAATGGTATTATAGTATAAAGCCTATGCATTATTTATAGTGATGATGATGTGTGATGATGCAGTGTTTTGCCTGCAGTTACTTATTTACACTAGAAGAACCAACATCAAAGGGCTTAAAGTTGCACAAAGAGCAATGGAGAGGGCAATGCTTTGAGTTTCCTTGCGTGATCGAATCAGGAATGATGATATCCGCAAGAGAACCAAAGTTACTGACATAGCCCGAAGGATCGTCAAACTGAAGTGGCAGTGGGTTGGACGCATTGCTCGCAAAACAGAATGATGGTTGATGGGGCCGAAAAGTTTTAGAGTGGTAACCGCGTACCGGAAGACGCACATTGGAAGGCCTCCCACAAGGTGGACCGATGACCTGGTGAGGGTCGCGGGTAGACAATGGATGCGAGACGCACAGGACCGGTTGTTGTGGTGACACATGGGGGAGGCCTATGCCCAGCAGTGAACGTCTCTCGGCTGATATGATGATAACTTATTTATAACTGGTTTCAATGTTACGAAAATATTAAAATCGTTTTTTACAGACAACGCACAGAATTGTGTGATAATCGCCTGGATTAGAACAGCAGTGCCAATGTCCATAGCAAATGCATCACTTCCTTTGTTGCCTATCGTGCACAACTTGCAGCGTCAAGGGTCTAAAAGAGGCCAGTGATAGACCTATACAAGTATGTTCTTTTTTTTCGCCGTATCCTCACTGCTGAAGTTCGCAACCACATACGAAGCGTCTCTAAGTCGTGCAGCCTTCTATAATGTGGATCGCTTTGTACATGCTGCCTCCAACAGCCTTCTTTATGTGTACAAGTATATAGGTTACAAATTAATTTTCAATTGAGTACTTTGACAAGAAACGAAGAAGAGAAGAACGCACAACCTAAGCTGGGTCTATAATCATACAATTTTGTACGACAATGTTTGTCAACGAACGAAAGTGAGCATTAAAAAGTTAGCTTTGATAGTGAGTCACTGCCTGTGTGACATAATGTCAACATTTTTAGTTATTTCAGATATGAAAATAAACCTACGCAGTCACCAGGAGTGGTCGGTCTTCACCGTCATTGGACATGAGTAAAATCCATGTAAATTTATTACCATGGTATGATTACTACAATACATGCTTAAAGCTACTTTACACGTCCAATTTCAATCAGTGAAGTCTGTGATATACCTAACGATATGGTTGTGTGTGATCTATCATGAGCCTACCAATAAAAAAAACCTGACTCATAACTAGCGTCTTCTTCACACACTCTGGAAACTAACTTATTGCTTAACACAACTGTATAAAAAGCATTAAGTAAAAAACTAGTTTAATAGCTATTCATGAGCTCTTCAAAAATCTAGAGTAATTTCATCAGGCAATTAATTCGTCATTGTAAAATGATTTGTTTGACGTTTGATCTTCTTTTACTATTCATTTTGAATTAGGAATGACCTTGTATTAGCGTATTAAAATAATAGCGTAATAATAAATAATCTCCTTACTTTATAATTGATTATGAAACATTCCATTCGGTAAAGAGGCTCTCAGCTTTTATTATTTCTGCAACCAAAAACCACCGCTTTAGGTTCATCTTGAAGAGACCAGGGCCCCTAGTCTGCTATTTTTTATAAATTCGTCATTCCAACACGATGCCATTGTCATTTTGCTAAAAGTTCGTAATCTGCTAAATTCATAATGGTCGTTCACTAATCGGTCAGTGGAAAGTCAGTGGTCTCGTAATGAAATCGTAGTGGAATGACAGTGTCGTATTGCCATTATTATTAAACCCGTTTGGAGAAATGATTTTCGAAAAACTGCTATTAAATTTGAACATTAATTTATGCCAGATTGCTTTTGTATATAATTTTACATATTATTTATTAGTGTTCTATGAAATCTGAAGTAGTAAGAAGGTCGTAAATAGCAAATACGTGATGAAACTCATTTATATTGTATCCGTTTTGCTATCAAAGTCAAATGTGACATTAGTGACATTAGGTACTGTTTACTTTACTGACGTCGACGTCTGTTTTTATTTGTTTTGAAGCGACCGGTGTTTTAGCTCCTCCGTACTGAACTGACCGTTCTTGGTATGGAACCCTAAAAAGCCTCAATTTTCATAATTTTTTGACAGATTACGACTGAGATGCGAATGTGAACGTTAAATATTAGAATTCACGAGCTACCCACATAATTACCTCTTCAAAACAAGGCTATCATTACAATCTCGGTTCAACAACGATGCATAAATATCAGACAATGTCTTAACATCTCAATTGTTTTCTGATCATAACATTTCCCTGGTTACCGAGATGGTATCGGCAGACATTGCAAGTGACCTCACAAAAATGAATAGGTGGCCTTCACCCTGGCAAAGATTAAAGTTTTGAGCAGACTTGATTTTTTGTTTGAACAAGCAAACTTTTAACTTGAAAATATAAAAAAGTTCCAACTTTTTTTATACAGATTATAAAAAAAGTTATATAACAGAGGCTGTAAACTTATGTGATGCACAAATTCATGCCTGTTTTTACAGAAAGTTTAGGCATGTACCTTATAGTCTACCTTTTTTTAAGGATTTCCCATCCTTAAAAAAAGGATCATACAATGACCCCGCTCGCTGGGTTTGCTTTAGGCGGAGCGGATAGGAGTGTCAGACTCTTACTTACTAAAACTCATCCGAGTTCCACCAAATGCCATTTGCGTTCCAGGGCCACGGTGACTCTTTCGATCAAATTCCTAATTTTCACTCTCGTTATAGAACTTACACATAGCGAAATCTTTGTGTAAGTTCTTTTGCGAACAAAAACTCAAATAAAAACCCATGACATTTCACAAAATAGCAAAATCTACGACATTAACGAAAGCCCAGTTCATTAAAGGTTCCGTATTTCCATAATGTACTCATAATGACGAGACAGACAACTGACTGACATTATTTTGATTAGATTAGATTAATGGAGATCCACATTGATTGATCGAACGAAAGGTGGTGCGGTGACATTTTGTTATTGGAAGTTTAGAATATTTCTTCACTTAGAATAACTTGGCGTAAGGCTTGGGCGCAAAAAGCTTGAGAGTGTAATTTCAAAGCTTGCCTTAAGTAATGGACTTAAATCTGATAAAATTGCTTTATTCGACATAATAGCCGAGTATGCAATTGCCTGAAAATTATTTGTAGTCTTTTCATTAAAGATGATACTTTTTAAGTATATTTAAAATCTATCGAATTTCACCGGACTTAGAAAAAAAGGAGGTTCTGATATGGATCATTTTTTCAGATATTTCTGAACAATTTTATTTAAACATATTATAATGTGCAAGTATAAACGTAATCTTTTTTCAAAATCAAATACAATGTTAACACTAATCTCCTTTGCCTCACAGAGTCAACAACACCGTAGGCACAAAAGTACCAGAACACAACTTTCCCTCTCACACAACTTAATATTTGCCTCCTTATAATCAAAAACTCGGCAAGAATATAATAGGCGGTCGGTTACAAGTTACAACATGGCACAACAATGCAGATTTTAGAGTACATTCGTGAGATTGGCGGCTAGATGCATGTGTGTACGTCCCACGTCTGTGTTTTGGATGTCAGCAGGGACCCGTCAGCCCTAGCCAGGTAGGTGCATCATAGCGAGTTATGGTCTATTTTCAGGAAGTGAATACATCTATTGTGTTGATTTCGAGGTTAAGAACTGCCGTATTACCACTTAATGGGTTGTGGAGGTCTGCGGTATTTAGTTGAATCCCCAATATAGTTGGAAAAAGGCTAGGCAGATGATGGTGGTGATGTCGAGGTAAGGTGAGACACAGTTAGGAGTTTAAATACGTCGAGTTATCGACGTACTACTGTAAAAAAATAGCAAGTCTTTTAGAAAGGTAACAAGGCTGGCTGTCCGCAGTGCGCTGGACAGATGTCAAAACAAAGATTATTTTTTTAATCCTTGGTAGCTGTTACAATTATTATAATACAACGTGAATAACATAAACTCCGCAAACCAAAGATCTAGTTACGTGCTTCATTTATTTCTGATAAGAAAGTGACTGTTGCGAAAGAATTCGTGCTGCACTGAATCCAAATATACATATAAGGGCAGTAAATAATAAAAACAGTTCTTGCGGCTTCTAAGTTTACATGTGTGAAACATGTAACATTCAAAGCAGCTCTGAAAACGATTCAGCCACATTCTTTCTCACCACTTCAACTTTTGAAATCTAAAAACTAGAAAACTAGAACATTTGAAGTTACCGCTAGGTTTCTGTAGATCTTTCTTGACTTCAGGAGTGGAGAAAATCACTGAAACAATGAAGCTTCACGAACCTCGGGAAAAAGATTCCACCATCTTGATCCGCAAGCTTATGATATCTACCGGAAATAACAAGATGATACGACTCATAAATAGCTCGTAACGGTTGTAAATAATAACAGACAAATTAGAATATTAAGATTAATGGCTGATTTCTTGAGTTATTTCAATTAAAATTCTAATCGAGTTCCCATACGTTGTTGAAGTGTTGAATAATTCGCAATTATTGATTTCATCAGTCATTCGAGTAGGTACTGAAGTCGATTGATTTATTCATTGCAGGGTTTTCAAGACATAACTTTCTAACCCTATTTTCAATTTCATTTATCTTATTATGTTATTTATTTGTTGGAAGTTCTTGATTTTTGGTTTCTGAGGTAGAGGTTTTTCCATCACTAGTAACTTCGAAACATCAAGTTTTTATTGAGAAATTGCATTAGAGAGAGTCAAAGCCAGTAACCACACGCTCAGCAACTCCTTTTTTTTAAGGATGGGAAATCATCAAATGACTCCTCCCGCTCTGGGTGAAGCAAGAGGGAGTGTCAGACTCTTACTGACTAAAACCCATCCGTGTTCCTCCTGGTGCCCTTTGCGTTCCAAGGCTACGGCACCTCTTTCGAACAGATTCCGCAGCCCCAGCAGGCACCTGCCCTAGCGGGCCCCGTCTCACGCTCAGCAACTCCTACTGCAAGAACAACGAGGCACATAAAACTAGCTATTAAAGAAAAATAACAAACAAACAACAACATTTTAGAGTTTGATTAAAATTGTGTGCTGAAAAAGATTTACATTCACGTATCCCAGAAGATAGAGAAAACCTATAAAAAGAGAAGTTTAATTAAAAAACAAATTTTAAAGTATTACTTATATTCATAGGGTCCTTTCAAGTTTCTTTACTAAGACCACGTCGATGTCGTCATAGTTTAGAAACATATCTATGTATGGGCAATCGTACTTCACCATCAGCCGCATCAGGTGAGATAGTGGAAAAATGCAAGTTTAGCAATAATTTTTACTGCCTAATTTTTAGGGTTCCGTTTCCAAGGGTAACCAATGGTACCCTTACACTAAGTCTCCACAGGTTTATCCGTCAGTCTGTCCATCTGTCTCTCCGTCTGTCAGCGTGCTATATCTCATGAACCGTAATAGATAGACAGCTGAAATTTTCACAGTGTGTCTTTTGTGAAAAATAATAGGGGGCTCCCATAAACACACGTATTTTGCAGTATGATACGAAACCCTTCGTGTGAGAGTTCGACTGGCATTTGGCCGGTTTTTTATCTCTACTCAACATGATATTTCCAGGCATCACGTATCACGATCAGTCAAAGACACGATTTAAGAAAAAATCAACGCTTAAAAAGCTAAATTTTACTACGAAACGAGCCACTCCTGGGGGGCTACTCTCTAAGCCCAAGTCAATAGTTACGGGCGTATTCTACTCCGTGTCACCTAACCACTGACAACACGATTCAACAGTTACTGTCAAATCGTGTTGTCATTCAGTCTTAGTTCGGGTTCGGGACTAATCGTAAGTCCGTAGGTGGTACGGAGTAGAATACGCACGGATCTAAGCTTGAAAGTACGGACTTCGGGCTCAGAGAGTAGGAAGGTAATAATCTAATACAAATATATAAAGCTGAAGAGTTTGTTTGTTTATTTGTTTGCTTGAACGCACTAATTTCAGGAAATTCTGGTCTGATTTAAAAAAAAAATTTCAGTGTTAGATAGACCATTTATGAGGAAGACTAAAGGCTATATACTCGTATCATCTCACTAAGACTAATAGGAGCGGAGCAGACGAAGTTGCGCGGTCCCGAGATAATCCTAGTATTACTACATGCTACTAAATGCATGCTGCATGTACACTAAATGCAGCACTGATCCATGCAAAAAGAATAAATGTCTATAACTGATATACGTAAAACAACAAATCAAGTTTTGAATTAGACAAGTTGCGACTTAATTTCAATGCACAAGAAGCATCATGAATGTGGATTGAAATACGCTTACTAAGCAAAACTGCTAAAAGTCAAGTGAATGAATCAGGTTCCGTGATTATGCTCGCCCTTTCGGTAGCACTCCTTAATTCGATTTAATTATCAATTTACTTGCTTCTAGTAACACATAAGTAGGTGCATCAACACCAATGTGTATTTTTTTAAGTATGGGAAACCATCAAAAGCCTCCTCCCGCTCTGGGTGGAGCAGAAGGGAGTGTCAGACTCCTACTGACCAAAACCCATCCGTTTTCCTCCTAGTGCCTTTCCGTTCCAGGGCCGCGGTGACTTTTGCGAACAAATTCCGTTACCCTTCCAGGCACTGACCCTAGCGGGCCCCGTCTACTATGCTGACATCTCCTTAAGGCGCACGTTGAACATAACGTCCCTTCGAAACACCTATGCCTCCTACTTGCACGAAATATTTCATGGTCACTGTGTACTACGACCAAGAGGGTTTTTTCTTTAGCGATCAACAGACAACAAGGTGATTATTTTACCAGATAATTGCAGTATATATGGATTGAATAACTGATTTTTTCAGGACTTCTAAAGTGATGACTTTGACTTCTGTTTGTTTCGGTTTTTCTTCACTGGGTAGCCAGCCAAGAAACACCGGTCTCATCTAGTTTAATTGGACAAAAAGTCGATGTTGACGTGTAAAAGATAAATTTTAACCTATTTGCAAAATCTATGTTCTTTTAGAATAAATAAAGAATCTTTAAACTCAAAACGCCGGATAAGTGTGAGTCGGACTCGCAAACGAAGGGTTATGTACCCTCAATTTTTATTATTTTTTGTTATAGCGACAATAGAAATACACAATCTGTGAATTTCAACTGTCTACCTATTACGGTTCTTGAAATGCAGCCCGCTGACAGACAGAAGGACGGACGGACGGTCAGCAGAGGCTTAGTAATATGGTTCTGTTGGTTACCCTTTGGGTACGGAACCCTAAAAATCATTCATAAAATACACTATACAAAGAATGCTCAAACAAACTACCATACGCATATACCAGTTTATTTTCTATTCTATCTGCGGTAGATTACCTAGGTACTCCATCTATTCGCATACGATTAAACTAAGATACCTCAGACAGAGCTTCACCCACTCAATTTGAAAGTATTCAATCTCAAAGACTTGACCCGGAGTATCTATTGATACAACAAAACAACTGCCGAGAAGTTAAGAACTTACGTTAAGTGAGAACGGGCAGCGCCATCTTACGATCTCACGATGAACTAAAAGATTCACAATCTAACTGATTTGACACTGTACGTTCGTTCTAATATAATTCAGAGTACTAAGTCTTGAGCCTTTTCTCGAAAGAAATGTTTTTAGTAACTTGTTGAAGTTTTCACTATCGTCCCGAGAGGGCGCTGTTGCCATTATGTTCAGGTAGTGAATCAAGCTTTTCACCCGAATAGGAAGGGTTATGTTTTTCAGGTGTATCTTGTATGGATGTTTTGTAAACTTCTTTATTACCTCGCACCTTCCAAACGGCTGAATGGATTTCGACTATTTAGGTGTCGTTAGATTAATTTCAAAAACACAAGTGTCCTTAGTAGGTGTTTAAAAAAAAAACAAAATGGCGTATTTTGGCGCTTGGTTAATTTCAGATCACAAATATATATAAATATATGATATTTAAATTTTATTAGTTCACGTTTTTCGTTGAGGAGCTCGTGGCTAGATAATAACAGCCGCACGGGTCGATCTTAAGGTTAAGCAACGCTTACTAAGGTTGGTCTGTGGATGGGTGACCATCTTAACATAGCGAGTTTCCTCCGTGCCTCGGAAAGCACGTTAAGCCGTTGGTACCGGCTCTCATTTATAGATCTATGACAGTCGTTACGGATAGTCAGAAGTCAGTTAATTTGACTCCGGTCTTGCCATGAAGTACCGTGTTACCCAGTTACTGGGTAAAACTTTTCCTACGTCAGCAAAGTCTTCAACGTCCTTCTATAATACGATTTTTCGCTGATAAATGTTACTCAATTGTTATGCAAAAACCGAATTATTATTCTAAATGGAAACATCCCCAGAAATGATAGAAAAAGGTTTGTCTTCCACTCATATTTTGCCTGATATTATTTTATTTTTAGTTTATAATATTTAGAAAAGTTACAGCTAATAACAGGCATTTTACTTTTTTCAAATGCGGGAAAATTATAAGTTGTCACTTACTATTCAAACAATAATCCAGACAATAGGTATACTCGTATACAGTCATCTTCTTATCGTGTAGGCAGTAACATCCAACGGTGTGTGGGGTCACGCACCCTAGTGCCAGAGTTACTTGCGCCTCAAGGGCCTCTGACATGGTTTATTTGACGACCGCCATTTGGTGACCGGGAACACCGGCTGCAGCTTTCTCATACAGTACACTTTAGGCTTTCATAAATAATAAGCTTATGATGACATGAAAAGCAATTAATAAAATAATGGGCAGCAAATGAATGCTTTGTCGTCTCATGACCACAAAGCTATCAACAGATTAGGCGCCTTTTTTACGGCTTATTCCCAGGCGCTCCATAATATTGTTCCCAGTGACTCCTAATCACGTTGACAGTCTTCTTCAGGATGCACTTCGGTGAGTGTGCCCATGAACTCCACGACCTCATCCCACCGGCCCCCTTCTACCATCAGACATCCAGACGCACTGCAACTTACCATCCCTACCTTGTTGCTATTCCACTAATTCTCACTAAGCGTTTCCGAACGTCTTTTACAATGCGCATAGCAAAGAAATGGAGATCTGCTTGCGTCTGTGTTTCCGAACGCTTACAACCCTAATCTTTTCAAAGTTAGTGTGAACGGGCTCCTTCTGGGTAAGCTCGCTCCATCGTAGACATTGTCTCTGTCATCTCTGACCTACAATAAAGTCAAGAGTAACAAATCCATCACAAATTAAAAAAATAAATAAAAAGAAGGGCAACAAAAACACAAATTGCATTACTGTTATAATTTTGTGGTAAATAGTTTCAGTACATAGGCCATCCCAAATGAATCGTATGTTATGTATTATTTATTTATTTATTAAAACTTTACGCACAAGTAAAAAACATTGTACAAAGGGACTTAATGCCTTAGGCATTTTCTACCAGAAACTTAGGGGTTAGCATGTACTGGTATCTATTGTAATATGAATAAGTGATCGCACAAAGCACTTTCTGTCATCACAAATTGAATTAATGACACACAATATGAAGTTACAGAATTAAAAACTTGAGAGGTGTCAAGGGACACCCGGATGGAACGAAGTTCCTACGCCGCATGGCTTACAACTATAGCAAAAAGTGTCGTTACAACTTTTGGTCTTAATGTGTCGTTACAACTTTTGGTCTTAATTTTTTCCGTCTAGCCCCCTTTCTCAACGCGCGAATTGTAATAAAACTAGAAACATAACTGTGTTCTACGACTTTATCCTTTTCCCTAAGATGGTATCGTATCGTTGGCAACTAATGACCCACTGTTTCTCATCTCAATCAGTCCCTATTGAGATGAGAAATTCCATTCCATTCCATTCCATTCCATTCCATTCCATTCCATTCCATTCCATTCCATTCCATTCCATTCCATTCCATTCCATTCCATTCCATTCGCACAGCTTACAATAGCTTACTATAGCAAAAAGTGTCGTGACAACTTTTCGTAAGATTTTTTTCCGTCTAGCCCCCTTTCACAACGCGAGATAAGGAACTTCGTTCCAAAAAGATAGTCATCTCTTTTTTGTGCAGTTTGTATTTTAAAAGTTTTGGAGCTCTTGGGAATCAGTGTATGGAGAGAAGTTGTTTGTAGAACACATACATTTGGAGCTCCTAGAAATAAGTTATTTTTACAAAATTTTTTTGACGTGCAATGTTTCTTAGTTTATATTATCTAAGTAAATTTTTGCAAGTTGAACTAGAACCACATCCTTTTACCCCATACAGTTGAAATTTTACATTTTCTCTTAATACCTAAACTATGTCCAGATTTTACATCTAGATTGAGCTCCAGACGAAGTAACTCTCCGAGGTCAACAGTTCATACATTATTTTTCTTTTTTTTGACGCTATAAAATGAAAGTTCGTTTCACGAAACGTTTTTTTATTATTTATTTATTTTCAAGACTATTTTCCTCCTAAAAAAGACATGAAACACTTTCCCTCCAATTACCAAATCAAGTCCCACGATATTGAATCTTATGTAACGCGTCGTGATAACAAGTTACACAATGATTGTCATCACTCGATCACAGTCGGATCATTGTCATACATCATAGTGCTAATGACCTGTCACTATTTCAATTGTCATCGTTGATCGATGTTTTGGACTATGCTCGTTAAAAAGAATTTTGTTAATAAAATGATAAAACGATATAAAATAAAAGCCATTGCAACGTTTTTATTTTAGTTAATATCGATTTTTGACAAAAATAATGTATTAAAGTAACGTGAAACGGAACGTTTTTATAAACATCAATCAGCGTTTAGTGACGTCACTGCTATTAAGACAACGAAAAGGCAACTTTATGTCTTTGAGTTAGGACAGTTCATAAAAAGTGTCACACAGGAGTGACTTAACTTCCTTTTTCGGGTGAAATGTCAAACTGTCAGTTTAAAACCGCAATTATGAAAAGAAATAACAGTGCTTTATATTTTAAAATTAATATATGGCCTATTTTACATAAAAATCTTTAAAATGGAAGAAAGATGGAAAATACTGTATGTTCCCTGTTGTTTCGCTCCGCCCAGAAAGGGAGAGAGAGTAACTCTCTCCCTTGGCTCTTGGCTGACTAAAACGTGGTATTTGCGTTCCATGGCAACGGTAACTATTGCCAAGAAGTCTACAATCCTGGTCGTGGTGGATGAACTCCTCCTAGCCTTGGACCCATCATTTGGGGTTTCTCTGCTTTACAATGTCATGTAAAAAATGTGTGCGTTAATAATACCCATCTGTAGAGATAATGTTCTTTATTGCTCATTACTGGGCGATAAACTTTGCAAGAGAGATGCCTCATTCATAATACCTATCACGGAACATTATGACTCAAAGTTCGTTAAACATAAACTTGTCTACTTGACCGTGCAATGGGTATTTCAGCCTACTGAAGTAACTTTAAATTGCAAAATAATTGCCTGCAATAATTGAAAGTCGTTACGGTTACAATCTCCATCATTGTGTCATCTTGCTTGTTAAAAACTTCAACCAGCAATTCATCAGCAAACCGTGATGATCTTCGACCTCAGAACCCTTACAATTACTCTTTAAAAAATCATCATTAACAACTTCATCAGCCAATTGCCTAATTGTTGATTAACTTTCTGCGCAAGCGCCAATCAAGACGATTATATGATAACATTCGACATTGATGATCGATGCGATCTAGATCGACGCGTGATCGACGCTCGTGATCCACGGACACGTCTCCAGTTGCGCCTGCGCACCGCATTCCTAACTTATCGATTCGATACAAGGTGTTCCGAAAATGTCATCGGAATTCTTGTTTGTAAATGCCTCTGTGATTTGTGCGTAAAGGAACCAGCTGTATGTCCTGTTGAATCTTGATGCACGTTTAACTACAGTGCCTTATTTATTTAACTTCACGAATGAGAGAATATCCTTAGGGATGAAAGATACACAGGCAGCAGCCAGAGAACTAGCTAATTTATTGACTGGCTAGTATTTTTTTAGAGTTATGTAGTCTGTACCCGAAAGGTAACCAATGAAACCCTATTACTAAGCCTCCGCTGCCCGTCCGTCCGTCTGTTTGTCAGCGGGCTGTTTCTCAAGAACCATAATAGTTAGACAGTTGACATTTTCACAGAGTGTGTGTTTTATATTGCCGCTATATTAATAAAATTAAATTAAATTAATACAAGAAACGTGTTTTTTTTTCGTTTTTTAGTACGGAACCCGTCGTGTGAGAGTCCAACTCGCACTTAGCAGTTTTTATTTACAAGGCGTGTCAGGTATAGTTTAACTATCTTTTGGAGAGTCTCAAAGACTTGCATGACATGACAATGCGACCACGATCTGATGACAATTTTTTTATGAAAACGCGTTGCGTTGAGTATCGCATAGCGCATGTCTGTAGGAGCCTTTAATGTTTTTTTTTGTTGAGTTGATTATTTTTATTTCTTAAGAGAGTAAAGAATCTTCAGAAATATTTACTATCTGAAATAATCATTGGCATTCCAACAAAAAATAAAGCACTCGTTCCGATATTTTGAATCAGCTTTTTCCACACCATGTGTATTAAAATAACCAACCAAATAATTGATTTCGTTCACACATACAATACAGAATTGATAGCACTTAACATCGGCCTCAAAGGCGATAAACCATAACTTTTACAACTTAAACCATACTTAAGTTAAATAGTTCAAGTACACATAATTTGATCTCTTCATCTTCACGTGCGTTAAATTGTACTACTGTTTGAAATACCGTTATTTAATTTAATGGTGGAGTGGATTTAAATACTTTAAATTGGTATCTATAAACAATGACGACCTTGTGAAGAAGAAGGATCTAATTATGTTGTAAATAAAATAATAACGGCAATGTGTGATGTGTTCTATTAAAATAGTTTTTGAAGTTTTTGAAGTTTCCCACGTGAATAGAAATTATCTCAAGCTAATAGGGTTCCCTAGTAGATGTTTTGAAATTTCAGTAAAATCTTAACGCGATTCAATCAGTAAACAGCCGTTTTTCGTTTTAGGTTCCTGGAACTTAACAAGAAGTTTGTGAGTTTTTGAGGTTGTAGGGATCTCTGGATGAGGCATGGGAAGCGGTCACCTCCTTCTGCGAAGCAGTAATGCTAGCAAAGGAGGAGGCCGAACGTGTGAGAGAGAGGGAAACCTCACGTCCCAGTCGCCGCAACAGAAGGAGACGCCCCAGGCGTCGGGAGTCGCAGGACGATTCCCGGCCGCCGTAGGCGCGGGCCTGCGGACGGCGAGCAGTGGGTGGCTCGCCGTCTGAACTAGGCCCGGGTCGGCGGCACGCTGCGATCCCAGCGCGCCTCAAAGAGATGTCAGCGTGGAAGACGGGTCCCGCTAGGGCAGGTGCCTGCTGGGGCTGCGGAATCTACGGTACTGTAGCCTTGGAACACAAAGGGCACCAGGAGGAACACGGATGGGTTGTAGTCAGTAAGAGTCTGACACTCCCTCTTGCTTTACCCAGAGCGGGAGGAGTCATTTGATGATTTCCCATCATAAAAAAAAAGGAAACTCTGGATCTACTCTGGAACTGATTTTGAAAATTAAAATAATTATTTTACCAACAGAACGCCAAGTTATTTGTATCATAGGCTATATACATAGTTAATGATAAGAAATGGAGTTACTCAATCATTTTCTGATTTATTTCATGTACATAACGCGCATAATTTTGCTATATGCACACTCAACATTTACTCTTTAAAGTCATCATTAACACTAATTTCACAACCAAAACCTACTCACAAAAAAATCTTCTAATACAAATGAGCCACCTCAAGTACGTACTTATATCGCAAACCAAAATACTTAAAGCTCTATAAATTGACATTGCTGTATTACAACATTATACGGATTAAAAGATTACGTGGTCAGCCATGTGTGGTCTTATGGTTTGAGGCTTTAGCCAATTAATTTACTTGAGAGTAAGCAACTCGAATGGGGATTATTTGATGAACCGAGATGTCCTTGTGAAGTTGGCCAGTGATCATTGAATTGGAGTGATATGGAGCGTATTTAAGAGGAAATGCTGGCAGCGAGACTTTGTATGAAAAAAAAACTTTGTTTTTGGAAGTCGGTTTTATTTTTTTGTTAAAAAGTTTTTTTATTTTTCACTTTTTAGAGGAACGCAGGTACCACTAAAAAGTGAAACCACAAACACAGCGTGCCGGCGTGATGTTATGTTATGAACTGGTATAAACAATCAACAAACATGCGATTTCAGAAATCCCGATCCATCTGCTATCATTTATTGAAGAGTTCCGTTGCCTATCTCCGAAGTTCTTCCAGTCCGCAAAAATAGTCTTCCAAACAAAAAAAGAATCATCCAAATCGGTTAACAATTGGCGAAAATATCGCTGAACAAAAATTTTTCATGGGATCCCATCATCAGATCCTGACTTATACCTTCCATTATCAGCTCAGCAACATGTGATGATGATTACCAAGCACAAATATCCGAATTGCGTTAGAAAGTTTATGAAAAACAGTGTTTGTGTTTCCCTCGATTTTCATGGGATCCCATCATCAGATTGGGATTCCATCATCAGATTTTAACATGGTGACAATCGGGGTAGAATTGGCGGAGAAATCGGTGAACATACATAAAAAAATAAACATACATACAACCGAACATAGAACCTCCTCCTTTTTGAAGAAATCGGTTAAAAAGTCATAATTCGAGGTTTGGCTCTCGGCTGTTTTCTCCTCCAATATTAGACCGATGTAAGAGATATTTCACAAACTGAATAAGATGTATACTGTGTCTCTATTTTTTCCTGGAAAGACCTTTGTTTGTGAAATAAAAGAAATTTGTTTTGCGTTATTTTTTTTTAATTTAAATTATGCCAACTAACTCATGACCTAAAAAATTAAAGGAATTTACTCTATAGATATAGCCATGACCTTAGATTCCGGAAGAAACGGTCTAAATTTAAAGAGCTTAGAAATCTTCACACTTGACGTGGTAATGATTGATTTCTGAACAAAGAACATCTTATCTTGATCGATATTTAATAAATTAAAAATAATACAAAATCATCAGAACTTACGTCATCTATACTTAAAATTAAAAAGCATAGTTTGTTTGGTTGAACGTGCTAATCTCAGGATTACTGGTTCGTATAGAAAAATTCTAGTGTTTGATAGCCCATTTATCGAGGAAGGCCAGGACGGATATAACATCACGCTACCACCAAAAGAAGCAGAGCATAAATGAGAAACGTGACGCAAAAGAAGTTGCCCTATTAAATAAAGCTAAAGAGTTTGTTTGTTTGGTTGAATGCGCTAATCTCAGGAACCAATGGTTCGAATTCGAATTGATAAAATATTTTCGTGTTTGTCGAGGAGAGTTTTTAGGCTTTACAAGATCACCTACGCACAGACGAAGTTGCGTGGATCAGCTAGTGTAATTTAAACACATTGAGCAGACCCTAAGGCGATTTCTGTCGATCTTTTAAACATTACGAACGTCTGCCAGCACGCCTACTAGACTATTGACTCTAGGTTACAAAATATCTGTAAAGAATAGTAAGAACTAAGTATGTTATGACGGCACGTCAAAGTTAACGAGTCATAATGTTCAGCAGGTGATTCTAATTAACTGGCGTGTTATATTATTTGAGTACGTTTGGTTTAAGTTGTAAACTTCAGTTTTATTGGTTTCATATTGGGAATGAGCGATTTTCTGTCGTCTGATGAATTACTTTTACGATCGAAGATGTGTTATTTGTTGGGTTTGATTCTTTTTTTTGGGTATCTGTATCTGCCAAATAAACATGTTTACTTTCTTTCTTTCACTAATTGATATCTGCAAATATTTGCAGGAGCTATATCATCCCAGCGAAAAATTTGAAATATGTTTAGTCATGGTATGATTTTTAGGGTTCCGTACCAAACGGAACCCTATTACTAAGCCTCCGCTGTCCGTCCGTCCGTCCGTCCGTCTGTCTGTCAGCGGGCTGTATCTCAAGAACCGTAATAGGAAGACAGTTGAAATTTTCACTGATTGTGTATTTTTATTGCCGCTATAACAACAAATAATAAGTACCCAAAGAGTAACCAACGGAACCGTATTACTAAGCCTCCGCTGTCCGTCCGTCCGTCCATCCGTCGTCTGTCAGCGGGCTGTATCTCAAGAACCGTAATAGGAAGACAGTTGAAATTTTCGCTGATTGTGTATTTTTATTGCCGCTATAACAACAAATAATAAAAAATGAGGTTTATGGTACGGAACCCTTCGTTTGCGATTCCGACTCGAACTTGGCCGGCTTTTTTGCATTATATGAATCATACACCTTTTTTGGAACAAGCCGCACCAAACCACAATAAATTATTAAACCAAAGCAACTCCTGAAATTGGATAACCCGTAGCGTCAAGGCAATTTTTGGTGGTCGCTATTTTGGATTCGCCATCAAACTCATAAGTTTGGCGAGTATAATTGTATGTAAAACAAAACAGTGTACCTACCTATGTTTACCAATAATAAAAAAATAAAAATATTCCACAGATTTAAGATAGAGAGCCTAATCATACTACCTTCAAACATTATACTGTGTTTTTATGCCGATTCAAATAAGAGTATAAGATTTTGGATTAATCTTATATACTAATATATTTATCGAGGAAGGCTATAGGCTATATATCATCACGCTAAAACCAATAGGAGCGGAGCAGTAATGAAAATTGTGACGCAGACGAAGTTGCGCGGGTCAACTAATAAATAATATGCATGACGGACGCAGGTAACCGACGGATGCGAGACGCACAGAACAGGATGTTGTGGCGACACGCGCGGGCAGGTCATCCACCAGCTGACGTCTTTCGGCTGATATGATGACCCCGCGTCGCCTATGACTTGCACCAACCCAAAGTTCAAAGTGGAACCGTGAATACCCTACAATTAACTGGTTGTTCTAATCTCAGTAACATTTGGCAACTTTAATAATATCACTTGATGTGCATACCATATTATGTTTTACTTTTACCATGACTGCAATAGGTTAAGCGGCTGCAGATGGTTACGGCAACCATGATTTGTTTATGTAATGGCGCAAGGTTGTCAAAGATGAAAGTACAAAAATAATTGTGGATTGTGCTCGATGGATTAAGTTAAAATATTTATTTTATGTTGGATGGTTTTTGACGGGAATCTGTTACTTTATCCTTTTTCTTAGGATTGCAATTTTATATTCTAAGTTTTACTTTTGAACCAGATTTTAAACTAATGTTAAAGATTTAAAATAGCTATGTCTAAGTTGTTTTTAAATAAAGTCTAAGGGGCTACTCTCTAAGCCTGAAGTCGGGCTTAGTAGCGGGCGTATTCTACTCCGTATTGCCTACAGACTTACGATTAGTCCCGAACCTGAACTGAGAATGAATGACAACACAATTTAACAGTAAGTGTCAAATCGTGTTATCATTAATTCTTAGTGCTTAGGTGATACGGATTACTGAACTAAGCCCAAAACTATGGACGTCGGGCCTAGAGAGTAGCACCCCTGTTCTTAATAAATATCCGGTTTAGTTTTAGGTCGGGGAGGAGCTCATGGCTCGATAATAACAGCCGCACGGGCCGATCTTTAAGGTTAAGCAACGCTTGCCAAGGTTGGTCTGTGGATGGGTGACCATCTTAAAATACCGAGTATTCTCCGTGCCTCGGAAAGCACGTAAAGCCGTTGGTCCCGGCTGTCATTTGTAGATCTTTGGCAGTCGTTACGGATAGTCAAACGCCAGTAAATTTGACTCCAGTCTTGCCATGAACTGCATGCTTTCTAAGGTACGGAAACTCTGTAGATACTCGGTATCCCGTTAAAGATGGTCACCCATCCACAGACCAACCTTGGCAAGCGCTGCTTAACCTTGAAAATCGATCCGTGCGGCTGTTATTATTTAGCCACGAGCTCCTCCGCATTGACGCCGATCTTGGAAGCCCATTTTCGGTAGTGAACGTCTAGTACATTATACTTATCACTCAAAGCATTGCCTTCCTCTAGAAGCACCTTTAATCACCCAGCAAGATCATACAAATTCCACACTCCAACAAAGTATCATTTATCCAAGGTTTAATAAAGTTTTCAACGAATGGAACGTGTCGTTCCGGACCAACCTTAGAGCGGCATGTGCTCTATATCCAATCCTAAAGTTCATCTAGTTCCTGCACATGGTAAAACCAACCTTGATTTTGTAACTGTAGAATCTAATTTCGCTTTCCTGTTTATCGAAACATCACCCGTGGATGTTTAGAAAGCAAACGCAACGTGTTTTAGACTTTGAAGTTATGTGACATAAGGTTGTGTTTGCAACGGAATGATATCTAGTAAAAGGGTTTTGCGCGTGTAGTAATTGTTTAACTGCAAAACGTGAGCTTTTTGCCACCGAAGTTGTAATTTATGATTGCGCGGTGACATTTTTGAATGTAGGAAAGCATATGGTAGTTTAGTATTTGAATGAAATGCATCTGTTATCAAATTTAATTTTCGATAGCACTTCGTCCGCGCTGCAATTTTGTTAAGGATCCCTAATTTTTTTTGCTCGAGAAATTATATACTAAAACCTTCCTCGAGCATCACTCTATCCATTGATGGAAACGGCATGGAAATCAGTGCAGGAATTATTGAGTTTATTGCGAACAGACAGACCCTGGTGGAGGACTTTGTTTTATAATATGCAGTGACACTGGTTGTTGATGGCAGTTTTTCCCAAACATGCCAATGGCGATCCAAGTTGAGCGGGCCCAGTATTTCGCTACGCGTTAGGTGCCTTCAGTAGAGAGGTTTCTAGCCATTAGAAGTGTGGCGCAGCTGTGGGATTTTGAGATTGAATGAAAATGAATGCCACCAACTGTTTTTTTTTAATACTTTTTGCTATGTTTTGCTATCGGGTTTATTGTTTCTTTACTGCCCTTAAATATCACTAAGTTCACAAATCGATCACGCACTTCTAAAACTCCTTTTATTTAAATGAGCATACCTCAACAAAATGCACTCACTGAATTTCTGTTTTTCTTTTGGATTTCAGAATTGGTTCCACAATAAAAGTGGTTCATAATCCATTTTGATACACTAGTATAATTTGTATCCAGATGTTCTATCGGTAGTAGAACAGCACTTTATTGCCATATATTTATCACCAGCCTTCAACCGCGACTTCGTACGCGCATATCCCGTTTTTTTTTTCCGTTTCCGTAGAAATTTCGGGGTATCCTCATTTAATGCTTTCCTACTATTCTTAGTACCTACACGCCAAATTTCAGCTCTCTACGACCAGTAGTATCGGCTGAGGAGCTCGTGGCTAGATAATAACAGTCGCACGGGTCGATCTTCAAGGTCAAGCAACGTTTGCCAAGGTTGGTCTGTGGATGGGTGACCATCTTAACATAGTGAGTTTCCTCCGTGCCTCGGAAAGCACGTTAAGCCGTTGGTCCCAGCTGTCATTTGTAGATCTTTGGCAGTCGTTACGGATAGTCAGAAGCCTGTTAATCTGACTCTAGTCTTGCCATGAAGTACCCTGTAACCCAGTTACTGGGTTGTGGAGGTCTGGTAGGCAGCCGCATCGCGTAAAATACTAGTATTTAGCTAAATCCGGTTTGACTGGAAGCTGACCCTAATATAGTGGAAAAGGCTAGGCAGATGATGATGATGATGATGACGACCAGTAGTTTCGGCTGTGCGTTGTCTGTCAGTCACTCAAGCAGTCAGTTACGGAAGAATTTCATATAGTACTAGTTGACCCGCGCAACTTCATCTGCGTCACAATTTTCATTACTGCTCCGCTCCTATTGGTGTTAGCGTGATGATATATAGCCTATAGCCTTCCTCGATAAATGGGCTATCTAACACTGAAAGAATTTTTCAAATCGGACCAGTAGTTCTTGAGATTAGCGTGTTCAAGTAAACAAACAAACAAACTCTTCAGCTTTATATATTAGTACTAGCTGACCCGCGCGGCTTCGCTCCCGTCAACTGGCTACCCTACCTACCCTACCTACCCTACCTACCCTACCTACCCTACCTACCCCACCTACCCCACCTACCCTACCTACCCTACCTACCCTACCTACCCTACCTACCCTACCTACCCTACCTACCCTACCTACCCTACCTACCCTACCTACCCTACCTACCCTACCTACCCTACCTACCCTACCTACCCTACCTACCCTACCTACCCTACCTACCCTACCTACCCTACCTACCCTACCTACCCTACCTACCCTACCTACCCTACCTACCCTACCTACCCTACCCGCTGTCAAATAATAACAGACAAATAATTAGCAATAAATTAAAATTGCGACTATAATTTGAGATTTAAACTATCCTATCTCTCAAGTTGGATCGAACTGCACATGGTGTGCGAATTTTATTATAATCGGTTAAGTGGTTTAGGAGTCCATTGAGGACAAACATTGTGACACGAGATTTATATATATTAAGATAGACTAGTTGCCCCGCGCAATTTCGTCTGATCCGCTCCTATTGCTCTTGGCGTGATGATATATAGCCTTCCTCGATAAATGGGCCATGTATTACTGAAACAATTTTTCAAATCGGACCAGTGGTTGATGAGATTAGCGCGTTCAAGTAAACAAACAAGCTCTTCAACTTTATATATTAGTATACAAACAAACAAACTCTTATATTAGTATAGATTTTCGGGAGAGGAAAAACATCATTTTATGTTAGTCTTATACAAGAGGATTGTATATTGACCAACCTTCGACACCCACAGTCCTATAATATTTTCATAGTAGCTAAATCAACTGATCGTTTCACGTTTCAATCCCCGCCCACGCGTAACAAGCGTGGAGATTACTTTATTATGATAATATAACGAAATACCTTTACCAACAATAGTTGGTAAAGGTATTAAGGTGTACTAGGTAAATATACCTAGTATATTATTACAATGTATTTATTTAACTTTTGTCACCTTTCACGTATCACAGCACTTACAAGTTCGGTTCTCGATACGTCTGTCAAGAATATATTATTCACTGGGATCAATGGTTTAGGAATAAGTACTTATTCAATTTTATCGTGGCCCGTTTTGCCGTGTTTTTTTGTCATTATTGTATTTGAAATGGCGCTCGAAGAGCTCGTGGCTAAGAAATAACAGCCGCACGGGTCGATCACGCTAAACCGTTGGTCCCGGCTGTCATTTGTAGATCTTTGGCAGTCGTTACGGATTGTCAGAAGCCAGTAAATCTGACTCCAGTCTAGCCAAGAAGTACCGTGTTACCCAGTTAATGGGTTGTGGAGGTCTGGTAGGCAGCCGCTCCACGTAAAACACTGGGTTTCAGCTGAATCCGGTTTGACTGGAAGCCGACCCCAATATAGTTGGGAAAAGGCTAGGCAGATGATGATAGTATTTCAAATGGCGTAGTTTTCGAAAAATAAAATTGTACTAATTTATTTTTCTGATCGGGGCAAAGATAAACCCAACAAACCAAAAATCTTCAAAATCGGTCCGGTTTTCCCGTTCCCGTAAGAATTTCCGGAAATTAACTGTTATGGCTCCCCTACATTCCCCAAGGAACCTACAATACATGCCAAATTTCATCTTTTTACTACCCATAGTTTGGGTTGTACGTTGTCTACCAGTCACTCATCAGTAACGGAAGAACGATATCTATGTGATTTTTTCATTGATTTAATTTGACACTGGTATTGAGATTGTCTTGCGTTTCCGCAAAGGTCTCCTAGGGGAGGCCTTTGCGGCCTGAGCTTGTCACATTCTCCTGTTCTGGGTCATCCTACTCTAAGTAACACCAGTTGCTCGCTGAATATCGTCTTTATATCGTAGACGCTGTCTCGAGGGGCTCGTGGCTAAATAATAACAGCCGCACGGGTCGATCTTTAAGGTCAAGCAACGCTTGCCAAGGTTGGTCTGTGGATGGGTGACCATCATAGCATACCGAGTTTCCTCCGTGCTTCGGAAAGCACGTTAAGCCGTTGGTCCCGGCTGTCATTTGTAGATCTTTGGCAGTCGTTACGGATTGTCAGAAGCCAGTAAATCTGACTCCCAGTCTTGCCAAGAAGTACCGTGTTACCCCGTTAATGGGTTGTGGAGGTCTGGTAGGCAGCCGCTCCACGTAAAACTCTGGTATTCAGCTGAATCCGGATTGACTAGAAGCCGAAAAGGCTAGGCAGATGATCATAGACGCTGTTTTTTTTTTTTTTCCTTGGACCTACTCAATTAAATATGTTTTTGAAAACCCAAAACGAAAATGAAAAACAAATATTCCATGCGTTTCATTTTGCAGCGCTTCTCGATTCTCACCTTATTGGTCTCTCAATATATTGAGTTTAAATACCAAAGAATTAAGAAATACACGCTCAAAAGATCTGTGTGATAGGTAACCCATTAATTAAAAATGTCAACATAATAACGCGGAAACTCATAGTTGGCTACTAATATTTACATAACCTGTAATTACTAAATACATTGCAGATGTAACAAGACAAGGCATATATAATTTAGTTTATTATAAAATAGCCAATTAGCACTAGCAAATGATTATTGATTTGAACCTCAATATGACCTCACCGACCTTTGGTATTTTTTTTAATGAGATAACATCATATTAACTTTTGATGTTAGTTTGTTCGAGAAAGTATTTTTTGCCAAGTGTTCTTTGTCAAGTAAACTCTTAGGTCTGTGGGTACCGTTGTATTTCGCAACGCATCTGAAATGCTTTGGATTTGATAAGGGACTTTACGCCAATTCTCGTTCTTATCGCGCTATCATCTCACCAATGATCAATTTAAATAACGTGTTCAAATGTAAGGGACAGCGGTGTTATGCCAGAGCGACTGCAAAGCTCTTGAAAACTACGAGCGTTGCTTCTAATTGGCGACGATTTTTTAAATTGACCACGGTACATTTCTGTAGCGCATTCCAGTTCCTATCAGGATATTTATTAAGAAGGTAATTCTCGTACTTAATAAGTGTTCAAACTCAAGTCGCAGTATCATCTCAAAAAAAACTTTAAAAAAAATTAAGTAATCAAATTTTTTTTATTGATTGTGACAACGATACAAATGCCAAAGTTCCTACGAGAATTCGTCCCTCGGTTTTTCAAACTGAGCTTAATCATCATCATCATAATCTGCCTAGCCTTTTCCCAACTATATTAGGGTCGGCTTACTATCGGCGGTCGTAAAATACTGGTATTCAGCTGAATACCAGTATTTTACGAGGAGCAGCTGCCTACCAGACCTCCACAACCCATTAACTGGGTAACACGGTACTTCATGGCAAGACTGGAGTCAGATTTACTGGTTTATAACTATCCGTAACGACTGCCAAAGTTCTACAAATAAAAGCCGGGACCAACGGCCTAACGTGCTTTCCGAGGCACGGAGGAAACTCGGTATGTTAAGATGGTCACCCATCCATTTCAAACTGAGCTTAATATGAAGCAAATAATGCAACTCATTATGCATTGTGAAAAGTTAAGCTGCAATATGATTAGATTCACTTAACTGAAGAATTGCACGTCCTGCGAAACTAATTTTATTTACTTATCTACTCTATTTCAATGACCTCATCAAAAAAGTTACCTTAATTGAATAAAAACATACAGTTATTACCAAAGAAAACACATGTAATTCTCATACAACACGAAACACGTGCATCAGTCGCAAATTAAGATTGATGCTACATTCTCTATGTAGTCCAAGGCTAATGTTGTTTTACTTGGAGAATTTCAAAAATAATTGTTTTAGTAACAGATTGGTTCAAAGTTTCAAGGGTCGTAAAAACGTTAATGAGATATGCTTTTGTGATTGTCTTTCTCAATTTTGATTAAGAAAACAAATAAGATTCTACGGTACATTACATACTCATGATGATTGAACCAGATGTACGAGTACGTCCCTCAACAGTGAAACCATTTTGAAATACAACGCACAAACTGTTTTTTAAAATCGGGGTATAAGGGTGCCTGTCCATTACAGCGGAGCGGAGAATCGGAAAAAAACAACCAATCATATTATTACGGTTTATCAATCAACCAAAAGTTTATTTCGGACAATAAAAATCCATAGCACACTCATCAAATCAAATAAAATAACAATTAAAATAAACAAAAATTAAATTAAATTAAAACCATACTTAATTTTGATATCAAAATTAAAACAAATTACAATCAAATTAAATTAAAAACCCCATACCAACAAAATTAAAATAATCAAAACTATCACTGGACCCTACCAAGCCCGAGAACACAAGTGGTTTATGCATTATGCACCATCTCTTCCTACCAATTTGTACGCGAAATGCGGCTAAACATGTTAGGACTTTTCTGTACTTTATTATTACTTGCATATATCATGTACACCATGATTAAATAAATAAAAAAAATACTTACTTACTTACATGTCAGTCAAAATGCCAGTGACTCACGTGGTACGGAGACTTTACGCAATTCCATTAGTTAGAATTTCTCCGTTTCTCTGATCCGCTACATCGCTCCGCTGGACAGACACCCTTACCCAAGTCCCTACGAGTTTTTCTTATCATTATTAAAGATCTATGAAGTAAATCGAGTTTCAGATTTTATCATTTACCCCAAAAAGATTGAAGTTGATACCTGTGATAGTAAGCATTGTGAAAGAGATCAAGGACTTAAGAAAGCTCAAATTCATCAGTATACTGAACCAAATTGAATGTCAACTACTTCTCAGGAATTCCTCCACAGAAAGGTAGAGGGCCCTGTCATAACCTTAATTGTTAAAACCATATGGTATAATTCTACAACTACCTTTGGCCGGGGTAGTATTTGCGCAGTTCGCCAGTCTCCTCTAGATACAAAATAATACAGGCCAATTATTGACCCGCAAGTGCTTATCAACCACCGTATCTTAGTTTATGACATCACTCAACTTGACCTCTTGACCATTCTCCCTTTAATGAACTTAGAAAACTAATCAATCTTGCATTTCCTAACTTAGTTTAAGACAATGATGTATCAGCACATAGTCAATAAGCTACTGGGTACTGTCGGTAACAAAAGCCGATAGCAAATATTGATTGATCGATAATATTCATTGCGTTATTTACTTTATCGACCGAAGTTTTCAAACATTTGTAGCAATTATAAGTATGGATTTCCTTAAGATTACTGAATATACTGCTCAGCGAGCAGTGGTGGCCCGGTGGTAATGGCTGCGACTTACGAGTAGTATGTAGGTTGTAGGTTCGAGCCCAGGCAGGCGCTTTACACTTTTTGTAAATTATTTCATCACCTCTGTTCTCAAGACTGTAAAGGAGAACATCGTGAGTTAACTGGCATGTCCTAGACCCGATGTCAATTCGAAGATGCGTGACATCTACCAACCCGCACTGGGCCCGCGTGGTGGATTACGACCCAGGGAGTGGGTCGTAATCCACCACGCGGTCATCATCGATCGCGTCAATCATCGAGAGGGTGCCTGTGTCCCAGCAGTGGGAACATTATAGGCTGATTATGTACCTAGTGTACGCCAAAATTAACTGTCTTCTACTAATGCAACTTGGAAAATTGTTTCTGACGTAGATTGTGAGCGTTTTGAATGTTTTGTTTTGTCAAGCATTCGAATTGGGGGCCGAGTTTTTGGGGGCCGAGTCACCCGCGTCCGTAGGAGAATACCCAATGTAAGACCCTACACGTGGTCCCCTGGTGGTGCTAATCAGGTGACACTAACTGGTGGTAGGCTTCGGCCGATGGCTTGTGACCACCCACTGGGCAAAGACGTACCGCCAAGCGGCTTAGCTGTGTTCCGGTATGATGCTCGGTGTAGCCAATTCAGAGGAGTTGGGTCGAAATAGTTGTTCCAATGCAGGCAGACCAGCCAGGCTAGCCCTGGCATGGGCGTATCGGGAGACTAGTCTTGGAGGGTAGCGGGATCCGAGGCACGGTGCACCGCTGGCCGACCGCAGATAGTTGGGGGCCCAAGTAGTGAGCTAGCCACTCATGAAAGGCTGCCCCGCCATCTGACGAAAAATCCCGGAATGCACCATCGTGCTGGTTGGCGGTTGGCGACCAGATGAAAGGGCCCGATGGACATTCCCGGGGGGGCTCGGGCGTCCCCGCAGTCTCCAGACTAGTCCCCCAAAGATGTCGTCCTGTCAGGGCGTGCCTGAAGGTTAGCAGCTTGGAACCTCATTTCACTTCCTTCTCCTCAACCTCCATCACTCAAGTTTATTAATGAACAGGAATAAAAAGAGAAAAGCTGTACAGCGGCAGCACGTCCTTTCGCATAAAGTGCACCTCTCTAATATACGAGGTCTGCACTCAAATCTCGCCGCAGTCCATCACCATCTTGAGACCGAGAAACCAGCACTCTTGTTCCTGTCGGAGACGCAGATCGGATGTCCGTCGGACGTGTCATACCTGTCTTACCCTGGGTTTACCCTGGAGCACCACTTTAGACCCCGCGCGGGCGTATGCATGTACGCCCGGGACGACATCTGCTATCGGCGTCTCCGCTACCTTGAAGACTCCAGGTTCTCAACGCTGTGGGCTATGGTGGACACAGGTCTAGACAAAATTGTCTACGCATGCGTCTACCGTTCGCACAGCGGTGATTAGGAGACAACTGGGCTTACACAGCACCTGAGTGAGGCGGCGGATGCGGCTCAGCAGCGGTACCCTTCTGCCCAATTGGTGTTACTGGGGGACTTCAATGCCCACCATCAGGAGTGGCTCTTCCCATACCAGTGCACAGACCATGCTGGACGAGAGACGCGAAAGCTAGCGCTTGCGTTAAATCTTACCCAGCTGGTCCAGGGGGCAACGAGGGTGCCGGATGTTGATTCGCACACTGCCAATTGCTTGGACCTTCTGCTGACAACAGATCCAGACCGCTATTCGGTGTCGATTTCATCACCACTGGGTAGTTCCGACCACTGTCTGGTGAAGTCTGTGTCTGTCTACTCTCCGCCCGATCCTAGCCCAAGAGGCACCCGGCGGGTATGGCGATACAAGTCAGCAGATTGGGATGGCATGCGATCTTTCTTCGCATGTTATCCTTGGCAGCCTACTTGCTTTTCTTCCACTGATGCTACGTCGTGCGCGGACGCCGTGACGGATGTGTTGCGGAGGGGAATGGAGTACTACATTCCGTTCTCTAACATAGCAATATCTGGCGAAGCTCGTCCTTGGTTTGGTGCCGAGTGCAATCGCGCCGATGCGCTTAAGCACGCGGCGTACCTAGCATGGGTCGACGCTCGTACGCGCAAAGCAAATGACGTGAGTCAGAAGAAGAGAGCCTTCAACAGGGCTGCTAAGTCCTGCAAGAAGGTATTGCGGAGGGCTCGGTTTGACCACATTAGCCGAATAGGGAACAAACTTGCTTCATACCCAGCAGGTAGTAAGGCTTTTTGGTCCCTGGCTAAGTCGGTCGAATCGAACTTCTGCCGCCCCTCACTACCACCACTGCTGAGACCCGACGGGACGCTGGCCCACTCCGCTGAGGAGAAAGCGAACTTGTTTGCTTCTTTGTTTGCGGAATCTTCACGTCTGGATCCTGGCGGCGCGACGCCCTCCGCCTCTCCTGGTGAATGCGAGTCGAGTATGTCGAACATTCGCATTCATCAGAAGGACGTCCGTAGGGTACTGCGTAACCTAGACGTGAACAAGGCTAGTGGTCCCGACGGGATACCAGCAATTGTTCTGAAGACGTGTGCGCCTGAGCTGTCTCCGATCTTGACACGCCTATTTCGCCTTTCGTTTGAGACAGAGAAAAGTGCCGAAGGCTTGGAAGCAAGCTAACGCCCAAGAAACCCCCGCCCAAGAAGGGTAGTCGAGCTGACCCGTCGAATTATAGACACATCTCGGTAACGTCCATACTCTGTAAGACTATGGAACGCGTGCTGAATCATAAGCTCCTGGCGTACCTAGAAGCGAATGATATCCTTAGTGACCGGCAATACGGGTTTCGCCGAAATCGGTCAACTGGGGATCTTCTAGCGTATGCCATTCACATCTGGAGTGAGGCCATAGAGAAGCACGGGGAGGCACTGGCGGTCTCCCTTGACATCTCGAAGGCCTTCGACAGGGTCTGGCTCGATGGCCTTATTAGTAAGCTTCCTTCCTTCGGTCTGCCCGCCGGTTTGTGTGATTGGATCGCAGATTTCCTGAGGGATCGGTCTATCCGAGTGGTCATAGATGGCTGCTCGTCTGGACTGCTGGATATTAATGCCGGGGTTCCTCAGGGGTCGGTGCTTTCGGCAACACTGTTCTTGCTGCATATTAATGATCTGCTTAAACCCGGTACCTTTGGGTATGCAGACGACAGCACTGTTGCTGAAAGATACGTGTCCGACGCACGAGCTGGTGGGTCGCAGATCCGGTCTCTCCGGGAGGCAATGGTTGAGCGCTTGAACGTGTCCCTATAGGCGGTCTCTGATTGGGGCGATGCCAATCTGGTCAAGTTCAATGCTGCTAAGACCCAAGCGTGTCTATTTTCCGCCAAAAGGAGCCAATTCCGCCCAGCTCCATCTTTCCACGGTGAAACCGTGCCGATAACCGACCATCTTGAGCTTCTTGGGGTTACATTAACATCTACTCTCAATTTTGGCCCTTACATAGAGGCAAAAGCTCAAGTGGCTGCAAAGAAGTTGGGGATTCTGGCTAAGGTGAGACGGTACTTCACGCCGGAACAGCTGCTCAAACTCTATCAAGCGCAAGTTCGATCGTGTATGGAATACTGCTCTCATCTTTGGGATGGATCTGCCAGATACCAGCTTGATGCCCTTGAGTCAATTGAGAGACGAGCCAAGAGGATCATCGGCAATGAGAGGCTCGTCGCGTCGAAGCTCCAAAGTCTTGAACATCGACGACGAGTTGCTAGCCTGTCGGTTTTTTACCGGTTGCATTTTGGGGAATGTGCGACGGAATTGCATAATTTAATTCCGCCAAGCCCGTTCCATCATCGGACCACAAGGCCAATTTCCGATGCGCCACCGGTACATGGTGGACATCCCACCCATACGCACAAAACGTTTTGGGAACACATTCATAGTGCGTACAGCTAAGGAGTGGAATTCCCTGCCGGAGTCTGTGTTTCCTGATAGCTACAACCTGGGAGTCTTTAAATCAAGAGTGAATAGGTTATTTCTAGGCAAGCGTGCTCCATTTTCGACCACATCCTCGCTTACCATCAGGTGAGATAGTGGTCAAACGCGTGCCTATCAATAGTAAAAAAAAAAAAAAAAAAATTTTTTTTATGGCTATACAAATATTCGTTTTCATGAGCATCCCAATGGGAGTGCAGCATTACCTTACCGTACGGGGAATATAGGCATCATGATTATATTTTTTTTATGCGTTAATGTTCTGGTGATATCTTTAATATTACATACAAGTACTCTCATGTTTTTTCAATGACTCCAACCACTTTTGTTGCCGACCGTACTTCGTCACATTACATTTGTAACCTTACGTCACATAATCAAACATTTATTGTAATGATTGATAGTTTTAACATAAGTACGTACTTGTTAGCAAATTATTAGATCATGATGAATTGTATTCATGATAGGTGATGGATCATCAGAATTTAATGAAAGCACTGTTAATAAAACACCATTGAACTATGGACTTCTGAAATCTTTGTCTATAAGGACTGACCTTTTTCCTTGACCTTTTATTTCTAAGACAACCGTGAAGGCTCCCATAGACGGGAGCTTTAACTTTCCTCTATAGAAAGTTCTATAGAACAAAATTAAATAGCTTCTGCCAGTGGCTTCGCCCGCGTGATACCTTTTTTTTTTTGTTTTCGGGGGGAACCTTCAATAGGCGGCTGGACTTTTGGGGTAAGACCAGGGAGTGTGGGATTTTTACCTCACTAAAACCCCCTCGGTGATCACCATCAGCACATAGGAGGGGCCCCGTTACCTCTTAAAAGACCACTCCGGTACCCCCGCTGTACAACGCCTGTTAGGGCACATCCCTGGGGACACTGTAAAGGGGTCTCCCCTTAGCCTCGCTATGCACGGCAGCACGTGATCACTGTGCCACCGCCTTTCCTAGGATCACTGAGTTGGCGGACAGAGACGGCTTCGACAACACGCTTGCGCGAAAATTGCTGTTGCTGTAGCCGCTCGCGCCACCGTTCGAGCGCGTGTCGCCGTTCCTGCCGCCTTAGCCTTACAAAAGCGATTTCTGGCACGCTATTGCCACTTTGGCGTATGGCCCGGATCCGGTTGCCCGCGTGATACCTAGGAAACATACCTACTTCTGAGTTAAAAGTTTGTATGTGCTATTCCAGATTGTAATTTATCTCTGTGCCAAATTTCATGAAGATCATTTCAGGCGTTCTGACGTGAAAGAGTAACAAACAAACATCCATCTATCCATTCTTACAAACTTTCGTATTTTTAATAGAAAAAGGAAGTAAGATAGGATAGGATAAAAGAATCGAATTATTTTATTGTACGTACAACTAATGAGTGGAATTCGCTGCCGTAGCCTGTGTCCGGATAGCTGCAACTTGGGTGGTTTTAAGTCAATAGTGAATAGGTTGGGAGCTCGTGGCTAAATAATAACAGCCACACGGGTCGATCTTTAAGGTTAAGCAACACTTGCCAAGGTTGGTCTGTGGATGGGTGACTATCTTAATATACCGAGTTTCCTCCGTGCCTCGGAAAGCACGTTAAGCCGTTGGTTCCAGCTGTCATTTGTAGATCTTTGGCAGTCGTTACGGATTGTCAGAAGCCAGTAAATCTGACTCCAATCTTGCCAAGAAGAACCGTGTTACCCAGTTAATGGGTTGTGGAGGCCTGGTAGGCAGCCGCTCCACGTAAAACACTGGTATTCAGCTGAATCCGGTTTGACTGGAAGCCGACTCCAATATAGTTGGGAAAAGGCTAGGCAGATGATGAGTGAATAGGTTACTTTTTTTTTTTTTTTACTGTCGATAGGCACGCGTTTGACCACTATCTCACCTGATGGTAAGCGAGGATGTGGTCGAAGATGGAGCACGCTTGCCTAGAAATAACCTATTCACTCTTGATTTAAAGACTCCCAGGCAACTACTTCTAGGCAAGCGTGCTCCATTATCGACCATATCATCGGTTACCATCAGGTGACATTGCGGTCAAACGCGAGCCTATCTATTTATAGATAATTATAGAACGTCTGTGCATTTTCCCGTCGTTGTGCCTGTCTGCAAGAGCCCTTATTCTCCCGGATCTGTAAGTCGTGTCACTATTGATGACGTCACGATTTGTGTAATAAGCATTTGCACGTTAATTGCGACCACTTACCAAACACCCACTTTTTCGAAAAACCGAGGACATAATTATTATTCTATGTTAATCTGGGATAGTAACTGTTCGTTACCAGAGTAACTATCTAGGTCATCTTAATAATAACTTTAACGATGTCATGTTTATGTCGAATTTGATGATAGGCATACGTGGTGTTCATAATTAAGTATCCATTCACCCGATAAAAATGTTTTGGCACGTCGTCTTTACATTCTTTTATTTAGGGTGTCCTCGCGCCGCAAGCGACCTAGGAGGTTGTCGTTTGCTTAACTGGACTTGCCTGTGGCGGCCTAAATATAAATTAAAGACTCCATTAAATAACTTTCAAGATAAGCGACTACACGCTGACTACCCCCTGTGGGCCAGACCTGGGCTTATAGCGTCACTGGGGGGAGGACGGCCAAAGACGGAATGCGTTGTACAAATCATCATCATTTATTAGTCTTTTCCCAACTATATAGGGTCGGCTTCCAGTCAAGCCATATTTAGCTGAATACCAGTTTTTTTACGAGGAGCGGCTGCCTACTAGACCTCCACAACCCATTTACTGGGTAACACGGTACTTCATGGCAAGACTGAACTCAGATTTACTGGCTTCTGACTATCCGTAACGACTGGCAAAGATCTACAAATGACAGCTGGGACCGACGGCTTAACGCGCTTTCCGAGGCACGGAAGAAACTCGGTATGTTAAGATGGTCACCCATCCACAGACAAACCTTGGCAAGCGTTGCTTAACCTTAAAGATCGACCTGTGCGGCTGTTATTATCTAGCCACGAGCTCCTCGGATGCCTCGTACAAATAAAGTTTAAATTTATATCATAGTGTGTTTAACGGGTCGATGATGATGATGAGACCCTGTTTAACCCTGTTTGATGATGATGACATCTTATACGTTTATTAATGAGGAGCTCGTGGCTAGATAATAACAGCCGCACGGGTCGATCTTCAAGGTTAAGCAACGCTTGCCAAGGTTGGTCTGTGGATGGGTGACCATCTTAATATACCGAGTTTCCTCCGTGCGTCGGTAAGCACGTTAAACCGTTGCTCTCGGCTGTCATTTGTAGATCTTTGGCAGTCGTTACGGATAATCAGAAGCCAGTAAATCTGACTCCAGTCTTGCAATGAAGTACCGTGTTACCCAGTTAATGGGTTGTGGAGGTCTGATAGGCAGCCGCTCCTCGTAAAACACTGGTATTCAGCTGAATCCAGTTTGACCGGAAGCCGACCCCAATATAGTTGGGAAAAGGCTAGGCAGATGATGAGTTCTTCTACTTAATATTTTCCGTAATAATAATTCACGTCCTTCTTTACATGCATTTTAAAATAATCATAGACCAATACTAGCAATCAATTCTATTTCAAACCGCATAATATTAATGTGATGTCATACTCTTAACATTTCTGCTAAAATTACTCACTCGATTGATGACAAGTCATTTAATTTAGACACCTTTATCAAAAACAAACTTGTACAGTGCACTTGTTAACCTAGCAATCAATACTAATGAATTACATATAAATATTTGCTAATTGAAGTGCCGGAATATAAGTTATCCTTTATCTACTAATATTATAAATGGCAATGTAAGTTTGTTTGTAACGCTTTCTTGTCTAAATTGCTGAACCGATTTTCAAAGCTCGATTAACATTTTGTTTTTACCACCTAAGAATACATGTGGAATGCAATAAAGATATTGAGTATTGAGTAACGCGAGCAAAGCTGCACGAAAAAGGTATGGGTAGTCTGTTTGCGCGCTGTGTTCCACGCGCGCCTCAAAGAGCTGTCAGCAAAGAAGACGGAGCCCGCTAGGGCCAGTGCCTGCTGGGGCTGCGGACTTTGTTCGAAAGAGGTACCGTAGCCCTGGAACGCAAAGGGCTCTAGGAGGAACACGGATGGGTTTTAGTCAGTAAGAGTCCGGCACTCCCTCCTGCTTCACCCAGAGCGGGAGAAGTCATTTGATGACTTAAGGCGAGCGGCCTTCTTGAAAAAAGCTTAAAAATAGCGTGCAGATGAAACAGTTTTTCGTCGGCATTTACTGAGTAATTATACCTATGTGAAAAAAATAGATAATTATCTACATGATAAGGTACGTAATTTGGTTTAGCCAGAATGTATATATCGGTATCACTTAATAAGAAAAAAAAAACACCAAATCACCTCCAAATCGTTGAGATGAAACCATTTTACACCTTAATTTTTTTTATCAAAGTAGCATAAAAAAATATAATAGGTCTTTACCTATGAAATTGCCGTTCTGCAGTACTGGCCATTTCAAAATCAAAATAATTTTTGTTTGGCTAAAAATTCTAATTTCAAATTAATTTTATTTTAAAAACATGTTTTTTTTTTTCCAAAAGTAGTCATTTGTTTATTGATAGTGTTACATTTTCAACGCATTTCAATACTTTTCGTCATCATGGATACGTTAAAAATTCGAGTAATTATGGAATATGATTACCGTCGTGGTAGCAACGCGGCACAAGCGGCACGCAACATCAACGACGTTTACGGAGCTAACACTACAAACCAACGCACCACCTGTTATTGGTCTGCTCGCATCCGTTCTGGAAATTTCAACCTGAAAAATGAACCTCGCGGTCGTCCGAAGACTTTGGTCGACAATGACGAATTAAAGGCGATTGTGGAAGCTGATGATACACAATCTACGGCTGAATTAGCAGCAGCTTTCGACGTTAGCGTCAAAACAATATTGGTCAATTTGCGTCAAATTGGCAAGGTAAAAAAGCTTGACAAATGGGTGCCCCACGAACTCAATGACCGCCAGCGCGAAGTACGCGTCGAGACGTGCCTTGCACTGCTCAACAGACACACAAATGAAGGAATTTTGAACCGCATGGTTACCTGCGATGAAAAATGGATTCTGTTTGATAACCGCAAGCGCTCAGCAAGTTGGTTGGATCCTGGTTCAGCACCTAAACAATGCCCTAAACGAAAACTTACCCCTATAAAAGTGATAGTCACTGTTTGGTGGTCTAGCGCCGGTGTGATTCATCACAGCTTCTTACCAAACGGGGTGAGCATAACTGCAGATGTGTACTGTGAAGAACTGAACACAATGATGGAGAAGCTGGCACATCTCCAACCAGCATCGTTCACTGTTCAGGAGCAGCGGAGACGAGCAATCGCTCGTCTCCGCTGCTCCTGCACGACAACGCGTGACCTCATACTGCACAGCAGACGGTCTCCAAGTTGCAAGAACTGGGGTTGGAAGCTCTCCGTTATCCGCCCTACTCACCAGACCTTACGCCTACAGACTACTACTTTTCCAGAATTTGGATAACTTCTTGGCGGGAAAAAAATTCAATACCCGAGAGGCAGTACAAAATGCCTTTGAAGAATTTGTTGCCTCCCGTCCAGATGATTTCTTTAAGAAGTGCATCAATAAACTGCCACTGCGTTGGCAAAGATGCATTGATTGCATGGGTGATTACTTCGATTAATACAAATAAAAAATACATGAAAAACAATCGTTTAATTTTTTTCATACAAATCGGCAATTTCATAGGTAAAGACCATATTTACTGCTTTGCAATACCAACGAAAATAATTTGGTTTTGTTTCTTTTTAAAAATATGTATTATTTTTATTATAAATATAAAACGGCCAAGTGCGAGTCGGACTCGAAAACGAAGGGTTCCGTACCATAAAACTTAATTTTTATTATTTGTTGTTATAGCGACAATAGAAACACATAATCTGTGAAAATTTCAATTGTCTACCTATTACGGTTCTTGAGATACAGCCCGCTGACAGACAGCCGGACGGACGGACGGACAGCGGAGCCTTAGTAATAGGGTCCCGTTGGTTATCCTTTGGTACGGAACCCTAAAAATTAAAAACACGTGTAGCGGAGTGGCGCGTAGAGGAGTAGTTAGCTCCGTTTGTATGCAGAAGGTCATTGGCATGTATACAAGCCTTAAAAAGAACCACTGACTGCATTGATACAAAAAAATACTGCTTTTTGCGAGTAAAACCGCAAGCTTTACATGTAAAAACTATATTATGGCCTGGATGTTACAACTTATAACATCAATTACATTGATACTTAATAAAATAAAATTAAAAAAAAACAAACATTGATACTAACGGAAGCCTAGCAATAAAAATAAATTGATGCATATAAATATTTGTATCAAAATGTCAAGTTCACCATATATTGGAGTAATTGAGTTTTTATTGGAGAACGAATTGATTTTAGAGATCATGTGTGATGTTGGTGCTATGTAGAGAGTGGTGACGGACGATAGGTGTTTTTTTTCAGTAGACTCTTTATAGCACAAAAAAAAACACTACAAGGTACAAAATAACCTCGAAAGAAAAAAAAAACTTTAATTTCGGAAGTCGGTGTCAAAAAACGAAAAAGTAACCAAAAACACCGACTTCCGATATTAAAGTTCTTTTCTTTCTTCCGAGGTTATTTTGTACCTTGTAGTGTTTTGTTTTTGGAAGTCGGTTGTATTTTTTGTAAAAAAGATTTTTTTTTTCACTTTTTAGTGGTAAAAGTACCTACCTGCGTGACCATTAACAGCGTACCGGCGCAATGTTATGTTAAGGGTGCTCTCTCGAAAAAGCTTAAAAATAGTGCGCAGATGAAGCAGTTTTTCGTCGGCATTTATTAAGAAATTGCATCTGAAAAAAATAGGTAGTAATCTACATGATATTGCACGTAACTTGGTTTAGCCAGAATTTATGTAATGTTATCACATAATAGGAAAAAAAATCACCAAATCACCTCCAAATCGTTGAGATGAAACCATTTTACTCCTTCATTTTTTAACAAAAGACAAAAAAATAAATATCTACAGCTGTGCAATATAAACGAAAATAACTTGGTTTTGTTACTTTTTTAAAATATGTATTTGTTTTATTATAAAAAATAAAAAACACGGTTAGCGGAGTGGCGCGCCGAGATGTAGTTAGCTCCGTTTGTATGCACAAGGTCATTGGCAAATATACAAGCCTTAATAACTGGTGTAAATACTAAAAAAACATGCAATTTATCATATATTGAAGAGTTTCGTCGGTTGCCTACCTTGTTCTTCGTCAGATCTTCACCAAATTGAAAATACTCTTCTAAGCAAAAAATAATCATCCAAATCGGCTGACAATTGGCGAAAATATCGCTGAACAAACATATTTCATGGGACCTCATCATCAGATCCTAATTTATACCTTCCATTATCAGCTCAGCAACATGAGATGATGATTACCAGGCACAAATATCTGGATTTCGTTAGAAAGTTCATGAAAAAAATTGTATGTGCCTATAAAATTTGAGGGTTGCCCTCGATTTTCATAGGATCCCATCATCAGATTCTGACTTGGTGACAATGGGACCAATCGAGAAGTATACGCTTTCAGAAGAAACAAGAATTTTTCAATTCGTTTCATAGATGATGGAGTTATGAGGTAACAAACATAAAATAAAAAAAAATACAACCGAATTCAGAATCTCCTCTTTTTTGAAGTCGGTTAAAAATAAATTTTAGTTGCCTATAATTTTTGAACGCTGAGAGCAGTAATAATTAGACTTTAGATTTATGTATAGTATAATTATTGTCATAGCTATGCTGAATTGTCTTAGTCTGTAGTATGTCACTGTCATCATCTGCCTAGCCTTTTCCCAACTTTATTGGGGTCGGCTTCCAGTCAAACCGGATTTAGCTGAATACCAGTATTTTACGCGGAGCGGCTGCCTACCAGACCTCCACAACTCATTAACTGGGTAACACGATACTTCATGGCAAGACTGGAGTCAGATTAACTGGCTTCTGACTATCCGTAACGACTGCCAAAGATCTGCAAATGACAGCCGGGGCCAACGGCATACCGTGCTTTCCGAGGCATGGAGGAAACTCGGTATTTAGATGGGCACTCATCCACAGACCAACCTTGGCAAAAGTTTCTTATCCTTAAAGATCGACCCGTGCGGCTGTTATTATCTAGCCACGAGCTCCTATAGTCTGCCATTGTACTTATTAAAATAAAATAAAATATAAACAATTAGCATCTTGGGGATGATGGAAAAAACAGGCTGTGGATGTTAAAGTTGATGACCTTATAAATTACCCCATTGAATGAAGTTGATTAGAATATCATCCAGACTTACTCTTTCTTCTGTATCTTTGGTCCTTCTTATTTCAAACTTTTTAATTATTGAGTGTGTTTTAACATTATTGAATCCTGAAAAGAAATACTATCCAAAAACAAGGTACCTATTCAGAAATGGTTACCAATCATCCAAGTTCCAAATGTGCCTGATTTTTCCTATATTAGAGAACAGTGATCATCTGTTCCGTTACAATAAGCAAAGTATAGAGGTTCATTTAGTTTAATAAGTCTTAATTCTTCATCATCTTCATTATTTTCAGACACTGATTAATTTCATATATCAGTTCTAATGTTCTGTAGTTGTACGCTTCTTCCCATTTAGATACGTCCGATCTTCACTTTGGTAATCATAAAAGTGACGCCTATCCCTAAAATCTAATTATCAAATATAAATTATTCAAGTGCACTCCGTCTTTGATATTTAATTAAGTCGTGATGTCCGTAACAGCTACTAAACCTGTAACAAATGTAATTTAAACATTGAAATCTAAAGCTGTAAAATGATTTATTAAAATGTAAATATGGACCAATTAGTTGATAAATATTGGTCTTAGAAATGTTTAAAAGTTCAAGTTCAAGTTAAGCTTTAAAAAATACGTACAAAATAATGCTAACCTTTTTTTGAACTTGGTTAAAAAATTTAGAAAATACACGCTTGAAGTCGGTCAAAATTTTCCCTGAAATCCATCCCGACTTGTCCAGTGGGGAGAGTGAACTTCAAATCTAATTTACCCTCACAAATCAAGAAATGTTCAGTTCTACTGATTTATTTACGACATACAGACTCACGAATGACTTAAAGGGTTCCGTTTTCCGTTTATTCACATTGGAAATCAAGAACCCTAAAAAAATTAATGACTTCCCACATAACAGACAAAAGATCTTAATGATACCACAAACAACATTTTTCGATACATTTGGACTGTTTTCGCAATTTGCACTTTAGCTTTTCAGCTTCATGCGTTAGATTTCAGTGAGGCAATCCCATCGTGATATGATTTAAAGCATTTTTGGTGATAGTCGATCTACGGATTCATTGCCAGAGCAATCGTGATTAGGATTGCGAAAAAACGTACATCTTCAAATAGATTTCATATCGTCGTCGATGTTCAAATATGCGTACAGAAATCTTTCTGTCTTTTTTTTAAATCGTCACGATATCTCGTGTCATCATCGCTAAATTTCTATTGCATAAAATGTTCATAGGTCTTCCCAAAATGGACAATCTAATTTACACGAATAAATAAATGCCACGGAATTTTTATGACATGATTGAAACCCCTGAAGCTAGTGCTTTGTTAGGGTTCCGACATGAACACCATCTTATCAGCCGAAAGATGTCCACTGCTGGACATAGGCCTCCCCCAAGCGTCGCCACAACAACCAGTCCTGCGCGGTCGGTCTACCTTGTGGGAGGCCTTCCAACGTTGCGTCTTCCGGTACGCGGTCGCCACTCCAGAACTTTTCGGCCCCATCGACCATCTGTTCTGCGAGCAATGTGCTCTGCTCACTGCCAATTAAGTTTGACGATCCTTCGGGCTATGTCGGTAACCTTGGTTCTCTTGCGGATATCATCATTCCTAATTCGATCACGCAACTGTAAGCATTGCGTACCCGAAGGGTAACCAACGGAACCCTATTACTAAACTTCCACTGTTCGTCCGTCCGTCTGACTGTCAGCAGGCTATATCTCAAGTATCGTAACAAGTAGACAGTTAAAATTTTTACAGATTGTGTATTTCTAAAAATAAACAAACAAATAATAAAAAATAAAGTTTATGGTACGGAAGCCTTCGTGTGAGAGTCCGACTCATTCTGCGCCAAACCCCTATAAAATAATCTAGAACAAGGTGTAAAGTCCAGCAAGCTACAACGAAGGCGAGCATTGGCACCAAAACCCGAAGCCTTAAAATTCATGCACTACATTTAACCAATGACATGACAATGTTTCGTTAACAACTTAACAACAAGTCAACAAGTCATTACGACCTTAAATACCATTCAAATCCGTATACTTAACACAAAAATCTATTACCTAAATAGCTGTAGACGAGTACATAACGAAGTACTTATAGAGTTAAATGTTAGTGAACGATGTTTAGAGACCCTATTTCTATTAGGTGACATTTGTGAGACCTAATGCATAAACATGAGACTTGAATATAGCATCACTGTCGTTGGTTTTGGAGTTTGAATTTTGATCCAGGATTCGTACAATGGTCTATTTTAGGAGTCTTGGCGTTTTCATTAAGACTGCTCTCTCGAAAAAAGCTTAAAAATAGCGTGCAGATAAAGCAACTTTTCGTCAGCTGGAACTAAGAGAGAAATTACGTCTAAAAAAAAGTTGGTAATGTACATGATATGATACGTAATTTGGTTTAGCCAGAATTTATCTATCGGTATCAAATAATAAGAAAAAAACCACCAAATCACCTCCAAATCGTTGAGATGAAACCATTCCTTATTTTTTTATAAAAAGAGTATAAAAAATTTATTTACTGCTTTGTAATACAAACAAAAATTTGATTATAGCTAAAAGTAAAATGAGCTCCTTGCACATTTTACCTATTTTTCAAAATTCCTATAATTGTGCAGTTTTAGTTTACATCGATATCCTGTTACTCCTTTGGATAGTTTTGGATTTGGTCATCCATGCCTACTTTGAAAATTCTATTATATATTTAACGTAAAATAAAAATTGAATTTATAAATTAGCGCAGATATTTCAAGTTCATAACAACAACCCATCATTTACACAAGTGTTATGATCTAAGAATATTTCCTAAAAGCATCGCCAATGCTATTATTTTCAAATGCTTGCTCGCAATTACGTTTTTTCTTTATAACAATGTACCTAACATTATTACAGTGTTTAGTGTTGCCAATAAATTATCTAACAGATAACCTTTACCTTTACTAAATAATAATGACAGCATTTACTTCATAATGTTATTCATTATCAAACTCAGGTACTATTTAGATAAACATTTTAGGTGCAGGTGAAATAGAACGTTTAAAAAATAAACTGCACAGTATAAGCACTAGTAAGGAGACCCGTTTACATTTGAAAATTACATCTTCATTTGTCAAAACATATTTTTTAAACTACAAGGTCATTTTTAAAGACATGAACATACCTGTAAGTGATTCTGTTAATAAATTAAATAATTCGATGGTCCTTGCAGATGATACAAAAATACGAGAAACAGACAAAGTAAATCCAACTTTAACACCGACACGTAAAGCTAACATTCGTTTGGGAGAAACAGTTGTAAGAGTTGATCTGCGAATGTAAGAATGAATGTATATCACTCAAAATATTGAGCATAGTAAGCCCAAGTATAAAATGCGGCAGATTCACTTCACAGACACATTTCACTGGCATCTTCCTTAGAGGACACACAGCAATGAAATTCGTTAGTATCTGTGCAAATATTTGTTAAAGTTTTAAGCAATCATTCATAATAGTGCAAACCTTTCAAATATAAGTGCCATGTTGGAGTGAGTGAAGTAATCGTTATCAGTGATTTTGAAATTCGCGGTTTTCGGGTGTTTTGTGCAATGGGATTGTTCATAGTACCTACTTATGCTTCTCTGGTTTAGTTTTGACGTCATGGTCGGAAGTGAGTTCAAGGGATTGGGATTTCTTATAATGGTTTATATTTCTTAGAACTTCTGGTCATATAAATACATCATAAATAAAATATTAACTGATTTTATAAAAATATACATATATTTATTTAAATGTTATTTACATGGGTGGACTTAATGCAACAAAGCATTCTCTACCAGTCAACCTTTGGTTTTAAAAGGCAACATTGTGGTAGGTTTACAACAAAAAAAAAAGAAATAGAATAGAATTTTGTTTCGGAAAGTATCATATACTCGTTCATACGATATGTTCACCTCTGTTCTGTGATAATGAATTATGTTTTCCTTCTTTGCTTCATTAAAAGTTATTATGTTCTTCATTTTTACTAGTTAAGCGTAGCTTTTTCCAGAATGAAAGACGTAACTAAAGTCCATTTTCGTAAATGAAATCATGATCGGTTAAAATACTTTGTTTGAAATATCAATGGTTACACTGAAATAGGCCCTCCCAATAATATGTAAACTATAATTATGTTTGTTAGTTAGCTATTTAGGAGATTGACTCAAAAATCTGTTTATTTTATTTATTTATCAACATCCTACCTATTACCTACGTTTACTAAAGACCAAGTCGAATTTTCTTTCTTGATATTTCTTTTTTATCAGCTTTCATTAGATCACACTGAAAAGATTACTGTGTGGTATTTTTTACAAGACTTCGCAAGCTCGTAACAATGTTACCATCACAGCTTGCCGCTCCATTTAGCATCGATTACAAATGTCTGTATGTATTTATGTCACTAACTTTTGTCACACCTTCACTCGCGTTAATATAGATATTCCTTTTTATTAAAAAAAAATGGCCTCGCTCTAGGAATTTCTATGCAGAAGGAATTCCTAGAGTAAGGCCATTTTTTTTTGCTGGTGCGTTTACAAACGTAAAAAGTCACATATACAAACAGCCAGACCCGGAACAATTATCTGTAGGCCATACAAATAATTTTCTTCCGTGCCGGAATCGAACCCACGATTTGTAATGGGTTGTGGAGGTCTGGTAGGCAGCCGCTCCACGTAAACTACTGGTATTCAGCTGAATCTGGTTTGACTGGGAGCGGACTCCAATATAGTTTAAAAAGGATAGGCAGGTGATGATATTTTAGCCATCTCCTGGGTTCGACCTGGGTTGGATTTAGGCATGAAAACAAACAAAAACTTAGTTCCATTTAACTTGTTGCCTCACATTTCAATACGAAATTGCGGCCAAATTAGTACTTAAATACGTATTGTCTTCATTATTAATAGTGAAACAATGAGAAATAAACTTCGGAGGTTAAAAGCCTTGTCTAATCTAAAGTAATTATGTAATGCCTACGTAAACATAAATCATCATCTTAAGAAATTCGACATTTGTCACCAAAGTGGACAATGGCTTTGAATTCCAAATACGGTTCAATTTCATGTTTTGTTAGGCTTTCGTACCCATCCGTCCGTCCGACGAGATAGTTGAAATTTTCACAGAGTGTGTATTTCTATTGCCGCTTTAACACACAAATAATCAAAATTAAATTTTAAGTATTAAAAAATCTCGTCATCATTATATTAGCCGAAATACGTCCACTGCTGGATATAGGCCTCCCCCAAGCGTTGCCACAACGGCTGGTCCTGCGCGTGTTACATATTAACTCTTTCCTAATTCCATACTCGTCCAAAATATAATTTCACTAGTTGACCCGTGCAACTTCGTTTGCGTCACAATTTTCATTACTGCTCCGCTCCTATTGGTTTTAGCGTGATGATCTATAGTCTATAGCCTTTCTCGATAAATAGGCTGTCTAACACTGAAAGAATTATTCAAATCGGACCAGTAGTTCCTGAGATTAGCGCGTTCAAGTAAACAAACAAACTCCTCAGCTTTATGTATTAGTATAAGATTATAATAGCAAATTCGATGACAAATTCAGCATGTTCGAGTATTATAAAATACCTTATACTAATAATAATGTTATACAACACTGAATTAATTTTGGCAAGATCCATTGTTGTGTAACAAAGGAATTACAATTGACAATTGGTTTTCAAAGTTATATTGTTTCTCGGTGTACCTCTAATTTGTTATCAAGCCTTCCGCCATTATTAGAGTTGATATATTTATTTGGCCATATTCTACATTTATAAGTGCTAGATAATAACAGCCGCACAGGTCGATCTTCAAGGTTAAGCAACGCTTGCCAAGGTTGGTCTGTGGATGGGTGACCATCTTAACATAGCGAGTTCCCTCCGTGCCTCGGAAAGCACGTTAAGCTGTTGGTCCTGGCTGTCATTTGTAGAACTTTGGCAGTCGTTACGGATTTTCAGAAGCCAGTAAATCTGACTCCAGTCTTGCCAAGAAATACCGTGTTACCGGGTTGTGGAGGTCTGGTAAGCAGCCGCTTCACGTAAAATACTTGTATGCAGCTGAATCCGGTTTGACTGGAAGCCGACCCCAATATAGTTGGGAAAAGGCTAGGCAGATAATGATTCTACATTTATAAGTCAAACTGATAAATTAGTCGCATTTTTTATTAAGATTAGCTTTTTTCCATAACATCGTACGCGCATCCCGTTTCTTCCCGTTCCCGTTGGAATTTCGAGAAAAGTGGTTTATAATCATGTGTACTTTCACTGCCTAAGAGGTTGTTCGTGTTTTACAAATAACCCTGTATATTAGGATAAGCCAAGATTATCTCCGAGGCATTTCGCAATAACAATGCGACACTGCTTAAAATATGACATAATTGTTAAATTTTCACGACTGGTATTTTTTCAGATATAACTTTCACTTGTTGCCTAGCCCGCAAGACGGTTTCATTAAATAGGTTGCAGGTGCTGTGAATATATTATATATTTTTTTTAATTGTGGGTTTGCTCTTGACTCTAGTCTAGGTCAGAGATGACAGAGACAAAGTTTGCAATGGAGCGAGCTTACCCAGAAGGAGCCTGTACAGATTAGGTTTGTTGTTATAAAAGAAACAGCCACTGTTTATTTAAAGATATACGATTCAATTCCTTATAATAAATAACGCATTTTTTCCATGAGGAGCTAGTCAGGGATCCCTAACCCCAAATTTAATCAGTTAGGATTATGACCAAGTAAAAAGCTTGAATAAATATTTTTATACTGAGTATTGTGATGTAATGGCAAATTAACATGCTCTGCGTAAAGATTAAAGCTTTGATGATCTCCAGGGTCAAAAGATTTAACTTAATACTATGTTATCTTATTAAATTCCACTTAATCTTCATCAAAAATTTAACCATGTTAAAAGAAGTAATGATGTATGAGATTTTATTTTGTTAGTCTAATTGTATATATTTGTAATTCAATTTGCGGTTCTTTTTATTTGTCATTTACAAATAGTATTTACTAAATCGAACTTCATAATTTTCGTAATACGTATCTATCTCTCAATGGTTCATGGATATCGACACTTCTGATCTAGTTGCTTAGAGGGCTTTTGATTTTAGTCAAAAAGAGCTTTTGTACTAATTTATTTACGTCAGTAAAGGAGATGTTCCAAAATGTATGGACCCTGGGCCATGTCCTTGTACACTATACTTAAAAATAGAGAAATATATTTAAAACAGGTCTCAACTGTCCAATTTCCTTAAAATGGCTTTGTTTGCTGGTAAAACAAAATAAATTACACTTGAAATTGCAACACGCAACATAAACCCGTCATGGCGGTAAGCTGTCATTTTGATTGATTAATGACGTTTGACATTTATTTCTGACATATTTATTTACCGACAACGAGACGAAAGTGACTGAAGTGACATTGTTATGACAGCTGACAGTTATTTTTCTATGATCTGGAACTAAATCGGTGCGACGCCATGTTGAAAATCGATAAAAGTAGTTTATAAACATCAATTAATTACCACCACAGTAAACATTTAAATGAATTAAATGTATTTTTCCTTAATTCTACGGATTTTTCTCTTTTTTATGAGGTATAATGTACATAGACATGGCCCATTTTGAAACATCTCCTTTATATAAAAATCTTCTGTAACTGTCTGATTGACAGACAACGTACAGCCGAAACTACAGGTCACAAAAAAGCTGAAAATTGGAAATTTGGTTCCTTAGGTAGTGTAGGAGAGCACTAAGAGAAGATTTCGGGATTTTTTTACGGGAACGGGATAAAACGGGATATGCGCGTATGCAGTCGCGGTCAAAAGCGTGTTTAAGATACTACTGTTCACCAAAATATTGACACGTATAAAATGAAACTAAAGCACATACAATAAGGCCGCCTTTATTGCATTCCGCGATAGGCATTGCCTAGACACTCTACACTAAAAATAAACCCTCACATTTAATCTAATTCCTAGAGTATTCTTCACAAAAAAAATAATATTGTTACATTTTACGCGGCTTTAACCCCATGGCCTCATATTGTTACTGGCTTGTCGGTTTTCTACAGGTTGCATTTTGGGGAATGTGCGACGGAATTGCATAATTTAATTCCGCCAAGCCCGTTCCATCATCGGACATCCCACCCAAGCGCACAAAACGTTTTGAGAACACATTCATAATGCGTACAGCTAAGGAGTGGTGTTCCCTGCCGGAGTCTGTGTTTCCCGATAGCTACAACCTGGGAGTCTTTAAGTCTAGAGTGAATAAGTTATTTCTAGACAAGCGTGCTCCATCTTCAACCACATCATCGCTTACCATCATTTGATTGTCTAATAAAAAAGATGATTCCGTGCTTCGAAGAGCACGTATAAGCCGGTTGTCCCAGCCGCCGATAAATAAACCACGTCAGAGGCCCTTGAGATGGTTTAAAAACTCTGTCACTAGGATGTTTGGGGTCTATTGGAATATTTAAATTCATTAAAAAAACCGGCAAAGTGCGAGTCGGACTCGCACACGAAAGGTTCCTTACCATCAACCTTTATTTTTATTATGTTTTATTATAGCGGCAATAGAATTACACAATCTGTGAAAATTTGAACTGTCTACCTATTGCGGTTATTGAGATACAGCCCTCTGACAGACAGACGGACGGACGCACGGACAGTGGAGGCTTGGTAATAAACCCTTTGGGTACGGAACCCTAAAAACCAAAGACCGCATTCTATAAAGCCATAATCTCCCAAAATGTCACAACATCCCGAGCTTCCTCATCAAAGCTTTTAACTCCATAACCGCACTAGTGCAGTAATATACCACCACAATATTGCTGGTGTGACAGTAACGCCAGCGGTAACGTTATGTCATCAGTGAAATAACCGCAGGCAACGCCGCGAGACGGAAGACTAGTGGCTCCCGAAAATTGAGCAATCTGAAAATTGATTATTATTTAGGTGATCGCGCTTAAATTAATGATTTAATTGAAGGCTGTTGATAAATAATTAATCATCATCTTTGTGTCCATCTGTTACTTGGGGTCGACGCAACACGATTTTTTCTTGTATTCTATCCTGTCAGCCATCACGCTAACTCCCATTTGTTCATATCACTCTTCAAATAATCCATGTAAAGAAAAAATGTTGGTCTCATTCTCCTTATCCATCCATCCATAGTCATATTAGTTACTGTTTTAGTTACTTGCGTTTCATCCAATTAACAGCGAATATTATACCCCTTTACCTCCTTTTTGGGGGAGGCCTATATCCAGCAGTGGACGTCTTTTGGCTGTAATGATGATGATTATCCGATAAAATTCTAATGAGTGCCGACGATCTTTTTAAGTAATTTGGAGTCTTCATTTTTTTTACTTTATTTTTATTTATCTTAATTTTCTTACTTATATACGAATTAATTTAATATTTAAAGTCTTCTTCTTTACATTTCTATTACTCGTCATCTCTTTTCTAGCCATTTAATAAAAGTAAAATACACCGTTCATAACTTATTTGTATTCTACCCATGTGATATAACGCAGTCCATTACTGATTTGTTTTCTAGTCATGTGATTTTAAACAGTCTCTCACTGATTTGTTTTCTACCCATGTGATCTTAAACAGTCCCTCATTGATTATTGTTTTCTAGCCATGTGATATTACACATGTGATCTAACAGTCCATCACTGATTTGTTTTCTACCCACGTGATCTTACATTGTCCACTACTGTTTTGTTTTCTACCCACGTGATCTTACACTGTCCATCACTGATTTATTTTCTACACACGTGATCTTACACCGTCCATTACTGATTTGTTTTCTACACACGTGATCTTACACCGTCCATTACTGATTTGTTTTCTACCCACGTGATCTTACACCGTCCATCACTGATTTGTTTTCTACCCATGTGATCTTAAACAGTCCCTCACTGATTTATTTTATAGCCATGTGATATTACACAGTCCCTCACTGATTTGTATTATAGCCATGTGATATTACACAGTCTATCACTGATTTGTTTTCTACCCATGTGATCTTAAACAGTCCCTCACTGATTTGTTTTATAGCCATGTGATATTACACAGTCCATCACTGATTTGTTTTCTACCCATGTGATCTTAAACAGTCCATCACTGATTTGTTTTCTAGACATGTGATCTAACAGTCCATCACTAAAACACTAGGAACTGGTGACGAGCAGGGCGATTTAGAGGACTGTCTTCATGTAAATTTTGAAGTTCAAAAGTGCTGATTTTCAGCCTAGTTTAAATAAATTTGTTTTGATTTGGTTTTAATTCCTTGATTTGTTTTCTAGTCATATAATCTTACACATTTCATCACAGATTTGTTTTCTGGCCATGTGGTCTTACAGTCCCTAGGTAATTGATTTGTTTTCTGGCCATGTGGTCTTAAAGTCCCTAACTGATTTGTTAAAATTTATGTTATCCATCTTGATGAAATAAGATATAAAGACATTCATTAATTTATTTTTCAATAATACTCAGGTCATAAACAGACTTTTTAGATGGCCGAGAAAAAGTAAATTTGCATCAACTCTATCATCTTGATGAAAATTCACAGTCGAAATATCTAAATCTCATATACGTCTCCCTTAAAAAAAAAAGTTTCAGTCTTATCCAATTTCATGTTGAAAGACAAGTAGAACATATTATACGACTACCTCTAGTGCAGTATCTATAATATGTTTTGATTACATTGTAAAATTTCGAAATTTTATTGCGTATTTGCCGGTAATTACAAGGATATTCCTAATATTGGCTGATTAGTTTACAGAGTAAACTGGGTCAAAGTTCTAAACTGTTTAATAGGTAGTTTATTATGCTGGTTGTAGTTGCCAACTAAATCCTTTCCCTGCAAGATGCTATAGTACATGGTTACATAATATTAAGTCTTTGAAGCGAATGTTCTGAGTTAGGGTGAGCTTAAATGTTATTATTATTTTATTTAGGGTCTGTTGTGTATTTCATCGACACATTTTTAAAAATTAATGTTTAAAAGATTTTCGAAGTGATCGTTGGTGTTTAAAAAACTTTAAATATCAGTCAGTATGGAGACGATGCAAGCCCATTCAATTGGGGATCATTAAAATTTCAAATAATTATTACTTACATTGATGTACAAAAAATTTTTAAAGTCTAGGTACTCTAACCATCCAGGAGAATCCTTTTGAAAAAGCAATTTATTTTAAACATATCTTATTTGGCTCATTCTTTCTACAAAATATCTATGTCACAATAACTCATGCGATTTCAGAAAATATTTTTATTTCCCATTCAATATCCTGTTCACCTCTATCCTGGGAAATACCTCTCCAAAAAGTCAACATACCAGCTTTCCCAATACGTCCTCAGAAGGCTTCTATATTGTTGTGATCGTGACCGAAGTTCTATGGGGTCACATTCAGAACCTTAGCCTTTCCCATCGCCGTGTCACCTTCACCTCAATCAGTTGCACTCATTTAAATTTGCAGTAAAACTTTGTTACTTTTGGTTTCGCTGATTACTTTAAGTACAGAATTGAGGTTATTTGTATTAGGATCGTAAAATTTACAACTTGCAGCCCATAAAGTCTACCTCAGCTTATGCTTTTGCAAATATTTTGGTACAGTGACTGAGTGACTTACAGAAAACGCACAGCCGAATCTACTGGTCGAAGAAAGCTGAAATTTGGCATGTAGGTTCCTTGGGAAGTGTAGGGGAGCATTAGAGGATTTCCCGAAATTCCTACGGGAAAGGGGAAAAACGGGATATGCGTGTATAAAATCGCGGGCAGCAGCCAATAAATCTTAAAGGTTTAAATAAGCAAGATGAAAATTTACTGACATAATTATGCAGTTGGAAGGACAGTTGCTCTGGTGTAGTTTACTATACGGACCTTGTAGAAAACAGATCAAGCAATAGACAGAGTTCAAGCAATTTTGCCATACCCATTACTGGAATCAAAAGTAGCCCACAATTTTAGGACCTATTACATAGTTTGAAATGTATCGCGGGCAAAAAAAAAGAGAGAAGAAACCAAATTTAAGTCAAAATTAAGTTAGTATAACAGTCTTGGTATTGAGTCCGGAATAGGTTAGTGGGGTGCCTCGATTACATGTTTACTCAAATCACTGATAATGATACTACACTTTATGATTAGATTATAGATGACAAGCTTCCTTTTGATAAACATCATTGTTAATAGCAAGTTCCACTGTATTTGAGGCTCTTTTAACACTGAATAGAATTTACAACTTCTACGACACACCTGCAAACAAATCCACCATTCTAATACTTTCAATTTTTAATTCCAGTTCATCGTACTAGCCCTGGTATCGGCAGCTGCAGCAGCTCGCCTCGACAACTCCATCTACCTTCCTCCCAACGCTAGGTCTTCAAGTGGAGCCAACGCTGGTCTCGAAGCCCCCTTGGGTGGACAGGATTATTCAGCATACAATGCTGGAGGTCAAGGAAGACAGTCTGCTAGCAGTCAAGCTGAGATCTTGAAATATGAGAACGAAATCAATGAGGAGGGGTACCATTATGCTTACGAGACTAGTGATGGCACTAAGGCTGAACAACAAGGTGGGTGAAATATTTAATCAATTTCATGTGACTCGAACATTTAAAAATTATGCAGGAATGTTTGACCCTGGACTTTCCAGACTTTTAAATATGCCAAAGCTTTAAGATGCAACTTAGTTTCCAGATCTATGTAATCTTTAGACACTATTAAATCGATTGATAGATAATCCTACTAATATAGTCAATAAGCTCATACTGTTACTAACCAAAATGGATCTTGTCAAAAGTTGCCGTATTTGCTTACAAGTATAATACTACAGTAGATTTGACATCAAAGCATTACTTTCCTAAACTGTTTGCCTGTTTTTTTAGTTTTGTTCTTGTCTTAAACTTGGTCGTCCAGTCCTTTTTTTTACTGTTGACAGGCACGCGTTTGACCACTATCTCACCTGTAGGCAATCAACTTATGACGGGGCCCGCTAGGGCAGGTGCCTGCAGTGCTGGGGCTGCGGAATCTGTTCGAAAGGGGTGCCGTAGCCTTGGAACACAAAGGGCACCAGGAGGAACACGGATGGGTTTTAGTCAGTAAGAGTCTGACACTCCCTCTTGCTTTACCCAGAGCGGGAGGAGTCATTTGATGATTTCCCATCCTTTCAAAAAAAAAAAGGCAATCAATTTAGTGACTAATTAAACTATAACTTATTTTTAATCAAACATTACTTTGAGCGAAGGTCTAACAGGAGGTGCTATTTCAAGTTCATCTTTGAATGAAATAAAATTAGTCGCACCAAATAAAATCTCAACTACATTCGTGCTCAAAACATTGAATATAATAAACTTAAGATGTACATACAAAGCCATTACTTTACCCATAACATTTGAGGTAACTGGCATACATGCAATGAGAGTTATATCATGCTTGCATGTTAAATGTTAATGATCGTTAGTAACTCACTGCGTTTGCTATTTATTGTTACTTCATGAACTTTCCCAAATTGAGGCTTACGGTCCATGAGATGTAAACAAATGATTTAATGTTAGAAGAAATCATTATTTTTAGAGTTCCGTATTCAAAGGGTAAACAACGGAACCCTATTGCTAAGCCTCTGCTTAAGCCTTAACACTATAGACTTCATAAAGGATCTCCTGTACCTAATCTATAGGTAGAGGTCTATTATCTCCATTTTTTTTTTTTAATTTTAGTCTCAATATTTTCGGAAATAAGGGGGGGAATTGGTCATTTGTCGTCTTATTTCATGAATAACTTCAAAACTATTAATTTTAAAATTATTTAAAAAAATAAGTAAATTATTAAACAGTAAACATTTGATCTGATACTCGATATTGTTATACAAACTTTTTCTTTTAATTTTTCTAGTTTGACCCCCAAAAGTGACCCCCATACTAAAAAAAAAAATTACAAGCCAAATTTCAGCTTTCTACGACAATTCGTTTTGGCTGTTCGTTGTCTGTCAGTCACTCAGTAACGAAAGACTTTAATATTTAGTGACCAGCGTTTGCCCGCGACTTAGTACGCGTATATTATTATCCCGTTTTTCCCGTTCCCGTAGGAATTTCGGGAAATCTTCTTAGTGCTCCCCACACTCCTCAAGGAACCTACATACCATTTTTTAGCTTAATACGACCTGTATTTTCGGCTGTGCGTTTGTCTTTCGAGTTTATATTTTTAAAGTATAATGAACATATTATCTACTTAATCTAAAGTTTTCACCAAGCAATTGAAGAGGTCCATTTTAATAAACATCTTAGCAAATATAGGTAAAACATAATTATGACATATTAATAACTCTCCTAAGATAAATTCAAATAATCATGCCTTTATCACTACATCTATATCTATACTAATATATAAAGCTGAAGAGTTTGTTTGATTGTTTGTTTGTTTACTTGAACGCGCTAATCTCAGGAACTACTGGTCCAATTTGAAAAATTCTTTCAGTGTTACCCATTTATCGAGAAAGGCTATAGACTATATATCATCACGCTAAGACCAATAGGAGCGGAGCAGTAATGAAAATTGTGACGCAAACGAAGTTGCGCGGGTCAACTAGACTAATACCTAATATTATAAAGAGAAAAGATTTGTATTTTTGTATGTAACGAATAAACTTAAAAAACTTCTAGACCGATTTGAATAAATCTTACAGCAATAGATAGCTACATTATCAGCGAGTAACATAGGCTATATTTTATCCCTGTACTCCTACGGGAATGGGAACCACGCGGGGGAAACCACGTGACGTCCGTTAATACATTATAATCAACAAGACCCGATACTTGGCCGTGTTGAATCCAAAAATTCCAATAACTTTATCAATTACCAACAATTCACAACTATTCTTATTATAGCCAAGTTGTATCAAGTTACTTACATCCAGTAACGTAACGAAACCATAGCGCGATCTAACTCGATCCCAACGCCATCTAGTTATAAATTCGGAATTAAACGATATGGGCTGTAAAATGCTGCAGATCGTTGTATTGGTTAATTCCATATTTGAAGAAGAAAACTGGCAACAATAGTTATGTCGCCGTCCTCGGAGAATAAAAAGATAATTGAAAAAACAGAAACAAAATATGTTTAAAAAACCGGCCAAGTGCGAGTCGATCTCGCCCACCGAGGGTTCCAAACAAAATTTGTATCTACAAATTACTTTAAGTAAAGTCTATATTTTTATGACTAAATTACAAATGTATAGTTTTCAGACTTTTCCCTACACTTGTAGTGCAAGACGGTATTGAAATTGAAAATATTTAATCCAGACCAAGCACACAGTAAATTATACAGGTCCATATTATGTTAGTAGGTAGATACTATGTTATGTTAGAGCTATGTTAGTAAATTTTAAAATAATTATATTATGGCGAGTAACAATTATTTTAAATTTTAAATTTCGTGATTCTAGGTCAACTGGGGTTTTCGACCCAAAACCTATAGGGTACTTCAAGTTAATCTAGAATTGTCAATTTTGGTTAAAAGCAAGGTCTTACAGTATAAGTAAAGGGAAAATTCCGGAAAAAAAAATAGTAGAAAATAAAGGTAATTTTTTGTACTTACAAATTCAGGATCTTGGTTTAATACGCCTAATAGGGATTTCAGTATCCGATATAAATTTCAACTAGTTAGGTCCACCCGTTCCAGAGAAAATCGGTGGTGACACACAGACAGACAGACGGACAAGAAAGTGATCTTATAAGGGTTTCTTTTTTTATCTTTTGAGAGGGTGAGGGGTTAACACTTTTTGTGATTTGTGTATCATCATCATCATTATATTAGTATCATTATCATATCAGTCAAAAGACGTCCACTGTTGGACATAGACCTCCCCCATAATGGAGGGGGTTTGCCATAATCGCCACGCTTGGCAGGCGGGTTGGCGATCGCAGTGTATAGTGTTGTGTTTTACAAAGAACGCTGCTCCCCATTCTCTGGCGAGTCCCTTAGTCGCCTCTTACGACACCCACGGGAAGTGATGGAATGGTATTATTCATTTACGGCACCATACGGCCCCGGCTGACACCATACGGTGGAATTTTAGTATAGATTTGGTTAAAACACGACATTCCATTTAATGATTCCAGGCCGTGTTATCCCCGGTGCTCAACCAGAGGAAGGTTCCCTTGCGGTGTCGGGCTCGTACTCCTACATCGGTGATGATGGCCAGACCTACACCGTCACCTACACAGCTGACGAGAACGGCTTCCACGCTGAGGGCGCTCACCTGCCCACCCCCCCTCCCATCCCTGAGGCGATCCTGAAGAGTCTGCAGCTCACGGATACGAGTAGCTCTCAAGGTATGTTCAGTTTAGTTTTAATTAACATTTGATTTTTTTTTAATACACTTACTCTAAAATTGTCTCCTGCCACACCGCTTTTAGGCACTTGTCTCACCGCCGGCGAGGAAACGAGTAGCTATCGAGTATTTGCTCGCTGAGGAAAGGGACAAAATATCTCGTGTGAGTAAAAGAGATATACATTCACAGTCGATAGCTGGCTGTTCACACTGCCGGTGAGCGGCTCTTACCTCTAGTTGATCGCAGCGACAAGAGCTATCAAAGATTTTACTCGCTCAGCGATTCTGGCGATACTCGCTTGACGGTTAGAACTGACAAAACAATGGTATTTTCTACCTTTAGTGCGGGTCGAAGCGAGTATTGCGAGTAAAAGCCTGTCGCACGAATGCACTCGCTGAAAGTAGAGCGTCAAAACAACCAAAACTTTTCACTCGCTACTCGCTGATCGCCGACGGTGAGACATGTGCTTGAGGATCGCAAAAATCAAACGAACCACCGTTTTTATTTTTGACATGTGGAGATTTGTCATTGCAGTCCCTCGGCTCCATAACGGTCTTGCCTTCAGGCGTCTATTCCGCCTGGACTGCAAAGGCCAAGTTTGACCAGTGTCAAATTGCTTTATTTACTGCATTTTGTCGCAAGTGGGCAAACAACACCCTTTTATTCCATGGAGAGACAATTTATATAGGACACTGACACGAATACTTGTTACATGAATACTTTTGGCTGCTATTGATATTCCCATGTCTAATGGACAAATCTAATAATACTGGCAGACCTAGGGATTGGACACAGAACCCCATGCTCAACATCAACAGTTGTGCTTGCAAGTACTAGACCAAACAAAAGTATTTGAAAGAAAATTGCTGATAAATTTTTGGTGTTCTTATACAAGGTTTTTGGCCGTAGTCTTGATGTTTGGAATGAGCGTTTTATTTGTGTGTATTCTTTATATGCTTTTTTTGATACCCAGCATATTTTATTGGGTTATAATTTCGACTACGGAAGTAAAACATTCATTTTGTTGCTGGGGACTTTTTTGGCCACTTCTTCTCCACAGCTAAAACACTAGGAAGTGGTGACGGGCAGGCGTTTTGGGGTTTGTCTTTTGTAAAACTTGACGTTCAAAAAGTACTGTCTCTCAGGCTAATTTAAATAAACGACTTTTTATTTGATTTTGATTTCATTTTATTTATACAATTTCTTTTCAGGTGCTTACGACAGCAGAAAAAGCAGCTACGATGCCGACGCGGGCTACTAAAACTAACTCAAACAATTTACTAACATACTTAAACTAAAAATTAGAGTAACGACTTAGTCGTTGACTGTACAAGCCATAATACAGTCAGGCACAAAATTTAAACGATAAGTTATTATGTAGTATCTCAGTGATCGATTGGACGAAGTGGCCAGTACCTGTACGTAGTCGTTAATGTTATTATTTTGTAATAAAACTCCTTTGTAAATAGTTTTGTCTTTTATTTTCATCTTTAATTTTTGGTTAAATTTGAGTGTATCTATATGACCTGTTAATTTTAAAGTACGTAAGACTACAAAATATCTTGATAAATAAACTAATAGTTTAGTTTAGTAGATAAATTGTCAACTGAACATTTGGAATACTTCTTTTATACGCCATTTTATTACAGTCCATAATATCTCTGAATGAATTTGGGAAATTATAAACTATCAAATTTTGATGCGTAAAAAATTATTCCAAATGACAGTTCCAGTTGACAATTAATCGAAAGTTTACTATCTCTCAAGTTATTTTATAATCTCATGGTGTTTGCTATTTTCCGGTGACATATTTATTTATTTAAGGACAACCAACAAAGCATTCACCAGAATACATGTTGAGGTACACATATTCGTACATTTTATAGTGTAGCCTTAATAACAGGCTGCCTTAATACATTAAACATAGAATTAGGATATGTAGAGTAGTTACATAACAGATACAGAGGGGCTCTGCCCCGCCGCCGGGCTGCGGATCTTCACCGATGGATCAAAAACAGGTACAGGTACTGGTGCGGGGATCTTCTCAGAGGATCTCAATATCCACATAGCCACACCATTGGGGGTCCACAACACAGTGTTCCAGGCTGAATGTATGGGCATTTCTCTGGCGGCAACAGCCATCCTAACCAGGGAAGTTAAGGACCACTCAATACGACTCGGACAGCATGGCCGTCCTGCAAGCTCTGAACAGCCACACAGTGAACTCTGGGTTGATTCTCGAGTGTCACCAACGTCTCAACCAGGTTGGTAGACACAAAGTAACCATTCAAAACAACCAGACACAAATAAAAATGGATATTTTAGCAACACAACACACAGCTAAGAATTTCGGTCAATTTTGGAAGGAAACCGGTAAACTGAGTCCAAGGTCGGGCGTTCCAGTGAGCGTCGAGGGTAGTAGTGGGCCCGATGAGATTGCCAACCTGTTTAAGGAGCACTTTAAGGTCTGTTCACCTTTAGCAACTGGGAATAAAGAGACTGAGTCACATAAGGCACGATGCGAGGACATGTTCGTACAGATTACAGGTAGGGATGTTGCGCAGGCGGTGAAACGCATGAAGCGAGGAAAATCCCCTGGCCATGACTCATTGAGCATAGAACACTTGCAATATGCGGGCGACCACTTGCCAAGGGTGCTAGCCATGCTTTTTACCTTCTGCGTGGGACACTCATACTTACCTGATGCGTTGGTGAGAACCATAGTTGTCTCTATTATTAAGAACAAGACAGGGGACGCTTCGAGTCTGAATAATTACAGGCCTATTTCGCTCGCAACTGTGATTGCTAAGGTACTGGATAGTGTGATTGACAAATATTTAGATAAACAGCTTAAATCACATGACGCTCAGTTCGGATTTCGGACTGAGCTGTCTACTGAAACAGCTTTAACTTGTACGTAGATCGGCTGGTCCGTGAGCTCAGCGGTACCCAGATAGGTTGTTCGATTGATGGAGTTTTCCTTAACAATATAAGTTACGCTGACGACATGGTGTTGCTGAGCCCATCGATCAGTGCCCTCAGGCGCTTAATTAAGTTATGTGAGTGCTTTGCGGAGGCCCATGGGCGCAGGTATAACACGGCCAAGAGTGAGATGATGGTGTTCAAGTCCGGTACGAAGAGCTATGACACCGTACCTCAGGTCACATTGAATGGCAGTGCTCTCAAAAGAGTGGCGCAATTTAAGTAAGTACCTGGGCCACTGGGTCACCGAGGCCCTCACAGATAACGTGGATATTGAAAGGGAACGCAGGGCATTGTCAGTCAGAGCACTTCCCTCTATAGATGGCCGATTCACAAAACAAGCCCTAAGACTGACTAAAAAACAGTTGCGTTCAGTCACAGCCGTTACAACTGGCCACGAGTCTTTTAATAAACACCTCTATGCTATAAGAGTCACTGACAGCCCGCTATGCAGAGCCTGCATGGAGTAGAATGAGACAGCAGCACACCTGCTTCTAAGCTGCCCGGTAGTCGTGGATTACAGGGCAAAGTACTTCGGAAACCCAGGTACCCTCTGCGAGATAGTTGGTAACACCAAGGCGTTGCTGGCCTTCCTTGGGGAGCTGGGGCGGATCGAATGACGCATTTGTCCCACCTGCACGCAAAATACGCGCTTAGTCGTGGAGTTGCAGAAACCAGCCCGATTTACTTACATACATACATAACAGATTTGGCTTATTTAGATAGGTTGGATGCATCAAGTTAATCAAATTTGTTCTACGTTGTACCAGTAAAGAAGCAATAACAATATTTTTTTAATTATTGCGTAAGTTAAAAAGCCACTTACACTATTTTTTTTCGTCTGTATGATAATGCCTATGCAAGATAGACTTGACTTTATGTAAAGAGTAAGACATATCAATGTCTACACTGGGTGAGCGTGACAGGCGACTAAATTGACCCTGCATTCTGTTAATGGTGGAAAAATTACCCAGATTGGTTTTAAAGCTCTTAGCGCAAAACAAGTGAAATCTAGACTTACGAGCAAGTTTGTAAGGCACATTTATATTTATCTGACTCAGTAACCGCGGACAATCAATGTGAGTGTTTATTATTTTGTACAAGAACAGATGATCTAGGATCATGCGGCGATTTTCCAGACTCATAAGTTTGAAATCCGCCTAAGGCATTAAGTCCGCCTCTGTACATCTGTGTGCGTAAAGTGAAATAATAAATGTTTCAAGCGTGAGCTGTAACTAGTTAAATGTCTGACCATATTGCAGTGATATGACAAGAGCCAAAGAAATCTTTTCTGCACTGATTCTTAACGACGGTTATGTATTGCGTAGAATGGAGTCCAAACTATGCTGCAATACTCTAAGCTTGATCTGACTATTGAGTTAAAGATTGCAATTTTAGTTGGGACACGTTTAAAATATTTACAGTTACGCAAAACGAAACCCAACATCTTAAACCCTTTAGTGGCAATTTTATCAACGTGAATATTAAACCAAAGCTTATTGTCAATATGAACACCCAAATCCCGAATTGTTTCTTTCTGGAAAATAATTTTGTCCACAGCACAATTAATTTTGTACAGCTAAGGAGTGGAACTCCCTGTCGAAGTCTGTGTTTCCTGATAGCTACAACCTGGGAGTCTTTAAATCAAGAGTGAATAGGTTATTTCTAGGCAAGCGTGCTCCATCTTCGACCACATCCTCGCTTACCATCAGGTGAGATAGTGGTCAAACGCGTGCCTATCAATAGTAAAAAAAAAAAGAATAATTTGTCATTACGAAAATATGGGTCCTTTTTCCTAGAAAAATGTACGTGATTGCATTTTTGAGCATTAAGTAGCATGTTATTGTCCGAACACCTCTGCGAAAAACGGTCTAGGTCTTCTTGGAGTTTATATGGATCCTGATTGCACTCTATTCGTTTTATAATTTTTAGATCATCCGCGTATACCAAAATATATCTTTAAGTGTACAAAACAAGACGCAACGCGCATAGAATTATCATCATCTGCCTAGCCTTTTCCCAACTATATTGGGGTCGGCTTCCAGTCAAACCGGATTTAGCTGAATACCAGTATTTTACGCGGAGCGACTGCCTACCAGACCTCCACAACCCAGTAACTGGGTAACACGGTACTTCATGGCAAGACTGGAGTCAGATTTACTAGCTTCTGACTATCCGTAACGACTGCCAAAGATCTAAAAATGACAGCCGGGACCAACGGCTTAACGTGCTTTCCGAGGCACGGAGGAAACTCGCTATGTTAAGATAGTCACCCATCCGCAGACCAACCTTGGCAAGCGTTGCTTAACTTTGAAGATCGACCCGTGCGGCTGTTATTATCCAGCCACGAGCTTCTACGCGCATAGAATGTTCTTTATTTAAGCGTGAAAGCAGAACCTATTATTATAATCTAAACCATTATGAGTAACTGGTATGCCAAATCTTGTTCTAGAATTATGAATATCAATACGTTATTGATTAAACGCCTACCAATTCTACCTTAGCAGGAGAAAATATGCAACAATGTGCTAAACTAAACGTATAGGCGTTGATTTGGGATTATCGTTCTTTGTAAGTCTCAGCAGATGGCGACACCTACGTCATTTATTTTTGATATCTCGATTACTTTTAGCTACAGATCCACCTTTTATCGTGTCATTAAATCGGGTTGTACAGACGAAAGTATTAAATCACTAGTTGACCCGCGCAACTTCGTCTGCGTCACAATTTTCATTACTGCTCCGCTGCTATTGGTATTAGCGTGATGATATAAAGCCCATAGCCTTTCTCGATAAATGGCCTATCTAACACTGAAATAATTTTTCAAATCGGACCAGTGGTTCCTGAGATTAGCGCGTTCAAGTAAACAAACAAACAAACTCTTCAGCTTTATATATTCGTCATCATCATCTACCTAGCCTTTTCCCAATTATATGGGGGTCGGCTTCCAGTCAAACCGAATTTAGCTGAATACCAGTATTTTACGCGGAGCGGCTGCCTACCAGACCTCCACAACCCAGTAACTGGGTAACACGGTACTTTATGGCAAGACTGGAGTCAGATTAACTGGCTTCTGACAATCCGTAACGATTGCCAAAGATCTACAAATGACAGCCGGGACCAACGGCTTAACGTGCTTTCCGAGGCACGGAGGAAACTCGCTATGTTAAGATGGTCACCCATCCACCGACCAACCTTGGCAAGCGTTGCTTAACCTTGAAGATCGACTCGTGCGGCTGTTATTATCTAGCCACGAGCTCCTCAAGCTTCATATATACGCTTTATATATTAGTAATATATAGATTTTTAAAGATTAGTGAGATTTTTTTTTTATTTGTTTGTTTCTTAGTTTTTTTGTTTATTTGTTTTTTTGTTTGTTTGTTTACCTACGCTTCGTAATTTCAGTAAGGCATGATTTTGTTGGATAGGCCTATTGTTTTGAAGCTAAATTAATGCAAAATTAAAAGCAATGAGATCAGAGCTTTCATTACAATACGCCGTTAACCAGTCACCGAGATTCCATCAACCATCGATCAACAGACAAATTACTCATGATCTCACCAAAGGGTATAGTTGACCTTGCGAATAACAGTTATTTAACCATCGGTTAAGAATTCGTCACGAGTAATCGTATGCTGATGCTGACTAGCAAGAGGTGAAGGAACATCAATGTAGACGTACGATGTAAATTGCGATTGCGATTGCAAGGCGACTGTTGCGAGAACTTTGCTGGAGTTGCTGATGAAGATTTGAAACTGGCAATCACAGGCTGAAATAAGCCTATCGTTAAAAATGTAGATTTTTTTTTTTATGTCAGTCTAACGCCTAAGGGCAAGATTTTGCTAAAAACCACGAAAACAAAGTGAATTAGAGAACAACAAATGTGGTTAGTATAATTCCAAACTCATCAGCAACCATGTCAAAATTACAACTGGTTGCTTCAATCATTTGTATGATGATATAGCTTGCCCGGTAATTTCGCATTTACACGGACCGCGGATGAAACCCATTGATCATGCGTACTGAGATGGACAAATGTAATCGTCATTTGCTGTATTAGTAACTGTGACTAAGAATTCGCAGTAATTTCTCACTTATCTGCAATGTTGATTGATAGATATGTGGAATTTTAAAATTGATTTTAGTGACACGAAAAACTGTGTTAGTTTAGTTTATGTTGTTTTGATCACTCATCATCATCTGCCTAGCCTTTTCCCAACTATATTGAGGTCGGCTTCCAGTTAAACCGGATTCAGCTGAATACCAGTGTTTTACGTAGAGCAGCTGCCTACCAGACCTCCACAACCCATTAACTGGCTAACACAGTACTTCCTAGCAAGACTGAAGTCGGATTCACTGGCTTCTGATAATCCGTAACGACTGCCAAAGATCTACAAATGACGGCTGGGACCAACGGCTTAACGTGCTTTCCGAGGCACGGAGGAAACTCGGTAATGTTAAGATGGTCACCCATCCACAGACCAACCTTGGCAAGCATTGCTTAACCTTAAAGATCGACCCGTGCGGCTGTTATTATTTAGCCACGAGCTCTTCGTTGTTCTGATCACTAGTATCAATAATGAAAATACTCTCTATTGAATACCGGAGTAACATTGGTTATGGAGCAGATTTGGAAAAAAAAAGTACTTTTGCAATTGTGTCGTCATCATCACCATTCAGCCGAAAGACTCCACTTCTGAACATAGGCTCTTCCTCAAGCGTCGCCACAACAACCGGTCCTGTGCGTCTCGCATCCATCGGCTACCCGCGACCCTTATCAGTAGTGCTGTAATGTAACAAAATGTTCGTATCTCGACAGCAGAATCCAAGGTGATGTATCAAATTCGTATTAGTATAAGACTTATGTTGTGTGCAATAAAGCTCACTTTGTGAGCTTCATCACTCGGGTGAAGCTCGATATTGAAATAGTTATTTACATAACAGACTAGCGGTTATCGGTTCATCTGGTCGCGTCTTCCGGTACGCGGTCGCCATTGCAGAACTTTTTAGCCCCATCGACCATCTGTCATTAACGAGCACGAGCGAACGAGTTCAATTGTGTACGTAGTTTGTTACATTGGAAACCAAGCACCATGGAAGGACCCATGATAGTAGGCCAAGTTCCAAACGTCGAGATCTGCGGACGTACGAATGTTTTCGATAGCGGAAGAACCTCTTTTTCTGTCTTTTTGACAATCGTTTGTCTTGAGGCACATACAGAGTTGATACGACAGAGGGGCATTAAATTAAACTACGTATACTATACGTGTACAGTATTAATTCGATACGGTACAAAAACAAAAAGCGCCATAAATGAGAAAATATTTTTTTTCAAACAAACTAAATAGCTTGCAAATCCGAATAAAACGCAACCACCCTTTGTAAAAAAAAAGACACTGACCTTAGATACCGCTAGGTAACAAAGCGGCAACGTCGCGCGCGCGCCGGAGCGCGGTGTGCGGTATCTCGTGTGCTCGGTGGGGGCCGGGCCGGGGTGGCGGCCGGCGACTTAGGCCTCCGCTCGCACTGGCTTTTATGTTAGGTAACGTTTCGAAGTACGCGCACAAAAACAAACACACTAAATTTTAAAATTTTCGATGTGTCCTCCATTTACATTGATGCACAAATTATACCGACGGAGAATATTGTTATTTATTTTTCTAATTAGATCAGTATCACTGTCCGTCGCTAAGCACTTTAATTTGTGAAATGCTAAAATAATCCTATTTTTTAACTCATCAATTGTATTTACCTCTGAGGCATACACTTCACCCTTAACCCCCACAAAAAGAAATCCATGGGAGTGAGGTCCGGAGATACTAATACTAAATAATAATAATCCCAAGTTACGTGTCCTATCACCATAAAAAACAGTCAATCACAAAAAAAAAACACAAATACTAAATAATAATAATCCCAAGTTACGTGTCCTCTCACAATAACAAAATAAAATCACAATTCTTTGCGCGCGAATTCCACAAACCCTACGTTCCCAAACGACAGCGTCGGCGTCACTGAGGCCCCACTTACCGATCGCAAAAAAACAAGGATGCAACTAACTGACCTAGTTCTATTTCATTCAAATGCGCTACGTTCGTCGCTTTCGTAGTGAAAGTGCAAGTGTGTGTGTATTGATTGCTTCCTTGTTTGCATTGCCAATTTTTAGTGAATGTCCTTCGACATGCGTCAGAGCGGCAACAACGCATCGTAGATTCATCGTTGTAAGGTGCATGACCTATGCTTAGACGATATTCAGCTGTTAGAAAAGATACATCGTGTTCAAACCGTGCAAAAACTTTAAAAATCATTTGCGACTAAACTACTGCTCCTAATTAATTTATTTTTGGTACAGAGCTTGAAAATGGTACCTAGTATAGGCAGTTTCAAGGAAAGCCCCTCTGTCGTATCAACGTTGTATAATACGAGTATAACCCGTCTGCCTTCAAAGCAAGAGTGAACAGGCATCTTCTGGGCACGCTCGCTCCATCATAGACCTCATCCATCGCTTTCCATCAGGTGTGTTTGTGATCAAAAGCAAGCCCATTCCTCAATAAATTAGTTGTCTGTAAAGTTAGTGGACTGACGATAATTTAACTTAATAACTTCGTAAGAAAACAATTGAACTCTTAATAACCGATTGTGCCTCTCTATCGGTTTTATCGCGCTCATGCTCTCGGACCGTAACACTTTCGTGCGCGCGTTTCGCGTCCAAAAAAGGCACTGAACAAGAGATTTTTCGTAGGAACACGTGTAACAGAATACAATGTAAAGATAATCGTGAACTAAAGTGACACAATTCCATTAAATTAATTTTACCTTATTGACGTAACCGTCGTTGCTTCGAATCGTAATATTAATTCACCGTACCTACACATTATTCTTGTAAAATTATGTCATACCGTTAGGTACCAACGTAAAATTTATTTATAGGTAAGTACCTATGTATTCTTATTATAATTATTCATTCATAAACTGTTTAATTGCTAGCTTTTTTTGTCATTTAAGTATAGTATCTACATAAGAAGAATTTTAGAAAATTCCTTCATCATAATCAAAATCACGCAATCCTCGGCTTTTAATGTCCAGCTGCTGAATTTTTAAAACAATATAATCAAAACTAACGACCCTATAGTCACATAAACGTTTCTGTTAAACGATTCGGTGATAAACGTTAATTTATCTCCCTAACAGCACATTCCGAATTTAATAAAAATGCAACTTATTTCAATCCTAACTACGTCAAAATATTAAACCGCAGATAACAAGTTCCAGGAAGTACTTTATCAATTTCGGAAATACCATAACCCTTATCAAAACAGTACTAAATAAATCCAGACAGACACAAAAACCCCAAATAAGATAAGCATGTTTTCTGTCCAAAATAATGATTGCCATGAAAAAATTGGGACATTATTCTCAATATTATTATCAAGATATTATTTTCACCAACGATTTTTTTTAACAAAAAAAGACAACTCCTTTCAGTACCTCTTACATCGCGACAAAAAAAGATCATCATCTGCCGAGCCTTCTCCCAACTATACTGGGGTCGGTTTCAAGTCAAACCGGATTCAACGAAATACCAGTATTTTACGTAGAGTGGCTACCAGACCTCAACAACCCATTAACTGAATAACACGGTACTCCTTGGCAAGACTGGCGTCAAATTTTCGGGCTTTTGACTATCTGTAACGACTAAACGAAGAAGATCATACCAGGATATAAATGCACGAATTTCACCAGGGAAACTACGACATAATTTCCACAAAACTTGAGAGCAGAGCTTGAAGCTTGAGTCATCGCTCGGCTGACAAAGTGGGTGAAACCGTATTTTGTTGTCCCATACATGAATACTGAAAAACCATGCAAAAAGTGTTTGGAAGTGTCGTAAACAGTGAAATCTGCATAGAAATACTTTTATACTATTGACTTACAACAATAACTTGATGGTGTAGTGCGTGCTTTTATAAAATCTAGATAGAAGCAATCGGAATATAGTCCTATCTACCGTCAGTGGCAAACCGACTGAGCGACTCGATCGAACGCGTAAGTGCCCTGTGTTACACGGCGCTTACGCGAACTCGCCGTGCAGCCGTCAACTTCACCTACTGCAGGCCTTTTTTAGTGTGCGTTTGTGTTCAAGAATCGTGCCGTTATTGTCTGGGCCTTTATTAGTGAATTTCAAAGGCAGTGTCGATCGTTTTCGACTGCTACGCCCGCTGTGGCTCGCTGTGGAGACACTAGTCGGCGATACCTATATAACCAGTTGATTTAAAGGAGTAGTGACGTCACACTATTTGCCTGGACTAGCTACGACTTTAAATGCGTGAGCGCACCAATATCTAACAAACTGTCGTTGTTTTCCTTTTTGAATAAAACTATTAAAAAAAATGACTCAACGTACACCACCGAAGCTCGGCACAAACAGATAATTTAGGGGGGGGGGGGTTGTTTACGGGATTTAGTCTACATAGTTAGACCCTGCTAAAACTGTTGGTTATCTCAGAAACAAAGGTTAGAACTGCATTCCGAGTGTTTCATCCATCTGCACCTATTAATCACAATCAGATTTTAAGATCACGTTTATGTAAAATGATGACAAAGCCAGCTCAATGTTTGCATGAACCCTTTAGTCATCAATTTCCATTAACTATTTGACCGTCATAAATACCGTCATCCGTCATCGTCAGAACCGTCATCGTCAGAAATATATTACAATACATAAAACTAGTCTAGTCTTCTTGAATGATTTCAAAGAATAAAAACAGGTGTGAGGTATATGTATGCCTTCTGCTATCATTTTATACCTGCAGCCTGTGGAGAGTTCAGTATAATAATGTATTCAGGGTGATGGGGTCGGGAGTCGCAGGACGATTCTCGGCCACCGTAGGCGCGGGCCTGCAGACGGCGAGCATTGGGTGGCTCGGCGTCTGTCAGAACCAGGCCCGGGTCGACGGCGCGCTGTATTCCACGCGCGTCTCGTAGAGCTGTCAGCATAAGAGACGGGGCCCGCTAGGGCCAGTGCCTGCTGTGGCTGCGGACTTTGTTCGAAAGAGGCACCGTACGCTGGAACGCAAAGGGCACTAGGAGGAACACGGATGGGTTTTAGTCAGTAAGAGTCTGACACTCCCTCCTGCTTCACTCAGAGCGGGAGGAGATTTGATGATTTCCCATCCTAAAAAAGAAGGGTGTTGATGGGGCTACCTCGCTATTGCAGTATGTTAGCAATGTTTGCAGAATCATAAGTCGATATTATGCCATAATTATAAAAAGAGCTGCATCTTTGATGCGCAGAGTGAGAGCTGTAAGGACTGTTCCTTACAGCTACCTGAGGGTCATTGCTGAACGTATTGCGAGTATGGAGGTACTGGATTCGCCTACATATGCGATGATTATTATAGTTTGTTTTGTTTTCCTACGTCTGTATCCTAATTATATAAAACTAGTTGACCCGCGCAACTTCGTTTGCGTCTCAATTTTCATTACTGGCTCCGCTCCTATTGGTCTTAGCGTGATGATATATAGCCTATAGCCTTCCTCGATAAATGAGCTATCTGACACTGAAATATTTTTTCAAATCGGACTAGTAGTTCCTGAGATTAGCGCGTTCAAGTAAACAAACAAACAAACTCTTCAAATATTAGTATAGATATAGATTCTTCCGTTGCTAAGTGTGTGAGTGACAGACAGACGACGCACAGCCGAAACGAAAACGGTCGTAGAAAGCTGAAATATGGCACGAGTTTCTTTGAAGAGTGGATGGGAGCACTAAGGAAGGATTTCCCGAAATTCCCACGGGAACGGGAAAAAACGGGATATGCGCATACGAAGTCGCGGGCAAAATTAAGCTTGTTACTAACATAGGTAGATACAAGCAGACCAGCTGTACAGTATTCTTGTGCCTACCCGTCATCCTCTTTAGGCTATGGAGCCCCCCTGAAGTATGGAGGAGCATATTGGTTACAGTATCTTTATTACTAGCAGGCAAATTACGCCAAAAACTAACGCCCGGATGTTCGTTTTTAGGGTTCCGTACCCAAAGGGTAACCAACGGAACCCTATTACTAAGCTCTGCTGACCGGTTGTCTGTCAGTGGACTTATATCTCATGAAACGTAATAGATAAACATTTGAAATTTGCGCATAATGTGTATTTCTGTTGCCGCTAAAACAACAAATAACGATGGTACGGAACCCTTCATGCGCGAGAACAAAACCAAAACTAAAACATCACTACATATTACTCGTATACGACTAAAACAAAGTCCTTCGCCGCGTCTATCTGTCTGTCTGTTAACGATAAACTCAAAAATTACTGCACCGATTTTCATGTTGTTTTCACCAATTGATAGAGTGATTCTCGATGAAGGTTGTAGTATATAATTTGTCAAGTTTTTGTATACATTGGCTAAAATATAATGGTATTTACTGGAGGTGTCGGAAAAAAATAAGCCGTCTTGGGGCTTTCTGCGAAAACGCGGGCGAAGCCGCGTAGCAATTACACGTTTGAAAAAAACTTAACGGGAACGGGAAAAATGAGATATGCACGTACGAAGTCGTGGGAAAAAATATTTTGCTTACAATGTGTTTACCAATATACTACTCTGTCAAGAAAGTACCGGGAAAAGATCAATAATACACAAAATGTCTGTTATTCATCCAAATTTATTTTATCACCTTCAAAGTATGCTCCTTTAGAAACGATACACTTGCGCCAACGAATAATCCATTCATCAAAACATTTTTTAAACGCTGCTTCCGGAATTGAGTTGAGTTCTCGCCGCGAATTCTCCTTTATGTCTTCTATCGATTGAAAACGGTTCAGTTGGAAGGCGCCACTCCGAAGCTTGTTGACTAGTTTGCATGTCAAACTCGTAAACCCACGTCTCGTCACCAGTAACAATGCGTTTCATGAATGTTGGGTCCGAACTGATTCGTTCTAGCATGTCCTCAGCGACTTTCATGCGATTGAGTTTTTGGAGAAAATTCAGATCTTTTGGGACTAGCCGAGCAGCAACATGTTTCATACCCAAATGATTAGTTAAAATGGTACGGATCGACTCGTGAGATACAGAAAGTTCGGCGGCTATCTCTCTCAGAGTTGAATGGGGATTTTCAGTCACTATTTCCTTCACTTTTGCGATGTTAACTTCAGTTGCAGACGTTGACGGCCTACCAGAGCGAGGCAAATCTTCCATCACATCTCGACCGCTTTTGAACGCTTTGAACCACTCATAAGCACGAGTTTTTGATAAAGTCGATTCACTGTAAGCCTTCTGTAACATTTTCAGTGACTCCGAACACGAAATTCCATTGGCGATGCAAAATTTAAGACAAACTCTTTGTTCGATATTTTTGTCTATTATGAAATTCGCAATACACACTATATATGATATTACTAAAACCAGCACTGTATTTAATATAAATAACAGATGCAACTCAAACTCCGCGCCAAAATGGAAAACAGTTGTGCCAATCTAACAACTACAAAAAAAACAAAAATTTGAATTTGGAACCATAAACAAATCATCCATTCCCGATACTTTTTTGACTGAATGTATATCGCCCAAATCATGTCACCAAAACCTTTGGCAAGATGCTATTTTTGACCGACTTCCTCCTATTTTTTTTTGTAATTTAAGAATTATTTTTAGAGTACCGTAACTCAGTCGACAAAACGGAACCATTATAGGATCACTTTGTTAACTATCTCTCTCTCCGTCAGTCAAGACCCTTTATCTTAGGAACGCGTGGAGGGATCAAGCTGTATTGTTTCTTGGATCTGTGAAAGAATCAAACTTGTAAGTCAACGCAATCTTATTGATAAATCTATATCTATATCTATACTAATATATAAAGCTGAAGAGTTTGTTTGTTTGTTTGTTTACTTGAACGTGCTAATCTCAGGAACTACTGGACCGATTTGAAAAATTCTTTCAGTGTTAGACAGCCCATTTATCGAGGAAGGCTATAGGTATAAAGCTGAAGAGTTTGTTTGTTTGTTTGTATGTTTGTTTGTTTGTTTGTTTGCTTGAACGCGCTAATCTCAGGAACTACTGGTCCGATTAGAAAAATTCTTTCAGTGTTGGATAGCCCATTTATTGAGGAAGGCTATAGTCTAGAACATCACGCTAAGACCAATAAGAACGGAGCAGTAATGAAAATTGTGACGCAGACGATGTTGCGCGGGACATCTAGTTAAATATATATAAATAGGGTGACTTATAATTAGTGACCGATACTTAAACATGTGATTGTACACATGATACCAAACAACTTTTACTATAGGACCAAACCTGAAATCGCGATAAAAATCTACTGTTCAGTACATTTATGTTCACCTACTAACTGGTCAAAATGTACTCTACCTACTGCTAATTTTTTTTCGTGATTTCATGTTGGTCCCATAGTAAACGTTGTATGTTATCATGAGTACAATCACGTGTTAAAGTCATCATCATCATCTGCCTAGCCTTTTCCCAACTACATTGGGGTCGGCTTCCAGTCAAACCGGATTCAGCTGAATACCAGTGTTTTACGTGGAGCGGCTGCCTACCAGACCTCCGCAACCCATTAACTGGGTAATAGGGTATTTCTTGGCAAGACTGGAGTCAGATTTACTGGCTTCTGACAATCCGTAACGACTGCCAAAGATCTACAAGTGACAGCCGGGACCAACGGCTTAACGTGCTTTCCGAGGCACGGAGGAAACTCGGTATGTTAAGATGGTCACCCATCCACAGACCAACCTTGGCAAGCGTTGCTTAATCTTTAAGATCGACCCAAGCGGCTGTTATTATCTAGCCACGAGCTCCTCATGACCTCCTCCTAATTACGTGTTAAAGTATCGGTCACTAATTACCAGTCACCCTATATAATGTTTATGCTCCGTTTATGACGCATGTTTTGACTTTCGCAAGGGAATCAAAACCACTAACCATAAACTAACACAAACCAAAAGGGAACCAAACACCAAACAACCTACGGGAACAGGGAACCCTCGGTGCATGAGTCAGACTCGCACGCATTATGGCGTTATCAGCTTCCAGATAATATACCTAAATTAATGTGTAATCATTTCCTGAGTAAAATTTGCGATAAAAAGACTTAATTGTTGGTTGTAGCCACCGATATAATTTACTAAGTAATAACATGTAATACTGTTACATGGCCGACATACATGCGACAGCACACAGAAAAATGCAGAAGTTTAACTTGAATGAGCTTTGAAAATCGAACCCTTAAATATCGTCTAGGTATTTTCTTATTTTTAGTTTAGAATTAAAATTTTAATTTTGAAAGAACAACATCACAGCCCAATTCTGACGTCTGGATTTCTACAGTAACCGCTATCGCCTACTTCATCTTTATCTAACTACACATAATTTTATTATTATTTTGGTACGCCTTCTAGCCTAAAAAGATGCAGTTGACACAAAATTTTGATTTTACAAAGAGAACTTAACTGCCTCCGTGGTTGAGTGGTTTAAGGCGTTTGCCTTGAACCCGGTGGTCGTGAGTTCTATTCCCAGGAAGAACATTCTTTGTAAAGTGGTTTGTTATTGTTTTTCAGTTTGGCTAGGAAATCGCAGGCTTAAATTGCCTTCTTCTTCTTTTGATTGCCTGATAAGACGATTCTGTGCTTCGGAAGGCACGTAAAAGCCAGTGGTCCTGGAAGCGTAATGGCGGTCGTCAAATAAACCATGTCAGAGGCCCTTGAGGCGGTTTAGAAACACTGCCTGTCTGACCTTCATAAACGCTTTATTGTACACCAAAAGATAACACAAAGGAAACTTAAACACATAAAAGAGTCGGCTTTATCGCATTTCGCGATCTCTTCCAGGTAACCTGGGATGGAAAGTCTTCTTTTGGACATTAGTCTCCATATCTCAATTAGTGGTTATTACGAAATCCCCAATCTTGCAACCCTAATCTCTTCAAAGTAAGAGTGAACAGGCTCCTTCTGGGTAGGCTCGCTCCATCGTAGACTTTGTTTCTGTTATCTCTGACATAGACTAGAGTCAAGCGCAAACCCATTACAAATAAAAAAAAACCCTCATTTTCAGGCTGTATACCCGTTTTGACATTTTTATACATTAAATCAATCGTCATTATGAATACTGCTGATCTATGAATGCCAAAACATTTGATTTAACAATATTCATCATAATTCTATAATCAGCAAATAAAAACTATTTCTTAGAGTGTTAAGTATGAAACCAGCTCATGATATAAGCCTGGGTCTGCACAACACATGTAATAACCCAGATTAATAATTTAAACACTGTATGCTGGTTTTTGTCTTCAAAAATGGGCCCTAAAGACAAAAACCAACATAAACTCAGATATATGTATTTACATATACAACAATTTGTATTAAAAACATTAATATTAAGATTTTCTCCTGTCCATTTTGAATGGGCCTTTTGAGTTATCTGTATAGTGTATATGGCTGGCTAGGATATGCTGTAAAGCTCAGTGTAGCAAAGGCATTCTAAACATACGGTTCTTTACTCTTTACTCTACTTTACTCAAAATGAGGTGTTCTGTGTTTTTAATAGTGCTCGCTATTTTTTTGGATGGAAGCACGTGTAAATTGGTAAGTATTTTTTTTCAGTTTTTTCTGTTTTTTTTTTGAATATTTTTGGTGTGGTTTTAAAATGGTTTTCTCTTGTCTCTGTGGCAAATTGTGATACATGTGCTGTATTGTTGTTAAGAAAAAAAAATTAGGATAAATCTTTATCACCATACAAAACTTCGCACAAATCCATGTTCAATTACAAAACTGGTCTCGTTTGCAGAGCTGCCAAGAACTATTTGTTGCGCATTCACAAGTATTTGTTTCATACAATTTTTTTTTTTCATACGAGAATCATTGATCTAGTCTCGTAGTCCAAAGCACTTAAACCCTCATCATCATCATCATATCAGCCGAAAGACGTCCACTGCTGGACATAGGGCACCTCCAAGCGTCGCCACAACGAACGGTCTTGCGCGTCTTAAACCCTGTGCCATTTCAATTTAAGTTTTCCAAACAATCTTTAAAACTACCTGCACTGTGCTTTCTCCAAACCCATGAACCCCTACCTAAGTTTTTTTTATTTGAAGAAGTAGGTACTTCAGCACTGAAGAATAAAAATAAAATAATACCTCAGCTTTTTTAAAAATTAAGGATAAGTGAAATCATCAAACGACTGCTAGTTATTTTGGGAATTATCAAAAACTAAGTTTATCAAAACTATTGAATTGGGAACGTAATAAATATGTTTTACCTGTTATGTCGGTAATACCTACTTATTTAGGCCACAAAATACTAAACTAACAATAGGCTTCATTGCCCTTCGATAAATTAGGGAAAACTACAGAAATAACTTATTTTAAAGTCGATTATTAGTTACTGGCCACCTAGATCTAACGGGAACTAAGTCAAAAATTTAAATTTTTGATTTATGCACACCATCGAGTTCCTTACTTCAATATCTCCACTGCTCGGGGCTAGATGGCTTAATTCACCAATTAACTCTAAATAATAAAACAAATATACAGAGGAGCTCGTGGCTAGATAATAACAGCCGCACGGGTCGATCTTCAAGGTTAAGCAACGCTTGACAAGGTTGGTCTGTGGATGGGTGACCATCTTAACACAGCGAGTTTCCTCCGTGCCTCGGAAAACACGTTAAGCTGTTGGTCCCGGCTGTCATTTGTAGAACTTTGGCAATCGTACGGATTGTCAGAAGCCAGTAAATCTGACTGCCAAGAAATACCGTGTTACCCAGTTAATGGGTTGTGGAGGTCTAGTAGGCAGCCGCTCTACGTTAAATACTGGCACTCAGCTGAATCCGGTTTGACTGGAAGCCGACCCCAATATAGTTGGGAAAAGGCTAGGCAGATGATGAATAAAACAAATATACAGACATTGTTAAGAAATACGAAAATAACTACAAAAAAAAATCAGGACTAAACCACAAGATTCCTACAATACGTTTCATCTAGCAGCATATATCTATAAATAGAAAACTATTATCAGCTTTTCACCTTTTCTGAAAAAAAGCTTCTTAGACTTAATACCTATTTAGATCTAGGTGTGCGATTTGTAATTTTATATTTATGATTAAATATTGATCAGCGACTTAGTTAATAGTTTGATGACAATGATATTAAAGATAAAATTCAAGATGGCAACATGACGTCACTGTACGGGAGCTGATCAATTTATTAGCACCTATCTTAGTTATTGTACCCTTGACTTCTGCAATCTTAGTCTGAATGACACTAAACCTCAGTTATAGGTCCAACTTATCAAGAGATTTGAAGGATAACGAAAACACCTCACAACTCTCAAACATGTTTTCGAAGTAGTATACAAATACAGCAATGCTGATTGTTTAGCCGTTTAAAAGGGCCAATCCTCTGGCCACGTGAAGAGTCGGCTAACTGTTTGCTAATCTTATGGGTCCCATAAGATTATTATATTCACGCTGCTTGAAGTTTTCTGCGCCTACAGCAGTCACCCAGCTCAGTGACTGCCAGAGTTTCGGATTTCGATTGAAAGAGTTACCGCGGTCCTGGAACGTAAAAGGCATCAGGTGGAACACGGATGGGTCAGTAATAGTTTGAGACTCCCTTCCACTCCGCCCAGAGCAAAATGAGTCATTTGATGATTTCCCATGCTTAAAAAAGAGTAGCTTAACCCGCCGTGCTTAATATTCATGCTAACTAAGCTTAATCTCATTATCAGCCTACAACAACCAAAAAGCACGCCATTAGGCTGGATCTCCGGCAACTCTCATCCAGCTGCTGCCAGTGACCCTGAGAAAATCGTCGCTCCAGCCTGAGGGCGTCCTACCTTAATTGGCCTATTCGCGGTCTCCACTCAAGAACTCGTCTACCCCAACGGTTCTGCGGCTAATATGGCCGGCCCATTGCCACTTCTGCTTGCTTATTCTGTGAGCTATGTCGACAACTTTGGTTCTCTTTCGGATCACTTCGTTGTGGATTCGATCTCTTAAAGACCCAAAGCATATCCCGTTCCATAGCTCGCTGAGCGAGCGAATTTATAGACCAGCCGTACCATGAGTGTCCACGTTTTGGCTCCGTAAGTCATAACAGGCAAGACGCACTGATTAAAGAACTTATTCTTTAAACTAAAGTTTCAAGTGGTGGTCGCTCACAATGGACCTCATCAGAAGGCTCAAAGCCACTCAAAGGGCAATGGAGAGGGCAATGCTTGGAGTTTCCTTGCGTAATTTAATCAGGAATGATCATATCCGCAAGATTACCGATATAGCCCGAAGGATCGCCAAACTGAAGTGGCAGTGGGCAGGGCACATTGCTCGCAGAACAGATGGTCGATGGAGCCGAAAAGTTCTGGTGTGGCGACCGCGTAATGGAAGACGCAACGTCGCAAGGCCTCTCACAAGGTGGACCGATGACCTGGTGAAGGTTGCGGGTAGCTGATTGATGCGATACGCGCAGGACCGGTCATTGTTGCGACGCTTGAAGGAGGCCTATGTCCAGCAGTAGACGTCTTTCGGCTGATATGATGATGATGGTGAAAGTTTATCTGAAACTCTAATTTTATAGGTTGACGATTGATCGAGAACCAGAAACTATCCTTAAATTTTTATATGAATACTAGCAACAAACACTAAACTAACCGATTGCGTAAGAGTCGCAGTTCTAAAGGTCTCAGGTTCAACGCTTGGCTCGTTAACGGTACCTACTGTTTTAATAGCCACCTACTCGTTCCTGAAAACCCATGTCATTAGCAAATCAGTGTTTCTCAGAAATGTTTTACGATGTTTGTTAATGTTTTCAAGCTCGTTCGTCTTTGTTTTGAACAAACTTTTATTGTTATTTTGATTCTGGGCCTTGCATGAATGTTTTTAACGTATAGTATCGTATCGTAATATTTTACTATAATACCTAGGTACTCGTTTTGTACATGATATTTGTTTAAACTGATCCTTTATTCATTTTTTTTTTTTGTTTATTTATTAACACTTCATTTTCCCAGAGTATGTATTTCTGTTGTCTCTATAACAACACGATAATACGATGGTACGGAACCCTTCATGCGCGACTTTAATTCGGACTTAACCGGGTTTTTTTTCTTTTAACTGTCTATTAAATAACATATTTTTTTCCTCCTGGTCATAGATTTCGACAATTACTTTTCATTGCTCTGAATCACATTGTTCATCACGAGGCAATTGAAACACATTACTCGGGAAAGCAAATTGGCTCCACAGACATGTAAAAAAAGTGTGGAATGCCATCTGCCATTTATGTATGTCTTACAGCATTTAGAAGACTAGATATATTGTCATCAATTAAAGCAGCAAGGGTAATTTAACGATGCAGAAACTGAATTTTCAATTCTTACGGTAAGTTAGTTATGTTTGGTTGGTTGGTTGGTTATGGTTGTATGGTTGGTTATGGTTAGTTTTTTTCCCATTCAGATTTACTCGATGACTATCAAATGTCGCTTATTATTATTTTTTGACGTGACAACGCCGGCTGTGCGCATAAAAAAGTGTCACGTTCCGCAAGCGACAGCGCGATACAAGCGTAAGGGCGAGGCCACAACATTGCGTTGCGGCGTCGCATCGTAAAAATCTACGACGCATTGCAATCGCATTGTATTGCTGAGTGACGTCATTTTTGCGATACGACGTCGCAACGCAGTGTTGTGGCCTCGCCCTTAGAGAGGCACGATCGGCCTAAGCGTTCGGCTTGTTTATTAAAAATTCAATTGTTTACTTATGACGTTATCACGTAAATTATCGTCCGTAAACCGACGTTACAGACAACCAATTTTATTACTATTGATAGGCACGCGTCTGACCACTATCTCACCTGATGGTAAACGATGATATGGTCGAAGATGGAACACGCTTGCCTAGAAGTAACCTATTCACTCCTGACTTAAAGACTCCCAGGTTGTAGTTATCAGGAAACACAGTCTCCGGCAGGGAATTTCAGTCCTTGGCTATAAGCACTATGAATGTGTTCCCACAACGATTTGTGTGGATGGGATGTCCACCGTGTAGGTACCGATTCCCGCGCCGTACGTTTTGTGTTCCGATGTAGGAACGGGTTTGGTGGAATTAAACTGTGCAATTTAATGCAAAATCCAAATAATTTTCCTCTATGTTATTCTTTCACAGTACACAAATGAGTATGCACTAGTTTATTTGAAATATATTGTATAGGTATTCAAATATTATATTAAATTGATACAAGAATATAAATATTAAAAGTTTAAGATCATCAATTTACAATGGCTGTACTACCAATTATTTGCCAGTTCTGAACGTGGGTCGATCATAACTTGAGCAGTTAATTTACTATTTGACTGGAATTGTTAAGTAATGGTACAGTTAGAAAATGTTATTACATATTGATGGCCTTAAATCTAAAGCCCTATATTATAATAGTAATAGTATTTATTAGCAAAAAATACGACTGACACACACATTTCACATCATTGTCACATGGGGGAAGAAAAATTATTAACAAAATTAATGCGCGAGAGATGGGCAAAGTACAGTCAATACAAAATTTGGGCCCTGCCTCCTAAACTAGGAATATCCTGTATCTTAGGAGACAGTGTCTTCGCTAAAAAATGGACGAAACATATAATGAGTGTACAAGCAGACTCGGAATAGTCACAGACAAGATACATTTATGTAGACTACAATTGTTTAAATTTGTTTTATTTGGTACAAATGATTTATGTTGAGTGTACATAAGAGTAGAGTAAATTGTGTGGGCGTAGTGTCATGTGTAAGGGAGACGGGTGTATGGTGAAAATTGGTGTGGTGTGGTGTGGTATATTTCTATAATAATAATTAGGAAAAAAACTGGCCAAATACGAATCGAACGAATCTCATTTTTATTACATGCTATTTTAACATTGTAGACTTCTTATAAGAGTTTCTGTAATTTTTGTAATCTGCATTTTTTTTTTCAAAATTTAAAGCTCAATAGTTTTGGAGACAATGTGTGGGGGATGGTAATTTATCATCTAATTTCTGGAATAACTTAAAAACTGTTAATTTTACATTGTCTGTCTGTCCGGCTGTGACAGATGGACAGACGAACAGACAGACAGCCAGACAGACACGGAAATGATCGTATAAAGATTCAGCTTTTAACAGATCTTCGGAACCCTAAAAAACATAAATTTTAATCAATAATATTCTTCTTCTGTTATAGAACAAACACACAAACCCGAAGACACAACACAAGGATCTATCAATCAAATACTACACAAAACAAACAGACATAATAATCCCAGTCATGATGCACTTAGACAAAGCCCTAACAAAGACACTATCAAAAGAAAACAAGCACAAAATAAGAGAGAAATTCAAACTACTAGCAAAAGACATACTAAAAGACGTAGAGGACTTGTTCTCCCGTCCAAATCTACAGCAAAAAGTAAAGATGGAACTTCTAGATGTGAAGATATTGAAGAATACGACGAAAAAGGTGGAGATGAATGAGAATGTTTCGAAGTATTTGAAGAGCTACTGTCAATGGCAGGGGGAGAAGAAGATTGCTAAGAAGATGTGGTTCTACTCTGTTCTGTTTACGGGACTGGACCTGTTTTATCTGGATCGGTACGGATCTCCAGTTAAGAGTAGTACAGGTAAGATTTAGAAGTTAGCTTTCAAGAAATAGAAGTCATCATCTGCCTAGCCTTTTCCCAACTATATTGGGGTCAGCTTTCAGTCAAACCGGATTCAGCTGAATACCAGTGTTTCACGTGAAGCGGCTGCATACCAGACCTCCACAACCCATTAAATGGGTAACATGGTATTTCTTGGCAAGACTGGAGTCAGATTTACTGTATTCTGACAATACGTAACGACTGCCAAAGTTCTACAAATGACAGCCGGGACCAACAGCTAAACGTGGTTTCCGAGGCACGGAGGAAACTCGTTATGTTAAGATGGTCACCCATCCACAGACCAACCTTGGCAAGCGTTGCGACCTAGAAGATCGATCTGTGCGGCTGTTATTCTTTAGCCACGAGCTCCTCTATTTTAAGAAATAGAAGTATAACATATAAATATAGATACACTTTTCCGTTACTGACACAAAATGCTCAGCCAAAACCATTGGTCGTAGTTTATTAAGTAAATTTGGCATGCAGTGGGGAGTGTAAGAAGTGTGCTCGTGGCTAAATAATAACAGCCGCACGGGTCGATCTTGAAGGTTAAGCAAAGCTTGCCAAGGTTGGTCTGTGGATGGGTGACAATCTTAACATAACGAGTTTCCTCCGTGCCTCGGAAAGCACGTTAAGCCGTTGGTCACGGCTGTCATTTGTAGATCTTTGGCAGTCGTTACAGATTGTCAGAAGCCAGTAAATCTGACTCCAGTCTTGCCAAGATGTACCGTGTTACCCAGTTAATGGGTTGTGGAGGTCTGGTAGGCAGTCGCTTCACGTAAAACACTGGTATTCAGCTGAAATCAGTTTGACAGGAAGCCTACCCCAATGTATGTAGTTGGGAAAAGGCTAGGCAGATGATGATGATGATGATGGGGAGTGTAGGAAGTACCAAGTTCCTGAACTGCCCACGACTTCTAACGTGCATATCCCGGTTTTCCCTGTTCCTGTAGGAATTTTGCTTAATGCTCCTCTACACTCCCCAAGGAACCTACATACTAAATTTCAGCATTCTACGACCAGTAGTTTCGGCTGTGTTTTGTATGCCAGTCACTCAGTCAATCAACAGTTAACGGAAGAAGTTTTAATATTACATGAAGGAAAATTGATTTCGTTCCAAATTATTTTGATTATACTTAACCCCTTTTATGTTAGTAACGGGTATGTCAAACACCCACTTGTAAAAGGAGCTTAGTAAGCCTATCTATGGTCCAAACATCAGCTTATTCAAAGACTTAAACACAGCTTATCTAGAAATTTAATGAACCGTACATTTTGCAACCTGTTTCCATATCCTCCCTGCAGTAAAAGTCCAAACCAATTATGGAAATAAGCCTGCAAAGCATTTCAAACGACAGGAAACGCAAAATCTTGCGCAAGCCATCAGATATAATCTCAAAAGTGTTATTTTATTTGAATATAGAATATTCTAGTGAACATCATGATAAGTTATTTATGTTGATAAAGGATCTTTTTTATGATAAGGGTATTCTAAAATCTAGGTTTGGATTATCTTTAAATTTCATACTACGAGTATGTTAATATTTTCACCTAACAGTATCATCCTTCGAAACAGTGTCAGTCCGGAAGACACGACGTTGGATGTCCCACAAGGTGAACCCATGACCCGGTGAAGGTCGCAGGTAGCTGATGGATGCGAGACGCACAGGGTGCTTACTCTGGAATATAATTCCGATAGATCGACATTGGTCAAACGTCAGTTGGTTGAGTTAAATGTCAGGGATTGGCTAGACTCATGAGTCCAACTAATTCCTGACGTTTGACTGACAATTCCAATGTCGATCTATCGGAATTATATTCGAGAGTAAGCACCCAGGACCGGCCGTTGTGGCGACACTTGGGGGAGGCCTATGTCCAGCAGTGGACGTCTTTCGGCTGATATGATGATGACGATGATGATGCTGATGATGATGTAATCCTCATCCCATTCTTGGCTCAATTATATACAAATGGGCTTTACGTTAGGGAAACATGAAACCCGAGTTTATTTATTCTTTATAATATGTATAGATTATCATTGATAGGTTCTCGTTTGAGCAAAATCTTACTCGATGGAAAGCGATGAAGTGGTCGGCGACGGAGAGCGCTGGTTTATCTCAAAGAGACAGGTTGCAGCTACGAAGTACACAGTTTATCAATTCTGTCAACTAACATTATTATCTAAATATTTCAGGCCGAGGTTACATGAAAGGGATGTGCAGCAATAAGAACAGCTGTACTCTCCTCGAGTGGCATCCAGAGAACATTGCCTACAAACTGAGTCACGAAATAGCACACAGGTAAAATTTAGTTCCTTCATTAAAAAAGGACCTTTTTTTCTTGAGGTGGGTTTGCTCTGGACTCTAGTCTAGGTCAGAGGCAAAATTGACGATGAAGTGAGCTTACCAGCAGACATTACTTTCACTCTAACTTTGAAGAGATTAGAGTTGCAAAAGCAAGGTAGAGAGTTCCACTTCTTTGCTGTGCGCGATTTAAACAGTCTTTTTATCCGACTGCACCAGAAGGAGGGTTATGTTTTTCGAGAGTATAATAATAATAATCGTTTATTTCTCCTCCACAAATAAAACAAATGAATAACGTAATACTAACAAAATAAAGGAACTTATCTCCGATCATGATGCCTTGACTATGTAGGTAAGTATTTTTAGAAATGTCATAGAGTAGTTATTTAAACAATATTTTATTTGTGGGAGACTGGTGCCTAAACTAAGCCGAGGCCTGTATTTTAGGACACCGAGTCCCCACCTACTTGCTTGAGATGATATAAAGTAACAGTAGTTATGCTCCAAAACTATAATAATAACCGAAGAAAAGTACTTATTTTTTTAAACCTAAATAGACCTAAACCAATAAATAAACATCTAAGAAGTTACAGGGACTTGTTGTTGTAAATATATTAGAAGAGTGAATGAGTGTGTGAGCATTGAGTATGTATGCATGTTTGTTTGACACGCTCTGCGTTCTGAACAGCTCGATGGATTTTAGCTTGAGAGGTATCGTTAGATTCATATTTACTGTGAAAATGACACTGGGTACAACGAAATAAAAAAAAATAAAAATGGCAGATTTTTTCGCCAAATTTAAATGTTTGGCTCACTCTGTAGCCTAAACGACTTGTTGGATTTTAGCCTCAAAGGTGTTGTTAGATTCGTATCAACTGTGAGAGTGATACTGGGTATCTAAAAATTTTAATTTTTTGCGCCTTAATTATTATTACGTGCAGGACCTGGATGTCCAGCAGTGGACGTCTTTCGGCTGATATGATGATGGTGATAATTATTATGCCTTCAAAAAATCTTTAATTTTCGAAACCTATCGAGTCGGGGGTATCAAGATAAAGGGCTCGTAGAGATGATTCCAAAAATTTGACTCACTAAAATGAAGGAAATTATAAAATGCAGTTCAATCACTGATCTGATGCCACCAACTGCATCTGACTGCTTGAAAAGCGACTTGTTTCGAACTTTTAAAAAAACCCGACGGCTAAAAACTTTTTAGCCGTCGGGTTTTTTTTTATTTGTTTCTTTTTATCTCTATGTTCTGGGGATTTTTATTTCCCCAGCCCCATCGTTACCTAACCTAAATTTACAATATCATCTTTACAATATTTAACTTAAAATACTGCACACCAGATTTAGCGTTTAACATAGTGTGGAGTTCCTGCGTGTCTGGTTCTTGATATATTCCACTAGAAGAGTATTTCATCATTATCTTCTTGCCCTTGTACCATGTTGCTAGGCATTAGCATAAGTTATCTTATCGTGTGGGCAGTAAGGTTTAACGACCCCACACACCCTGGTGCTAGAGTTTCTAAACCGCCTCAAGGGCCTCTGACATGGTTTATTTGACGACCCCCATTAATGTTACTCTCCCATTCGTTCTGACCACCGTCACGTTATCTCTGACTTTCTTATCTTTCATATCATTCTTCACACAATTCATGTGCGACTCTGAATTTCCTTACTGCATAATAAAGACGTTGTTATGTGAACAAGCATTTAGCTCGTTCACATCACATAACAACGTCTCCATAAATGGCGGTTTTAAAATACATTGGGCACTCCCCGGATATACAGTCAGCATCACTAAAACCATTATGTCTGCTCTCACATAGCAAAAACTATTCTCATAATAGGGAATATGCATGAAAAAAATATTTATTATCTATTCAATTTATCTAAAAATATACAAAAATATAGTACTAACAGTGAAAATAGAAACAAAATTGGTCGAAAAACAAACGAGATAAAATTATTTTAAACAAATATATCTGTCCCTCTCGCGAAAATGCTGTATTCTATGGCAGCTCTATAGGCGTTATGAACTCTGACGTCAACATTCATATCGGACTTCTCTTTCTAATTGCAACCTTTGAAGCTTTATAACTTCATCGCTGATGAAGGTATTTTAAAATAATTTCATGATCGTTTACAACAGCTAATAAGTGTTTAATATTGCAAATAAAAAAATCGCATGCATATTCCCTAACTATTCTCATAAGCAATGCTGCCAGCCATTTGGGCACATCACCAGTGGCTAGCAACTAAAGCTTATTTCTACCCACAATATTTTTTTGAGAATAGGGATGATTCATGAGTAAAAAAGAAGTACGTCATTCTATTCAAGCCGTCAGTAAGGTTATCGAAAAATATTAGACGCGTATTTTAGCGTTATCAAATCAATTAAAAATTACAAAGATAAAACGTAAAGATTACGATCAGATGACTGTATACGAAAAATGTACTAAAATGTGACGTATCACGAGTTTTCAACGCATTGTATCGTCATAATTGTATGTTTACTCGAAAAAGAAAAAATTTGTGTCCAATATTTTTTGGAAATCTATCTACGAAGTTATTAGATTATTTTAGTCTACTCTATTTTTTAAATAGATACTAACAACTAGGTATATTAAAAAAACTTTCTTCCATTAAATTAAAAAATTACAATAGAAAATATTTTGCAGCAAGAGAAAGGAATACAACTGTTGTGTCTAATAAGGAAACCATTAAAAAGAAATTAGGATTTAATACGATTGAAGTAAACACCAAACAGCTTTTACGTGTAGTTTATTTCTCGAATCTAGTCAGTGAAACGAAACCATTAACACTAAGCTGAAAGGAATCAGTTGAAAGAGAACATTTAAGTTTATAGCTAATGCATTTGAATAAAGCCACTATTGATGGTAAGCCGTAAGGGCTTGGCGTTGGCTTCTGTAACTGATTAAATAACTACAAGGAGCAGGAAGCAAATTAAAGAGCTTATATTATAATATAGAGCACAATAAAATTGTTGACGCTTATTGATTAATTCTCGCAGGTTATAATCGAGAAAACCGGCCAAGTGCGATTTGGACTCTCACACGAAAGGTTCCGTACCATAAACCACGTTTCTTGTAAATATTTTTCGTCATCATCATTTCCCCTTTGATTTTTCGTCATAATTATCCTATCCTGAATGTCCTCTACTGAACGTAAGCCTCCCTCAAAAAGCGCCAAACATCCCGGTCTTGACCAGTCCCCCTCCATCCGCTGCCAGCCAGCTGCTGCTAACATACAGACGGACGGCCGGACAGCGGAGGCTTAGTAATATGATTCCGTTGGTTACACTTTGGGTACGGAACCCTTAAAAATAGGAGCCATAAATGCCGTCCGCTCGTCTGCCACCATATGCATTGCTTGGAAACCTTAGTCCTTGTTCAAATCTGACATTTTTATCAACATTTGCTACTCTGCAATATCCTCCATACATTGTGTTCTCATTCAACATATATAGGATGATAAAATTGACAGTGCTAATTTTAGCACCAACCAATTGCTCAAAAATTGAGACAATATTAATTCCAATTGCCGTTTATAGGCCACAAGCCGTGTTTTCTGGTGTCAATCAAAGCGATAGTCGTTCATTTAGGTCAGTGGTTCCCAACCTTTATTTGACACCAGGACCCCGTTGATGTATTTGTTGCTAGCAAGGACCAGAAATCAAGAAGACAATTAAACTATGATGATCTAAAAAAAGCTGTGATGTTAAAGATATCCAAAACTATAGCATTGTTATCGTAAAGTAACAAGCATTGATAAAAAAACTTAACTACTAGAGGTGCTGTACCAAAGAAGTTGACTTAAATGTAATTACATAAGAACTAAAACCTTTTATTTTATCATAAGTTTAGCTATAGCTATTATACAAATGTATCCCATAAGCCTAGTTTATGATAAGGTTACGCAAAATATTGTATAGCTTACATATTCAACATATATGTTTATTTAATTCAATGACTGTACCATTTAACAAGTACTTTCGAAGAGAGATGGCCTGAAATTCAGGTTTAAATAAACTTAGATCAGGCAACGCACTCTATTACCTTGAGAGTTCTATTTTTGTCTGTCATCTCATATTAATTTCTGAAGAGCTCGTGGCTAAAGAATAACAGCTGCACAGGTCAATCTTTAAGGTTAAGCAACGCTTGCCAAGGTTGGTTTATGGATGGGTGACCATCTTAACATACCGATTTTCCTCCGTGCCTCAGAAAGCATGTTAAGATGTTGGTCCCGGCTGTCATTTGTAGAACTTTGGCATTCGTTACGGATTGTCAGAAGTCAGTAAATCTGACTCCAGTCTTGCACAGAAATACCGTGTTACCCATTTAATGGGTTGTAGAGGTCTGGTGGGCAGCCGCTTCACGTAAAATACTGGTATTCAGCTGAATTCGGTCTGACTGGAAGCCGACCCCAATACAGTTGGGAAATGGCTAGACAGATGACGATGATCTCATATTAATTTCTAATACCATAGTTTACATCCAGATTTTTAAAATCCTATTATAAGCCAAGATGAATATATACCTACTACTGAACCATATTTATACTTATTTGTGAACGCATTATTCTTCCAATATTTTTTTTTATTAGTTAGCATTATATGTTTATTAATTTATTAGACAAATTATTGTAAATCAAAAATTAAAACAAAAGGGAACCTAAATCACATAAAATGGGATGGAAAGCATTTTTATGTTGTTTTTGAGGTGAAAATATTTAAATTTTAAACCTTACACGTACCATATTTTAACCCATGCGGACCACCAGTGGTCTGCGGACCACCGGTCGGGAACCACTGATTTAGGCTAATAATAGCGAGAACGTGTGACTAGATCGAGCTGCTAAATACATTCTAAGAATCCTGCCAATATGTGCGAAATATTTGGTAAGTGTGAGTATGAGTTTGTTTGTTCTGATCAATTTTGTCTGCGAAACGAGTAGGTAGCTAGTTTATGACTTAGGCAGGACGCTAATTTTAGTTGATTGAAGTGGAATTTTTATGAACAGGTATTGGTACAGTTAGGCTTAAGTACGTAAGATGATAGTGGTGAACATGCTCACCAGGCTGACCTTAAGTTACCTTTTATAACACCTAGGAAACACTTGTAGTGGGGGTCAATAATAATAATTTTTGTGTAAGCCTAAACTACTACCTAAAATTTATAGAAAAATTCGGAGCAGCAACTAATAATAATAAAAAAAGTAATAATAATAATAATAAATCCGCAAGGCAGTTTTGTGGCGAACTGTTGGGCACTGGCGACCCCACGGACCTGATCTCCAGGGAGAATTCTTGTTCCTCATTTCCGGCTTGCCTTTATTGGCTGGCCGGGGTGAAAACTGACGAGGAACAGAGCTCCCACCTCTTTCTTGCCTTAATCGGCCGGTCTGAGTGGAGATTCGCAAGAGCAAACGTGCTCGGGAGAAGGATGTATAATCCAGTAAGGTGCTGGTAGGGATCTTGACCGTACTTCCGGGATTGTCCTGATAGCCGTGGTATACCTCTCCACTCCTCTAGCACCTCAGGATATGTTGCCCCCTTGGCGCTACGTTACTTTGTGCTAGCGACCCTTTTCGGGGGGCCCATTTATTGAGTGTGCAAGTCACCCCCTGCCATTTTAAAGCCGTTTTAATTGTCAATGGTCAGGCAGGGGCCAATAGTTCTTCCATAGTAAACGATTATTAGTCACTAAACCAGCCAAACCCATAGCGTTTCATCTTTTGTTTCCATATTCTGCAATAGTCCTGCTCCGACCGGGGATTTTCCTTGGGTATACTTTCACAGTGCATACAGGGATAATCGTCGGTTGGTGTCCCATTCCATTTAAAATGTCTAAAGAGGCCTCTGCGAGTTGGCTTCGGCCCCTCGTACGCCTACCAAAGGACCGGGTCTCTAAGAAAAGAGACCCGAGAAAGTAAAAAAAAAAAAAAAAAAAATAGTAATAATAATAAACCATTTATTTTAGATAACATAAGTAATCCATATTTGTTAGCAAAATTACAAAATCAAAAAAAAAAAAAACTTAAAAAACTAATGTTAGTAACAAAAAATAAAATAAAAATAAAAACTACAAACTAATATTAACGGAGTGGCAGGTCCAGGTGGACTCACCGATGATGGTAGCAAATTACTATACGACTGCGTGCAGCCGTATCCAGCGAGCCAGCATCGGAGAGTCCCACCGGTCTGCCAGCGCTCGCAGGATGGTGTTGGGACTGCCGCGCGTGCGGCACATGATGGAAGCGCACCGTTTGCGCATGATGGCCTGTGTCTGCCGCCGCGAACATAGCGGAGGCGCTGCAGTGGCGCGGCAGCCCCATCAGCACCCGGAACGCGTTATTGTATTGAACGCGCAGATCGCTGCATGTCCGCTGCGTATAGTTAACCCACAGGCTGCAGGTGTAAAAGGACTGACAGTACGCTTCAAAAAGCGCAACTTTGACAGTCCCCGCGCACCGTGAAAACCTGCGGGCCAACATGTTGCATCGGACAGACAGCGCTCTGCGCTCCCTTTCAATATCTACACTGTCCTTAAGGTCGTCGGTGACCCAGTGGCCTAAGTACTAAAATTGCTCGACTTTATTCAGAGCATTACCACCTAAAGTGAAATTCGGAACGAATGTGTAACGCTTATTGTCCGGCCTGAAAATCATTATTTCACTCTTTTTTGCGTTGTAAATGAGCCCATGAGCCACCGCATAGGACTCACAAATTTTCAAAAGCCTTCGCAAGGCTCCAATCGATGGGCTCAGCAGCACCATATCATCTGCGTAACTGATGTTATTCACGCACACTCCATCTATATGACACCCGACTCCGGTGCTGCTGAGCTCATCGATCAGTCGGTTGACGTACAGGTTGAAAAGCGTGGGAGAGGTCAGCCCCCCCTGCCTCACCCCGCATTCCAACCTGTACTCCCCCGAGATAAAGCCTGCCCATCTTACAAAATTCTTTTGGTTCTTATACCAATTCATAAATAATACCTTAACTTCCCTAGGTAGACTAGTTTCATCCCTTAATTTATCCCACAGAACATCGTACGATACAAGATCGAATGCCCTCGATAAATCAAGGTAGCATGCATACACTGGGGTCTTTCTACTCGTATAATACTACTAATGAAAACGATATAAATATTATAAAATAATAATCTATACTATTATAATAAAGCTGAATAATTTGTTTGTTTGTACGCGCTAATCTCTGTAACTAGCAGTCGTATTTGGAAAATTCTTTTTGTATATGATAGCCACATTCATGAAGAAGGCTACAAACTATTACAGGAACAAGAAAAAACGGGAAATGCGCGTACGAAGTTGCAGGTCTCTTTGTCTTTGTTTTTTTAATTGAAGTTCTACTTTATTATTCCAGTCTCGGCATGTCCCACGACGGGCCACCCAACAATGAGTGTCGAGGACAGAGGCACATTATGGACGCGAAGTTCAACCCTAAGCATTTTTCCAAGACCTGGTCTCCATGTAGTAGGAGAGAACTTAATAATTTCTTGAAGTAAGTATCTCACCAGGTCATCGGTCCACCTTGTGGGGTTTCCAATGCTGTGTCTTGCGGTACGCGGTCGCCACTCCATAACTTTTCGTCCCCATCGACCATCTGTTTTGCAAGCAATGTGCCCTGCTCACTGCTACTTCAGTTTGGCGATCCTTCGGGCTATGTCGGTAACCTTGGCGGGTAGCCGATGGATGTGAGACGAATAGGACCGGTTATTGTGGCGATTCTTGGAGGAGGCCTATGGTGATGAAGTGTATCTCTTCTTGCTCATTTTCGTCGTTACTGAAGGATTGACGAAGAGCTTTGCCGGAATCGAACTGACGAGCTCCTGCTAAAAATACACAGCTACTGTAAAGCGGCACCTCCACGAGTGAGTGTCTCGTATGACAACTGAACAAACAACCCGCAACGATTTACACTCGTTGAGATGGGACCTTAGGTAGGTGAATAGGAGCATTAGGATAGGACATTAGGAGGTAGGAGGAACATGGATTTGCGGTATTTGTTCGAAAGAGTCACCGCGGCCCTGGAACGCAAAGGGCATTAGGAGGAACACGGATGGGTTTTAGTCAGTAAGAGTCTGACAGTCCCTTCTGATTCACCCAGAGCGGGAGGAGTCATTTGATGATTTCCCATCCTAAAAAAAGGTAATTTAAGGCTAAAAAGGATTTTACCACTTCTGTCCGAGCCGGCCTCAACGACTCCTTTCATTTTCAGGATCCCACTGCGTGGAGACTCTTGCCAATTATTACTTGACTATTCATAATTATTTTTGTTTTTATTTCAGAAGTAAAAAGGCGTGGTGCTTAAGACGGGACCCGAGCACTATATAATTACAAGACATTAGTTTAATTAGATACTAAAACTATCATAACGCAGAAGAGCTTGAGATAAACTTTATTACAGCAGGCGCTTAACGCCTGCAAAATTTAATGAGCAACTCTCAAGGAATGTTGGTGCTATTTATAAATGTTAGGCGCTATGAGTCAATGTACTTCAAATATTAAGCTGATTTAGGTTTCTCGGTTATTATTAGAAGCTAGCATTTAAGCAGAAAACAATTTGAGTGAACGAATTTAACCCGAATAAACTTTTACAAAATATAACAATTTGACTTTGACTTGTTTAAAATTAGGTACTGTAATTCTCCTCCTTACGTTTGTGATTGAATTTGGCTGAAGGTCAGGCCCAAAGAACCAATTTAGCAGGTTTCCATAACCAGCTTAATTGGTGATTAAGTAGACGACTCCAGCTTGAATTATGATGAAAACGAAAATGTTTAAGATGACCGCGCATAAGGTGCGTAAGCTTCTTTCCACCCAAAAGTATATTGATTCGTCTGAACACGAAACCTAATTAATATCTACCTTCACAATTTTTTTTTGTGTTTTTCATGTATTACTAACATAGTTTGTAAATACTACACTACTACGTTTGTGTTACTAACATTATGAGTCTTGGTACTTGCAATAAATGTTTATTATTATTATTACAATCTACTTATCTAAAGAAAAGTAGGTGTTTTTTATCAAAAACAAGATAATTATTAATAATGTATTACACCGTAAGAGTGCAATAAAGTCGATTCTATTATTTACCTCGGTAAGTTGAATGTTTACCGATTTTCACACAAAAAGCACCGATCGCTCTCTAAGTACGTTTTCACCGTTAGTCATCATTAATCGAGATGATATCACATAATCTAAGTAAAGATAACATTGGCACACATTAAGTACACTTTCTCTAAGATTTAATGCCTTTTTGTTTAAGTAATGCAGCTTGATATATTTACATAGAAAACTTTGGCAGGCTCTATATCTAGTTTTGAATGAGAAACTAGTGGCTAAATCTATATCTATACTTCTAAAATCTATAGTAATATATAAAACTGAAGAGTTTTTTTGTTTGCTTGAACGCGCTAATCTCAGGAAGTACTGGCCCGATTTGAAAAATTCTTTCAGTATTAGATAGCCCATTTATCGAGGAAGGCTATAGGCTATATATCATCACGCTAAGACTAATAGGAACGGAGCAGTAATGCAATTTGTGACGCAGACGAAGTTGCGTGGGTCAACTAGTATAAGTAGGTATTATAAATAGGAAAGATTTATATTTTTGTATGTAACAAATAAATTTAAAAACTACTGAACCGATTTGAAAATTCTTTCAGCAATGGATACCTACATTGTCAACGAGTAACACAGGCTATATTTTATCCCCGTGTCCGACCTGAAACTCTTCGCGCCATACTCTCAGTCGTTCTCTGTTTTTGGCACGTAAGCCGTGCGGCAACAGTGGTGCCAGAAACCAGACGCGCAGGAGAATTCGCGTCACGGGATTGGTCAAACGACGCGGGGGAGCCAACCTTATCAAAGTCCCCGCGATCATCGGATTGGTCGCCGCTACCAAAGCGACCAACATAAACCCCTAACCTGATATCTCGGGGTTTCCACGTTACAAAATATAAATAAAACCCTGACAGTAAGCCCTTTCTAGTTTACCCCCAAAAAGATCCGTATGCTAAAAAAATATTTATTTACTCCCACGGGAACAGGAACTACGTGGGTGAAACCGCGTGACGTCCGCTAGTAATAAATAACAGCCGCATGCATCGAACTTAGAAGATGGGGCCCGCCAGGGCCAGTGCCTAGGAGAGTTACGAAATTTATTCGAAAGAGTCACCTCGGCCCTGGAACGCAAAGGACACCTGGGTGATCGTGGAGAATGCGAACGTGTGAGCACCCCTGCTAAAACTGACGAGGAGGAACACCGTTGGTTTTAGTCATTGCGAGTCTGACAGACCCAAAACCAGGACGTTCATGAGTATTTCAAGACGTAACAAAAAAGTTTATGTAGCTCAGCTTGCATAGCTGTGGAAAAAATTATTGTTATTATAAATGCCTCGATCTTGTGGTCGCAAAAAGTGTTATTAGGTTTTTCCATAGGGAAAGTCTCAGTAGCCCGGAGTATGGAAGTTGGTGGTGTAACACTCCGGTGACTCGAAAACTAAGAAAAACCGTTGGTCCTGCGCCTGATTTCTCCCCGATTATAGTAGGCGCCAGATGAATATGCAACAACGTTTCTTGAGCCACATACATTTATTGACTTTCTTAGTATCAAAAAACCGGCCAAGAGCGAGTCGGACTCGCGTGCAAAGGGTTCCAAAACAAATTTCCTCAGTTATGCGAGCTAACTAAATATAACTTAGGTTAACTCCTGGAGGGCTAACAAGGCCACTTTAGGAGAATCATATTAGAATCATAATATTAATCACACAACAATCTGTCAAATGTAATTTTCATCTTTATCGCCAACACATTAGGTTCAAGGTTGATTGGGAAAATTTGACAGTGACAGGTAGCGAGATTTGCTTTCTGATTCTGCTAAAATAGCCTTTTTAGAACCGCGGTTCTGCATTCAGCTTCGGCCCCATTATTTCTATAAAACAAAAGGAAATCTATAACTTTCAAAGCTTCAATTGCGAAGTCAGATATTCGTAGAAATCTTCGCCTCACGTGGAATAACAAGTAGTTTATAATACTGACATACAATACAAGTTTTATGAGACTTTCCTCCTCTGCATGATTCTCTCTCATTTGGCTCCCACAATACATGAATAATGCGTGTTTGTATCATTATTATACGGCTTTGGAGAACTGTCATCGTTCATGTCGACATACAGAGGTACTGCCTGGAAAACCTGAGAATAAAACTAACGCGTACTTGGCCCAAATGGTGGATTATGACAGGACACAGGCCACTTCCAGGCCTGTGTCCTGGGACAGTGGGAACGTTTTAGGTTGATGAGAAAAACAATCAGGTACCTACATGACCGTTATGAGGCCTCTTGGTGGTCAGTGGAATGCAAAAGTTCCACTTGTTGATATTAAATATTTTTTTTTTTAAATAAATCAGATAGGTATTAAAATTCGTTGAATTTCATTGTGAGATTATAATTTTACATTCAGTTCTCAGTGTAAAGACAAACAAGTGGTACCTACCTACTTACCGAATCCAAAAGGTTCCTTATAAGGAGGAGTTCAAATTCGAAGCTACTGACGGCCCTAACGTTATTTCAAGCAAAATGACAAATTACCAAAAAATTAAACTAAATATTTATTATTTTGCTTAACCCAGCAACAGTAATGTCCACCTCACAATATCCGGTAGGTTACATAAAATTAAAGCAACAAGTTAACCTAGTGCAGGCTATGAACTTATTTTTTATCTAAACGCGACCCAGTGCGGTGCAATGCTGCCATTGCGCAGTGCTACGGTTCTCACGCACGCCCCAAAACTAGAGCGGGGTAGGGTTGCCAACATTAATCATGTATGAACTGCATCGTAATTATTTAGAAACATGCAAATGCATTTGGAAAGAAAACAAAGAAATTAAGAAATCATGTTTATTTGGCACACACAGATTACCCACACAAAATGTTGAATAAGGAGACACAAAGACTGAACCAGCGATAACCCGTGGCTTAATTCCTTTGGCATATCCCTCAGACGTCGTATATTTTTTCGGGACTGATAATATTATGGTTTATATTAAGAATGGATAATATTAAGGTTATAGCACTCAACGTTAGTCAAGATTTCTAACTGTTAAGATTTTTTGTAATTGGATCATGACCATGTTTCCTTTTTATAATACTACTAAATTAGATACATAGGTTACAATAAATTTTGAGGAGCTCGTGGCTAGATAATAACAGCCGCACGGGTCGATCTTTAAGGTTAAGCGACGCTTGCCAAGGTTGGTCTGTGGATGAGTGACCATCTTAACATACCGAGTTTCCTCAGTGCCTCGGAAAGCACGTTAAGCCGTTGGTCCCGGCTGTCAGTCCTTACGGATAGTCAGAAGCCAGTTAATCTGTCTCCAGTCTTGCCATGAAGTACCGTGTTACCCAATTAATGGGTTGTAGAGGTCTGGTAGGCAGCTGCTCCGCATAAAATACTAGTATTCAGCTAAATCCGGTTTGACTGGAAGCCGACCCCAATATAGTTGACAAAAAGGCTGGCGCTCGAGGTCACAAACTTGGATTATTAATTGGGCAAATCAAAACTAACACTGAAATTTAAGAAGTAAGAGTAATTTTACAGAAGAGGTATTAAACAGATGCACATTTATCGCCATACCGTTACCAGCAGTTAACATGATGATGATACCACTTAGCGGGCTATCACATCATTCTGAAATGACATTATAAACTTGGCGAAAGTAGTTATTAACTGTAATACTTACTAGAAATCTTGAGCTTATCAAACAACCCATAACCGAGACGAGAGACATCTTATGTCAAATAAAATCACACTGTGCCAACTTTTAATTTAGAAATACAGGGTGAGCTTTTGAGACGAGAATCCAGGCAAAATTCGAAAATCTGAAAATTGTGATTGTGATTTTTTACCAGCCATATTGATACTTAGCATTATAATGAAATACCCATGACAGCAAAGTTTATTAATGATAAAGTTATACTTTAAAAACTGCTTTGTTTTTCACATTTGTTTTGGTATGTGCAATATGGATGTGATATAGTAGAACAGAACACATGTGACTAAAAGAGTAATAAATATAGATGGGTATTTCGGGGATAATCTGGAAGGACGAAGGAGCATGTGGCTAAATAATAACAGCCGCACGGGTCGATCTTTAAGGTTAAGCAACGCTTGCCCAGGTTAGTCTGTGGATGGGTGACCATCTTAACATACCGAGTTTCCTCCGTGCCTCGTTCCGGCTGTCATTTGTAGATCTTTGGCAGTCGTTACGGATTGTCAGAAGCCAGTAAATCTGACTCCAGTCTTGCCAAAAAGTACTGTGTTACCCAGTTAATGGGTTGTGGAGGTCTGGAAGGCAGCCGCTCCTCGTAAAATACTGGTATTCAGCTAAATCCAGCTTGTCCAGTTGGGAAAAGGCTAGGCAGATGATGATGATGATGTTTGTGGGATAGTAAGGAAGGGAGAGTTCAACAAGACATTGGATGGATTGTGTGAGATAATAAATGAAATAAAAGGGGATTATACGGGAATATGCGAGACGGTAGTGAGGGGGGACTGAAAACAAAAATAAATGTTTTGCCAAAACAAAACATACAACAACCTTGCATAATTTCATTACAGTGGCGAGTGAAGATAATGTGTTGCACCAACCCCAAAACCGGATACAATAGCAATCATCATCATCATTTTAGCCGAAAAACGTGCACTATTGGACGTAGGCCTCCCCTAAAACTGGGGGTTTGCCATAATCACCACGCTTGGCAGGCGGGTTGGCGATTGCAGTGTATGGTGTTGAGTTTTGCAGAGAACGCTGCTGGCGTTTCCCTTTGTCGCCTCTTACGACATCCACGTGAAGTAATGGAATGGTATTATTCTTTTACGCTACCCTACGGCACCGGCACAATAGCAATAAAAAAAATAAATAAAAAGGTTTATTGCAATAAAAAATGTACAAAGAAGGGAACTCTTGACTTCCAAACAAAGTAAGACTTGTATTATGTCAAAGCGCTCTCTCATTATGTATACATATTGAGTACAATTAAAGGAAGGAATGCATGCAGCAGGCAAATAAAGAAAAATATTAACAAATAACAGTTAACAAAAAATACTTGTATAAAAAAATTCAAAAGTAGGTATATTATCTACGACTACCAGTGAGGTGTAGTATTGACGTGTAAATAAATGTGGTGAATGTTGAGTGAGATTGGTGATAAGAGTGGTGTGTAATGTGTGTTATGAAGTTAATAAGTGTTATGATCTGTATGCGGTAAGTACCGAGGGGTGTGTGATGGATATGAGGCGTTTATTTGAAAAAAAAATATGCGTGAGAGTCTGAGATTTGGAGTGTGTATGTGGATATTAAACGATTAAGGTGGCTTAAGAAGTTTCTCAAATTGAAAATGATTAAACTATCCCCTCAAAGATACAGTACCCCGTCACAAAAACCAAGCACCATCTAAAAAACATGCACGCATATAAAATTACGACTTACATTCAAAACAATAGCAGCACTTGACCTGAATCAGTCGGTAGCTTCTCTTTTTACTCAGCGTCAATAAAATTACTTTATTATGAGAGTCATTTGCGCGAGTTTGCACTTTCTCCTGAATATTACGGATGTGAGATGCTCGCGTTTTCGTTATGACTAGGCTGTGCTGCGGCTTTGTTCGCGAATAATGTGTCTTTGTCTTTTCTTCGTTTACTTTGTATTGACAGTTTTTGGAGGGTACGCGGAACAGAGAGTAAAGTCCCGCATATCCCCATTGAAAAGGGAGGATCCACCGACCAGGCAGCTGTTGTTCCTGGCGGACTATTGCCCGATAGTTGATATTCGGGCTGATGTATATGTTCAAATCGCACGGTAAACTGCTTGCGAGAAGCAGGATTTCGACGAAGTAGTTCGCTGCAAGTTGGATAGATGGCGTCGCGGTTCTTTTTGTTGGGACGTAGATTTGCTCCGTTGGTTTTTCTTGTGGTGGCATTGGTGCCGCTACTAGTTTTTTGAGGGTCTCTTCACTACGTATATTATCCATTTCTTGTAATGAACACACAAACATAAGAACATTTCTTTTTTGGCGTTGATACCTAATATCGTCTCCTATCTACACTACACTTGCAAATACAAAAGCCGCTGCAACATATTAAAAGGTGCCACTATATAGAAAATCAGTCAGATAGTTTTAAACCTACCTAGATGTAATTAGGTATTATTTAAAACTTCAAATAATTCCTTCCGCTTTGGGTGGAGCGGAGCGGAAGGGAGTGTCAGACTCTTACTGATTAAAACCCACCCGTGTTCTCCCTTTGCGGTCGAGGACCGCGGTGACTCTTTTGAGCAAATCCAAACCCTCGCGAATTCTGCAATCCTGGCAAACTCCACAAACCAGGTCAATTCTGCAACCCTTTTTTTTTTGTTTATTTTTGCGCTGGGAAAAAATGAATTACGCATACCCTCCCGTCGGGGGATCGGGAGAGGTATGTGGGACTCCCCGGGCTGACCCGGTATACCCACTAAAATAACCCAGCGGCATTCCCGCATCGTCCGAGTGGGGGTGGACTGGGAGATCGGCGCAGCCTTGGCGTCCAGTCCTCCTCCGACGACAACCCGCCTAAAACGGCGGGCCCCTCACGTCCTCCCCGTTAAGGGGGAGGGCTGGGAATGACCGGCGAAGGTGGTGTGGAGCGCAATGCGGGCGGAGGCGCTCCCGGGCCTATCGCCCGCCCATCACCACCATGAGGAGGGAGAAGACGACGACGTCTTCTCCGACCTCTTCTTCGCCTTCGGAATTCTGCAACCCTGGTAAATTCCGCAGCCCTGGCAAACTCCGCAACCCTGGCACTTGTGAACACATAACATTTTACATTTAAAAAAATATAATAACTCTAAGAATAAAAGTTTTAGTGAATTAAAAATAAATAACTCTAGCAGCTATCCAGGCCCTGTATATGTGACACATCCACAGGGGTCTTTAATTAAAATGGTTTAAAAAAATAAAACATTAATTAGGTTCTCCTTTTTCCAAAAATCATGTCCAGGCTGGTCTTTCCATTCCAGGTTGCCTGGAAGAGATCGCGGAGTGCGATTAGGCCGCCAATTTTATTTTTTTGTTTAAGGTATTCTTTGTTTATTTTTTGTTTTGGTGTACAACAAAGGATATATAAATAAATAAATAAACAACGCTATTCAAAAAGAAACCAAGTAGCATTAGGTGTTATTCACAAATTTTATAACAAACATCAATCAATAAAAATTCAAGGCACGTTCGTTTGTACACAACGATCTCGAAAACGCAATATTAGTATTCTCAGTATACACGAAACTGAAAGTTACACTTTTGAGCGAAAGTAAGAGAGCTCGAGTGAAACTTTACGTCGATTTAAAGTTACAATTTATTTATCGATAAAACGTGCTAACTCGATTACTGCACGACTTGGTGACTTGCGTAATCGATTGATTCATTTAAAGCTTCTCGTCTTTAAAGCTAAATGGAACAACGATTACTTGTTTCTTATTTATAGGTTGAGCTCGTGGATAAAGAATAATTGCCGCACGAGTCGATCTACAAGGTTAAGCAACGCTTGCCGAGGTCGGTCTGTGGATATCTTAACATACCAAGACTCCTCCTTAAACCGTTGGTCCGCTGTCATTTGTAGATCTTTGGTAGTCGTTACAGATTGTCAAAAGAGCTCTGGTAGGCATCTACTTCATGTAAAATACTGATATTAAGCTGAATCAGTTTGACTGGAAGCCGATTCCAATATCCTACTAATATCATAAATGCGAAAGTTTGTTTGCTACTCTTTCACGTCAAAACGCCTGAAAGGATCTCCATGAAATTTGGCACAGAGTTAGACTATAGTTTGGAATAACACATAGGCTACTTTTTATCCCGGGAATATGTTCCCTAGGGATCACACAGGCGAAGTCGCTCGCAGATGCTAATAATGTACTAAGTTGGGAAGATGCTTGGCATGTGAAGACAGTTAATTGTTTCTTATAGCCCGACTAACTCACACATCATCATCATATGAGTCAATTGCTGTCCACTGCTGAACGTAAGCCTGGGGGCCAAAGAGCGCCAACTATCCCGGTCTTGAGCAGTCCGCATCCATCCGCTACCAGCCACCTTCTTTAAATCATTGATCCATCATGCCACAGGGCTTCCTACTCTACGTTTGCCCATACGCGGTCTCCATTCTAACACATTTCTACTCGATCGACCGTCTGTCCGTCTGCAGACATGGCCAGCCCACTTCCACTTCAGCATGCTGAGTCTACGCACAATGTCGTTGACTTTAGTTCCCTGGCAAAATTATGATGTCCCGAGGGATAAAAAGTTTCGTCCAGTGATTGAGTAAGAAACATCCATCCATCCAAACTTTTGCATTTATTGCAAGATTATACAATAGTGTCACTACACTATTGTATAAGCAGGCTTCTATTCCAATTAGTTATAATGTCAATAAATTAAGATTGAATAATACCTTTTGACTTTTAAAGTATATATGTATTTGTTTATAGTTACGTAGGAATAGAATAGAATAGAATACTCTTTATTATGTACACCATATAAGTTACAGAAAAGATAGATGTAGAAAACATTACATAGGGTGACACAATGGGCGGCCTTATCGCTAAAAGCGATCTTTTCAAGACAACCTACGCAACCAACCGACGTACGAGTATGTATGTCCCTATTCTAGAGAAAGTTCCTCCACTATATTTCCTCCTTTTGTATAGAGCTCAGCTATAAGTAAGAAAAACCGGCCAAGTACGAGTCGGACTCGCTCACGAAGGGTTTCGTACCATAAACCTTAATTTTTATTATTTGTTGTGATCGCGGCAAATAAAAATAAGGTAAAAAATTTAGCGCCATGTAGCCCATTTATCGAAGGCTATAGGCTACATAACATCACGTTACGACCAATAGGAGCGGAGCATTAATGAAAAATATGACGCAGACGAAGTGGCGCGGGTCAACTAGTATCAACATTTATTCATACTATTTAAAATATACCACTAATCAATTAGTTTATTGAACATCAAAGTCAAAAGGTAATTGAACTCTCACAGATGAGTGATCGTAATGACACAACTACTCGTTATATATGTATGCGTGTGGCAACTGATTCATACCTATTACGTATGCTAAACATGTTTAGTGCTTATTAATAAGTTGTCTGTTGGCGTCAGATCTGGCAGCCCCGTTGCTAAGGGATTGTTGATGTTCGTTGATTTACTTTTTGTTTTGTGGTCAATTTTTTTAACGGATTTACAAGTTCTCAACTCGGCGGGTATTTTTTAGGATTCCGTACCCAAAGGGTAACCAAAGGAACCCTATTACTAAGCCTCCGCTGTCCATCCCTACGTCCGTCTGTCAATGGGCTGTATCTCAAGAACCTTAATAGGTAGACAGTTGTAATTTTCACAGATTGTATATTTCTATTGCCGCTGTAACATCAAATAATAAAAATTAAGGTTTATGGTACGAAACCCTTCGTGTGCGAGTCCAACTCGCACTTGTCCGGTTTTTTTTTATTAATGTGCACCATTGTGATTACTCCTGTGATTCTTTTTTAGGTCCCGTTAAAACGTAATTTAGTTTGGTTCGGTAGTTTTTGTATGAGCATTTTTGCTTATTTCTATTACTACGTAGACGAAGACGTCGTTCAAGATAACCACTTAAAAGTAAAAAATAAAAAATTACCCTAATTTCGGAAGTCGGTGTTAATAACCAAAGATACAAAACCAAAAACACCGACTTCCAAAATTAAGATTATTTATACTTACAAAGTAAAAAGTGTTTTCTTTGGAAGTCGGTTATGTTTTTTTTTTGTAATTTTTTATTTTTATTTCTTGTATTCTCTTGTGAGCATAATTAATGACAAATACCCGATTGCACCTTAGCCGTGTGTCATTTGGTGCCTTACATTACCTAGCAACGGGGTTGTCAGATCGGTCACCAACACTGTCAATAACATAACTTTAATGACCGTCACTTAGAATGAGACTTGGAACGGAGCTCGTGGCTAGATAATAACAGCCGCATGGGTCGATCTTCAAGGTTAAGCAACGCTTGCCAAGGTTGGACTGTGGATGGGTGACTATCTTAACATAACGAGTTTCCTCCGTGCCTCGGAAAGCACGTTAAGCCGTTGGTCCCGGCTGTTATTTGTAGATCTTTGGCAGTCGTTACTGATAGCCAGTAAATCTGACTCCAGTCTTGCCATGAAGTACCGTGTTACCCAGTTAATGGGTTGTGGAAGTCTGGTAGGCAGCCGCTCCGCGTAAATACTGATATTCAGCTAAATCCGGCTTGACTGGAAGCCGACTCCAATATATTTTATTTTATTTTATTTGTTTGGGACAAAAAACAGTTACATGCCAGGAATAACAAAAGAGTCTTAAATTAGCCTTAGAAATAAAATTATGCATAACCTATTCCATGTTTATGTTACTACACATGTAATCCACACCATTGTCCAATAATTCACGAAAAAAATAAAATTAAAAGAAAACAGACATACAGTATACACCATAAGACTATTACGAAGAAGAAGAAAGAAAAAATATATTATATACTTAAGAATTTAGTAACTCTATTGCTCTTGATATGTCAATCTCTATAAAGTGAGTGTTGTAGGTACGATGACGAATATAGTTGGGAAAAGGCTAGGCAGATGATGATGATGACTTAGAATGAGACAGAACTACTTTAGAGGAGAGATTAGCGGGTCTAAAAAGGCCACTTTAGTAGAATCATAATATTAACCACAGAACAATCTGTCAAATTTCATTTTCATCTTTATCACTAACGCATTAGGTTCAAGGTTGATTGGGAAACTTTGACAGTGACGGGTAGCGTGACGTGCTTTCTGGTTCTGCTAAAGTGATCTTTCTAGACCCGCAGTACAAGCGGATACCTTCTTCAAATAAAAAAAAAAATCAAATCAAATCAAAACTTTATTTGTGAACGTAAGTACAAAAGGATGTTATTTATACATTTTAGCTGATCTGTATGTTCGGCCAATAATCGGCATACAAATATAATATTAGTAAGCAGGTTATTTTTACTACCATAATGAATAAAGTCTAGGATAAAAGAAATGAAGCAATTGAAAAATGTCATGAGCCGCATAAAATAAAGTAATTGAATTATATTATTATTTTCGATTATTTATTCTTCGTTACGAATTGATACAATTTTTAGATAGTCCGGTTGGACTGGAAGCCGACCCCAGTATAGGAAAAGGCTAGGCAGATGGGTCCACTAGGTGGTCAGGCTTATTGTGGCATCAGGTCCCCAAAGACGCACGTGTGTGGAAGATTAGGACGGCATGTGGATTGTAAACTGCATGACTTCTGCCGCTGTACCCATAATAATATTAAAATAAGTATCGCACAGAAAAGGCAGAAAGAAGATTTGCTGTAATAGTTCTTACTAGCAGTTTACTTTAGGGCTGCTCACTCGAAAAATGCTTAAAAACAGCGTGCAGATGAAGCAGCTTTTCGTTGGCACGAACAGAGAAATTTCATCTGAAAAAAGCAGTTAGTAATCTACATACGTAATTTGGTTTAACCACATGATAAGGAAAAAAATCACCAAATCACCTCCAAATCGTTGAGATCAAACCATTTTACTAAAGAAAATTATTTGGCTTTGTTATTTTTTTAAAACATGTATTATTTTTAAAATTCGGGTAGCGGAGTGGCGCGTAGAGGGGTAGTTAGCTCCGTTTGTATGCACAAGGTCATTGGCATGAATACAAGCCTTATGTTACAACATGAATAATACCTTACTTCCTCAATAACTGGTGAAGACAGGATCTTAAGAAGAGTCTTTTTAAAACAGATGAATGCTTTACATCTCTACTAAAAAGTCACTTTTTAATACCAAGAGTAAAGAAAAACTCTTATCCTCTGACCTCCTAACCGGCCACACAAACAAACAATGGAACAACAAATTACCCTAAATTCGCCCTAAAAACCGAAACAACAATAAATATTATCCAACACCTTTTGTTCAAACTGGCACACTGACACACAGACGGACGGAACCGTTACTTTTACTAATTAATTCACTAACATGTGCCTTTAGTGGAGACAAAGGACCAACGGTAGGTGGACACGGGTCAGTGATGACTTGGTATAGTGCTTGTAATGTTTTAGAAAGGATTAAAGAAAGTATCCATGAAGAACAATCATCAACAAAATCTTTGTTAGGGTTCCGTACCCAAAGGGTGAAAACGGAGTTCTTTTCTAACAGCTGGTCCATATAAAAGTGCAAATGTGCATTAACTTCAAAGTCAAAGTCAAATGATTTGTTTCAACTAGACCAATAAAGGTACTTTTGAACGTCAAATGAATATAAAATATTATAGTGACTCTTGTCGTCCGTTCGCAAAAGGTAGATTCTTATGGAGAAGAACGGACAAAAACTCCATAGACTCTTTTCAAAAATAAGCTTTACAATATTTGCATACATTATTCAATTGATTATATGTGAGGACGATGCTCCCAAAATAATACTTATTTACTACTAATAGGTACAATAAAGAAATGCCAGCAGAGGTAAAATTAATACTGCGCCGCTCCTATTGGTCTTAGCGTGATGATATATAGCTATAGCCTTCCTCGATAAATGGGCTATCTAACACAGAAATATTTTTTTAAATCGAACCATTACCTGGTGAGGGCTGCAGGAGTCAGCTGAGAGTGAGAAGAACAGAACGGTTCGCTATGGCATGCGGGGGGGCCTATCCTAACTACTAAATATAAATCCAAATGGTAGTTTGTTCGTTTCGCATATCAGACAGATGTGTTGTTGGGGAGTTTGTTGGCCACTTCTTCTCTACAGCTAAAATACTAGGACGCGATGAAGGATGGGCGTTTTGGGGGACTGTCTTTCGTAAAACTTGTCGTTCAAAAAGTGCTGGCTCTCAGCCTAATTTGAATAAACGACTTTTGATTTTGCTTTCGTACCTAAACTGACGAACAAATTTTGATGCATTTTGCCACAAAGATAGACGGGACCCTGGAGACGTCGCTTTTAGATTAATGTGAAAATCTAAATTACAGCGAGCAAATCCGTGGGCAAAAGCCAGTACAGGGCATATACTCAAGCAGTTTTCCTGTCTAAGCTAAAGTTTCTCCAAAACCGATAAGGGTACAAAGCTACACTAAACTCAGTATGTACCCTAATAGGTATATAAATTATTGAGAAAATGAGCCTCGTGGCTAGATAATAACAGCCACACGGGTCGATCTTCAAGGTTAAGCAACGCTTGCCAAGGTTGGTCTGTGGATGGGTGACCATCTTAACATAGCGAGTTTCCTCCGTGCCTCGGAAAGCACGTTGAGCCGTTGGTCCCGGCTATCATTTCTAGATCTTTGGCAGCCATTACGGGTAGTCAGAAGCCGTTAATCTGACTCCAGTCTTGCCATGACGTACCGTGTAACCCTGTTACTGGGTTGTGGAGGTCTGGTAGGTAACCGCTCCGCATAAAATACTGGTATTCAGCTAAATCCGGTTTGACTGGAAGCCGACCCAAATACAGTTGGGAAAAGGCTAGACAGATGATAGACGGGACCCTGGAGACGTCGGTTTTAGATTAATGTGAAAATCTAAATTACAGCGAGCAAATCCGTGGGCAAAAGCTCGTACAGGGCATATACTCAAGCAAATTTCCCAATAGAATCCCGTCTAAACCTTCCGTCGGCACAGAGCAATAAAGCAACCCTTTCTCTTTTAGTTTCCGCGGTACACAATGGTATAGCAGATGTGTGGCGGAGCTGCGCGGACGGCGGAGAAAGCACGCAACAATGGCGTGCGAGGTGACATATCGAAACCAATCTGTAACATGCGGAAAAAGTGGGGTCGAGCTGTATTAGGTTTTATTTTATTTTTTTTACTTCATATCGTGGGGGCAGTAAGGTTTAACGATCCCACACGCCCTAGTGTCAGAGTTTTTAAACTGCCTCAAAAGCCTCTGACATGGTTTATTTGACGACCGCCATTTGGCCTCTGGCTTGTACGTCTTATTTTTTTGACTAGAAATAAGCTAGAATGCATTTCTATGACGAGGTGGTTTTTGTTCTTCAATATTTGACTGGATATTTATAAATATAAAAAGGAATAGCCAAAACGTATGTACGCGCATAACTTATTAACGACTGACTCAATTCGGATAATTATTTTTTTGTTATGTTTATACTTGTCAGATCAAAATAAGTATGAAAAAAAAATATCCTAAAAAAAAACACGTACGAAACCACTGGTAGGGTATATTTTTATTGAGCGAGGGCTGCCAAAAGTAAGCCATTATTATGTTTAGTGTTTTACTTCACACATTAGTATTTATATGGTGTACATAATGAAGAGTATTCTATTCTATAATAATAACGTAGAATTAGCTGTCGACGTGGGTATGCATCGAGATGTAGTGGCGGTGGACAAGGGACTCACCCCGCTCTCCTTGGCAAATGAGAACTGGCGCAAACCTGCGGTGCTTGACACTAACGATCGCAGGGCGGTATGGCAGAGTAAGGAGCTTCACGGACGCTTTTTCCGGACCCTACATGGGCCCGACGTAGACCAACTAGCGTCCGTAGCCTGGCTGCGTTTCGGTGACCTCTTTGGAAAAACCGAAGGTTTTTTTTGTGCAATTATGGACGAAGTTATCATGACGAATAACTACCGGAGATTTATTGTGAAAGACGGCACGGTCGACATATTTCGGGCAAGTCACCGTCCGGGAGAATCAATTCGCCACATTATCTCTGGTTGTTCTCGTCTAGCTAACGGAGAATACTTGCATAGGCACAACCTTGTAGCCAGGATTATCCATCAGCAACTTGCTCTGAAATACTCTCTTGTGGAGTCGGAGGTGCCATACTATAGGTATACGCCCGACCCAGTTCTCGATAATGGCAATATCACATTGTACTGGGATCGGTCCATCATCACTGACAGGACTATTGTTGCCAATAAACCTGATATAGTGGTGGTGGACCGAATTGTGAGGCGTGCAATAATTGTAGATATAACCGTCCTGCATGACGAGAACCTCGTGAAAGCCGAGAAAGACAAACAAATCAAGTATATTGACTTGGCTCGCGAGGTTGTCGACATGTGGGAAGTGGACTCTGCAATCATTGTACCGATAGTCGTGTCGGCCAATGGCTTAATAGCCACGAGCCTCGACTAACACCTTAGGAGACTCTCGTTGGGCAGCTGGATCAAGGGCTTGATTCAGAAAGCGGTACTTCTGGACACGGCTCGCATTGTCAGGAGGTTCCTTTCTCTGGAGCCCTGACCACCGATAGCTTGGACCCTGTTCCCGATATCGGTGGACTACTATTTTTATATTTTTAAATGTTTTTTTTATTTATTTTATTCAAATATTTTAAAATATAATATATATGTATAGTAAATGAATAAAGGAAATAATAACGTAGGAATAAGAGTCTGAAATCGCATAACGAAATATTTCTGAAAACTCGACCTGTATTTTTTTTTAAACTTTATTATTTATTTTCATTTTTATAAGCTAAAATAAATTACATGAAAATAACCTCAATTTTAAAAAAAAAAAACAACATGCACCGTGGGTTTCGGCTTTTTAGCATATTATTATATCTTTGTTATACATCCTGTATTGGGAGATAGAAATAAAAAGATATCTATATGAGTTAGTCTCATTGTGCAGGTTAGAGCGCTTTTTTATGTAAGTCATTGGTTACTTACTGATGATTTTAACAACTAGACCGTAGGAATTACAAGGAGCATAGTCTATTTTTATTTATTTTTGCCTCAACTACGGAACAAACATTCAAACAGTACATCTAACCAAGTGTTTTATTCTTTATTTTTATCATTATTTTTTTTTTGTCTGCTGGTAGAAATTTATTATGAAATGTGCAGCACTTTTGTGCTCATAATCTTAATAAATAAATGAATAAAAATATTTTATTTCAATAGTGAATCGACTCCATGCCACTATTGTCCATCTGTTCCGATCTGCACAGAGCGGCGCGAACCGAAGCGAAACTGTTGCCTCATAGCGAACATTTTCACTATTCCGCTATTACAATTATTTATTATAATAAATCAGTAAAAGGATAGTGTTCGTGTTATAAATCGATCTATTTGTTGGTCTAGTTACCTAGAATGTTCTAGGTAACTAGACATATAAATACTGTAATAAGACCGTTTTATTTATTGAAAGGCTCGCGTTTGCCTACTATCTCATACGATGGAAAGCGATGATGATGGTTGGCGATGGAGCACTCTTGCTTTGAAGTTACCTGGGGGTCAGGATGCTCAAGACTTTGGAGCTTCGTCGCGACGAGCCTCTCGTTGCCAATGATCCTCTTGGCTCGTTTCTAAATTGACTAAAGGGCATCAAGCTGGTATCTGGCAGGTTCCACAAGTATATCGGTCTGTAAAGTAGGCGTGGTCAGGTCTTCTTTGGATGAGTGAGCGATTATCACGCGTAGAATCTTTCGAGATAACGCATAGACCACGAATCGCTCACAGCCGTCACACAAAGCCAAGCTAAAACAGATGTTGATGAAACTGTCCAGTCCTTTATTTGCCTATTTATCCTTTCCCCAGTTGTTGTTTTATGTTTTTTATGCAATGTAACGGGAAACAAGCAGTTGGGCCGACTGACTATCTAATTCAAGTTACAATATGATAATTTTTTTACAATTTGTTTACACACATTAAATAAGAAGATAAGAAGAAAGAAACAGAAAAATAGGTACAAAAGTGATGCTTATTTTTATAGAAATCTCTTCCAGCATACCTGCGAAAGGAGAGTAGAGTAAAAAGAGATGTAGACATTTTGTATAACAGTTATACGTAGCTTAAATGAAAACAATATATTTAAAATATAACATACAATACATAAATACGTATTGAATAATAATAAAAGATAAATAATAACACTATACCTATATGCAACTACGACGAGGAGGAAAGATAGTGTTCTTTCACTTTTCCTTTAAAATCTACAATAGTTTGGCAATCTTTAATTTCAGGTGGTAGCGAATTCCACAACCGTACCGCATGCGCAGTAAAGAAGTAGGATTAAAAATCGGTTCAGTGGGGAGGGGAGATTTCTCCTGCAAGGCGCATGCGAAGGACGGGAATAGAAGAAGCGTTCTCGCAGGATCATCTCGAATATCAAACACTAGTCATCATGTAGAAAATTAAAAGTTGTTGTGACAATTGGAATGCATTTCTTAAGCATGAGAAATCATCAAATGACTCCTTTTCAGACTCTTAATGACTACAACCCGTCCGTGTGCCTCCTAATACCCTTTGCGTTCCAGGGGCCCGCGGGTTATTCTTTCGAACAAATTTCGCAACATGAGAATGCGTAAGTTTGATACTGGAGTTGCCCCTCAGAGCTATCGTTGGAAAGTTAACGACTATAACTTCTCTTTGGTTCATTGTGGAAGCAGCTAGAAGGACGAGCTAAGACAGGTTCCGATTATAAATCTATATTTGGGCTGTTTATAGTCTATTAAAATAACCTGATACATTTTAAGATATATTCCTTTAATTAAAAAACTATACATATTTCATGTATATGTTCGTCCCGTCCCGTTGCCTGCCTATTTATAGGCCTCAATATATAGACTTTTTGCTGTTACACCTACGCTGCATAATGGCAATTCTAAACTATTCGATGGGAGATGAGCCACTCCATTTATAGAAAACCTGAAATTATATTTTTGCTTGATCTAGAAAATTGCCTTATTTGAACCTGCAAGCCAAAGCATGTTCTTAAACCTTGAAGTTTGCTAACTAAAAATGTCAGTTGAAGCAGAAAAAAACTTTTTTACAAAAAAAATTCAACCGACTACCAAATAAGTCGGTAAGTTATATTTATTTTTATACACGGCGTCGGTGAAAAAAAAAACAAGAAAAGAATCTGAACTCTTAATTTCAACCATCGACTAATAAGGAGTCAACGGCCGCTGAAATATTATAAATCATTAAAATTTATTTTATCATATCGTCATTACAATCGATACCCATCCCATCTGTCGAATTTAACGAGCTAATTTTATTTGATCCTGCACAATTACCAGGAAACACAAGGCCACTCTCACTACAAACCACAGACAAAACAAATCCATAACAATTACAACAGGCAGACTACAAAATAGTCGCACTAAAAACAACATTGCAGGATACATGTGCCCGATCCCACGACACCAAACAACGCTAGTACATATAGACAGTTTTTATTTAGTGTAACATTAACATTTTAATTGAAATGAAAGTAAAATCCGTGGCTAAAACAAACAGCTGACACAGTTTGGGAAAATAGTTTTTACAATTCCGAATTGCAATGGGCTAGTGACGGGGTGCTGTCGATACAATGTTTGTTTGTTAAATGCACACAGCAAAGGAGTGGAACTCTCTGCCTGCGTCTGTGTTTCCGAACGCTTACAACCCTAATCTCTTCAAAGTTAGAGTGAACAGGCTCCATAATATAACAAGCATAAATTCATGGCTGGCACGAGGTGGCGCGGGAAAAAAATACTTGGAAGGACTTGGGGGAGGCCTTTGCCCAGTAGTGGGACAGTACAGACAAACAAAAAGAAAAGTATACCACACTAGTATTCCCCTTGGGTTGACGCAGAAATGCCTCTAAGACCACCCAATGACCCACCTGGTAAAAGATAAGTTTAAGTCCTACAGGGCGCGAGTCTTTTAACATTATCTAGTTACCAATAACAAAAAAATAATAAAAACTAAGACAAGCTAAAAAAAAAATTCTTTACAAAAATTAATTTCAAAAGGAGTTCCTGTAAGTTTCCTTGAGAAACGTAATTCACCCCTTTTATTGACCCCACAAGCAAAAGTCCCAAATAATCCCAATGGACATAGAAAATACACACACCGTACAACTGTACAGGTATCTTTAAAAAAAAAATAAAGCTATATAAGATATATTTATTTGTATTGCACGATGCCATCAAACATCAAAAAAAAATATATGCAAATAGTAAACAACCAAGTATGTCGATAGAGTCCCAACACTATCTAACACTTTGTTCTGTATTTGTTGCACTAATCCTCGCAGTCGCACGCCGCGGAACCACGCGAACTGCCGCTCGCAGCCACGCGGTTACCGACGTAAATAAATACGATACCACTTCTTAATTCAAATAAAACCTCTTAACAAATAGGCTGTAAGCATGTAATTTCCTTTGCCTAAAAATACTAATCTATGGTAACTGTCACTGACGCGCGGGAATAATAAAAAATGGCGAACTTTTTGAAAACATTTTTATTAAAGTTTGTATTTTAAAGTTTTTTATAAAATGTGAAGTTATTTTAAGTTGTTAGTTAGTGCATTTATGTCAATATGGTGATGTACTGGAGGAAAGTGATACTGGCTGCTGCCTTGTCGTCTGTTTTGGATGTCAGCAGCGAACAATTTGGGAATGATGTAAGTTTTAAAATTATTTATTTGTTGCGATAAAAAGTTTTGGTTACAGTTTTTTTATGTGTACATATTTGACCCAATTCACTATAGTTTACAGACAAATAAATGATAGGTACCTAACAAAACCACGGTTTTAAAAATAGTAAAATGGTTATTATACAAATAAACAAATAAGTTCACAATGTAAACATTTTAAAAATCCGGTTCATATTTTTTACCCTCACTGACTTGATTGTCTTTTTTTCTTGCATTTGTTTATTTTCTTATTGAAATAACCTGTTTGAATACGTAACCATAAAGAAAACAAACATAGATTATGCAATATCTATGATAACCGGCCTTTCAAGCATCTTCAATATGTATACAGAGAAGGAACAAGTAGGTACTGTGTGTGGTACCTGAAGCTAGGATCTATCGGTTCCTATTTAAATAAAATACTGTTTGAACTTTGAACGATCACTATATTGTTGAGCCTCCGCTCTCAAGGAAAACTTTTACAGAATTCTTTGCAGAAAAAAGAGAACCAATTCACATGTCAATATTTGAATTCCTATCTTAAATCTTTTTAACTCTTTTAAGGCTTTCATAAGTAATGAGGCTACACATCCATAGAGGATGTGCTACAGTACCTACCTATTGAATACCGTGAATCGAAATGGTCGCTTTGTCAAATCTCATCAGTTTATGCGCGTTTGACAATTGATCATTTTATTTTGCTCCAACTTTTATTCCTGAGATATTTTTCCTCGTTGCGTTTAAGTCTTTAACTCCATCAACTCGGCAGTGCATCCTCCTGCCTTTTTACCAATTCCATAAATTGTTATAAATTTTTTTCTTTTTTTTTACTAAAGATAGGCACACGTTTAACCGTTTGACCACTACCTCATCTGATGGTAAGCGATGATGTGGTCGAAGATAGAGCACGCTTGCCTCGAATTAACTTACTCACTTGACTTAAAGACTTCATGTACGTCTATCACGAGTTTTATCAAACTATACTCGCTAGCGACTGTAGTTAAGAAATTGTATGAAAATTAAAAAAAAACAAGTTGCTAATTTATTTCTTTAGTTGTTTACTAAAGTTTTACTTGCAACTTGCTTTGCTTGTTACTTAACAACTACACAAATCAACTCGAAACTTGCTTTTTAAAGTTTTCATACATTTTTTCAACTACAGTCGCTAGCGAGTGTAGATTGATAAAAACTCATGGTAGACGTACAGGTTGTAGGTATCGAGAAACACAGACTCTGGCAAGGAATTTCACTCCTTAGCTGTAGGCACAATGAATGTGTTCCAAAAATACATTTTCTTTCTTGCTACACTGCATTTTTAGGGTTCCGTACCCAAAGGGTAACCAACGAACCCTATTACTAAACCTCCACTGTCCGTCCGTCCGTCCGTGTGTCTATCAGAGGGCTGTATCTCAAGAACCGTAATAGGTACACAGTTAAAATCTTTACAGATTGTGTATTTTTATTGCCGGTATATCAAAAAATAATAAACATTAAGGTTTATGGTACAGAACCCATCGTGTGCGAGTCCGACTCGCACTTGGCCAGTTTTTTCATTTACCCATCCATATTCATACCTAACAACCTAATTTCTGTGACACAAGACAACGATTACACACAATTTTGTTTATTATTCACGTAAAAACTTTGCGGTACATAAAAGGAACAACTGTACAGCATATTACGCCATTAGGTATATTCGAGCTACCGGAATAGCCCATAAACTGAAGTAATTACAATTTGGTTTTATCTTATGTAATCTAGTTTTTATAGACAAGAGGTTTGTTGTTATTACCTATTATTTTATTGAAATACTAGCTATCCCGCGCAACTTCGTCTTCGTCACATTTTTCATTAATGCTCAGCTACTATTGATCGTAGCGTAATGATTTATAACCTATAGCCTTCCTCGAATAATCAGCTATCCAACACTAACAAAAATCCAATTCGAATCAGTAGTTCTTGAGATTAGCGCGTACAACCAAACTAACAAACCCTTTAAAATATTAGTATAGATGGTAACTGAACTTTGATGTTAATGTTTTGTGTTAAGAAACGTTATTTTATTTTCCAAAGCTGAGGTCTAATCTGACATTCTTGCATTATATTTATTTTGAAGGCATCGTAACAGAATTATTCAAATAACTCTTCAACTAAACTTTACTTCCCGGGATAAAAAACAATGTAAATATTCTCTGTGTTCCTTTTTTTTAATCCTTATCCTTCAAGTAGGTTCCTTTAGACATTGAAGGAAAAACCTAACACATAGGCCAGATTTCGCAACCCACAACTTAAAATTCAGGTAGCACTGCGAATAAAAAAAAAAAAAAACCTATTTTATAAGACCAAAGACCTAACCAAAATTTGTATTCTATTACCATAGCAGAGAGAACAATCGTAAAGTCTATCAGATAAACTTTGCCGTACATTTAAATTCAGACATCGTAAAACGCGATTGTAAAATTGTCGAGCATTTTATTTAGTCTGGTGCTAACGTGCGAAAGTTGCTTAACGAAGCTTTTGACCAAAATGTCGTCAACTCATTCCTGTTACTCATCATCATCATCATCTGCCTAGCCTTTTCCCAACTATATTGGGGTCGGCTTCCAGTCAAACCGGATTCAGCTGAATACCAGTACTTTACGCGAAGCGGCCGCCTACCAGACCTCCACAACCCATTAAATGGGTAACAACACGGTATTTCTTGGCAAGACTTGGAGTCAGATTTACTGGCTTCTGACAATCCGTAACGTCTGCCTAAGTTCTACAAATGACAACCGGGACTAACAGCTTAACGTGCTTTCCGAGGCACGGAGGAAACTCGGTATGTTAAGATGGTCACCCATTCACAGACCAACCTTGGCAAGCGTTGCTTAACCTTGAAGATCGACCCGTGCGGCTGTTATTATCTAGCCACGAGCTCCTCATTGCTGTTACTATCATCATCTAATCGCTGAGTTTCCTAGGCTTTTTAACTCGGAAAATGCACGGTGCCTGAAGGAAAGGCGAGGGGCCGAAGCGACAGGATAAAGCTGGGAATTTGTTCGAAAGAGTCACCACGGCCCTGGAACGCAAAGGGCAAGGAGGAACACGGATAGATTCTAGTCAGTAAGAGTCTGACACTCCTTTCCGTTCCGCCCTAAGCGTTACTTGATGATTTCCCATAAAACGGGGTAGAGATAGATAGCTGTTCTATAAACATCTTTGCTCAAAGGTTACCGTACAAAAAGAGATTAGACACCTTGATTAACATCAAACATGGTTCACCAAACTTAAGTGGCAATGGGTAAGGCAAGTTGCTCGTAGATAAGATTGACAATGGGGTCGAGGGGTTCTGAAGAGGCGATTGCGTACCGGAAGACACAGCGTTGGAAGGCCTTTCACAAGGTGGACCGATGACCTGGTGAAGGTTGCAACAATCCGCTGAGGGTGAGACTCACAGAACTGGTCGATGTGGTCACACTTGGGGGAGTCCTATGTCCAGCAGTGGAGGAGGTCTTTCCGCTGAAATAATGATGGTATTGGGAGAAGACTGGCTAAACCGAAATGCAATAGTTTAAGAAGAAATTCGTCTAGATGTTTAGTCGTGATGCTCATTTCAAAATCACCTACTGAGCCGCCTTAAAGCCTTTATTTGTCTCAATACAAATACTAATCTTTTCATATATAGAAATCAAACGTACAATGACCACGAAGCGTGCGCATCGTGTTGGGAATTTCTGCATTTCTCGCGATGTTTTGCTTTTAAATGAGATGCAAAGTGTACATAAGCACGTTAGCATACTACACATGTTAGGTTTATAACATGCAATCAGTACATAAAAATGGGTTCACTAAGCCACATGACAAATGGCAGCCATGCACCTACGTTTATAAAGAGCAGTGCTATTCTCAAATTTTAAAGGCATTCGCAAACTGTCAAAACACCTTTAATTTCCTAACTTTTTGAAAACTTTTTGACTGCGATGGTATTGTGATTTGTTTTTTTTTCGGTTTATGGTATGGGACCCTTCGTGTGAGAGTCCGACTTTGTCCGGTTTTAATTGTTGATATAAATTTGTTTTTTTTTTATTTATTTATTTAGAGTCCATTATTTATTGTATTATCCTAAGCACGTATCCTTTATCCGTGGAGGTATGCATATTAGTGTCAGAATAACGTTGTCCAATCCGAGACTTTCTCGTTATAAACCGTCTTTCATTATTAAGCCTAGTCACGTCTAAAAGGATTACGTAACGTCGTTTGTAAAGGTTCCTTTTCCTAAGTTATTGTTAGTACTTCGTAAAAGAGCTTTATTAACAAAGCTGTGACTTCATACATTTATGAGTAACTAGTTTTTCCCCATGACTTCATACGCACATATCCCGTTTTTTTCGGTCCCGTAAGAATTTCGGGAAATCCTCTCTTTCTGCTCCCTTACAGACTGTAGGGAAGCTACATGCCAAATATCCGCTTCCTACGACCAGTATTTCCGGCTGTGTATTGTCTGCAGTCACTGAGTCAGTCAGTCATTACCCATGATCGCACCCACCAACGACGGCGTTTCCTTAGCTTATTTTTCGATAATTCTTTTATTAAATGATCACATATTATTGCAACTCCTAAACGTACGACCTCATTCGACGACATCTTTCGAAGAATATGTGTTGAACAGTTCATTTTCCAGATACTTACCGTGTAAACAGCATTCCTTTCATTTCTGCTCCATTCAACCAAAGTGATTCAATTTAATTGACCCGTATATTTTCACCTTAACGGCATAATTTTACATATTAAGATGTAAGTAATTTTATTAGTTACTCCACATTATCATCACTACACTTTAAATGCAGGGTAATTTAGATTGAGGACCACAAGACACATAGCTCTTCCTTGTAACCTGTCACCATTATTTTTGCCACCATCATTGCTACATGAAAAAGGTGATAAAAGCGTTTGAGAATTGACAGACCAACAGAAATTAAATCATAATCATTCCCTTGACCTTATTTACGTGATGTGCAACAAACATGAGTGCTCTTAAAACGTACCAGTAAATTAGAACTACTATGGATTCACAATTTAGAAAAACAACAGATTATGTCACGATGTTAATATAATCACAAACATGAACTCACAGCAGTATCTATCGCCAAAACAAGTGATTTGCTTGCATCGAGGTAGTACCCTGACTGATAGCTACAACCTGGGAGTCTATAAGTCAAGAGTGAATAGGTTACTTATAGGCAAGCGTGCTCCATCTTCGACCACATCATCACTTACCATCAGGTGAGATAGTGGTCAAGCGCGTGCCTATCAATAATAATAAAAAAATGACAGGGTTGACAGTGAATTTAGTTAGGGTCAAACTGAAATTTTTGTCTTCTTCTACGAAAATTCTCTGTTAGTCATCGTATTTCCAGACACCAAACATCGTTTCTGGGGTTTCTCCTTCCACAGCCTCAGTCAATAACTTCCCAAATTACCTTAGCAACAAATCAAACCAATTGACAAAGCTCATTAATGTCAAATCCTCACGTGGGTAGCGCTCGGATACTCGTAAAACGTCCTTATGTAATCCTGTTACTATACCAATCTCTAGATTATCCTTAATAGTACGTAGGAAGGAATTAAGTCTGAAATCACGACCGGCAGCTGTAAATTAGTCTAAAGTAGACCAAAATGGCCTGAACTGGTCCAATCCGGGGTCATGGTCATTGATACAATGGCAGGAATTCGTTGAGAATTTTTGTTTGTGGCAACCTTGACACCGGGTTAGTGCAGTGACATTCTGGTACGCAGTCTAAATAGTTGTCGCGTTTTAGTACTGGTTAGCTAAACTTGGTCAAATGATGAGCTGTCGAAGGCTGTTTTGACGTATTGGGTTGGAGTGGGTTTTCTCTAGGGTGTTAAGGCGTTTGTTTACTATTAGCTGGTGTTTTTCTTTTAATTTCAAACGTCTTTTATAATGCGCACAGCAAAGGAGTGGAACTCTCTGCCTGCGTCTGTGTTTCCAAAAGCTTACAACCCTAATCTCTTCAAAGTTAGAGTGAACAGGCTCTTTCTGAGTAGGCTCGCTCCATCGTAGACTTTGTCTCTGTCATCTCTGACATAGACTAGAGTCAAGAGCAAACCCATTCCAAATAAAAAAAAAATAGGTAGATTATTTGTTATCTGCGTAAACATGTTTTCATCGTGCGAAAGTGAATCTAAAAATAGAAAAAACTTGATTCTACAACAAAATTATTGGCACATAATTTTATTACATAAACTTTATGGGTACAATGAGAGTCATATTTAGCTTACTTTACATTATATTTATTTAATGAAAGAAAACTTAAAATATAAAAAAAAAACTTAAAATAAAAAGGTACTAGCAAATTAATAAAACATAAAAATTGGATTTTACGGAGAAATCTTAAAGCTTATCATTAGTATCAAATAAGATTTTATAAGTTAATTGCAATTTTTACTAATCTACGAACAAAAATCCATCTCCCAAGAGAAAAACCACACCATATCTAGGTCATCGTTTTTACATAATTGATCGAATCAATTAGTTCCACTTGGCTTTCTTTACCATGAGAACCAAGTCTTCCGTATAGAAATGTCAAAGCATTGATAATTTTCGCAAGCCCAATCTACGATTAATGTTTTATCAACAATAATCGGTCATCATCATCATTTCAGCCAATATCCGTCCACTGCTGAACGTAAGCTGCCCCGAAAGAGCGCCAACCATCCCGGTCTTGAGGGCAGACTCCTCAAGACCGGGATGGTTGGCGATCCATCCGCTCCAGCCACTTCTTCCTATCCTATGAATACAAATCGGTAGTCAGAAATAATGTTTTTTTATTTGGTTAAGTTACATAATTTGGTATAAGGTAGGACTGAGGAACTCGTAGCTAGATAATAACAGCCGCAAGGGTCGATCTTCAAGGTTAAGCATCGCTTGCCAAGGTTGGTCTGTGGATGGGTGACCATCTCTTAACATACCGAGTTTCCTCCGTGCCTCGGAAAGAACGTTAAGCCCGGCCGTCATTTGTAGATCTTTGCCAGTCCTTATGGATAGTCAGAAGCCAGTAAATCTGACTCGACAGATGGGCTAACTAACACTGAAATAGGTTTTCAAATCGGACCAGCATTTCCTAAGATTAGAGCGAGAGTTTGTTTTTTTTTTTGTTTGCTTGAAGCAAACAAAAAAAAAACAAACTCTTCAGCTTTATATATTAAGTACAGATTAACTATTTGTCTTTTCATGTCTTCGGTTTATTTTACTCAATTGAATTTTGTACTTACCTGTGTGATTGGAAGGCCTTCCAAGGCACACCGATGACCTGGCGACGGCCGCGTTAGCCTTCTGAAAGCGAAAAGCATAGGTTAAGTTGATCTGACGCTTCGTGAGACCTGTGTCCTGCAGTGGACGTCTTTCGGAAATAATGATGATGGAATACGCTGGCAACTACCAGAATACAGAGGACTACATTCTCTTCTTTAAGTCCTAAGCTGAATACTATTTTAAACATAATTCGTGACGGACATCAAGCAAATGCGTAAATAACCCGATAATTGAAGGCTATCTTGTAAATCTGCATGAAAAATTATATAATTCCAATAATCCATGACCGATCCATGAGATGTAATATTTAAAGATATTATTTAATAGTGAATTCATTCAGTCGAGGTAAGAACATAAGCTATGAGATTTGTATTATATTATTATTGCTATGTACAGATAAATACAGTGTTATATGTAAAACACCAGCAACATTTTAGGCAGTGAAAGTAAACATGATTATAAGCAACTTTTACTTTGGGAAAACTCCGAAATCTCGAGAAAAATATCAGCTGTTTCATACAAAATGCAATATTTAGCCAATGAAAATGTATGAAACAGCTGAAATTTTCTCGAGATTTCGGGGTTTTCTCAATGTAAAAGTTGCTTATAATCATGTGTACCTTTATATATTGTTTACTTGAGTATATTTGCGTTCTTGAGATAAACGGTCTTGACAGACAGATGGACGGACAACGAAGTAATCCTATAAGGTTTAATTTTTTCCTTTTGAGGTACAGAACCCTAAAAAGAAGTGAAGTGAGTGAGTGATACGTGAAATACAATCCTATGAATAAAAAAAGCGTGAAATGTGAAACATTAAATTAAAATTTAATTTTTACAAAAAACAATCACCAATTAATTGATCTGTTTGTCCTCTAATTGCCTAATCTAAATAGTCGTAATAATTATAATTATATCGGTAACTGTACCTCCTTGGAGTGTTATAGCAAAGTTGAAGGTCGCATGGACTTAAGCCGCTTACATTTACAAATTACTATGCGCTGTGTCCATTTCTAGGGTCGATAGTTATGTGGTACTTGAGGACTGTATGTGTCTGTCTCTTTATATATTCTGTTAACATTAGATTTGAACTAGGAGCTCTGTTACAAAGAAAACCTGACACAATTTGAAAGGACAAATTTTGTTTTCCATCTGCAAACTGCTATTGTTGTGTGGCATTTTTCTCCCAAATATTTTTTGTAAATGAGTAGGAACAGAATTGCTTCAAACCTATTCAGGACTTACGTTATCTGTCTCCAGAAGAAGAAAAGAGAGCTTTTAAGAGCTTTTGCCGAAAAAAAAATATATTTTCGGCAATAAGTAAGAGTGTATAAACTCCTTAGACCAATAACTTTACTGCAGTTATGTACTACTACCTCCGACTGAGGAAAGTTAGTGTTTATTAAAAACTATGCAAATAAAACCTAAAATATGATATGATATAATTAAGTAATAAAAATAACTGTTTAATTAGTAATCATGCATGTAACAAACTTATAAAATCATCATCTGCCTAGCCTGTTCCCAACTATATTGGGGTCGGCTTCCAGTCCGTCAAACCGGATTCAGCTGAATACCAGTGTTTTACATGGAGCGGCTGCCTACCAAACCTCCACAACCCATTAACTGGGTAACACGGTACGTCTTGGCAAGACTGGGGTCAGATTTACTGGCTTCTGACAATCCGTAACGACTGCCAAAGATCTACAAATGACAGCCGGGACCAACGGCTTAACGTGCTTTCCGAGGCATGGAGGAAACTCGGTATATTAAAATGCTCACCCATCCACAGACCAACCTTGGCAAGCGTTGCTTAACCTTAAAGATCGACCCGTGCGGCTGTTATTATTTAGCCACGAGCTCCTCTTAACAAACAAACTTATAAAATAAACATAATATTAAAAAAGTGAATTAACTACCAAACCAATGATGTTACCCTTTCAATCTTAAAATCGCGCAAAACTGCCGTCGCTCAGCATAATGCTGGGACTCGTGTGCGACACACACGACGTGTGTGACAGAGCCACAGCGCTGATTTTCAGCGACAACCGGCGTTAAGTATGACGTCGATCGGAGCGGCATAAAAGTAATTAAAACGTGATAAGTAAACAGAAAAAATAAATACATAAGGGTGAAATATAATAAATAAGAAATGAGGAGATGGCAACAATGTGAATGTGAATGTGGCTGATTAGTAAAGGTGCGTACAACTCTAAAAAGTAATAAAAAAGTAAAAGAATAGCTATGTTATCTGTGCACACCAAAGAGAATAATTTTATTTTTGTTTTTAAATTCTTCAGGCAGTTTATTTGTGAATATTTGCTAAAATATTAGGCAACAGTAGCCCAAGAATGCTAACGTCTCGCATCTAAATTTTTACATCATTATAATATAAGAAGAGCTCAAGAAAATACATAATTATTATGTACTTAACGCAAGCTGAAAGTCAATTTGAAACAAATATAAAAGTCCATAATATCCATCCATTTATTTCTTACTTGCTAGTCATAATAATTGAATTGCTATAACTTTGCTATAACAAGTCAAAATAATTGAATATATTGAAGAACAAATGACGAGCCAAGTGGACTATAACACCAAAACAAAAACAACAATTAAGTACAATAGAATAGAATAGAATAGAATACTCTTTATTATGTACACCATATAAGTACAATACAGAAGACAATTCAAGTAAATAAAGAATACCTGACATTCGAACACATGCAATAGAAACAAATATTGTAGAAGATACAAAGCATGCAGACAATGTCGCGAGTAAAAGTTAATGGCAAGTGCAAAATACTTTAGATTAGACGGCGGTTAGTGAGAACGTGCGAAGTGTTCACGGTCTCGACTCGGAGGCTTTATGGCTATTTTATTCCAATTATTTACTAAAGTCACGTCTAGATTGTTTCGATGAATATTTTCTGTGGATTTGGTAGTGTCAGCTCTATCTAGTTACAATTATGATTTTGGAATGTGATTTTGTTTCTTATCAAAAAGGAGATTGTTTTTTAGGGTTCGTACCCAAGGGGTAACCAATGGAACCCTATTACTAAGCCTTTGTTATCCGTCCGCCCGTCCGTCCATCCGCCCGTCCGTCTGCCGGTTTGACAGCGGGCTGTCTCAAGAACCATAATAGGTAGACAGTTTAAATTTTCCACAGATTGTGAATTTCTATTGCCTTCACAGATTGTATATTATAACAAATAATAAAAATTACGGTTTATGGTGCGGAACCCTTCGTGTGCAAGTCTGTCTCGCGCTTGGCCGGATTCATTATCTTTCAGCATTTTTGTATCTTCTGCCATTTTGGACCAGTCCTTTGAGAAGGACACCAGCTCGTCAAGCTCAGGTGGAAGGAAGCCTTTGCCTTGCAGTGGGACAGTACAGGCTCGTAATAATAATTTTGGGAACCATACAACCCGCTTAGCTTTATCCCATCTAGGATGAAGTCGGCACACAATCTAACCAGATGCAACTATCTGAGTACCTACCAGAATTTCTTCTTTTTTTTTTGCTTTTGGTAGGCACGCGTTTAACCACTATCCCACCTGTATTACGGCAAGAATAACGAGTATCTACTTTATAAGTTATCTACCGCTTCAAACGCAATCTCAAAAAAAAAAAATACTAAAGATTGTTTTTCTTTAAAATGGGCAATGAAAATGAAAAATTATACCTTCTGTATGTACTTCCTTATTGTCCCTTACGTTGCTTTTATAATTCATACGAAAAACATATAGCCCTATAAAAATATAACCTAAGCAATTTAACCAAGATGTGACCATGTAAACCCATCATTACATCCCATTAGATATTATGTAAACAAGCCTTAGCGATTCGCGTATATTTACGAAACTCGTAATTAAGAAAAAGCCAGCTAAGTACGAATTGGATTCTCACACGAAGCGTTCCGTACCATAAACCGAAAAAACACTTTTCTTGTCTGAGCCCCCGTTGTTTTTAAGTGATATTTACTTTTTATTTTTTGTTGTTATAGCAGCAATAGAAATACACACTCTGTGAAAATTTCAACTGTTTACCTGTTACGGTTTTTGAAATACAGCCCGCTAATAAACACCTTTTCTTTCTTCTTCCTTTGACGTACGTGACGGATGGCCTCCAATGTCCATCTAATAAGGTTCCGTTGGTTACCTTTCGGGTACGGAACCCTAAAAAGCCATTAAGGCAATGACAGCTAAATAAATGTGGCGTCAAATTCTTTAAATGAGTTTTAATGCTAATCTGGGCAGTGTAATGTAGTTTATGCGTAATTTAGCGCTTTTTAGCAACATCACAACGTTCTTCTTGGTTTTTAATTAGAAAGAGCCATATATCAGTCACGGTTTGAACCCTTGCGAAAGTTAACTGTACATTCGGGAAAACGAAAAAGCTGTATATAGTATAATAAGGTAGTGGCGGGGTAGGTGAGTCTCAGATCGCTTTTAGCGATATAAGGCCATGATGATAAGGCCGCCCATTGATTGCCCAATATTTTCTTCGTCTATCTTTTCTGTTATTAATTTGGTATATCTACATAATAAAAGCTTAAGCATAATCAGCCTATAATTCGGGGTAATTTTATTTCGGGAAGCTGACATCGACATTTTCTATTATAGTGCTGCTAAATTAAAAAAACAATTAGCTGATATCTTTTTCAAGAGCAAATAGTCTATTTTCTGTTTTATGTTCAACCTATATGTGTTGTCTACTATCTACTACACTAAATAATTGTAATTGGCCTTATTTTACTTAAATGTTTATTAGTGTTATGTTTAGCTGTAAGTTTTCCAAAAAATAATAAAATAAAATGAATAAAATAAAATAATATTCCCACTGCTGGGACACAGGCCTCCTCTCGGTGAGAGGGAGTGGGCCGTAATCCACCACGTGGGCCCAGTGCGGGTTGGTAGATGTCACATGTCTTCGAATTTTTGGTTCTAGGACATGCCGGTCTCCTCACGATTTTTTCCTTCACCGTTTTGAGAGCAGTGTTGGTGAAATAATTTACACAAAGTAAAGCGCCTGCCTGGGTTCGAACTCGTAAGTCGCAGCCATTACCACCGGGCCACCACTGCTCTCATAATACATATACATATATAGTCTAGTCTAGATCTAGACTAGTACATAATATAGAGACACATAATATGTAGGATGCGTCAGGACAAATGGGCCTGAGTCGTTACGCAATGGGAGCGAAAGGACGGGGGTCGTCGCCAAGAAAGGCCTAGGAAAATCTGGCGTGATGACTTGGAGGCGTTCATGACGGACTGGTTAAAGAAGGCAACACCCTGAGAAGAGTGAAAGTGGGTGGCTATGGGGAGACATTTGCCCAGCAGTGGCACAACATAGGTTGAAAAAAATAGAGTATTGTATTCGATTCTATAAAGGCAAAGTTAGGTTGTTGTGACGACGCTTGGAGGAGGCCTATGTCCAGCAGTGAATGATTTTCGGCTGATATGATGACGATGATGATTAAGTAATTTTCTATAATTTTTAAGCGTTTTGAGAACCCTAGCATAATTTTCGTTAACTCAAAACTGTAACGCTACAAAAATTTCACAAAACGTTTCAAATTCGTGTCGTTGCACTCAAAAATCGTTGCTGAGGTTCAAATTAATTACCATGTTCATCGTTCTATCACGAGCATGCCAACAAAATGGCTTGAAATGGCTCAAAATTGCGAAGTTATCACGACATGCCCTAGAGGGTCACGATAATTCTTTGTCAACTTATGAATAAGTGGTGGGGTAGACGAGTTGCTTCGGAAGCAGAGCGAAGCGTACGCGGTGTTAATTATTAAAAGAGGTGAGGCTAGTCGTGAATTTCTTTGTCCGTAGCGTTAAAAACCAACGCATTAAATCTAAATTGTAACGATTTGTTTGCCTAACAGTTAAGTTAAACAATTTAGGACAAAATCGTGATTACAACTTGACAACATTAATCATAATCATATTGACTTGTTCAAACGTAGGAAGTACATCAATATTGTAACTAATTGGCGTCTACGGGTCACGTTCTATCTGACCGATTCAAATTGAAAGCCCATAAATACGTATAACCAAAGCATTAATGAAATTCATCAATTTACTACTGCATCGATCAATTAATATTTCAAGGTAACGGATCAAACTTATTGTATGTGTGTTTACTACCGTGTTAACTTTAAAAATACGACAATATGTGGTTTTAGTTATGTTGGTACCTTATCGAATTAACCGCACATAATTAGTTAGATAATCTGAGAAAAAATATGAATAAGATACTTATCGTCACGCGAGGCATAAAGGGTCATAATGAAGGAAGTTAACAATTTTTACATTCAACATTGAATTTGAAATAAGGAAATTTATAAAAGTATTTAGACGTACAGATTTACAATTATTAAGACACAGTTATATTCTTGGACATTTTTCGGGAACCTGAGGTCCCGGATTTTTGAAAGCCTACTTGCAAAATGACCCCATTAGATTTATTTTAATGAAATGAGGATCGCAGAATAGATGGTCGATGGGCCGATAAGTTCTGGAGTGGCGACCGCGTACTGGAAGACGCAACGTTGGAAGGCCTACCACAAGGTGGACCGATGACCTGTTGAAGGTCGCGGGTAGCCGATGGATGCGGGACGCGCAGGACCGGTCGTTGTGGCGACGCTTGGGGGAGGCCTTTGTCCAGCAGTGGACGTCTTTCGGCTGATATGATGATGACTAACCCAAATTTACCCTGTTTGCACCAGGAAAGTATACCAAAGTAAAATCCGTGGTTGCTGCAGAACTATTGCAGAAACAATAATATTCCTATTTTTACAATCATTAGTCGACTAGACAACAACCATTTGGCAAAGTATGTAAACGTTTTGCCTCAACTAGCAGTTCTAAACGCAGAAGCTAGCATCACATAAGACAATCCCGAAGTACTCGTGTACCCCAGCACTTACACTTCACACTTAAGGCCTCTTAAACCTTAAACAAACCCACATGACAACCGGAGCATTGAGCTCGTGAAATTATCACGCGAACAATGGTAGGTGACTGATATTTGCCATAGGTTGGTGCTAAACGAGGGCCCCGGTTAAAATGTGGAGCATTTCGTCACGGATTGATAATAATATAATAGTTTTGACGTTTTATTGTGAGAGTTTTGGAAATGTGTGTTGTCTTTTGTTTTTGACATAGGCGTGGTTAAATTGGTTAGAAATATTATTGGTATCAATCAGACTTAAGCTTAATGTTCTGAGAGTGACGTAGGTACCTCACTTCCTAACAAATTCCGCAATTCGTTTTTTTTTTTTCTTTGGGAAAAAATTAATTACGCATACCCTCCGATCGGGGGAATGGGAGGGGTATGTGGGACTCCCTGGGCTGACCCGGTATACCCACTAAAATAACCCAGCGGCATTCCCGCATTGTCTGAGTGGAGGTGGACTGGGAGATCGGCGCAGCCTTGACGTCCAGTCCTCCTCCGACAACCGCCCGCCTACACGGCGGGCCCCTCACGTCCTCCCCGTGGGGAGGGCCGGGAATGACCAGCGAAGGTGGTGTAGAGTGCAATGCGGGTGGAGGCGCCCCCGCGCCTGTTGCCCGCCACCACCACCACCATGAGGAGGGAGAAGACGGCGTCTTCTCCGACCTCTTCTTCGCCTTCGGAGCGGCGCAGCGAGAGGGTCGTCCTCCCGCGCGCGCTCTGCCGCCTCCTTTTGCGAAATGACGTCCTCGCAAAAGGAGGCGACCGCTGCCACATTTCGCAACCCTGGAAAAGTACCTACTTTTCCAGGGTTGCGGACTTTCTTAGAAAGTGTCACCGCGGTCCTGGAACGCAAAGCGTATGAGGAGGTATACGGATAAGTTTTAGTCAGTAAGTCTGACACTCCCATCCGCTCCACCTAGAGTGGAAGGAGTCATTTGATGATTTACAAGCCTTAAAAAAAGGTAAATACTTTTAATACTTAGAATAGAATACTCTAATAGAATAGAATAGAAAGTAATAAATACGTACATCTTAAGGTGTACGTATTTATTGTTACAGAAATGATAGATGAGAAACATTACATAGGATGACACAATTGGCGGTCTTTTCGCTTAAAAGCGATCTTTTAAAGACGACCTTTGGTTGGATTTGAAAGAAAGAATGAATGAAAGGAATTTAGAAGAGAAAAGGATTCTGATCTTTGCATCCGCTAAGATAATTAATAAATAACTACTTTAAGATAAACAATAAACAACGTAAGTATTTTATTTTGCTATCTATTCCAATAAATATTCTGAGAAAAATAAGTAAATTACCTATTATAGATGCAGCTTTTACGCGGCAAAGAAAACTAGCTCAACATCACACGAGCTGCTAAAAGCGCCAGCTCATTATTATGATTTCATCAGTTCTTGCCAATTTATAAAGTTTGAAACTTTCCTAGTCTATTCAACCAACTCTTTATAACAATACCTTAAGACCAAGTCAGTAGTCTATTCTGTAAATAACCATTGCGGTATCGAGCTTCACCTGAGTGACAAACCACACAAAGTGAGCTTTATTACACTCAACATAAAGGTCTTACGTTTGACGTAATTTGATACTTACATCGGATTCCGCTGTCGAGATTCGAAAATGTTGTTACAGAATAGCACTACAGTACCCCTATTCTGTAATAACATTTTCGTAAGACCTTTATGTTGTGTGCAATAAAGCTCAATTTGTGAGGAGTGTCCCTCAGGTGAAGCTCGATATCGAAATGGTCATTTACAGAATAGACTAGCAGATTGCAATCTCAGTGATTGCACTTTCGAACTTTGGCCATGGCTTTAGAACTCCAAGTCTCGAACTCACGGTCATTGATCGAAAGTTAGAGAGTTCGGATACCTAATTATCTGTATAAAAACCGGCCAAGTGCGAGTCGAACTCTCACACGAAGGTCGAAGGGTCTCTTGCCATAAACCGAAAATAACACGTTTCTTGTATGGGAGCCCCCTTTAATTTTTATTTTATTTATATTATTTGCTGCTATAGTGGCAATAGAACACAATCTATAAATATTTCAACAGTATTACGGTTCTTGAGATACATCCCGCTGAGAGACAGACGGAAGGATGGACGGACGGACAATGCTTCAACGCTTCTGGTACGGAACCCTAAAAAGTATTTGTAACGAATTGACAAATTGTTAGTTAATTGCTGAAACATTGAGTAAGGTTAGCACCTAAATAAAATTAGTTTCGTATTTATCAATCTAGATAATTTGGTTCCCTATTATGTAAAGTTCTTGCGTTTTGGTAAGTGTCTCACGAACTTCGGTTTTTAGCTACTAAATTCTTTGTGCAATGGTTGTTTGTAATAGTATGATGCTAGTTCATTGCAGAAATGACAAAATGCTGTTATAAAAGGCTGCTGTTGTAAATTGTTTGGTGCCGTAAGAAGTACCTAATTGAAGGGTACCTTTTCTTTGATGACATCGTCTCTTGAAGAAAGCGTTATTTCACCGCTGGTTTTATTGTTTCCCAAATTATAGATATTTCAAAAACCAGTATATTTGACTCCAGTCTTACCAAGAAGTACCGTGTCGCCCTGTTAATGGGTTGTGGATGTCTGGTAGGCAGCCGCTTCACGTAAAATACTGGTATTCAGCTAAATCCGGTTTGACTGGAAGCCGACCCCAATATACTTGGAAAAAGGCTAGGTAGATGATGACTTGCCAGCCTGATGTTGCTGACTGGGGTAAGATAATAATAACAAACTAGTTCTTCCCGCGTCTTGTTCCTGTCACCTGTCCTTTACGAACTGTGCATTATCTTGTTTTAAAAATAACCATTGTGGCTGTTTACTATAGTGTGGTCTTCAGTCAGTAATTTTTTTGCGTAATTGTACCTTCCGCCTTTGCCGTGTCTGCCGGAGTATTGATGCCGTAAAAGAATAATACCATCCCATCACTTCCCGTGGGTGTCGTAAGAGGCGACTAAGGGACTCAGCAGGGAATGGGCAGCAGCGTTATCTGTAAAACGCAACACCAAACACTGCGATCGCCAACCCGCCCGGGGGAGGCCTATGTCCAGCAGTGGACGTCTGCCGGCTGTTATGATGATGATGAATTGTACATTCAAGTCCCTAATTCCAGAGATAAACTATAGAAAAAAAACTAAACCCCTAAATAATGATAGATAGTTTACATTACTTTAAACATAAAATTTAGCCGGACATACGGGAACCCCATAATATTTTTTAAATACTCTTCTGAACTAGACTGCGATTTTTTCGATTTAAATCTATTAGCAGACATTATTTATCACCTATCTGGTAGGTATATAGAACTCAATGATTTCTTTTATTTTCCCAATAAAAAGGTGCTAAGTTATTTACTTATAATTTGAACATAAAATATTGCAAATTTAACCCATTTGACCATCAAGGTCATGTTTGTTTACGTACCTACTATAATGTCAGGGTAACACTTTTTTATGTTTTTCTATAGCTACATTATATAATTTATTTTTAATTCGTTTAGGTATAGCTTTCTTTGGATATTTAAATAATCATGACTTGATAGAAGGAGTTTTTAACAGCATATAATTGACCTTGTTATGTCATGTTGATAGAAAAGGGAATCCTAATTAAATTAATAATGTTTTTATTTTTATATCTAGTCGTGATGTAAGTAAGGTCACCTACTATGTGTTAAAAAGAAGAACTGCTGACAAGTGCATAAATATTCAATGTTCTATACCCAAAAATAGAAGTAACAAAACTGAATAATATGTTCGACAGCAAGAAAAAATCTCATAAACATTAGGTACGAACAGGTAAGTTATGTACTCAGTTTTGTCCCTTCCAACCAACAGTGAAGGAAATACTAACAAGGAAATCCATAGACCATTCCATTCTATAACCCGTTCAACGTAAATAATTGTGACTGACAGGTTTCCATGTGGCAATAACATGTATTTGAGAGCAACGGTGTACCCGTATCGCTTAAGGTCCTCGGGTATTTATTTAACTTTCGTTATAGATAAGTCGCCAAAATTCACTCAACGAAAGACGATGTAGATACTTTGAAAAAATATCCAGAAGAGACTCAAGTGGTGAGTGTGATGGTAGAAGGTGGTAGGTTTATTTTTTATTTTTTATGGGTTTGCTTTTGACTCTAGTCTATGTCAGAGATGACAGAGACAAAGTCTACGATAGAGCGAGCCTACCCAGAAGGAGCCTGTTCACTCTAACTTTGAAGATATTAGGGTTGTAAGCTTTTGGAAACACAGACGCAGGCAAAGAGTTCCACCCCTTTGCTGTGCGCATTATAAAAGACTTAGTGCGAATTGGTGGAATAGCCACAAGGTAGGTAGGGATGGTAATATGCAGTGCGTCTGGATGTCCGATGGTAGAAGGGGGCCGGTGGGATGAGGTCGTGGAGTTCTTGGGCACACTCACCGAAGTACAATCTGTAGAAGACCGACAAGCACGAAACCTTACGGCGATGAGCCAAGCTATGTAGCTTGGCATCCACCAGTTTTACGTCGCCGATGAGCCTCTTAGCTCTGCGTTCCACCGAGTCAAGCGCGGCAAGCTGATACTTAGCTGAGCCATAAGTATTGCAACAAGGCATAGAACTTTTAATAAAAAGATTCCTAGATAAACCAGTTGCGATAAGACATACTGACTATTCTGAATTATGTCGTCCTTGTGTCGTGTTCCTCATTACTGAGGGTCGTGATTACCCCGACGCGAATTCATATCCATGGGATTTTGTGTCTAGGGATGAGCTAAGTTGGTCCGATCATTAAGTGAAGTGCGACCCGTCAGACCTTCATCATCATCATCCACAGCCTTTTCTTGTGCAAATCCCCACGCTCTTGTGCCAAACTAATACAGGTTCTTCCTTTTTTTTTTTTTTTTTTTTTTTTTTTTTTTTTTTTTTTTTTTTTAGGATGGGAAATCATCAAATGACTTCTCCCGCTCTGGGTACAGCAGGAGGGAGTGTCAGACTCTTACTGACTAAAACCCATCCGTGTTTCTCCTAGTGCCCTTTGCGTTCCAATGTCATCTGTCCATCTTGCCACTGGTCGACCAACACTTCTTCTTCCAGTCTTGGACGCCACTTGGTCACTGGCTTAGTCCACCTACCATGACTGCGCCTTGCCAGGTGTCCTGCCCAGCTTCATTTTAGTTCCGCAATTCGTTTTCCGATGTCAAAAACCTTCATTCGTCTTCGGATCTCGACGTTTGGGATTCGGACCTTAATCATTAGTAGTTCTAGGTCGCGTCCAATTTTCCTCGGAATGAGAAGACTTAACCATGGAATCAAGAATGGAATAGATCCTAATTCAAACAATCAAATAACATTTAATTCAAAACATATAACTCATATCAAGATGTCAATTCAAATTCAAAGATTTCGGAAGCACGCAGCTAATTTCAAAGTTTACACAGGGCACGAATATTTTGAGCAATATGACCTTCCTGCTGTAGATTGAGCTGAACTTGCACAAGTCACGCAAGTTCTTAAACTCACACCAAAACGTATCGCTCCAGATGGCACCAGTGCTAATTGCGCACGCTTCGCGCTCAATATCAACGCACGCCCGCAAACCTGTGACTAATTGTCAAACGGCGCGGGCGCAGGGGCCGACGCAGGCGGTGATTGTGGCACAAAATGGTGGTAGTGGGTAGAATAATTTTGAGGCTAGGTGAATTTGCATGGTGTGGGATTGGGAGGTTGGTGGCGATAAATTGGAGCTTGAAGATGGCGATGATATTAATTGGAATACTTACTTCATCGTCACACTCATTATTTATCATCAATAAAATAAAAACAGAAACATTTCTTACTCTTCCAACGCCCAACTCGAACCTTTGGACCTAGTAAGCTGAAATTTTGCCTTATGACACTCTAAAGGAATGTATAGGAAAAATCTTCATGATGCGGTTTAGGAAATACAGGGTGAGATGAAGTCGTTTGCAACGCAACGGTCGGTCAGTCTCATCTTGTTTCTAACAGCAAAAGGCGATAATACAATAAAATCACATCTGACTAAATACATAAGTTTTATAGCAGTCCTACTAGTCCTTTGTCACCACAGCGTACATGATGATCTAATGATTAATGATCTACAGTAACTCACAATAAAAGATCCTTCATATTTGTATGTCTATCACCCCTAACATCACTACTACAAGTCTAAAACCAGACTCACTTCACACGTAGTAAGAGCTGTATAGTTTTAACGCTCTCGGTTAAGAATTTCAAGTTTGCAATGAAACCAAGATGCTCATAAACGATAGCACGCTATAGATTACGCATCAGCAATATTCAACATTCCACCTTATCGATGAACATGATACTTACATTCTACCAGGCCTCTAAACCTTGAAGGGAAAGTAATTATACACTAACAAGCTTACGCTCGCGACTTCTCCCTTCTTGGTTTGTAAAAAAATTGCATAATTACTGAGGATTAAAGACAACATGCAGAGTTTTAAACTACTTGCTTCTGTTATTGTTATAACAGTTTTTAGTTGAATAGTTGAGGCATACAAAATTTTCGGCTTTGAGAGGCCTGTTTACTTACTTTGACAGGCACTTTTATCCAAGATCTAAGAACGCAGAAATAGCAAGATGAGAAAATGCACTTACGCCACTTTCGTCGATACGCAACGCTTGGCAGATGAGATGCGGCGATAATGTTCATTTACTTCCCTCTGCATGTCATGCGTTGATTGTAGAAAGTCGGTACTGACTCATCTAATAGTGATATCACTTCATTTGCAGCTGATTTTATCGTAGTTTATGGGCTAATTTCAATGGAAATAAGGTATTGTTTGATTTCTATAAGTGATGACTTTTTCTGCTTCGGGTGTCTTTATATAATATATGTCTTCCAAATGCTGTACCGTGTCTTTCATTGATAACAAGAGCTTGTTTGGTAGAAAAATAAAAGGCTTTATAGCATATCTTTATTTTTTTTTAATTTTATGCATATTCATTAGATAAAATGCAGCTGATCAAGAAGGCTTACATACTTATGCTTCTGAAGTCAAGACTCTTCCTTCCATTCCTGCCGACTCTGAGCATATATAATGGGACTAATCCTATCGATATGTCGATTTGAGTTTGCCTATTTGATTACCTATGAAATTAGTTTTATCATTGTTTCATATTTATTTTTTGGGATAATATAGTGTGCTAGCTGACCTGTGCCATTTAATTTAATGTTATAAATCTGTCATAAAATGCTGAATAATACTGTTATATAAATTCAAATTCTGTAAACTTAACAGAAAGTTGTGTTGCTGGGGAGTTTGTTGGCCACTTCTTCTTCCCAGCTAAAACACTAGGATGTGGTGACCGGCTGGGCAATTTGCGGGACTGTCTTGATGTAAAGACGTTCAAAAGTGCTGATTTTCAGCCAAGCTAAGCCAAGGCATCTAGCTCAAGGGCCAGATCCTAAAATAAGGGTTATTACAGGAAACCCTCAAAATTAACATTTTATCACATTAACCGTTTTTGGAGGGCAAACAAATTGTAGAAAGAAATAAAGCTATTTAGGTAAATGTATTTGTGTATATTAGTTAGTATATTTATTGTATTTTGATTTATATTTATTAATAGCTGTATGTTTAAGTTAAGTTAGCTTAGTCTATTTTAAGTTTCCTTCTTCGTATTTTTACACACTGTGTCTACGTATCTTATCCCTCTCTCCTGTCGCAGGTCTGCTGGAAGAAATTTCTTATGAAATAAGCAGTACCTTTGTGCTCTTCTTACTGTATAAATTTTCGTGTTTTAAGTATAGGTATTGTGTGTACATAAATAGATCAATAAATAAATAAATAACGCTATTTTTATTTTATTTTATTTTATATAACATCAACCGACAAAATCATTAGTTCTTTACCCTATTCACCGTACGTAGGTAACTATAACACCAAAAATAGATGATTATAATGTTGTCCACGTGATCAAATGACCTGCAATTATTTGCCTACGCATAAAAGTCATCATTAAACTGATTTTGGACAAGTTCGACCGGAACGGATTGAGTCAGCGTCAAAAATGGATAGAGGCAGATTTTAGTACTCTTTTATGATTTTGTCAGTGGGAGGCCGTTGTTAAATATAGTCGACTAGTTGACCCACGCAACTTCGTCTGCGTCACAATTTTCATTACTGCTCCGCTCCTATTGGTCTTAGTGTGATGATATGTAGCCTTCCTCGATAAATGGGCTATCTAACACTGAAACAATTTTTCCAGTAGGATCAGTAGTTCCTGAGATTAGCGCGTTCAAGCAAACAAACCAACTCTTCAGCTTTATATATTAGTATAGATGTTTGCAGACTATATAATTCTATCCATAGAGTTTCAATATAAATAAATTAGTCATTCCATTATCCACATAAAACACCAAATAGGGCTGAACGACCAAATTCTGATATATCATAAGTGGCAATCTTATGTAATCCTTATATTCATTCAAGTATGACTTACCTATTTATTTATTGGCCTAAATTATATGTAAGAAAGGTTGCATTAATTAGTTACAAACAAGCTTCTACCAGCGGTTTCGCCATCTTAAAAGATGAACTATGGCAACTTTCTCCGGGGGGGAAAAGTATCCCGTCGTATTCCAAGAAATGGTCTACCCAGTTGCCAAGTTTGATCCACATACATTCAGATGTCAAGATGTGAATCTTTTTTTTTATAACGGGGGGAAATCCTCATGGATGTCTTCCGCCCTGGGGCGGGCGGAGGGGTCTGTCAGACTCTTACCGACTAAAACCACCCTGGTGCTCCATCTCTCACCAACCGGGGATCGCGAGAACTAATGCCACTTCCGTAATCCCCGGCTGGTGCCGGCCCGCCTCTGCAGGCCACCTCGGGTCAGCGGGGGGAGTGAGGTGTTCTCCCCCCGCGACGTCAAAGAGGGGAGCACGGGAACACCACGCGCCGCCACCTCGGGTCCGATGGGGGGCGACGGATATCCCCAAGTCCGCCGCCTCTGGACCCAGTTAGGGGGGCCGGAAGAGGGCAGCGTATGCCCTCCTCCGACGCTCGGTGCGCCTACTGCGGGCCGGGAGAGAGGTCGAGATCTCCCTCTCCCTTTCCGCAGCCTCCTTCTGCGCGACAACTGTTTCGCAGAAGGAGACCAACGCGTCCCAGGACTCCTAGCCGTCGACAATAGCATGAACTACGGCCGGCAGCGAGAGATCACTGCCTACCACAGAGATGAGAGCACGGCGTGTGTCCCAAGCGGCACACTCTGCCAGTGTATGCCGCGCCGTGTCCTCCCGACAGTCGACGCAGTGGTGACACCGAGCGTCCGGCTCCCTGCCTATGCGACACAGGAACCTCCCGAAGCAGCCATGCCCCGAGAGGACCTGCGTCACACGAAATATCAAGGAGCCGTGCCTTCTCTCGAGCCACAGGTCGAGCACCGGCCGGATGGCTTCGATAGTGACGAGTCCAGCGGAAGGGCGTGAGAGCCTGTTCCGCCATTCCGCCACCAGAACCTCGCGCAACTGCGACTGACGCAGCTCAATGTGCCGCTGCATCAATCGCTCGCCGCGCGCCCGCGCGTCCTCACGCCACCGGTGCAGTGACGCGAGGACTTTTGCCTCCAAGTCCCAGGGTGGAGAACCGGCCAGTACGCAAGCCGCCTCGTAGCAGATCGTGTGATAACCCCTGATGACTCTGACGGCCATCACTCTGCGGCTTCCGCAGAACAGTGATGGTGCTGGCCGTCAGGTCAGCCGCCCAGATCGGGGCCCCATACAGGGCCATCGATCACACGATCCCCACGTACAACCGCCTGCAAGCGGTGCTCGGGTCCCCCAGATTGGGAAGCAGCGTTGACAGCGCCCCAGCCGCGCCCTACAACTTGGGCGCAGCCGCCGGAAATGGGGGCCGAAATCCCACCGGCTGTCGAACACCAATCCCAAGTACTTCATGGTGGACTCGACAGCAATACGGGGACCATGAAAGGCTATGGCCTCTGACTTGTTGAGGGCTACCTCCAGGCCAAGGCGCCGTATGCGGCTCACCACCTGTGAGACCGCGGCCGTCGCCAGCAACGCTAACGGCAAGACGTGAATCTAACCTAACCTAATAAACAGATGATTATTATTTTCACAATATTATAATACTAATTATTGTTAAATTATTGATTGCGAGGGACAATGACTCGTATAGTGTTAGTAACAATAAATAAACTTACAACTATGTTAGTGACACAATACAGCAACACACACATCATAGTAATCAATGCTGCAGCATCCCAGCTGACATACTGGAGCAACGATTTATAGTACAGCAGTCCAGCCTGTTTCTGAGGAGCTCGTGGCTAGATAATAACTGCCGCATGGGTCGATCTTCAAGGTTAAGCAACGCTTGCCAAGTTTGGTCTGTGGATGGCTGACCATCTTAACATACCGAGTTTCCTCCGTGCCTCGGAAAGCACGTAAAGCCGTTGGTCCCGGCTGTCATTTGTAAATCTATGGCAGTCGTTATGGACAGTCAGAAGCCAGATAATCTGACTCCAATCTTGCCATGAAGTACCGTGTAACCCAGTTAATGAGTTGTGGAGGTCTGGTAGGCAGCCGCTCCGCGTAAAATACTGGTATTCAGCTAAATCCGGTTTGACTGGAAGCCGACCCCAATATAGTTGGGAAAAGACTCGGCATATGATGATGAGTCCAGCCTGTTCAATTATTTAATTAAATGCTACAACATCGCTACCCAAAAGTTACACAGCCAGTTTTCTGCTCATCTTCAAACCAATCAAACATTACCAAAAAAAAAACGAAACCATATAAATTGACACCGCTCGCACTATTTAACCTTATAAAAAACCGTGAAGTAACTAACAACTATTACATAAAAACGACGCGTGTTTGCAATACAGATCTAATTCTATTTAAGAGAAATTTCTTTTTTTTTTTCGCGAAACGAACGCAGTTGACCGACTCGGAAGCTATTATCAAGTTTTTATGTTAGAGTTACTGAACCAGTAACTGTTGCACAATTCTATTTGCTGTGTTTATTGCTTATCAGATATATCTATTTATAGGTAAGGTTCTATTGGTATATCTTTCGTAGCCAAAACGATGAGTTGTGAACATTTTCTCAAGTGGTCGGCCATTTTTCATATGTTGGCCATTTCATAGAATGACCTCCTCAAACCTGAACTAACCTCGGCTACTTCATAAAATGGCCAATTTTACAATATAGCTACTACATAACATACAAAGGGTTCAAGGAATCACTTTTTAAAATTTTTGGTTCCAAATCCTGACAAGTATAGTACCAAAATACATTTTCAAATGCTTACTCATCGAAAAACTGGTCAATTTACTTTCCAACCTTTTAGGAAAATTCTCTTTTAGTACTCCCCAAGGAACCTACATGCCATAGCTTCCTACGACCGGTAGTTTCGGCTATGCGTTGTCATCAGTCACTCACACACTCGGTAAAGGAAGAATTTTATTAGGATCGATGAATCACCACTCAAGCGAAAACAAATCAACTTCAATCCATCCCTTTCTCCACACACAAGACCGAAGAATAACAACATTGATTTACATAACCACGTACATAAAGGGCAAGCAAGTTCTCAGCTGACTAGACACTGGATATCTAGGTTCAATGTCCTGATGCACTGGTACCCACGCAATGCCATTGCCTTTATTATAAAGAAATCATGTTCCTTATTTAATGTGAATGCAGTTTAGAAGATCGTTTAAGGATATTTTGATCGGAGAGTGGGTGAAAGTTGTTAGGATGCGTCATCTTACTCGCCTATGGCGAAGACAAACAAAGTCTGGAGTATGAAAGTGTGTGAGTAATACGTAGTCTTGATTGATTTTAGTAAAATGTGAGGCTTTTTGTTTTTTCTAACTTTAAATCCGAATTATAGTATTCAGTTTGTTATTATTCAGCAGGTAGCAATTATGTAAACTGCAGATGCGTTGCCCACCCTCGGAAATGGCGACATAAAATGAAAGCGACCCCATAAGGGTATGGTTGACTGTACAAGTGCCAGCAAATGGTCTAATTTAAATAAATGCCTTGAGTTTGAGGTTGATAGTAACATTCTTTCGGTACGTATACATGGCGGGACCACGGGACTTACGAGGCACGCTTATACATACGTCAATTATCTTACTGCCAATTAGTAACGACAGTGCTTCCACTGTTTTTTAGAGCTGTGTTATTGATGCATAACGTCATTGGTAGGTAGTAGATTCGAGTTTATTATTATCATCTATTTATTTCGGACAGAATCCATAAGTGTTAGTAAACATTGTTCTTAAGAGCTATGTTAGTAGGAACATAATACAACAAAATATATTTTTCTTAAAAACTACAATTTTCCCGTCACTATTCCCACCCAGTGTGCCTGTATGGGACAGTTATGGCGGGATGCAATCATTTGCATAATGCTGTTGGTGCTACCGCGCAGTCTTTAAAATAATGACGCCACTTTCTTACGCACTATACCGTGGCAACCGTCAACACGCGCGTTTGCAAACATTTGTGACGCACTACAGTGGCGCGGCAACCCCAACAGCATCCTGAAAGCATTATTATACTGAATACGCAGGACGTTGAAGGCTCGCTGCGTATACCGAACCCACAGGCCGCTCGAGTAAAAAGATTGGCAATATGCCCTAAAACCTTAACCTTAACTTCCTTAGTACATCGAGCGAACCTTCGGGCCAGCATATTGCTCCTCACAGCCAACGCCCTGCGTTCTCTTTCTATATCTGGGTCACCCTTTAAGTCTTTTTATAAGTTTTGCTCCCAATTCTGCTTAAGTTACATAGTAAGACTTCAACAGACCCTAAGTTTCAACGCAAAATTAGTGTCTCAAAACTATGTCGCTACCGTGTGTTGTTTAAATTTTGTAGATAAGCAAATACAATACTCAGTCAAAAGTGGATCAAGCTAGGTCAAGTTCACTTATTAGTTGTCAAGCCATTGTTTCACGACAATAGTTTCGCAATCTCACTTGAAGCCAGGTCAGCGGATTCTCTGCATAGAACAGTGTTAGGCAAGACCATAGAGATTGTTTAAGGGCAAAATAGTATAGTATAGAGGGTTTGTAGGTATGGAGAATTTAATATTGGTGTGATGCAATATCAGCAGATGATGCAATATCGAGTATACCAACACAAAGCTTCATAGCCAGAGATTAATAGTAAAGTTAGGGTCATTCAGACGTTTGTTTATAAGCGTTCACCCATAAGAAAACATGGCATTTTTTATATTTCACAACCACGACATCTCCCGAAGATTACCGATTGCGTGGCGAGTTTGATTGTTTAGTTTAGATGGGCCTTTCACAAGTCAATTACGAGCTATTTTGTGGCGTCATAAAAGTCCTTGCTATGTAAGACTGTGTTCGTAGACATAACATAGTTTATAAAACCCTACCCTTTCATGTTCCAATAGGATAAGGATTACTTAAGTATCGTATACTTGTACTGCTGCTTGCTCACAGACTTTTTATGTTTTAATTTAACCGTGTCGCCACTGGTCCTTACCAACAATCATCAATATTTACAAAGGTCATCGAAAGCACCCAACCACTCCATGCATATCTGACAGTTCAGTGTCCGTGCCCAGCAGAGCATTGTCTGCATCACGGCGGAATGCTGAGCGTCGTGTTTTCTTGCTCATCCTCGCAGAGAACCGACACGCGCTGTGGAACAACGGAATACTTGCAACTACGTGCACACACGCGAGGGTGCCACAGGGCATGGAAATACAGAAATCCCATTTATTTTAACCTTCAACTGGGGTTTGAGTGCGATGAATCGTAAGAAAAAGTAGTTGACTGCGTCCAATTGCCACCCATTTGGGACATATTCACTGATTCCCTATTGGCGCCCAGTTGGGACACATACACTGTGCTCCAATTGCCGCCCAACTGGGATACACATTGTGTCTAATTGGCACCCAGTTGGGACTCATTCTGTAAACTTCAATTTGGTACCCAGGAGAAATGCAGTGTGTGCCAATTGGATGCCAAATTTACCAAAATAACGTCTAGGTAATTATGGCTATTCCTCCAACCGCTGTTTTAGTAAAGCATCACTAGTGGGCCTTCTGTTCGTCTTGCTCAGTAGTGTTTGTGACATTTTATTGGGGAAATGGATTTGTGGTGGTTAATTATAGGGATAAATGGCAACAATTTTCCGGTAAACAAGAAAGTGCGAAAGTGGTTGAGAAATAGCAGTGCACGCGGATAAAATCAATCAATAACGCAACCAATCTCCTGTTTAGAGACTGATTACGGTAGATTGAATTCAGTAAACTATTTTTAAACTGAAATAAGTACAGATTGTCAGAACCAAATTGTACAAGTTATTCAAGTTTATTGTACGAAAGTAACCTTTGTTCGTCCCTTTCTAGGACTTAGGTCGTGAGTTCGTAGCAGACATTGCTATATAGTAAAATCTTGCGTATTAAGATACAGTTTCACGGCGATAGTACAATGTAAATTGGTAACATCAGAAGTTTACAGATCTGCTTAATTGTCAACAAGTAAATGATCGAACAAAATCAAGTAGATGCGTTAAAACGATATTTTGCAAGCAAATCTTGACAAAATAAACCTTCTCATATCGATTGACCTATAAATTACGAGCAAATCTGTAAAGTCTTAAACACTGATTACATTCTCTATTCTAGAGGTTTATGGGACCAATCTAATAGAACGTCTACCGTAAACCAGAGAAGAGCATTGGTTCGAAGTTAATGAGGCATATGTAAGCATACTAGGTCCCGTTAACTTAGAACCAATGCTCTTGACTGTCTCACGCAGTGGTTTAAGACTGATAGACATTCAGTTTTGTAATTATAATTATTCATAACCAATAGGTTATAAACAACAATGCTGCTCTATTACCAATCTGAATTAAATTAGGCTCCTTTTCAGCAGATCACAATACAATTAGACAGCTTGAACTTTTCAAATCAAATTCAAAATGGCTGCGACCTACAGACATTGAGACACAGACACACCTATTATGCATAACAATGAAAATAAGTAATAGTTCAATATTACCGGTACAAAAATATTGATGTCGTAATTTAGTTCGAGTCATGACTGGTTCATATTAATGGTAAGGTATGTGATCAAGGTTCTTTGAAGGTACGTTGTAGTATCTTCTTTGGGTCATATTGCTGTTAGCTGTATGACTTTTTTGACCCAAAGAAAAGAGTAGTAGAATTTTTAATACAAAGCCTGTTAACCACTTCTGAAGATTGAACAAAACGAATCAATATAAGACCCATTAACATTAATGCTAATCGTGGAACTTCTCAGTATGGCTTGCCCCAGTTGTAAATGTCCCTTAGAACCAAATTGAATGTTCCAAATCGCCACCCATTGGGGACATATTCACTAAATTACATACATACACACACTGTTCCTAGCTTAGTTACTTCCCTTCTTATCAAAGAGGAGCCTTTGATAAGAAGGGAAGTTATAATTATGATTTTCTTAGAAATTCACATCTTGAATCGTTTCTACGGGGCGAACTTTATTGACGGCGCTTTTGTGATGGTCACCATTGTTGTTAATAGCTCACGAGAGTTACAGTAGCTGGGAATAGTGACGCACGTTTATTCAAAACCAAAAGCTAAAACAATTGGGAAAGCTTTCATATTTGGAAGCTGTATAGTATAGTTATTTTCTACACCTAAGTTGCGTTTGTGTATTTTCCCGTGAATGTCAAAAATGTAGTCACGCTGGAAATAATTTCTACATAAGATAACTACGAGTATATACCTAATACTTAGATACCTAATGCTCTTTTGCTGTTCTCTATAATACGAGTTAATAGCTCATGCCAACCACAAAGAGAATGAACAGGCATCTTCTGGGCACGCTCGCTCCATCATAGACCTTATCTATCGCTTTACATCAGGCGTGATTGTGGTCAAGAGCAAGCCCATTGCTAAATAAAAAAAATAAAGTAGGTTTCCTTTCGATTTTAACATAATATTCATATGTATGTGTATTTATTTAGGTATGCAGGTATATTCATGTATTTTAACCTTATGTATGTATGTTTGTAAATCGGGCTGGTTTCCGCAACTCCACGACTAAGCGCGTATTTTGAGTGCAGGTGGGACAAATATGTCATTCGATCCACCGCAGCTCCCCAAGGAAGGCCAGCAACGCCTTGGTGTTACCAACTATCTCACAGAGGGTATCTGGGTTACCGAAGTCCTTATCTCTGTAATCCGCGACTACCGGCAGCTTAGAAGCAGGTGTGCTGCTGTCTCATTCTCTTCCATGCAGGCTCTGCATAGCAGGTTGTCAGTGACTCCCATAGCATAGAGGTGTTTATTAAAAGACCCGTGGCCTGTTGTTACGACTGTGACTGTACGCAACTGTTGTTTAGTCAGTCTTAGGGCTTGTTTTGTGAATCGGCCATCTATAGAGGGAAGTGCCTCTTCAGCCTGCCCACACTCACTATGATCAACCCATAGATTGTGTTGTTTATCTCAGGTGCATTTCCTGACCAGATTGCGTAAGTACCCGAAAGGCAGCGGCACGATGGGTTCAGGTCCCATCGCTGACATACTCGTATTTGAACCGTATACGTATGTACATTCAGTCAAAAAAGTATCGGGAATGGATGATTTGTTTATGGTTCCAAATTAAAATTTTTGTTTTTTTGTAGTTGTTAGATTGGCACAACTGTTTTCCATTTTGGCGCGGAGTTTGAGTTGCATCTGTTATTTATATTAAATACAGTGCTGGTTTTAGTAATATCATATATAGTGTGTATTGCGAATTTCATAATGGACAAAAATATCGAACAAAGAGTTTGTCTTAAATTTTGCATCGCCAATGGAATTTCGTGTTCGGAGTCACTGAAAATGTTACAGAAGGCTTACGGTGAATCGACTTTATCAAAAACTCGTGCTTATGAGTGGTTCAAAGCGTTCAAAAGCGGTCGAGATGTGATGGAAGATTTGCCTCGCTCTGGTAGGCCGTCAACGTCTGCATCAGAAGTTAACATCGCAAAAGTGAAGGAAATAGTGACTGAAAATCCCCATTCAACTCTGAGAGAGATAGCCGCCGAACTTTCTGTATCTCACGAATCGATCCGTACCATTTTAACTAATCATTTGGGTATGAAACATGTTGCTGCTCGGCTAGTCCCAAAAGATCTGAATTTTCTCCAAAAACTCAATCGCATGAAAGTCGCTGAGGACATGCTAGAACGAGTCAGTTCGGACCCAACATTCATGAAACGCATTGTTACTGGTGACGAGACGTGGGTTTACGAGTTTGACATGCAAACTAGTCAACAAGCTTCGGAGTGGCGCCTTCCAACTAAACCGAAACCGAAAAAACCACGCCAAAGTCGATCAAAAGTCAAAGTCATGTTGACTGTTTTCTTTGACTATCGCGGTGTTGTGCACTCTGAATTCTTACCGGAAGGTCTAACGGTAAATAAAGAATATTATTTGAGCGTTATGCGGCGTTTAAGAGAGCAAATTCGACGAAAAAGGCCAGATTTGTGGAAAGAAAATTCTTAGATTTTGCACCACGACAATGCGCCTTCGCACAAGGCTATCATTGTGAACGAATTTTTAACCAAACACTCAACAAATACCATCCAGCAACCACCATATTCACCAGATATGGCTCCTGCTGACTTTTTTCTTTTTCCTAAACTCAAATTACCACTTCGTGGCACCCGTTTTCAATCGATAGAAGACATAAAGGAGAATTCGCGGCGAGAACTGAACTCAATTCCGGAAGCAGCGTTTAAAAAATGTTTTGATGAATGGATTATTCGTTGGCGCAAGTGTATCGTTTCTAAAGGAGCATACTTTGAAGGTGATAAAATAAATTTGGATGAATAACAGACATTTTGTGTATTATTGATCTTTTCCCGGTACTTTCTTGACAGAGTAGTATTATTTTAATGTGCACTGGACCCTAGCCTCTCCCTTTCTCGATCATTCGAAGGTTTTCTGGAAGAAACCTCAACTTTGAGTTAAGCTCACCTTTAATCACCTTTACGCAGGTACTCACCGGACACGGTTGTTTCGGGAAGTACCTGTTTCGAATGTCAACACTGCGAGAATCGCCCGGAGGAAATGGTGGAGCATACAGAAAGAAAGAAAGAAAGAAAACTAATTTATTTGGCACACACGAAATCACACAATGTTTGTAACAACAAAAGGAAATGCAAAATTTATTATAAAAACAAAAACATCGTGTGCCCCGCGGCTGCGCCAAATAGGTCCAGTTCAGCAAAATGCCAGACAACTAGGCGCTGCCTGACGCTGGTTTTCAACTGCACCTTATGTTGAAGTGTACGGATGTAAACCAGTTTTGTAGGGTATTAAATAGAGTACAGATTAATATAGATATAATATGCTAAAGTGTAGTTAACGATACATAAATATAATTTAGTGTCCAGTGATAAATAATACACAAAAAAAAAAACAAAGGGTAGAAAACAATTGAAACAAGAAGCAAATAATTCTGGAAATTAACAGAAAGAAAGAAAGAAGGTGGGCGTCACTTTTCAGTTATAATAATTATCCAATAAAGACACAAACCGAATCCTTTCAGCTGAGAATTGGCCTGACATCATATTAATGACAGGTTCAAGTGCATTATGTCTAGTTTCCGTTGCGCGTCTATTAAATACTGCCGTAAGCGTCTTCTAAAGGCACCGATTGTGTTTAGTGCTCTAATAGGCGGCGGTAGATTATTCCATATTTTGGATGCTGCGTAACGGAAACTGCCCCTGAATGCTGCTGTACTGTGGGGATGCGATGAAAGTTGCTGCGAACATTGCCTTCTCTCACATTCTCGTCTGCTTGCTATCCAGCTCAGCTTGCTGTAGAGGTAGTCTGGCTTTTGAAATTTTACGACACCGAACAACAGACAGGCCAAGTGTAGTTTACGTCTCGATTTCATTTTAAGAGAGAAGTGTTTGTTCAGGAAAGGCGTTACGTGGCTTCTGGGAGGAATCTTGTAGCAAAACCGAGCACAGGCGTTTTGAACCCTCTGAATGAGCTGGTCTGTACGAGCCAGTAGGCGCGGGCCGTACACCGTGTCTGCATAGTTTAGCCTGGACAAAACCAGACTTTCTACAAGCTGTTCCCGAAGGGATTCAGATAGATACGGCCTCATTTTATACAGAACTTTTAGGCGATAGAAGCAGTTTCGCACTGAGTCTGCGATATGTTTTTCGAAGCGAAGGTCCTTGTCCATAATAAGGCCAAGGTTTCGCGCTTCATACACTCGGTCAATTGGTTTGCCCATGAGTTCGACCACGAAATTTGCGGGTAGTTTAGCTAACTGCTGTCTTGTGCCAAGAACCATGAATTTGGTTTTGTTAGGGTTCAGTGACAGACAATTATCTTCGGACCAGGCGGCGATTCTGCAAAGGTCCTCATTGAGGTCTTTTATAGCACTATCGTACTCTTCTGGATAAAATGATATATAAAGTTGAACGTCATCGGCGTATATGTGGTACCTACATTTCTGAAGGCATTTTATTATATCGGCGCAGTACAATATAAAAAGAATCGGTCCTAATATAGAGCCTTGCGGGACTCCTCTCTCTATACAACTGAGTGCTGATCTGAGTGTGGTGCCATCCCCCAAACGTAAATCTACAAGTTGCTTCCTATCACTTAGGTAGCTCTGGAACCATCGAGCAGCGTCAGGGTCGAAACCGTAATAAGTTAACTTGGATAGTAGTAATGGTATATTTATTGCGTCAAATGCCCGGGAAAAATCGAGTAAAACCAGCAATGTACACATCCCCTTATCCTGGGCCGACAGCACATTATCAGTTACATCCAGTAAAGCAGTAGAGGTACTTCGTTGCTTTCTGAAACCTGATTGTAAGTCTGGTAATATACTATTTTGTTCCAAGAAAAGTGTCAACTGGTGGCTAACGACCTTTTCCAGTACCTTCGCAAAACATGGCAAGATGCTAATGGGCCGCAGGTCTTTCAAACTAGTAGGATTAGAATTTTTTGGTAAAGGTCTAACGGAGGCAATCTTCCATTGCTCGGGGAATGTAGACGTTAATATGGAGCGGTTTATAATTTCTGTAATAACATGTAGCGTGTGCGGCAGAGTCATAGCAATCATGTCCAGAGTAATGTTGTCGTAGCCTTCAGCATTACTTTTAAGGTTGTTGAGAATGCGCGAGATGTCAGCCTGCTCCACTGGAACGATAGTAAAAGTGGCATCACCATGCCTATGATTGTTGTAGTAATTAATAAGTTCCAAGCTTGCCACGGCGTTACCAGGGACAGTCAAAAAGCTGTTATTAATTAAGTCAGGATCTGCAAAATGCGACGGAAGGTCTTGTCTTGACTTAGTGGCCATCAAAGTGGATTTAAGGTTTTTCCATAATAGTTTTGGGTTTTTAATATTATTATTTATATTATGTTTATAGTACGCCATTTTTTCGTTATACAAAGAACTCACTACCAAAGCTTTTAATTGTTTGTAGTATTCACCTTTTGATTTAGACTTTCATACGGTGGAGATCTGCCCTGCTTGGGCGGAGCACCGCCGTGTCCTCGTCGAGGCGATCGGCGGCGGCGATCTCTCGCGTCCGGCTCTGGTTCAAGCCATGGTCCGGAGCGAGGAGACATGGGAAGCGGTCACCTCCTTCTGCAGTAATGCAAGCAAAGGAGGAAGCCGAACGCGTGAGAGAGAGGGAAACGTCACGCCCCAGCCGCCGCAACAGAAGAAGACGCCCCGGGCGTCGGGAGTCGCAGGGCGATTCTCATGCAGCCACCGTAGACGCGGGCCTGCGGACGGCGAGCATTGGGTGGCTCGTCGTCTGATCAGAACCAGGCCCAAGGCGACGGCGCGCTGTGTTCCACGCGCGCCTCAAAGTGCTGTCAGCAAAGAAGACTGGGCCCGCTAGGGCCAGTGCCTGCTGGGGCTGTGGACTTCGTTCACCGTGGTACCGTAGCCCTGGAACGCAAAGGCTCTAGGAGGAACACGGATGGGTTTTAGTCAGTAAGAGTCTGACACTCCCTCCTGCTTCACCCAAAGCGGAAGGAGTAATTAGATGACTTCCCACCCTTAAAAAACAAGGTGTACAATGAAGAATCAGCCAAATGTTAAATGATCTACGGATGCGTCATTTTTCTGAATAATATTTATTTTTATATCTAGGCTCTCCAATCCAAACCACGGCCGCGCTTCCATCACTAAAGTTAAATATCATTGGGAAATATTGTCTTTCTTGCCAAACTCAGTGAATTGTTCATACTTTATTATTTTAACAAAAAGGAAGGAAGCTCAATGAATTCATAACTTATCTTCATGCACAATAATTTCTGAAACGATTTACAATCAAAATTGCTTTCATTTAGCAATAGTGCTTGAAATAATTGCACGAATGTATATTCAATTTATGCAAGAAACTGAGGTGCGGAACAGTGTTCAAGTTAATCGAAGGTAATAAAATATTAAATTAATGCTTTGGTTTGACTTTTGTACTTTAATTAGGGACGCGGTCGCCATAACGTCGCTAACGCTTTGATTTTCCAAAACAAACCTCAATTTCTTAAAGCTTGTCTAATCTATTCCCAATTTTAGATATTGGGATCGGGTTCCAGTCAAACCGGATGCTTATTCAACTGAACTTGTTTTCAAAACTCATGTGGTGAATCATTTCATCGTCATCCACAGCCTAACTTCTCCCACTGCGGAGCACAACAGTACCCCTATTCTGTAACATGTTCGTGTCTCGACAGCGGAATCCGAGGTGAGTATCAAATCACGTCAAACGTTAGCTTTATGTTGTGTGCAATAAACACAACATAAAGACACACGCGACTTTGTGAAATTTGTCACTCAGATGAAGCTCGATATCGAAATGGTTACTTACAGAATAGACTAGCTGGTCTAAAAAGGCCAGTTTAGTAGAATCATAATATTAACCACACAACAATCTGTCAAATTTCATTTTCATCTTTATCGCTAACGCATTAGGTTCAAGGTTGATTGGGGAAATTCGACAGTGACGCATAGCGTGATGTGCTTTCTGATTTTGCTGAAGTGGCCTTTTTAGACCCGCTGGTATCTTTTCTTGCGCCAATCCCTTCGTTTCTGCGCAGCTCCAGGATCTACCCACATGACGAACGTGATAATGATAGAAATGTAGCCCAGTTTCTGGAACAAAACTCATAAAAAAATAATGTTAAAAGCGCTTTATTTGTGGCGCATCGTTATTTTTAACCGACCTTCAAAAAGGAGGAGGTTCTATGTTCGGCTGTGTGTATCTTATTTTATTTTTTTATGTATGTTCACCGATTCCGATTTTAAAAATTCTTTTTTTATTCGAAAGCCTATACTCTTGAGGTAGTCCCATTGTCACCAAGTCAGGATCTAATGATGGGATCCCATGAAAATCGAGGGAAACCCTCAAAATTATAAGCACATACACTGTTTTTCATAAAATTTCTATAGCAATTCAGATATTTGTACCTGGTAATCATCATCTTATATTGCTGAGCTGATGATGGAAGGTACATATAAGTCAGGATCTGATGATGGGATCCCATGTAAAATGTTTGTTCAGCAATATTTTCGCCAATTGTTAACCGATTTGGATGATTCTTTTTTTGTTTGGAAGAATATTTCTCGGACTGGTCCCATTTAAATTTGGTGAAGATCTGATGAAGAACTTCGGAGGTAGGCAACGGAACTCTTCAATAAATGATAGCAAATGGCTCGGGATTTCTGTAATCGCATGTCTGTTGATTGTTTACACCAGTTCATAACATAATATCACACCGGCACGCTGTGCTTGTGGTTTCACTTTTTAGTGGTACGCAGTTACCACTAAAAAGTGAAAAATAAAAAACATTTAACAAAAAAATAAAACCGACTTCCAAAAACAAAACACTACAAAGTAAAAAATAACTTTAATTTCGGAAGTCGGTGTTCAAAAACGAAATACTCGTAACCAAAAACACCGACTTCCGAAATCAAAGTTAGTTTTTTTTTTGTTTTTGGAAGTCGGTTTTATTTTTTTGTTCAAAAGTTTTCATAAACCAAGTAAGATTGGCTCAAAGCTGTTTAGAGAATAGGTATATCTTTAAAACTCGGCTGGATAACAACAACAGACGCAATCAACGCCATGAACGCAACAAGCCAAGCTCGAACCAATCAGTCAACCAGATAACCATCCTAGCCTCAGGTTCATCACTATCAGATGAAACGTTTAAGACATCACTCGTAACTAACTGTTACCTCCTACATGAACTGGTAGACGCTAAGTAGACAGCGCTTGGTACCTAAAGTTTTTAGGGTTCCGTACCCGAAGTCCGTCCGTCCGTCTGTCTAGCGAAATGTATCTCAAGAACCGTAATAGGTCTCATTGCCGCTATAACAATTAATAATAAAAATAACTTTAAATTAAAAATTCGAGGGGCTTTCATACAAGAAACATGTTTTTTCGGTTTTTGGTATGGAGCCCTTCGTGTGAGTCTGACTCGTACTTGGCCGGTTTTCTATACAAACGTGCCTCTAAACAAAAACTTCAAATAAAAACGTAAGGTAGACTTTGTTTAATAGAGCTTGTCAGTCAGACAAGTTACCGTTTATTTCGCGGTCCTAATTTCACACTTAATTAATTACTTATTAAGGCAGTGAATCAGGGCTGACTCGGTAGGAAATCAAGTTCGTAGACTTTTATTGTTTACTAGTTGACCCGCGCAACTTCGTCTGTTCCTGCTCTGCTCCTATTGGCCTTAACGTGATGATAAATGGCCTATCTTACTCTAAAATAATTTTTCAAATCGGACCATTAGTTCCTGAGATTAGCGCGTTCAAGTTAACAAACAAACAAACTCTTCAGCTTTATATATTAGTATAAGATTTTATGATTTTCAGGAATCTTGAGAATTTAAATTGAGAGAAAGTTGATTGTTATCGATAGTTTAAATCGAATTAGTTAATTATTGACTTATTGCCGTATGGTGTCGGCCGGTGCCGTATTACCCAGTTAATGGGTTGTGGAGGTCTGGTAGGCAGCCGCTCCACGTAAAATACTGGTATTCAGCTGAATCCGGTTTGACTGGGAGCCGACTCCAATATAATTGGGAAAAGGCTAGGCAGATGATGACGACGGTGTCGGGTGGTGCCATATGGTGCCGCAAAAGAATAAGACCTTCTTATCACTTCCCATGGTGTTGTAAGAGGCGATTAAGGGACTCACCAGAGAATGGGCAGCAGCGATCTCTGTAAAACGCAACACCATACACTGCCAAGCGCGGCGACTATGGCAACCCCTCCCCCAGCTTTGGAGGAGGCCTATGTTAGCAGTGGACGTCTTTTGGCTGTTATGATGATGATGATGATTTATTTAATAGGAGTACGTCATCTCTACAGATGACTTACACCGTCTTTTTCTCATTTAACCTCCTCCTCCTTCCTACAAATCAGGTTCTTTTTCGAAATCGGATCACCCGATCCGATTACGTATCGGTTGGACAGACTAAATAAGTACGGATCCTATTTAGAAATTATTCTTAAATTAAAAGTTGCATTAACACTGAGCTTCATAGAGTCATAGCTAGGAGAAATGCGTGGTTGCATATAGACTAAGGGAACGAAGCCAATTAGTTGGTTAAAAAATCGGCAAACTATCAAAAATCCTCATTTGACAGATCTAGGTTGCCCTTGTTACTTTGCTTCTGGCTTCAGCTTGTACAAAGCAAACTACAAATTCTAGAAAATCTAGCCAAATCTAAACGACAATCTTAACACACGCTTGCAACACTTCTTTGAACACGGCAAAGTAAATAGAATAGAGCAATTATTTTGTAGGTACGTACCCAATGGGCAATTTGAAGTTATTTTAATTGCAGCAGTACTATCGGCAATTAAATACGGAATGGAAATCATGTCTGTACTGTGTGTTGTAAGGCTTGTAACTGTTTGTATTGTAACTGAGGTTTCTACATACAGCGAGGTAAGAGCGAGGAGTGAAATAGGTAGTTTTAGCTTTGCTTCGCTTAATTTTCAATTTGGAGCACTACAGTTTAATGTACAGGGACCAAATTCCGGGTTAGTCTCGCACTTGTGCGGAGCTCTCCTCTATTTACAATATTGTTAAACTTTTTGGGCCTTTTTTATAAAATATCTAACCCTATGATTACTTCAAACACTGGTTAGCGAGTTCTGAATTTGAATAATCTATAATACAAATAAAATGCGTACAATAAATAATGAGAAAACAGTAATTTCCCTGTGACCGTGATAGTGAAATACTTCGGTTGAATAATGACACTTCACACATCGTAATGTAGAACCGACAAACACCATAGCGATCTATATTTTCGAAGCCTGTAAGAAACCTCAACTCTGCGAAGCTAATGAAAAGCTCAACGCGTCCTGTACAACGTTGACAGAAATAAGAGTTTCAACAAACCATTTGACAGATCCACTCTCTTCCTTAACTAAAACAGCTGAAAGTAATGAACTTGAGGAATGATATAGGCTGACAGTTTTCAGGTATGGGTTTGCTCTTGACCACAATCACACCTGATGGAAAGCGATGAATGAGGTCTATGATGGAGCAAACATGCCAAAAGATGCCTGTTTATTCTTGCTTTGAAGCCAGATGGGTTATATATGGAACACAGACTCTGGCAGAGAGTTCTACGCTTTGGTAGAGCGCATAATAAATGAAGAGGAGAAGAAAGAAAAATGCTTATTTGGGACTAGCACAAGAATAAAGTAAAACAAACCGTCATAAAATATGTTTACGCAAAATTAATATGTGCGAGGCCAGAAAGGTTCCTGTCTCAGCATAAATGCTGCGATATGAAGTACTGAGTACGACTAAACGGGATATCGACCAAGTACGGATAGTAAGTCTGTTATTCCGGTAAAAGGACGATGGTGACCAATGGAGTCATTTTCCAAGCACCACTTAAAGGTACAAATTATAAAGCCTAAAATATTGCCAAAGAGATACACCCACTTGGAAACAGAACCCTTACGTAAGAGAGAGTAACATAAAGCATCATTACCACAAACAATGGCTTTGAAATTCGCAATAAACAGATTATTCGATTATTTAACAAAGAAAGGGATCTGTATTGTCTGGAAGGTAATTTTCTACTGATCGTTAACGCTTGCTTAACTTTCTGTTTATTAATGACTGCATTCATGTAGTATAATGAACCAGTATTTAACGTTTACAAAAGCAAAGTATCTTGATCTCGATGTGGCTGATGGTAATCCATAATTTAGACTTAATTAATTATTAATCCACCACCCATATGCAAAAAACCTTTTGGGAATATTTTCATTGAACGTTGAACTAAAGAACAACTATTCGCCGCCAGATTCTGCATTTTCTGATAGCTATCTACAACCTGAAGAAGTTTAAGATGACAGGAGTGAATAGGTTACTTCTAGACAAGGGTATTCCATCGACATCCCCATCATCGCTTTTCACCAGGGGAGTTTGTGGTTAAATGCGAGCCTACTGTTATAAAGTTTTAGAATATAGTTGACCCGCGCAACTTCGTCTGCGTCACAATTTTCATTACGGCTCCACTCCTACTGGTCTTAGCGTAATGATACATAGCTTATAGCCTTCCTCGATAAGTCTAAAATTGAAAAAAAAAAATCAAATCGGACCAGTAGTTCCTGAGATTAGCGCGTTCAAGTAAACAAACAAACAAACTCTTCAGCTTTATATATTAGTATAGATACTAGCTTTTGCCTACGACTTCGTCCACGCATATCCCGTGTTTCTTACTCCCCTACAGTCCCCAAGAAACCTTTTTTTTAAGGATGGGAAATCATCAAATGACTCCTCCCGCTTTGGGTGAAGCAGAAGGGAGTGTCAGACTCTACTGACCAAAACCCATCCGTCCAAAAATGATTGTGCTTTACACTAATTTTTACCCAAAGGGTAACCAACGGAACCCTATTACTAAGCCTCGGCTGTCCGTGCGTCTGTCTGTCAGCAGGCTGTATCTCAAGAACCGTAATAAGTAGACACTTGAAATTTTCACAGATTATGTATTTCTATTGCCGCTATAACAACAAATAATAAAAATTAAGGTTTATGGTAGGGAACCCTTCGTGTGCGAGTCCGATTCGCACTTGGCCGGTTTTTCCACTTTCATTCCCCGCTCCTCTAACACTACAACTACGTCCTATAGTGGTATCACGTTTTTAATTACAGTGCAGTTTAATTACGTCTGATATGTTCAAAATGCGGCTAATAAGACCTCGGCGCTAAGGTCAAAGGTACTAAGAATATGCTCGTTATGATATACTTTATTGTTATGATGCGTTCGTAGTCTGAATAATATTCTAGTGAGACAAAGGGGAAGGTCGTGAAATGTTCTTTGTTGAATTAAATGTCAGTTTTGGTCTAAAAATTGAACGGATTTTTTGTTAGGAAATTAAAAAAAATATGTGTTTACTTTTTTTAATTTCCTTCGATTTATAATCCTATAAATCCAAGATTTAATGAAGTCACTACCTAAGAAAGCATCACGAAGACGGATGCAAGAAGCACAGGACCGGTCGATAAGGCGACGCTTGATATATGGGATAGGACGTCCTTCGGATGTAATGATGATGATTATTCATCATCTGCCTAGCCTTTTCCCAACTATATTGTGGTCGGCTTCCAGTCAAACCAGATTCAGCTGAATACCAGCGTTTTACGTGGAGCGGCTGCCTACCAGACCTCCGCAACCCATTAACTGGGTAACACGGTATTTTTTAGCAAGACTGGAGTCAGATTTACTGGCTTCTGACAATCCGTAACGAAAGCCAAAGATCTACAAATGACAGCCGGGACCAACGGCTTAACGTGCTTTCCGAGGCACGGAGGAAACTCGGTATGTTAAGATGGTCACCCATCCACAGCCCAACCTTGGCAAGCGTTACTTAACCTTTAAGATCGACCCGTGCGGCTTTTATTATTTAGCCACGAGCTCCTCAATAAATGATGATGATTATTGCGTACTCAAAATCAGTCTGCGAAATCAAATGAGTTGGGACTGGCAATTCAATGACGTTAAAAAAAACTCTTCTTTTCTACTATTTAGTCAAATATTTTTTCAAGTTTTCCCCTCTTTTCATTAGAAAACGATTGTATAATATAATGTTTTGTGAGTCAGAAAATTAACTAACATCATCAACCGTCATCGATCATCGTTTGATCACTAACTTGTATTATACCTATATGTTATTTCTTTGTATATTTCTTTTTTTCCGAAAAATATTCTATTTTAAATTTTATTTATTTGCACACCTACCACAGTGTGTTTCTTTTTAACCCAAAGGTTGAATGGTAGAGAATGCCTTGTTGCATTAAGTCCGCCTATATACCACTATTGTACATGAAGTTTAAATAAATAAATAAAATTTCACTGACATTGTAGTTATAAAAAAAAACGTATTATCAAACCTTGACTGTGTAAACCAAACCATTTAAAAGGTAACACACATTATTGCACTTGACAGTAGCACTTTATATAAATATGTAACATCAATCATTACAACTTTGCCATCCGGCCTTCAGCCGGTCACGGTTAATTTTAGCTGGGTACACAGACGAACAGCTAAATTGTGCTGTGCTGTGTTTCCGCCATCCGTGTGTGGATTTAAGGATGGCAAAATATAAGTTCTAATATTGAAAAAAGACTTCATTATCATCATCCACAAACCGATGTAGCTCACTGCTAGGCTCTCTTCTCGTACCAAACACACTCCTTTTTTTTTCTTTTCGAGCGAAGAAAATGCCTAACGCATACTACATCATCCGGGGAGACGACGTGGTTATGTGGGACTTGCACTAAAAACTTCGCCTGTGCACCTACTTTCACCTTGATGGGTGGGTCACGAGGACTGCTACGCATGACATTCGCGACCCATCCAGCGTGGCCCACTTCTGCGCTCCCTCTTCTATGCTCGTTCGGGATCCCTCTTCTTCCCTCTTCTTTCAGCGATGTCCGGGTGCACTGGGACATCACCACGGCTCCAGGGACTTTACAGTGTAGACCCCCGATCTATCGTCTGCAAGCCCCTGCAATGGCGGCATCAAGTCGGCGAATCGGGTCAGCGAGAGAATCTTCCTCCCTGACCCGCTCCGCCGCTTCCTTCTGACCAAACACACTCCTGTGCCAACCTGATCCAGGTTCTACCCAAAATAGCGATAATTTGGTCTGCCCATCACGCCGTCTGATAAACATTACCTCATTTTTCTATCCTTGGACAGCACTTTGTCGTCGACCAAGTCATACTGGCAGTCCTACCAGGAAAATCCCATCTGAGTTTATTCATTTAACATAGTTTATTTGACGACCGCGACGACGGAACAAAAACATAGTGTTCTGGTATCCTAGAGATAGGAAAAGAAAACGAGGCAGACAGTTTAGAAGGTGGGACGATGAAATAAAGGCAATAGCAGGAAAAACATGGACGAGGAAAGCACTAAACAGAACCGAGTGGAAAGAGTTGGAGGAGGCCTTTGCCAAAGTTGGGCAAACAGACGAAGCTGTCGGTGTCAACGACTCAACAGAGTCTCTAATTTAATATTATTTTGTAAACTTTAATTTTGTCTGAATAAAGGCTTATATTATTATATTATTTGACGACCGCAATTTGGCGGCCGGGACCACCGGCTTATACGTGCCTTCCGAAGCACGGAATCAACTTTTTACAGTCAATTAGGTGATTCAGGCCTGCAATGTCCTAGCTAAACTGGAAGCAACTTTACAAAGTACGCTTCTCGAGGGAATCGAACCCACAACCACCGGGTTACAAGGCAAACGCCTAAACCTCTCGACCACGGTGACAGTTTGTTAAGGAGTGAATAGAGTGAAACTTTATTCTAACTTGTTTGTGTGGATGACAGCTCACTTCGTGTCCACCTCACCTAAGCTTGCACAGTGAAATATTTACAGAACCACACAAGTATAAAGCTTGATCGGATCTAACATATTAATTGAGTTGAGTGCTAACCATGGACTCCAAAAGAAGAAGAAGTGGACTGCTAAACGAAATACCAAGTGCATGTTCATGAAAAGCAGACTGACTACGAAGTGACGATCTTACACTTGGTGGTAGTTGGTACCTACTGATCTGTATTTGTAACTAAAATTGTGTTGGAATGAAAATGGTTACCTTTGCACGAGATATAAACAATACAAGCGCAGCACAAAGATATTCCTAAAACAGTTTTCTCGTTTCATGATTAGTTTGGTAACCCTAAGTAAAGCTTAAGCATTTATAAATACAATGACTTATAACTGTCCTCTAGAATTACCAAAATATCTACGCTTTGTGCGTAACAAACGACCGTCATGTTTTGATTGTTATCTAAACATGTTTTAAAAGCTCACAATGCTTTAGTTTCTTTTGATGTGTGTTTACTTTGGCAATTTCTACTTGCTTTTTGTGACTTGGTCTATTGATATTGTCTATCAGACTGAAAGAAAATCTAGGTCAATATTTATAACGACCGCAGTCAGTACCGCAGTCTTCATTTTTTCAGAATTTAACATGATTCGATTTAACATGATTGGTATTAATAGAAGGAAGACGCAGCGTAGGTAGTTCTCCCATAATGTGGACCGATGACCTGTTGTGGGTCGCGGGTAGCCGATGGTGTCAAGACGCACAGGACCGGTTGTTTTGGCGACTCTAAGGGAAGACCTGTGTCCAGCAGTGGACGTCTTTCGACTGATATGATGACGATGATGATGATGAGAAATCGACCGTGTAGAGATAGGTATTTCGCCTGAAAAATACTGATGTATAGCTTTCTAGTTGTTTAGTATTCAAAAATACAAATTTCAGAAGAAATTCAAACATTCTATTGTAGGTTTAATTTCATTACACATGTACAAATACAATCACTCACCATGAGCGTGGTGGAAAGTGTGGCAACATTGCGGAACATTGTTAATATTCATGATGTTGCTAATGTAAGCCCAGTGTTGCCAGTGTTACGTTTTGTGCGGCTAAACGTTAGATTGGAAGAGATTAGCCGTTACATGGCACGGTCTAGACGGTGAATAGAAGAGTAATTTTGTCAATTACGGTTACCGCAAATAAGCTGCCTGTTTTGACCGCTTTATTAGTACAGAGTATTATGAGTTTATTGAAATTAACACTAGTGGAAGCGTAGTCTTTAAGCTTCTTGTAAGTACTCTCTTCGTCTAGAAGCTTTTGTACATTTTTTCAGTCCAACTACTGGACAATGGTTTTTCTCAATCTGCATTTCAACAAAAGTCTACACATTCCTATCTAGCCTTGCTACTAGTTTTTTCAGCAGACGGCATAACCAAATAATTAACAGCGTTGTTAGCATCATCTTCCTGCCCTTATCCCATGTTACTGGGGGATGGCGCAACATCCATTCCCCGCTGTGGACCGTTACGCTAGCATTCACTCCACTGAACTATGTTATTTCAATTCAATTTCTGGCAAATGACTGAGTAGACAAATTGTTTTACAAATTGAAATCGAATAAATAATTGAAATGAACACCAATACAAACTACGATTTAAATTTAAAATTCACTGTCATACATAACACTACGCAAGTTTGACCGACATTTTTAATTGACTGTGCAATGCATAGGAAGGCTAATTGAAGAAAGCAGTTGTGTTGTATGCATTCGACCAATTACATGTGGTTATCAAACCATGGCGGTGTGCGATTGTTAATGATTCTCGCAACCAGTCTGCAAGGTTAATTTTGGCTTTTTTAGGTTAATTTTAGGAGGTTTTGTGACGTCATGGTCTATCAGCTGAAAGAGTAAATTGCGACAATCTTTTGCCAAAAATTACTTTCTTCATAACAATAAAGAAGGAGCTTGTTTGCATTCTTTCTTTCTTTCTTTTCTTTCTAGAATGTGTTTGCATTGTCACACGTCGTTCAATTTTTGAATTCCCTCAAGGAATCTGTGTTCCTTGATAACTACAATCTGGGGGTTATTTTAGTTAAGTGCGAATAGGTTACTCCTAGGCAAGCAGATGTAGCGGATGTTATGAAATACCATTGTCGACTATATCATCTCTTTCCAACAGGTGAGATAGCTGTACAACATGAGGCTACCAGTAATAAAAAAATACATGTAATTCGCTTTCGCTACTGCTTAGCTGACCACTGGTTTTCTTAGGACAGCCTTATGTATGCCGATCATTTTGAATGCTCAAAATAAATCAATTACATTATCATTGAAGCCACAAATATCCATTCCAGCTTCTTAAATTCCTGTGATTTAGGTAGGTAGGTACAAAAGCAACATTGTTTAGTACCCAATTATTCTCAGTTAGCCCGAAGCTCATTGTGGAAGCAATGCCCTTTCAATAATAATTTATAGCAATCTGACGGTAGGTGTGGTCCTTCGCCAACGTTTTATTAAGGCTGTTTCAGATTGATCGCGCAATCGTTACCGCTGCGGGCATAAAGTATAAGAGGTTGACTGGTTTGACAGACGTCAAATGTGTGTTTTGCATTTACCTATAGGTTGTTAATTGAAGGGTTTGACATGAGTTTATTTTTGTTGGGTAAGAATTAAGGGGACAATACGTGAACTTATTTTTAGTCAGAAAGGTTAAGTTGGAGGATGATTGACGATAATTCCATAAACTCTCTCGTTGATTTCAAATACAATTTTATGATTCGATAATTATAATTAGATTATTTTTATAATTTAATGTACTGAAATAAAATTGCTGAGGACTAATTCTAAATTTTTTTTGTGTCAAAAACACCTCTTATGTCCCTATTATTTAGACAGGCTTAAATGCAAATGCGAACGTTTCTTAAAATTAGTCAAATTGGCCCTTTGGTTTAGTAAGTACTAGTAGCTAGTTCTCACGAAAAATTTGCAACGAATGAAGATATTGATAAGATTTTAAGGATAGTTTTTTTGTACTGTGTAATAATTCTGATGACAGGTAAATCTAAATGTTAACAGTTCGGACGAGATGACGGTTTGTCAGTATCGACATTTTGCTTGGAAAAATTAGTTATATACCGCTCTAATTAACAACTCGCTCGGTTTACAACTTGCGCCTCAATCTAAGACACTCACAATATATAATTACTTACAGTACTGATGTATGCACTTGTAACATAGAAGCTTTTACTTTTAACTGGTTTATTCTCGCTGCAGAAACTATTGCTAACGATATTTTCACTTTAAGTAGGTATTAATAAAATAAATAGCAGTTAATTTATTTGCATTAGCAAGATTTTCATGATAAAATTTTAACCGTCATCAACGAGGAGAAATAGGATTGGCCCAAGAACGCAGCCTTGCGGCATGCCTTAGCTAATTATAATCATCTCAGTATACTTTTCAATCTTGACTCTTCGGATACAGGTGATTCAAGCCTCTGAAACTCATATTACAAGTTTGAATAGAAATATAGGTATAAAAGAGTGATGAATACAAAGTTTGTATGAAGAGGGAATAGAAGGCCAAACAAAAATCGGATGAATTATGTGAGTGATTTACAAGGAGTAATGGAAGAAGAAAATTTGGCGACCCTTGATAATAAAAGACAAGGGCAGGAACGTGACAATGGATGAATGGATAGGGATGCATTTTACAATAATAAGATAAGTTATTCACGTGCTAAACCAGATAGTAGTAGCAAACAACGACTATAATAACGAAGTCTTTATAATATGTGTGTCAATTTTCAGCAGGCAGCAGTGTAGGTCATCATCCACATACCTCCAGCAGTATAGGCACCTACCGGAACTATCAGTGAAATAATTATCTAGGTAGCCATTAAAAACATAGTAATATATCTTACATGTCATAAGACCTCTCATTACAAACGCATACCCCTGCTAATTATGTCGTTGAACAATACGTGATATAATGACGTTTCTTGTCCTATATGTTTAATTGAGCTTTGCAACCCCTAATTAAGAGGGTAATCTTGTAGATCGTATCAGTTTTAGTGGAATAGAATAATTGATTTTAATTGCAAGCTTGCAAAAGCCTTCAAGAGTGACGTTCGCCAATGCTAACAGACAACAAGAGATAGATAGCTATAGAGATAGATTTAAAAACTAAGATTTAAGAGGCTAATAAGACTTATCTACTTCCTTGGTCTAGTGTTCGTAAATATTATTGATTAGCTTGAAGTCCTTGATTCGATTCCCAGGTTTTTGGAAAAGTGATTACAAAAGACACTGGAATTTCTCAAATTCTCAAAAGCAGACCTCTCAAAAGTAGATTTGTGACTCATTATAATGAGACTCGATCATATCGGCAAAATTTCGATGTATATACCTACTATATACCTCATATTGAATGCTATGTTAAATAAAAAATATTTACAACATCTCTTAAATATCAGATAATATATTTCTGCATTTTAAAGTACTTAATAGGTATTTTGTATTCGTAAAACGAAATGAGAAAGCGTTTACTTTCTGAATTATTACTTACTTTTCAGACAATTTCTCGAAAGCCAGACTAGAGTGCATTGTTTTGTTAATTAATTAAAAATTATTTTGTTAAGATTTTAATCTAGATCTCACAATCTGTTTGATCGCTTTACTGTCTGAAGATTGATGATGGCTGTCAGTTATGCAAAATAACAAATGGTCTGACAAATTATCTTGTAGAAACTTCGTTTTAACAGCTCATTAAAATGTTTATTAAGCAGGTAATTAGAATGCTTAAGTAATGCCAAAATTTTTAATAATTACCGATCGGTATTTGTCAAATGTGTAACATTAATTAATCATTGCCAAAAAATATTGTAAAAAACAGTTGCTTGAATCTAAACAAATATCTAAGGCTGCCAACCACCTCAGCTTTTATTTTGCTTTTAGTTATATGATTACGTTTGTCAACCATCTCACCTGATGATGGAGCACGCTTGTTTAGAAGTAAACCTGATGGTGATGATGGAGAACGCTTGCCTAGACCTATTTACTCTTTATACTCTTGGCTGAGTCTTGACTTAAAGTTCCCCGGGTTATTTATTATTAAGTAATCAGTCCCGGGTTATTAAGTAATCAGTATGTCTACCATGAGTTTTATCAAACTATACTCGCTAGCGACTGTAGTTAAAAAAATTTATGAAAACTTAAAAAAAAAAATCTAATTATTTTTTTTTTTGTTTTTAACGAAAGTTTCACTTGTAACTTGCTTGTTTGTTAGTTAACAACTTAAAGTAATAAAATAAAAACTTGTTTTTTTTAAGTTTTCTTAAAAACAATTAACTACAGTCGCTAGCGAGTATAGTATGATAAAACTCATGATAGACGTACTGAAAACACAGACTCCGGCAGGGAATTTCACCCCTTGCTTGGGTGGTGCGGTCAGCACAATGAAATAAATAACTGTTCAAAAACCATAAATAAAATTCCTGATTGTGTTACTATTTACCTTTTTAGGGTTCCGTATCCAAAGGGTAACCAACGGAACCCTATTACTAAGCCTACGCTGTCCGTAAGTCCGTCCATCGGTCCGTCTGTCTGTCAGCGAGCTGTATATCGAGAACCGTAACAGGTAGACAGTTGAAATTTTCACAGATTGTGTATTTCTGTTGCCGCTATAACAACAAATAATAAAAATTAAGGTATATGGTACGAAACCCATCGTGTGCGAGTTTGACTCGCACTTGGGCGGTTTTATACCTATTATTACTTTTTTTATAATTTTGGAGCTTTCACACACACCTAACATTAAAAAATTAATCCTATTCAACATGCAAAACGTTTCTAACACCTCTGAGACGGTCTAGCTAGCTTTTGAGTTGTGATCTCTGAGAGTAAGAGATAATTGTGATACCACTTTAACTACATAGTAACACTAACACATACATTAAAATAACTAGATATTAATTAGGACCAGCAATATGAAACATACGCACATAATATTAATACCTAAATCGAGGTTAGACTAAACCACTTGTTAATGTTGAATTCAAGTCAAGTACTGCGTATCCAGTTTCTTATAATGTGTAATAAGCGGTTTGGGAGAGGTGGAGCGAATTTAGAGCTTTGAGACACTGAACAGGCATACGTACAGAAGGACCACATTTTGTTTCAATCAATCAAAAGCCGCAGTATTGCAGTCACTGGAGGAGGTCGTAGCCAAATAGTAACAGACAGGTTGATCATTAAGGTTAAGCATCACTGGCCAAGGTCTATCTGTGGATGGGTGATCATCTGTCCCGGCTGTCATTTGTACATATTGGGCAGTATTTACGGGAAGAGCCAAGAGATCTGACACCAGTTTTGTAATTTGCAAATTATCTGCGGGTCTAAAAGGCCACTTTAGCAGAATCAGAAAACAAATAACGCTACCTGTCACTGTCAAATTTTCCCAATCAACCTTGAACCTAATTCGTTAGCGATAAAGATGAAAATGATATTTGTCAGATTGTTGCGTGCCTTTTTAGCCACCCTGGGCTGAAATTACTAAGTTTTTCTTAAAGTACCAATGTAATTAACTACCATCATCAGTCCTAGCCATATTCCCGTGTCATTTGGGGTCGGCTCTCTGTATCTTTTTGTGCCATTCTACTTGATTATAAACCATATCAGGGGTTACAACCATCGTCTTCAAGTCTTTCGTGGTAGTACTGGCCCAAGTCGTGTCCTCTGCCCCTTCGCCCTTCGGGTATATTAAGAACCATCTTTGTCACGTGGTCTTCATTTCTACGCATCACGTGTTCGTACCATCTCATTCTGCTCTCTCGCATCTTGTCTGGAATGTTGGCTATTTTAAAAGTTCCGCGAATATGGGTATTTCTGACTTTATCCAGTTAATCCTCCCGTGCATTTTTTGCACTTTTTGGACACGCATCGGCCAACATTCCGCACCGTAAAGAAGTGCAGGTCAAACTGCACGCTTATAGATATTCCCCTTAACTTTTATTGGCATTTTTGAGTAACATGGCACCCCTGTTAAAGATCTCCATTTAATCCAGCAATGTAATTAACTACCAATTGAATTAAATAAACAACAATCGTCCCAACATTTGAATACCGGAAGTTATAAAGAGTTCAACTTGCAACTATTAGCCCTTACATTGTTCGAACTAGGTCTTCTGCCCAATTCTTGTAACTGTCCTATTAGCTTTGCACAAGCAAAGGTTACGCAACCCGAATTCTTGAAGTAATTTAGTCGCACTACGAGTTTAAGGTACCTACTCGTAGTACCTTGCGTTTATTGTCAAAACCTAACCTAGATTCCGAAAATACCTAATTATATCGTTAGAGCGAGTTATGGTTATAACTTTATATTTTGTGGGCAAATATTTTAGGAGATTTGGACAAGTTTTGAATAATCATTCTGAGCTATAGAGTTGAAATCAGTTCGTTTGTGAGTGGTTTGGCAATAGTGAGGAATTGGAATACTTGGTTTTTGAGGCAGGAATTAATTTAGCTGTATACTGTAACAGCTGTACTGTGCTAGCTGTATACTCTCCATGCATTTTTTGAGTACTACCAGCTGGTAGTACTTAAAAAATGCACGGAAAGTCGTTTGAAAAAAAATTTGAAAAAATTGCCAAGTTTTTTCTTTTAGACAGCTTGAACTGTCTCACTCTTTTACTTTATTTTCTCCCTTATCAACTAAAAAGGCTTCTTTACGCTAAATCACTTAGAACTCGTCTCAATGAGCCCATATTCGTAAGATACTAAAGTGTTCCATTTGACATTATCTTATCCACTGCACATTCCGAATTTCCATATTTAGTATCGTGTAACTGTCACTCGAATTATTGTTAAAATTGGACTTTTGTTTTCAATTTCCATTAGTTACCGAAAGGACGGAGATCGAGGTCATATACCACCATATTTTTACCGGACCAGAACACCATGTAGCACTTAAAGAAATAAAGAAACACACAATGCGCATTGATTTCAATCACCACACCAAACATATTCATATACCTCAAGCCTAAGTAGAAATTCGTGTTTCTTAAACAATAAGCATTATCGCATCTTCGTGTATAGCTGCACTTATATCTATAAATCTAAGAAAAACCTAAGGTTACGAGCAATTTAGCAAATGTTATGTCATCACGACAGTTATGTAATCACTGTAATTCATGTAATTGCGCGTCGCATCATGAAAACCGTTCGTTTTGACGTCTCAAGCGCATCTGTCTCCGCTGAAGAATGGTGACAGATTAATTTTAAGCCCACATTGTGATAGTGCAGATGGTCAAGTCATTGAAATTCATTTTTTTTTTTTTTTTATAATAATTCGCTCCTTAGTAATACGAAAATTGCTCCTCATATCTCAATTGTCTAGAGTTTTTAGTTTTACTAGCTTTTGCGACTTTGTACCTACGCGCATATGACGTTTTTTTCCCGTTCCCGCAAGAATTTCGTGAAATCCGCTCTTAATGCTCCCTTACACTCTCCAAAGAACCTAAATGCCAAATTTTAGCTATCTACGACCAGTAGTTTCGGCTGTGGGTTGTCTATCAGTCACTCAGTAACGGCAAAAAATTATATATTAGGATTTGGGGTGGATTTGAAATAGCTAATCTATGATAAAATTTTTGTGATTGTTGAATTTCCAAGTATTGTCCCAGAGTCTAGATTTGTGAACAGTTGATGGCAATACATAATATATCCCACCTTTTAGAAGTCTTTGAACCGTAACTAGCCAAATTTGTTATTTTGTCATAGTTGATTGCTCCTTCAAAACGTTCTTATTGCCTGGGAATAGGATCCGGCGTCCCATGATCAATTGCGCTTGCAGCTAGACCAACTAGAAATACCATTGAGCTTCGGTCACCTTGCTGACCAATCTTCCTGGAAATTCCAAAACACCTCTCCATTGTTAACTTAAATTTCAATTTCAATTTTGATTGTAATTTTGATTTTAATATTAATTGTGATTATAATTTGACTTTTGATTCGGATTTTAATTAATTTTGATTTTAATATTAATTGTTATTTTAACTTGACTTTTGATTTCGATTTTAATTTTGATTTTAATATTGATTGTGATAATAATTTTACTTTTCATTTAGATTTTAATTTGTGATTGTAATTTAGATTTTAATATTGATTGTGATTTTAATCGACTTATGATTCGGATTTTAATTAATTTTGATTTTGATATTGATTTGATTTTAATTTGACTTTTAATTTCTGTTTAAATTTTTGATTGTAATTTTGATTTTAAATTTTGATTTTAAATAGATTTTTAATTCGGATTCTTATTTCGCTATTATGTACAGTTTCAATGTGTTTCTGTTTGCTTATCGTACTGTAAATCTCATCACGTAATGCTTGTTATACCTATTAATTTTAATTAAGTACCCAAATATTAATGTTTAATGATAGTTTAGTGCTAGTGGCACATCTTATTTGTTTATGGGGCATGCGGTGCTAACCTGTAATTAATTGTTACACTAACCTTGGATATTATATACTTACTTTAAATGTTATCAGTGTAAACAATTGTTGGTTGGCCAATAAAGGAAAATAAAATAAAAATAAAAATAAGATTATCTACACGGATACTGCAGCTTATTTCCAAATTAGCCCACACCACACATATACAGTACGTAATATCCAATTGCGAATCAAAACGCCACAGTAAAGACTTCCATTTAGATTAGGAAGCATCAAAATACCTTGATGTGCAGCTTCCTACAAATTATTCTGTAACAATCAACGCTCAACCTTTGCGCAGAGGTCGACAACATAAACAATATTACGGTGTTATAAGAAATATACAGTACCATAGACCACGGAATCGCCGCGCTGGGAGCGACTGGAGTTACCATTGCTATGGTGGGCGCCAGATAAACGCGCAAAAAAGTACATTGACCTCTCCCTAATATCCCTTCGTAGATACTCGAATAATAAATTATGAACCGTTACTAGAGAACGTAAAGGATCACGAAAGAAGCCCGAGAGCCTTATGTCATTATTTCTGTTTTTAATATCAATAAATGTATGTGGGTCAATGACCGTTATTGCACGGGTATCTGACGTCTACTCTAGCAATATTCGTGCCTGTGTTATAGGTATGGGCTGAGCTAGTTCAGCTAGTCTGATTTAGATATTTGAAAGATGATACTACTATTACTCAACTGTGAAAAAATGAAATTTAACCGGTAGAAAAATAGAAAAGTTACACCCTTTTGAACGTATTCTTCTATAGTGGTCACGAAAAGATCGTTCGTACTGGATAACGCTAAAGCAGTATGGCGTGAGTTGCGAGTGACGTCACACGCAGTCTGCGTTTATCATAAACTAGTTGACCCGCGCAACTTCGTCTGCATCACAATTTTCATTACTGCTCCGCTTCTATTACTCCTAGCGTGATGATATATAGCCTTCCTCGATAAATGAGCTATCTAACAAAACACACCACTGAAATAATTTTTCAAATCGGACCAGTTGTTCTTGAGATTAGCGCGTTCAAGCAAACAAACAAACTCTTCAGCTTTATATATTAGTATAGATATAGATAGATTTTAAAATTCTCTCTATACTGCTTATCTTTTCTGCAGGTTTTGGGTAATATCACTAAAAAAAATTCAACTGCCCAATTGTCATGGGTCGTCTATTTATATGAGCTATACTATGACTTAATTTGCATACTAAGTTTTGGCGATGTCCGTTGAGCAGTGGTCGCTTAGTCGAATCCGTGTTCTATAGCAAGCACTTATGTGCAGCCATGCATTGAAGTTTTAGCAATAAGTAGTTTTAAAAGAATTGTTTGGGATGATTTTATCATCCTACTTATAATATTGTTATGATTGGATCTGTATTTTTTGTTTAATCTTTGATAGGCCATCATCATCTGCCTAGCCTTTTCCCAACTATATTGGGGTCGGCTTCCAGTCAAACCGGATTCAGCTGAATACCCGTGTTTTACGTAGACCGGCTGCCGACCAGACCTCCACAACCCATTAACAGGGCAACACGGTACTTATTGGCAAGACTGGAGTCAGATTTACTGGCACAAAAAAAGGCAATGTTACTTGCTTATGTAAGCAAGTAACGTTGCATAAGCAAGTAGGCAACATTTTAAGTTGGGTTCCAGGGCAGAAAAAAATCTTAATTTCAGATCACCCATCTTCCGGGGCTAAAAATTAGCAAATTGAAACTAAATCTCGTAAGAAAAAATCTACGAGTTTTTACATAATTTTTCATAGCCATATGTTTAGACACGCGACCAGGTAATCCTCGGTTATAATATATTCAGCCTTGCAATTATATTACTTACTTCCCCTAATTTTAAAAAGATTTTCCTACTTAGATTAGGACGGTCAACGGTTTTAAAAGGAATAAATTAACAAATAAAATATTATGCATTTATTCTAATTATGAGTGATTTGCATAAATGAAACAATTTAATTACTTAATTTTAATGTTGCAAAAGGCCCTCCAAGTATGTATGTAGGTTATCGCACACAATAAGATGTTAAAACAAAAAACTTCATGAAAATACCAATTCATTATTTCTTGAAAACCTTATGCATTGAGAAAAGATTTGGGAGTGTATCAGGCATCATTAAAACAACACGCTCATTTGAAAGAAAGAAAGAAAAAGCGTTTATTTGCGCCAAGCATGACGCATACCAAAAAAATGAAATATATTTTTTTTATAAAAGTTGGGAAGGCATGCGTCACATTCGCGCAAAATGGCCATCGCTCAGCATAATGCTGGGACTCGTCATTTATTCAATAAGTTCGAAATAGAAAATAGTTCTCGTTTATCAGCCGCTAATGATACAATCGTACTAATTGCAAAGTTCGCAAAGAATTGCAAGGCTGTAGGAGATATTATCCGGCTAATATCACTGACAAATTGCTACAGTCGCGGGCACAAGTGCTACATTCAGGTGGCAGATCACCACCTATGATAGTTGAGTGTAAAATGCGAATTAAAAAATGGAAATGTGAATGTGATGTGTTGTGTGTAACTTTACATAATATTTTAAAAACACAGGAGCAAATGTTCATGGGTTTCAGTAGACGTTCACAACTTTAATAATTTAGCGTACTTAGGAGGCTCGCACGCAGGAGCACGTTGGATAAACATCGCCAAAATGTTTGAAAACATCGTTAAGAATAACAAAGAATGACAATTGACTTTGATAATGTCCAAAAATTTGAACTATTGGTAATGCCCCTATTCTACCTATAGTACCTACGATATGTAGTTTCACCAGTAAGGAATTCTGGGTTGACACTTAGATGATGATCAGCAACCCAAAATGAGCTTTCATTCTATCTTGATTACATGGATTGACACACACTTCGTGATCACTTCACCCAAGCCTTCGCTTTTACACGTTTACAGAAACGACCGGCAGAATCGACCGATTAATTATCTAGTTTGCAATCTGTTTTTAACAAATATTCAATTATATACGTAACAGTACCGGACTGAGCTTTTTCAAGCTTCGTTCCTTCGTGGGAATAAAGAAGCCGTCTTACCCTATCTTTATCACAATCTCAACACCACTCAACAATGATATATTTATCTTCAAAATAACCACATTATCATAAAAACCCGGAACTCTTAACTAACAGTTGTCTGCCCGTCTGTACGTCTTTGTTCCAAACATTATTGTGTGCGAAACGTTCACGTTTGCGGATTTTTCGTTTCGCTTCGTCTCTTCGCCTTTTAATTGCAGCTTTTGGTTAACAAAGGTAGTGTGGATATAGTCCACACTACCTTTGTTAACCAAAAGCCTAGGGCGTAGTTTCTTGGTGGTTTTCCTTTATTGGATGGGCTCAGACTCTTCGTCATATCATATGCCATCATTGATGTCAGTCTGACACTATTCTTTGCCGGGCATATGCGAGAGAGTGAACAGACTTCTTCTGGGTAAGCTCGCTCCATCGCTGACTTTATCTCTGTCATGTCTGACCTAGACTAGAATCAAGAGCAAAACCATCTCAAATAAAAAAAAACTGGCCAAGTGCGAGTTGGACTAGTCCACCGAGGGTTCTGTACAGATTTGTAGCTATAAATTACTTTAAATAAATACAATATTTATATGATTTAATAACAAATGTATAGTTATTAGACTTTTCCTTAAACAAGTAGTATGAGACGGTAGGTATTATTTGCCAAGTTTCATAGTTCTAGGTCAACGGGAAATACCCTATACATTTTGATTCCCTTGAGAGTGTCGAAATATACGTTATTTTCGGCATATCTTCGTTAACTTAGAAGCCTGATTTTTTCACAGCTTCAAGGGACCGTAGACCTGTCACCTGAGTATATGGTTTTAATTTCAACTCGATACCTCCGCGCGTTCCTGAGATAAAGAATCTTGATAGACAGATGGCCGGACAACAAAGTTATCCTATAAGGGTTCCGTTTTTCCTTATGAGGTACGGAACCCTAAAAAAAACGGTATTCACTGCTACTGCTTCTAGAGTTTGCCTTTAGATACCTATTCGGTCCTATCTTTATTTTATCAGAAATGCTATTTTAGAACTAATTTGAACTTATGGAGTAATTTGAGGAAAATTAAGAAATTTAGCATTATTCTCCTACCAGCATCAGAGCAGTTGAAAATGTGTGAGTGTGCACACATACCAATCGGTTACAGATAGAGATCTTATCGGTGTTTTCCTGCTAATTTTTTTTACAGTTTTGACCATGATATTTGGTGCCATCAAAGTGCGCCGTGACCTGAAACTATCCAAAGGTTAGATATTTATTGAAGACACTTCCTTGACTCTAAAAACCTTTCGTAGACATGACTGTAAATCGTAAGAGACAGCGATTGACAGGCTTGTGTCTGAAAACTTTTGCTTTTGGCATCACAAATAAAAGGAATGTCAATGACAATAATCCAAAAATATCCGTACCCTTTACGGGACGTGGACGGTCATAGCAAAATGACGCACTGATAGTTTTAGCACTCCTGACGGACGCCCTGCCCGAATATGACTGGATTAACCTGTATTCGAGCCGTTTTCACACTAACTTTACAAGTAATGTCGTGTTGCGGTACAGAGTCAAGTCCTTGATCTTCCGACCGGACAGTTGTTGTGTCCGGTGAGCAACTGCCCGATAGTTGATATTCGGACTGTTGTATATGTTCAAATCGCACTGAGAACTCTGATACCGCGATGCAGGACTCAGTAATTCGCTGCTATTGAGATAAATAATGTTGCGGTTTGTTGCCGTACTAATTTTGCTTCGATAGTTTTTACTTGTGGCGGCATTGATACCGCTAGACAAGTAATAATAATCAAGAGCAGTTTTGTTTCAATAGTGGCGATTTCAGTTCTTAGTAGCATGAATGCGGAGTGACTCCCAAAACAGAAATGGAAAAAACAGCCAGCACGACATATCCACGACCTAAGCGTGCTAAAAATCGCAACAACACATACCTTGTCTATCTCATTCCTGTCGTGCTGAACAAAAGCCTGCGACTATCACGGTATCACGGAGAGGCGTGACTGATCGTGAATAGGCGTCATGCCAGTATCCTTGGCAGACTGACATAGCGTATAGACTAGTATCATGTCTGTATTAGCTTTCACTAATTTGTAGCAGTCAAAGGGCGTGAATTTCCTTTGTTTTTTTCCCCAGATAGGTTAGGTAGGTACCAGATTAAGATTTAACTATAAAATGTACCCGAAGGTCCTCAAATTTTTATTATTGTTAGGTATGTAAAAGTTATTGGTCAAAACATTCTGTTGGTAAAGCATTCATTGACGTAGAGTTATGTAGACGAAACGTTCGTGGGTGAACAGTTCTTCACCTGGGAGTTTTTAAGTCAAGAGTGAATAAGTTACTTCTAGCCACACGTGCTCCAATCTTAGACCGTATCATCGCTTACTATCAGGTCAGATAATGGTCAAATGGTACATGCCTATCGATAGCAAAAAAAAGTGTCCTTTGGATGAAAAGTTGATGGTTTAAAGATAATAATAATAATAAAATAATAATAATAATAATAAAACTTTATTTCAGACCATCTCAGATCCATATTCACAATAAAAAAAATAATTAGAGTTATTATAATAAAAAAAAACAAAACCAGAAATACACATGTACAAACACAACAATACACACAACAACACAAACAAACAAACAACAATCAAACAATACATACAATGTTGACCATCGGTTCATGAACCAATCGACTGTTGGTAAACCGTTTCAATTTCAATTGCTACCGGCAAAAACCTGCCTAAGGCACTTGTCTCACCGCCGGCGATGAAAGAGTAGCGAGTAAAGCTTCAAACTCGAAACTTGGCGAGCAGCGGGTGAAAAATTTCGATCGTTTTGTCGCTCGGCTATAAGCGAGTGCTTTTAATACAACGGGCGATTACTCGCAATACTCGCTCTGGCCCGCACTATAGGTAGAAATTACCGCTAGTTGGTGAGTTCTGACCACCCCACCCCCCAGACGCAAGCATCGCCTAGCGAGTGTCGCTGAGCGAGTACAATCTTCGATAGCTCTTGTTGCTGCGATCAACTAGTGGTAAGAGCCGGCTCGGGCGGTGTGAACAGCCAGCTATCGACTTTAAATGTATGTCTCTCTTACTCACACGTGATCTATATATTTTTCCTGCCGTTCCTCAGCAAGCAAATAGTCGATAGCTAATCGCTTCCTCGCTGGCGCTGAGACCAGTGCCTAACCAAACAACAAACATTTATACTAAAACCACACTACTAAAAAGACTTCACAAAGAAGATAATATCCGTCAAATTATTTATTACGTAAAAATAAGAAACTACAACCAGACCAAGTTACCATGTCTGATGCTTTCTTTATAAATACTACTAACAAAACAGACGCATCAAACGTTAATTATACACTTTCACGCTCAAACTTAACGAAACAGAAATTAAATGAAAAATTTGTTAATTACCAAGGAAAGTGAACAAAATTGTTTTAGATTGTGCTCGTAAAAGCTGAACGGTGAAACCAGACCTTAACAGGATTATCTGGTGATGGAGATAAGTAAAATTTCAACAATATAATCACTAGCAAACGGCTTTTTAATAGGCTCAGATGACATTTATGGACAATTCTAAAAGTTACTATGATTTCGAAAGAGTCACTGCGGCCCTGGAACGCAAAGGACTTTAGGCTGAACACCGATGGGTTTTAGTCGAGAAGAAGAACACTGATTTCGCTCCAACCAGAGTGGAAGCGGTCATTTGAAGATTTCCTATCAAATCATCAAAACAAAGTTTGGTATCACAAAAATATTGCATTGACAAAATAATAGAAGCTACTTCCCCAATACCAAAGTATCAAAAGCCGAGGACGATTCCTCGTCTATAAAAGTCAAGAGCAATCAAACAATGACGTTTTAATATTTTACCACATTGCAACACGACAATGATGCTAATAAAGTTGTAAAAAAGACATCTACCGAAGTGGCTGACCCATCGAAAGAAACAGTAGCTAATCACATAATAAACAATACTATGCACAGTTTGGGCCAAGACATAAGCGGCAGCGACTGGCAAATTCGATGTATTATGACTTTCACTCTCAATTTTCATTGTGAATAACGAGACTTCGAACCATGAATCATAATAATCATGTTTGAAACTGTAAATCTGAAAGCTGATTAAACATGTAATTTGGTGTTGATGTAGTTTCATATAGTACATTTTGAGAAAAATCTGTTGATCGGAATCATGCCGTCACAGATTATGAATTCGAAATTATAACAAAAATTTTTATTGGCCCAGAATCAAACTCTGAATAATAGGCATCACAGAAAATTGCATATTTCGGTAATAATAAGATTTGTAAGTTTCTACCACATAATCCGAGTACCTAAACGGTGTTGGTGTTTAAAAAAATCTATTGATCCCAGGGTTTCCTAACCTGAGCTCCGTGCTCTCCTGGGCAAGAAAGTCCCAAATAGTACCGTAAATAAGTCACCCACATGTAGTCTCGAGTTCGTTGTAAAAAAGCCTATTGATGCGGTCCGTGACTGTATATGATCTTCAGTAAAACCTAAGGGTCCGCTGTTCAAAAAATTTGGGATGGCTTATTCCTTTTTCCGAAGGCCAAATACTTGGGTCACAAGAAGGATTTTCCTGTCATCAAAGCATATACAAGCCCTTCATTTTCCCACATTAGCAACACTGCCTTATTCATCGTCCGCTAATACGACTTTAATGCCCGCCATCGCCTTTCACTTAAACAGCAATTAGGTCCCGTTTAATCGCAAAACTTCGTGCGAAAAGCATCTATTGTCAAAAATAACGTGTCGAGGCTGCGCATAACCAATGGCGGAGAGACAATAGCTTTGGCTAATAATATTTATAATGCAAGGCTGCGCGGGAGTCGCGTGGAGAATTCACACTTCCTATCGCTCGTTTGTTTGTGTTTCAAGTTAGAATTTTCTCCTGTTTGGTTGGTATAAGTTTTGTATTCAGATGTAGGTAGTTGTTTTAGTTCGGGTAGGACTTTTGCTTTGCAGTCTACCCAGGGATGTGTCCATATCGCGAGTCAAAGGGGGTTCAGGGCTAGTCTTTTAAGAGGTCAAGAGGCTCTATCTATGTGTTGCTCTGCTCTGTTGGTCTCGCGGTCGAAGGTGCAACTGCCGAGCGTGGTCCTGGCTTCGATTTCCAGGTCGGGGATTAGCGTTATTGAATTTTTTCATTAGGAATTTCTCGGTGACAGCCCGGAGTTTTAAAGTTGGTGGTGTGATACACCCGTATCCCGGAAAGCATGCTAAGCCATTGGTCCTGCGCCAGATCTCTCTCCAGTCGTGTCGGGTTGTCGTCCCATCGGAATATGAGAGTGAAGGAACAGAGAAACGCGGGTGCTCACCTGTGTTTGTGTAAGAAGAGTAAACGCCAACGCTTAGGTTCGTAGCAATACTCCATTGTACATAATTTATTAAGAGAAGAACCAAGGCTCATTATCTGTCAATGTGTCGTCCATAAATATCTGTCATACAATGTGTTGAATATTTGTCTTTGGAATTTTATCAAATTAGTTTATACCTCATAACATTGCCTTTGCTCATTTCCTACAATTTGCGCACACTCTTGTGCACTAATGACCGAAATCGGTGAGGAAGACTATAATGTGTTGATGGAGATCACCAGATGGTTTTAGAGAAGCAAAAATCCCACACTTCGACTCCTCTTTTCCCCAAAAGTCTAGGCGCCTTTATAAGGGTTACCCCTTACCACCCGTGTGTCAACACTGCGAGGATCTCTGAGGAGGAGGACGAGGAGGTCTGCCCTGCTTGGGCGGAGCACCGTTGCTTTCGTCGAGGCGATCGGCGGCGGCGACCTCTCGCGACCGGCCCTGGTTCAATCTATGGTCCGGAGCGAGGAGGCATGGGGAGCGGTCACCTCCTTCTGCGAAGCAGTAATGCTAGCAAAGGAGGAGGCCGAACGTGTGAGAGAGAGGGAAACCCCACGCTCCAGCCACCGCAACAGAAGAAGGCGGCCCGGGCGTCGAGAGTCGCCGGACGATTCTCGGCCACCGTAGGCGCGGGTCTGCGGACGGCGAGCATTGGGTGGCTCGCCGTCTGATTAGAACCAAGCCCGGGTCGGCGGCGCGCTGCGATCCCAACGCACCTCAAGGAGATGTCAGCACGGAAGACGGGGCCCACTAGGGCCAGTGCCTGCTGGGGCTGCGGACTTCGTTCGAAAGAGGCACCGTACCCTGGAACGCAAAAGGCACTAGGAGGAACACCCCCTTAAACAAAAACAACCACTTTTAAAACTAGGCTGACTAGGATTCACGTGGAGAATTATCAACTTAGGTACTAGATATTTGTTTGTCTTATTTGTTAGTGGCATAGTTTTCTCCTAGTTCTATTTTAACCTATACCCGACTATGGTTGGGGTCAACTTTTCTATTTACAAGTTGTTGTTTAAGTGCAACTATCTAGCACATGTCCAGTTTTCTTTACGCTAGTTTACCCTCTGACCTTGCATTAAATAAACAACCATATAGGGTTAGCGATAAGTCACACTCTCGAGTGTGGGAGTATGGTAACTTATTTCCAAATAAAGAAGCACTTATATAATACTACATATACTATTAGGTATTAGTAGAAAAATAGAAGAAATGTTTAAGGGCGCTATTACAAAATCGAGCGCTTGCCCCGGACTAAAGCTACAAACCGCGTTTCCCGAGATTTATAGTGATTGTGGGGCTGTATACAAAAATTGCTTAAAAATATGAGTTTACTTTTAAATAGACCAATTTTTTTTTTCATGCATTATAACAATACCTCCTTAATTATTAAATAATTTTTATTTGAATTTGGATTATACTTTCATAGATAAAAAATATAGTTTCGTACGGAAAATTGACAATAATTCTCAGTTTTACAAAATTATTTTTGGTTTATTAGTGCATGAATCGTAACAAATTGATTTGAGCATTCCAAAGTAGAAGGTACGGTTGTATCATGGACATTTTTAAAATTGATTAAATTATTATATCTTCGGTGTACCAAAGCATCAAAAGATTCCCAAAAGCGTAATTTTATGAAACACCCTTTGCGGAGACAAGAAATTTACTGATGTACGTGAACAAATTGATATATTTATTTAGAACACTCCTAAGATCAACTATCAAACTTTCTTAGGCGTATTTTTGTTTTTTTTTTGTGCTTTATCTAAAGCATAATCAGACATCAAAACTCGAATCAAACGCTCAAATTCAAGAAAAATTGTGAAAGCGCTCTTAATAAAAGATTAAGAACTACCAGGCCAGCTTACAGTAGCGTAATCTAGATTTTTTTTTATTTCTTCTGTGTTGTCCCGCTGCTAGGCAAAGGCCTGCTCCATTTTTTCCCGGCTAACTTAATCTACTGTCTTCTCCAGCTTATCAGCTTTATCAGGAACGAGACCAAATCGGCACGTCAGCGTATTTTTTAAAGATGTAGCATTCGATTGTTTAAGTTTATAATTTTTTTAAGCGCGAATGTTTCTTCCGACTGCATTGCTTTTCCTTACAAATAAGTAAAAACGTATTTTTCTTTTGTTACAGGACCACTCAAAGCAGCTGCTGGAACACTTAACAGAGTCTGAAAAAATATTCCTATTTGGTGCCAACCCTAACGGTGCGTATGAGTTGTTTTACTTAAATCTCTCACAATTAAGTACTGTTAATTAATTTTAATGAAACTAAGGACTGTTAAGTTCAGATAATAATCAAGTCAATAATCTTATCTATTTAGTTCTTGTTGCAACACTGTTTTCAAGATCATGTATTTTTGGCGGGAACTTGTGAACTCAGCATTCATTATTTCACTGAGATAACAAAATTAGATATAATTAATGCAGGTAAATAATTTTCTGTTGTGTGCTAAGCTTCTGAATATTCGAAGACATTGTCGAACCACAATGCCAATGACGGTTGTCTAGGCTAAATTACCTATGTCTATACTTTTAAAAATACTTAGTGAAATTCAATTTAGAAATCGGGGTATGTCATGATTGTCTTGATTTTACCTTCCATTTCTTAACAATTTTATTTCATTACTTTTATTAAATATTTTATCAGTCCACTTTTCGAGGAAGATTTGCCAGTTGGTATTGCATTACAACTGATCTCAGTTGTATTTGGTATCTACCAAAGAAGATCAACGTAGTTACCACATATTTACCATGCACAACTTGCCTTCTGTGCCCCAAAACGTGCACACGAGAAGACCTTTGTGATGCCACCAATGATGCCGTGGAGGTGCCAACGTTTTGGGCCACCAAAATCTAAAAAAATAAACCTGACGTGCCAGCGACACAAAGAAGAAGACCTTTAAAAGTTATTATAATTATTGAACTCGTAATAAATACGACAATAGGATCACCAAATGTTTTAACCTAATTATGTATTAAACACGTATTTTAAGATTTTCAAAAAATAAAGGTACTTTAACACATGTGTAGTGACATGTCGCTGTACGTTGAAAAGTAGAATAGCCCTCATAAATAGTACCGACACGACAACGACATATTATGACTGCAGTCACAACTGATGACTGCAGTCGGTTCAACATATTTTTCACCTCATAATTATGAGGCCAGCATATTATGATTGCCCAGCTCAGCATGAACTTTATTAGACCTGCTACAGCCTCTCTGCTTTGACTACCCCTCAGAACACGACCACAAATGAAAGGCATTACTTAAATATGCGTATGAGTAGAACACTAATGATCAAAGAAAAACAGAAAGTATGCTGTTAATATACCGCGAAAGCTGTAGAGCTCAAATAAGGTGAATTAAAGGTGCCGACAGGCCATGGGAAAAACCACTTTTTTTATACAAAAGCCGTATTTGTTAATCAAGACTGGCATGAACATGGTGGACCATTGGGGTCTTGAATTTATAGAAGAAAATATAGTCCTAACAAATCGCACAGAAATGAAACCATTACAAAGTGCTAACGAAATAATGTGTTGCCAAAGATATTACATTAAAATTTCTACTAGGGATTATCTATTGTAGATCGTCCATGGCCTTATCCCATAACAAAAACCTACAAAATAATGATTATCAAATAACATTGCTATTGACAGACTGTTTGGTGAAACCATCATTATATGAATCTTTTCATTATTAAAATCAGTTTTTTCTTCAATTCAAAATTTTAAATGTAAATTTTAAATTTAATGTTGTAACGTTTGCTATGTTTATGAACTTTCTATGAGTTTTATAGTCCCTGTTTTTTTGAGGATAGAAAATCATAGAGCGGAGTCATTTGACTCCGCTCTAGTTGGAGCGGAAGGGAGTGTCAGACTCTTATTGAGTATTGACTAATCCCCATCCGTGTTCCTCGAAATATCCTTTGCGTTCCAGTATAGTTTTTATTTTTTTCATTTATATTTCTGTAAACTCCGTTTTATTCCAGAAGCACAATTCGAAGTAGCACATCTCAAGCAGCCAAAGCGTCGTAAACGCTCACTCCTGTACGACGATCAAGACCTAGTCGGGCTAAAGAAGCATCTAGACATCAAGCTTAGCCCCAGAAACAGTTTTCTAGACCCTCAGTTCCTGCTAATGAGAAGGTGGTCCAACAATACGGAGGCGATACTGGACCATACTGATGAGGAGGTGGATCTGTGTTACTATAGGAGTGATAATGCAGCTCTCTATGTCTGTGATGATGTGGTGAGTCCAAAACTGCTTAAACTTATTTATTGCTAGGCAAAGGCGTCCTCCCAATTCCTCAGTGAACTCTTTTCCTGAATAGTCTTGTAGTTAAAAGTCCCAGAAAGCGCGCGGGAGGTCGTCTCCCTCACCACACAAATAATAATAAAAGGCAACATAAAAGAAACGATAGACACGTTAAAATTATGAACACCAAAAGCCACAAGAAATTCTTCATCAAATTCATTTTATAATGCGAAACCAATTGTTATTTTCACAAAAGAATGTTAATAAAGAAAACGTAATAAACCTCACACACAATGAGCAGTAAAAGCTGTTATTACATATATCCGTTGTTAAATACGTAGTCATTATTAGTGTCCGAGATATCTAGGCCGAAGAAATTTTAATACCCAACAATTAATGCTAGACACAATCATGTGAAATTTTAATTGCACTTTCATTTCATAATTTCTTCTTTTACAGAGGGGCTTAGTCAGGTCTAATGACACTTACTATTTTATACATCCACTGCCAGAAAGATTTCACGACGACCATGCGAAAGCACATGTTATAGTAAAAAAACAAATAGATCCAGTTAATGAAGAAGAAACATGTATAGAAAGAAAAAACATAATTCCTGATGAACCACAGCCTGCTAAAACATGGTCTAAACACAGAAGAAAACGTGAACTACCAGTCAGTGATGTAAATAATAATTTAGAAGGATTCAAAGTTAATTTAGCACATAGAAATAAGACTTTAACAGACTTTATACAGAAACTATCGAATGGAGTGAACAGGCAACGAAGAGCAGTACTACCAGCAGTGTTTGTGGAAACTGCGGTATTTGTAGATAGAGACTTATACAAACATATGACAGTCAATTTTCCTAAAGATACAGAGAGAGAATTAGTGAGATTCGTACTGGCTATGATCAATGCAGTACAATTAATATATCACGATCCTTCTCTTGGAAGGCCTGTGAACTTTATACTTAAAAGACTGGAGATTTTGCACGAAGATCCGGCTAATTTGAAGAGGCCACATGATATAGACAGGTTTTTGAGTAACTTCTGCACGTGGCAGAGACTGGAGAATCCTCCTGGTGACAATGATCCGTTGCACTGGGATCATGCACTCATTTTAACTGGTTTGGATCTGTATGTTGTTAACAAGAATGGAAAAGTTAGCAGTCAAGTTGTGGGTAAGTCATTATTCAAAACTTTTATTTAAAGGAACTTTTATTTAAACGAACCACACAAATTAGGTAGCCCTGTGTCTAATTTTTGTGAAATTTATGAGATCATTTTACTATCAGGTACTACTGAAACCAAATAAAAGTAGGATCGTAAAAATAATGAATTAAGGCAATTTGATCGATCATCAGCGAAAAAAAAACGTACAAGAATTGGATACACGCTTAATGGTGAAAACTAGAAATATGAAGACAGAGTCCACCAGACACTTTCATTTATCAACTTCTTACCTAAGTAAAAGCTTCACAGAACAAAAAGTAAACAACATTTATTACAGCAATGATAATTTAGTGTTAAGTAGTTTATAACGACTCAATATTACGCCTATAACTTTTGTTATTACCATTCGTGACGCTTTCATCTGGCATAATGCTCTACATCCAATTGATGTGGCAACGTAGTTTAACTGATGTGTGATCATGATCATAATAATAGCGTTTTTGGATCAAAATGTTCATACTCGCGGAAAACACGCAAACCATGAATGAACGCCTGAGAAAATAATCAGAGGCAAACCCAAAATGAATTGAGTGAATAATTATAAAACATCGAATTAGTACTAAATGTTTTGAGCATTTATTCAATCAAAACTATTAAGTATGATATTTGAAGGACTCTCTTCAGAATCAATAAATTATGATGAATATGCACTCGGATTTCAGTATTTGCCTATTACAAGAAAAAGTTAAACCTTTTTTTTAACAGGGTTGGCGCCAGTAGCCGGTATGTGTACCGTTACAAGTAGCTGCACTGTCAACGAAGGAAGACACTTTGAGAGCGTCTACGTAGTGGCCCACGAAATTGGACACAAGTTAGTTTGAATACTGTTTTTACTTCTTAAACAACTTGTATTTATTCCCAGTATTATTACGGCGCCTAAAAACTGGCTGCTTCTAATCGCATAAGTTTGAATTACTATAAGCTTCATTTTAAAATCATATGTTTATTCAGTCATGTATCTCTAAATTGCATTTGCAGTTGCTTAAAATAACAGCTCAGTAATTATTATGACTTCTACAGTCATTGCTGCTGAAATCATTAACAAAACTATATTTAGGTTTGTAAGTTTCCAAATTCAATCTGATTTCAGCAATCATTGTGGTTTCCAATCGATTGGTTTGCAATTGGTGTATATTTTTAAGTTTTTTTTTTACGCAATAGAATTGTCATAGTTATTTCTTAATTCATCTAATAGTTAACCCAAGTCAGTCGTGAACTACTGTTAAATTCTAAAATACACAGTTAATGTGAAACAACTATCAGGCACCGTCTGATCTTTGACCTTGCTTAGCAGCGTGAAGTTTAGATAACTAACTCTATTACCCGAAGCGACCGCGAAACTATGAAAAATGTTATATTTACAGTTATGTCATAAATAAGATAATGCGAGACGTGCTTAATACCAATTACAGATGACCTGCAGCTGAGTTATGTCAAGTTATTAAACTGAAAGAATTAATAAAAAATGATGACACAATTGATTTCATTGTTATTAGAATAAATTAGTTTAGTTTACTACTAAATCGTAATCGTGAAAATATCTGCTTTCTCGATTACGACCTGGCTTGTGTATTTAATGTTACATAAACTTGGATTAAGTTTAGCTCGTGGCTAAATAATAACAGCCGCACGGGTCGATCTTCAAGGTTAAGCAACGCTTGCCAAGGTTGGTCTGTGGATGGGTGACCATCTTAATATGCCGAGTTTCCTCCATGCCTCGGAAAACACGTTAAGCCGTTGGTCCCGGCTGTCATTTGTAGATCTTTGGCAGTCGTTACGGATTGTCAGAAGCCAGTAAATCTGACTCCAGTCTTGCAGAGAAGTACCGTGTTACCCAGTTAATGGGTTGTATTCTTCTTGTGCCTTTACAATGTCCACCAGTGCACACCGTTCGTTAATTCACACAGTTTCCATTTATAACGTCTATCCTTTACCATTTATCCATCTATCCTTTGATCTTCCTCTCCGTTTGCACCTAGATCAACATTTATTTTCATCACTATTTCACCTAAATATTCTTTTATTCCAGCCTTGGCATGCGCCACGATGGTCCTCTAGCAGACAACGGCTGTGACCCCAGCGCCTACATCATGAGCCCTACTCTCGGCAGTGGGAAGATCACCTGGTCACAGTGCAGCAAGAATTATCTGCAGAAGTTTTTGGAGTAAGTCTTGTCTTCATGGATTCTAGTTGGCCAGCATAGAAATCTGTGTCGACTGAAAAGTGTAGTCTGACATTCCGGAAACTATTTTTATTATTATTTATTCCACCACAATCACAACAGGATAGCTTCTTATTATTATCTCAAAATACTGTAGGTTGACAACTTTGATATTTCTTTTTATCCCTACAATGTGGAATGTCTCACCAGCACTCATTTACGAACGAATGTATTTGTAACACGAATCAAATTTTTGCAGCACAGTACAATCTCGATGTCTCCTGGATCATGGCAACTCAGCCGGCCAATTGGACCACAGTGCAGAGGGCATCTTACCTGGAGAAAGATTTGATGCCGATCAGCAATGTAAGGATATAACTGTCACACTTTTTTATGTGTTTTAATTTGAGAGAGAATAATGGTCCTGTAGACCATCGAAGTTTTAGCATGAAAGACTAAAGATTTCCAGGTTTACCAAACTAATTTTGCCAATCGCATCGATAGGCTTGCGAATATTTGTGACGTGTAGATATTTTTAACAATTAAAACATTGTTTTCTTCATTGCACCACCATTACAATAATGTCGATCAAAACTGCAGATAAAATCTGCTTAAACTTTCAGGCATGTTGAAATACGGAAGAGGCAGTCGACACTCAGGAGCCCAGAGTTTGGAAGACATCTGTAGAGACCTTCACTGCCAGAGGGAAAGATATACGTGGACCTCGCATCCTGCTCTAGAGGGAACGAGATGTGGGGAGGATATGGTAAGCTTTCGTCAAACACCACGACATCTGCATAAAAAGAGAGTGAGAGTTTAGAAAACGTTTATAAGAAGCCAAAACCTTAAAGCTAATTACTATTTACTGACTAGAAAAGTAGAAAAAGAAAACTTGCTCAGAAGTCCTCGTGACTTATTTCGACCATGGCGACCAATCTCAACGGAAGAAGAAAAGGAGAAGAAACTACAAGAAGAACAGAGACAGACATGCAACTACAAGCAAACGATACACCACAACCCACCACTGCAAGTTACTATAGAACGTCAATATCAAGTGGTATATCGGTTGCTTTTTAACAGTAAAACAAAATAAGTATAACAGAAAAATCAATTCGAGACATGATTGAAATAGCAAGAAATTCTGTATCAAATCTGCAGTAGATCTTACCTCATGATCTTAGATCTTACTTCATCGTTTCATTCCTTATTTATCTTCATTCCCAACAGTACTGCCGTGGCGGTGAATGCGTGGAACGCGAAGGGTCTACAGTTGTTAGAGGGTCGTGGGGACGCTGGTCCGGCTGGTCCGAATGTGCGTCCGCCTGTCTGGTCGATGATACACATGCTCCGGCCGCAGCTGGGGTCGCAGTGGCTACTAGACGGTGTAATAGACCGAGGTTTGTGTGGCTTTGAACTGTTTTCTTCTTCGATTTTGATTGATTCGTTCTCTGTAAAAATCAACACCATCAACTGCGATCGCCAACCCGCCTGCCAAACGTGGCGATGGAACTGGCGTAGCTAGTTTCAAAGGGGCCCTGTATCTGTGTTTTTGGGAGACCCGTTTTTAGAGGTATTATTTTTTTAAACCAAATAGGCCCTACTAGCTAAGGACTGTCTTGGCAAGCCACGAAGGAGACAGCGGATTAGCTTTCCGTCCAAACTTTGGGGCCCTTGTAGTCCAGGAGCCCCGTATCTTTGTTACGGCTGATATGGCGGTGAAGATCAAAAAAGTGAAAATTATGTTAAAAAATTGAATTTACTTTAATTAAAAATAGCCATGAACTATTTTTGATTGGAAAGCTATTCATAGGCGTGTTTATAAATCAATAAAATTAAAAAAAATGTCACATCTGGATACTAGGTGAGTGAAGGTCGATCTTCCTCCGTCTCCTTTACATGCTTCCGACAAAACTCTAATTTCTAAACAGTCATTGTCCTTCAGAATCTCTGCAAATGCATATTTTCCTTGTACAGCTAAAGAATTAAGCTCCTTTAGATCTCTTATCACTTATGAAGCTAGAATTCACTGCCAGTGGTCCGTAGCAAGCATAATATTCATCGTCATCATCATATCAGCCGAAAGACGTCCACTGCTGGACATAGGCCTCCCCGCGCGCGTCGCCACAACGACGGGTCCTGCGCGTCTCGCATCCACCGGCTACCCGCGACCTTCACCAGGTCATCGGTCCACCTTGTGGGAGGCCGCGCCAACGTTGCGCGTACCGGTACTCTAGAACTTTTCGGCCCCATCGACCATCTGTTCTACGAGTTATGTGCCCACAGCATAATATTAGTAGTAGGAATAGTTCATAAAAATAGCAACAGGAACTTATGCACTGTTTTTAATTTGTACCGTTTGATATTACAGACACGATAACGGCAAAAACTATTGCGTTGGACACGACAAGAAGTTCCAATCGTGTCACGCTCAACAGGTAATAACTTAATTTCAAACTTCTTAATTTATTTTAAGTCTATAAAGGAGAAGATTCTTTCTATCAATCCTTTTTTTCAATTGCAGTGCAGCAACGTACCCAGAATGACTGTCAGAGAGTTCGCGGATCAGATCTGTTTGAGAGCTCGCGATGTGGACCCTGATCTCATTGGAACTGGACTGCAGAGGATCGATTCTGATGGTGAGTACTTGAAAATCAGCCATTCAGTTTTCACAACGAAGCTATTCATTGAGAACGAAGAAGAGAGGAATAAATTGATTTGACTAAGTAAGCCAGTAAATCTGACTCCAGTTTTACCAAGATGTACCGTGTTACCCAGTTAATGGGTTGTGGAGGTTTGGTAGGCAGCCGCTCCACGTAAAACACTGGTATTCAGCTGAATCCGGTTTGACTGGAAGCCGACCCCAATGTAGTTGGGAAAAGGCTAGGCAGATGATGATGATTTGACTAAGTATATTAGAATAATGCCAAGAAAAGGGGGCATCAACCCAGGTATGTGACCAGGGTTTTTGCCCCATTTTCAACTTTTCAACAATAACGTAACCACTATTGATAGTGATATTTTTATTCTTGCTTCTACTTAACTTCTCAAACCACTGTTGACTTCAAACTGACCTATTTTTTCAACAGCCTAGTCTACTTAACCATCTAAATGCAATTAATTTCTTCAGATTTGTTCATGTATCTTCTTCTGGCTAAGTTTTCCATGAATGTGTCAGACGTGAGCAGCGCGTGCGCAGTGTGGTGCGACACGCGCGGCGGCGGCTACAAGTCGCGCGGCTGGAGCTTGCCGGACGGCACCGCCTGCTCCAACGTGGCTCCTATGTTCTGCATCAGCGGGGTCTGCCAGGTCTGTATTCTGCTCAATCTTTGTTCCCATTGCTTCTCTTTTTTTCTTCCCACAGGAAAAACAGGATTGCCTGTTAGAAAGATCTCTAAAAACTTATCTTTGAGAGTCAAGGGATCTCGAGGAATTTTAAAATAGTTCGTTAATATAAACCTGCAAGTCACTGAAGTGATGCAAAATATTTATTTTTATATGCGACAAGAAAATTGTCTGTATGTGGATTTTATGTTTTCTGTTACGTTGTGTTGTGTGTGTGTGGAAGTTTTCTTCTAAAACCGTTTTGATATCTTCCAGAAATTCACATGTTCATCGAGTCCTGACACAGAGTTTTCGCTAAAGCCAAGCGACTGCGAGTGGGAAGCATTGAGAACTGCCACGCCCCATACACCACCGTAAGTATTGGTACTTACGGTCTAGTCTAATGTAGGTAATTAGACTAGAACGTTTCTTGGATTGAGTAATAAATACTGGGCATTCGACATTGCCGATACAACTAAAGAGAATATACAAAGACTATTCTAATATATTCCTAATACGGAACGGTCAGTTTTGTTTCTGTTCCCATGATGCTTGAGTTTACCTGGTGTTTACGTCTGGGCTCGGGATGTCGCAGAGCATGCACTCTATCTCGCCTAAGACCACTATGTCGTTCCGTTGATGTCACTCGAAATTATGTAAAGAGGGAACAGCGATCGCCAACATGGTAAACCTGTATTTTTGGATTGGAAATTACCAGATGACTCTGGGCTGTATGATCGCTCTGGGCGGAGCGGAAAGGAGTGTCATACTCTTACTGACTAAAACCCATCCGTGTTCCTCCAAATGCCCTTTGCATTCCAGGGCCGCTGGAACTCTTTCGAATAATTGTGCATGTGACCTTAGCAAACATGTTTCCAGCGCCAAGACATCGGGCACGTGGCGGCGCGCGGCGGGCGGCCGGTGGCGGCCGGCGTCGGGCTGCCACCAGCACTGCGTGCTGCGCGGCGCCGGCGTGCGGCTCGTCACGTCGCAGCACAGGGACGCGCCGCTCACCAGCATACAGCTGTGCTCGCCTGATACCAGACCTGACTCCGTAAGTTGTTTCAATATTCACAAAAGTCAGAGACTCCAGAGTCAGACTCGTTAGCCCACAGCACAAAGAGAGTCCGCAGACGAGCACAAAGCTGTGCTCACCTGATAATCGACCTGGTCCAGGTGTATTAAAGAATCGTTGAGCACAGTGAACAATTGAAGGCAGGTTGGCCGTTAGAGGCTAAGCGATGTTTTCGAATCTCCGTCGATTCGTCTGAGCTTCATTGAAATATGAAATACGAAACTGCCGCCGAATATTGCAATTTTTGCACCAGATAAGTGTCAGATAAATCATTCTTGTTTCCTTTTTTCAGGGTTGCACTCAAAGGAAGTCACCGTATCAATACGCGACCATGGTCTGCACCAAGTACAAAGATAGAGTGAGAAGACTGTCTGGATTGGGGATGCAGATATCACCAGCTTTGGGTAAGTCTCCAATGGTCGCATAACAGTAACTGAACGGAGGCAGTCAAATTCTATTTTGATTTTTTTTCCACTGACAAAGAAACTGCCAACTTGTGGAAAAGCCACCAAGACACCATTGATGTACCATTAAATAGAATATATAACTCATCACCCTCTCATATATTTTATTACAGAGGACCCAGACAGGCCTTGTCGCATAGCCTGCCAAGACGAGCGCGTGTCCCATCGGTTCTACCTAGTCAACGGACACGAGGGCTGGTTCCCGTTAGGAACGTCGTGCGGCAAGAGAAATGCTTCCTATTGTGTTAGTGGGAAATGCTTGGTAAGATCTCCTTAGAGTTGTAGCGGCATCAATGCTGCCATAAGAAAAACCAACGAAGAAAATTTACATTGCAACAAAAAGAACCGCCACGCCTTCTATTCAACAAGCAGCGAACTACTATTACGAAATCCTGTATTGCAGTATCAGAGTGTATCGTGCGATTTGAACATTTATACAACAGTCCGAATATCAACTATTGGGCAGTTGCCCACATCAGACACAATAACCATCCGGTCGGAGGATCCTCCCTTTTCAACGGAAGTTTTCGGGACTTTACTCTTTGTACAATGGGCTTCATCAGAAGGCTCGAAGTCAGTCAAAGGGCAATGGAGAGGTCAATGCTTGGAGTTTCTTTGCGTGATCGAATCAGGAATGATGATATCCGCGAGAGAACCAAAGTTACCGATATAGCCCGAAGGATCGCCAAACTAAAGTGGCAGTGGGCAGAGCACATTGCTCGCAGAACAGATGGTGGATGGGGCCGAAAAGTCCTGGAGTGGTGAGCACGAACCGTGCTCCTGGTGATGATGGTCGCGGGTAGCCGGTGGATGCGAGGCGCACAGGACCGGTCGTTGTGGCGACGCGCGCGGGGAGGCCTATGCCCAGCAGTGGACGTCTTTTGGCTGATATGATGATGATGATGATATGACTCTCTTTACCGCAAACCTCTATAGTGTTGATTTAAATACAAAATTAATGCCTTGTTCCATAGACAGGGACAATCTACCAGGTCAACCTATCAAGCCTTTTGAAGGATTGCGGTGTAGATCCCAATCAAAAATACTGCAAATCCTGACTGTCAAGGCACCTAGATTTAAGCTCAATTTTATTTTATTTTCCAGGAATTCGGCCCCGACAACACTCCCCTCTCGGAGATGGTGTTCACTCTCCCCTTACTGGACCGCAACAGCTACAGCAGCAACAGTACTAGCCGGGTCACGTGGCGCACCTCGCGACATCGCCGCAGTCTGCGCGACCACAGGATCACTGTGAAGGCCACGCTCGACCAGCGTCACTTGGATGATATCATTGCGAGGCTCAATCTGACCAGTGAGTATAGTGACATCACTTCTGAGCGATAGTGGTCACCCATCCGCTGCTGGACCGCAACAGCTACAGCAGCAACAGTACTAGCCGGGTCACGTGGCGCACCTCGCGACATCGCCGCAGTCTGCGCGACCACAGGATCACTGTGAAGGCCACGCTCGACCAGCGTCACTTGGATGATATCATTGCGAGGCTCAATCTGACCAGTGAGTATAGTGACATCACTTCTGAGCGATAGTGGTCACCCATCCGCTGCTGGACCGCAACAGCTACAGCAGCAGCCGCGTCTCCGTGTCTCAATCTGACCAGTAAGTATTGTTTCCTCCTTTCTTTTCGCCTTTTACCTTGACTTATTAAGAGGCGCCGTTGATTTCCCTTGTAAGCATCGTCAATATCGTCATATGCTAAGGCCACTTCTTCATGTCTCTCTGCACATTTGACATCCAGAAAGTATGTGTCCTACCAGTACCTTAATGGGCAAAAACGAATGCTCAGTTGATTCCAAATACCAGGACATCGCGGTAGAGCCCGAAGGAGTTGGCGGTATGAGCTCCTTATCAGAAGACTGATCCAAAAATAAGTACAGTCTCTCTAATTTACCCTAGTCATTATGTATGTTACGCGAGGTCGGCTTACGTAAGCTCGAGGGCCCATTCATTCTGCTGGTAGTGTTCTTCATCTCATAGTCATCCAATTCTTGAGAAGGACGGTTACAGCGCATCGATGTTTAGGCTGATGTCCATCAGATTACCATGAAGATGATCGATTAAATTCCTGGCACATCATTTTATTACAGCTCTATGAACGTGTCACCAGACTGCGATATTATCGCGGCGATTCCGTAGACATCGACTAGCGAAACGTCACCTTGTGTCGATTCACTTGCTCGAGGAGGCGGCGCCTTAAAACCAGTATTTTGTGCGAAATCGCTAACAATAACATTCTCTTTTACAGACAATCTGACGGACCACATAACGTACCTCGACGCGATTCCAGAGCACATTGAGGTGGACTTTAACAACCCGATACACATCGCTCCAGAAGACACGCTACTACGAAAAGTACCGAGACCTACGTGGGACTGAAACTGACTTTATCTCATAAATTGATATTATGGCGCGTTTACATTAAGTCTGGGCGACTGCGGCGACCGCTTTCGGTTTAACCGAATTAGGCTATAGCATTAATTCACCAGATTTGGCGACCGCATTCAGCCGAACAATGAGTAGCGCGTTTCAACCATTCAGCCGTGTTCAGAAAACCGTCTGCGGCCGGACACGGCTAACCGATCACCTATTACACTAGTCGGTGGGCAGCAGCCTAATAGGGAATATGCATGCGATTTTTTCATTTGCAAAATGAAATACTTATTAGCTCTAGTAAACAATCATGAAATTATTTTTTAAATTCCTTCATCAGCGATGAAGTTATAAAGCTTCAAAGATTACAATTAGACAGAGAAGTCCGATGTAAACTTTGACGTCATCGTCTATAACGCCTATACAGCTGCCATAGACAACATCGTTTTTGCGAGAGGGACAGATATATTTGTTTAAAATAATTATATATCCTTCGTTTTTCGAGTAATTTTGATTCTATTTTCACTGTTAGTATTATATTTTTGTATATTTTTAGATAAATTGTATAGATGATAAATATGTTTTTCATGCATATTCCCTATTGGTCAAGACGACCTAATGTAAATGAGCCATTAAAAGACCATAGTTGAATTGTATACTGAGGTCGCCCACAACCTCAACTGAGTGGAAAGGCTGGTCAAGTTCTAAGCTTGGATGAGTCATTACAGAGAGAACAAAAAGTGAATGGGCTGAATTTCAGTCAGAAACAACACTGCCTTACAATGTGGAATCTCCACTAAACTTCACAAGACTTGACTTATTAAAGTACACGTAGATAAAACATTGTTGTAAGACATATTTTTAGTACCCAAGACCATGTAGAGGCATCAACCGCGCCACAAGAAAACTAATGAAGCGAAATTTGTACGGCAACAAAAATAACCAACGCCATCTATGCCGCCAGCACTGAACCACTAAAGAAATCCTGCGTCGTGATATCAGTTCTACGTACGATTTGAACACATGCAACAATCCGAATATCAACTATCGAGCAGTTGCCCACCAAACACAACAGACCTCTGGTCGGAGGATCTCTCTCCCTTTTCAATGATGCATGAAGGTTTACTTTGAAGGTGACTTTACTCTTTGTTCTGCATACCTCCAAATCCAGAACAATTCTTGGGTATGATATTATTAATGTTCATTGTTAAGGCATAATGAGAGCCTGAAATAAGCCAAAAATATGAAGAAAACGAGTTTTCTGCATACAAAGTTTAAGGCATTATTTTTTATAATGCATCTAAAAATCAAACTGAAAGAAATTCATACAAAAAAAATTATGAATTTTATTCTTTTTGGTGCATTTTTAGAACAAAGTCTCATGACAATTTTTAGGTTGTTAAAACAAATATACATATACTAATTTTAAATCATGTACATATACTTGAAGAGAATCAATGTGATCAATTTTAGTAATTTATTTATAGAGATTTTTATACCTTTGTTATTAGGTAGATTTAAGCAAATAAAAATAAAGTTATTTTATACAATTATTGTTTTATTTAAAAGGCACTTCATTTGTAAGTGGGATTCCATTTATTATACAAACATATTAGCTTTAGTTATATAGATTATTAATGAGGTACTTAAAAAAAATATTAAAAAAAAACTTGTTCGTATAATCATTCGCTGTATAAAAATATCAAGAATTGATAGTGCCGTTACCTACATTAGATCAGTACTTAATTATAATATTTGTCGCATTGAGTATAATAAATATATTTGAGTTGATAACTTCAAAAACTCACTATCAATTTACAGTAACGATGTTCAGAAATGTTTAACATCCTTTTTATCCAAAAACTATAGTTAGGAACTTCATCGAATCGGAACAGTTCAGTAAAACGAGATAAAATATCGAATTTCGATGCGGATTATTGTAGAAGGAATGTTCAGTTGACAACTTATCGAGAGATTCAAATCCCACGCGATCTTTTATAAACAATTATGCATGAAACATCATAAAATTTGAATAGAACGTCAGTTGCTTGGCTTTTATGAATAAGCCTTACAGTTAGCGTTCTTTAGAGCGTGGATGAGTCTAGCTGGATCGGTCAGGAACCACTGCCAGAGCTTTCGGAGACAACGCTTATCACCATTCTGAAAACAGTCATAAATACATACATATTAGTCGATACGTAGACCAACTTGTCATCGAAATTTGAAAAAAAAGGAACAACTTAACTCTCGGAACTCAGCAGTGCGCAAGTGGGCCGTTTTGTACATGGGGTTTGATTTAACAACATTAGCTACGCGGATGACATGGTGCTGTTGGCTCCCTCGATCAGTGCACTCAGAAAACTTGTCAAAATCTGTGAGAACAATGCTGCTAGCCATGGGTTGCTATATAATGTGAAGAAGTCTGAACTCATGGTTTTTGTGGCTGTTGGCAGGAAATGTCCAGAAAATGTAAAATGTCCCAATTCGTTGGGTACATCAGTTTAAATACTTGGGACATTTAATTGCTGACAACCTTAGAGACGATGCTGATGTTGAACGGGAATACAGGGCATTGGCGGTACGGGCGAACATGTTGGCCCGTAGGTTCGCTCGAGGTACAGAAGCAGTCAAACACACGCTATTTAAAGCATACTGCACATCTCTGTACTCGAGCGCCTTATGGATCAGCTGTACCAAACGTGCCGTCAATGCGCTGCGCGTCCAATATCATAATGCCTTCAGGACGCTGATGCGGCTGCCGCGTTACTGCAGTGCTTTTCTTCCTCACTATAGCTTCTCAGCCATAGTGAGGAAGAAAAGTGCGTCTCTGCTCGCCAGATTGCGTGGCGGTGCCAACAGCCTCTTGAAGGTGATAGCTGACAGGCTTGGTGAGAGCACAATAATGGGGCATCTCATAAAAACAACCGTGTCTGTTGTAGAATATAAGTACTAAAAAAGTAAATTTTAAAGTAAGAACATTAGTTTTAAGATTTAATTTTTGTGATTTTAATGTGTTTATTTTTCTGTAATATTATATTGTGTATTTTTTTCTATGGGTCTTAGTTGCCTGACAATAAAACATTATTATTAATTATTTAGAAAATTTTAAGAATGATTTAAAAATCGTAATATATGATTGAATGAAAATAGAAATTCTAACGAGATAATTGTAGACATCTGGCCACGTTCATCATCTGCCTAGCCTTTTTCCCAACTATATTGGGGTCGGCTTCCAGTCAAACCAGATTTAGCTGAATACCAGTATTTTACGCGGAGCGGCTGCCTACCAGACCTCCACAACCCAGTAACTGGGTAACACGGTACTTCATGGCAAGACTGGTGTCAGATTTACTGGCTTCTGACTATCCGTAACGACTGCCAAAGATCTACAAATGACAGCCGGGACCAACGGCTTAACGTGCTTTCCGAGGCACGGAGGAAACTCGCTATGTTAAGATGGTCACCCATCCACAGACCAACCTTGGCAAGCGTTGCTTAACCTTGAAGATCGACCCGTGCGGCTGTTATTATCTAGCCACGAGCTCCTCGAGACATCTGGCCACGTTAAATACTGGTATTCAGCTGAATCTGGCTTGACTGGAAGCTGACCTCAATATAAATAGCTGCGAAAAGGTTAAGCATATGTGACGATGTGAGTACCTAAATTTGCTAAAGGCAGATGGCAGCATGGAGAGGCAGACCACAATCGATCGCAGAACGGATAGCACATCTTATCTGTGAGCGACAAATTACTTAGGAAGTATGACGATTAGGAGAGGCGTGTGAGGCCTTCCAGAAGAAGGTACGATGACAGCACTACTGGTGAATGCAGCGGGGTGAGCGATTGATGCTAGAAATAAAGGAACAGTCGATGTGAGAAGTGAATAGCGTCGAGCACCTTCTTGTCGACGCTGTCCATGTGCTGTGTGAGTGTGTGCGCCAGGGTAGCTACAGTGATGTCCCAGCTGTTCATATTGTAACTCTTACCTTAACACTAGTGAACAGGTGACTAGCGTCGAGCACCTTCTTGTCGACGCTGTCCATGTGCTGTGTGAGTGTGTGCGCCAGGGTAGCTACAGTGATGTCCCAGCTGTTCATATTGTAACTCTTACCTTAACACTAGTGAACAGGTGACTAGCGTCGAGCACCTTCTTGTCGACGCTGTCCATGTGCTGTGTGAGTGTGTGCGCCAGGGTAGCTACAGTGATGTCCCAGCTGTTCATATTGTAACTCTTACCTTAACACTAGTGAACAGGTGACTAGCGTCGAGCACCTTCTTGTCGACGCTGTCCATGTGCTGTGTGAGTGTGTGCGCCAGGGTAGCTACAGTGATGTCCCAGCTGTTCGGTTGGCGAGTACAGCCGGACCAGATGTAGGCGCGGAGGGATTGGGTCGATGGTTTTCTGGTAATTTGAGAAAAGATGACGTTCAGTACAGAAGATGACGCGAAATAATGATTTCCAAACTACGTTAAAAAATTGGTTTGTATATTGACTCTGATTCAAGACCAATCAAAGCCCTTTGGCATCCGGAACAAGACAAAACTTAAAGCAGTTGGATGATGTTCTGTTTTCCAGAGAGTTCCAAAATTTCAAGCGATCAGATGTTTGCGGTATTCGCAACCGCAGGACATCAAACGCTCTAATTTATCATGTTTCACAGTTGCCTACAGAACGAATCCACTGTTTACATTACTGGCAAGCTGCATTTAAGCCGAGTTTCTCGAACTGCTGTGATTGGCCTTTGACAATTCATCCAATCCGACCGCCTACACAATTATGACAATTACATTTCACTTTAATTTTGTGACAATTTCCGTTCAACAAACTAGGGATAAATGCCTTGTATTGTTCCTCTAAATTTTCGAATTATTAAAATCACAAAACACTCACTGCTCTACCGCCAAGCTCTCCTTCCTCTGATACCCGTCTTCAACCGAGCCCTTCAACTCTGCCACCTGATGCTGCATCTCCTGGTACAACTTCACCAGCAGACTTGGGTCACCGGACTGCGCGCCGAGGATGTGCAGTAACGCTTGAACTAGGACATCGGATTCTTGGAGCTTGAACTCGCAGGAGGTTTGTTCTGAGCATATCTCGTTCATGGAGTCCTAGAGAAGAAGACATATGGGTGCGAATTAAAAATAATCAAGTTGTTACGTTTGATGCTGGCGCTGTTTAAGGGTTAGGAATATTATACGTTTTCAGGTAAGAGAGAGAAGTATGGTAGCTTTTTTAGGAGTATTTCAGTGCAAAGGTACTTAATTTTTCAGCCTTGTCACTATCTGCAATAATACAGATATTTGGCATGTAAAGTTCACCTGCAAGCCCCATCAATACTTACTTATTTTGTCATTTGTCAAATCAATATTAATTGTTCCTGATGCAAACTTATTAACCGCAACAAGGAATTGACCCAATTAGTTTTATTAATATTTTATAATTTGGTAGAAAAACAAACTGTCGGAACTCTTCGACTGCGCGCCGACCTCTCGCGACCGGCCCTGGTTCAATCTATGGTCCGGAGCGAGGAGGCATGGGAAGCGGTCACCTCCTTCTGCGAAGCAGTAATGCTAGCAAAGGAGGAGGCCGAACGTGTGATAGAGAGGGAAACCTCACGCCCCAGCCGCCGCCGCCGAAAAGGACATTAGGAGGAACACGGATGGGTTTTAGTCAGTAAGAGTCTGGCACTCCCTTCCGCTCCGCCCAGAGCGGAAGGAGTCATTTGATGATCTGCCATCCTTAAAAAAAAAAGAACTCTTCGACTGAGCACAGTTTTATACACTCACTATAAGCTACGAGGGTCATTCAATAAATACTTAGCCTACCAAAAGTAAACGAAAATTTTGGAAAAGTGGCAATTTATTTTTCAACATAGTCTCCTTTTAGTTCGATACACATAGCCCAGCGATGCTTCAACTTTTTTAACCCGTCCGAAAAATAATTTTTGTCAAACTCTGCAAAATAGGCCTCCGTGGCGGCGATGACCTCCTCATTTGATCCATATCTATTCCCGGCGAGAGATTTTTTCAGATTAGGAAACAGAAAGAAGTCACAAGGGGCCAAATCTGGAGAATACGGTGGATGGGGCAGCAATTCGTAGCGTAATTCGACCAATTTGGCCATGGCAACGGCAGACGTGTGAACCGGTGCGTAGTCCTGGTGACACAGCACTATTTTCTTTGCCAGATGGGGTCGTTTTTTCTTTAATTCGGCGTCGGATCGGCCCAATAAATCGGCATAGTAAAGCCCTGTAATTGTTTTACCCTTCTCGAGGTAATCGATGTAGATCACACCTTGTGAATCCCAGAAAACGGTGGCCATAACTTTTCCGGCCGATTTTACAGTTTTCGCCTTCTTTGGAGCACGTTCCCCGGTCTGGATCCATTGTTTTGATTGCTCCTTGGTCTCTGGTGTGTACCAGTGGATCCAGGTTTCATCGACGGTCACAAAACGACGCAAAAACTCCGCTGGATTCCGCTTAAACAGCGCCAAACACGTCTCCGATGTGGTCTCACGGTTGCACTTGTTTTCCGGTGTGAGTAAACGTGGCACCCATCGCGCCGACAGCTTTCTCATGCCGAGTTCCTCGTGAAGAATATGATGCACTGTTCCTTCTGAAATGCCTACAGTCTCAGCTAGCTCCCGAACCTTCAATCGGCGATCTGCCAATACGAGATCATGGATTTTTTTAATGTTTTCCTCCGTAGCAGCTGTTTTCGGTGCACCTGGACGTGGTTCATCAAAAACCGACGTACGGCCACGTGCAAACTCGTTGAACCAATTCTTGACGGTGGCCATCGATGGAGAAGAGTCACCGTACACAGCATCCAAGCGCTCTTTGATTTCGATGCGCGTTTTCCCTTCCAAAATCGAATCACCGAACGATATTGCTCTTTTTCCATTTTTGTAAAACCGATCGATACGTTCGCTTCCATAAGTTGTCAAATTAAAACAAATGAAGGGATTGGAATGAAAATTTGAAAAAAAATTAAAAAAGAATGTGCTACACTGTGGTAAAACTCTTTTGAAACTACAGCGCCCTCTGGCGATGAGGCTAGGTACTTATTGAATGCACCTCGTACATATTACTCACAATTCTACTGATCACTGCGCTAGCGTCGGCCTCGGCGTACTGTCGCAAGTGAGCCGCTAACTGTAGGAACTCTTCGACTGAGCGTAGTTCGTGTCTTAGAGCCCTGTACACTATGCGATCTAGGCAGAGAGCGCGGTGGGTCGTTTCTAGTAGGTGGGATAGGTCGGCGTGGATTTGTCTGTAAGAACGGAGATATAATAAATATTAAAAAGTTCTAGAGTTGTTGTCTGTATGTTACAAGAACTGATAGACACCACACTTCTTATTCTTGCTGATAGTAGGTAAATATAAATTAATTGTGGCCTAACATTAACAGCCAAGCCATACATTATTACCGAGATTTAGGGTACTAAGTCTTCTAGAGTAAAGGGGCTTGACACAAAATCAGGGGGGCTACTCTCTAAGCCCGATGTCCGTAGTTTCGGGCTTAGTTGCGGGCGTATATATCCATATCACCTAACCACTAAAAATAAATGACAACACGATTCGATAGCTATTGTCAAATCGTGTCTTCATTTATTCTTAGTTCGGGTTCGGGACTAATCGTAAGTCCGTAGGTGATCTAAGCCCGAACTACGGACTTCGGGCTTAGATAGTTTCTCCCCAGATGACTTTAATAGCTATAGTGTTATGATCTTGTGAGCCCTGCCAACCATTTTATTTTTAAAAAATGATGCCTCACACTAGGAATTTCTCCTGTATCGTGTGTGCGTTTACAAACATACACACTCACATACACAAACAGCCAGACCCGGAACAACTATCTGTAGGCCATACAAATATTTGTTCCGTGCGGGAATCGAAGCCGCGACACGCAGCGCAGCAGTCAATCGCTCAACCAGTTCAACTCACTAAGGTTGAATTCTGTTCAACCGGACTTTCCTGTAGTGGCCTCAAACAAATTTAAGACCCCCAGCCAAAGCTGTTTATTATGAGCTTGTGAGCCTTAGCATAATATAGCTTAATCAGCGTATAATGTTCCCACTGCTGGGACACAGGCCTCCTCTCAGTGAGAGGGAGTGGGCCGTAATCCATCCCGCGGGCCCAGTGCGGGTTGGTAGATGTCACATGTCTTCGAATTTTTGGTTCTAGGACATGCCGGTTTCCTCACGATGTTTTCCTTCACTGTTTTGAGAGCAGTGGTAATGAAATAATATACACAAAATAAAGCGCCTGCCTGAGTTTGAACCTACGAACTACAACTTGTAAGTTGCAGCCGTTACCACCGGGCCACCACTGCTCTCTAATTGTGAGCCTTAGCAATCATTTATAGAAATGTTTCTGATGGTATTATTACTTACTGCCTAACAGCCAAATCACAGCAGGCAGCGGTTTCTGCAACGAGTGTAGTCCGTGAGTCCACAAACTGTCTCACCGCATTGTTTAGCTGTTGGTAGATGATGGCCTCCTCTTGTTCTAGCAGATCTACTGCACTTTGAGCTTCCATTAGACATGAACTGGGAAATTACGAGAAATAATTATTAAAGTGGAATTGGATAGTTGCAAGGATAACCAACAGAACCCTATTAATAAGCCTCCGTTGTCCGTCCTTCCGTCCGTTTTTCTGTCTGTCTGTCAGCAGGCTGTATCACAAGAACCGCCATAGGAAAACAGTTGAACGTCTGACGAGTGGGCGTTTTTGGGGGCTGTCTTTTGTAAAACTTGACGTTCAGAAAGTGCTGGCTCTCAGCCTAATTTGAATAAAAGACTTTTGATTTTGATTTTGAAATTTTCACAGACTGTGTATTTCTATTGCCAACATAACAACAAATAATAAAAATAAAAAATTAATTAAAAATGAAAGGGGCCTCCCCCAAACAAGGAACGTGCTTTTTTCGGTTTATGGTACGGGCCCTTCGTGTGAGACCGACTCGCATTAGGTCGGTATTTATAAAAAATCGAATTACTTAGCAATTTTGTGCCATTCTGATGACAGTATCACGGTTATATTAGACAAGCCCGTACTTACGTGATTTGGCTTGGATGTACATCTTTATAGTTGGCTACTAATGCCACCTTAGCTTGCTCCCCACACAACTCAGCTTTTGATTTTAAGTATGTCCACATTGCATCTGATAGTCTGAAAATAAGATTACTTTTTTTTATGAAAAAAAATTTGGCCTTTTTAGACCCGCAGTATAGCAATACTGCGTGTCTAAAAAGGCCAACTTAGCAGAAACAAAAAGCACATCACGCTACCCGTCACCTGTCACTGTAAAATTTTCCCAGTAAACCTTGAACCTAATGCGTTAGCGATAAAGATGAAAATTTAATTTGACAGATTGTTGCGTGAATAATATTTGTGGCTTTTTTTCTCCTAAAGGCCCCTTTTTGTTGGATGGACAGCTAAAAGTAGATGCTCTTTTGGCAATCATCATCCTCTTGCCTCACATCGAGTATACTTTGCCCACAGGCTGCACGCGTAGAGGGATGAACAATAAGCTTTAAAGAGCGTTATTTTTACCTCCCTCAAACTGATTTAGTGTGTACTTATTGCTTTCTGATTCTGCTAAGATGGCCTTTTTAGACCCGCAGTATAGCATCACTGCGGGCAATACTCTTGCCTCATATCAATTTCTTTGGAGACGGCGCACCGTGTCCTTTATCACAATAATTCATCTCATACTTCTTCTTCTTTTCTAGTTGATGGTTTACTCCGAGTTTGAGGGCCCAGTACGTGGCCAGTTCAATTGCAGTGTCAGTGGCATTCATCAAATCCCCCAAAGTACAGGTGCGTGGGCACTTAGGTAACTCCAACGTGTGGCTCATGTTCTGAACAAGAGCAACGCACTCACATTGAGTATTCGGCGGGTCTATGAGAGCACATTTTATCAATTTGTGTCTGCAGCGGCCTACCTGGGTGCGCAACCGATTCAGTGCTTCGCATCTCAAACTCGCCGTCCTCTCATCAATCGCTTCCTTTTTAACAGACTTCAAAAAAAGGAGGAGGTTCTCAATTCGGTTGTATTTTTTTCTGTTTGTTACCTCATAACTCCGTCATTTATGAACTGATTTGAAAAATTCTTGTTTCATCTGAAAGGGTATACTTCTCGATTGGTCCCATTGTCACCATGTCAGAATCTGATGATGGGATCCCATGAAAATCGAGGGCAACCTTCAAATTTTATAGGCACATACAATGTTTTTCATGAACTTTCTAACGCAATTCAGATATTTGTGCCTTGTTATCATCATCTCATGTTGCTGAACTGATGATGGAAGGTATAAATTAGGATCTGATGATGAGATCCCATGAAAAATGTTTGTTCAGCGATATTTTCGCCAATTGTCAGCCGATTTCGATGATTCTTTTTTGTTTGGAAGCGTATTTTCCTGGACTAGTCCGTTTTAATTTGGTGAAGATCTGACGAAGAACTTCGGAGGTAGGCATCAGAACTCTTCAATAAATTATAGCAAAGGGATCGGGATTGCTGTGTTTACACCAGTTCTTAACATAACATTGCGCCGGTACGCTGTGTGTTAATAGGTACGCAGGTAGGTACCACTAAAAAGTGAAAAATATTTTTTTTTTTTTACAAAAAATACTTGACAACCGAAAACAAAACACCACAAGGTACAAAATAACTTCGGAAGAAAGAAAATAACTTTAATTTCGGAAGTCGGTGTCAAAAAACGAAAAAATAACCAAGAACACCGACTTCCGAAATTAAAGTTCTTTTCTTTCTTCCGAAGTTATTTTGTACCTTGTGGTGTTTTGTTTTTTTAGGTATATAATCTTTCACATAGTCCATCCACTGTTACATTGTTCTCGGTTGTTGTTGTTCGAGGGAGGTAAAAATAACGCTCTTTAGAGCTTATTGTACATCCCTCTACACGTGCAGTCTGTGGGCAAAGTATACTCGTGCGGCATACAGCGCCCTCCGCGTCCAGTTCAATAACGCGTTTAGGGCGGTGTTGAGGCTGCCGCGACATTGCAGCGCCTCGGGCATGCTCGCGGAGGCGCGCAGCGACTGCTTTCATGCGACGATGCGCAAGCGGTGCGCGTCTTTGGTGCGCAGAGTGCGGGGCAGCGCCAACACCGTCCTGGCAATGATCGCTAACAGACTGGATTGCCCCTACATCCGGCAATGTTGTAGCAGGCATATTGTTACGGTGTATGTTCGTGTTCGTGTTTGCTTGGTAATCAATCCTGTTTAACTGTATTTTGTTTTCTGTGTTATATTTTATGTGTTTTATGTATCATTTATGTGTTGTATGTTTGTACCTACTGAGTCTTGTTACTCCAAATAAACAAATTAAATTTAATTTAATTATCTTCCCCTACTTTTAAAACCATCCATGTTGTGACATTGTCGCCATACCTCAATATGTACAATTTACATTCTTACTAACAAAACACTAAGTGAGATGCCTTATTCACATAGATAATATCTCACCTTTTTTCCAAAATCTTGGCTTCGGCCACTGCAGACCTCTGTTTGTCATCAGATGACATATCATTTTCTCTCTTGGCAAACTTCTGTGATGTGTACAGGTCAAAATGAGATCTGAACAGTGCCTGTGACTGTCTGTAGGTCTCAAATGGACCGAATGTGAAGAATCTGTTGGCATTTTCCTGCAAAAAGATAGGTTTGTTTTAACATTTTGGTATTTTCGCCATTATGACTTTTATTAGGGTTCAGAAACTCTGTATCAACAAACGGAACCCTCATAGATTACTCGGTTGTCTGTCTGTCGGTCTGCATCATGCTCATATGTGTAATTTGGTATACATATAAGCGAACCTCTGGCTCCCACTGCATAATGACTCTGGCCCATCTATCCTGATGCATCCCACATACATGACCGGCTCAATCCCACTTCAGCCTGGCAGATTTGTTGCCCACATCGTCAACCCCTGATTTGGACCGACTCGTGGTATTACAAATTCGATTAACCTAACACCTAGAACGCTACGCTCTATTGCCCATTGGCAAACCTTATGATTGAGCAGACTTTTATCAGAAAACAAAAAAAATACCTTATCACAATGATAGTTGCTATACACTTCCAATGTATCAGAAATAACGTCAATGACTTCATTGGTGCTGCTCTCAACTTCCTGAGCGAGGTTCACGCAGTCTTCAGCGGCTGCACTCTCATCGTCCTTCCACTGCATGTGCAAGGAGTTCAGCTTTGATATCTCCACCGATAATTCTGATTTTGTTAATCTGTGGAAGATATTTGAGAAAATATGAGCTTGACCAGGGGTTCCCAATCTGTGCATCGCGATGCTTTCCTAGAGGTGTTGCAATGAAACACAAATGCTGGTTGGTTAATAAAATGGGAGCATCCTGTTTTGTAAAGCTTTCTGCATGCTAAATCTGTTGAAGATTTGATTTGAAGCCAAGTTTGCAATAAATTGATATTGGTTGAACACTTATCAACCTTAAGCACACAATTTAATAAATATTTTTCAGTGAGTAATCAGAAAAGCGATCAGTTCGTGATAAGACCTGTCGAAATGTATGGATGTCAGAATGTTGGGCTGCGAAAAAAACGGATGAAAATAGATTGCATGTAGCGGCGGATGTTGAGATGGATGTGTGGAGTAACGAGAGAATCCCTTGTCTTGGTATGGTCATGTGAAGAGGAGGGATGAAACGCATATAACTAGAAGAGTTATGAACATAAATATGGATGGATGGAGAGGGAGAGGACGGCCAAAGAAAAGATGGATGGATTGTGTGAGGAGCGATATGAAAGAAAAGTGAGTTAGTGATAGAGTGACGACTGATAGAACAGAATGGAAGAATAAAATGTGTTGCGCCGACCCCAAGTAACATGGGATAAGGGCAGGAAGATGATGATGATGATGATGAGTAATCAGAAAAGCAAAGTCAGCTAGTTTACAATATTTCTTTAAATTTTTAGGGTTCCAAACGCTTATGGTGATTGTGCCTGTCTGTTTGTCAGTTTGTGACAGTAAAATTAAACATAGGAAGTAGATTATATGACTTCTACCATGGCAAGGAGATGTGAGTAACTTTTTCTAATAAAATTAAGCTGATTTAACTTACTCATTCCGTCTCTTCAAGTCATTAAGCACCGTCTCCTGTTTCTGCAACATATGATGACGTTCCTGAAGCATCTTGATCTCCAATTCAACATCTTCCTTGGCCTCCTTGTCTCCAGGTAGACAGATGCCTTCATACTGCTCTTGTATGCTTTTTATGGAAGATTCCAGATCTTCTGGGGAGAGGAGAAGGCCTTTCTTTTCTAATTCTTTGTATCTGAAAGGAAATATGATACAATTTTAAAATTGTTAGACAGACAGTCATGCTTGATGCTTTATTAATATTTATCACAATGTCAGCATAATGTTTTTAAATTAAATGATTTGGAAACTATACTTAAAAGAATTTTACTTAAGGTGAATGCTCCAGGGTAGCCCGCGAAATTCAAATATTTTTATGTTTTTTGCAATTTGCCGGTCAGTGTGAAGCTGTACGTGGACCAAATGCGATCCGCGACCGTAACGCGTATTTATCTAAAGAGTTATAACCATTTTAATCATCAATATAGCCCTCTAAAATCATGTAGTTCGAAAGAATGAATATTTCAGAAATAATTATTCTTTCGAACTACATGAACTTAGAGGGCTATATTGATGATTAAAATGGTTATAATTCTTTAGATAAATACGCGTTACGGTCGCGGATCGCATTTGGTCCACATACAGCTTCACACTGACCGGCAAATTGCAAAAAACATAAAAATATTTGAATTTCGCGGGCTACCCTGGAGCATCCACCTTAAAGATACTTTAATAAAAGCAAGTAAAGAATCTTGATGTGTCTTTTTAGTCAAAAATTCAGTTTATAAATAAAATACAACTAAAAAATAATGTAAAAACAACAATAATCTACTAAATCAATTGAACCATTTGTTACAGTGCAGTAGTTTATTTTATTAATTTGTGTTTGTGTAAAAAGTCACATCAAGGTTGTTCAACCTTATTTAAAAAACCTAAACCTTTCTATTTTTAATATAGTTTATACTTACAGCTTTGGCAACATCACTATCTGCTTAACCTTTTCCAAAAAAAATTGTTGGGGTTGGTTAACAGTTTAACTGAAAGCAGCTGAATAATGTGAGTGACTGCATTGCATGTCTGACCTACACAATCCAGGCGCTGATGGGTAATTGTGCGTCCAAACAATAGAGACTTTTGTCTGCTCAAACTTTGAACTCTGAATGGAAAAAGACGACCCACTGACCAAAATTTCTATCACACCGACAGTTTGACACAATACTATTTTTTATTCAGAGTTCAAAGTCTGCACAGACAAAGCACGACCCTAGATGACCCACTGACCAAAAGTCTGTATAGTGTGGAGCAACTATGGTAGACGTCAGATACGTGCAATAACAATAGTACCTACATTTGTAATATCAAAAACAGTTTGTGTTGCGCCAACCCTAATTAACATGGAATAGGTAAGGGCAGGAAGATGATGATGAATATCAAAAGCAGAAATAATGACATGAAGCTGCCGTGAATCGACTTCTATCCTTTACATTCTCTAGTAATGGAAAACGGTTCATAACTTATTGTTTGAGTATCTATGAAGGGATATTAGGTAATGTACTTTATTGCAAGTTTATCTGGCGCGTACCATATAACACTATCACTCTATGAATGGTTGTTTACTACATTAATTTGAAATTGGAATCACGAATTCGAGCGATACACTATATGCAGGAACAATAACATAAATATAACCCTAATACTTAATTTGATGTTGATATTAAAATTACAGACAAGGGAACAACTTTTAATTAGAAGTGTTTTACTTACCGACATTCCTCACGAGCACTCAAGGCATTGTTGTGATCCAAATTGTTATGGAGCCAGTGTAAAACGCCAGCAAAGTCCCGGTCGTTAAACATCCATTCAAAAGACTTTTTATAAGTATCCACGCCCAAACTATGGAGGAACGGCACGAATTCTTCATCGCTAATTTCATTTAATGCGTTCATTACTGAAAATTATTGTTAAGCTCACGTTAATTACATAAATTGTTCGTATTTAGGCAGTTTATAGGCCGTTATTATTTTCGAAAGATCAAAACAATGTGTTATGACATTTCTAAGTCAGGGTTGCAAGATTCGTATAAAAACCTACCGTAAGAATCGTAAAGCATCTTTTTATCACCACACCACAGCTGCAGTAAACAATGTAAATCTATAAAACTATTATCCTGTATTTCTACTTCACGTGTCGTTTCGCAAAACTGGTGAAATATGTGTATACTTTAAGTAGGTACCTCTACTTTTTGCATTACTTTAAGTAAATAATCTAACATAAGCATTTTTGGTGTCACGGTGTTCTGTTCGTCACAGAATAGTTAAAAAATATTACCCTTCTAATAGTTTGTTATGAATTGACAACACTTACGGGATCGTTTTCAAAGATAGCTTCATCGTATCGTACCTGGATTTCCCGAAGGGATAGGATAGGATGGACATTGGCGGCGAGGAGGATTATCTCTGAGTATGAAAAATGATCGTCGATAGATATGCGTTAAATTAGGGTGGCGCTATAATCACATCAAGGTAAATTTAAAAACCGACGAAGTGCGAGTCGAACTCGCACACGAAGGGTTCCGTACCATAAACCATAATTTTTATTTGTTGTTATAGGCATAGCGGCATAGAAATATATAATCTGTGAAAATTCAAACTATCTACCTATTCCGGTTCCTGAGATACAGCCCTCTGACAGACGGGCGGACGGATGGACAGCGGAGGCTTAGTAATAGGGTTCCGTTGGTTACCCTCTGGGTTCGGAACCCTAAAAATAAGCGCCTAAAGTTTTTAGAGTAGGATAGAAAAATAAACAATGAAAGAAAAACTTCGACTTCGTTATTATTTCGTGATGGCGCAAAGTAAGAAACAATGTGTACAAAAATGCTTGTATATGGGGCCACATATCATTCGACTCAAGGCACAACTAAGACATTGAAAATAACGTTTCAAGGTTGATTATTTTCGAGAAACGGTGATATTCATTGGCCCCCAAGAACCCCGGATTTAACAGCTCCTGGCTTTTTTCTGTGGAGCTATCTAAAGGGACGTGTCTATGCTAATAGGCCAATGAACCTTCAAAAACTAAAACAAAACATTCGAGACCGAGTCACTAAGATTACCTAATAAAATAAATACCTAAATAAAATAAAATAAAAAAGCCTTTTATTCCATGCATTTACAAGATAATTTTACAACATATAATTACAAATCACATGTTTGAATATTATTATTTTCCTTTGAATTATTAATACTTATAAATTATATAAAATAAGAATATAAATCGTTCAATATGAGGTTGTGATGATTTCTTTATCAAAAAAACTACGACATAAAGTCCTGGCTACTAAGATTACCTACTTAACGAAAATTGTTTGAAAACATAATTATGTAAACCTAATTATGCCATGCTGCTAGAGGTGGACATTTGTCTGACATTATTTTCCAAACCCTAAATACCAAATTAAAACAAAATACTTCATAATTTTATATTTCCATTCATTCAATAACAATGATTCCATGCCTCACTCATTAAGGTAGACAAAAAGCTATAAGCTTTGTTAGCAACTTTCCTTTAATGTAAGTATACCTAAATACATACATATTGACAGCACACATTTGGATTTAATAAGTCCAACAACAAGTTACTCTCTACAGACTCTACACCCTCTATCATCTACTGCTCTGCTTTCCCGCGCCAGACAAACAGTACCACAAAACCCAGACACCTACATTTAACCCTACTTCAGTCAATCCAGAACATACCATTCGCACTCCCGCGTCCTTTCGCTCTTGACCCTGAACTTGTCCGGCGTTCAAGAGCGAGGATGCCCAAACCGAGGGTCCTGATTGGCTAACTACATGCCAAATTGTAACTTCCTTCGTTCTTTGTGTCACCATGATAAAATGATTTATTGAATGACGCCGTATTTTTTGTAAACGTTTCTTTGTTTGGACATCATTTTAGTTGAATTAAGCTGGACCGCAGAAGTTGCGGACACAAAAGAATTGAGTTTCTCCACCCCACAAAAATTTATAAGACAATTTTATTGCATGAGGAAGTTCTTAAAAACTTAGCTGTGGCACAAATTAGAGAATAAAACAGTCCGCGGTGAGTTAAATTACTTAGACTGTCTTAAAAGACAGGGGTTCGGATCCCAAAGTGTTGCGGTAACTTTTAGCCGCTATTTGATTTGATTTGCAGACTAGGACATCAAGTGGTCAAGTATTAGCATGACAAATAACATGTGGGCTTCGCTCGTATTTATTGTATTTCCAGTTTACTGTAGGTACTTATAGGCACTATGTGTAAAAGTCATGCCGTCAGCTGTCTTTGTCCACATCATGAGCAGTCCTTCTATTGTGTTCATTATGTGAAGTGTTCGTCTCCGCTCGTGCGACGTCGAGACTACTCGAGCAGCCGTCGATGTGGACTCGCTTCCGTGTCCACTACATGCACAGCTTTCTAATGGGGATCCATTATAACACGACACGAGGAGGAGAATATGTCTGGAAGCGACAAAATGGTTCTGTCTTAGGTTCCAAGCTGCAAGTTAGTGATCCATTGCTCAATCGTGCCTAGCAATGTACCTTACAAAATTTACATGATTGCCGTGGGATATGCGGCCTTACATCGTGCACTTCCAACGCATTTTCCGAATTTCCAACCGCATGCTACGGATTCTTTTCTTTTCTTCCTGGAACGTCAATGTTTTGGAGTCCACTGCTGGAGTTAGACCATTCAAAAGCTGCAACACAACATCAAGTTCTTCGCTTTCATCTCAGTTAAATCCCAGCTTCTTTTTTAAAGTCGTCGTTTCGCCTATGCGGGTAGCTTCACATAGCTGGGGGGCTTCTGCCAAAAGGTTTCAAATAAGGGCAAGTATATATTGGTGATTCCAACGACAATGGTGTTCGGACTTACCATTCGTTTCCATATACGCTGTCGTCAGTTTAAAGCAATTTGTCACCGAAACGCCCAAGCATCAGATAAAACCCACTGGCTTACCACTGCCACATGCCAAACCGAGGCCCAGTATCCTTTTTTGAAATTGTCGTACGTATAGAACCAATGTAAACGCACACTTATTGCCTACATAGGAAATAGGCGACATGAAGCACCCTCAACATCTCAACCAACGTTGTCCTCACAAAGAAAAACAATGCAGTCAGCTTGTTCAGGCATACAAGCGATACTTTCAATCAGCGTCTTTTACCCAACCTTAACTCAACTGTGTAAGGTTAAAATTACCGTAGCTGTTGGTGTAGGAGTTGTATTGAATGTGTGTCAAAAGTCCTTATCGGTGTGGAGTGCTCTAGACTTGCTCGTGCGTTATGAATGCCTGGTATTTTCTATTTAACTTGGTTTTCGCTAGCTTGCTGGATGCAACACCGTGCCGAAGGCATTACGTAAGATATATTTATTATTGGAATTATTGTTTGGTACTCGTACAAGAACTTATTTACAGATTCGTCCTCTAGACATATTTACGTACTGATTCCAACGCATTTGTTTACAACAAATTGCGAGGAGATTGGTGGTCAAGACGCGTATTGGTTTTTTTCTAGGCGCTTGATCGTCAATAATTGGATTTACTTAATCATTGTAGGTAAATGTATTGTAAAGACATAGGAACTTATATTATTAAAAAAATACATAGAACAATGTTATGTTAAGTAGGCATTTAGATGAATTCACGCAACTAGCTGGCGCCTCTTCGATCAAAGATCCTCTTCTTTAAAAACGCAACTTACACACATCAAAAAAAGTTTGTGATCACTAGCTGCTATATTTTTATAAATTTAACTTTTTCAAGAAAAAAATGTTTCTTTATAAAAATCTTATGTACGACGTTCCACACGTCGATGTAACCGATGTCGGAAAACAAAGCGTTTTGACAGGTATCTTGATCTCATGCTGCCGTTTTAGAACCATTTGCTCACAAAATGGAACACGGACCTTTCTTCTGGGGTCTAAATTTCTGACTCAGCAGTCAGACTGCCCAGCTTTTTCCCAACTATATTGGGGTCGGCTTTCAGTTACCTACTATCCCTTGTTAACTGCCAGTTGGCACATGTTGGAGTTCACCCAATAATTATGTAACGAGTAGGAAGCACTAAAAAAAGGTCTACTATGAATCTTAAGTCAAGTCTTTGTTTAAGAGTGGGTACTTATGCGTACCCACTCTTAAACAAAGCGTCAAGGGCTTTTTAAAAGATTACGTTTCAAATCTCGTGAGGGTCTTGCAAACAGTTTTTAAGTGGCCGTTCCTCGGTATTGTTCTTCTGTCAGGCGCTTTGAAATAGGAATTCAAGCAATTACTCGCAGAAGTGAAGATATTGCGCAGAAAATTGAACATGCTTATTATTTTTTTAAATAAGCATGTTCACTCATGTTGTAGGTATGCGTAACAGATAGTAAAGTCCCGGATGTTGTGCCCCATTGAAAGGGAAGGATCCTCCGACCAGGCGGATGTTGTGCCTGGCGGGCTACTGCCCGATAGTTGATATTCGAGCTGATGTATATGTTCGAATCGCACGGTAAACACTGCTTGCGCGATGCAGGATTTTGACGTGGTAGTTCGCTGCTAGTTGGATAGTTGGCGTCGCGGGTCTTTTTGTTGCAACGTAGATTTGCTCCGTTGGTTTTTCTTGTTTCGGCATTGATGCCGCTACAATAATTGTGTTATTGCTGCCGCCCTCCTAGAAATTGTTCTACCCCTCTTTATAAATGTATTCTTCAAAAAAACTAAAAACCTAAATTTGTGGTGTGGTTCCATTTTGCATAAATATACATAATACATATTTCAGTAAAGTTTCTTCAAATCCGTTCAGTAGAACGAGTCACAATCATCCATCTAGTCAATCTCGTAATATTAGTAAGAAGGTAGTATTAGTAGGCAGTTGGCATTTTCATTTAGGAGTTGGCTTTTGGAGTACCTACCTATGAATGCCGTGCATTACTGTTCAAATCGTAGGTACATATGTGTGTAGTCTGGAAGAACGAAGGACGAGCACGTTTTTCCATTTCTTTCACTTCTAGATCACAAAAAATCCTCCCTCATCCTTAACGCCATGCAACACTTTAAAAACAAGGGTTCTTCACAAAAGAACACCCTATACACACCGCTATAGTAAGGGATTGTATACAGGGCGTGTCTAATTAAGGGGGCTATAAAAAGAATCTATTTGTGTTTGTAGTTGTCTGTCTATGTCAGTTTGTTTGTTTGTCTAGGACGCGCCATCGAGCGTCTGTTCTTTCAAATATAGGTGGACAGGGGATGGAACGGAAATGATTCGTCATTTTTTTATTTTAACTTAGCTCGATTTTCCAAAAAAAAAGTAGCCTGTTATAGACTACTTCTTTTGTTAAAATTTCTCGTGTCGAGAGTCCAGGGGTCTATAGAAGTAGTAGCTTCTTTTTTATTTTTTTATTTGTAATGGGTTTGCTCTTGACTCTAGTCTAGGTCAGAGATGACAGAGACAAAGTCTACGATGGAGCGAGCTTACCCAGAAGGAGCCTGTTCACTCTGACTTTAAAGAGATGATGGTTGTAAGCGTTCGGAAACACAGATGCAGGCACAGAGTTCCTCTTTTGCTGTGCGCATTATATAAGATATTTGGAAACGTTTAGTGCGAATTGGTGGAATAGCAACGAGGGAGGTGTTGTAGGTACTTCTTCTGTCATATAAATATCAACGTCTTGGTCCCTGGTATTCATAAATCTTGTCAGAGTAGCTGTGCTTCTTTAGTATAGTACTGCTGGAATACTGTCCAGCAGTGCTACTCTATAAATATCCATCCAATCAACCGTCTATGTTTTTACGGTGAGAGATTTCCAGAATAGCCCGGCCTCTATTCACGATGATTATGATGATGATGTGATCCGACCGATTTCGGCCAATACGGTGGCCTCAGCTCTGCTGTAGTTGGCATTTGTCAGCTCGCATGTGGCTTATGTAACCAATCTTCTTTGTGAAGATCCTCGCACATTGCTGGCATTCGCAGGTACGTGAGCAACCCGGGTCGACGGTGCGTTGTGTTCCACGCGTGCCTCAAAGAGCTGTCAGCATAGAAGACAGGGCCCGCTAGGGCCAGTGCCTGCCGAGGTGCAGAATCCGTTCGAAAGAGTCACCGCGGCCCTGAAACGCAAAGGGCATTAGGAGGAACACGGATGGGTTTTAGTCAGTAAGAGTCTGACACTCCCTTCTGCTTCACCCAGAGCGGGAGGAGTCATTTGATGACTTCCCATCCTTAAAAAAAAAAGAAAATGTACGTGAGCACACCTTCTATGAAATTATATTCGTAGTAACACCTCTAACCATACATAGATATTATGTTAAACAAACCTCTAACTCTTTGTTCTTTCCTTTGCAGATATTGTCAAAATACTCACGACAAATGAACAGCAACTCAATAGCTTCCACACCTCACCTCAAACAACACAAATAGAGTCAAAGTCAGGATCATCTCGTTGGCGCCTGTACGTGTACAATACAAAAGGACCAGCGTTAAAGAAACGTAAATAACGAGTAAATAAATAGCATCAGCACGAGTCGTGCCCGCCCCCTGGCGGTGTAGCGTAATAATAGCGGTACGGGCAATTAGTAGAGTGTTGTAGGACATATCACGCTTGTATTTCCCCACAGGTAACTTATACCTATATAGAGGGTATGCGGAACAGAGAGTAAAGTACCGCAAGCCTCCAGTAAAAAGGGAGGATCCTTCGACCGGACGGACGGTTGTTGTGTCCAGTGGGCAACTGCCTGATAGTTGACATTCGGACTGTTGATGTTCAAATCGCGCGGAGAACTCTAATACCGCGATGTAGGATTTCGTTAGTAATTCGCTGCTGGTAAGATAGATGGCGTTGCGGTTCTTTTTCAATTCGAGTTCACTTCGTCGTTAGTTGTTCTTGTGGCGGCATTGATGCCGCTACCCAATGTCACCTTGCTGAAAATGAAAGTCCTATAATACGCCCACATTTCTCTAATGTGAGCATTATAGAACTTTCATTTTACATGCAATATTTCCATTTTTGCTTTAATTTTAAAAAATCGTTATAAAATAGACCACCACATTAAGGGCCCCTTTTCCCGACAGCACCTTTTCCCTTTTCCCGGCAGGACACTGGCGCGGTGCGCGCGAGCCGTTTTTCACGTATTTATTTAATATAAAAAAAAAATAAGTGCCATATTATAAATCTATCCAATATTATCCCTGTCAAACCCGATTAGTAAATGAAATGTTAAATTTTCATAAAAATTGCGTTCCCACAAATCTCATACAACTTAAAATACTTTCAAAATCGACTTTACTTCCTGATTTTTTTTTATCGATCAAAATGTTAAATATCGTGTTTTTAACAAAAAAAGTCACTAGATCTCACATGAATCTATACTATATATTTTTTTACGAATTTATATATGGTGATTTCTCTGAAAAAACTCTATCTAGAAACGTAAATTTCGGATAAGGGGCTTAAAAATTTCCCACTATTTCATGTTTAATTCCCATGAAATAGTGAGCGACCCTATTGTCGCTATAGCTTTAGATTTTTTAATTGTCAAACAGACCGACAACATAGGCACATAGGCACAGCTCGGAACTATATAGAAAATATTCTGTTTTCACGATTTCGCTAAGGGATCTTAAAAAAATGTCCTACAATAGAAAAATCATTAAAACTTTATTTGAATGGCAATGCAGAAAATGCAAGCGAATAAACAACAAAAAAACTGTAGGTCAATGTAATTTTATCCAGACAATAATAATATGTATAAAATATTTAATAACAGGTACAAGTTGAACATAAAATAATAAAACATTATATTTTACAAGTAGGTAAAGTTAACAAATCGTTCTTCCTCTCTCCTAATTACTTAAAGTTTTTATATACCCGACAGGGTCCATAATTGTTCTATTTATCATTTTACCAACTGTATGTGTACATCAATATACATTTTGAGATAATAAGACCTAGATTTGTTGAAGCTAGGAAAGCACCCTGCGTTAGGTGCGTAGGCAGTTTCTCTTCTCTCTTTAAAATTTCTTTAAAACACACTTACTGAACTCCATTAAATGACAATAAAGCAGCCATAAAAAATCTCCCACCTAAAAATAACTGTTTTCAACACAGCCATAAATTGTTACAAAATAATCTATGTTTAGAGTCATCTATCAGTCACCACTTGAATTCATTAAGTTTTATAACCTGTCAACACCGTACATGGTCGATTTGACAGGTTAAAACTATTTTCGGAACTGAAGACCAGTTTTTTAAACATGGTGTTGTAACGATTAAAATAGTTAAACGGTAACATTTTGATGGGATCCCTCCTATATTTTTAATTTTGGTTTTTATTGCTTTTAAATTGTTCTTAGCTTTTATATTCTGATAACTTTTTAGAATGTTAAATGCTTAACAATTTGCAGCTTTTTATCTTGATAATAAGCTTATGTGATTGGCAGTAATTATGTACCTACATACATTTGATGTTTTGAGGAGCGATCGACCCGTGCGGCTGTTATTATCTAGCAACAATGCTAGATAATAACAGCCGCACGGGTCGATCTTCAAGGTTAAGCAACGCTTGCCAAGGTTGGTCTGTGGATGGGTGACCATCTTAACATACCGAGTTTGCTTCGTGCCTCGGAAAGCACGCTAAGCCGTTGGTCCCGGCTGTCATTTGTAGATCTTTGGCAGTCGTTACGGATAGTCAGAAGCCAGTTAATCTGACTCTAGTCTTGCCATGAAGTACCGTATTGCCCAGTTAATGGGTTCTGGAGGTCTGGTAGGCAGCCGCTCCATGTAAAATACTGGTATTCAGCTAAATCCGGTTTGACTGGAAGCCGGCCCCAATATAGTTGGGAAAAGGCTAGGCAGATGATTATACATTTGATGTTTAGGGAAGGGTTAAAGTTAAGTAAAGTTGCACTGGAATACCCATAACCTTAACGAATAGTATTATAAGTTCACTTGATATTAAGTTAGGTAGGTATTTAAGTATACCTAGATGGTTTGTATAAAAAACAAGAACAATTGAAAATGCCGTTGCCATTTGGGTTCTTTCAATTTTTTTTTTTGTTTCAAATGACTGATAACTGGCCAACAAAATACCTAGTTTAGGGGTCTTAGCACTGACTGGTGGAGCTCACTTGGATACCCCTTATTTGAGCATTGCCTCGTCTGGTAGTGGAGGTTACTCGGACTACGGAATTAGTCACCTTTTGTAGGTTATGAGTTATCACGTTTTATTCCCCGAAACTCATAGAGACAATCTTCCACTTGGACCAGTGCGCAGTAACTGGCCCACCGTTCATACTTCTCGCGTGCATTTCTGCTTACTTAACACTCTACCATTCACGCTTACATTGTGTCCCTACACTACTGGCACCTAGTCGGCATAGACAAATAAACATAATGTCCTAACTTACATAGATGCAAGAAAATATCTCAGTCAGGTTTTCACTATTTTTAGGGTACCTGAAATGTAGTTTTCTTACTTATTCACGATCAAACCACAAAAAGCAAATCATAATTCAGAAGCAAACATATCCCGTAGAATATTGACGTTGCTTGATATAAATAAGCAACCAGCCTTTTATTGTACCTACACCTATATTTAGCCTGAAACACCAACTGCTTCGGATTACAGCTAATGCACATCTGACGTGGGATTACGTTTAATTACTCACTAATAAATATTGACTTACTATTTCCATCAAGGATAATAAAACATGGCTGCCGTCTCGTTATTTGATCGGTCTTTGAGACCGACTGACGCAGTGACATGGTTATTAGGTATGCTAAGTTGAATACGGTTGAATTTGTTTACCATTTTTACTTTTTTGGTCCTTTCTTTCCTTTATCATTCCGAATGAAAAGTCATTTATTTAAATTAGTCTAAGAGCCAGCACTTTTTGAACATCAGTCCCGCAAAACATCCGACCGTAACCACATCGTGTTTTAGCTGAGAATGAGAAGCGCATTAATTAACGTTTTTTGGATTGGTAGATACGCTTAGTACAGTTTGAATAATACTATCTCAGCAACTGATGCGGAGCAATGCTTAGATATGCAAGTGGGGACGAAGATTGGATCACTAATTAATTTTCTGTGACGAGTCCAATGAAGAAACCCTCCAATCTTCGATGGGATCTATGCTTTCAACAACCTACATCTATCTGATGCATTCTCAACACATTTTCTAATCATCCAAATCAAAAGGTGTTTTTAAGCTGCGATAAACCACTATCAGCTGCTAATCAATACCAAACAAAATGTAAATTCACTTCCTTCCGTTAGTAAACACCACGTTGTTGAGAAGAAAGTTAGATATCTTTGTAATTTGCCACATTTACCGTAACACCAATTTGTAGGTGCTGATGCGCACACCGGATATCCTCATTGTCACTTGCGACTGACATTTGGACGAGAGAGGTGTTTATCTTAATGAAATAGCAACTGCTTGCTATTAAGTTAACTTCTCGTTGTAAGGAAGATGATATGAGATAGCAACTATGGGAATCATAGTTGAAGGTAGTCAGTCCATTAGGCTTAAGTCTAGGGTTGCCACCCGTACTTTATTATAAAATATTGTACGTTATTTCGCATCATTTGGTTTCTCAGGGATTCATTTCACATAATTACAAAAAAGGTTGGTTGTAAGTATTTTTGCATAAAACAGAACGACATGATCAGATACGTAGTAGGTAATAAAGGCGCTTGCGGAATTGTCTATTGCACAAAAGTTATAGCAAGTAAGTATTTAATAAGACTGATGATATTTTTTTAAATTTGTATAAAGTTATTTTGTTTTCCTGACGATTCCTGCCACGTCAGCATTCACAGAGTTTTTTTTTCTGCGATAAATAGCAAGTGGCAAGATGAAAGAAACAAAGCGTCTCTGAATCTAATAAAAAAACCGATCAAGTTCGAGTCCGAATCTCACACGAAGGTTTCCGTACACGTTCCTTGTATGGGAGCCTCCTTTAATTTTCAGTTTAATTTATATTTCATTATTTATAGTTATATTGTATTGCAATAGAAATAAACACTGTCAATTTCAACAGTGAATGACAAACAGACGGACGGACGGACAGCGGAGGCTTACTAATAGGGTTCCGTTGGTTACCCTTTGGGCGCGGAACCCTAAAAATTAAAAGAATGAATGAATTATTTGTTAAAAAATGCTAAAAGTAACGGAAAACATGTTTTTATAAAAAAAAATTAAGAAAATAAATCGTACTTTATAATTTCACACAATGTACTTTTTTTTATATTTTTCATAACCAATGTACTTTATTTGCGCAAAAAAAAAGGTGGCAACCTACTCAAGTTACACCGAGATGGCAGTGATGCGGCGAGAAGTTTCAGTGTCTAATTTTAAACTTTATCTTCATTACTATAACACATAAACACATAGTACCGCTTGATCGCTTGAGAAACTTAAAAAGCCCGAGCGGCCGCCGCGAGCACTCCGACGACGTCTTATAGTAATGAAGATAAAGTTTAAAATTATATGACACTGAAACTGCTCGCCGTTTCGCTGTCATCTCGGTGTAACTTGAGCCTTAGCCATCATACTCGTAGGTTCACACTCTACCTACTATTCCCAGCAGAAAAAAACTCTTTACTGAGAAATGAGCAGAAAAAACAGGCCAAGTACGAGTTAGACTCGCACACGAATGGTTCCGTTCCATAAACCTCCATTTTTATTATTTGTTGTTATAGCGGCAATAGAAATACACAATATGTGAAAATTTCAACTGTCTACACAGCGGAGGCTTAGTAATAGAGTTCCGTTGGTGGATCCCTTTGGGTACGGAATCCAAAAAAGACTACATCTTGACTAGATTAGATGTCAGTAGTTGTCTAGATCTTTGGGTAAGACTGTAGTAGGGCTACATATATCTTCGTTGATTTTCTGGTGGTAAATTCTGGCTTTCAGGAGTGGCAGAGGGTGCGATTGTAAAAATATTATAGTCTCTTTACGTGCATTTTGTTAATGTCTCATATTTCAGCTAGTTACATTGCTAAAGCTAGATATCTGCCCTGAAAACCTACCAGTTGCAATTCAGCGGCGGATCCAAGATTGTTGTTTGGTCTGATGTTTTAGTAAAGTAACAATACCACAAAAACACCTAAAACTACGTACAGTGCTGTCTTCCTTGTTTTTTTTTTAATCCATCTAAAGGCTGTCTTGTAAAGATCGCTTTTAGCGATAAGGCCTATTCTACTTTTCGTAAAATTCCCTAAGACTTCGACGGAATGTAGACAACCAAAGATATCTTCGGCTTGAGACCCTTACCCCCTCCCCCGGATCCGCAATGAGTGCAATGGATTGCATCTACTTAGTCACTGCTATTATCATCTAAGAACAAAGACAGTAGAACAAGTTACGTCAACGAAATCAGTGATTGGAGAGTACAATTTTAGACATGATCATACAATAATAGTCTAGGAAATCGCCAGTCAAAAATGATAACGTTATTATTTGCGTGAAGGCAAATGAAACAGATGTTCTACCCAGTTCATTGGCACTGTTCTGTCCGAAGAAATCCTGCTCAAATAATTATCATTAATGATGTTAATTAATGTTATACCTAATTGAGATCGTTTTGCGTACTGCGGCATGAAATTGAAATATGGATTGTGTGGCCGGCTTGCCTATTAAATGAATAGTAATTCGATTCTGGTGTCTGCCAGCGGCTTCGCCACGTCGAAATTTAGCCCTAGGGAACCAACTCCCGGGATGAAAAGTAGCCTATGTGCTTTTTCAGACTATATTGTAATGCACCCTCTTGGTTGCATTGACCAGTCGATAAAGCTTTGGGGGACTTAATAAAAAAGATAGATTATTATTTATAACAAAATAGAACGATGCAGAATTTATCTTGTTTAAAAATGACAGAACTGTTGAATCCCATCCTTGTTTGATTTCAAGTAGTTTCCAGTGGTGCTGCTGAGGAATTAAGCAGCAGTACCACAATATCTATCCATCTATCTTTGCTGCAAATTTCATCCAGATTCTTTCAGCCATTCTGGCGTGATTAAAGAAAGAAAGAATAGAGAAATTGATTGAGTAACAAACATCCAAAATTTCGCATCTATAATATTGGTATGGATTTAAAAGATAAATATAGGGAACAGTAGGTACAGGCAATTATTTTTCTCGTCCGGCTGTTCCCATAGTGAAAGTTGTTCATACTTAGGTCTTCATGTGTTCATTTATCTAACTTTGGTAAAAAAAACAGGGGGGCTACTCTCTAAGCCCGAAGTCCGTTGTTTCGGGTTTAGTTGCGGGCATATTCTATTCCGTGACGTAACTATGCCCGAAACTACGGACTTCGGGCTTAAAGAGTAGCCCCCAAGGTCAAGAAGTCAAAGATGAGAACGTAAAAATATTTTATTTTTTTACTTGAGATGTGTTTGCTCTAGGCTGCGTCAGAGGAAACAGAGACAAAGTCGACGATGGAGTGATTATTCTTATGAATCCTGACATCATCACCATTTGCCAGTGCTATAGAAGTGACTCTGTTTATCGACCATTTCACATGGTAGGGAAGACGGTAGAAGATTGACATTTGCCCACGTGATAACAAGATGAGACAAATTTTTTAGGGTTCCTTACCCAAAGGGTAACCAACGGAACCCTATTACTAAGCCTCCGCTGTCAGTCCGTCCGTCCATCAGTCTGACTGTCAGCGGGTTATATCTCAATAACCGTAATGGGTAGACAGTTATTTTCACAGATTGTGTATTTCTATTGCCGCTATAATAATAAAATTAAGGTTTATGGTACGGAACTCTTCGTGTCCGACTCGCGCCTCGCCGGTTTTTATAAAATTTTATTGATAAACATGTCTATGATAGCTTGCCAATCGAAAATTGTACATGGTCGATCTTCCACCATATCCCCTACTACCTATTCTAAAGCTAAAATTTTCTTTAACACATGTCTCACGGGAAAAGTCCAACACAGCACAAAGACGAAACAAAATTATACAGGACCTTCAGTGTTTTTCTATGTTAGACAAAAACATTATCATTCTGTGTATCTTATCAAGATCTCACCACGCAAACCATATGCTAACAATATAATAGTTGCATGTCGCAAGGACATAAAAACATCACTGTCGCATAAATTTGTTACAGAAACTATTGCACATCGCTTATGATTTTAATAGGACCAACGTTTAAACATCTAACTCTGCTCGTGGCTTTGCCTGCATGAGAGTCGAAAATTATTCAAAGGGAACTACTCCAAGCAAATAAGCTTAAAACATGGGTCAACCTGGAATGAGATATACTAAGCTGAAAACTTGTGCTCGATCAAATTGATCGTTCACGGTTAACCATAATTACGCAGAATGGCTAAGCGCCGCGTGCTCTCCGCCCTCTATCTCAAAAACGGTTGAGCGCATGAAAAATTGTTTGAAACAGAGATTGTTGCAAATTTTCCGCTCTACAATTTTTTAATTGATCATAGGTGTTAACGTCACTGGAGCTATACGAACCGAGATAATGACGAAAAACCGACTTTTGTGATCTTAGACACTCAATAACTCACGAAACGGACACGAGATCTTATGAGACTTTTGACATACCTATACAGGGTTATTTGTAAAACACCAGAAACCTCTTAGGCAGTGAAAGTACACATGATTATAAGCAACTTTTACTTTGGTAAAACTCCGAAATCTCGAAAAAAATATCAACTGTTTCATACAAAATGCAATATTTAGCCAATGAAAATGTATGAAACAGCTGATATTTTTCTCGAGCTTTCGGAGTTTTCCCAAAGTAAAAGTCGCTTATAATCATGAGTACTTTCACTGCCTAAGAGGTTTCTGGTATTTTACAAATTACCCTGTATAATAAAAACAAAAATAAATAAAATGTTTATTTCTTCACTTAAGGATATAACTATGTTAGGTTTGGAGTCGCCTTTTAAGCAAAGATTTGCTTGTATTAGGTGGTTCCGCTCCTCCAGTTTACAATCATTCTACAGATGTGTGAGAAATAAGCAAAAAGATTAATTTAAGACTAATTAACATTTTATAATTAACAGTATGGGAGCGCACTGGGTGTAGAATATGTTTGTGAGTGTGTATGTGTGTGGAATATGTGGGATGTCTAGTTTATTATTTATCTCTCATTCCAAGGAGAGTATTTTTACGTTTAGCCCAGTCAAATCAGGGTTTCATGACTCCGGGGTAAAAAGTATCCTATGTGCTCTCTGCTTCAGGACATGTCCTACACGTGTGAAAAGTTTCATCCTAATCTATTAAGACGTGAAAAGGAACCAGGCAGATAGAAATACGATCGAATGATTTGTATGGAATTATGGCTTGACTACATAATTATGGATCACTATCAAAAAACCGTTGGTACAAAACACACATTGCGAATAAAAACGGTTTAAAAGAGGGCGTCGCGGTGAACGGGTTAGGACAGAGTCTCTCAAACTATGCCACCGAAATCATTTTATTAACAAGTTATTTAAGTCCGCTTTGTTAATCCATACAATCAACAAACGCAAAGTACCGCGCGGCTGCCGCGCGTTTGTTATTTGTATGGATTAACAAAACAGCGCGACAGTCGCGCTGCTGTCGCGCGGCACTAAGCGACTGATTTTAAGGCGCTCTAGATTTGAGTGCGTCCAAAATATTTCCGTCTTGTTGGAGAGTCCCAAGTGCCCTTACACCTGCACAATTGATGACCTGATGAATGCCACTGATGCCGCTGTGAACGTGGACACCTACTGGACACAAAATATTTAAGAGTCACCATCGACTCGAAAAGAAGAAGAGGCTCATTATGCGTCATGCAACTTTGAGAAACCCTGCGTAAAGCTAATTGCGCCCACCTGACCCACCCCATACCTCCGGCGCGTGACTCATGTCCGTGGGGTTTCCCTCAATTAATACCTGATGGTTGCACTTGATGTATTTGTGCAGTTCGTTATTTATAGCTGGAGGGGTAGAAAGTGTACTTAATTCTAGGCGAGTTTAATGGTATCTTTGAAGATCCCTTTGAATTTTAGTAGTAGCTGCTTTTGTTGGATTTTTATTTACCACAACAAAACTAAGCTGTACGTCCGTCTATCAGCGGGCTGTTTCATGAACCGTAACCGTAACCGTAACGTGTTTACCGTAAATAGGTAGATTTTTACGATTTGCATGGTCAGAGTATCAGACTACTACTGGATTTTGACCCAGGTGGGGCTAAATTAGATTTTTGTAAAGTAAACATGAGTAGAGTAAACTTGAGGAGCTCGTGGCTAGATAATAACAGCCGCACGGGTCGATCTTCAAGGTTAAGCAACGCAAGGTTGGTCTGTGGATGGGTGACTATGTTAACATACCGAGTTTCCTCCGTGCCTCGGAAAGCTCGTTAAGCCGTTGGTTCCGGCTGTCATTTGTAGATCTTTGGCAATCGTTACGGATAGTCAGAAGCCAGTTAATCTGACTCCAGTCTTGCCATGAAGTGCCGTGTTACCCAGTTACTGGGTTGTGGAGGTCTGGTAGGCAGCCGCTCCGCGTAAAATACTGGTATTCAGCTAAATCCAGTTTGACTGGAAGCCGACCCCAATATAGTTGGGAAAAGGCTAGGCAGATGATGAGAGTATCATGAAATATGACAATCATTTTTGGGCAGTCGAGTAATTGAGCCCCGTATAAGAATCATACGTTTTTCGGATTATGGTATGTAATTTTCACAATTTTCAGTATATGCTGATCCCAAAAATGAAGCCAAAATAAACCCTACGTCTATTGTTATAAGAATGATAAATGAAAAGTTTTTGTGTTACTACTTTAGTTTTTTTACTGCCACCTATAGTATTCACCGGAAGACGAAATGTTGGAAAGCCTCACACAAGGTGGAGCGATGGCCTGGTGAGTGTCTATGGTCGCGGGAAGCCGAGACGCACATGACGGTTGTTGTGGCAACACTTGGGGGAGGCCTATATCCATCAGTGGACGTTTTTTGGCTGATATGATGATGATGATGAAGTATTTACCAGCCGATTACTTCTGGCCCTAATACCAATAATGGCCGCCACATGAACTAGCGTGGTGTTTGACGCACGGACCGCGTTATATTGTAATTTATGGCCATATTCCCTTCCCCTACGCCGTCCACTGCGGAAAAATAAATTACCTACGTCTATATACGTACCGGCTACGTGCGGTTCATGGGGATTTACAAGTGGAAACACTTACTAATGGTGGTCAGGTGCTGGAGGGTTTTCGCAAGAAAAAAAAACAATAGGTAAATTTCATGTACCCCTATTCAGTTCGTATAAAAATAGAAAAAAAGAAAGAAAAATATTTAAGTACCTACTTGACGACGTCTATCATGTAAAATCTATACTAATTACCTACTTTAAATATAATTAGGGAGAACTAGAACGAATCCCAGTTCCAGTGAAAACCAATCAGCGAAAATGCTAAATCTATCAATCATACAACCCTTCACTCTTAGTCAAGGATTCAGACAGTTACACACAGTTGACACATCATCTTGACAATTAATTACTAGCTGACTAGCTCCTAGACTACATTTGAGAGTTCTTACCTACTTAGATAAAAGTGACGGCCCATCAAAAGTTGTGAGCTCCTGAACTACATCAATTTCTTGTGGCAAATTGAAATGTGTTTTTTATACCATTCGCAGAAGATTCAAATTGTATTGATAGATGTTGGTAGTATTTACATGTGAACTCGTGAACTGTACCAATTTCTTAATAGTCCTAACAAAACTTGATGAGACTTTATATCATTGGCATAAGGTGGAAATTGCAATGAACAGACGAGAGCTTGTACCAGAATTTCTAGATCATGTTTTGGTATATCAAATAAGTCTTTGTTTAGTCCTTACACTTAGAAATTCGTTGGAAAGATGATCAAAGTAATTAATTTTGATTAGTTGAACTTATTAAATCAATCAAATATCAATTAATTTAGAAATTAATATTTGTTTGGTGTGATGATCTATCTATATTGACGGCAGTGGTCGCTCTAATACCGCAGAATATACGTAGGTAATGCAAATATAGGAAAGTATAGGTCTATTCAAACTTAATGACGTCTGTGAAGTTCGCTTTTCACTGTCAGAAGCGGGCGGGGTAAGGGTTGGGGGTCACTTATCCCCTCTGCCACATGAATTTACTACTGCATAGCGACTCACAGTGTATTTAGCCACCATTATTTCTATTCTTGGTGTAAAAAATTAATAATATCTGCTGAAGTGAGTATATTGAGAAAAACTAGTTGCAAAATAAAGGAATATAACCAGTCAAAATTCATGACAGCAAAGAGAGTTTGATAGCCGTAAAATTCTTTAACATACTTACTAATATACAGCATGTTAAAATAACCACAGACATACCTCAACCAAAACACCATAACACTCTACAATTTACCCACAACTTACAAGTACCTCGTGCCTCACACGAGAATCGAACCCATGATCGCGAGCATCCTTATTTTGGTAATAGCACATAAGTGGCGGCGGTGATGCAACGTATCATTATGACCCATATATTGGCCCTTCGCCCTAGGGTCCTGAGGTACGAAGGGCATTATGTTCAGTTCTATTTGTGTGTCAGTAATTTTGTTTACTATCTCGTGAATTGGTCTCTTGTGGATCGCGACTCAAGTGCTTGTCTAATACTTTGTGGACAGTCATGAGCACATCGTGTCCGTGGTTAAGGCGCAAAAATATTGGAGAAACTCACCGAGAGCCGTCTGAGATGGTATGGTCACGTGATGCGAATAGACGAGGAACATGTGGTCAAAAAAGCATTGCAAGTTCCTGAACACAAAAGATGTATAGGGCGACCTCCTGCTACGTGGTGATCCAGCATGACGAAACTCTTATCAGAGGAAGAACTGCCCGATCTGACAACCCAGGACAGATTGTCCTGGCGCCTCAAAATTAGGAGAGCCGACCCCACATCAAGTGAGAAAGAGCAAGGGATAACTTGTTCTTCCTTGCAATACAGGTTGTGTTTTTTTTTCTAAATTAACTGGTTCGATATCTGGCCAGGATTATCGATATTTCAAAAATCCAATAATTCACTTTTAGTTTTCGTCAAAATCAGGCTCGAGACTCAAAATAATAAAAAAGAACAAACTAGGCTGCAAGGTATGTCGAACTAGGCTGAAAATCAGCACCTCACCCTCTATTGTGATCATCTCTCTCTATCACTCAAAGGCTTGCTGGTAGAAAACTCAATTTTGAGTTAAGCTCGCCTTTATACATGAACGTTTTTAATCACTGTAAATTAATTAAGTTGTTATGTGTACAATAAAGAATTAAGAATCAAAATTTACATTAAGACAGTCCCCCAAAACGCCCCGCCCGTCACCTCTTCCTAGTGTTATAGCTGAGAAGAAGAAGTGGCGCACCAACTCCCCAGCAACACAACTATCTGTTAAGTAACGAACTTGAATTTATATAGTTTCAGTATTTTTTGATATTCCCCCTATAGTTTCGGATTTGGCCATTTAAAAATTCACCTGTATATGTAGAGCTGAATTTGTCTAGATCTGAGATGGATAATGGGCGTGGAAAAATAAAAGTTACTCATTCGATTTTCAATTTTATTAACAAAATCCTAACAGTTTTCATTCAGTCGTTCTAGGCACACTGCATCAATGTCTTAAAAAAAATAAACACTTTTAAAACGATCCAACTAATAACTCATTTTGTTTTTGAGCGGCATTCTCTAACTTCTAAAAATAATAATTAATAATACTGATACCATGTATCCCTACAATTTCTAATGCAATTAAATAAATAAATTCAAAATAAATCCTAGCTAACCTAATGCAAAATAAATAATTTTATGACCATAAAAAGGCACTTTCAAAATAATTCTAGTTGGTCAAAAGTTCGTTATATTATAACTACACATTATTTCTTGTGGAAATCATTTATCTACTGTTGAATAACACAAAAAAAAACCCGGACGACGAAATAACTATGTAAAACATGTTTCTTATCGGTAGCTAAACTTAAAGCCCTAAAAAAATTATAACATTTCTCCCTTTCAGATTTTTCTAACACTTCCCTGTACAAACGTTGCCATTTATGTCGTCTTACAAAAGCCGCCCACTTAATGTACCCGATATAAGCTACCTCTAGGCGCGATTAAATTTTTAAACAATTAATGTAATACGTACAATAAAAATAAATAATGCATAAGAATTATGAAACACCCTATGTACACGATGCTCGGACTGCGCTTGCTTCTCATCATCTGCCTAGTCTTTTCCCAACTATGTATATTGGGGTCGGCTTCCAGTTAAACCGGATTTAGCTGAATACCAGTATTTTACGTGGACCGGCTGCCAACCAGACCTTCACAACCTATTAACTGGGTAACACGGTACTTCATGGCAAGACTGGAGTCAGATTAACTGGCTTCTGACTATCCGTAATGACTGCCAAAGATCTACAAATGACAGCCGGGACCAACGGCTTAACGTGCTTTCCGAGGCACGGAGGAAACTCTGTATGTTAATATGGTCACCCATCCACAGACCAACCTAGGCAAGCGTTGCTTGACCTTGAAGATTGACCCGTGCGGCTATTATTATCTAGCCACGAGCTCCTCAACTCCTCGGACTGCGCTTGCTTCTGGATTTTTCAAATTACGTATTAAATGTTTTTTTTTTTTATAGTTTATTTGTTCATAAATATCATTTTTGAATATGTAGTAGTCATCGGTTGGGTAAAGTGGGCTACCATTGTAAGACGACGGCACCGTGTTTCATTATAATCATTCAGAAATTCTCATTCAAAAACCTACTCATAAACTATCTATAAGGCGCAACGGCTAACCTGCTACGGTCCATACAAAACGCATCCTGTGGCAGAAACGCATGCCTGCCATACTTTGCTTCATAAATAACTAAATAAATATTTACATGATAATAAGCATTGTGTTTTCAGACACAAAATACTTAAGTTACAACTTAAACCTAACTTAGAGTCACGAATAAACTTTATTGGAATATGGCGGATATTATCAGTTGCATTTTTTCTTTTTATGCACTTTCAGTGTCGTCACTTTCTTATTTTATCTTTTTTCTTTCGATAATTTTCACGTCTGTCTACTCGTTTTCTGTCTGTCCAGTTTTTTCTTTCTGTTTTTTTTTCCGGACTCTCAGGTCCAGTTTCTCGAAAGAAAATATCATTGTGACACATCGTCAATGGTCCAGTGAATTTTCATCAGTCAATGGAATCATTTGAGCTGCGTTTAATTTGTGTCGAGTCAATCATTAATTTGTGTCGAGTCGATCATTCATTTGTGTCGAGTCAATCATTAATTTGTGTCGAGTCGATCATTAATTTGTGTCGAGTCGATCATTAATTTATGTTGAGTCGATACTTTTTTCTAGAACCCGAGGGTCAGTGACGCAACCTGACCTGGGACCCTAATTAAGTCTTGGTCATACTCATTACATCCGATATTTTTGTCAATTTCACAGTCTCTCTGTTTTACATTTCCACTTCCTACAATTTGATAACCGGTCTCTACTTAATAATAACACTAGGACACTGTCACCGGTCTTCGCTCGTCATATAACAAAGTCCTCACTGTATGCCGACTTTCCTGAGACTTCAGATCGCTGGTCTTCTGTGAGTGATCGTATGTGAAGTTGGCGCTGATGATCATCTAGAAAAGATAAAAACCATTATTATTTGTCAGGGTAATCATAGTAATATTAGCGGTACTTAACGTTGCGAAATCTTGACGAAAATATAGAGAACACTTGATAAAAGGTTTAGGTAAGCCCCTGACATGAGATAAAACAGGATTATGTTGGGAGTATAAATTTTTAGATAAACCATGTTTTTCAAGAGCTATAAAAGATAGACATCGCGTTACCCAGTACTTATAAAAAATAGGTTTACAGTTTCTTTACGTGGGTCCTTGCACTTGTAATAATTGCACTCAATATTGGTAATACACTTTGTATTACACTCTGTAATAGTTTCATAAATACATAAAAAATGTAAAATCAGAATTAAGTGGTCATAGGCAACACAATACATTTAAAAAACGGAACGTCTTAATAAATTTACCTAACCAAGATAGCACGTAGACAAAAAACTCCCTTATCAATCAAAACCTATATTCGAAATAATACTTACAGCATAATAAACACAAAGAAGTCCAATGATGGTGCCGACGAGCACATCCCACCAGTGGTGCCTGTGGTCCGTGATCCTAGTGAGCGAGCAGGTGGCGGCATACGAGATGCAGATCAGCTGTAGGATGGGAACCAGGAAGACAGTGCGGTGGGTCCAGTCGAAGGCGCGGCGTTGGAGGTACCACTGAACAGAAAAGAGAACAAAAATTAGTAAAGTTTAACCAAAACTCACTTCTTCAAACACGAGATCCTCCTCATAATACAATACTATAGCTTTTGCCCGCGACTTCGTACGCTCATATCCCGTAGGAATTTGGGGAAATCCTCTCTTAGTGCGCCCCTACACTCCCCAAGGAAGCTACCCTAGTTTTGGCTGTGCATTGGCTGTCAGTCACTCTCTCAGTGACAGAAGAATTTTAAATATTAGGAAGGATTGATTACAAATACCAATTTAGAAACCATAAAACTGAATAAAACAAGAAAGCAAAGGTTGATAATAGGGAGCTACCAAGGAACAATGAATAAGATGCAAATGAAAGTACTACTCTAATGGAGGTTTTTATCAAAATTATGTTGTATTTATAAAATACTAGCATTCAGCCGCATCTGGATACGCTGGAATTCGGACACAAAACTGCTGGGAAGGGTTAGGTGGATTGATTTATCAAAATGATGTAAGCCTTTAGAACAGGCCATAAACTATTACATCAAATACTCGTAACATATTGGCCAGTTATAACGAAACGGCCGTGCACAGAAATTCCATTCGCATATAGGACATGCAATTTTAGCTTCAGCTTTAATACTGTTTTATTGTTTATTGATATTCAATCGCTTTGATAGATAACTGTAAACCCAAGTTGTGGGCGATATCACTGCTATCCAATAGTCAAATTCTGTAAATACCTGTTTCTTTCTTCCAAAATTAAAATAAAATCGCTGGGCAGACAGCGAATTGTCTGTTTCTCTGCTGAACTCTTGACCCATGCAATGGGTTTTGAGACAGTTTTGAGTAAGCGAAGCCGCGGGCAAAAGCCAGTAATATATGTAATATAACTTACCGCAACGAAGAATCCGCAGTATACCGATAAAGATGCATGTCCTGAAGGGAAGCTCCTGTAAGAGTCCATCTGGTACCAGTCGGAGTACTTCTGAGAAGTGCACGTGAAGTCACTCACAAACTGGGAGCTGGAACAAAAGAATAAATAACAAATGAACATCGGTCACAGAAGGTCTCTCGAAGAAAAATTAGATAAATTGGGGGTTTATTTTTGGAATACGTTGCCAGAGATTTTAGGGCCTGGACAAGTTGGGGAATTGCTGCAAATTGTGGAATTAACTTGAAACAGTTACTGCGGTTCTGGAACGCAAAGGTTTTAGTCAGTAAGAGTCTGACACTCCCTTCCGGTCCACCCAGAACGGAAGGAGTAATTTGATGATTTCCCATCAAAATAAAAAAAAACAGCGATGACAATGGTGAGATGTTCATAATTTTATGGATTGACCTCGTGACATATCGGCAGAACATTTCAAACCTAAAAATTTTAAATTATTGACAAACACCTGAGAGAATGTCACGGTGTCTAGGTTCTAGACACACTTATGGGGCCCTTAACTCTAGGAGCGCGTAAACTTTCTAGGTTATTGGTTAACAATGAGGATACTGTGGGATTTCAATCCCAATCATTTAGAATGTTTGACAAACGCTACCGCTGGTTTAGGACCATCAAGCTTAGTAGGTTGATGAACAACGAAGAGGATACTGATAATTTGAGATTTCATACTTTCCTAGCACTCCAAATTGAGGATTCATCCTATCATTATCTAGTAAAACTTCTTTTACGACCCTACCAGTGTCAATAATCTCATGAATTTCCATCCCCATTGACACTTTGATATGCCAACGTCAATCTTAAGATTAGATAAGTAGTCTGAAGATGTTGAATATCACTCAATGTCAAATGTATTACTCCTACGAGTCGAATATATCGCTGTATAAATGCGGATGTCGTAAAATGTACAGTCAGTGACCGCACCTCGATGGGAAGAATTGTCATTGCCTTTTTGGTTGTTTGTTATGATCCTTCTTCATTTAAGCAAAAGCACTCTTTAAATAAAAACTACTGAGAAAAACAATTACATAATATTCTACGAGTATATACACTTAAAACTTCACGTATTCTTCTCGTTGAGTTTCATGATATCCTACCTAAATCACCGAACCGATTTTGATGAATCTTGGAACACAGTTAGACGGGACCCTAGAGACGGTCAACCTATGACCGTCTCCAGGGTCCCATCTAATTTTAACGCAATCGAAACTGAGGGCAAAGTCAGTTGTTTTTATAAAAAGTTATTTGTAAAAAGTTGCTTGCATGGACCAAAGAATTGTAATGTACTTTTTAGAAGTTACGTAAAGTTGAAAACTCGCACGAGATTTTAATTAACTACCTACTTAAAAATTTGGTGCGGAAAATTAAGATACAATTTTCATCAAGCAGCCATCTCGGTACAGTAATATAGAGTGCTTACATAAAACAATTTGCAAATATCTTTATAATAACCCAAATAACTTACCCATTGCAAGTCTTTCCAGTATCAGGCTCGCATAGATCGAAGAAAGTAGGCCTAGGGCTCCCGACGAGGCCCTTCATCACCTCGACAATACTCAGGTTCATGATGAAACCGTAGATATACGTCCTATATAGATAGAAGGTATTCCTGCAGGTCCGTCGAATTCTTGATTCAGAGAAGTCATCATATAGAAAAACGTACTCTGTTACGGCGGCCTGGAAAGAAGAGAAGAAAGTATTAATTTGGTTATTGAAAGGATAGGGCTCTCCAGAAGAAAACTACTGGAAGAAAAGGATTCAAATTAATTCCAATGAAGTTTGTTTGGCTTTATTGTAAGGATTATTTCAGAACAACTTGAAAACAAAATTATATTGTTTGAATAACCGATAATGGGTCCATGGGCTTTCATTTAATAACTGTTTCGGGTAATAACCTCGTTTCTATGAGTAAGGAAAAGCCTTGTTAGTATACCAGTACTTTTCAGGACAATTCGTTATTACATATTTATTTAATGGCGATTTTACGCACACAAATGTAAAGAGAATAATTAATAACTTCGTTATCCGCGGTCAGTTGCGTTATAGTGTTATTAGCAGGCCTATTTACCTAAGTACTTCTGAAGCTTGTACGAACATTAAAAACAGACAAACATCATGACGCACTTTCTGCATTGCATGCATCATTTGGTTCTAAGCAATGCTCTGCCTCTTCCTTTAAAAGGTGAGTTATATGTTTGGCATCCTCCTAATCGAAAATAGCAACACGCTTGTTGTGAATGTGATCACCAACCCATTTACCTGCAATCCGCTTGAACTGCAGAGAAGTATGCATTCGCCTCGTACTATAATAAATGGCAAAATGTAGGTGATTGCTGCTTGGGTGTCGGTCGGTAAAATCCCTGACACACGAGCTAATTTCAACTTTATCTCTGGGGGGCTGGCAACGCAAACCATGCTGCAAGGCCTTCTTCTGATGTTTAAGACATCGGTACGTACTGTGTGAACATCGTAGACGGCGAAGACCACAGAAACTACAGGTGGGCCAACCAACATATGGCTTTCGGCTTGGTTGGCATTCGACAAAAGTTAAATGAGAACTAACAAAAAATGGATTAAGAGGAAGATGGGTCTCAAAGAAAAGATTAATGTATTATGTGAGGAGTGATTTGAAAGAAACGGGACAGTTGTCAGGACAGAATGGAAGGAAAAAAATGTTGCGATAACCCCATATAACATAACATTAGGGCAGATGATGAATTACTTACAAAAAGTAGCGGCATTCCAAATACAGTAGACATGAGCATCGCAGAGGTGACGGTGTCTCCGGTGAAAGGGAAGCTGAGCGCTGGATCGTTGCAGTAGAAGCCAGCTTTGTGGTTCGGGATGATGCCAAGCTCGAAGAGTCCGACCAGGGCTAGCACTGTGAAAGAAAGGAAGCTGTTAGACACTAGATAGAGCACTAGGACGAGAAAGGGTTTGTTATCTATAACTGACTAAGAAACCATAGATACCCAAGAAGACGAACATAGAACACACAATGAAAATGGAATCTAAGACCTATTCAAGAAGACACGTCGATGTCACAACAAATGCTCTGACTAAAAGTAAGATAGCAAGTATTTTCAGAATACGGATTATATTCTGGGATTCAAATCTTAGCCAATTCCTTTTAAATGCACGCCATAACGATCAATTCTATAATTAATTCAAATTAATTAACTAAATTAAAACAAAAACTTCATACATAAAAGGAAAAACGTACAAGCATCATGCTCGCGCGCATATGTCAATCCGTGCACGTCATAAAGGCAATGAATCAAACTTATAACTATTAAATATTAGGTACCTACAAAATGAACGGATGATTAATGGATTGTTTAATTTATTTTTAGTTTTCTACCTAATTGAATTATATTTATAGTATTTGTCCAGTTGTCCAACAAAATCGAACGGTCGGAAATAGTACTTACAGCTCGCGGTGCTTATGACGAATTTCTAACTGACATAACATATGATGCAAATACTCGTATTTTTAAGATGCGACTGTTTGGGAGATAGAATGATTATAGCAAACCAAACGCCGATGGAGGAGGATTAGGTATACACCGAGTTTTTGGTGTTTTTAGCAACAACAACAATAACAACAAAAACTCGAAGTGCTACTAAATTTAAGAAAATAAAAGAATAAGAAATTTTAATGAACAGTAATAGTTTGCGATTATTGATAGTAATAGAAAAACTGTCAATAATCACACAGCATAACGTATTATGATGGTTTTATCGCCAGTAACTACTAAATCAAATAAACCATCTGCTAACCAGATCTAGATCGCAGATTCAACAGTCTTCCGGGTATCCCAAAACGTATAAGGAAATCTTCTACATAAATAATAAACCCGGAACGAACGGTCCACATCTAGTGCGAGTATTATCCAACCACTCACGCAATTTTCGCTCGTCCTGGTGACATTGCAATGGACGTCGCCCTCCATTATAGCCAATTTATTTGCCAATCCCCCAAACTGTGGCGGTTGCTGAAGTTCAAAGTCAATGCCAAACTACCAGGAACAGACTAGGACTACACGACTACTATATCCTGACATATTAGGGTGTCGCTGCTAGCAAAGACCAGAGCCAAATTCGCCACGTTCAAAATCTAGTTCGACGTTTTACCGTGTTTCAAGCTATGCTGGAGTACTGTCGCAGATTTGTAATGCCGTAATGATAGCAAGGAATTCAAGGTGAGAGGTTAGACTGTTAGATGTGTGGGATTTGGCAGTTCCTGCAAATTATGCTGGTTTAGAGATTCCTAGACGAGTACGGATGAAGATGATGTTTTGTTTTTATTATGTGTTGAAAATTCAGCTAGTAGAGAAGCAGTTATTTCTGAATATTTGAGTAAGATTATACAAGATTGGGTAGTAATTAAAAAATAAATTGCATAGTCAATGATTGAACCAAATCTTTCGGCAAACACACTCTATTTGTCTTAGTAAAAAATCTTAGACATATTTAGCATCACTACGTCGTTAGTGCATGCATATAACTAAGCCTTTCCTCTGGCATTTCGAGGCCTACTCTTTGTGAAACGGAGTGGACCGTACGACACGAATATGACACCACAATATCCGCTCCATGCTACCAACGCTACTGGCTGTACCATCATCCTCGCTTCTTTTCTTCCAGACAGCCAAGGCTTGGACTGGACCAAAAATGATATTACTAACGACTCTGGAATCTACACGTCAATAATTAGCTTCGCTAATTTCCTTATCTTTATTACAGCTAAGACCGATAAGCATCATTGCATGCTCATGCTGGTTCAGCACACCTGTGTATTGTGTATGCTAAACAAATGGAACGTTCACATACGCGTGGTGGTTTTTAGCAGATTAGATTATGCAAACAATGATTGTCGTTTTAGATAGCGTATCTAGAATCTAGACGTTTTATGATAATGGCTTATTGCCAACATTTGTAATTACTCTTTTTATACCTAAGAATAGTGTTACTTTTATTGTTCTCTTTTAACTCCGTGTAAGTTGCTGTTGTTGTTGTCTAGGTATTGAATGAACCTTTTTGTAACATCGTATTTGTGTACTTTACTAATAGGTATTATTATTGGGGTTTTATTTTTCTTTTTATTAACCAAATCGTGATAATAAGAAGGCCGCCTTCACAGGGTGCTTCGGTTCTAGAATTCGAATCATCAGTCGTAGTTGTAAGTGCACTCTAGCGCAATAGCACAAATAATGTAACATACTGGCAATAGAAACTTAAATGTAGATAAGAGCAATTTTATTGTTTAGTTTTGTTCGGTCAATTTTATGCCATAACCAATGTAGGTTTCTAAATAAATAATATATATAGATTTTTCTATGCCTAGCAATTTATTCTGTGAATTGATTCAATGAAAATGTTCGAAAAGACACGTAGAGCACGTTCTACGTTGAATTTATCTAATGCTATTCCTAGTAGATTAGGTACGTTGCATTTAAAGAAGGTCGATTCCTAGAGTTTTCTACGCAACATTAGACGGGCATTTCGGGTGATAGGACAGAATGGAGAAATGAAACGTGTTGCGCCGACTCCAAGTAAGATGGGATGAGGGTAGAAAATATGATCATAGTTAGACGGGCCATTTAATAAAAATATTTCTACTTTTTTCCCGTTCGACCTTTTCTAGAACCGATTACATAAATGAATCCACGAGTCCCTGATGCACCTCACTTCAGAGAACGTGCTCCACAGGAGCCGATTACGAACAGTGACGTAATGCATCTAATAGGCCAATTGCAGTGCATCCGTCACGTTGAGACCCACGTTAGAGTCCCACGTGGAACAGCTGCTTGGTAAAGCACGTGTGTAAGACAACGCTCTTGCTAAGGGCATAATTGAAAGATTATACTACGTTTATCGTGAACGATGGCTGATTTTAAGTGGCTGATCATGATTGCTGCATGCTAGATATTTTTTATAGGATTTGTGCATACAAAGATAGGACAATTGACGAATTTAAGAATTGAATAGTGTACGCGACTAAGTTAGTTCCGCTATTCGACAACAGATGGCGCTGTTTGAAGTTACATGTTGGTGGGAAAAGTTTAATCGAAAAATACATTGTTATGCATAAAATTAATTAATATTAAGTGAAACTACTATCGCTTATCTTTAATCAAATTAAGATAAATAATGGTTTCGATTTCGTTCATTCTCAAAGAGGGCCATAATTACTGGCACGATTACGAATATTACCTACTTACAACAAAATTAATCGGGAATCGATTACAACCGATAATGACCGTTAAATCGATAGCCCATAAATAGGTATCGATTAAAATACCACTTGAACGACGCGGCAATAGCGTGCGACTCAACGGGGTGTTAAATTGTAAGGTAAGATGAACTATTATCGGCAGTGACAGTACAAATGAAATAAATAAGTAGTACCTAATAAGATTAAAGATTTTAATCTACTTACTTGTTTTGGTCTTTTAACAGTTTAAGTAAACCGTTTAAAAATCATAATGTGCACCTTAAAATCTAAGGCTAGGCGTCTGGTAAAATATGAATTGATCTGAAATAAGGTTTCGATCCCGACTGGTCGATGTTTCGTTATTAGACAGATCACCTGAACTTTTTTAATTAGTTACCTAAATGTACCATGTACCGACAACAGTACGATTTACCTTCGATATGAATTATCTAACTTCTTCATAAAAGCACATTTTATAAAAATGGAAAGTGTGGTAATTTTGTAAAAAACATTAATTTAAATCATAATTTATGGTTCTGGATAATTAAAAATATTTATAACGTAACATTTTATTAAAAAAGAATATCCGTACACTCATGCAATGCTATGTAATGTAGGTTCACGTTGTGATATCTACAAAAAAAAAACAATGCTTTGCTTGACGTTAAACTAGTTTGTATAAAATTACAAACGCTATTTCTATTTATAAAAATAATGTTCTCAATGGCTGCCCTAATGAACGCTTGTCAAAAGGTTGTCGACATGGTTTTTTTTTCGTATTTGTAAACAGTGACTGCGATTGCGAACATTCTGCCACATGCGGCGAGTGTTACCAGCTGCGAACTTTTAATTATACATTGAAACTTTTTTAATTAAGGTGGATGCTCCAGGGTAGCCCGCGAAATTCAAATATTTTTATGTTTTTTGGAATTTGCCGGTCAGTGTGAAGCTGTATGTGGACCAAATGCGATCCGCGACCGTAACGAATTATTATTTCTGAAATATTCATTCTTTCGAACTACATGAACTTAGAGGGCTATATTGATGATTAAAATGGTTATAATTCTTTAGATAAATACGCGTTACGGTCGCGGATCGCATTTGGTCCACATACAGCTTCACACTGACCGGCAAATTGCAAAAAACATAAAAATATTTGAATTTCGCGGGCTACCCTGGAGCATTCACCTTAAGTACGGTACTTATAAATATTTTCTTTTAAGTGAAAAGATAGCAATGTGAATGTAATTTTTGTTTAGGTATAATATTTCTTGTACCAACCCCAACTTCAATGTTTTTTATTAGTGATGAAAGGAATAATGCCTTATATTTTGTAGGTTTTGCGCCGCATTTTCATGTCAAACGCTCATAAAATGACATAATTATTGATTTCTAAGTACGCAAAATATTGCTGTCATTATCACAGACAGCCAGATCTATCAAGTACCAGCTTAGTTTACTGAGTATTTGACGTCAACCAATGAGAAACATGAGTAGGTATGTGTCTACACGTCAGAGAATTACTTTGATGTCAATGTTGCACGCAAATGCACGTAAAGTATTTTGCATACGTATTGCTGGTTAGAAGTATGTTCCATTATGCACTAAGTACCTACACTGTGATTTAATAAAGGGATGATAATTTATTAATAAGGTATAAGTACCATGCCATTATACAGTTATAAGTACCTAATTACTTACTGCGTAAATACCTATTTCCAGTACATATTTAATTATTAAAAAAAAACTTTTTTACGTGGCATTCAAATCAATGCAAGGTTTTTATAAATGGAAACAATTGGAAATTACATCATTTAACTACTGAAGCTTTGCATAAAATCTAGTAGCAAACCAAAAATAATGTTGGTAATGAAAAAAATATTCCCAGATTTTTTGTCACTTTAAATTCGTTACAACCCTCGTCGTGGCACTGTGAGGTCTACCATGTGTGTTTCATAAAATATATTTTTTACCTTTTTGCCACTTGTGGCCGATAATCTATTTTTAATGTGTCTCCTAATCAGTAAAGGGTGTATTAATACTTTTTTATTGCTACAAACCTTCTTCAAAGGAGATGTTCCAAAATGTATGGAGCCTGGGCCAGGTCCTTGTACACTATACTTAGAAATAGAAAAATACATTTAAAACAGTTTTTAACTGTCCAATTTCTTTCAAATGCCTTTGTTTGCTGGTAAAACACAAGAAATTACACTTGAAATTGCAACACACAACAAAAACCCGTCATCGCGATAAGCTGTCATTTTGATTGATTAATGACGTTTGACATTTATTTATGACATATTTATTTTCCGGTTACGAGACGAATGTGACTGAAGTGACATTGTTATGACAGCTGTCAGTTATCTTTCTATGATCTGTAACTAAATCGGTGCGACGCCATGTTGAAAATCGATAAAAGTAATTTATAAACATCAATTAACTACCACAACAGTTAACATTTAAATGAATTAAATGTATTTTTCCCGAATTTAATGAATTTTTCTCTTTTTTATAAGGTAATGTACATAGACCTGGCTCATTTTGAAACATCTCCTTTTATTTTTGTACTTTACGTGATTAGTAAATAGGTTTTCCAATTAAGTAATATTACTTACAATACAACGCACAGGACTGACTGTTGTGGCGACACTTGGGGGATGCCTATGTTCAGCAGCTTATGACTTAGAACATAAGCACATTTAGATACCTCTAATATCCTTATGACAAAGTTACTCATTGACAAAATGAATGTTCAATTTTCCGCGCAACTGTGACGGCAACAAACAGTGTTGTTTATTACATAAACCAACAACAACATAGTTTTTGACCTGTTTGGCCGAAGTAATTTCCTGTTCCCGTAAAAGTTTCCACCATATTATTCTTCCTAACATTTTCCCCAATATGTTGTGGTCGGTTCTCAGTCTAATCGCTGCAGCTGAGTACAGTCAGTGACCAACATTATCTAACCCACTTTACATTTATTTGCTAATCGTCAAGTGGGTTAGATATTGCTGGTCACAGACCGTACAAGTATTTCATATGGAGAGATTGTCTATCTTACGTGACATCCATAACTCAGTAACTTGGATCTGACTATCTGCATCGACTGACAATGATGTGACCCGTGCGGCGTGGTATTTAGCTATCTCATAAATACTAACACACCTACGAAACCTACAGTAAAAAAAATCGTAGTGTGGGGCAAAGTTTTAAAAAAATAAAAAATAATTTACACTTGAAAGAATCCAAATACTTACTGCAATGAAGGTACCTAAATAAGAAGCAATTAATTGTGTATTTAAATTGTACTATAATTATTAAATCCTTATCACTTGTTTACTAACACCATTTAAATAACATTTATTGTTACTTGCATTGCGTGTGTTTAAGTTTTCCTGTAATTTTTCCTGAAGCAATTACAATAACATTTATATATTAATTCTAAGAAATGAAAATTTTAGCATTCCTACCTATTTAATAAGTACATATTAAATCAACCATCTAGTCATAAAAAAATGTAAAATAAACTGTTTCTCGTATACCATAAGAATTCATAACACAAACAAATTATATTAAAAAAACGCATCTAAGCCCGCTGCATTGGTAGAAAAAATAAATCAAGGTAGGTATACCTAAACACGCGCGTAAAACCAATTTACAAGATTAAATTTTTAGCATTTTATTTACATAAACTTTTTCACTGCAAATGCAACTTTATATACACAAGCGAAAGTGTAAAATGAAATGCACATGTTTCCTTCCGAAAATAAATCAGCTCAATTTATTATTACTGGCAACATTATATCTGTCTTCGTTGCAATGAAACGGGAGCCATTTTTGGTAGTCATCGTATTACGGTCATGAATTTTTATTTTATTCAGTCTGATAATTAGTTGCATCCGTTATTGGTACAATATCAATTAATTGAATAATTTATTCAATTAATTCTGGATACATAAGTCTTTGGGGAGCTTCCTTATTGGACTTGAAATTAGAGAAAAAACCTGATGCGCCATCACGTTCCATGGGCCAAATGTGTTTCTTGGTATCAATTTCGTACGATACCACACACGATGTTGGAATAAAATAAGGGAAATGGCTCGATATGTTGGTTTTTATGAAGTAATATAAGAGACAGATTGAATTTGTACAGCATCATAATTTAGAATAGGTAATGATAGAGGCTGACAACAACGACCTTTTCAGAATAGAATAGAATTTTAATTTGCTAATATGGGTAATACACAGTTGTTGTTGATATATATTGTTGTATCCTTATGTGGTACAACTCTAAGTAGGGTAAAACAGTGCAAATACCTTGGTCACTGGGTTTCGGAGGATGGTACTGATAACTGTGATATGGAGAGAGAGCGCAGGGCGTTGGCCGTGAGATGCAACATGCTGGTTCGCAGATTTGCAAAGTGTGACAGAAATGTCAAAATATCTTTGTTTAGGGCGTACTGCCAAGCATTTTACACATGCAGTTTGTGGACCAGATATACGCAAAAAACGTACAACGCTCTGCGCGTACAGTACAACAACGCTTTTAGGATGCTGTTGTCACTGTCACGTTTTTGCAGCGCGTCAGAATTGTTCGCAGCAGCGCGTACTGACGACTTTTTTGCAATTATGCGTAAAAGATCCGCATCATTGCTACGTCGGATGCGGGACAGCGACAACAGTCTCCTTAGTATTGTTGCTAGCAAGACTGAGGGCCACTTGATGGGGCACCTGTACATGTGTCGTTGCCAAGTGCGCCCAGACTATGGTAGTTGATTAGTTGTGTGTTGTTTGTATTGTTTTGTAATGTTTTGTTTTATGTCTTTATCTATGTCTAAGTCAGTGTTTATTATACTAACATAGTTTAAGCGATTACTAACAATGTTGTGTATGGGACATTGATTGTCCTGATTTAAATGTCAATAAATAAATAAATATATCAGAGCTCAGCCATATTTTAAAAACAAAACAATGCATTACCGTTGATGAGTAACACAGCTTACAATAGCTGAGTACCTACAGTTGAATAAAATATAATATGGTTATTACTTTGAATGTTCATTATATTTAATTTAAAAGATAAGAGACAATAGTGACTACTTAAAAAGGGGATAGATTGGGGATCTTAAAGGCAAAGCATAGATAATTACCTATTAGTAACTGGCGACCCGCTTCGGCAACGCACGGAGTTATTATGCACCCGAACATCGCTAATTGGACATTTGGCAAAACATCGACTTTTCTACTCTATTTATGATTGTATTATAGCTACATATGTATAAACCTTTCGGAAGAAATTCTCTAAATTATACTGAAAACCGCATTAAAATCCCTAGCGTAGTTTAAAAAATCTAAGCGTTAAAAACCCGGGAAGCGATTTTGCTTTTTACTATGTAAATATATATTATCACATTTCTGCCTATTATTTCGTCAACAAACTACTTAACTTGAATACAGCAACTATTCGCGGCAGAGAGAGATAGTCAAGACTCTATCTATGCCATTTCCTAAAATTTTGACGGACGTCAAAAATTACTTTTTAGTACTTACAGATTAGAAGCAGAGGAATATCAACGCTAAATGTCCAGCACAAGCCATTTCGCGTGAAGAAGCTAGTCTTAGTAGACTGTGACTCCAAGTCTTTTCTCTGTAACAAAGATAACGGCAAATTAATATATACTTAGCATTGTTTTATTAAAAATGTCAACCCTGAAATAGAAAAACCGCTAAAAGTTGCGTTTCTACCAGAGATGTACGAGGGGATGACGTGTTTGTTAAAAACCAATAAAAACGCTTACGCTGAGCGAGAACCGCAGCCTTAGGGTGACTGCCCATTGCGAGCGAGCAAGCCAGCGGAGCGGAGAAACGGATAAATTTTAACCAAAAGAAATGCATAAAATCTCCGTACCACGTGAGTCACTGACATTTTGACTGACATGATTGGTTAAAATTTCTCCGTTTCTCCGCTCCGGATTTACCGGCACCCTTATTCCGTTAATCTATACATTAACAATTCCGTCTCCATGGTCACACCAAAGACAGAACACACAATCGTATTGTCAAGACAAACTAGCGAATTGATGTGTAAGTACTTTAGGTACACCTCGACCTATGCCATACACTGTAGGATAAAAAACCCTCCTTCTTTCGCAGTTGGGTAAAAAGGCTTGATAGGTATTAGTCTCAAAAAGAACATAGAATCTCATCTACCTTAAAAAACCTTTTCAGACTTATCAGACCTAGCCCATAGAGACCCTAATCCGAAAAACTCCAATCCAAAAAGTAATACACCAACCCGGATCTAACTTTGACGAATGAAATAAACGCTTAGTCCAAAAGTACTCTCAAGAATGATGAATAAACCAAGGAGTCTGAGCTATTCACATAATCCTAAGTGGAATTCTGCTAAGCCAAGCGTAAAGGCGGGATTACCTCAGACCCTTTCGGAGCAAGGTCGCTTCGACCTTGGAACTGTAACCTTCGGAGGTCGGCTGGCCTTAAACGTTTGTGAGGGTAGTGACCTTTAATGAGAAATCAAAAGGCAGAAGGACTAGTCTAAACAGTGCCTTTTGAAATACTCGTAAAAATATTAGTAAGGTTTTTTAAGGATGGAAAATCATCAAATGACTCCTCCTGCTCTGGGCGGAGCAGAAACGAGAGTCATGCCGGTTTTCACCAACATCCCCTAAGTTTACGGGATCCCCTAAACATGTTTAGGGGGCCGTTAGAGGATGGTTTCTGTTTCACCAACGTTTAGGGGTCAACTAAACGTTAAAAGGTCTGCTAAATTTAGGTGGTCGAAATTTTGCCCCATAAACCGGCACCTACGTATGTGATCGTTTAAACAACGAAGATGGATAGTGATTTATATGATTTTTTTGAATATATTGAAACTGTTTCTACTATATTCGACGCAAATAATAGCCGTAGACCAAAATATATCGAAAACGACCAAATTACTTTGAATTTTTTGATGAAACTGACTTTTCGGAGATATAGGTTACGTAAATCTTCAGTGTTGTATTTATTGGAAAATATTGAACACGCTTTAGAATTACCTGATAATAGGTGAGTACATATTAACTAATCACATTTCTTTTATACTACGTAATGTAGCCCATAAAATATAATAACAAAAAACTATGCGCATGGTATTTTTTTTTAGTTGACGATACGACAATGTTTCCTTGTGTTTATTTGATTTGCATGATAAATTTTATTTTATTCCAGGAATAATTATATATCTCCAATAAATCAGTTATTAATAGCATTGAGATTTCATGCTACTGGTAATCATTTGTTGGCTGTGGCAGACATGGGTGGGATCAGTGTGGCTACTTGCAGTCGAATAATAAAAAGAGTGTCTGCAGCAACGCTTCCTTTTTTCTGCCATTTTATTATACCGTAACTAAATACGTAACGTTAACGAAACAAAATAATATGCAAGCAAGCGATCACAACAAACTATCCACGAAAACAAACGAAAGTAAAGTGTCAAATTAAAATATGACCACAGATTAAACGTGAGTTTCGTAATGTACAGAGTAAATATGTAATAAAATATGAAATTAATTAAAAATATGAAGGAATTAATATTGATTATTGCTATTAAAACATAATTTATTATAAACTGTATCTATTTGTGTATATACTTTAGAAAATTTGTTAAAAAGCTATATTATTTCAAAGTATCGATAAGTTTAAAGACGAATCATTCACTATTATCGAAAACAAAACGTCACATAGTTATGTGTCCCCTAGTTAGGTGATAAAAAAAGCGATGGTGAAACGAAATTTCATTTAGGGGCTAGTTTAGGGGTACTGTTAAGTAAAGGGCCCCATACTTAGGTGGTAGTATAGGGGATGTTGGTGAAAACGGGCATCAGCCTCATAAAACTCCGTGTTCCTCCTAATGCCCTTTACGTTCCAGGGCTGCAGTGACTCTTTCGAACAAATTTCACAATCCTGGCAGGCACTGTCCCTAGCGGGCCCCGTCTATCTATGCTGACATGTATCCCGTCAGGCCTTGCAAAATTAAATGACAATACTTAGTAAGACAAAAGCCGCCGTCCCACATACGAGTATAGGTCTCGGGTTAAGGCGCGAGTGGGACAAAACATGCAGTCGAGTGTTCACCAGTTCACCACCCTAGTGGCTAGTTTCAGTAGCTCCAATACTAACGAAAAGCCTTCCAGCTTACATATTGTCAAAAATTTGTATGTAAAGGAACTAGAGTTTCCCGTTTTTCCGTTCCCGTAAGAATTTCGGGAAATCCTCTCTTGTGCTCCCCTACGGTGTGCAGGGAACCTCTTTTTTTTTTTAAGATGGGAAATCATCAAATGACTCCTCCCGCTCTGGGTACAGCAGGAGGGAGTGTCAGACTCTTTCTGACTAAAACCCATCCGTGTTTCTCCTAGTGCCCTTTGCGTTCCAGGGTACGGTGCCTCTTTCGAACGAAGTCCGCAGCTCCAGCAGGCACTGGCCCTAGTGGGCCCCGTCTTCCGTGTGCAGGAAACCTACATACCAAATTTCTACGACCAGTAGTTTCGGCTGGGCGTTGTCTGTAAGTCGCTCACTCAGTCGGATTGGGTAGAATTTCAATTAGGATCGATCACATGGTATTTCGGTGGTGCATAAACTCGTATGTCAATCACATATTCACATACATATTACGATCGTTTTCGTTGATAAAATGCCATTTAATCTGGCTTATTTTGCTAATGGACCTTCTGTTACCACTTTGCGTCATAAGTCCAGTCCATCTAGTATTTACTCAGGGCTACCTACAAAGGGCCTGAATTAACGTATTCTGCTTACATTTGCGGTTCCCTCTGTTTATTTAGGAACAAAGTAAACTCCAAAATTCTGGCGTTTACTCTGTTTTGTACAACGTTTCTGTGGTCGTTTTGTGGTCAGCAGATTTACTAAAATTAGAGTTATTTTCGACTGTTTGTTCAGGAGATCTAAACCTAAGGAGGCGTACAAACGACGCCGTGCACCGCCGCGGCAAGCGGTGTAGTGGATCTCACGTCGCAATACTTGGCAAGGCTTGTATACCTACGTCATTGGATAATTGCAATCCCCGTAAGTTCATAATATTGTACACTCATGATTTGACTCAAAAACTCAAAGAGGTATATTGGACACAATAATCCGGTGACATATGTTATCCATTGTTGTACAGTACCAGTAGGTACACCACCCGATAATGCTGTGCTTCGGACCGCAACACAGCGTGAATCACGTCTTCAAGCGGCATTGTGTGAACGCCGCCTAAGTGTTTAGGGAAAGAGGGCATTCCGTTGTGCCCATTCAGGCACAGTAGTCCCTATTCCCTGAGGGCTGTGTCAACAAGTTTGCGCTAGATTTTAGCCTTATTTAAATTTCGTAATCTGTGCCGCAGCCTGCGTAGCTTTGAAAGGACTGAATAAACAGTTAGGCCAAAGCCAAAGCTCTTGATTTTGTGTTGTTGCCTGTGATTCTTATTTTCGGAATTTTGTTAGGATACCTCTGTGGATAGATAACAACAGCCGCACGGGTCGATCTTCAAGGTTAAGCAACGCTTGCCAAGGTTGGTCTGTGGATGGGTGGTTGTGGAGGTCTGGTAGGCAGCCACTCCTTGTAAAATACTGGTATTCAGCTAAATCCGGCTTGACTGGAAGCCGACCTCAATATAGTTGGGAAAAGGCTTGGCAGATGATGATGCTGACCTCTGTAGGTAATTCTAAATAAGCTCAAAATAAAACTTAAAAATTCTTCAACCTATCTTTTATAAGTAGGCATTACTTATAAAAGATAGGTTTTAACGCTAGGTAATATCATTTGAAAAATGGTTTCTACATTTGCCTTTTCTATAATAAGTACACTTTTGGTTAAAATGAATTGGTATTTCATCTCTCCGTAAAATTTAGCAAGATTTAAAAAGTGAAACTACGTTGCTGTAGGTACTCCGTCACATTCCCACCAGGTTTGAGATACTAAAGTAGATACAAGTATAAAAAACAAGTATACAATTTATGAAGAAGGTATCGTCTTCAAGAACCCTTGATATCATCCGGACATGAACCCGGAACTTTACGATGCACGTGAATGAAGAAAATAGAAAATTATGGGTACAATACACCTAGGTACTTTTATTGTAGTAGGTACTTCGTCTTGATAATAATGAAACGTTACTATTAGTTTTATTTTAAAATCAGATACTATTGTAAATGCCTAGAAACATGTAAAAGTATTTTCATTAACATTGTACTGAGCTGTCGAATAGATTGTGTTACTAGAATTACTGTTATTCGGCGGGAGGTGCGCGCACCTCAACTATTCTACACTGGGCGTTGTAGAACGAAGGCTGGGTTGCGGGCCCCTCTTCGTCGACTTTTAGAAACCTATAACTTACAATTCCAAGATTTTGATATCTTCGCGTTGTCGCAATCTAAATTTAAAAGAATGGTTTCATAATTAGGTACTTGCGAGTCGCCCATAGGACATTGATTTGTCGGTATCTGTGTGGTGTTTTTCTTTTAGAGATATTTTTAATTTTTCTTCTCATTTAACATGCGTTCGTTATCATCATTCCCCAACGTGGACAATAGTGTGGGCTATACGATTTCTCGACTGTAATATTGTAACTACTTTTTTGTAAATGCTGTAATGTAGGTATAGGTAACTGTTTTTTGTCCCAAATAAATAAAAAAATAAATAAAAAATAAAGCAAAGGTCCATCTACCCGTTTTGATGTCAGCTACAAATTAGTTTATGTTACTTTTATGAAGCTTTCAGCTTGATTCGGTAGAAGTTAAAACTTTTGACTAGCCGTTCGTTAGACAACCTAATTCTGAGTTATCGTCTTCTTTAATATAAGCTGTCATGGTGTTTTTGTATGTTTTTGGGTTACGAACATCTGTAAAAAATGGAACCAATTCCTATACGATCACTCGGGTGTCTGTCTGTTCGTCTGTCACAGTCAGTTTTCTCCGGATCTACCAGACCGATTCTATTGAAAGGTATACATATGGAATTCTATGACCCAAACACGGACGTTTTACGTGAATAAATAAATTTTAATATGGCAGTCACTTTTGGGGGTCAAACTAGAAAAAAAAAACTGTATTATGTGACATATCAATTAAAAGGGCTTTCTTTGGGGGTTATAATATTTTTTTTTAAATAAATAGTTTCGAAGTTATTTAAGAAATTAGACCAAAACATACCATACCCTCCCTTATCTCCAAAACTACTGAGCCTAAAATTTAGATTTTTTTTCTTAATTTTAGGCTCAGTAGTTTTGCAAATGCAGATAATAGTTCTATACTTAAAGATTATCAGGAAAACCTATAAAAACTCTGTGGTGTTAAAGTTCGTTCGGATGAGATTTGCTGTTTTTTTTCTTACTAAGTATTACCGATAGGCAAATTCTGGCTAAAGCAAATTACGAATCATATCTTCTAACTAACTAATTTTCTGCTAGTGCCGACGAAAAACTGCTTCATCTGCACTATATTATAAGCTTTTTTCGAGAGCAGCCTTAAGAATAAGGATAGACGAACGAGAAGTTTTTTTGTGTAGGTACACAAATAAATAAATTATGTCCTTGCCCTTATTCCCATTTTGGGGTATGTTTAACAACTCTCTGTTTCTCTCTGAGAGTATGGAAGAAACAGAGTTGTCAACAAGTCTGTTTCTCTCTTCTGTTATACGTCTCCTCATTACTATTACATACAATTTCTCACCCAGTCCATCTATCGTTAATCTAACATTTATAAGCGCAATCTTTTAACTCGTTGTTAAAAATACTTTAACGTGTTCATATCAGCCCACATCAAGAAGTTAATCGTTCAATTAAACTGACAGCTTTGACACTTAACATACCGGTTATCGACTTAACGCTGTGTTTTAGGAACTCAACTAATCGCTGATTATATTGACATAGAGATTAATCGAGCGATCAGCTGTTGATATGTTGTTGGTAAATATTACATGTATATGTTGAACGCGTGGTTGAACGTAACGGGTTTAATTTCACACGCAGGATAAAAGAGTTAATGATAAAAATTGACTGCACGATATTGTCTATGAGAATTTCTCACGTAGACAATATCGTTCTCACGTCACGAGTCGTTCTTCGTTCTCATCTTCACGCTGCACCCATAACATACCGAGAGCCCTATTTGTTTCGAAATGTACGTTAAGTTTCAGCTGTCATTTGCAAATCTTTACCAGTAGTTACGGGTAGTCCAAAAGTCTGGCAACCAAGAGGTTTTTTTAACCCTGTTGCTGGTTGTGGAGGTATAAGATAGGCACTCGTTCCATGTCAAATACTGGTATTCAGCTGAACCGGCTTAGATTGGAAGGACCCATACATAGTTGAGAAAAGACTAGATAGATTGATTTTTGTAAAATAGCCATTGTTAAAAATGTCTTAAACTATAACATCACTACAACATAAGATGATTCAACGTCCCGAACAATAGCAGCTTAACTATAAGTACTAAGTTTATTAATCTGGCTTTAAGAGACGTCTCAGCATTTTCACTGCGTCGTTTTTGCGAATACTTGACATGTAAAACATATCCAAAACATCTTGACCCCTTACGTTTACATTATGAGCTTAAGCATCTAACAAATAAGTACTATATTCAAATTTAAGAAGTGCTTCTTACTCTGGATGGTACAGCGAATCTTTCCGAGTTGTTTTCAGGATTTTGAGCTTTACCTCGTTGAAAATGGAGTAGGTTTTTCTTTGTGTAACAAGTGTGAGATTCAGTTTGAATAACTGTCGTTTCCTTGCGACCGTGAACTCTCTGACCGAAGCGTGACATCGCAAAAGGTATAAAAGTCTTAAAATTCTTGATTAAGCACGCTTAAATGTGGTTAAGTCCTTTAATCTTAAATTATAACAGCTTTTGTTCGCAGAATCTGATTATTTTTAGGGTCCCGACTGTCTGTTTGCCAAAACAAAACCATTAAACGATCACTCACGTGTCTGTCTGTCCGTCTGTCACAGCGAATTTGCTCCGAATCTCGGCCGTTTAAAATAAGTACACATATGAACTTCTGTGACCCAAGAACAAAACACTGACGCCTTTTTAATTGCCAGGGTTACGGAATTTCCTGCTGGGGTTACGGAAAGGAGGAGGTCGTTGGAAAGAGTCACCACAACTCTGGAACGCAAAGGGCATTAGGCGGAACACTAATGGGTTTTAGTCAGTAAGAGTCGGACTTCTCGCGTTATCTTGCAGAGCCAAAAGCTTCTTGCTTATCAATTTGTGCTGTTTATTTACAGTGATCTCCATCCCTTTCATAAAGGTTGAACTCTGCTTCGATTATAGAAGTTTGGTATCTATTTGTGTGTTTAGAGAATTTGTTAAAAAACTATATTATTTCAAAGTATCGATAAGTTTAAAGACAAATCATTCACTATTATCGAAAACAAACCGTCACATAGTTATGTGTCCCCTAGTTAGGTGATAAAAATGATGGTTCATTTAAGGGCTAGTTTAGGGGTACTGTTAAGTAAAGGGCCCCATACATAGGTGGTCCAAGCCCGTTTCACCAACATCCCCTATACTAATAGGGGATGTTGGTGAAACGGGCTTGACTCTCCCTTCTGCTTCACCCAGAGCGGGAGTCATTTGATGATTCTCCATTCTTAAAAAAAGGGGTTGCAGAATTTGTTCCCAAGAGTCACCGCAGCTCGGAACTTTTCTTTTGATTGTCACAAATATTTACAGATATCTGTTTAAAAATTACAGATATCTGTTTAAACATTTTAAACAGATATCTGTAATTTTTAGCCGAAATATTTGTGCAAATAATATCTATCTACTGATTTGAAGTAAACGGGAATAACCTCTATGACGACACGCAGGAAATGACTAAATATTACAGCGATTTTGTGAAGTATTTGATAACGAATAACATGCGGATATCTACTACCTATGTGTGCGTCACAAGCTAATTTTGGATATATTGGTAAAATTTGTCATCAGGATGAGTTTCAGGGATAGAATGGGTCTTTTGAGAGTTCAATCGATGACCTTGGTTTATATTTTTCCAATGTTTTTAATTTCGAAAGACACAGAACTTTCGGTAACCAAAACAAATCAGATAGGCGTGACGCGCCAATTCGACACCATTTCGTAGAACACTTTCTTTGATAAAGATTCATAGTATATCAAGTCACGCGTCACGACAACTGTCTGTCTGTCTGTCTACACAAGCCTTAACACAATCAATCAATACCTATAAAATTATTCCGTTGCTAATGAGTGACTAGCAGACAACGCACAGCCGAAACTGCTGGTCGTAGAGAGCTGAAATTTGGCATATAGGTTCCTTGAGGAGTGTAGAGAAGCATTAAGAGATTTCAAAATTCTTCCAGGAACGGGAAAAAACGGGACATACGCGTACGAAGTCGCGTCAAAAGTTGATATATAAGGACACGAGATACGGCAGCTGTTCAATATTATCCTAACGAGTATTATGTTGTAATAGTAACACATGCAAGTGCTTCTCACGGCATTTAAAAACATTACAAAACACGGTTTTAGGCGTTTATTGTTTACGTTAAGGATCTTGTATGGAAGAAATAATCGGCGGGCATTAAAATAGTTTAAACTTTGTACGCTTGGGGGAGGCCTATGTCCAGCAGTGGACGTCTTTCGGCTGATATGATGTTGATGAATCATCAGGAGCTCGTGGCTAAGGAATAACAGCCGACGGGTCGATCTTCAAGGTTAAGTAACGCTTGCCAAGGTTGGTCTGTGGATGGATGACCATCTTAACATACCGAGTTTCCTCCGTGCCTCGGAAAGCACGTTAAGCTGTTGGTCCCGGCTGTCATTTGTAGAACTTTGGCAGTCGTTACGGATTGTCAGAAGCCAGTAAATCTGACTCCAGTCTTGCCAAAAAATACCGTGTTACCCAGTTAATGGGTTGTGGAGGTCTGGTAGGCAGCCGCTCTACGTAAAACACTGGTATTCAGCTGAAACCGGTTTGACTTTAAGCCGACCCCAATATAGTTGGGAAAGGGCTGGGCAGATAATGATAATGAAGATTTATACACTGATAGTGACGTAGTAATTTATAAACTGAAGTTAATTAGAATAGTGAATGACAAATCACTTTCATTGAAGTGTTTACAATGTAACTCTACAGTAGCATTCGCTAATTGATAGAAATTGACTCAAGAAACCCTGACAATAGCTCAAGTAGTTTTAACTGAATCGCAGTATTTTCACAGCAGTAGAAGGAAATAATATTTTGTTCGTATATAAACCTTATAAATGCTGAAATGATTACCATTTTAAAACTAACGACAAACACGAATTCTGAACTGCAGATTGGAAGAAGCAAAAGTACTTCTATAAAGAATTTTTGTTACCTGAAGATATTCATAATTCCGAAAAGCCTGCATAATTTCACAACTTATTAAAAAGATATGAGAAATAACAGTCACATTGCACACGACTATACCTCTATCTATTCGACAAGTTACTACTTGTAGATAATGTGAACTGAAATGTGTTCACTGAAGCAATTGTTAATGAAATCAATCAATAGGTATTATCTTGTCAGGGTCTGTAACACTGAATGGCCATTCAGATGTTATCTAGCCCTTTCGTGATTGATAAAGATAAACGCAATTATAGATTATTAAGGGTGCAGGGTCACAATGTAAGCGTGAATGGATATAATAAGCATAACCTACAAAAGGTGACTTTACTTCCGTAGTCCCAGTAACCTCCACCACCAGACGAGGCAGTGCTCAAATAATGGTTTTGGATACCCATTCTGCCAGAGATGTTGAGATGTTGTTAAGAACCAAATTTAGCACCGCTTCATTAACCTAGCCTCGCTCAGCGCAAGCGATTCTATAAAACACATCCCTCGCTACGCATCCTCGCATATCTCTGGTTGAAACGCAGCCTCAATAACATTGCAAGTACGCCCTTAAGGCTCGACGAACGTTTTCTCTACGCGTCTAGTTTTTAAGTACCTACGCGTATTTAAGGTGACACATGAGCGAAAAAGGTCGTCAAGCCGTAAGTAGTTCATAAAGCCCTAAAGAATGGTTATTTCATGAAAAAGTCATTCAATAGGGTTTTATGAACTTAGAGAGCTATATTGATGATTATTATTGTTATAATTCTTTAGACAAATACGCGTTACGGCCGCGAATCGTATTTTGTTCAACGTACAGCTTCACACTGGCCGGCAAATTGCAAGAAACATGAAAATATTTGAATTTCGCGGGCTACCCTGGCGCAAACCTTAAGTTTACACGGCGGTGAGACGTTGTCAGAATAAGCCAGCAGTAGTGCTATTCTGTAACAACATTTTCCTGTCTCGAGGTAAGTATAAAATTCGTATAAATATAAAACTTTATGTTGCGTGTTATAAAGCTCACTTTGTGTGCTTTGTCACTCAAGTGAACTGATATCGAAATGATTGTTTACAGAATAGACTAGCAGATCATCTTCACGGGCTAGATAGATAGATATAAAAAAAGATAGATAGATGAACACAAAGAAGAATTAAAAAGAAAAACTGTTGCGTCATTTCCAGAGAATGACAATAATGTAACACAGTTTTCTATTACCTCCACAGACTCGTACGACCGATACAGCGGCATGATTCCAAACTTCACTTCACGTCACAAAAATCACTAGAAAACACGTTACAAAAATATCAAAAACTAAGATATGAATAAAATATGTTGACATATCGACACCATATTTGCAACTGATACGAAATCTAAAACTGACTAATTTTAACTCGTAGGCTTATCTTGTTGAAAATACGTATGATAGCAAAAAAGCCGGCCAAGTGCGAGTTGGACTCGCACACGAAGGGTTCAGTACCATACACCTTAATTTTTATTATTTGTTGTGGTAGCGGCAATAGAAGTACACAATCTGTAATAATTTGAACTGTCTGCTTCTTACGGTTCTTGAGATACAGTCCTGTGACAGACAGACGGACAGACGGACGGACGGACGGACGGACGGACGGACGGACGGACGGATGGACGGACAGCGGAGGCTTAGTAATAGGGTTCCCTTTGTTACCCTTTGAGTACGGAACCCTAAAAAGTGCTAAGTCCTATCTTTTGTTGAGTTAGTGAGTAATGGGCTTAGCCCTTAAGATGTGTAAATAGATAAAGAAATGGCGTAGGTATACATATCAGTACGTCTTTGATTTCATAAGTTGTTCCGTATGTTTACATTGTCTTTATGTGGTGAAAGAATTTGAAAGACGTCTCATTCTAATTTCTAGACCCATTCAGGAGATTTTCTTATTTTTTTGGATATATTTTTTTTTATTATTCTTCTCCCTTCTAGGGTTCCGTTCCCGAAGGGTAATCAACGGAACCCTATATATAGTACTAAGCCTCAGCTGTCCATCCGTCTCTCTGCATCTCAAGACTACCGTAAAAGATAGAAAAATCAGATTTTCACAGAGGGCGTATTTCTATTGCCGCTATAACAACAAATAATAAAAATGAAATAAATTTGAAAAGTAAAGGAGGCTCCCTTATAAGAACCGTGTGTTATGATACGGAACGCTTCGTGTAAAAATCCGACTCGCATTTTCGCGGTTTTTATTTTATGATTTTCAAATGAGTCTTCAAAAGCAGCAGCACTAATAATTATAACTTAACACGTTTTAAAATACAATCCGATGAAGTTTCAAGAAATACCTGTGTATGTGTAGGCACAGATAATATAATAGGTACTGTATCTATTCGTACGAGCCATGTTTAAGAATTCTTCAGTTGGACTACGTAAATATAGCAGTGAATGTTGTTAAATCGTCAAGACGAACGGCATTGTCATCGTGGATGTTACGTAATGTCCATAATTCCTGTTGTAAGATCGCCTAGCCTTTTCCCAACTATCTTGGGGTCGGTTTCCAGTCAAGCCGGATTTATCTGAATACCAGTATTTAAGAGGAGCGGCTGCCTACCAGACCTCCACATCCCATTAACTGGGTAACACGGTACTTCATGGCAAGACTGGAGTCAGATTTACTGGCTTCTGACTATCCGTAGCGACTGCCAAATATCTACAAATGACAGCCGTGAACCAACGGCTTAACGTGCTTTCCGAGGCACGGAGGAAACTCGGTATGTTAAGATGGTCACCCATCCACAGACCAACCTTGGCAAGCGTTGCTTAACCTTGAAGATCGACCCGTGCGGCTTTTATTATCTAGCCACAAGCTCCTCCTAGAAAGATCGTTCCTAATATGTGTTATGTATGCGACGTGGCTGCACTTCATTAAAATAAATAAATTGACGCACCGGCCTTATGAAAAACTAGCTGACCCGCGCAACTTCCCCTGCATCCCATTTTTTATTAATGCTCCGCCCCTTTTGGTTTTAGCATGAGATACATAAGCTATAAATGTGCTACCCAAAACTAAAATATATAATACTATCCTAACACAATCGCTCATACCTTTACACAAAAACATAAAAAGAAAAATATTACACTTTCTCTCACACACCCACACCCACCACACACACACACACCACACACATACACTCACACTCACACGAACACACACATACCTACACATTACGCTACTCCACTCATAGGATGCCTTTTTTATTATTGTTTCCTTTTCTAAATAATTTATTTGTCTGCCTACCAACTCATAGCCTACAATTAATGTGCCTCTACTTAAGGGACGGGCCCAGCATCTTTAACACAAGTTGTCTTGTCAACTTAGCAAGGGTGCTGGTGTCACTCACCTCACAATTGTATACCTAATTTACCTGGAATTCAATATGCAACCATGTATTTTATGTAAAATGTAAAAATTTAATGCAAATAAATTATTATTATTATTATATTTTTTAATTCGAACCAGTAGTTCCTGAGATTAGCGCGTTCAACCAAACAAAAAAACTCTTCAGCTTTTAATACTACTAGTTGACCCGCGCAACCTCATCTGCAGCTCCGCTCCTATTAGTCTTAGCGCAATGATGATGTCCTCGATAAATGGGCTACCTAACACTGAAATAATTTTTCAAATCGGACCAGTAGTTTCTGAGATTAGCGCGTTTAAGCAAACAAACTAACTCTCCAGCTTTATTAGTTTAAAGTATAATATAGATTATAGATTAAAATACGTCAGTGACGGACTTCCAATCGTAACGCTAAGGAATTCCCAAAGAACCCTATACAAAAATATACATTGTTTTTGACGTAATCAAAGCTCTCACCTTGATTCGATACCTCGAAATGTGACTAGGTACACTTCCTTCGAGTAAATCTAGGTCGTGAATTTATGATGACGCAGCAGAACACCTGTGTCCCCTATATTCATGAAGGACCACCAAATATACGATGGAAACCTAGAAAATGGAATCAACATTGTGGACTTATGGAATCAATGGACCAACAGACAATTTTTGTTTACCTAAGACGACATACGCCAGCGACCTTGAGGGAACAAAACGCGCACCCGTTTAACACCGGGTCAACTGAAAATTTAGTAGTTTTTTGTACTTACCTCATTATTCTAAGACTTAAAAAAAGCAGTATATCAAAATGTAGATAGTTAAGTTGCCTATGGGATAGTGTAAGTTCCAATACGCCCGGCGGTTTTGCTCCGATTGTCATTTTTATGTCTGCTGTACCTACTAGTTGACCCACGCAACTTCGTTTGCGTCACAATCTTCATTACTAGCTTATAGCCTTCCTCGATAAATGGGCTATCTAACACTGAAATAATTTTTCAAATCGGACCAGGAGTTCCTGAGATTAGTGCGTTCAAGCAAACAAACAAACAAACAAACTCTTCAGCTTTATATATTAAGTATAGATTAGTCATAACTTTAAAAATTGATAATTGATTGTAATAGGTAGACAGTTGGATTTTTCACAGATAGTGTTGTTTTTTTCTATTGCTGCTATAACAAGAAATAATAAAAATTAAGGTTTATGGCTCGGAACCCTTCGTGTGCGAGTCCGACTCGCACTTGCCCGGTTTTTTAACAAAACCGACAAGCAAATGGTCAACAATTCGTCAATCATGACATACTCGTATAGACAAATTACCGGTTGTCTTTCAAAAATTTTTTTGTTTTTATAAAACTGCACCGTGCCGTTTTGATAAACATCGCATATATATTACCTAGCATTGTGATATATTGTCAATTTTTTGACAAAAGGTTGTGCTATAAAAAAAAAGTAACAACTGTTTTCAGCGTTCTCATTTGTTTGAAAAGAACGCGCTCTCACTATATTTACATATCGATAAGATATATAACACTTAGATAACAAAGCATTCCATGTACTCAAATACAATAAATTGTGACAAACTGATAATTCTGTACATACGTCTATAAAATAGATAAAAATATAATTTGCATATCAGCTGTCGATGACAGGTACTTATATGGTGATTCAATTAATCCAAGAAAACATGATTTAACCAAACGCAGTTGCATTTGCAAGAACTTAGTCGGATAAAACTGTGTTCTTAATACGAAGCAAAGAAAAACAATTTGTTGATTTTTTTTAAATTGTTTCAAAAAACAAACTAAAAGTGGATATTGGAGTAGATACTATATCTAAGAGGAGCATATTAGGCTAAATAGGTTTTATTTATTTTTTTATTGAGAGGAGCTCGTGGCTAGATTATAACAGTCGAACGGGTCGATCTTTAAGGTTAAGCCACGCTTGCCAAGGTTGGTCTGTGGATGGGTGACCATCTTAATATAACGAGTTACCTCCGTGCCTCGGAAAGCACGTTAAGCCGTTGGTCCCGGCTGTCATTTGTAGATCTTTGGCAGTCGTTACGGATTGTCAGAAGCCAGTAAATCTGACTCCAGTCTTGCCAAGAAAATGGGCAGTGCCCAGTTAATGGGTTGTGGAGGTCTGGTAGGCAGCCGCTCCACGTAAAAACAACTGGTATTCAGCTGAATCCGGTTTGACTGGAAGCCGACCCCAATGTAGTTGGGAAAGGCTAGGCAGATGATGATGATGGAGTAGATACTATATCCTCTCCAGCTTATGACACTATGTACATGATTAATAATTTCTTCGTAGATTTGCTCCTTATTATTTTATTCTGTTTTGACAATTGACCCGATAGCGACTATTTTGCCAGTGTATGTGGCAGCGCGGTTTGCTCCATATTTATGTTTCACAAAAACTTTATATTTTTTAAAGATGTTAACCAACTTCTTAGACCTAGGTAACTTGCGAATGCGCATCATGTTTAATTCAAATCGGTTCATAAATTTTATGAAACACCGTCAACGTGTCAGCAATTTGTACGCAACTTATTTTCACCCGTACTTTACCTACGCAATCCAGGATTCCTGTTTACGTATTGTAAGGGATTCCCGTTCCCTACCACAATATTATTTACCACCACAACACACGTCCTACAAATAAACAATGAAAAACATACCTCTTTCCTCATATTGACAGTAATTGAAGCGATCCTTTTAATTTCTTGAACACTCGTGCGCAAAGGCGAAGCGGGCATTTTGAACTGACAAACTTATTTTTTACACTGACGACGATATTGGTTACACTTATTATTATTTTAACACTTTCATTTGATTATTTTGTCGTGTTATTATAATATTTTTATTTAATTTAAATCACAAATCACTCCGTATTAATGAACGGTTAATTTATAACTGACAGCCGTACGTGACTTCAGTTTTCAATAACTGTAACGATGAGTAAACTTAAGGAAAATCCTCAGCAATCAATACGTCACTAAAACCCAGTTAATATAAATTATAACTTAATAAAGAATTATAAACTTTTTTTAAGAATTAAGTACAGTAAGCACATCAAGCACTTAAAACGCAAAAATCGTCCATACAGCAACTAAATTAAGGCACTGCCGAACTTGACCAGGCTGCGGTTGACCGTACGTATTACCTAGTCATAAAATAATGAATTGCATGTTCCGGTAGTTGACTGACCCACATTGAGTACAAGCTTACTAGAAATTGGTCAAACCGTCGTCATCAGTGACGATTTATATTAAGGTAGGTTAAAACCGCGGCCCTGTAGAGTGTTGTAGTAGTTTCTTGTGAAATAACGCGTTTGAAGAAGTTCCAAGGTACTATTAAATAGTTTCTCACTTCTTGGACTCTGACCTCTATATGAGAGGAAGTGTAGTCATCTCTCAAGAAGGGTTAGATGCTCTTTTATCTTTAATAACGGAATAAAATCTGTTATACACAATTACAGCCTTTGTACTGTTTGAAAATCGATCAATTGCAAATTGAGATGAATGAAATGCGAGTTGCACACATCCGCATAGATTATTATTTCTGTAATACTAGCCATTCCATTCTCCCAAATTTCTACTCAACTCCTTTTAGGCTAACGTTGAAAAGTCCCGTAAGAGAACTGTAAAAGTAGTCGAAAATCTCTAGGGTTAGCGAGAAATTAATGCATCATTATACCACTTGCAGGTAGGATGGTCAGTAGCATAATCTACATCATCGTTTGGGAAGAATGACGTCAACTGCTGGACATAGGCTTCCCTCTAGTATCGCAACATTATTTGTTCAGTGAGCAATGTGTGCTCACTCCTGCGTGTACTTTTTCTTCGAGCTATGCCAGAAACCTTGGTTCTAATGCTTATATCTTCATTGCTGATTCGATCACGCTAGGAAACTCCGACCATGGCCCTTTACGCGACTAAGCAGGAAACACGGGTGAAGAGATTTTGTATGTAAAATGTCATCATTCGAGGTTTGGCTCTCGCCTGTTTTCTCCTCCAATATTGAACCGATTTAAAAGATATTTCATAAACTTTATGAGAAGGATATATACTGTATCCCTATATTTCTTTTTTGACGATATATTAACCGTATAAGCACTAGAACCTTCAAAAATTGCTCTAAATTGTCCTATAAACCGCTGTCAACAGAGCCCTAGTGTACAAATTTGGCAACTATTAATGAAAAAGAAAAACAAACGGACACAGTATACATCCTTATTATTCAGATATAATTTTACATACAAAGTCTATCCGCCCGCATTAGCCTTCTAATGAGGCCCATTGTGAGCGTACAATGTTTCAGATCCATATGTCACTGGTAACATGGACTTGGTATGTGAGCCGACAAGATACCGCACAGCTTCCCGAACGCTACACAGCCTAGTCGAATGGTAACATGACATAAAACCAAGATTGAATAAATCTATTATTACGACAGTCGGTTAGCTCGTGTTAACTACTCTGTAGTGTTCTATGAGTCAGCTTAGCTGGAGGAAAATTATAATTGATGTGGTCAGGCATTATCTCTTGACGCTTAGTAACTCGTCATTGGCTCCAACGTCCATGGGATGGCGAGAAGTTGTATCCTCCCATATCTGACTAAGTCTGAGTTCAGTTATACGTGCTTCTTGTTTTTTTTTTTTTTTTTTTTAACATTGGTAGGCACGCGTTTGACCACTATCTCACCTGATGGTAAGGGATTATGTGGTAGTTTCCTCTCTTATTTTACTATTTCATAGGTTAAATTCTACGCCAGTGCCTTAGGACGGGATTCTACTTCTTGTCTAAGAAGATTTCCAGTAGCCTATATTTTTTTCTTCGTAGACCAGACCACCACGGTCTCGTTACGCTAAGCAACAAGGATTGGTGCCTGGAATGCTGGACCTATAAGTTCGGGATTGGTATGGAATGCGAAAGACATGGCCTGGCATGTCATTTGTCACGGGGTCTAAAGATCTATTACAGCCGGCCTTAGTGCGAGTTTTTTAACGTTCTCGATTGCGTTAGCGTACACGTCAATTTGTATTGAAATGGGATAAGCGCCGTCTGGTGACAGTGACGCAAAACCTTTTTTTTTTCAATACAATTTGACATAAGCGAACGTTTACGTTAACGCGATCGAGTGCGTTAAAAAACTTACACTAAGCCCTCAGATATCCAGACCAGCGTTGCCAGATTTTTTTTTGCCAATCGTTATTTTTGAGTGAAAATAGCGGGATTCTTTGGTCGAAAGCGGGACATGTAAAAAAAAATCGTGAAAATCGGGACGTCCTGTCAAAATCGAGACGTCTGGCAACGCTGATCCAGACAGATTTCGTCTGACGCTGGCCTTCTAAAGAACCTGTATTAGCAAGTGACTTCACGGTTTCAACCATAACCAGATATCTTATTTTACAATTCAAACATTACACGTTACAGAGCCAGTCTCCACAACCGGCTCGTCGTCTAGTTTGTGAAACTCTGCACCGGTCACAAATAACTACAAATCGAATAGGAATAAATCACAAACGGTTATCTCTGATCATTAAGCGGGACACCTAGCCTTCGACAAATAGATACTATATTTTACACTCTTAGGCTATATACAGACGAATATATGAAGCTTTTAGACGACTGGAAAATTGTGATATGAATTACGAATGAGATAACTGCGCGACAGGAATTAGATAGAATATGAGGTAACATAAGCTAACGTTAAGTTAGGGTTAACGATATGTTAGTTGAAGGTTTTAAAAATTCTGTCAATCCATCTAAAGATGTTCGTTACTTAAGGCTCATGAAAGTATGAAGGATAGGGGTCTTACTCAAAAGTATTACATCTAGCCATTCTTGTAGTAGCAAAGGAATGGAACTCTCTGCCTGCGTCTGTGTTTCCAAAAGCTTACAACCCTAATCTCTTCAAATTTAGAGTGAACAGGCTCCTTCTGGGTAGGCTCGCTCCATCGTAGACTTTGTATCTGTCATCTCTGACATAGACTAGAGTCAAGAGCAAACCCATTGCAAATAAAAAAATAAAATAAAAAAATACAAAATTGATGTAACCTAGACAATTGTTTTTTCTCAATAACTTAATACTTACCTACATGCTTATCTGGAAATGCACTTCTTCTTATCGTGTGGGCATTAAGGTCTAACGACCCCACACACCCTAATGTCAGAGTTCATAAACCGCCTCCTCAAGGGCCTCTGACATGGTTTATTTGACGATCGCCATTTGGCGGCTGGGACCATCGGCTTTTACGCCTTCCGAAGCACGGAATCATCTTTTTATCAGACAATCAGGTGATTCCAGCCTGCAACGTCCTAGTCAAACTGGAAACAACTTTACAAAGTATGCTTCTCGTGGGAATCGAACCCACGACCACCGGGTCACAAGGCAAACGCCTAAACCACTCGACCACGGAAGCAGATGTGTTCTGTGCGGTGGAAATGGACGATTTTTACAGAACTTAGGTACCCAAAAATATTTTTTTTTGAGAAGTTAGGTATCTACTATACATATAAATCGTCGCATCGTTGTCGCATTGTTCACACCTGTCCATCATTTTCGTCCTTGCAGAGGAAAGAGATTACAGGAAACAGGTTCAGAATGTTTTATACAAATACAGATCCAGTGATCTATTCTTGATCTTAATACCAAAGCAGTTGTTATTGAAGTTTCTAGAAAACTGTCGCTGGAAAACTGCAACCAATTTAAATCATTATCTGTGAACTAAGAACTTACAATCAATCTTTTTTTTTCAGTACACTTAAGTACGAAGGCATGGAGGAAATTTTGGTTACTCTAGGTTGAACTTCATACATACACACAGACACAAAATAAATTAGTTGGTATATGTACAATATGAGACCCATTCACATGCATATGCACACACACACCCTCACACCCTCACATACACACACCCCCACACACACTCACCCACACACACACACATCATCACACAATCAATCACTCACTCACTCACACACACACCCTCACACTCACTCACACACACATCCTCACTCACTTACTCACTCACACACACTCACTCACTCACACACATACTCACTCTCTTACACACACACACATAAAATCGCCCATAAACACACACTTACACGCACCACACTCTAGTCTCACACACTTCCAATATAACTATTCACTTTTCTTTTCTTTATTGGTTTTTATATAAGATGTGTAACTTTTAACGATCTGTAAATCGAGGGAGAGCGATGCTTTTCCCAACACAAGTATCTTCGGATTACTTCCTGGGAAGCCCCGGCAACTTAATTGTAATGATTTTAAGTTAATAAACACATTTTATTTATGTTATTTTTTATTTTATATGTTTTTAGCGGCTTTTACGCATAGCGTATGTCAGTCCCATCCCTAAACATTATTTTACTAATAAAAAATGTGGGCCATGAATTGGAACAAACCCTTCGCAACGTCGCCATTTGGTTGGGATAGAATTGTATGGAACATGCCTACATTACAATCAATCTTCAAAATCACCATACACGTACCAAAAGCACCTTTAAAAGACTATCTCGTTGTTCGTTTGTTAGCGCCCTTAGACACAATAAATAAGCTGTGAGGTGATAAATAAAGGCTCTCTTCACCGCGGCAGCCGGTCACAGGTCGAGCGGTTATCTGCTATATCTTGGAGTGAAAGTTACTATTGTAGACGGAACCAGTAAGCCTAATAGAGAAAATGTCTGACGGAAATCATCATCATCTCATCTGCCTAGCCTTTTCCCAACTATATTGGAGTCAGCTTCCAGTCAAACCGGATTTTAGCTGAAAACCAGTGTTTTACGCCGAGCGGCTGCCTACCGGACCTCCACAACCCATTAACTGGGTAGCACGGTACTTCATGGCAAGACTGGAGTCAGATTAACTGGCTTCTGAATATCCGTAACGACTGGCAAAGATCTACAAATGACAGCCGAGACCAATGTCTGACGGAAATATTTTACTTAAAAATTTCTATGACAAGTGGTCGTGGCCGTGTCTATGGGAGATGTAAAACGCCTTCTTATATTTATTAGGTAAAAAAAGATTTCTTAGCTAGTGTAAGAGAAAAATTTTGGAACGAAATTGGATTTTGTTTGACATTTATTTACTAAAATTTCCTAATTACTAACTTCTACCTAATACCAACTCTGTAACTATTTACCAAACAGAATATTGTCGTAGCAAAAAATATGAAATAGTGTTTACTCCAAGGAATTAGCGAATTGTGCTGAAATGAGTAAGTATTGTAAAAACCAGAAATGAACTCGGAATGACACTTGTAAGGTGACATTTCAGAATTCCATATTTAATTGCAAATTGCTATCCAAAAACAAATTTAGTCATCATTGAGGGTATACGTGCAAACCTGTATCTACTGCATAGGTATAGGCACTACCTGTTAGCGACGTTAGCGTTACTAAAATGGATGGGAAATTCAATCACCGTATTGTGTATTGCGGTAAATTTCCCCATAACTATGAGAAAAATAAGTTCACCGGATTCAGTCAAATATATTATGTTTTAAATAAATAATTCGGAAGGGCTTGACTTTGACTTTGACCCCTTACAAACGAGGTCACATCGAACTTTCTTGTACTTTTCGCAAATTCTCGAAGAAATAATGAGCTTTTAAAGATTCATTCGAATTATGCAGATGGTGAAAAAATTATATAAACAAAACCAAACTTTAGTTAAGGGAGACGGGCGAATCTGGGCCTAATGTTACACAAATGAAATATTTATCAATATTTTGTTTCAATTTTTTTGTGGTCAATTATAAAATATTAAGCAGTTTTATAATGGGATAAGAAATTAAATATTTTTAATCAAATTAATACTGACTTCCTCCCTTATTTTCATATTAAAACAATGTTGCCATATAATATAGGTAAGTTAATAGATATACAATCGATTATTATTACAAAAATAGAATTAATTATTTAAAATATTAATAATTATTCTTTACTACACAAGTTTAAATAAAACACATATATTTTTGAAATAATGGTTTAAATAATGGTCGTAAAAATGAATTCCTTCATAAATCGATTTCACAATCGATTGTCAATGTTTTAATATAAAGGCAACAAAGCGGAACTTATGTCAATGTCAGTGTCAGGTCAAAAACTCAAACGTCAATCACATCATTCGCTTCGTTTGTTGTCTTTGCGGTGGTACGTTAGTGGATATTTTCTGTTGTGTTTTCGTGTGCTGTAATTATTAATATTCGATCAGTGATCTAACGACTTTGGCTACGTATAAAGGATTCTGACGGTTATTGCTTTAACGAACGACACACGCATTTCTTACAACGGACTCAGATTACTTGCCTACTCAACATACCATATTTTCTTTCTCCCATGGAGCAGTCGTAAATAATGTAGTTTTTTTTAAATGGTATTAGGGTATAAATAAAATAATGCAATAATTGTTACTGTAACATCAGGCCCAACTTTCTAGGAACTTTCGCCCGTCTCCATTAACTAGTTGCCTCCTTTAATATATGTCTTGTGTTATGCTGATGTACCTATAACCAATATAAATCAATACGTTCATCTTCACTAACTTTCGCTTCTAAAAATACTTAGTAAATAGGAAAGGATAGGATATTTTTAGAACCAAAAGTTTTTGAAGACGTGTTGCGAATGAAAGAACTTGAAGGGTGAGCTTCAAGTTCTTACAAACTAAAACAAAAAAAAAACTATTTTTCTTCTTGCTTCTCTACAACATAAGCCCATCCGCATCTCGCAAGCGCCGGCGCATATATCAAGATGCGTCGGATAATCGACGCGCCGCGTAGTGATAGTTTACCGGCAGTTCGCGCGATAAATAACGCTATTGTTTACGGTAAATAAACCGCTTCATTTTATTTATAAATAAATAATTTACTTATTTGTGATTGTGACCGTAGTCTGTCGGTAAAATTATTTGCTGTTTTTAATACCTAGGTACTTAGTTTTACCTGTGTGGTCGTTTTGTAGTTTGAAGGAAGGTAATCGTAAATTGTAATCGGGAAAAATCAATGGGAAAACAAGTTTGATTGGCCTACGTGCGTTCTTTTTTTTGCTTTGAAAAAAGTTTTAAAATTCGTCTTCTTAATTTAGATTCAAGTAGGTAATATAAATTTTCTTTGTTTGCGATGCTTTTGCTCTTGACTCTAGTCTAGGTCAGCGATGACAGAGACAAAGTCTACGATGGAGCGAGCTTACCCAGAAGGAGCCCGTTCACTCTAACTTTGAAGAGATAAGAATTGGTAAGTGTTCACAGACGCAGGCAGAGAGTTCCATTCCTTGCAATAATTGCATTGTTAGTAGGTACCTACTTATGATACAAGAATTAGACTGCTGGTAATAATTTCAGGACCCTTAACATCTAATTTGCTTTTCTAAAAGTAATGTTTTGTTATCAAACATAATCTATACTAATATATAAAGCTGAAGAGTTTGTTTACTGGAACGCGCTAATCTCAGGCACTCCTGCCTGGTCCGATTTGAAAAATTCTTTCAGTGTTAGATAGCCCATTTATCGAGGAAGGCTATAGGTTATATATCATCACGCTAAGACCAATAGGGGCGGAGCAGTAATGAAAATTGTCACGCAGACGAAGTTGCGCGGGTCAACAAGTAAAAATTATAAGACATTGTAAGTAGTAACATACATGTTGCATGATAAACAGAACCTATTTATAGTTTAAAACGCACAATGAATTAAATTCGGAGAAACAGTTTTTATCTTCAGTGATAGTGGGACCCTTTGTTAGTTGTTATCGAATCTACGAAACGGTTATTAAGTAGCTGGTAGAAGCTAAAAAACTGGTCAAGTGCGAGTCGTACTTGCGGGCAAAGGGTTCCGAACCAATTTCATAAAGGATAACCAACGGAACCCTATTACTAAGCCTCCGCTGTCCGTCCGTCCGTCCCACGTCCGTCTGTCCGTCCGTCCGTCCTTCCGTCCGTCCATCCGTCCGTCTGTCCGTCTGTCCGTCCGTCCGTCCGTCCATCCGTCCGTCCGTCCGTCCGTCCGTCCGTCCATCTGTCTGTCTGTCAGCGGGCTGTATCTCAAGAACCATAATAGGTACTCGTAGATAGTTGAATTTTTCCCAGATTGTGTATTTCTGTTGCCGCGATAACAACAAATAATAAAAATAAAGGTTTATGGTACTGAACCCTTCGTGTAAAAGTCCGACTCGCACTTGGCTGTTTTCTTTAGGTACAGAACTATTATCTGCACTTTTTTTCAATATTTTAGGCTATAAGGATAAGGTAATATTTGGTCTAAAATCTTGAATAACTTCAAAACCATTTATTTTAAAATTATGAAAAACATCATTAAAACCTTCACAGTAAGACATGTAACACGATAAAGTTTGAAAAACTGTTTTATAAAATTTTCTAATTTGACCTCCATACTCAACATTTATTTATTTGCATAACGCGTCCGTATTTGGGTCATAAAAGTCCATATGCGTACTAAATTTCAACAGAATCAGTCCAGTAGATCCGGAGAAAACTGGCTGTGACAGACAGACACCCGAGTAATCCTATAAGCAGGGGCGTAGCTACCGCCGTGTCAGCCGTATGCGTATCTATATCTATCTATACTAATATATAAAGCTGAAGAGTTTGTTTGTTTGTTTGCTTGAACGCGCTAATCTCAGGAACTACTGGCCCGATTTAAAAAAATCAGGTTTAGATAGCCATATCGAGGAAGGAATAGTCGCGCTAAGACTAATAGGAACGGAGCAGACCAAGTTGCGCGGGTCAAAGATACGGGGCCCTCGGACTAAAAGGGCCACAACGTGTGGACGCAAAGCTATTAATTTAGTCCCGCCATGTCCTTCCTTCCCAGACCTTGGCTAGTAGGGCTTATTTTGTTTACAAACAACACCCCTAAAAACAAGCCCCCCCCCCCCAAAATGTTTTATACAGGGCCCGTTTGAGACTAGCTACGGCACTGCAGGGTTCTGTTTCTTACGGATGTTCCCCCTGAAAAAGAAACACCCATCCTCAAAAAAAAAACTGTCTCTCCCGCTTCACCCAGAGCGGGAAAAGTGCCCATTCATAAGTGTGTTGTTAAACCATTTTCTAAGCAGTTATAATATTCAATTACGAAATAAGTTATTAAATATCTGATTACGGTAGCTACTATAAGTTCATTAGTAATTTTAGAAGCGTGAAACTAATGTACGTAACTGATAGTCTGTGCGACGCTTAATAAAATTCATTTAATTAGACATAGTTACATGAAACAATTAAGTTGTAATTTAAGTACCTATTAATATCATAATTATATATTATTATCTAATGTATAATACAACCAAAATATTGGCGTTACTTGATAAATTTCAGAGACGGAAAAAAATAAAACCAAAACCATCGTATTTTAGTACAGCGCCATCTGTTGTCGAGTAGAAGAACAAGCTTATAATTTTTATTTCAAAAATACTTTTCTAGAACTCAATAAATAATATTTCTTCTTACATCTTTTCTCTATTATGTGCTTAGATAATACAAAATAATAATCCTGTTACTTAATGATTAAGTTGGTAGAATTGGTAGCAAATAGGTAGGTCTTAACCTTTTTCTTTTTAAATTAATCCCAGGTATTTTGTCAATCTGTAAGCCAATAAATTATTCACCGCTAAATCTACACCCAGATTCTCATACCTCAAGCTTTTTTATAAAGTTGTTTATTTTAATTACCTAACATCTGGTCTTCGTATCTAGATTCTAGAGAATAGCAAATCAACGTTTTGTTATTTACATTTTTCCGCCGATTTTGTGCGGTTTCGGGAATACTGCACGGATATTAAGTTTGCTCAGTTGTTATTTGTTATGCACGATTTTTACTAAGAAAATCAATGAACCACCTTTTAAAGCGGATACAGCTGAAGGATAGTTCAGTATCTACAATTATTTATATGAGTCACAAGCGTGGTTAAGTTAGTTTTACAATATCGACAATTATTATTTATTCTCTATATGTAGATAAGTTCCAAGGAAAAGTATAAAGCTTTTTGAAAGGTTTAGGTACTTAAATATCACATAAAATAAAAATCACATAAAAAAGTGATCACCTGAATAACAGAATTTTTTATTTCATAAAAGTCTCATCAAATCTTTTTAGTTATCCCATGCATGAAACCTAATCGGTACATAATAGCCACGTCAATTGAGCCAATGAGGCTGTTTACGCTGACAATAGCCACATGTACGTTAAGCCGTTGGTCCCGCCTGTCATTTGTAGATCTTTGGAAGTCGTATTAAGTAGTCCGAAGACAGAACATCTGGCACCAGTCTTGCCAAGAGGTTCGATTATTGGTTTGTGGATGTCATAATTATATACCTAGCCAGTAGCGCCACATATTCACCTGTATTTTGGACAGTTGTTACACGCAGGGCTGGGCAAAATACATGCTTTGCTTTAATTAAAATACAAAATACTGTCTCACAAGTATTTAAAATGAGAAATACAAAAAAAAACTTTTAAGTAATGTATTTGAAATATGAAATACAACATAAAATATTTAAGATAATTTTTCCTTTAAATATGAAATACAAAATACAATATTTTAGCTATTTTTACTTGAAATATAAAATACTTTTAAGAATAAAAAGTAATCCAGTCCAGCATGGGCTAAAAAGCAAAGTAAATGAAGATTAATCAGTAAAACCAGTTTCTTTTAGTGAACACTAGATTTTTACTTGATACTTGACATTAACAGGTGCAGTGTTGCCAAATCTAAAGATCAACATATTGCCATAAGTATTTGAAATACTAACTACAAAATACCTCGGCGTCAGGTATATTAAATACAAATTACATTTTAAGCAAGTACCTAATTGAAATACAAACACCATATACGTATTTGTATTTCAATTACGTATTTTAATTACAAGTAATTCAATGAGTACAATGAACCCTTAAGTGGTATTACTTTATTCTGTTACACGTTGTATAGCGTCGCCTGTATTTTGGGAAGTTAATAAATGTATTGTATTTCAGGAACTCCAGCATAATTTTTTGGGCTCAATTGTTTAAAATTAGGTTTAATTCCAGTCCGACTCTTACGTTAATGTGTGAATGAGTAATTTAGAAGCTAACCTGTCATTTAACGCGCGCGGTTGAAGATAAATTGTGTGAACATTGAAAACTCTACTTTTGTTCAAGCTTGTAGATTTTTGTTGTAATTCTGGATGGCTTGGCGAAAGTTTTATGACTGAAGATATTGTAATGATAAATAATGTTCAAATCTATTGAATTTTAATACTGACAGATTAAAATAGAATACTCTTGATTAACTTATGATTAATGTTTTCTTATTTGATAAATAAGAAAACATTACATAGGGTGACACAATGGGCTTATTGCTGAGGGCGCCTTCAAATTTGTCGCTAAAAGCGATCTTTTCAAGACAACCTTACACCTACCCCCTCCCCTCTTACCTTACCTTTATTTTTTTTTTTTTTTTTTTTAAGGATGGGAAATCATCAAATGACTCCTCCCGCTCTGGGTAAAGCAAGAGGGAGTGTCAGACTCTTACTGACTAAAACCCATCCGTGTTCCTCCTGGTGCCCTTTGTGTTCCAAGGCTACGGCACCCCTTTCGAACAGATTCCGCAGCCCCAGCAGGCACCTGCCCTAGCGGGCCCCGTCCTCCACGCTGACATCTCTGGGATCGCAGCGCGCCGCCGACCCGGGCCTAGTTCCGATCAGACGGCGAGCCACCCACTGCTCGCCGACCGCAGGCCCGCGCCTACGGCGGCCGGAAATCGCCCTGCGACTCCCGACGCCTGGGGCGTCTCCTTCTGTTGCGGCGACTGGGACGTGAGGTTTCCCTCTCTCTCACCCGTTCGGCCTCCTCCTTTGCTAGCATTACTGCTTCGCAGAAGGAGGTGACCGCTTCCCATGCCTCCTCGCTCCGGACCATAGATTGAACCAAGGCCGGTCGCGAGAGGTTGCCGCCGCCGATCGCCTCGACGAGGACCCGGCGGTGCTCCGCCCAAGCAGGACAGACCTCCACCGTATGCTCCACCGTGTCCTCTGGGTGACCCTCACAGTGTTGACACCCGGGCGTGTCCTCCCGCCGAATCCGAAACAGGTATCTCCCGAAACAACCGTGTCCGGTGAGTACCTGCGTCAGGCGGAAGGTGAGGACGCCGTGGCGCCGCTCCAGCCACTCCTCAAAGAGGGGACTTATCGCCTGGATTGTGGCGTGCCCAGCGCTGGGTTGCGACAGTCGCTGTCTCCATACCACAATGAGATCCTCCCGGAGCTCCGTCCGCCTTGCTGCCATTTGCCGCGGGAGAGGAGTCTCGCCACGGCGTTGCGCCTCCACGCGCCACTCGTAAATGTGCGCGAGGGCTCTCGACTCCAGATCCCATGGCGGAAGTCCAGCAAGGAGACTCGCCGCCTCGCCAGAGACCGTACGGTATCCCCGGGCCAACCAGATAGCCATGACCCTCTGAGACGCGTTAAGGTAACGGGCAGGTCGCTTCCTCAAAGTAGGCGCCCACACTGGCGCCCCATAAAGGGCCATGGACCGCACAACCCCCGCGTAAAGCCTCCGGCAGGAGGTATTTGGACCCCCTAGATTGGGCAGAAGCCGCTTGAAGGCAGCCCCGGCTCGCCCAAGTCTGGGAGCCAAACGTCGGAAATGTTCGACGAAGTTCCACCGGCTGTCAAGGACGAGACCCAGGTACGTCATCGTCGACCCGACATTGATGTGAACCCCTCCTACTGTTATTTGAGATCCAGATGGTGGCCTGTTCCGAGAACCATGGAAGCACATGGCTTCGGATTTGTGAAGGGCCACCTCGAGACCCAACTGCCGGATGTTACCTTACCTTACATCTACACTAATATTAAAAAAAGGAAAAATTTGTATTTTCGTGTGACATACACTGTTTGTAATGAATAATCTCAAAAACCACTGGACCGATTTGAAACATTCTTTCAGCAATGGATAGCTACATTATCAGGGAGTAACATAGGCTATATTTTATTCCCGAACTCCCACGAGAACGGGAACTACGTGGGTGAAACCGCGTAACGTCGGCTAGTTACTGATATTTATGGTGTGTCTTTATTCACAGTTTATAGTTTTTATTTCTTTGGATTTTGGTAGATAAGTACTTATTTTGGGTAACAGTCAGGGGTGCGCGTGAATATTATTGTATCTCTGGCCCCCCACTAATGGTAACGGTAGGAACTGTGGGGTTTTAGTAAGAGTCCGTCCACCATCCACCACCACACCACCATAAGGATTTCCCCACAAAAAAAAGGTATTTATTTGGGTAAATACAAATGACTACATAATAATGAAGTAGGCATTAATTCGCCCTTCACACATGTTGACCTTTTCAAACTGAGAACCGCAATGACATTTTCAACCGAACTGTGGTTTGTAATCTAATGACCGTAATTACAGTTTTTTGCAATCATTACCCGCATTGAACAATTTAAGGTACATAGTGACGTCATCACAATACATGCTTCGCTCACAATGTGACCACACTTTTCATATTCAAAAAATATGACCACAGTTTTAAGTATAATATACCTTTACAGAAAATGATGTTATTCTTTTTTTTCTGAATTGCACCAGAACCGATTAACTCTGGTTAAACTAAAATTCTAGTAGGTACTATGCGATTTTATTTTCCAGATAACAGGTCAGTAGTCTGACACTCCCTTCTGCTCCGGCCAGAACGAGAGGAGTCATTTGATTATTCCCCATCCTTAAGAAATTTTCAAACGGTATCTATTTCGCGATAATTCCACGCAACCATAGAGACTTACTCGTTAAATTATTTTTAATACACTTACATTTTTATGAAGTTTGACTGCAACAGAAAATGGGACAGTTTAGCGTCCCGTAACTTTCCTCGGGGACACCGAGGTGGAGAGGGACAAAAGTGTTAGTCCATTACAAAAGAAATCGTATGGTCATATATGTTACTCATACATGAATGATGAAATAATAAATTAGTTCCAAAACACTGCCCACACTAACAATAAAACGAGAACAATAAAAAAAAACAAACATAGTTTTCAGAAAAATAACAAAACACAATCTAGCACGAACAAGCGTAAAGTCTCGTTTGTTTTGTACCTAATGTTAATTACCTATTATGTACGAGTAGGTAAATAGCACAATACATAGGCGTTATAGACACGTAATTGCGTGACTGAGTCTTCGTGTAACTATGAAATCATCATCATAGTGGAAATCATCACAAATAAACCAACGACATTCAAAAACAATAAAACTCGGACCTTGGGGTTCGAGCGCTCATGCCTTATTTAAACATCTTTCTAAGCGCTTAGTTGACACTTCGCGTGACCCAAGGGCTGGCTTTTACCTCGTATAGAGGACTAGTTGACCCGCGCACCTTCGTCTGCGTCACAATTTCATTACTGCTCCGCTCCTATTGGTCTTAGCGTGATGATATATAGCCTATAGCCTTCCTCGATAAATTGGCTATCTAACACTAACATAATTTTTTAAATCGGACCAGAAGTTCCTGAGATTAGCGCGTTCAAGTACACAAACTCTGCAGCTTAATATATTAGTAGATATAGATAAGCATTGCCATACAGCGTGGCAATGCCGCCAGTCTTTTGGGCTTACTTCCCAATGCGACAGCGACGCGGACGAATTTTTTCCAAAAACACACGGTTCTTCACGGATTGACCACGGGGGCAAACCTCCGGGAAGTCGCAAAACCATCAAAATCTCTTAGGAAAATATGAAATACTAGTTTATGGCCGCGACTTCGTACGCGCATAATTATCCTGTTTTTTCCCGTTCCCATAGGAATTTCGAGAAATCCTCCCTTAGTTACTTTGATTATTTTATTCATTGAATTGAATTATTACTTTGACACTTAATCGACTTGAATTAAATTAATTGAATTGAATTGAATTATTACTGCTTGAATAATTTTAATTTTGCTAACTATGATGATCTGTTGTATTTGGATAGTTTAATGTCTATAATGGTTGACAAATTTGTAATTATTTAATGTTTATGTAATAAGTATAACCTACCTACTTACATTTGTACGCCGTTAAGGCAAAACATCACTGAAATATTATGTACTTAAATTAATTGTAACATCTTGCATGCCATGTGTGTATACCCATGTTTTGAACAAATAAATGATCTTGTCTTATCTTAAGTGCTACCCTACACTCCCCAAGGAACCGATACCTATGCTAAACTTCAGCGTTCTACGACCAGTAGTTTTGGCTGTGCGTTGTCTGTCAATCATTTAGTATCGGAACGGAGTTTTATATATTACGATTGTATCTACGAATTGTTGCCGTATGGTGTCGGCCGGTGCCGTATGGTGCCGTAAAAGAATAATACCATCCCATACGTGTCATAAGAGGCGACTAAGGGACTAGCCGGAGAATGGGCAGCAGCGTTCTCTGTAAAACTCAACACCATACACTGCGATCGCCAACCCGCCTGCCAAGCTTGGAGATTATGGCAAATCCCCCTCCTGTAGGGTAGGCCTCCCCGCTTATGTCCAGCAGTGGACATCTTTCGGCCGTTATGATGATGATGTAGGTATGTGTTAAATACGAGCATATTATTATATAAATGTTCTCGTATTTAATTTGAATCGTTCGTTTATACTTTTTTCCTACCTAAATGTCTATCACCTGACCATATAAGGTAAATATTAATTAACCATTGGTATTACCAATACGTGACGATCTGTAGCTATGCGGTGACCACTAACTACATAATCTCGAGAAAATCCGTGACATATCTGCAGATAGGCACCTAACATAGCAAAGCGTGGTAGGTCATCCGGATCTATCTGTTTTGCGTTGCGATTACTTTTTAGGGTTACGTTCCTCAAGGGGGAAAAAAATTTGTAAAAAAGTTTATTATTTTTCACTTTTTAGTGGTACCTACCTGCGTACCCATTAACACGTACCGGCGCGATGTTATGTTAAGAACTGCTGTTTACACTAAACAATTTACCTAAACATGCGATTTCAGCAATCCCGATCCATTTCCTATCATTTATAGATTTCCGTTGCCTACCTCCGAAGTTCTTCGTCAGATCTTCACCAAATTGAAATGGGACCAGTCCAGGAAAATACTCATCCAAACGAAAACAGAATCATCGAAATCGGCTGACAATTGGCGAAAATATCGCTGAACAAACATTTTTCAAGGGATCTCATCATCAGATCCTAATTTATACCTTCCATCACCAGCTCAGCAACATGAGATGATGATTACCAGGCACAAATATCTGAATAGCGTTAGAAAATTTATGAAAAACGTTGCATGTGCCTAAAAAATTTGAGGGTTGCCCTCGGCTTTCAAGGGATCCCATCATCAGATATTTAGATATGGTGACAATGGGAAGTTATACCCTTTCAGATGAAACAAGAATTTTTCAAATCGGTTCATAAATGACGGAGTTATGAGGTAACAAACATAAAAAAAAATATAACCGAATTGAGAAACTCCTCCTTTTTTTGAAGTCTGTTAAAAACGGACCCTCTCATATGCTATTCTACAGTGGTTTAGGCACCTACCTACAAATTAGAACCTTATTACCTACGAAAAATATCTTGTTCCTAACCTAAATTCTATTGTCGTTATTTAGCTATTGTTGCTAACAGGATAATTAAAGGGAAAGAGGAAAAAAGTTCTATGCCAAAAATGGAAAAGTAGGTAGCGTTTCCGTTTGTGGCATACCGTGCCGCAAAATAATTTCTGACACAGCCTATTTGGTCGTACGGCCGTGTGTCAGACAAATAATAAGCAAAGAAAAAAAAGTGGTCAAGCGCAAGCCGGACTCTCACAGTCACACGAAGGATTTCTCCGTACCTCAGTACCAAAAACAAAAACCAAAAACACGTTTCTTGTATGGGAGCCCTCTTTAATTTGGATCCGTAATTTAAGTTCGATAGTCATTTTTTCGATGAACGGAAAGTCGACTGAACGATTGTTCGAATGGACTTTATTGCGAAACAACCTTTTATTGACAGACGCTACTTAAACGATTCATCGAATGTTTATTAAGTGATGGACTGCTCTTTCGAATGACTTTTAGCCTATTACTGGCTTCTGCTCGCAACTTCGTCTCATATTCTCATCTGCCTAGCCTTTTTCCCAACTATACTGGGGTCGACTTACGTGAAGCGGCTGCCTACCAGACCTCCACAAACCATTAAATTGGGTAACACCTGGTAACACGGGTATTTGTTGGCAAGACTGGAGTCAGATTTATTGGCTTCTGACCATCCGTAACGACTGCCGAAGACCTACAAATGACAGCCGTGACCAACGGCAGTATGTTGAGATGGTCACCCATCCACAGACCAACCTTGGCAAGCGTTGCTTAACCTAGAAAATCAACCTGTGCGGCTGTTATTCTTTAGCCACGAGCTCCTCATATTCTCATTCTCGGAAATACTCTGTTTAAATTTCAATTGTTACGGTTCTTGAGATACAGCCCGCTGACAGATAGACGGACGGTTTGACGGATGGATGGACGGACGGACAGCAGAGGCTTCGTTTTATAGGGTTCCGTTGGTTAGTATAAGGGTACCTGTCCATTTGCGCGGAGCGAGGCAGCGGAGCAACGAAACGGAGAAATATTACCCAATCTTGTACAGTCAAAATGTTACTGACTCACGTACTCATTTTATGCAATTCTATTGGTTAAAATTTCTCCGTTTCTCTGCTCCGATGCCTCAATCCGCTGTAATGGACAGGCATTCATTTATTTTCAGATTTTTTAATGAGGGTTCATTAAAAAATCTTAAAATAAATGAAAGTATAACACATTCATTTATTTTATAACTATCATTTGGATAGTTTAGAAGCAGAATACTCGAGTAGGTAGCTGGTTGCACAAGAAAAGCTAAGGAATCTAGCCTGAATGACTAACGCCACAGGATAATCGTTAAAATTACAAGTTAGCCTGAAATATGTCTATAAGAGAGTTAAACTCTTCAAGGAAATGAGAAACCTACCTACATCTTAAAGTTCCAAGTATTTGTCAGGATGACTAAGGCATGAAGATTGCCGTTTAAAAAATGTGCCTACATAACCGCCAGTCACTCAAAACCACATTTTCAGAGTTCAAAATTCCCGACTCTGTATTTGGCTTGAGAACTAAAATCAGAACCATTCTAGAACCTATCCTACAACAAAAATGGAGGAGTTAATGGATTCGGAGATTTTATCTAAAAAGATCAACTCGCGTTATCCAAAAGATAACGCGAGTTGATCTTTCACAATGGCTTAGTAGGCGTTTCGGCCGCTGAGTTTCGTCCGGTCCGGTCGATACAGGAATATCATTATAATTAATATTTTTGAGTGGTGTTTCGCCCGAAACCTTTTTTAGAGGCAAAGTAACATCAGAAACATAATTGAATAATACCTATTTTACTTTGAGTCCACGAAAAATTATTAATATAAATAAAATAAACATGAATGAGTATCTCTCACGGGTCGGTTATGTTTTCAACTTTGGGCATGTTGCACGCACATTGACACACACAAAACAAAATCTATCAAGTATCATTACAAAGTATTGCTGTCTGTTTCTTAAACATGATTGATAAAAAGGGTAAAGAACTTTTGCTGTTTTCAAAAAAGTATCGGCCGAAACACCACTCAAAAAAAATAATAATAATGAAATTCCTGTTTCGACCGGATCGGGCGAAACTGATACTAAGCCTTCACAATTGCCGGATCTTTGTACAGCTAGATCATATGATTTTAAAGAAACAAATCTAGAACCTCTAAAACTTAACCGAAGATCAATTTTAGAACAATTTCAAAGACAGTAAGTCGTCGAATCGTTGTCGCACAGTCACCTCCGTCTGCGGGAGCCTTTACAGTGGTAACCCATGTGCCATTAGTATGAGTAGGTACAGACGCCAGGACATCTAACTACAACAGTCTTTCAAATATCTTTAATAGATTTGCAACTTTATCGCTAACGCGTTAGGTTCAAGGTTGATTGGGAATATTTGACTGTTTTGAGTACCTTGATATGCTGGCGTCTGTACTTATGACACGCACGTGGTGCGTGGTGGTGGTGGTAGTTTCGATTCGTCAACGTTCATTCATCAACAGAACCGGTTTTAAATATTAGCTACGCACCTGGCCTCTTTGAAAGAATTATTAGTAACGAATTAGATTGGCATAATACTTACTTGGTTCTTATACGTATAATGTCTTTGTACTAGGGCGTCCCCTCCTGAGTCGCCATTGGAAACCGCTATTTGTTCTGTACTAGGCGTCCCCTCATGAATTTTCATTGACAACCGTTACATGAATTTCTTTATTAACAAACTGTGTTTATTGGTGGAATGGAATTTAACAACGGCATAAATAACGAACAAAGTTTCGTCTCCTAATTAAGCCTTTAACAGTGTTCCACTGCTAAACAAAGTCCTCCTCAATACCCTTCCAGACCCTTCCTTCTTCTCCCGCGCTTAAATCTTTTAAAACATACTTCCGTTGTCCCTAAGTCATTTCCTCCTTCCTATCGACTCAATAATATTGACAATTATTTATTGACGTTAAGGCTGGTCACGCTGACCGCACGCTGACCGTCGGCGCTGACAGACGAAACCAGCCTTAACGTCAATAAATAACTGTCAATATTATTGAGTCGACTCAAAAATACGAGAAACGAGCCAAGAGGATCATCGGCAATGAGAGGCTCGTCGCGTCGAAGCTCCAAAGTCTTGAACATCGACGACGAGTTGCTAGCCTGTCGGTTTTTTACCGGTTGCATTTTGGGGAATGTGCGACGGAATTGCATAATTTAATTCCGCCAAGCCCGTTCCATCATCGGACCACAAGACGAACGGCGATGCGCCACCGGTACATGGTGGACATCCCACCCATACGCACAAAACGTTTTGGGAACACATTCATAGTGCGTACAGCTAAGGACTGGAATTCCCTGCCGGAGTCTGTGTTTCCTGATAGCTACAACCTGGGAGTCTTTAAATCAAGAGTGATTAGGTTATTTCTAGGCAAGCGTGCTCCATCTTCGACCACATCCTCGCTTACCATCAGGTGAGATAGTGGTCAAACGCGTGCCTATCAATAGAAAAAAAACACTACCTATAACTACATACATATTCACCCATCAGCGCCGACCGTCAGCCTGCGGCCAGCCTGACAGGAAAACCAGCCTAATGGAGGGCTTTTTTTCCGCTGTCAAGTGAATAGGTGTGAAGTTTCCTTCAAGATGATAACATTAAATATTATACTTTTTTTTTAAAGGATGGGATCACATAAAATGACTCCTTCCGCTCTGGGCAAAGAGGAAGGTAGTGTCTCTTACTGACTAAAACCAATCCGTGTTTCTCAAAAGGCCTTTGCGTTTTAAGGCCACGGTGATTCGTTTGAACAAATCCCGCATCCCTGGCAGGCACGGGCCTGTATACTTAGTTCTACGTTTTTAACAGACTATAAAGGAGAGGAATATGTTTTAAAGTCGACGTGTATATTTTTTGTTTGTTTAACGTAGAAGATCGCCTATCATTTATTTTCTACAAGCTATAAAATCAAATCCCGTAAATGGATTCCAAATTCTTCCATGAAATGACACGCATCGCCGCATCCCACATAATCGAGTAACCAGCACTTAACTTTTTCACTGAAACACATGAATTAAATTGCAATTGATAACTTTTCTACCATTCCTGTCGTTCATGCGTTTAGAATTAGAAACCACAGATTACACACACTACGTACAAGTATTAATAAAATTACGGTTTTTTTTTGTTGATCGTTCGGTCGTTGTTTTATAGAATAGGGAAGATGCAAATACAGAATTTATGAGAAAGTTGTCAGTAAAATGATAAAAAAATATAAAATAAAGGCCATTAAAACGTCTTTATTTTGGTTATCATCGATTTTTAACAAAAATAATGAATTAAAGTAACGTGAAACGGAACGTATTTAAAAACAACAATCAGCGTTTAGTAACGTATCTGCTGTTATGCCAACGAAAAGGCAACCTTATGTCTTTGAGTTGGGACAGTTCTTGACCAGTGATAGACACGAGTGACGTCATCGTCCGTTTTCGCGCGAACCTTTTAACTGTCTGTTTAAAAACACAATTTTGGCAATAAATTAAAGTGTTTTCATTTTTGATTTATGTGGTGGTCTATTCTAGATGGAGTTCTTTAAAATTAAAGCAAAAATGGAAATATTGCATGTTCCCTATTCCGAACATCCGTTAAAACGGAACTCTTAGAGGATAACTCGGATGTCTTTCTGTCCGTCTGTCAGAGCTAATTTTCACCGAATCTACTGAACCGATTCAATCACATATACAATCAACAACAACAAACATATATGACCACTCGTTGCACCCGTGCAACTTCGTCTGCTCCGCTCCTATTGGTCTTAGCGTGATAATAATACAGAATGACTGTTTCATAAAATAACTATTCTATAGGGCTTCATGAACTTAGCTATATTGATGATTAAAATGGTTATAAATCTTTAGACGAATACGCGTTACGGACGCGCATCGTATTTTGTTCAACTTACAGCTTCATACTGACCGGGAAAAAACATAAAAATATTTGAATTTCGCGGGCTACCCTGGCACTTAAAGAAGTCTCAGTAGCAAACCGTGATGTCGGTGATATTCAGGAAATTGAAGAAGTTGGTTGGTTGTTGTTGGTTGGTTGGTTGCTGGTTGGTTGGTGGTTTGATTGTTAGTTGAGTTGTTGTTGTTGTCAAATGTCCGATTTATTTAAGAACTGAATTTTATTTAATGTTTTAATATTGTATAATTTAAAACATTTAGTTCATTTTAGTTTTGTATGTTGATATTTGAATAATATTTTAATAATATAATGTATCCAAAATTTGTACGTCTATTAGGTTAAATATATCCTAACATTAGAATATTATTATTGTACCTTTGTCTTGAAAATAAATATTTTGATTTTTTTGTTTTTGAAGCTTCAGACGGAGTAAAGACAATGAACGTTGATGAAAACTGAAGATATTCATGAAAATACACGTCTGTCACGATAACTATACTGTACGAAAATTATTATCATAATAAGCGATTGTTAGAACCGCTTTGCAGCCTCGTCAAATTTGTTTTTATGACTCTTTAATACATAATTCAATCGATGATACATGGCAATGACTTTCTTTCCGATTAGTAATCCTGAGTGAAAAAACTAGTGGTTTTTTTTTTACTTGTAATGGGTTTGCTCTTAACTCTAGTCTATGTCAGAGATGACAGAGACGAAGTCTAAGACGGAGCGAGCCTACCCAGGAGGAGCCTGTTCACTCTAACTTTGAAGAGATTAGGGTTAAGATACTATACTAGATTATACCAACGGTTTCGCCCCATCATTATCATCTGCCTAGCCTTTTACTTATATTGGGTCGGGTTCCAGTCAAACCGGATTTAGTCTAAGGCCACTCTCTCGAAAAAGCTTAAAAATAGCGTGCAGATGAAGCAGTTTTTCATCCGCATTTAGTGAGAAATTACATCTGAAAGAAAATAGGTAGTAATCTACATGATATTGCACGTAACTTGGTTATGCCAGAATGTATGTATCGGTATCACATAATAGGAAAAAAAATCACCAAATCACCTCCAAATTGTTGAGATGAAACCATTTTACTCCGAGTAATATCTAGTGCTGTGCAATACAAAAGAAAATAACTTTGTTTTGTTACTTTTTAATAATATATGTATTTGTTTTATTATAAAAAAATAAAAACACGGGTAGCGGAGTGGCGCGAAGAGGTGTAGTTAAGCTCCGTTTGTATGGACAAGGTCATTGGCAAATATACAAGCCTTAATACCAGTATTTTACGTGGAGCGGCTGCCTACCAGGTCTCCACAACCCATTCATGGCTTTTCCCCGTGAAAATCGAAAATTATCTCAAGGTAATACCCCCGCGATAATAAGTGTCCTATTTCAGGATTTGGTCTGTGTCATTATCATCTGCCTAGTCTTGCCTTGTGTGTAGGCATCGGTGTGCCAATTTTTTTTTTTTACTGTTGATAGGCATGCGCTTGACCACCATCTCACCTGATGGTAAGCGATGATGTAGTCGAAAATGGAGCACGCTTGCCTAGAAGTAACCTATTCACTTTTGACTTAAATACTCCCAGGTTGTAGCTATCAGGAAACACAGACTCCGGCAGAGAATTCCACTCCTTTCTTTTCTTTCACATCCTAAACCTATACTATTATTATAAATGCGAAAGTAACTTGTAGATGTATAACTTTGTTGCCATCGCGAATATATCCTGGTCCCTGGACGAGGGAGGCACAGGAACGTTGGGATTGACACAAGAAAAAAGATATTTCCAAAAAAAATACCGACTTCCAATCAAAATACTACAAAGTATAATATAAACATAATAAGTCGGTGTTTTTGGTTTCATTTCTTAGTTTTTAAACGACTTCTTTAACATCGACTTCCTAAATTAAGGTTATTTTATACTTTGTAGTATTTTGTTTGGAAGTCGGTTATATGTTTTTGAAAAAAGTTTTTTGTTTTTCACTTTTTAGTAGTGCTACTTGGACGACGTCTTCGTCTACGCTGAAATTGAAATACGCAAAAATGCCCATAACTACTGAACCAAACTGAATCAAATATTTACGGGACCAAATGGCAAGTATACCGCATCGAACTAAAAAAGAATCACAAACCTCGGAGTAATCGGTGAAAATACATAAAAAAGTCCTCCTTTTTTGGAAGTCGGTTAAAAAGAGGCCTATGCACAGCAGTGGGTGAAGTCAGAGTGAGGATGATGATGTAGATGTGGAATAGCTGTATCCAGTGGTTTTGCTCCCGTGGCCATTGGAACCGTACGTTATTCCTGGATAAAGCCTAGGGTATTCAGTGATGTGACGAGTGTGCCTTTCTATTTCTATCAGTAGAATGATTTTCGTTACCGGGTTAGGTAATACTTTCACCTTTTTTTTTAAGGATGTGAAATCATCAAATGACTCCTCCCGCTTTGGTTGGAGCAGGAGCTCTTACTGACTAAAACCCATCCGTGTTCCTCCTCTTTGCGTTCCAGGGCTACGGTACCTCTTTCGAACAGATCCCGCAACCCCAGCAGGCACTGGTCCTAACGGGCCCCGTCTTCTGTGCTGACAGCTCTTTGAGGCGCGCGTGGAACACAGCGCGCCGCCGACCCGGGCCTGATTCTGATAGGACGGCGAGCCACCCAACGCTCGCCGTCCGCAAGCCTGCGCTTACGGCGGCCGGGAATCGTCCTGCGACTCCCGACGCCAATACTTTCACCTTTACGAAATCAATTTTAACATTTTATAACTGTTAAAATAGATTTAAATGGAAAAGACATTTTTACCTAGCAAGAGACTGTAAGGCTGTAGATAATCGTATCCATATTCTACTACTCAAGCTCGATGGCTTGAAGATAAACGGTAAATAGGGAATGTTTGAGCAAACAAGACAAACAGATGCATATAATTAGAAAACTATGTTCTCATGATAGAATTGTATCAACTGATTGGAAAACCCCGGAAAAAAGAACCTGTGTACCGAAATATAAAACCTACTCGTACTTTTCAGGGTTCTCCCCGTCGGTTTTGCATTTACAATAAAAACCACTGCCTAAGTACCTATTGTTTAGTAAAATAAGTAGCTATATTTGCCCGATAACAAATGACTAACACAATAATTATAGTCATTTAATGACATTATTCATAAAACTAATTTGAAATCAGGACAATAAAATTATTCATGAGAACTGTTATGAAAAAATCTGTGTGAGCTATTAATTATCTAATGAATGCATAATTATAAGGAAATAGGGCAGTGTAATTGTGGAACGTGGACTCATGGTTTTATCATTTATTTAGTTAATTATTGTAATTAACAGGAATTTTTCTGAGTATCTAAAAAATAGCTTGCTGATTAGTACGTTTGTTATCATATCACGCATTATCTAATCTATTTAGGTATTATCCTTTTGCCAAATAGTAAGCTGTCATCTACCTTTCAAAAAAATTTGAATATATAGATTAAGATTTTCTTGTATTTGCAAATGCTATATGTAAGAAAAGATGTTCGTCCTTGAAACAAAAATACCAAACACAAGATAAATTTAAAATTTACTTGTTTAGTCCAGTAACTTTATACATCAGAGCTTGCATAAAATTCGGTAGTTCTAGCCGTTGCCTCATGGCAACATCGTGTTTACATTTTAAGTACAAAATGAATATTTCGGATTTTAAGAATAGGGAACATGCAATATTTTCATTTTTGCTTTAATTTTAAAGAACTCCATCTAGAATAGACCACCACATAAATAAGAAATGAAAACGCTTTAATTTATTGCCAAAATTGTGTTTTGAAACCGACAGTTTAAAGGTTCGCGCGAAAACAGACGATGACGTCACTCGTGTCTATCACTGGTCAAGAACTGTCCTAACTCAAAGACATAAGGTTGCCTTTTCGTTGGCATAACAGCAGATACGTCATTAAACGCTGATTGTTGTTTTTAAATACGTTCCGTTTCACGTTACTTTAATTCATTATTTTTGTTAAAAATCGATATTAACCAAAATAAAAACGTTGCAATGGCCTTTATTTTATACTTTTTTATCTGACAAAATTCTCATAAATTCTATATTTGCATCTTCCCTATTCTTCGATAGCCACCTATTTTGTTTGAATTAATATTTTATTACTAAATTCCAAACATCTAAATAACAGAGAGCCCTCTAAGTTCATGTAGTTCGAAAGAATAAATATTTCAGAAATAATCATTCTTTCGGACTACATGAACTTAGAGGGCTATATTGATGATTAAAATGGTTATAATTCTTTAGATAAATACGCGTTACGGTCGCGGAACGCATTTGGTCCACATACAGCTTCACACTGACCGGCAAATTGCAAAAAACATAAAAATATTTGAATTTCGCGGGCTACCCTGGAGCATCCACCTTAAGTCAAATGTCAACTCACCGACAGCTCAGATTAGTGTGATTCTGTAAACAATACATGTTGAAGTGAAAGCTTGAGTGAAGTGATCACGAAGTGAGCTTTCAGTCAAGATGGAATGATAGCTCACTTCGTAATCACTGGGAGAAGTGCCTTCACATCGATATTTTTACATAGATAATGGACTGGCAGCTCAAGGTCACTTAAACTATGTTGTCTACCAACTAACTGTTGTTTCAAAAAACGGAACCGGTTCAACGTCCTTATCGATAGTGCCGTCAGAACCGAACCGGTCGCAAACCGGACTGTCAGGCAGCCCTGTTTTAAAAGCGTGCAGCTGTGTGAAGCAGATTGTAACATAATGTATGGAGCGCAGAGCACAATCGTTGAAGGATGAAGGATCACCTATTACGGCTTAACGATCTAACAATACTGGCTGGATATTGCTTCATTGCTGAACAACTCATATTTTTACTGACTTTCTAATATCAAAAACAGAAATCTATACCTTATACTTCTTATCTACTTATACTAATATATAAAGCTGAAGAGTTTGTTTGTTTGCTTGAACGCGCTAATCTCAGGAAATACTGGTCCGATTTGAAAAATTCTTTAAGTGATAGATAGTCCATTTAGCAAGGAAGGCTACATATCATCACACTAAGACCAAAGGAAGTGGAGCAGATGAAGTTGCGCGGTTCAACTAGTAAAGACATAAAGCTGTCCAGAACCGACTTCTATGATGATCTTTTAGGTACGCTCTCCAGTAATGAAAAACTGTTCATAATTTTTTGTTTTGATATATTTATTGTAAGGTATATTAGGAAAAAGTCAATGTAGGTACTTTATTGCAAGTTGATCTGGTGCCAACCAATGTAGGTATTATGCCACAGACGATAAAAGTATGCAACCGTTTTATACTCTCTACTACTTTCGAATTCTCATACTTCTTATGGCTAGTTCAACAGTTTTATGACGTAAGTATTATATAAGCAATAAACTGTAGCTCACATATCGGCAGTGTAGTTAGATTAGGTACCTGCCCGGGTTTCGGAATTTGTTCGAAAGAGTCACCGCGGCCCTGAAGCGCAAAGGGCATTAGGAGGAACACGAATGGATTTTAGTCAGTACGGGTCTGATACTCCCTTCTGGTCTGCCTAGAGCGGGAGGAGTCATTTGATGATTTTCCATCCTTAAAAAAGGTAGATTAGGTGAAATTTTCATGCCAAATTAAATACAAAATGAATGCAACGGCTGTTCTTATGATTGTAGTTACCTATCTACTAATATTACATAAATTATAGAATTTACCGTTGGGTAAAGTTAGCCTACAGTCTTTCTTAAATTTTTCGCAAAGCGATGATTCAAGTACAATTACAGAGGACCAAAATCCGTAATTCACAAACTTTCTCTTTGCCAACAGTTTTTTTTTTCACTTTTTCTGACATAAAATTACGGGTTTTCCCCAACCATTATGCGCAGAATTAAGATTTAATTAACGTACAGTAGGACCAATTCTGTCAGCTGTCCCTTTCACTTAAATTCTTGAAACATTTCACTCAGAATATCCGGAATATCCGAACTTTAGATAGGTACCAAAATTCTATATTGACGCCAGTCTGACAAGAACAACAAAGCGGGAAACAGATAAACTCTATCTTATCTATGATAAACATCAAAACATCACGTTTATTTAAAGAAACAAAAATGAATAACTTACCATAGTCACTGTCCCATTACTGCCATTCAGAGTTTCATTTGAATTCATGTTTATTGTGAAAACTTCAGTGCTCTGCGTAGGTGATATTTTACTCGCTTTCACACACTCAAGACCACCCATTGTTCATAGAAAAAAAAAACAAAACACAGACTAAAACCGTTACGTCAAAAAAAAAAATACGAACGCGTTTTTATTTTCAAAATATAAACAGCCGATTCTTTTTTCGAATTTTTAAACTTAATTCTCAAGTGTTCGAAGTTGAGATATCGCGTCGACTGGCTGTCAGTGGCGTGCGCGCACCGGTGTACGTCCGTACACTGATATATCGCAACTGGATGCCTTGTGAGCGTAGGTGGCGTTCTTAAGGAAAGGTCAATCGGTAGACCAGTCTAGAGTAAGATGCGAACTAGATCATGAGAGTTCCTTTGATTTTTCGTAGGATTTCCAATAGTTTAATCATTAGTACATTGACTTATCGATTGTTTTTATTTTTCTTAGAATAGAATAGAATACTCTTTATTATGTACACCATATAAGTTTGTTTGTTTGTTGTTGTGTTTGTTTTTTTATCGACAAGATCTTTATGTGAGTATATTTTGTCTGACTTATTGTCACGATCGCGTTAACAAAATGTTTGTTTATTTAATGAAGAAGCTTAATTGTTAAGGTGAGTTAAAACATAGGCTTCTAATAAATAACCAGCCGAAATAAGACTTTTCACAGAAACCGAAATCACAACTAATTCTTAGATCAAGTATCCACTGTACTCAAATTTTACTGAACAAACTAGTTAGTTTGAGTATAAGTACCTTATTTACTATTGAACCTAAAAACATACCGATATGTATATCACGTGTCTCGATAAGACCTACCTATTTGTTTTATCCAATTTTGAGTGGTATTTAAATCTATGACATGTTATTGACATTGACAGTTGCATTAAGGTACTTTTATCTACTTCAAATACCTGTCACTGTTATATTATCACATCTAGCTGCATTACAATCAGTGAAACAAACACAATATCACCGATATGAATCATTCACGTGAGCATGTAGAATACTAATACGTACTAACGACGATGTTATGTCAATTTGTGGGTCATTCTGTGAATGTATGTATGTAGTATTGCATGGAACAGTTCCGGCTTTTAAGGTTGCCATCAGTGCTCATATATCGAGCATTGTACTTACTGTATTAATTCACGTGGCGTACTATATTAAAAAGCTCTTCTGATTTTGGATTAAAATAAATCCAATGAACCCCTGTGACGCAGTTTACCTACTAAAACAGTTAGGCTACCGTTTCATTGAAATCGTATCAAAAATTAGCTCGCTATCATCTTTTTGAACTTGGAACAAGAATGTGAATGACACCAACAACAAAAACAACTCAACTCAATCAACTTTCAATTCAAATATTTTTTACGTTCCACTGAACTGTCAAAATAGTATTTGAAAAAAATAAATAAACGAAGTTTACCCTAGCTATATGAAATCACTGGGCCAATTCTAAGCAACAACGTTCGCATTTGCATTACGTTCGCAAACTGTCAATCAAAAAAGCCACAATTCCTACACATTATGAGAGATTTCGACTGGCATGCGAATGCGAACGTTGCTTAAGGTGAATGCTCCAGGGTAGCCCGCGAAATTCAAATATTTTTATGTTTTTTGCAATTTGCCGGTCAGTGTGAAGCTGTATGTGGACCAAATGCGATCCGCGACCGTAACGCGTATATTATTTCTGAAATATTCATTCTTTCGAACTACATGAACTTAGAGGGCTATATTGATGATTAAAATGGTTATAATTCTTTAGATAAATACGCGTTACGGTCGCGGATCGCATTTGGTCCACATACAGCTTCACACTGACCGGCAAATTGCAAAAAACATAAAAATATTTGAATTTCGCGGGCTACCCTGGAGCATCCACCTTAAAAAATAGTACAAATTGGAACTCAGATATACTCTACTAGCTGTCCCGCGCAACATTGTCTGCATCACTTTTTTCATTAATGCTCCGCTCCGCTACTGTTGGTCGAAGCGTGATGTTAAATACTTAGCCTTCCTCCATAAATGGGCTATCCAACACTAAAATATTTTTTCAATTAGAACTAATAGTTCCTGAGATAAGCGCGTTCAACCAAACAAACATTCAAACACTCTTCAGCTTTATAATATAATTAGCTGACTCGGCAAACATTGTTTTGCCAAATTAAAAAAATACCTACCACAAAATACCTACACTAGTACACACAAAATTTCATGAAAATCGGTCGAACCGTTTCGAAGGAGTTCGGTAAAAACATAAACACCGTGACACGAGATTTTAATAAATTAGAAGATTATAGTTAGTATATATTCCTTACACTACCCGATTCTTATATCACCATCCAAAATTTTCTCAGGCATTGGGTATTAATTACAGACGCGGAAGCTGCTGCTTTTTTTTCTTATTGACAACCCTACTTCCAAGATACCAGTTCTTGCATAAGAGTGCCATACATAAGTGATAGTTTGGTTATCAAAGAGTTGAATGGCGATACTTCCGCTCTTTTTCTCAATGGTGCGTGATCTTTAACCTGTGAGTCGTTGCGCGTCCTATCTCAATTAGATGGGTCAGACATATGCTCTATTAAATAAATGTAACAATAGCTACTCAGCTGAATTTTATTTCATTGGGTCGTTTGGTGAGTCTTGCTTTACAATTGGTTTTTTTTTTTGTATGAAACAATAGGTATTTTTTCTATGAAACAGCAAATCAATTTTTCGAGGGGTTCTGTAGAAATAAGCAGTTCCTTTGTACTAATTATATCCTACTTTTTCTCTCTTTCCATAAATCAATTATTAATTATTTTTTTGGTCAAAGGACCAAAAAAATGAAATGAAATGATCCACCAATGAAATTCTATTTTTTTATTTCTCACAGGTGCCTAAAACTCCAGAGGTACCTGATAGAAAAAACCAGTGTAAAACCGTGTAAAACCAGTTTTAGGCAGGAACCTGCTACTTGAGCAAAAAAATACCAGTAGCTATAGTAGAAATGACTGGTACCTATGTACGATTATAAAATTATAACGTTAATTTAATTTTAATAGAATTTAATGAATACTTTCAAACAATTTCAGAAACCAAAATAATTTCAATGCTCACTTTCTTTTTTTTTGCTGAATGCGATATAACTGCACTTTATATTCTCATAAAACGACATTCAATTCGGGTGTTTTCGCATTCGCATTTCGAATCGCGCATTGTGTATTCACTTGTTTCGCACGTAACCGGCGCCAGCGCACATTCCTTCCATATTTAAATTATTCATTGGTGGTTTCGCGGTTACCTCCTGCGTTTACGCAACGAATAACACTTCTACTGAAGACATCTTTAACCTTTGTCCTGAGCAGCTCGTGGCTAAATGATGGCAGCCACACGAGTAGGTATCCAAGGTTAAGAAACCTTGAAAATCCTGCCAAAGTCGGCCGTAAGATGGGTGACCATCTATTTTAGGTTAGTAGTTGTTTGTAGGGTTTTAGGTTAGGTTTTGGTTTGAAAATTTCAATTTTTAAATTTTATTTATTGTTTATATTTTTTTAAATATGATCTGAAAGGATTGAAATAAATGATTATTTTATTTAATTACGTACCTCGATGCCTTGAAAAGAACATTTAGGCCTTGTTCCCGGTTCTCATTCATAGATCCAGAAAATCTGACACCAGTCATGGCCAATACGTACCGTGTTACTGGTTTATGAAGGTCGGATATGCAGTCGCTCCGTGTACTAGTACTAAAAACTGGTATTCAGCAGCATTCGGTTAGGCTGGATGCCAACCCTAACATAGTTCAGAAAAGGCTAGGACGAGTGGTTGGAAGACATATTTGACCAACTATGGACAGTGTAGAACTACTTATCATAACAAACTGTACAGTGTGATTTCAGTGAAAGTTTCAGTGAAAATTCATTGTCAGGTCACTGGGATGACTTGCGACCCATGGATGCTCCTCAAGTTGAAAGAGAAAATCTACAAGTCCGTGATAAGACCTGTCGTAATGTATGGATCAAAATGTTGGACTGTGAAAAATACGGATGAAAATAGATTGCATGTAGCGGAGATGAGAATGTTGAGATGGATGTGTGGAGTAACGAGAATGGATAATGTGAGAAATGAGTACATTAGAGGTTGTTTAAAAGTGGCGCCAGTGACGGAAAAGTTAAAAGGGTATCGCGTGTCTTGGTATGGTCATGTGAAGAGGAGGGATGAAACACATGCAAGTAAAAGAGTCATCATAATCTGCCTAGCCTTTTCCCAACTATATTGGGGTCGGCTTCCAGTCAAACCGGATTCAGCTGAATACCAGTGCTTTACGTGGAGCGGCTGCCTACCAGACCTCCACAACCCATTAACTGGGTAACACTGTACTTCTTGGCAAGACTGGAGACAGATTTACTGGCTTCTGACAATCCGTAACGACTGCCAAAGATCTACAAATGACAGCCGGGACCAACGGCTTAACGTGCTTTCCGAGGCACGGAGGAAACTCGGTATATTAAGATGGTCACCCATCCACAGATCAACCTTGGCAAGCGTTGCTTAACCTTAAAGATCGACCCGTGCGGCTATTATTATTTAGCCACGAGATCCTCCTGTAATAAGTAAAAATTAATTACTTTTTTATGTAAGTAAAAGAGTAATTAATAAAATGTGGATGGATGGAGAGGGAGAGGAAGGCCAAAAAGAAAAGATGGATGGATTGTGTGAGGAGCGATATGAAAGAAAAGGGACTTAATAATAATAATAATTCTTTATTTTTAGACAACAATTATCCAGCGTGTTAGTAAATAATAATATAAATTATTACTAGTGTTAGTGTGATGGCAGAGAGGGCAGAGTGGAAGAAAAACACGTGTTGCGCCGACCTCAAGTAACATGGGGTAAGGGCAGGAAGATGAAGATTTGAAATTCATTGTCAATCTACAAGGTGGTGAAACTACTTTTAAATATGAATAACTTAACTTAAATATTTGTTAAAAAAAATGTTGTTCAGTTAAAATTATTACTGATTTTTCCGCGATTTTTAGCTTGTAGTAATTATAGCCCATTTACTCACAGTACCTTCGTGTGATTTGTCTGGTATGTTCTGACTTATAATAAAATAAATAACTAAAGCCAGATAAATCACTACTAATGTACATAATAATACAATTTATGTGGGCTTAATATTATTTACATAAACACATTTTGTGTCAATATTTTCAGAAGAGTGAATCATTAAGGATACAGACAACATAGTCAAACAGTTCAAAGGCTACCGACTATTAATATTATTCACTAAGTTCTGCCAGCGGCTTCGCCCGCGTAATCCCTAGGGAACATACGGAATATATATCACCTACGTGTTATTCCAGACTATAATCTGATTTCATGAAGATCCTTTCAGGCGTTCTGACGTGAGAGAGTAACAAACATCCATCCATCCATACTCACAAACTGTTTCATTTATATTAGTAGGTGTATTAATTTCTTGAACATTAGTGTTCATAATAATCATAATTATAATAAGCGTTAATCTTTTTCTTCTTCTTCCACCTGGCGTTAATCCCGGCTATTGCCAGGGTCCGCCTTCCTACTTAGTTTTCTCCACTTTGCTCGATCTTGAACATCCTTCTCAGTCAGGCCATTGGCTCTCATGTCGGATTTGACGACGTCCAGTCAGCGCTTGCGAGGGCGAACACGGGACCTAGCCCCAAGAACAGCCATATTCATGCATCTCCGACTAACGTACTCCATAGGGCGGCGCATGATGTGGCCATACCATCGCAGACGACACTCTTGCAGTTTTTCCCCCACGTCACGGACACCAAGACTACCTCGGATGTAAGAGTTGCGTATGCGATCGGATCGCGTTACGCCAATAATAAGCGTTAATACTGTTTATTATTTTGTTCTTGGGCAAATATAAGATTGGGAGTAAGGTGTGGCTGCAGGGCGGTAAACATTTTCTATCAGACTTATTCATTAAAAAATGCATGTCTTTTCAGCTTTGACGATGCACAAATGTTTATTAAACAGGTTACATGAATTTCTGAAAAAAAAATTCGGTCCTTAAAGCCAGGGAGGGGCATAAAATACATTATACAAACTTTTTCTTGCAGATAATCAAATTCATAATGACTATAAACAAAATGGAGTGAAGAATTGAAGAAACAAGAATGTCGCGGGCAGATGGATGCAAGACGCACAGAACCGGTTGTAGTGGCGACACGCGCGGAGAAGTCTATGTTCAGCAATGAACGTCTTTCGGCTGAAATGATGATGATCATAAAGATGATGAAATAATGAGATGACTAACTGATAGAACTAAAACAAATGAACCGACCGTTCATAATGACAGCACTGAATTATTTTGTGATGACTATGCACAGCGTTAAAAGAGAGAATAAAACTGGAATAACTAGAATCAGCGACATAAGATACTGTAGAAAAAAAACTAATATGGATGGAGAGTGGAGATGGGCAGGCCATATGATGAGGAGCAAGAAATAGAAATGGACAAAGGAAGTAACTGAATGGTGTCCAAGGCTAATTTAAAGAAAGAGAGGCAGCGTATGACATGGGAAGACGATATCCAGCGAGTAGCTAATGTTACTAGGAGTAGGATTACAAAAATAAGTTCTCGCGATCCCCGGCGTAGGTGAGAGATGGCACACCGGGGTGGTTTTAGTCCGTAAGAGTCTGACAGACTCCTCCGCCCGCACCAGGGCTGAGGACATCCATGAGGATTTCCAACCGTTAAAAAAAAATGGATTACTCATGACAGAAGAATGTGGCAAGCTCTAGGGGAGGTCTTTGCGCAAACGCAAGACAATTCTAAAACCAGCGTCAATTAAGTAATTATTCTTAAGTTAATAATTAAGTTAAATACCTTCTGTTATACGATTATTAGTAATAGTCAATTTATAATGGCTATAATAATTAAAAGCATTTAGCAATACTTTCTCGGAAAAGCTAACGTCCGATAAAAACCAGCAAAGAAGCAGCATACACACACACTTGAAGAAATCAAACAAGAAAAAGTAAAGCAATATTTGCAAAGAACAGGTATGCAATATGTACTTAAAATAATCTGTTTGAACTCCGGTCCGAAGGCATTCGCGAGTACAGCCAACATTCCCAAGAAGTTATGGTGAGGGGTGACTCATACTACCTATACAAGTATACACACATAATACATATAACTTTCGTGGTGACGCATACAAATTATATAGACATACTAAAGCCGAAGCGTGCGCTCGCGCCGAAGATGAGTCACCGTACTACTGGCGCTTAGGATACTCGCCAGTCGGGAGTATAGTAAATGAGTTCTGAGAATTGCTGAGGTGAGTTGGGTACATTCTTGGTGCAGAAAAGTGGGTCATCCATTCATACTATGTGTTATTTTTTTTATTTGTGATGGGTTGCTCTTGACTCTAGTCTAGGTCAGAGATGACAGAGACAAAGTCTATGATAGAGCGAGCTGACCCAGAAGAAGCCTGTTCACTCTAACTTTGAAGAGGTTAGGGTTGTAAGCGTTCGGAAACACAGACACAAGCAGAGTTCCACTCCTTTGCTGTGCGCATTATAAACAACGTTTGGAAACGCTTAGTGCGAATTGGTGGAATAGTGACAAAGTAGTTGTGGTAAGTTGCATTGCGTCTGGATGTCCGATAGTAGAAGGGGACTGGTAGGATGAGGTCATGGAGGGCTAGAGAAGACAAACGAGAGTCATTTATTAAACAAAGCCGAGAACGATGCGTGCAGGAATACGGGGACATTTATAAACTATAACATATCATAACACTGGAATGGACAGTCATCTGTGTAGATATTTTACTGCACGAATTTGCTACAATAACGTTTCAAGAGGGGAATACTCTTGACGTACTCGCAAGTAAGTGCGTCTGTCTGCGTTGACGGCCACGCACTGAATAGACACAGCATATAGTCAAGCAAGCAGCATGCAGTGAAGCAAGTCAGACTTGTAAACTCTCTGGTTTAGTCCGCTAGTTCGGGATTACGCTTGGCGTACTCGCAAGCAAGTGCGTCTGTCTGCGTCGACGGTCACACTTTGAATAGACGTACTTAAGATAGTCAGGTTTCAGATATGTGCGGGAGCAAGTCCGACTTGTGACATGATTTGGGATGAGTATTAGTATATACTCATCCCGAATCATGTAACATGTGTTATTATATATAGTCATTAGTAGTCATATCTTACGTTAGTATAAACGGTCAGAAGCAGGTATGATTTTGGAACGAAGGCGAGAACCCTCCGCGGTGCACGCTATTCACGGCCACGCAGTGTATTTTAACTGCGTGGCTCATTTGTTTGACAACGTGGGTCCACCGTGTGTGTACCGCGTGCAAAGCGTGTATGGCGTTGACACTGCTACATGGGCGCCATATTCGAGCAAGCCACCATATCCCAAAAATAACATAACTTTCCTTACGGTATAACCAGTAGCGTAGCGAGGGGGTTTTTGTTTATTTATACAGAAAAACTCAGGAAGTCGGAAAGTGTAAAATGCAAGACGGAGCGAAGCGAGCTCACAAATTTTTGCACCCTACTTCCGACAGGTTTCATTGCGTCAAACGTTGAGGGGTGCCACCCGATATTGACAAAAACCAGTCAACGAGTGGTCGGATGTCACCACTTAGCGGGCGACGTAATGAAACCAGTCCGTGGTGGGGTGTACAAAATTTCGAGTTCGCTTCGCTTGCTCTTTTATTCTGCTCTCTTCTACGTCTTAAGCTTACTTGCGTTACTCAACAGAATTAATAATAATAATGATGAAAACTGTAAGTATGATGTGAGAACATTCCTGAAAATAAAACCAGAAGCGCAAATGGCAAATTTCCTCCCTTCCGAAAAATGGCTTGCGATCACCGTCACAAGAACGAAAGGCCAAAGGCGCAGCTCATAATTATTTGGGGGAAGCTTCATTTGTGGGCTTCATTATCCGCCCCGGGTATCACCCATGCCAGCGCTGGTAGCGCAAGGTTAAACACTACTGGGTATAACCTTGACGCACAAAGGACAATATAATAATATCCTTTATACATCAAGAAAATACAGTACTTAAGGAAAGTTGGAATCTCTGACATGCAGTCGGAAACAATAAAATTGTCGTGTTAAATAAAATTCTATACGGCTATTTTAGGAGAGAAGATGGTTGCTTTATGTAAACGTAATATTTTGGTATAATCTGTACTTTCCTAATATTTCAGGGAAAAAATATTTAAAAAAACGGCCAGCTAAGGAGTGGAATTCTCTGCCATAATCTGTTTTTCCTGTTGGATAAAACCTGGGGTATTTAAGTCAAGATTAGAAGAGTAGGAAACGAATAAAACGATTAGGGGAATACCCTATTACTAAGCCTCCACTGTCCGTCCGTCCGTCCGTCTGTCCTTCTGTCTGATAGCGGGCTGTATCTCAAGAATCGTAATAGGTAGACAGTTGAAATTTTTACAGATTGTATATATCTATTGCCGCTTTAATAATAATAATAATAATTTATTTCAGATTTCTCCATATAAATTGTTAGTAACACGAAAATACTTAGAAACTAATGTTAGTAAACAAAACAAATGGAGTATGACAAAAAAAATATAATACAGATTTTGGGAGAATCCGACACCAGAACGCATACAACATGCTATTTTACTGCGTGCAGTCGTATCCAGCGCTCAAGCATCGGACAATCCCACCTGTTCGTCAATACGCTCAAGATGCTGTTGGAACTAGCTCGCACGCGAGTCAGGGTCGAGGTGCAACGTTTACGCATGATTGTCGCAAAACTGTCGACGTTGGCCTCGGCAAACATGCCGGAGGCACTGCAATACCGCGGCAGTCCCATCAGCATCCTAAACGCATTATTGTACTGCACCCGCAGGTCACTGTATGCCCTCTGCAAATAGCCAACCCACAGGCTGCACGTGTAAAAGGATTGACAGTATGCCTTAAAAAGCGTTACCTTTACTTGTGTTGTACAGCGTGTAAACCTGCGAGCCAGCATATTACATCGAACAGACAACGACCTGCGCTCTCTCTCAATGTCAGTACTGTCCTTTAAATCCTCAGTGACCCAATGACCTAAATACTTAAATTTATTAACCCTTTTTAAAGGGGTACCATTTAAGACTATATCAGGTACATTTTCATAGTGCTTGGTACCTGATTTAAATATCATAAGCTCAGATTTGATTGAGTTGTATTTTAGGCCATGAGTGTTAGCATAAGCCTCACAAATCTTTATGAGCTCCCTCAACGCATAGATCGAGGGACTCAGCAGCACCATATCGTCAGCATAGCTTATATTGTTTATACAGACACTATCTATATGACATCCGATTCTGGTGCTTCTGAGCTCCTCGATCAGCTCATTTATATAAAAGTTAAAAAGAAGAGGGGAAGAGAGTCCCCCTTGCCTCACTCCGCACTCCAGCTTGTACTCATCTGAAAAAGTACCAGCCCATCTCACCTGATTTTTCTGTGTACTATACCAATACCTCAGTACAGAAACGATCTCCCTAGGGACACTGGTATTCTGTATCTTGTCCCACAGCTTGTCGTAAGACACTAGGTCAAAAGCTTTTGACAAGTCTAAAAAGCAGGCATAGACAGGAGTTTTTCTAGCTGTATAGTAATTGAACAACAAATAATAAAAATTAAGCTGTGTGTTACGGAACCCTTCGTGTGCTAGTCCGACTCGCAGTCGATCTACACTTACCTAAACGGCACTATATCCTACATCGACGAGTGAAAAAAGCTTAGCATCTCTCACTAATGTATTCGAAAATCACTACCTTTCTGTTTGATCGTTATCACTCGATTGCTATGCATTTTATTTATTTGTATCATAATTATAATTGTATATATTTATCTATTATGTATTTATTTATATAATTCGTACACCTAAGACTACCTGCAGTACTGTATTTCCGTTATCGTTAAAATCCATCCAAAGGTTGTCTTGAAAAGATCGCTTTTAGCGATAAGGCCGCCCATTGTGTCATCCTATGTAATGTTTTCTTCTTCTATCTTTTCTGTAACTTATATGGTGTATATAATAAAGAGTATTCTATTCTATTCTATTCTATTCGTAGGCATAGGTTTGCTCTTGACTCTAGTCTATGTCAGAGATGACAGAGACAAAGTCTACGATGGAGCGAACCTACCCAGAAGGAACCTGTTCACTCTTACTTTGAAGAGATTAGGGTTGTAAGCTTTTGGAAACACAGACGCAGGCAGAGAGTTCCACATACATTTCATTATTGAAATAACCGGATGACATCACAGACTTGCAGCAGAAGCTGAACGGCCTACTTGATTCTTTTTTACATATCGGTCATCTGATGAACTTTGATAATACTCACCTGAGTTTTGTTGTATTTTATTCAACTTAAAGTTCCACATTTCAAGAATACGAACCAGAGGCTTTGAAACTGCAAGCATCGTTAATGTAGTCCGGTCAATTTAGACATCCGAGGGTACAAAAAATCGCATCTAGCTTAAAGTTGGTAGTATTGTTCAAAACACAATCATAAATGAAACCTAAAAAGTTCTCATCGATCCGATACCTGGAAGAAAAATGACTCGGTGTCAAAGGTTACAAAAACGGGTTTTTCGCGAATTTCAGCAAAACTGTAAGTTTTATCCATAAAATTAGTTCAGACAAAAATGGTAGATCAGGTAATTATGTATAGTAAATGGCTAAATACTTTTTCCTAAGAGCCACCGTTTCTGAGATAAATCTATTAAAAAGTTGGAAGAGTTGTAATCGTCATAATATGCACACGTTTCCACATTGAACGACCACTCAGGTCCAAAAAAGCTGAGAATCTACACTGACGGATCAAAGACATGCACCGGAACCAGATCGCTAGGTAAAATCAACACTTTCTACCAGGCGGAATGCGTGAGCTTTATCCTGCCATAAAAGCCAGGATATGCCATTGGCATCCTCTCCGACAGCGTCTCAGTCCTTCAAACCCTAAGGAAGCATCACACCACCTCGAAACTCATACAAGAATGCCACAATGCACTAGAACGCATCACGGTGACCAACCGCAACACTATGACGCTGCAGTGGATAAAAGGACACAGCGAATCACTAGGAAATGACGCGGCCGATGAGCTGGTCAGGAGGGGATCTGATACTGTGGCTGTTGGACCTGAACCCGTAGTACCACTCCCCTTCGTCCAGCTGCGGACATGGCTAAAAGAACACACCCACAAACAAGCGGAGCGATGGTGGGCCTTGGAACCAGGCTGCAGGCAGTTAAGAGAGGCTATGCCATCCCTAAACAGGAAACTGACCAGGCGCCTCTTGCGACAGGATAGGGGCAGCCTGCGGACGGTGACGGGGACCATCACCGCGCACTGCTCATTGAACAAATACTTACACACGATAGGTATTACGGACTTGTCCTTTATGCAGAACATGCATGAAAGAAGAGAAAACGGTATCGCACGTACTCCTTGAGTGCACAGGCGTTACCAAAATACGGAGTCAAACAATAGGGTCACAGTACTCGCTTGCAGATGTTTTGAACACACCGGGAAAACTAATCTGTTTCGGGAGGTTGGCTGGTTGGAGTAACGGCTGCCTTGGCTCAAGGACAATGGTCCAACATCAAGACTAAGTGCGGAAACCAAATCCTAATAGATAGATAGATAACGTTTTGCTGGAAATCGCAAAACCCCAAGTAATTTTTTTTTCAGGTATCCGATCGATGAGTACTTTTTAGATTTCATTTATGATAGTGTTTTGAACAATCCTTCCAATTTTGAGCTGGGTGCGAATTATTATAACTTCACACCTATTTTTTGGTCTAATTTGACCGGACTCATTCCTATTGATTGATTGATTTTTTAAATTAATATTTTAATTCTGTACCGCAATAACATTTTATCAAATAATATGTTTACATCAAAACATCTAAATAAATACGTCAATGTCCAATATAATTACGAATAAGTTTATTTGGGGAATTTCCGGGACTAGTAACTATTCATTTACTCTTCATTTCTTTTTAAGTAGGTTTTGAACCCACTGTCCTCATTTCACTCTTTATGGCAATGAGTTTATTTTTTTTAATCATTCTCACTTCCTTCTTAACCCACTTCTAAAATTCACGCAGATGAAGCCGCGGGCAGAAAGCAGTTTCTAAACTCAATATTTTTCGTAAGCTAGCAAGTTTGATTACTTGACATCTTTGACGTGTTTGAAAGCATGAAATAAATAAATTTATTTTAGCCTGTTTCTTGAGATAAAATGTGAGATAAAAAACAGGCACTCCACTCTAGAAAAAAAAATCTTTTGCTATATTACTTTACGTGAGGAAAAAATAATGTTTGTGGATGAACAGAAGTGAAAGTGATGGTTTTATCATGATTTGCCGGTGTTATTAGCCACTATTAATTTCCCGTGATATGAATCTCTTGTTGCGTTTAGGTATGTTCCCAAATGATGTGCTTTAGGCACTTTTAGTCTTTTATTTTATAACTTCTTTATGAATAATTTCAATGTTGGTACAAATATAAAATGACTAAGGACCAAGGACACAGAAATACATACACCTCACACGGTGGAAATAATTTTATATCACTAATTATAACAAGTAATAACTTTAAGCTGCTGATCTATGTAAAATATTGTTTAAAAAAAAATACGAAAATCTTACAGCTCTGATCTGCAAAAATACTGACATAGGTATTACCTCGACAAGGCCCACGGACTTGCCACGGACCATCTGAATAGATAGTGATGTAAGCAGTTTTTATAACATCAATCGAGTGCATTATGTTATGAAAATGAAAGTGGCAAAAAGTCAGATCGAACTTTGTAATTATTTTTCTACGGAGAATTTAGGTAGATCATATAGTCGAGAAACATAAACCAAAATATCAAATCATTATTACAGGTACTTCACGAGAAAAACAATTCTCAAAACGGCCTTATAATTCGTTTATTTCCTTAACAATCACGCGACAATGTAAAGTGACAATATATCTACTAATCTGATAGTGATAATATTTAAATAAACATTGACACCTGCATTTTGTTTATCTTCAGCAGGTCTTTGAATCGAAATGATAACACTAAAGCAAATCACCTACGTCAATTAGGTAGGGGGAAACGATTATCATAAGTATAAATCTTTTCTTCCTATTTATCGAATAGTTATTTATAGATACGATTATAGCTTTTGCCGCAGTGAAAATATTAGCCAATCACTAAGATACCTGAGAGTAGCTAATTTTAAAATGAGAATCACGTTTAAACGGCTAGTCGTAATTTTCACACTGGTGTTCTTTTTTTCAGATAGTGTACTCGTAAATTCCATTAAAATACATACGCCTTTTTTGGTCCGATTGTCGTTTTTATATCCGTGTTAGAAATATACTTAAAAATTAATTATACTATGTTGAACAAATAAAACTCAAAAAAACATCAACATTTTCATATATCAAATTAGTCTCATGTACCTAACAATTTTTTTTTTTTTTTAAATTGCGACTAGCCGGTTAGAAGTGATTCTCATTTTAAAATCAACTACTGAGCCGTATCTGCGCCTTAATGAATACTCATGACTCAACCAAAGAGTAATACCATAGTATAATACAGTTAATACCAAGCCTCTTATCCCCAAAAGGTTAAGTAGTAATAATAATAATACATTCAGTCAAAAAAGTATCGGGAATGCATGATTTGTTTATGGTTCCAAATTCAAATTTTTATTTTTTTGTAGTTGTTAGATGGGCACAACTGTTTTCCATTTTGGCGCGGAGTTTGAGTTGCATCTGTTATTTATATTAAATACAGTGCTGGTTTTAGTAATATCATATATAGTGTGTATTGCGAATTTCATAATGGACAAAAATATCGAACAAAGAGTTTGTCTTAAATTTTGCATCGCCAATGGAATTTCGTGTTCGGAGTCACTGAAAATGTTACAGAAGGCTTACGGTGAATCGACTTTATCAAAAACTCGTGCTTATGAGTGGTTCAAAGCGTTCAAAAGCGGTCGAGGTGTGATGGAAGATTTGCCACGCTCTGGTAGGCCGTCAACGTCTGCAACTGAAGTTAACATCGCAAAAGTGAAGGAAATAGTGACTGAAAATCCCCATTCAACTCTGAGAGAGATAGCCGCCGAACTTTCTGTATCTCACGAGTCGATCCGTACCATTTTAACTAATCATTTGGGTATGAAACATGTTGCTGCTCGGCTAGTCCCATAAGATCTGAATTTTCTCCAAAAACTCAATCGCATGAAAGTCGCTGAGGACATGCTAGAACGAGTCAGTTCGGACCCAACATTCATAAAAAGCATTGTTACTGGTGACGAGACGTGGGTTTACGAGTTTGACATGCAAACTAGTCAACAAGCTTCGGAGTGGCGCCTTCCAACTGAACCGAAACCGAAAAAACCACGCCAAAGTCGATCAAAAGTCAAAGTCATGTTGACTGTTTTCTTTGACTATCACGGTGTTGTGCACTCTGAATTCTTACCGGAAGGTCTAACGGTAAATAAAGAATATTATTTGAGCGTTATGCGGCGTTTAAAAGAGCAAATTCGACGAAAAAGGCCAGATTTGTGGAAAGAAAATTCTTGGATTTTGCACCACGACAATGCGCCTTCGCACAAGGCTGTCATTGTGAACGAATTTTTAACCAAACACTCAACAAATACCATCCAGCAACCACCATATTCACCAGATATGGCTCCTGCTGACTTTTTTCTTTTTCCTAAACTCAAATTACCACTTCGTGGCACCCGTTTTCAATCGATAGAAGACATAAAGGAGAATTCGCGGCGAGAACTGAACTCAATTCCGGAAGCAGCGTTTAAAAAATGTTTTGATGAATAGATTATTCGTTGGCGCAAGTGTATCGTTTCTAAAGGAGCATACTTTGAAGGTGATAAAATAAATTTGGATGAATAACAGACATTTTGTGTATTATTGATCTTTTCCCGGTACTTTCTTGACAGAGTAGTATATAATTTATTTCTCACCACAATATAGGTACATTAGAGAGGTACCTCTTATCAATATTAAATACGTAACAGCAATAATATACTGTAGGAGACTGGTGCCTAAGCTAAACTTGAGGTCTGTATTTCAGGACACCAGGATAGTAGCAGCAGTGGTGTAAGTACCTAAATATGTATACATCAAAATTTCGTAGGGACCCTTGAAACAGTGGCCGAGACTATTGCTTTGCTGTCATTTGAGCATAAAGCTGACTGTCCAGTAGAGCAGAGAGGAGAGGAGCGGGGAAATATTAACCATGGAATGGCATAAAAATCTCCGCTGCGCGTCAGTCACTGAGATTTCATGAAATTCCATTGGTCAGTATTTCTCCACTCCTCTCATCTCTGCTTCAATAGACAGTCAGCCTAAGAGTGTCAAGTATATATTTTTTTAAATTATTTATTTATATATTTAATACCAATAATAATAGCCCTGTTCCCGATACCGGTGGGCTACTATTTATTATATTTTTAAATGTTTTTATAAATCTTTTTTTCAAATATTAAAAAATGTAATTTGTAGGTTAATTTATTGAATAAAGGAAATAATAATAATGCTTTATTTCAGACCAAGTCCATAATGAGAGCATTTTACTTATTTAATAAAAAGGACATTGCTCGTCGTATTTATAACGAAGTCCGAGTGCGATAGTCAGTAACTGCCTTAGGTATTTATGTATTTACGTAGTTGCTAACGTATTGTGTAAAACGTTAACCGAGGAAATAAATTCCTACTGAACCATATCAGAGGACCTGGTAACATTGACCACTAATTATTATGACGTACGATGCCCATATTACGCGTTTTCCGCTGTACGAGTATATTCGATATTATAAGTTATCATCTGCCTAGACTTTTCTCAAATATATTGGGGTCGGCTTCCAGTCAAGCCGGATTTAGATGAATACCAGTATTTTATGAGGAGCGGCTGCCTACCAGACCTCCACAACCCAGTAACTGGGTAACACGGTACTCCATGGCAAGACTGGAGTCAGAGTTACTGCCTTCTGACTATTCGTAACGACTGCCAATTAAAGATCTACAAATGACAGCCGGGACCAACGGCTTAACGTGCTTTCCGAGGCACGGAGGAAACTCGGTATGTTAAAATGGTCACCCATCCACAGACCAACCTTGGCAAGCGTTGCTTAACCTTGAACATCGACACGTGCGGCTGTTATTATCTAGTCACGAGCTCCTCATATTAGATATTATAAGTATTTTTTCTATATATGACTGGATAAAGATGACAATGACATAATCAAAGGGCAATACAAATAGGTGAATATGAATATTAATATTGAGCTAATGGAATTATTTCATGATCGAATCTGGAATGATGATATACGCAAGAGAGTCAAGGTCATAGCCCGAAGGATCGCCAAACTAAAGTGGTAGTGGGCAGGGCACGTTGCTCGCAGAACAGATGGTCGATGGGGCCGAAAAGTTCTGGAGTGGCGACCGCGTACCGGAAGGCGCAACGTTGGAAGAACTCCCACAAGGTGGACCGATGGCCTGGTGAAAGTCGCGGGTAGCCGATGGATGCGAGACGCGCAGGACCGGTCGTTATGGCGATGCTTGGGGCAGGCCTATGTCCAGTAGTGGACGTCTTTCGGCTGATATGATGATGATGATGGAAAACGCATCAAACTGGCCTAACAGTGATTAGATAGGTTAGTGGTAACTGTACCGGACGGGCGTGATCGACTGGAACGGGGTTGTGATGGGGTAGGTCTATCCTTTTTCTTCTCCTCCGAAGTGAACTGTGACCGACCGACGACGTCCAGCCGCGCTGACGTCCTGTACCGAAAACTAAGGTTCTCCGCACCACACGTACAACGTTCTTCTATCTTGCCAAATACTTGCTGTCTTCGGGGTAGATTGGGGTGCAGGGTGAATGCTTACCAGGGTTAAATAATAGGCAGGAATTTGAGGACACTGCAGCTAATGGTTTAAGGGCAAAGTCGCGAGTACTGTGATTCTATTTATAGATTCTAGGGTTTCTTCTGCCGGTGACTACGAATTGGCTATTTTTTACCATTTACTAAGGTACGAGGTTACTTTACCGTAACGAGGCCCAAAAACCACTAACTGCTTCAGTTTATTTTAACTGCAAATTTTTACTATGGTTCTAGAACATTTTCGGCTATATCTAGGTCTATTCTAGGTCTGGATGGGGGTTGACGCACCTCTATTCAAATCCCCCGAAATTCCCCGTCGAACGGGTTGGAAATCAACCCCTCAACCCTGCCCACTAGTGGGCTTGTTGCATTTAACTATCAAAAATATCACAAGTTTTGAGCTTGCTTACTATTTGGGGTTGATTCCCCGAAAAACTGTGCCCCATGGGCTATGAAACTATCTATATTCGGGTAGGTGCATCATCCCTCCATCCAGCTACACAACTTACCAAGCCACCCCTCCAAGGGTGGAGGTACTATAGGTCAGGAACCCGGGAGAGGATAAAAAACTATGTTTATCTTCTTATCTATTTTGTGGCTTTATGCCTTGCCTGACCATGAAGATGTGTACATATCTGGATAGGGCTGAGTGCCAGCTTTCCAGTGCCTATGGTTTAAGACCTAAATTCCTAGATGCCCTAAAAACTTAGCACTGAAGGTGCGTGTGCATGGTGGTTTTCTTCAACCACCCTATTATGTTCGAATGTAAAATGACTATTTTGTGTATACCTTCGATTAGGCTGATTTCCATCAGCCAATCAGAACACGCCCTCAGGGTGCTATTGGGAATATGTAAGGGAAATGTGTAGCCCTACCTATTGACTATAATTTTCTTTGAAAATATGTTTTCCCCAGAACATCTTTTACGTGTTTGGGGAAAACGACAAACATATGACTTTAAATTGATTACATAGCTTACAAACTATCACTATGCAAGTACATAAGCTTCTAAATTCAGTACATAGGCCTACGACTATAGGTACATAGGTACTATTTATGCGAGTTACACAATGTTAAATGCGTCTCCGCGAACATTTCTATTGCTATTTAAGTATATAAGCTTCTAACTTAAAAAACATATGAGCTTACGAATATAAGTACATAAGGCTGTTTATGCGAGTTATATAAATCAAAATGCTCCGTCGCGAACATTTCTCCCGCCGTGCAGCGCAGTGACGACTCGTTGCGATGTCGGCGCGGCGCTGCATCTCGCCGGTGAGCGACGACTGTAGTTGCGTCGCCCGTTGCCACGGTGACCGTTGCCTCGAATCTCGCCGGCGCGACGCTCGTCGCCCCGGCGACTGTTGCCTCGAAGCTCGCCGGCGCGACGCCCGTCGCTCCGGCCCGTAGCTCCGACGCTCTGGACCATTTCGATGACGGGATCAGCCTCTTCGCCGGACGCTTAAGAGTGCCGCCAGATATGCGCACCTCAGCGATCCGGACCTGTTGTCCGCCCAAGGGAAGACTGCGGTGATGCGGCCTCGCGGCCACGTGTTGCGAGGCAGCTGGCCGTCTGCGGTGAGCACAGGGTTGCCCACCTGCAGACCAGGGCCACGGTGGTGGCGCTCCCGCCGGTGTTGGAGCTCGGGTAAGTGCTCCCTCACCCAGCGGCGCCAGAACTGGTCGGCGAGCGCTTGTGAGCGCCACCAGTGTTTCGTGCTGTTGACGTGTTGCTCGGTGAACACGCCGGGTGCGGTGCAGTCTGGCCGAACCACCGAGTAGGAAGTGGTTCGGCGTGATGGATTCGCCTTCGCTGGCGACTGATACCTATTTCAGCGGGCGGCTGTTTCCGTACTCTGTCTCACACAACAGTGTGGACAACACCTCTTCGTTGGTGTTTCTCTGTGAGTACGGTTTCTATGTCGAGTGATGATAGCAGTCGACTCGTTTTCTCCATACTTTTTGGAGCATTTGCTTGGCGCGTACTGTACTATTGAGGCTACGCCAAGCACTATTTCGAATGCCTCTTCTTGGTGGGCACGTCTTTTTCTAAGACGCCCCTCGATGGACGCGCTAGGGTCAGGTTGAAACCTAGCGTGTCTGCACTTGGTCTCTATTGAACCAAGTGCATTTTCTATGTGCATCTTCGCTTTTATAGCTGTGCACGGTGAGCTGGCCGCGTCGAATATGATTGATATTCGATATTCGTCGGGGGCTCCCTCTATTCTATTGCCTCTCCACGAACATTGGAGGGCATTCATGTCCTCTTCTCGGACTTTGTTTGTGGCTATGTCTTTTCTTAAGACGCCACTCGATGGACGCGCTAGAGTCAGGTTCAAACCTAGCGTGCCTGCACTTGGTCTTCATTCTATACCAAGCGCATTTTCTATGTGCATCTTCGCTTTTGGCGCTGTGCACGTTGGGCTTGCCGCGCCGAACATGATTGTATCACTCTATTCGGCGGGGCTCCCTTCAATTCTATTGCCTCTCCACGAACATTGGAGGGCATTCATGTCCTCTTTTCGGACTTTGTTTGTGGTTTTATGTCTTTTCTTAAGACTCCACTCGATGGACGCGCTAGAGTTAGGTTCAAACCTAGCGTGTCTGCACTTGGTCTTCATTCTATACCAAGCGCGTTTTCTATGTGCATCTTCGCTTTTATAGCTGTGCACGGTGAGCTGGCCGCGCCGAATATGATTGATATTCGATATTCGTCGGGGGCTCCCTCTATTATTACCTCTCCACGGATATTGGAGGGTGTCTGTTGCCTCTCCACGGATATTGGAGGGCGTCTGTGTCCTCTTGTCGGACTTTCACCTGCACAAACATTTCGGCAATATCGCCCGAAATGGCTATGGGGTGTCTACGGAACCTCATCATGACGCCGGGCAGCGACTGTAACAGGTCTGGTCCTGTATGTATGAAGTCGTTCAAAGACATTCCATTCGATTTAGCTGCGGCGTCGTGTACTATACGGTACTTCTCTGGCTTCATCGGCTTGAAGACATCGAAATGAGGTAGGTACCAGGTTCTTCCTGGTGTACTATTTTCGGGCACTTTCTCGGCGTACCCTTTCTATAGGAGCGAGTCCATCTGTTCCGTATATCTATCTCGAAGAGTCGGTTTTCTATCGAGTTTCTATAGAGACAAGCCGCTTGTGGGCTGTCTCATAACTATCGGGCATTTCAAATTGCAGTTTCTATATGCCCATTTTCTATCTGTTTGGTGTGTTTCAAGATGTCTTCTGTGGGTCTATGCGGCCTTCGGCTCCAACTTGTCTGGCAAGGTCCTCGTTGATCAATGATACGGTTGATCCATCGTCGGGAAGGGCGAACGTAGATGCCTCTCCCGCCGGTCCAATCACCCGGACCGGTACTATCTTGAGGTAGGCATGACTCGACTATGTTCGCGAACTGGCAACCACTTCTTGTGGTTCTTGCTTCTGTTCGAGGACCTTCGGCTTTTCGGCAGTCGCTGCAGCGGGCTTCTTCTCGAAATGAAGTAGCCGGTTGTGTGTGGCTGTACACTCCTTGATGCCACACTTCTTCGGTTTGCACTGGTGCCGCTTACGTCGTAACTTCATGCAGCGATAGCATAAGTTGAGCTTCTTTGCTAGCTTCCATCTCTTGTCGCTGTTGCCTTCTATGAATTTCCGACAGTCGCGTTCTATGTGCCCATCTTTCCCACATACGCGGCATCTATCGGCCGGTTTCTCTATCGCTGTGTGGGTTCTCTGTGCTGTACGTCTGTTTGATGGGCCCTCTGTTGCGTTGAAATTCTTGGCGGGAGCAAAGGCGCTGCAGAAGCGGGCTTGTTCAGTGATGAATTCGCTGAACAACGAAAGGTCAGGTAACGACTGATACTGTCTTTGCCTTCTGAATCTTGCTGTATTCTTGACATCATTGAAATTTCTTCGAGTTGTTATATAAATGGCTCGAAACGACAACCATTCTGTGTGTGCACCATTGAAATTCGGTAAGGTCATGATGACCTTTGACGGCGAGGACGAATTCTGTTCTGTTTTTCTATCAGCTTGCGATACTATAGCTGTTGTAAGGTCCGTTATTAACGGCTGTAATCTGTTTTCCCCGTCGTCTTCTATTTTCTTCGGTGGTGCCATCTGTTTAGTCACTTCATCGACTTTCAGCTCTAGTTCCGGTACTTGCGCTCGACGAGAGTCCACTATCGATACGGAGTGCATAGAGGGAGACGGTTGCTGCTCGCAACTTCTATCTATTCTATTTTGCTCGCAGTTTCTATCTATTCTATTCTGCTCGCAGTTTCTATCTATTCTATTCTGCTCGCAGTTTCTATGTGTTCTATTACGGATGTCTCCCTCAGCGGTGTTGGTCTCTCTCTGATCAGGAACAGGTTCAGCTGCCTCTTCCAGCCAGGAACGCACATACTCGTCTTTCGAGTTTCTATCTTCTATATATTCGTCGTCCGATTCTTGTTCGGCTCTCTGAAGTGCTAATTGTGCAAGCTCCAACTTAATCTTGAGTAAGTCTTCGCGTGCCTTTGTGACTCTTCTATAAGACCGCGTCGTCCTTCCCACGGTCGACGGCGGCTTGTCACATTCGATACGTTCGATACGGGCGTAACCCCGGGTAGTCACCGGCAGGTTTCGGCTGTATTTTCTATCTGTCGGCTTCAGTGTACTGTCTGAAGGCGCTTCAAATCTGGTTCCCTTTCTTGAGGTTGACATAATTCAAATCCTCAAGTCGATTCTTCAAAACTGTTCTATGTCCCTGGATAAGGCTTCAGTAAAACTTGAACTAAAGTTTTTTCTTCAAACTATTTCTATATTCTCGGATAATTCTTCGAAGTCCCCAATCTTCAAAGTCCAGAGTTGCTCTGAATCTTCTAAGTGTAAAATTTTCAAAGTCCAAATTCTTCAAAAAATTTCTAAGTCCCGAATCAATCTATATTTTCTATGTGTAGAATCTTCTCAAAATTTTCAAAGTTCAAATTCTTCAAAAATTTTCTATGTCCCGAATCAGTCTATGTTTTCTAAGTGTAGAATCTTCTCAAAATTTTCAAAGTCCAAATTCTTCAAAAATTTTCTATGTCCCGAATCAATCTATATTTTCTAAGTGTAGAATCCTCTTCAAAATTTTCAAAGTCCAATTTCTTCAAAAATTTTCTATGTCCCGAATCTGTCTATGTTTTCTATATGTAGAATCTTCTCAAAATTTTCAAAGTTCAAATTCTTCAAAAATTTTCTATGTCCCGAATCAGTCTATGTTTTCTAAGTGTAGAATCTTCTCAAAATTTTCAAAGTCCAAAAATCTTCGAAAATTTTCTATGTCCCGAATCTGTCTATGTCTTCTAAGTGTAGAATCCTCTTCAAAATTTTCAAAGTCCAAATTCTTCAAAAATTTTCTATGTCCCGAATCTGTCTATGTCTTCTAAGTGTAGAATCTTCTCAAAATTTTCAAAGTCCAAATTCTTCAAAAATTTTCTATGTCCCGAATCGGTCTATATTTTCTATATATAGAATCTTCTCAAAATTTTCAAAGTCCAAATTCTTCAAAAAATTTTTATGTCCCGAATCAGTCTATGTTTTCTATATGTAGAATCTTCTCAAAATTTTCAAAGTCCAAAATCTTCAAAAATTTTCTATGTTCAGATGATCAAAATTTTCTAAGTCCCAGTATGAATCTTCGAAATTTTTCTAAGTGCCAGCTTCTATGTTCGAAAAGTGTCGGGTTCAATCCTCAAAATTTTTTCTAAGTCTCAGGTTCTGTCTTCAAAAATTCTCTAAGTCCCAGCTTCTATGTTCGAAAAAATTTCTAAGTGTCGGGTTCAATCATCAAAATTTTTTCTAAGTCCCAGGTTTGGTCTTCAAAATCTTCCCAAGTCCAGGTTCAACTTTCAAATTTTCTCGAAGTCCAGGATTCCTCAGAAATCTTCTAAGTCCAGAAGCAATCCTTCAGTGTTTCAGGAAAATTTTCAAAGTCCAAAGTTTCGGGGTGAGTCCTTAAGGGTGGCTTCTTGAAGGGTAGTTCTCTTCAAGGGCAGTCCTCACGATGAACCACGATGCTGAGCTTGAGGCTTCTTAACTGGAACGTATGCTGGCGGATAGCTTCGGATCCGCCTCAGGGTGAGTCCTTAAGGGTTGGTTCTTGAAGGGTAGTTTTCTCCAAGGGGTAGTCCTCACGATGAACCACGATACTGAGCTTGAGGCTTCTTAACTGGAACGTATGTTGACGGATAGCTTCGGATCCGCCTCAGGGTGAGTCCTCAAGGGTTGGTTCTTGAAGGGTAGTTTTCTTCAAGGGGTAGTCCTCACGATGAACCACGATGCTGAGCTTGAGGCGTCTTCACAGGAACGTCAATCGACGACTAACTTCGGATCTGTTTCGGATGAGTCTTCAAGGGATGATTCTTGAAGGGTTGATTCGGGAATGGATACCAATTGACATACTGTTAAGAAACAAGATACGGGGTGCGTATGTTTGGCTCTTGTGCCAAACTATATCGCAGGGCTTCGGTTTGAGTCTTCAAGGCTTGTTTCTTCAAGGGTTGATTCTTCAAGGGATGATTCGGGAACGGATACGTTTTGACATACTGTTAAGAAACAAGATACGGGGTGCGTATATTTGGCTCTTGTGCCAAACTATATCGCAGGGCTTCGGCTTGAGTCTTCAATGCTTGTTTCTTCAAGGGTTGATTCTTCAAGGGATGATTCGGGAACGGATACGTTTTGACATACTGTTAAGAAACATGATACGACGGCACAGAAATCCGGCTCGCAAGGACCAAAAAATTTGGTCCGAAATCCGGCTCGAATGGACCAAAAAATGTACCGGACGGGCGTGATCGACTGGAACGGGGTTGTGATGGGGTAGGTCTATCCTTTTTCTTCTCCTCCGAAGTGAACTGTGACCGACCGACGACGTCCAGCCGCGCTGACGTCCTGTACCGAAAACTAAGGTTCTCCGCACCACACGTACAACGTTCTTCTATCTTGCCAAATACTTGCTGTCTTCGGGGTAGATTGGGGTGCAGGGTGAATGCTTACCAGGGTTAAATAATAGGCAGGAATTTGAGGACACTGCAGCTAATGGTTTAAGGGCAAAGTCGCGAGTACTGTGATTCTATTTATAGATTCTAGGGTTTCTTCTGCCGGTGACTACGAATTGGCTATTTTTTACCATTTACTAAGGTACGAGGTTACTTTACCGTAACGAGGCCCAAAAACCACTAACTGCTTCAGTTTATTTTAACTGCAAATTTTTACTATGGTTCTAGAACATTTTCGGCTATATCTAGGTCTATTCTAGGTCTGGATGGGGGTTGACGCACCTCTATTCAAATCCCCCGAAATTCCCCGTCGAACGGGTTGGAAATCAACCCCTCAACCCTGCCCACTAGTGGGCTTGTTGCATTTAACTATCAAAAATATCACAAGTTTTGAGCTTGCTTACTATTTGGGGTTGATTCCCCGAAAAACTGTGCCCCATGGGCTATGAAACTATCTATATTCGGGTAGGTGCATCATCCCTCCATCCAGCTACACAACTTACCAAGCCACCCCTCCAAGGGTGGAGGTACTATAGGTCAGGAACCCGGGAGAGGATAAAAAACTATGTTTATCTTCTTATCTATTTTGTGGCTTTATGCCTTGCCTGACCATGAAGATGTGTACATATCTGGATAGGGCTGAGTGCCAGCTTTCCAGTGCCTATGGTTTAAGACCTAAATTCCTAGATGCCCTAAAAACTTAGCACTGAAGGTGCGTGTGCATGGTGGTTTTCTTCAACCACCCTATTATGTTCGAATGTAAAATGACTATTTTGTGTATACCTTCGATTAGGCTGATTTCCATCAGCCAATCAGAACACGCCCTCAGGGTGCTATTGGGAATATGTAAGGGAAATGTGTAGCCCTACCTATTGACTATAATTTTCTTTGAAAATATGTTTTCCCCAGAACATCTTTTACGTGTTTGGGGAAAACGACAAACATATGACTTTAAATTGATTACATAGCTTACAAACTATCACTATGCAAGTACATAAGCTTCTAAATTCAGTACATAGGCCTACGACTATAGGTACATAGGTACTATTTATGCGAGTTACACAATGTTAAATGCGTCTCCGCGAACATTTCTATTGCTATTTAAGTATATAAGCTTCTAACTTAAAAAACATATGAGCTTACGAATATAAGTACATAAGGCTGTTTATGCGAGTTATATAAATCAAAATGCTCCGTCGCGAACAGTAACACTTTTCCTTAGTAAGAAGAACTGAAAATGAGGTAGATATGACTCATTCAAAGGGAAATACTACATTTTTTTTTATTACATTTAATCTTCTTAATTAGTAATTTTAAAGAGAAATAAATAATAAATGTAGATAATAATATTAATTGATGAGTAGAAACCCAATAAGTTAATTTAGTAACACTTAATTTAAGGAAAATCGTTTCTCTCTCCTAGCTGTATAAAATGGCTTTGCATGCAATGTCTTGAAGAGGATGGCATAGTAACGTGGAAACCACAAAGGCATGAGATTGCTTTACCCAGTACTGGACGCCTACGTAAATATGTACCGCCCGTGACACTAGGTGGGGTAGTATTAAAGACGAAGCCTCTCAGTTTGTGTACCTAGGACATGTTGTGAACAAGAACATGACTGATGGCCTAGACGTGAAAAGGGAACGCAGGGGGCTCGCGATTCGCTGTAATATGCTGGCTCGCATGTTTGCCAGGTGATCGAAGCCAGTTAAAACAAAATTGTTTAGGGCCGGCCGGCCATTTGTTTCTGCCAATCATTTTATACCTGTAGCCTTTGGGCCAGCTGCACGCGGCGGGTCGTTAGCGCTCTGAGAGTTCAATATAACTATGCTTTCAGGGTGCTGATAGGGTTGCCTCGCTATTGCAGTGCGTCAACTATTTTTGCAGTATCACAAGTCGACGGCTTTAATGCCATTTTTTTTTTACTATTGTTAGGCACGCGCTTGACTACCATCTCACCTGATGGTAAGCGATGATGTGGTCGAAGATGGAGCACGGTTGCCTACTAGAAGTAACCTATTTGAATGCGCAGAGTGAGAGACAGCCCTAACGGCTACCTGAGGGTCATTGTGAAACATCTAGGAAGTCTGGAGGTACTGGATTCGCCTACATAATAATAATATTCAATGCAATAATAATATTTAATCCATTGAAAGGTGTCCCATTCCATTTGAAATGACTAACGGAGCTTCTGCGAGTTGGCTACGGCCCCATGTACGCCTATCAAAGGATCGGGTCTCCAGAGACCCGATAAAATAAAAAACAAAACAGTAATAATAATTAATCTGACGTAGACCAACTAGTGCCCGTAGCCTGGCTGCGTTTCGGTGATCTCTTTGGAGAAACCGAAGGTTTTGTTTGTGCAATTATGGCCGAATGACGAATAACTACCGGAGATTTATTGTAAAAGACGGCACGGTCGACATATGTGGGGCATGTCACCGTCCGGGAGAATCAATACGCCACATTATCTCTGGTTGTTCTCGTCTAGCTAACGGAGAATACTTGCATAAGCACAACCTTGTAGCCAGGATTTTCCATCAGCAACATGCTCTGAAATACTCTCTTGTGGAGTCGGAGGTGCCATACTATAGGTATGCGCCCGACCCAGTTCTCGATAATGGCAATATCACATTGTACTAGGATGAAGAAGAAGAAAGAAGAAAGAAAGAAAGAAATAACGATCCATCATCACTGACAGGACTATTGTTGTCAATAAGCCTGATATAGTGGTGGTGGACCGCATTGTGAGGCGTGCAATGATTGTAGACATAACCGTCGCGCATGACGAGAACCTCGTAAAGGCCGAGAAAGACAAACAAATCAAGTATATTGACTTGGCTCGCGAGGTTGTCGACATGTGGGAAGTGGACTCCGCAATTATTGTAGCGACAGTCGTGTCGGCCAATGGCTTAATAGCCACGAGCCTCGACCAACACCTTAGGAGGCTCTCGTTGGGCAGCTGGATCAAGGGCTTGATTCAGAAAGCTGTACTTCTGGACCGGCTCGCATTGTCAGGAGGTTCCTTTCTCTAGAGCCCTGACCACCGGTAGTTTGGACCCTGTTCCCGATACCGATGGGCTACTATTTTTATATTTTTAAAGGTTTTTTATAAATATAAAATATATTTTTGTACTAAATGTTTAAAATTAAATAAATAAGTAAAGAAAATAAATAAAGGAAATATTAATCTGAAACCTTATTTCTCAATAGTGTTATCTCATCCTAACAGACATGAGACAGAACGCAATATACTCGTAAATTAATGTCTTTAGACAGAACAGACACAATTGAATAAAAACTTTTGTGTACAAACTTATAGAAAAATAAGAACAAACAAACATTACAAAAAAAAAAATGACGACACAATGACGTGACATAACCAAACCTTTTGTCAAAGCAATACTAATATAATTTAATTGAAACAGTCCAAAAAACCATTACAAGATGAATATTCCCGAAATAAATTCGTATGAGGAACGAGCCATTGACACGGTGGTGTCTGTTATCAATGCTGCGAAGGAAAAGCTAGGGATGCGACAGACCCTCAAGCAGCTAGCGAGTGAGTACAACACTACGGTCCGGTTACTGCTGCAATCGCTAGAGAAGCGGTTGTGTTGCACCTCTGCTGATGTGTAACACAGGGTACTGTAATTTTCTCAGCTTATGGTTTTCTCGCACTAGAGTTGGCGTAGGTTAGGTAGAAATTCATTGGGTGCTCCAACTCCAAATCCTGTTTTGTAGTATAATTCAATAGCGAAGAAGCAAATACAGAATTTGTGAGAATGTTGTTAATGAAATGATAAAAAAGTATAAAATAAAGGCAATTTTAACGTTTTAAGGCCATGTCTTCCCGGTTTTGCCTGTTTTAGAATTCACTTTTGATAGGCAAATTATAACATTTTGAATCTGAAATAAATATATATTTAGGATACATTCTTTCTCTTTACCATGTACCCGTTCAATACACGATGCAATACAATTTTCTCGATAGAAAAAAATACTAAAGTAACTTCGATTTGTAGTTTTTTTACAAGTAAATTTCATTGTAAACGAGTACTATAATACTTCATATTTTATAAATTATATCAATTTATAGGTAATTAATTTTAGAATCGATTCTACCCGATCGTTTTTTTCATTGAACTTATTAATTTTTTTATCGATTATTTCAAGTAAATTTCAATCCACGCGTCGCTTCCCAGTGTCATGCGGGACGTTACCGAGGAGAGACATGTGCCAAATTTTTGCGCGCGCGCTTCGCTTCTGTTCCGTAAATGACAATAATTCGAACTAAAATAATATTGTACTAATAAGTACCATAGTTTAGATTTTGTTTGTTTATTTCTCATTGTGTAAATCATTTGTATTTTATAATAGTTATTAAGACAATTTATATTTGTGATTTGGTGAAAATGGCAAACAAAAGAAATAAAATTAGGGCTAAATCACGGTTGAAGGCAAAAAAAAATCGCAAAAGAAATATGGTAAGTTATAATCATTTATTCCTAATGACACTGGCTGTTACAGTTTTATGATGTTTATTATTTCCCTACAGTAAGTAGCGAAATGGAATTGATGTCGGGTGACACCGCCCGCACAACATAGATAGGTACAGAAGTCAATCTCATTTATATGTGCTTCACTTTTCATATCACGTCTTTGAAATATCGTGTCCGTGACTTCTATTTCTATCTCCTTTGTGTCGCCCGTATACTTACACTTAGGTATATTAATCTCCAATTTTTTGTAATAAGTTGGTACTATAACTTATTTTATTGTTTCAGTTCCAAAATGAATCGAAATAAAAATGGCTTATTTGTCGGAAAAAAAGCAGTGAAGAACAGTAAGTACTTTTTTATTTTTTGATAATCGCAATCTTCACCACAAAATATACATATAGTAGAAAGTACACGTAAGATAACAGCGCGCGTGTTTGAAGTTCAAGGCTATATTTCTGCCAGCACTTGTAATCACATTCGGCATAATGATGGCGAATATTTACTTTGTAAAACATACATAACAAAACAACATATACATTTCATCATCTATAAAAAAAATAAAAAAAATATATATAAAAATGAATCCCTATTTCTCTTGGCCGCGCCATCATGCGTGAACGGCTGGACCGAATTCACTTTTTTTTTTGTTGTTTGTTATTGTCAGGAGAAGGTTCTTATGGAAAAAAAAATGAAAATTAGGGTAGTATAGGGTAGAGTAAGGTAGAGTAGAGTAGAGTGGGGTAGTGTAAAGTAGAGTAGGGTAACGTAGGGTAGAGCAGGGTAGGGTAGGGTAGAGTAGGGTAACGTACAGTTCGCGTCAGCGTGGTTTGCCCCTCGGAAGTTATGTTTGAGTGAAGTCCGCGCAGGTGCAATTGCGTAAAAAGCGTTACGTTCCTAAAAATATTTTTTTGTTTATACGTATTATACTATAAACAAGTAAAAACGACTACCAGTAACAATAAAATATCAAAAAGTAACACAACAAACACATACACCACAAGAATACAAATCAAACTGTAAGAAATAACCAAAATAAATCATTAAAAACAATAACAACGTGTAACACTTTTCGCATCCACAGTCGTATTGCTTTGAGCAAGCGGGACACGCTTATGCATCGAACGTATATGAGCGAGCGAGATGCCATTACACCCGCGCGCTTGCGCCAATCCGCGCATGCGTGAGCTACCCGCGCATGCGTGGTTGTATGTTTGTTGTCAAATTGACATCCTGCACAGCCGATTGCGGCGAACTTTGCGGAGGCAAACTTGCGTGAAGGGAACTGTAAGGTAGAGTGGGGTAGGGTAGAGTAGGGTAGAGCGGGAGCGAAGCCGCGGGAAAAACTCGTTATTAATAGTTTTCCTGTAATCTATGTGCATAAATAAATAAATAAAACTGTTTTCTGTTTGAAACCCTCACAGTCAGCTCTTTCATTTGATATGGCACTCGGCTTATCGTGGCTGGCTCTCGGCTATCTGGTGTGGCTTACCCAATGCACTTTGTGTTGCAATAATATCTTAGATTTAGTTTAGTTGGTATTATAATGAAGCGTTTGCTTTTTTTCAGAATACCGTGTAACGATACGTCGAATAAGACTCGCGCATCTTATGTTACACTAGAGCCTGTTGATTTGCAATCCTCTGCTTCTAAGTAAGTTTCTTTTTTTTGTTGTCGTTCAGAGGTATAAAAAATTAAAATTTGTTTTACACAGGTTATTTTTAAAATATTAATGTTTAATAAATTATTATTATTTCAGGACATCGACATCACCGAAAAATAATACTTTCCAAGACGTACCACTACTGATGTCTTCGTTATCTGCGCCAGAATCAGTTGTTGATGCTAAAACTACTCAGTAAGTTATCAGTACTGACATAAGAAATATGCATGTGAGCAGCACGCACGTCACGTCTTATCAACCTCATCATCATAGATTCTACGTTATACTATCTACATATCTTATTTTATGTTGTTACAGAGAAAATGATAGAAGTGAAAACGCATTTTTTACTGAAATTGATAGCAATGAAAACCATTTTCAACCTATATCTGGACGGCGAATAATTGATATCAATTATTTTTTACAAGAACTTCAAGAAAAAGCACGCCACAATGATTTATTTGATTGTAAATCAAGCAACTTTTGCTTAGTTGGTGAAAGAAGACATGGACTTATTTCGATATTTAAATTTAAGTGCAATATGTGTAAAGAAGTTTGTTTGATTCCATCCGAAAACACCAAAAATACTGAGTATACAGATGCTAATATAGCTGCTACTACTGGAGTTACAGCCTCTGGTATAGGATTTTCTCAGATTGAAGAGTTATTTTCGGCTATAAATATCCCCATATTTTCTACTAAATATTTCAATCAATTGCAAAATAAAGTTTATAAAAAATGGGAAGAAACTGCAAGTGTTACAATGGAAGCTGCTGCCAATAAAGAAAAAGAGATTGCTTTAGCAGCTGGCCGGACCAAAAATGGCTATGCTGTCATAGATGTCTCTGTGGATGGGGCATGGTGTGCTAGGTCATATGGTTCGAACTATAAAGCATCATCAGGCACAGCAGCTATAATAGGCAGAAATACGGGTGAGGTTCTCTACTTCGGTGTCAAAAACAAGTATTGTCTTGTATGTGCCCGAGCCGAAAATAAAAAAACTGCACCTCAAGACCACTTGTGTTTCAAAAATTTTCAGGGATCGTCTAGTTCAATGGAAGCCGACATAATCGTTGAAGGTTTCAAGACATCGATTGCAACGTATGGCCTTATATATGGCAGAATGGTAGGAGATGGTGATGCTTCAACCTACTCTAAAATTCTTAACGCAAATCCGTATGAAAGCCAAAATTTGACAGTTGAGAAACTTGAGTGCCGCAATCACATATTACGCAATTTTTGTAAAAAGTTAAGAGCGGTCTCTACAGAAACTAAGTATATGTTGGCGCACCGAAAAACTCTCACTAATCAAAAAATTATGACAATGCGAAAGGCAATAGTGAAATCTATAAAACATCACAAGGCCTCGCAGAGTCCTAAAAATGTAGCAATATCCGTTTTGCACAATGATATTATTAACTCTGTATCTCACGCTTATGGTAATCATCAAATGTGTCAACATTACTTTTGTGATAAAGAAAAAAACAATGGCGGCGAACTTCAAAAGATTGAACATTCTACATTTATCTTCAGAATAAATGCTATTGTGTCCAACGTGGCTTCAAAATCACGTAGTTTGATTGAAGACGTAAACACAAATACGGTAGAGTGCTTCAACAGCGTAATAGCAAAATTTACAGGCGGTAAAAGAATAAATTTTGCTTTAAGGGGGGGCTACCAAGGAAGGTGCGCGGCAGCTGTTGTTTCGTTTAATACAAAATCTGCAATATCGACAATCCAAAAAGCTCTTACAAATAACGCTCCCGGAGGTAAAGCTGAAGAAATTGAGAAAAGACGTGCGAAAAAACGAAAATTAAATATGGAACACCCAGTAAAGAAACGAAGAGTTCTAAAAGATGTAAATAAAGAGCAACACGACTATGGTCCAGCCTGTTCATCGCCTGATATGTCACAAAAAGAGTATGACAAATCAAAAGAAGAATTTCTCAAAAATCTTAAAATACTTACATCTGACAGACACAAGGTAGAAAGATCTACAATATTACAAAGAGACAGCAGCGAGTGGCTTGAAATAAGAAAAAAATTAATAACTGCTTCCAACTTTGGGCCAATATGTAAAAGAAAAGTTACATCAGATACAGCTCCTCTCGTTAAAAACCTATTATACAAAAAAAATCTGGCCCACGTTACATCAATCGCACACGGAGTTGAGCATGAGCAACAAGCTTTGCAGCAGTTGCAGCAGCAAGAAAACATAATCATTGAGCCCTGCGGCTTATTTATTCATAAAGATTACCCTTTTATAGGGGCAACGCCTGATGGCTTAATTGGGGAAGACACAATAGTCGAGGTTAAGTGTCCAATCACAGCACATAAAAAAGGACTTTCTAATTTTATACAGGAAAACAAAATACAAATTTTTAAATATAGTAAAAACACTAAAACTACTACGATAAATAAAAATTCAAACTGGTACTACCAGATACAAGGCCAGTTACATGTGTCTGAACGACAAAAGTGTCTTTTGGCTATATGGGCAGGCGAGAATGAAAATGTTTATACAAAATGCATAGAAAAGGATGACATATTTTGGGAAACCAAAATGAAACCGAAATTAATAAATTTTTATATGAAATGCTTGCTGCCCGAAATAATAGATAGCAGAAAAGCACGTGGCATGCCCATTAGAAATGTATCCCTTCAAGATAATGAAATTGTTCACCTTGATGATAGTGAAAACGTTGACCCTAATGATTTGCAACTGGGACAAAGCACACGTCAATTACATTTAGAGGATTTTTAAAGAATTTATATATGATAAGTATATCATATATGAATTATCGGCGAGTACCCACCCTTACGTTGTTGGAACCTCTACGTTGCTAGAACTAAGCGTTTCGCCTCGTCGTTTATACAGCGTACATCGAAGGACTGGAACAATTTGACTATTACGGTCTTCTCGTCCTATTATAATTTGGGTGTCTTCAAAACTAGAGTTAATAGGCTTTTAATAAACTAAATCTCTTAGAAATCAACGATTACATCACTGCTTATCAATGGGTGAGATCGCAGTCAAGCACGAGTTTATATCAATTAAAAATAAATAAATAAAATTAAGACGTTGAATACTTTCAAATGTTTGATAAAAGTAAGGAAAATGTTGTCCTTTATAACCAATAATTTTTGTGACAAAATTATGAAACATAAATCTTTTTTTTTTTCACAATTGTATTAATTTTTAACTATCCCTATTTTCTTGGCAAATGCTGGTAGAATACTATTTAGCTTAGATTGTGGCAAGCGAAAATTCAGGGTTTACGTAAATGTGTGGTTTCACGCGCAACTTGAACGCGCGATCCGACGCGATCTTTGCGGCATTGTCGGCCTTGCGTTACCTATTGCATTTGGAACACCCGACCTAGAAACTAAAACATCAATTAATTTAATAAGTATAGTTCAGAGTTTATTCCATTTAAAATAACTACTCAAATTAATTTATTACAAAAAAATGAAAGACTTCGCTATTACTACAAATTATAATAAAACAAGTTTTTAATGAATCAAACCTCTTATTTTATTTTTAAAATAAATCAAAAAGACAAGTTGACCTACTGCCTGCTTATCTGTAATGTGACACTCCCCGCCACGTAAGCGCACGGCTCGCTATGCGGCAATCGCGGGCAACTCTTGGTAGCGTTAAATGCCTATTTCGCTTGGTCTACCCGCCCTTAATATCTATTTTTAACAAAAATAATAAATAAAAGTAACGTGAAACGTTTAGTGACGTCACTGCTGTTATAACAACGAAAAGGCAACCTTATGTCTTTGAGTCGGGACAGTTCTTGAGCAGTCATCGACAGGAGCGACTTCATCTTCTGTTTTCGCGCGAAAATTCAATTAGAATTTAGCTTCTTTACAAAGTCTCCTTCTTCTTTATCTGTCCAATCCAATAGTTACTTAAAATTCCATCGATTCCATTGCAAACTGTACCTGTGCTCCTATATCTTGGCATAACTATTGACGAAAATTTATCATTTAAACCGCATGCGTCATGAAGAAATTAAGAGATTGCACACCCATTAAAACTCTCCGTACTAATCTTGGTCTCTGCCAATCAGTCCTCCAGTATGGAATCTACTTCTGGGGAGGAGCCGGGAAAAGTTAATTTATTGAAATACAAAGAGCTCAAAGAGCCGTTATTAAGGTGATGCTCAAAAAACCCTCCAGGTTCCCGACTGATTTGCTTTACGACACATTTCCAGTCCTCCGAGTACGGCAACTATTTATCCTTTACAACCACGCACACAAACCCTCAAAAAAAAAAATAACCTGACTACCAAAGCCTTATCTCGAAACGTATCTTTCGTGACCCTCTCCCTAACTCAAACAGTCATCTGATGTTCGGTTGCATCTTTTTATCTTTTTTTTTTTTATGTATGTTCACCGATTTCTCCGCCAATTCTGGACCGATTTTAAAAATTCTTTTATTATTTGAAAGCCTATATTCTTGAGGTGGTTCCATTGTCACCAAGTTAGAATCTGATGATGAGATCCCATGAAAATTGAGGGAAACCATCAAATTTTATAAGCACATAAATCCACTGTTTTTCATAAATTTTCTAACGCAATTCAGATATTTGTGCCTGATAATCATCATCTCATGTTGCTGAGCTGATGATGGAAGGTATAAGTCAGGATATGATGATGGGATCCCATGAAAAAATGTTTGTTCAGTGATATTTTTGGCAATTGTTAACCGATTTGGATGATTCTTTTTTTGTTTGGAAGAGTATTTTCTGACTGACTGGTCTCATTTAAATTTGGTGAAGATCTGATGAAGAAATTCGGAGGTAGGCAACGGAACTCTTCAATAAATGATAGCAAATGGATCGGGATTTCTGTAATCGCATGTCTGTTTGTTTATTGATTGTTTACACCAGTTCATAACATAACATAACATCACGCCGGTACCTACGCTGTGCTTGTGGTTGAGAAATAAAAAGTCTGTGTTCAAAAACGAAACAACCAAAAACACCAACTTCCGAACTTTTTTACTTTGTAGTGTTTTGTTTTTGGAAGTTGGTTTTATTTTTTTTTTGTATAAAAGTTTTTTTTATTACTTACACACTTATCTAAAATAACATAAGCAAGAAATGTGACATTAAATGCCTTAACATCCACTCATGTAAAAAAAAAAATAAGTTAGCTTCTTTCCCTCATAATAAGTTGGTATCCACTCATGTAAAAAAAATAAAATAAGTTAGCTTCTTTCCCTCATAATAAGTTGGTTTTTTTTTCTTTCATCGAAACTGAGGAAATTAACTCGATAACTCCAAACTCCCCCCAAACTTCTGACACTCCGATTCATCACTGAAATTACACTTCAACACTCATACTGTCATATTACATAATTTACTATTATTATATTTTAAGTTAATTAGTTTTAAGTTAATTTTTGTACTTTAAGTTTGCTACCCTCTTTGATTAATGTCCATTTTCAAATATGTGCACATATGTGTTAAAGTCCCTGATACTGTGGTGAAGTTGTCAACAGCCTCGGGCACCACGGCCCTTCTTGTAGCTGCAGTGCAGGCCGTTTTGCACGACACGCTAATTTAAACGACATAATCCGACGAAGTCTCGTCATTGCCGGCGTTCCAGCCGTTTTAGAACCCAATGACTTGGCACGAGACGATGGCAAAAGACCGGACGGCATGTCTTTGTTTCCTTGGAAGATGGGTAGGCCTTTAGTGTGGGACGCAACCTGTGTCGATACTCTTGCGCCATCCCATCTTCCTAGCTCATCGTGTTGTGCTGGCGCTACCGCTGCGGCTGCGGAAAACCTCAAGCGGCGGAAATATAGTAACCTTATTGGTAATTATATTTTCGAGCCGTTTGGGTTTGAAACCCTCGGGCCGTGGGGCCCTTGTGCTCACAGCCTTTTCAAAGAAATTTCGAAACGGCTGGTTGACACTTCCCGTGACTCAAGAGCTGGCTTTTACTTTGGGCAGAGATTAAGCATTGCCATTCAACGTGGCAATGCCGCCAGTCTCTTGAGCACATTACCAGCTGACAGCGTTGAGGATGAATTTTTTTAATGCTATATTTTAGTTTGTTTTTAGTTTAGTGTATTTGTTAGTTTTAGTTACTCTATATAAAAAGTCCCTAAATAAAAATAAAGAGAGAGAAAAAAATGGTAATAAGAAAAACTGTTTTGAAACCAAGATAAGAAAGAAAGAAAGTTGGCTAGTTTGGGGACCACCGTTAAATGACTATGCTAATTATTTATCTTTGTTACTGTAAGCATATTTTTTAAGAATTTCCACCATTTGTCATATTACTCTTTTATAACAATGGACCAATAAACTATTATTATTATTAAACTATTATCATTATTATTCTGCGTAGCCTTTTCCCAACTACATTGAGGTAGGCTTCCAGTCAAACCGGATTCGGCTCAATAGTATTTTACGTGGAGCGGCTGCCTACCAGCCAGACCTCCATAACCCATTAACTGGGTAACACGGTAATTCTTGCCAAGGAGTCAGATTTAATAGCTTCTGACAATCCGTAACATGGCCAAAGATGTACAATTAACGTGCACCTAGGCACAGAGGAAATTCAGTGTGTTAAGATGGTCACCTATCTACAGACCAACTTTGGCAAGCGTTAACCTTCAAGATCGACCCGTGCCGCTTTTATTCTTTAGTCACCAATTGCGGTTTTATGCCATCTATTAATGAGTTGCACACCATATTTAATGCTCAGAATATCGACTTTGCATGTGTCATACACGCGACTTTTGAACTCTCCATAAGTTAGACAAAGCCTATCGATTACTAATGCGAGAAAACCATTTGATGAGACGGTGAAAGTATTGATTTTCATAGTTATGCTGCCTGAATTTTACTTTTACCACCATCCATAAAAACTGCTGTTCAGTACATTTTTGCACGCGTAACTTTTTGGATATTCGAAATTTTCTATTCACAAAATTTCGAGAGTTCTTCATCTTGCATGATTTGTTACAAACTATTCGTCTTTTTCATTAACATCTAGGAGATCTCTTATCTAACTTGCCATCTTGGAGATCCTTATGAATATACCGAGTTTTGGCGATGACTGTTGTCAGTCGTCATCCGTATTATTTTTTGGCTTCCAGCTAGTCGTGACTTTGCTTGCAATCTCAAACTCTCCTTGGAACCAATTAAACCGCCATACGCCATCAGCAGTGAGAAATTTATCAACGATACTATAGAAAATCATTGGAAGCTTGGAGAAACGTTCAAGTACTTCGTCCGGTACATGGGAGGGTCTAGGAATGAAGTGTCACAGTATTACTATTTTGAGGTAAGCATCTATCTACTGTTGTTATTGCGGGTCGAACTTAGTTGAGCCTGGCTAAGAGAATTTATGCACTTTAATTACCAAGTTTTTTGTTCATGTAGTTTGACAAAATTCAGGCAAAGTAGAGCTTTACATGTTTCAGGAAAAAGTACAGCGTGACAAGTTTTCACTAAGTCAAACTCATTTCATGATGAGTCGCATTGGGTGATCCGACTAATGTTTTACTTACATTTTTATATTGCCAAAGATTAAAGAACTTTTTAGCACAAGTTTAGTTTTTATAAGCTTTTAAAAAGGCAAACGCAAGTGACGAGATTTAAAATGTTGGGATAAAATCAAAACATGGTAGATAAGCAAGGATTGGATACCGCCGACACGTCATTCCTATCCCTATGCAAAGAAAGCTCGTCGGAATCAGGTCTAGTTATCCAGTCCTCTAATATACTTGTCAGTTAATTATTAATAAAATATCACTAGACTGACCCTGGAATGCATTAAAATTTGAAGAAGCACAGATGGATCAGAAAAAGCCTGACACTTCCTCGCACTGTGGAGTGAGAGGAGGCAGCGCGAGAGGAGTTTTTCATTCGAAAACTCGAGATCGGGATCTATGTTCATCGTGTTCAACAATGCAGTCTCCTTTCGATGTTTAACTCTTCTAATCTCGTATGATGATAATAATTTCAATGATTTTAGGCCATCTTCAGCCAGCCGACGGTCTCATACCCCATACCTCAAGCTACAGCATCGGTGTTCTTCACTCTCGAAGACAAGCACATTGATCCCCCAGAAATACGAGGAGTTCCGATGGTAAGTCTAAGAGAAAGTTTTCACTTGCAAGCAAGTCATCATCATAACAGCCGAAAGACGTCCACTGCTGGACATAGGTCAAGCAAATCATATGCAATGATGGTTGCAAGTGAAAACGCAAGTAACATAATAGAGTAAATCGCTTCAATATATCTTCAGCTGCCTAGCCCTTTTCCCTGTATCATGAAAAGCTAGGCATCTGAAGTTTTTTAAATATGTATGTATTTAGTCTGATAGAGGTTGACCATTCTCGTTGTCAGACGTTAGTAGAGCTTTAGACCACCCGCCACGGCGCATGGTGCGACTCGGCTAATGTGTGGAATGTAGACGCCAGCCGGAACCAACAGCATGCCTCGGAAAGCACATTAAGCCGTTGTTCTTAGCGGTCATCCTATAAAGGGGCCACGCCGACCCTTGCCACCGGGCCCTGAATACCGTGTAGTATTATAAAGCGCTTTAGCTGCATCCGGGTAGACTGGGAGCTGAACTCAACACAGTTGGGAAAAGGCTAAACATATTGATTATGTTGGAATTCAAAATAGGTTTGTACGTACTATTATTTCCCATTGTTCTTAAATGGAAATTTTAAACCACCGCTATGTGACATCCTTATTTCTGCCTACAATGACGTAGGTAGGTACCTTTGGGATTGACGTACATTACGTTATAAACCACATCATTGCCTATTAATGATGTCGGTTATTGTATTATTATGCTGTAAGATTAGGTATATGTAAGCCGGTTATTTTTTCACTTTAGTTAGCCATAATACCGACTTATAGTAGGCGATTCGGCCGCTGAGTTTTGTCCGATTCGGTCGAAACAGGAATTTCATTATTATTTATTTTTTGAGTGGTGTTTCGGGCGATACTTTTTTTAAAGCAAATTTTGTACAGTCAGCATGAAAAACCTTAGGTAGAGTTACATTTTATTTAAGTAAAAGTCAGGAAATTGTTGGAAAAAGATAAGTCTTACAACAAAAGTTCTTTACCCTTTTAGTCGATCGTGTAGATAGAGAGACAGCAAAACTTTGTAACAGTAGTTTTTGTTTTGCTGTGTGTCAATGTACGTGCAATATGCCAAAGTCGAAAAAAAACCAACCCGTGAGAGATCACTCATTAATGTTATGTTAAATTTATAATTAATGATTTATCTGTGGCCCTAAATTATTATTCAATTATGTTTCTGACGTTACTTTGCCTATAGTTTTTTTAAACCAGTCAAAAATATTAATAATAATGAAATTCCTGTTTCGACCGGATCGGACGAAACTCGGCGGCCGAATCGCCTACTAAGCCATAATATCCATAGAAACTAATGACTTCCATAAAGCACATTCTTGGATTAACCAAAGTTGTAGACTAGTAATTGGTAAAATAATTAGGACCCATCTAATAATAGATGACGCATGCATAAAACAACGTGGACGATAAAATAATGACTGTTTAATGAATTTCCAAGGAAGCAGCGTTATTTCTTTTTAACTTTGTTTTGTGAAGTGAAAACTTCTTTAGCAGCGTTCTGCACTTTTTATGATGGGTAAAAAATGTCAAACTCGCATCAGGACACGTCGTGACCTTGATCGAAAATTCGTAAGACGGTCACGTGTCCTGCAAACTTCTTTAGCGGGGTTGTACATTTTATTTGTGATGGGTAAAAAAATGTTAAACTCGCGTCAGGACACGTGACCTGATCGAAAATTCGTAAGACTGAGGGAGAGAAGCACGTATTCAAGTTTTCACTTCTGCCGGCACTCTCGGAGTGCAACCCGTTGTTTCTTTTTTTATGGGAAGTCATCAAATGACTCCTTCCGCTCTGAGCGGAACGGGAAGGAGTGTCAGACTCTTACTGACTAAAACCCAACCATGACCGCGGTAACTCTTTCGAACAAATGCCGCTCTTTCGAAACGCGTCGTCGACCCGCGCCTGGGGGGCTACTCTCCAAGCCCAAAGTCTGTAGTTTCAGGCTTAGATGTGGGCGTATTCTACTCCGTATGTACTGACTTACGATTAGTTCCGAACCCGAACTAAGAATGAATAACTACACAATTTGATAGTAACTGCAAATCGTGTTGTCATTAATTCTTAGTGGTTAGGTGATACGGAGTCATAGAGAATGTAACCAAAAATACGCCCACAACTAAGCCTGAAACTACTGACGTCGGGCTTAGAGAGTAACCCCCAGGTTCTGATCGGTCGGCGAGCTACCAAACGCTCGTCGTCCGCAGGCCAACGCCGGTACGGTACGGTAGCCTGGAATCGCCCTGCGAAGAGACATCCAGGCCGACTTCTTGTGTTGGGGCGGCTGGGACGTTAGGTTTGCCTCTCCCTCACGTGATCCATCTCCTCCTTCGCTAGCATTAGGTACTGCTTCGCAGCCTGGTAGGCACTGGCCCTAGTGGTTTCAATTACCTACAAACAATCTGCCTAGTCATTTCTAAATTGAGTATGCTATGTTAGTATGTTAGGTTCAACAGTCGGGACCAAAGGCTTAAAGGGAGCCAGTGTCTGCCAGGGTTGTGGATTTTTTTCGAAAAAGTCACCGCGGCCCTGGAACGCAAAGGGCATTTGCAGGAACATAGATTAATAGTCAGTAAGAGTCTGACACGCCCTTCCCACTCCGCCCAGAACGTAAGGAGTCATTTGATGATTTCCCATGCTGAAAAAAACCTATACTATAAAATAAATGATAGGTGCATTTTAGTAAATAGAGCACGTGGTGTTATTTGGGCCACACAAACACGTTAAGTATGTCCTATGTGACATGTTTCATAATAAATTGTATTTAAACACACATCTTACGCAAAAATAAACGATAAATTCGTCAAGCAGGACGTAATAATGCTTGTGGCGTGACGCCATCTAAAATTATAACTAGGCAAATATTTACCTACTTTCTAAAATTAATAACAATGAAACTGGAAATTGAAATTACTAAACTATAGTCACGATGGTTTTTATTATCTAGATTTCTTTGATTGCTCAGTCTCCTTTTGTTAATGTAAATGTCATTTTACAACAAAAATAGTTTTCTTTGAAATACCAATAATTCGTTTAGCAATAAATCATTCTTCTTCTTACTTACGTGTCGATGGTACATTTACATCACGTTTACATCGGAGGCATTTTTCAGATCACCGTGAATATTTGTGACAATTCAGCAATGTAACTGCAGATAAATCGAAACACTTCCGTTTTTTATGGTTTCTGCCCTAATTTAACACAAAAGAGTTTTCATTCCATGAAATACAATTACAATGAAGCGTACTATAATAAATAAATAATATCACATGATTGTATAGCTGGCAGTTTGGCCATTACAGTGATAAGCGAAAAATTCAAAATTCAAAATTAGAATTTAATTTGTTTATCCTATAAATTAAATGATTCACTGTTTGTTAGAGTACATTTTACCTTTCTAAACTAAAAATTTGCGCTTGTCTTAAAACTTTTTGTTCTTTATTTGTTTAGTGTGACTTTTGGACGTCTGAAAAAGTTTTTTTTCTAAAACATATGGATACATCGCCTGCAGAAGCCGCCCAAGTGGTGGCACACGCACAAAACGTTTTGGGAACACATTCATTGTGTGTACAGCGTACAGCTAAGGAGTGAAATTTCCTGCCGGTGTCTGTGTTTCCTGATAGCTACAACCTGGGAGTCTATAAGCCAAGAGTGAATAGGTTACTTCTAGGTAAGCGTGTTCCATCTTCGACCACATCATCGCTTACCATCAGGTGAGATAGTGGTCAAACGAGTGCCTATGAATAGTAAAAAAAAGAATTATATGATGACATGTTACACCCACGTTGTAACAGTATGTCTTAGTTTAAAGAAGCATGGTAATGGAAGCGGTTTCATTGCAGGATTCTGGACTTAGTCAGCGTGTTGTGGCTGAAAGATTGCATCTAAGCCTGTCGTCGGTTCATAGAGTCTACAAACGCTATCGGGAGACTGGTTTGTTCACGCGCCGTTTAGGATTTGGTAGGAATCGGGTCACTTCTGAGCGAGATGATCGATTTATTGTAACAACTTCTTTACGAAATCGACGCCTTAATGCTTTTCAACTGCAGCAGCAGTTTCATGTTGTACGTAGGGTGGATGTAAGTGACTCTACAATTAGAAGAAGGTTGAAGAAACGCGACTGGTACCGCACAAGCTAGCAAATCGGCCAAAATTAACTGCAAACCATCGAAGAGCGCGCCTTAAATTTGCACGTGAGCACCTAAATTGATCATACCTGTGGAACAAAGTCCTTTTTTCTGTTGAGTGTAAAATTATGCTGTATGGTAACGACGGAAGGAACAAGGTCTACAGAAGAGATGGAGAACGCTTTGCACAATGCTGCATTGAAGAAAAGGTCAGCTATGGTGGCGTTCGTGGACGGTCTGGGGAGGAATCAGCGCCGACGGTAAGACAGAGCTAGTCTTTGTGTCTGGGCCACGTCTGCCTGCACTAAACAGTCATCGGTACATCGAACAGTGTCTTGAGCCTCACGTGACACACATACATACACACATTTTATTTTCAACGGTTTCATATTCATGCACGACAATGCTAGGGCTCACCGCGAGCGTCGTACGAGATTATGTTACCGAAGTCGGTATCTCCATTATGGAATGGCCAGCAAGAAGCCCAGACATAAATCCGATCGAACATCTATGGGATGAATTAAATTGACGAATTCGTGCAAGAGATCTTGCCCCAGAAACATTTAGCCAGCTGCAAAATGCAATCAAAGACGAATGGAATGGAATGCCATAACATTTGATCGTGACTCTCATTCGATCGATAAAGAACCGTATGGAAGCAGTAATAAGAGCTCGGGGAGGGAATACAAATTATTAAATAAACTTTTCTTAGCTTTTCTTTCATTTACGTGTGTTGTTTTATCAATTTCCTTCATACTCCATACAGGGTAAAATGACTTGTTAAACAAAATAAGAAACCTATGAAAATTTAATTTGAATTTAGAATATTATGGATTTGAAAACCTCATATTACTTACTCACTACTATACGACATTTGACATATACTCCTAAATATTACACATTTTTCTGATCCTTACGAAACAGAAACTTGCAAGGTGTTTCGATTTGTCTGATGAGAAGTGTAGTTGACCCGCGCAACTTCGTCTTTTCCGCTCCTGTCGGTCTTTGCGTGATGAAATATAGCCTAGTATAGCCTTCCTCGATAAATGGGCTAACTAACACTAAAATTACTACAACTATTTCTAATCGGACTAGTAGTTCCTGAGATTAGCGCGTTCAAGCAAACAAACAAACAAACTTTTCAGCTTTATATATTAGTAATATATAGATAACATAATTACCTCTTTATTTCAGGCTACTCTGGCCCATAGATACATACCTTATAGACTAACATACATATTATTATAATACAGTTTGTGTTAATACATACATTTATCTAATCTTAAACCTATGTTAATAAAAACTTCACTCGGCACTATTTTAGAGCCCCTAAAATAGTGCTGAGTGCGCACACGCAGACACTTTTATCCTGTGTCGGATACACGCTACGAAAGAATATTTGATTTCCATATAACCAGTATCAAATCAGCCACTTCCTGCGCAGACGTTACAGGATCCAGCAAGTTTCCTGTGATGGTGTGCCGTGTCGGCAACAAACGGTGTCTACCCTCGTTTGCGCAACCCCTTTGGTGTGTTCCAGCGACACTTGTCCGCGAAGCGAAGAAACACCTCATCCTGCGGATTAGATGCACCGCTCTCGTACTGTTTGTACCATTTTGTTTGACCGATAATTGTGAACCCCATTTCACCAAGATAATTTTATTATGTTTGTAGTGGCCTACTTGGATATGCATGGAAAAAATATTTATTATCTAATGTAGTCCATGGTCTAAAAATAAAATACTATCAGTGAAAATAGAATCAAAATTGCCCGAAAAATAAACGAGTAATTATTTTAAACAAATGTATATGTTCCTCTCGCGAAAATGCTGTTTTCTGTGGCAGCTGTCCAGCTGCCATAGAAAACAGCATTTTCAACGCCTATAAAGGCGTCACGGACTTTGACGTCAAAGTTCATATTGGACTTCTCTTTCTAATTGTAATCTTTGAAGCTTTATAACTTCATCGCTGATGAAGGTATTTAAAAAATAATTTCATGATTGTTTACTAGAGCTAATAAGTATTAATTAAAATCTCATGCATAATCCCTATTCAGGGATGCGCATAATATTATTATAAGCCTCTGCAGCCCACGACTGGGGGCAACTGCTCCTTGGGCTGGATTCTTCTCTTTTTCTATAGTGTGATTTTCTCTGTTGGGCTATTGACATTTAGTTTATATTTATGTTCTTAAATATTGAACGATTACGAATTTTATTTAACTGATATAAAGCTATACTATCACTGACTGCTACTTACTGGGCTTAACCCAGTTGTATAAGTCCTTTGGTGCCTATTGGCCTAGTTATATTCTGTATCCTGCTTTTTACGGAGGGAAGTCGAAATTATATAAATATTTTTTTCCTACTCCTCCGCTGTACTTCTCTGAAAAATTTCGTAGCAGGATCCAAGACAGTTGAATCGTTACTCCGGGACTCGTCGGGTTTCATTGGCTCGGCGTTTTTCTGGTGGACGCCACTTTTGATTCTGGCTTTCAGGAGTTGCAATGGTTGGGAATGTGTGGCAGGATTGTCCCAAAAAAAAATGACTGCTACTTGTCCAAAAATATGTACGGTAGGTATTGATACCTCATATCTGCCTAGCCTTTTCCCAACTATATTAGGGTCAGCTTCCAGTCAAACCGGATTCAACTGAATACCAGTGTTTTACGTGGAGCGGCTGCCTACTAAAACTCCACAACCCATTAACTGAATAACACGGTACTTCTTGGCAAGACTGGAGTCAGATTTACTGGCTTCTGACTATCCGTAACGACTGCCAAAGATCTACAAATGACAGCCGGGACCAACGGCTTAACGTGTTTTCCGAGGCACGGAGAAACCTCGGTAAGTTAAGATGGTCACCCATCCACAGACCAACCTTGGCAAGCGTTGCTTAACCTTAAAGATCGACCCGTGTGGCTTTTATTATTTAGCCAGGAGCTCCTCAAGGTATTGATATCTATCGTACAAAAAAAAAGCTTTACTCCTATGGGACCTATGGGGTATGCTACGGGAGTAAAACTTTGGGAAGAACCTTGTAATGAAAAGTAAGAATTTTGTAACTCGTGTTGAAAGTCACGTAATTGTCTTAAAAAGGCAAATATAATAAATAGTTATCGACGTAATTGCCATGGGTTTCCCCGCAATAGGTATAGTCTTTTCTCTATTTGCGTTTAATGTAAACTTTCCCTATCGTAAACCACACCCGAAACCTACCTACCTATTTATTTGCTTAGTTCTGATGTTATAAATAGATATAATAAATGAATAAAATGTTGTTATTATTACATTAATTTCATTATTTTATTATACATGAACTAAACAGGTTACGTAAGATTCAAACAACAGGGGTTTTCTTGTGAAACGTTGATTGCAACTTTGAGAAATGTCCTATTTCATAATAGGTTTCGAGAATACAGTGAAGACTCAATTATCCGGACTTTCAGGTTATATAGTTAAAGTATGTATGTATATGTGTTCGTAATCAAAAATATAAATATACGCGGGCGATTTACTCGTAATCTTTCTGAAGCTACCATGTGGGTACATACCTACCTAATATATGCATGTATAAAATCACGTATAAAAACACCTGTCACAGTTACCATGCAAGATAACACGAGAAATTCTGTCAAAATCTCAAGTTTGAAACTTAGGAATTCTTAGCTAGAAGTGAACAATCATTATACTTATTGAATTCTACTTGATGCCATAGTAAATGTTCGTAATTATAAGTAGAACGATAGTTCAATTTCTAGCAAGTTCAAGTGAGTAAATTCGTCTAAGCTTTCATGATGAGATATGTACAGAATAATATATATCGGCTGGAGAACCGCACCTATTCGGTAGGTCGGCACTGACCCGCAGAGCTTAGATTTAAGGGATTCCATCATCATCCCTTTTCCCAACTATATTGGGGTCGGCTTCCAGTCAAACCGGATTCAGCTGAATACCAGTGTTTTACGTGGAGCGGCTGCCTACCAGACCTCCACCGATCCACAGACCAACCTTGGCAAGCGTTGCTTAACCTTAAAGATCGACCCGTGCGGCTGTTATTATTTAGCCACGAGCTCCTCCTTAGATTTAAGGGACTACTCACACTTATTCAGCTCTATTCAGCTTATACCCATAGAAAACAACAATTTTGTATGGAGAAGCGTATGTATCCGTTTAGTTTTCCGCATCTATTCAGCTTTCGCAGCAAACAAGTATAAAATGAGGACTAATAACTAGGTACTAGTTACTTACGACGCTGTACGCGGCTGAAAGAAGCAGAACTTTATAAGTGTGACCAAAATCGTTCAGCGAAACGCGAATGGAGCTGAATAAGAGAGTGAGTAGTCCCTTATCTTGCAAACTGAATTAGAACTAATCCAATGGCAATTGATGTTTACGGTAACTACGTACTGATTACCGATCTAGGGTAACCTCTAGTTAAATGAACTCCTCAAAAGTCCACAGTAGAGAACGAATTTTTTTTTTCTTTTTAACTAATGACAGGCACGCGTTTGACCACTATCTCAGCTGATGGTAAGCGATGATGTGGTCGAAGATAGAGCACGCTTGCCTAGAAGTAACCTATTCACTCTTGACTCAAAGATTCCCAGGTTGTAGCTATCAGGAAACACAGACTCCGGCAGGGAGTTCCATTCCATTCATTAGTGCGTTCAAAGAAAAGCTTGTATTTAACTATTATTTTACTTTCTTTCAGATGTGGTTCAGAATCGAAGGCCATCACACTGAACACGATATGCGCCTTGTGGCGCTTCCAGCAGACTGGATTCTCGCCGTCATTCAAATGAAGATCAAAATGTTCGCGAGGATTGAGGCTATTCGAATGTTTTAATTTTTATTTTTATTCCTAATGTAGACTTTACGGTAGATCAAAAAAATTTAATGGACGTGTGGTTTTAAGACTGAACACGCCGCTGTAGCGCTGGTCGCGTCGATCGTTTAATGTAATCTGCCCGCGCCGCTCCTTGCCCGTCGCTGAGTTCGTGTGTGTCCTTATGAATGTGTGTAAAGTCACTAATATAATTGTTTTTATCAGTGATCGAAGGGAAAGCGGGATGCACATTTTTGTAACTTTTAAAATTTCCTATATCTCCATCTTTTATTAAGATTTTGTTTTCGTCTTGTAATGTTTTAAACTGAGAGTTTTTATCAATAAATATATATCAAAGAGTAAAAATCAAAAGGTGTTTTGACAACAATAACAGACGATACTTTACCTAATAAAACGAAATCCTTATAAAACTTAATTGGTTACAAACAAAGATAAAAACAGATACTGCGATAAAATAAAATAAACGTCGGGACAAAATAAACGACTTAAGAATACAGATCATGCAATCAAAAAAATTACAACATTCTGTGGTTTTGTAAAAAATCGTGAGAGAATTTTCAAAGAACTACTAAAATACGAAGGCTATATTTATTACACAGGAAAATAAGCCAGATGAGTCATCCATTGATAGAATGCCGGTTCGCAGAAGGACGTATGTTAATTATTTCGAATCGATGCTATTTCGCAATGTTATTGCATTCTTTAGCTTAAACCGGTTTTAAACTGGTGTCTGCGATCAAGAGAGGTATCAATCTGTAGCTATATAAATCTCTTACGTCCGTTTTGTGAGGATTGGTTAGTTTTATTATCTTCTGCAGACCCCATTCGCGTTTTCTATTCCATTTCCGGAAATAAATTTCAGTTACTGAGAATTTCTCATATTAAAAAAAAAAAAAACGGCCACGTGCGAGTCGGACACGAAGGGTTCCGTACCATAAACCGATAAAAACACGTTTCTTGTATGGGAACCCCCTTTAATTTTATAGGGTTCCGTACCCAAATGGTAACCAACGGAACCCTATTACTCCTCTCCACATCCTCCACCTCCTCCGCTGTCCTTCCGTCCGTCCGTCCGTCCGTCTGTCTGTCAGCGGGCTGTATTGTATCTCAAGAACCGTAATAAGTAGACACTTGTTCACAGATTGTTTATTTCTTTTGCCGCTATAACAACAAATAAAAAAAAAGTTTATGGTACGGAACCCTTCGTGTGCGAGTCCGACTCGCACTTAGCCGGTTATCTTTTTTTATTCTTGTTATAGCGGCAATAGAAATACACACTCTGTGAACATTTCAAATATCTACCTATTACGGTTCTTGAGACATAACCCGCTGACGGACAGACGGACGAACGGAAGGACGGATGGACAGTGGAGGCTTAGTAATAAGGTGCCGTTGGTTACCCTTCGGTACGGAACTCTAAAAACACAAAAACCGACTTTCAAATAAACACAGAGTAAAATAACTTTAATCTCGGAAGCCGGTGTTTCATGTTTTCTTTTTATGATTTCTGATACCGACTTCTTAGTGGTGGCCTAATGGTAATCTATTTCACATCAACATGTGCACAGTATTTTCAGGCCTACCAGAAATCTACACTCATCATCCGCCTGGCCTTTTTCCAACTATATTGGGGTCGGTCAAAGTCAAAGTCAAAAACGTTTATTTCAATTAGGCCATTAAACGGCATTTTTGAACGTCATCATTACATTTAAAATAATATAGTGACTCTACTGTCCATTCGGAAGGGTAGATTCTTATGGAGAAGAACGGACAAGAAACTCCATAGTAATTACTCTTTTCAAATCAATGTTTTACATGTGCTGTGGTATACAAAACTTTTGTTAATATATGTGAGGACCATGAACCTAGAGTATGCAGAGGTAGACTTTCTAAATAAGAACATGGTACTTACATTTCTACATAAGTACATGTACTCACATATTTACAAATATTGGAACCATTACCTAATTAGCAGAGTGTGAGTGAACAGAAAAATAAAAACCCAAAAATGAAACAGTAGGTAAAAAAGTAAATACATAAACCAACCAGTTTGATCTTGTCTCCATCATTGATTGTCCTATGGAGCAGGACCAGCATGTTTCCAAGCATTCTTATCCTGAAAGTAATCTTCTAATTTATAATATGCTTGTTTACAAAGTGTGCTTTTAATGTAGGTTTTAAATTTTCTTCCATTTAGTTCTAATATGTCACAAGGTATTTTATTGTAACATTTAACACAGTACCCCAGTCGGCTTCTAGTCACACCGGATTTAGCTGAATACCAGTATTTTACGCGGAGCGGCTGCCTACCAGACCTCCACAACCCAGTAACTGGGTAACACGGTACTTCATGGCAAGCCTGGAGTCAGATTGACTTCTGACTATCCGTAACGACTGCCAAAGATCTACAAATGATAGCCGGGACCAACGGCTTAACGTGCTTTTCGAGGCACGGAGGAAACTCGCTATGTTAAGATGGTCACCCATCCACAGACCAACCTTGGCAAGCGTTGCTTAACCTTGAAGATCGACCCGTGCGGCTGTTATTATCTATACACTAACCGTTTTTTTTTTATTTTAAGTCCCCCAAAACGCCCGCCCGTCACCACTTCCTAGTGTTTTAGCTGCGAAGAAGTGGCGCAGGAGACTCCTTAGCAACACAAGTGACCGGCAGTACGGTAAAAGATTTGGATTGGTATCTCTATTTTTTTAAGTATAAAAATCCTCAAAATTAATGTGGATGCGCCAGGGTCGCCCGCGAAATTCAAATTTTCTTACGCTTTTTGCAATTTGCAAGTATTATGTTTTATGTTGATTAAAGTATGATTCGCGGGCGTAAGAATAATGTATTTTCAGAATTATAACCATTTAAGTCATCAATAAAACTCCATAGGGCCAGGTAACCCGAAAGAATTACTATTTCATGAGATCTTGACATTTTAGGATTATACAGACTTATGGAGTTATTTTACTGGTTGGCTGGATTTTAATGGTTATAATTGTGAAAAGTGCAAATTTGCATAAAACGTAATAAAATTGGAATTTCCACCCTGGCGCAACCACCTTAAATGACTCTTCCCTCTGGAGCAGAAGGGAGTGGAGTGGGGGGGGTGGTGCCTCTTACTGAGACTGACTAAAATCTATCCGTGTTCCTCCTAATGCCCTTTGTGTTCCACGGCCACGGTGACTCTCTCGAACAAATTTCACAACTTGGTATCCCTGATATGCACAGTTTGAACAACACCGTATCTGAACTGATGTTAAGCAATGATGTGCTTTGTGTTTATGCTATTAGGGGAATACTTTCATTGCGTACACCTAAGGAGTGGAATTCTCTGCCGGAGTCTGTGCTTCCTGATAGCTACAACATGCATCAGTTACTTCTAGGCTTGCGTACTCCATCGTCGGCCACGTCATCACTTGCCATCAGGTGTTATTGCGGTCAAACGCGGACTAATCGATAGAATAAAACAAAATTCCCGGCTGTCATTTGTAGATCTTTGGCAGTCGTTACGGATAGTCAGAAGCTAGTAAATCTGACTCCAGTCTTGCCATGAAGTACCGTGTTACCCAGTTAATGGGTGGTGGAGGTCTGATAGGCAGCCGCTTCTCGTAAAATAGTGGTATTCAGCTAAATCCGGCTTGACTGGAAGCTGACCCCATTATAGTTGGGAAAAGGCTAGGCAGATGACATCAGCCCGAATATCAACTATCGGACAGTAGCCCGCCAAGCACAACAACTATCTGGTTGGAGGTTCCTCCCTTTACAACGGAGGTTTGCGTGACTTTACTCTCTGTTTCGCATACCTCCAAACACGTGTGGATTTTAGTCAGTAATAGTCTGACACTCCCTCCCTCTCTGCCCAGAGCGGAAGGAGCGGGAGGAGCGGCTTGGATGACTTCCCATTCTTAAAAAATAGTCCTGTTCTCTGCAATCACAAGTCGTTTCCCCGGCCACTCTCATCCTATGCTACCACGAACTGCTAAGATCGATGTTCAATCATTGTTGAAGATGGCCGCACGGTCGTATTTCACTCATCAAACAAGACAACCAACTAAATTATCTCACACCTTTTTACAACATACTCGTAACTACTAGTCCCACCATTTCTAAGTATCAAACCGCTGGTTCATTGTTTCCTCCATGATTCATTCACCGGTCGCGATCAATGTCCTTGCACGACGACAACTTTCACTTGGCAACACTGAGATTTATATGCAAATGGCAAGACTTGCACGCGACCGTTAACTGTGTTGCCAGCTAACTAAACGAGTTTCAGGGATAAACAAAGTGTGATGTTAATTGGTTTACCTGCTTTCTCCTCATTTTGTTTATCTTAATATATACAATTATTCCGTTATTGACAGAAAGTGCACAGGCGAAACTATTGCTCGTAAAAAGCTAAAATTTGACATGTAGGTTCCCTGGGGAGTGTAGGGAAGCACTAAGAGATTTCCCGAAATTCCTACGGGAACGGGAAAAGACGAGATGTGCATGTACAAAGTTGCGGTCAAAAGCTAGTTAATAATAATAGCGGAACAGTAACTCTTATCAACTATTGTTTCATCTGGTACTGTATTTTAAGTCGTGTTATGTTGCAGTCAATTCATTCATTGATAGATACACATTTTGCAGTAGATATTTTGAGGCACATTTTTCATTAATGCTCCGCTTCTATTGGTCGTGGCGTGATGTTATATTCCTCCCTTCCTCGTTTAAGGTGAATGCTCCAGGGTAGCCCGCTAAATTCAAATATTATTATGTTTTTTGCAATTTGCCGGTCAGTGTGAAGCTGTATGTGGACCAAATGCGATCTGCGACCGTAACGCGTATTTATCTAAAGAATTATAACCATTTTAATCATTAATATAGCCCTCTAAGTTCATGTAGTTCGAAAGAATGAATATTTCAGAAATAATCATTCTTTCGAACTTATAGTATATATTATTCTTTTTTCAAGATCCTGAGATTAGCGCGTTCAACCGAACAAACAAACTCTTCAGCTAGGTATATAATATTAGTATAAACTAGTTGATTAGCGCAACTTCGTCTTCTCCACTCCTTCATCTTAGCGTGATTATATAAATTAAATGGGCTATCTAACACTGAAAGATTTTTCAAATCGGACCGGTAGTTCCTGGGATTAGCGCGTTCAAGCAAACAAACAAACAAGCAAACTCTTCAGCTTTATACATTAGTATAGATATAAATGTCTATGGAAAAAGGAAAACCATATTTTTGTATAATCATCTTATTTGTACTCAATTTATGGGTCTTGAAAAAATATTTAAAACAATGCGCAAGAGTTGAAAAATTATATACGTACCTTGTCCCGAAATCTAAAACATTGCTAAATTCCTCCTGTAGATGTTTGCTCATTTAGTTCTACAAACACTAAATCTAGATTTCTAGGATTTTCAAAATAGACGTAGGAGTCAGCTTTAGGTTCTGGCTAAAATAAACACGGCTACAAATTTTGATCAAGACAGTACGCAATAAGGCAAGACAAACATTTCTTTATTTATCCGCGAATAAATTAAAAATAGATATGTAGAAAACAAAATCTTGAACGTACAAACATCTCACATCTCCAGTTCTCCACTCAGAAGCGTGGGAATAAAAAAACAGGTTTGAAATAATATCCATTCTTCTCGAAGTTAACAGCAGGGAAACAATGCAAAAAGGTTTATCGCCACCATCAAGATCCTGATAAACTAGACAAAAATCTACCTGGCCGGCGGCGCACCGGCTTCGCGCCATAATGACCCAAACTGTCATTCAACCGCGCATGCGCGTAGCGTTCGCACGGCCATCGCGTTTTGCCGCCATATTTGATTTATTCGAAGTGTAAACACAACTGTTTTTGAATTAAAAAAGTGTGTTCAGTGCAAATAGTGATAATGGTGCGTACTTTTAAACTAGTGGGGTGCTTCAAAGTGCCAAAACGTGGCGCTAAAGTGGTCCCAGCGTCGAGTGGCGAGGGGATTTTCACAATCGACATGTCTTCTACCTCCACATTGGATGTTGTCGTAAGTTAATTGTAAAATAATCACCTATTAAGCGTCTAAATTAAATTGTAGAACTGTGTCCGAGAAACGTTCGGCTTGTTATGACTTTTCGATAATGTTGTGTCAACGAACAGCTGTTTTGATGTGACGTCATTTGAATGTAACTTTATCGTAAGTTTACGATAGGTGATTTTGCTGCGCATGGTAATTAAGCAACTAGTATGACTAACTTATAGAACTATGCTAACATGCTATTGGCCATCCGTAAGACCTAAGTTATATCTAAGTTAGGTTAAGTTTAAACATATAGAAGAAAGTAGACCTCATACCCTGTGTATACACAACACAGATTTTTATTTTTGAAAGACGGTGTTATTATCCTAGCTAAACTCTAGTTTCATAATAATCGCCAAGGTCTGGGTTTAGTCGGCATCTAGCTAGACTATTAAGGTGACGCTGAAATCATTATAAGTTTAATCGTGTCTGTATGTGATGACTTTGGCAATAAAATTACCTAATCATGTGACCGGTTCGTGGTTGTCCATCAACTACAGCTAGTCTATCCTGTAAGTAACCATTTCGATATCGAGCTTCACCTGAGTGAGATAGCTCACAAAGTTAACTTTATTACACACAACATAAAGGTCTTATCTTTATACTCACCTCGGATTTCGCTGTCGAGACTCGAAAATGTTGTTACAGAATAGATCACCAGGCTTGACGGTACTATTAGACGTGTCTCACAAATATCGTCACAATATTATGATAAATTAGTTGTTGCTTGCGTTCATATAGATTTTCGCTAAAACGCCTAACATGATTTTTTCGTCTCCAGGTTTGCACCTATCTCTGTACCAATATTCATCAAAGGTTCAGAGATTTAGGCGTGAAAGAATTACAAACAAACGCATAAAAAAATCTGAAAATCACATTTACAATATTAGATAGGATGCGACAAAACTGGTCATAATGTATTGCCTCAGTGTGGCCAGCTAGGTTATGTACCCTGAATGACTTGACAGGTGGTAAATGTGGTTATTCCGCCTTATACAGGATGGATTTTTAAAGTGTGCCTTTATGGCCAAATCCGAAAATATGAGGATCATAGATTTTTGAAAATTTATCAGTTGATATTTTTTCTGAAAATTTAAAAAGTTTTTTTGTTATAAATGAGCGTTTTCCTTTAGTTTGCCGTAATGTGTTATTACTTCTCAGAATGTGATCTTTATTAGCGACACTGTCAGATGGTGTAACAATGTTTTTTAAATCAACTGGTTCAATTCCTAGGTAGGAATAGCGATTTTTCAAAAAAACCATGACGCAGTTTTACTTTTCATCAAAACCGGGCTAGAGACTCCTTTCAGTGTTTTTCGATATTCCTCATAATTTCGGATTTGGCCATGAAGGCACACTTTAAAAATTCACCCTGTATACCCTGCCCCTACCCCGGCACCTATCCAGTCAGACGGGTACTCGAGTTTACTTCATATTTTTCCTCATGTACTCAGCTACTCGTATAATTCTGCGGGAACTGCAGTCTTTGGCATTCTTAAGTCGGAGTCCTAGTTTTGTGCCATAAAAATGTGTAAAGACTCATTACTTCGTACGATATAAATTGTGCAATAGGGAAGATGCAAATACAGAATTATGAGAATGTTGTTAATAAAATGATAAAAAGTATAAAATAAATGCTATTGCAACGATTTTATTTTAGTTAATATCGATTTTTAACAAAAATAATGAATTAAAGTAACGTCACGTTTAGTGACGTCACTGCTGTTATGACAACATAAAAGCAACCTTATGTCTTTGAGTTAGGACAGTTCTTAACCAGTGGAGGAGTGACAACATCGTCCGTTTTCGCGCGAAAATTTAAACTGTCGATGTCGGTTTAAAAACGCAACTTTGGCAATAAATTAAAACGTTTTCATTTTTTATTTAAGTGTTGGTCTATTCTAAATGGAATTCTTAAAAATTAAAGCAAAAATGGAAATATTTCATATTCCCTATTGTTGGAATATCAGCAGGTACCTACAATTAATTTTAATTGCATATAAAAACATTTGAAAAAACAACAAGATAGCTTGTGTACAAAGGTAGGTTAAACCCAGAATTGGGTTCTCTTACACTGCTATATGTGAGAACCCAATACTTTATTGTCTCGCCTTTGTATCTACATGCGCTGTCCACTGAGGTCTGCACCTCAGTGCGTTGATAGATAAGGAAATTAGTGAGTAGGGTAACAAAAACTAAAAAAATCCCAATAGGGTATTTTACTAAAAAACCTAATTGGTCCGTCAGATAGATTTCAAAAAATACTGGACACGTATTTTTTTTTTTTCTTTTTACTATTGATTGGCACGCGTTTGACTACTATCTCACCTGATGGTAAGCGATGATGTGGTCGAAGATGGAGCACGCTTGCCTAGAAATAACCTATTCACTCTTGATTTAAAGACTCCCAGGTTGTAGCTATCAGGAAACAGACTCCGGCAGGGAATTCCACTCCTTAGCTGTACGCATTATAAATGTGTTCTCAAAACGTTTTGTGCGTATCGGTGGGTATTCAAAAAAAAAACCTACAAATCCTGTGTGAATTTATTATACTTACATTATTAAGCTGGATTGGAGAATAGGGTATTTTACAAAAAAAAATGTCCGTCAGTTGTACCAAATTTACTAAGCCAGATGACGTCACGCGTGTCTTACTCGCTGTATCCTCTTCATTTTTTGTTTAAGTGTAAAAAGAAAAAATACATGTTCAATATTTTTTGAAAATCTATCAGACGGACTAATTATTTTTTTTAGTATAATATCCTATTCACCTAATAAATTCACACAGCATTTTAGGTCAATCTTTAATACCTGTACCTAGAGGAAGCTTAAAAACCTGGCCAGCCTTAAGATAGTAAGGTTCTATCACCAGGTAACCTCAATAGCCATTAATCCTTAGACTAGTTTCTAATCTGTAATTTAACGTTTCACATTTGCAACGAAACGAATAGTTTCTCTTTTCGTAACTATTCAGCGGCAGCTTTAAATATTTGCATTACTATTCAGGCAGTTAGAGAAAGTTGGTATTGAATTTGACGGTTAAAAACACTACACAAGTATAGTTCAATGCTTTTCTAGACGTTTAGGAATTGGGGTTGCGGAATTTGTTCGAAATAGTCACCGCGGTCCTGGAACGAAAAGGGTATTAGAAGGAGGAACACGGATGGGTTTTAGTCAGTAGGAGTCTGACACCCCCTTCTGCTCCACCCAAAGCGGGAGGAGGCATTTGATAATTTCATATCCTTAAAAGACGTTTAGGAACAGACAACGTTATGAAGGGCCATGTACTAGAGTCTAGAGAACCACAATCTCTTCAAAGCATAGCTCCATGAGAACATAGAAACGATATTTCTGGCATACTTAATTATTTTTTTCATCCAGTGTCTAACTTTTCCCGGTGCTTGGAGCTCTTTTGTTCTTGGGTTGCCCTATCCTGTCCAACCTCATCTTGGTGCTGTTCGCGATGATAACAATTTCGTCGGCCGTCCCACCATACGACGACACACTGCTTCTTCCGGCCATAGGACTCCTGTCGGTTTCAGCCTCACTCCATCTTTCGATTCTGCACCGTGCAAGGCGCTTATCTCCGTTTGAGTTCCATTATTCGTTTACGAATATCGAAGACCTCCTTACGAAGTACTCCATAAAAAACACCAACACAGCAAGACTTGATGTCATCTTGGAATGTCAAACTACCCAAAAATGTTTAGCTCTCTATAAAACACCATTTGGAACCAAGAGCAAATATGACATCTAAAGGAGTATCTGTTTTCAGGATCATTCAATAGCTTATTCCAATCATTTGTATTCCAGATCTTAAGGATAATGGTTACGAAATATTCTGCCTGACACGTAAATGTAGGCATATGTGGGCGGAATCCTTACGTGTTACAAAACATGCGTCATTGAGATAGTGATCAGTTGCATCTTAACTAGATGACTACCTGACTTTCTGTCTGTTAAGTTTAAAATTTTATTTGAAGCACTAAAATTAATTTTAGCAATTCTAGTTAATTGAACTATGGAGTTTCTTGTCCGTTCTTGTCCATAAGAATCTACCTTTTGCGAACGGACGACTAGAGTCACTATAATGTTTTATTTTCATTTGACGTTCAAAAGTGCCTTTAATGGTCTAGTTGAAATAAATCATTTGACTTTGACTTCGAACTACAGGGTCTGCAGGACGTGCCTGCCGGGGTGCGGAATCCGTTCGAAAGAGGCACCATACCCTGGAACGCAAAGGGCAGTAGGAGGAACACGGATGGGTTTTAGTCAGTAAGAGTCTGACACTCCCTTCCGCTCCGCCCAGAGCGGAAGGAGTCATTTGATGATTTCCCATCCTTAAAAAAAAAAGGGTCTGCAGGACGTCCTAAAACATTGGCTCTTACAAACCGTGTTTTACAATTTGCCTCTTAAACCCGAAACCTATTGCCATAATTTGTCATCAGCAATATTTTGTGTTGGAAAACTAAACTGTCACAAAGGTTGTCTCCTATCATGAAATGGTCTAGCTCAAAACAATTGTCCTGTTCTAGATTTTAGACAGTAGCGTAAATTAGTACATGAGTAACAAACAGCGTCCAAAATGTATTAATTTTATTTCAACTCGGTTAATTGCCTCGCATTATCCGCATTATCTTCAACTAGCACTATATTAACTAATAAAACATTATTCTCTACAGTTTTTTCCTGATCATCTAAAATCAAATATTCTTGTTCGTCCAAGTTATCAAAACTCATTCACAGAATAATCTTATTAAACAGTATTGTTTACTACAACCTAAATATAGAGTTTTATCTCGTTTTGAAGACATGTCTCGCAAGTTTCGCGTTAATTTATTGTAACAATGCAAATCCCATTTCTGTGACAGAGTTATTGAGTTTTGTTGATAACATGCGAACTTATGTAGCACTAATTGATTCTGTTGGTGCAAAACATGTGTATACTGAGACTTTACATGTAACTGAATATATTATCTGCCTGTATGCTTGCCGTTTTGTCTGGGCTATGAATAAGAGCACTGTTCCACATTTTGTGCAGCATTATTGTGTCCCCAAATGCTTGTGCTTTCGCTTTATCTTGAGGACAGTTTGTTGTTTCGAGCCAACCTTATTTCTTGGGTGCGTTGTTGGAATGCAGGTCATGTAGATATTTCCTGCTCTTTCATTGTTTATGTTTAGTTCTAATGTCCTAAAGCGTCAGCATAGCTTACCCTTTACCGCTATATTTGGTTATGTATGACATCTAATGCTACGGCCATACCACAGTAATATGGCAATAATTATGGTAGTGTCGTGTCAGTTGATTTTCTTTCAATTATGGTCTTTCCATCACTTTGAGAATTCACCTTTTATAGATAGATTTTTGGTTTTAGCTTTACTATATTCATGACAATCAAAGAAGTCAGATTTAACAGTAGGTTACAACATTGCTTTACTAGTAAGCATGAAAATAAATCTCTTTCGCACTTAGTGGTAAAGCGATCTTCTATCCCTCTCTACTCAGTTGTCAAATCTGAGTTTTTAGATGGTCACGAATACAGTCACGAAGAAGCAAGCGATGTTCTAGACGTTACCAGTATTATTTGAGAACGGCAGACTCAATCAAAACGTGAGAACTGTAATTGATTTTTATAGAAACTAGAGCTGGTTCTATTATGTTTTTCTTAGAAACCCAAGTCTATATTGAAGCAAGTGAGGGTGAAAGCAATGTTAATGTTCGTAGGAAATGAGCTGTCGTTCATAATGAGCTGTTGTGATCGATACGTTAATGTTAATATGTGATTATTGCACACAGCTGTAGGTGGTGATAAGTCTGTATCGAGGACAGTTGACCTTCATAAGTAATTATACTCGTATATTATACGCCTGTGAGGTCGGCTGAACATAGAACATGGTCCTTCCTCAACATGACATTGAATGTTGTTATTGCAACTCCTGAACAGCATACAGCGCAAATTTGTAGATCGACTCATCATGGATATATTGTCAATCGTATCGGTACCTTTTCACAGAATTCAGTATGTAATTTTTTTGTGGTTCGCATTCCTATTCTGAAGGATCACATTTTACACAATCCTGGGTCAAGCAGGCAAGCCTAAGGAATGAAATATTTTCTTCGGTAATTCAGTTTTTAAAAGCAGTTTGCTGTCGTAATTCATTTTATCTTATCTTCTCTGTTTGGGGTGCACTTAACAGTCAAATAGTGGACTGATGCAAGATCTGTGTAATGTACACCATCTTGTAAAAAATGTTATCCTGATAATGATATACTATGGACAGAGATTATTCTTGGTGAGAAATATATGGAACTGATAAGGGGACTAAGGGGTAATGATCTAGCTGAAGATTAACTTGTGTTATGCCTCATAACCAGGATATCATGATATTTTTTAAGTATTATGAATTCCTAGTTTTTGCGAAATCAGTAGATGAAATGTGTCCATTACGGGTCGAATCTCGCATTATCGCATACGATTAGGTGAGATAGTAGCCAAACGTAAGCCTATCAATAGTAAAACAAAAACTGGATGAGGCTGGCACAGGAACGTGGGGAGCGGCACAAGAAAAAGAAGTCTATTCTCAGTAGTGGGCAAAGTCGGGATATGTCTGATGAATGACGAAGATAGAAGTTCTTTTATTGTTTGTGTGGCTGCTCAACTTGAGACCAAAACTTACTGAACCAGTGTTGGGCACTTGTCTCACCGCTGGCGATCAGCGAGTAGCGAGTAAAGCTTCAAACTCAAAATGAGTTGGCGAGCAAAACGAGTAGCGAGTGAAAAGTTTCGATAGTTTTGACGCTCGGCTTTCAGCGAGTGCTTTTGTGCGACGGGCTTTTACTCGCAATACTTGCTCCAGCCCGCACTATAGTTAGAAATTACTGCTGGTGAGTTTTGACCGCCAAGCGAGCATCGCCGAGCGAGTGCAGCTGAGCGAGTACAATCTTTGATAGCTCTTGTCGCTGCGATCAACTAGATGTAAGAGCCGCTCGCCAGCTATCGACAATGAATGTATGTGTCTCTTTTACTCACACGCGATCTATATATTTTGTCCATTTCCTCAGCGAGCAAATAGTCGATAGTTACTCGCTCCCTTGCCTGGTGTGAGACAAGTGCCTTAGGGAAAGACTTTTCATAAAAAAAATACAACCGAACTGAGAACCTACTCTCCTCCTTTATTTGAAGTCGTTTAAAAAAGGAAGACCACGATACCGGTTCTCCTGAAAAGATTTTTGCCAAGAAATTACTGAAAAACAATTTATATCTGAGTAAACGGTACGTACGTACTTCATAATTGCAATATATCTATAGTCTACGCACAAATGCTAAAAAGCCATTTATCACAAAAAATTGCTTCGACCGTTGCATGTTTTAAAATTAACCAGGTAAATAAGAAATAGATACGTCTGATGACATTTGTTAAGCCAACAGGACTTTTGAAATAAGTCGTGTTACACTTACCTGGGTGTTAAATGTTCTACTTTCTGCTGTTCTATGTTAAGTCTTATCTTGATGGGAGTAAGGTTTGGATTAGTATTATGTGTGGTTTTCAAAGGCTTTGTAGGAAATTCCTCGTTTGGTTGGTATTGGGAATTCCTTTGTGGATGTTTCATAGCTTGAGGCATTATTATAAAGGAACAAGCTTTGCGGTAGCACAGCGGTTATTTTACTAAGACTGTCACGTACTAAACATAAATAGTTGGCTACAAAACGTACCTAATTCGTACGTAATTGATTCAGAGAATGACGAATTTCCTTTAGGAAAAATGGTAAAACTGCTCATGTTATCTTTGGACGGGGATTTCTTAAAGATATTTAGTATTCTGTGCATGTTTTTGTCAGCTAAAGTAATGCTACACTGCGGTCTTTCCCTTTTACTGACGCAGCCAGTGAAAAACCTATGATCTAGAAAGGAAATTTCAAGAATAACTCTGCTTTTTTTTTACCAAAAATTGTATTAAAATAAGTGTTCAGAATCCTTCAATAATGCTGCAGCTCAAACCCTTGAGTTTCCAGTAAGAGAGAAGGGGAAGTAACGTGTTCCTAGAGACTTAGATATATACCAATTGTTCTTAGTCCTTTTTACCCGACTACGAAAGAAGGAGGCTCATGTTTTTCGAGTGTATGTATGTATGTATATTTCTTTGGCACGCCCTAGAGCCTAAACAGCTATAATATGGATTTTAGTTTGAGAGGTGTCGTTAGATTTGTATTTACTGTGAGAGTGACACTGGGTATATAAAAATAAAAAAAAAAACAAAATGACGGATTTTTGGCGCCATATTATGCTTTCAATATTTTTTTTATTTTCAAAATCTATCGAGTGGGGTATCAAGATAAAAAGCTCAAGGAGACTATTCCAAAAACTCACTAAAAAGTAGGAAATAAAAGAAAATACTTTTGCCAAAAAACCCGACCGCTAAAAACAACTAAAAAGTTGGAAACAAGTCGCTTTTCTAGCAGTCTGATGCAGTTCAATCACTTATCTGAGGCCACCAACTCAAGCGCTAATTCAATTTGTTTAAGGGAGGCTCCGTCGAGTGGAGGAAATGGTTGAAATTGTACAAGCCTATTTAACAACCTCGGTGGGATAGGATCGGCAAAATGTTTACTGGGAAAACACGGATCACCTTTAATATCCGGTAATATAACTAACACAAGCTAACCTGCAACTATTGCAACCTATTAATTAGTTTTCTTACATTTTTACTAAAGATAAAAGTCAATATTTAATACGCAAGTTATTACTAAAAGGAATCCGCTCAGCATACTAAGCGATGATCCAGCAATTTGCTCACGCACGGCAATCTACGTGAAGCCTACTAGATCATTATGGGAGCTGGTTCTACTGGAGATGTGCGGGGTTGAGGAGCGAAGGATGTGTTAAGAACCAACAGATTCGCTTCATTTACCTGGCCTCGCTCAGCGCAAGAGCATCCCTCGTTACGCACTTACGCATCCTCGCACTTCAATGGCGTAAACGCAGCCTCATGGGAGCTGGTTCTACCGGAGCGGCGCCAATGTTAGCGGTATCGGTTGGCTAATGATAGGCTACGGGGTAAATAGTGCTTTTAGAGTCGCTTCTTAGATTATGGGAAAGAAAATGGAGTATATTCATGAATACGCTTAAGGCTGTTTAATGTACCACAATTAGGCTAACAACTCGTGTGAAATGTTCTATTATGCCAAAGGAAATTACTACTGGGATGAAAAGTAACTTATGTCGTAAATCAGGTCATGGTTTAACAGTGTGCCCAGGTTTATCAAAAATTGTTTATCGGTTTAGACGAGAAAACGTAACATACAAACACACTTTAGCGTTTAAAATATTACATACTAGCTTCTGCCCATGAATTTGTCTGCGTGGACTTCAGATTGAGATAATAAGTGTTATATGTGTTGATCCAGCGTAGAACTGGGTGCCTAATGTCATCTAAATCGTTCAGTAGTTTTGCGTAAACAAGTTACAAAACTTCTAACAACTTTTAACAGCAAAAACTTTGACATTTGCAAGATAAGATATTGTAATGATCCATCCATTACGCTGCCATCCATTTGCGCGGAGCGAGGCAGCGGAGCGGCGATACGGAGAAATATTTACCAATCATATGTCAAAATGTCAGTGATTCACGTAGTGCGGAGATTTTAGGCAATTCTATTGGTTAAAAGGAGATGTTTCAAAATGGGCCAGGTCTATGTACATTACCTCATAAAAAAGAAAAAAAATCCGTAGAATTCAGGAAAAATACATTTAATTCATTTAAATTTTAACTGTTGTGGTAGTTAATTGATGTTTTTAAATTACTTTTATCGATTTTCAACATGGCGTCGCAACGATTTAGTTACAGATCATAGAAAAATAACTGTCCGCTGTCATAACAATGTCACTTCAGTCACAATCGTCTCGTTGCCGGTAAATAAATATGTCAGACATAAATGTCAAACGTCATTAATCAATCAAAATGACAGCTTACCGCCATGACGGGTTTTTGTTGCGTGTTGCAATTTCAAGTGTAATTTGTTTTACCAGCAAACAAAGCCATTTTAAAGAAATTGACAGTTGAGAACTGTTTTAAATATATTTCTCTATTTTTAAGTATAATGTACAAGGACCTGGCCCAGGGTCCATACATTTTGGAACATCTCCTTTCTCCGCTCCGCTGCCTCGCTTCGCTGTAATGGTTAAGCACTCTTATGTTAGTAAAAATGTCAGTGACTCACGTGGTGCGGAGATTTTATGTAATTCTATTTGTAAAAAATTCTCCGCTTCTCTGCCTCACTCCGCTGACCCTTATGAGCCTTAATCCAATAGCATCGGAATCAGTATAAGTTAAATAAGAAAAAGAAAAGAATGAAAGAAAATCGCATTTATTGGCACAACAAAAAAAACCGTTTAATCACCGAATTCAATAAGTAGAACAATTTTGTGGCAAATGGGCTTCAGCTCAGCATAATGCCAGGTGGCAACACTAAGTATTAAATGTAGGTAAAATTTAGTTAGCAACAAGACTGGTTCGGTATTTCTGATCCCTCATTAACATAGGCACCAATTAATTCACTGCGGTGAAAATATTACGCACACATTATTATTAAGGACATAGTGGCAAAATTTCCCACAGGATGAACACCCATTGCCGTAAGGACGTCACACGACAAATACTTGTACGTAAATACGCACGTAAACATATTTTACATTCCATAAATAAAACACATGGAAACGCAGCGTGACCCTGAATCGAAGGAACCGTTAGATGAGCTAAAAAGTTAAGGTCCTTTTGAGATGTTGCCTCGCGGCTATTAGATTCACATACTTTATGTCCGTACGTGTACGTTTTCAACTAATATATTGCCAAGAAAAATAGGTTTAGGTTTATAATTTTGCATGCAGTTTTGTAACAATAAATTCTTTTCTTTGAATACCTACTACAAAGATAGCCGTCTACCTCTTCCAGAGACCAGATAACATTAAATGGATACCTATACTGATAGAAAATCCGCTGAATTAAAAAAATAGCCGCCCAATTGCGAGTCGGACTCGCGCGCAAAGGGTTCCCAAGGAAGCATATTTTTATTCACTGTTGGTTTTCTTTAATTATAATTGTAAAATGTATTAATTTACGTGTAGGTACTAAATTTCAACGAAATCTGTCCACTATATTCGGAGCAAAAAGTACAGGCACTCGGATGTGATCTATACTACTTAATAGCTGAAGAGTTTGTTTGTTTGCTTGAACGCGCTAGTCTCAGAAACTACTAGTCCGATTAGAAAATTGATTTCAGTGTCATAAAGCCCATTTATCGAGAAAGGCTATAGGCTATATATTATCACGCTAAGACTAATAAGAGCGGAGCAGTAATGAAAATTGTCACGCAAACAAAGTAGCGCGGGTCAAATAGTATACTATAAAACCACAATGCTGAAGAGTTGCATCAAAACAACACTGACAACAACACAAACACAATAGACCATACAGCGGGTCATCGCTTCCTGCCATTCATTCCTAACACAAATACTCTCGACGTGTTTTCCTCCGCAATAGATGTGTTTCACTAGAATAATTTCAAAGGTCATTTAAATAATTACGATACAAATGCATTATCTGACATGGACAGTGTTTTGTTAAATGGGACAGTTGATGTTCCTGAGTTGCAGGTTCAAGGTTCAGTGAGAGGAGAGAGATATGTAGTGAATTTAAATAGCTACCTACTGCTGAATATGAGGTCCTGCAGCCTAACTGCGTAATTCCAAAATGAATGAATTCGGTCGCATACCTACGAGTAGATATTAGCTTTCATATTGTCATTGTTGAACAGACAATTTTTTTTTTACAATTTTTTTTTTTATAAACCAAAGGATTCGAAATTGAAAAAAAAAAAATGAGTATGCGTCGGAAATTCTCCCACTATTCAATACCCAATAAACAATATCTTTATTGTATTCCACATGTAGATGACCAGGGCCTCAAGTCTACTATTACAAATGTGTCAGAATGGTCTATCATTGATTTCATAATTGTTGATTTTGACAAGTTTTGTAATCTACTAATATAATGGCGTCATTATGACTTTCCAATGGTCAACCACTGGTCAGACACTCCATTGAAAGAAATGGCATAGAATAGTAATCTCGTGCATAAAGACAAATGAATAAATGATATGTAAAAATATATATAAAAGAAATCTGGCATAACTTAATGTTCAAATTTAGTAGTAGTTTTACGAAAAAAATTACTACTAACGGGTTTTATAATAATGGAAATCGAAAATGTCTTCCTACCACGATTCTATTACGAGCCCATTGACCGACCAGTGATCGACCATTATGAATTAGCAGATTACGAACTTTTATCAAAATGACAAAGGGATCGGGGAGGGAGACGCACAGGACCAGTTGTTGTGGCGACACTTGGGGAAGGACTGTTATCAGCAGTAGACGTCTTTCAGCTGATATGATTATAATGATGCACTGAGGTACTATTACTACGTAATAAAGTTCAATGTAATGATGATGCGATTTACAAGTCACGCGATAATTTTAACAAATCGCGCAACTGGGTGGGTTTCTGGACGAAGAGACGTATTGTAAGTCAAATTCTGCCCAACACTTCTAGGAATACGATTGATTGACTTTAGGTATGTTCCGTAGCAAGTGGTAAGCTTAAAGTTCTGCCAAAATATGCCTTCTTATAAAATTGTACGAAGCGGTCGACGACTCGAGAATTTGAGACCCCAAATTAATGCTATTACTTCCTCAAAACGTCGGGGTTTCAACTTGCAAGTTTGCAACAACGAAGAAAGATTGCTACATTAAAAACCCCATAATTCACGCCATAATTTACTTGACATTCTTTGGTTATGCTTGCGAGAAAAATTGCCGCCTTTGAGGTCATTGACCGTTACACATTGGACATAATATTGATCTTGAGGAGTTGTGGTTCACCACACAGACTGAAAGTGCTGATATAAAACATAAGTTTCAACGCATTTGTCTTACCCGCATTGGTAGGTGCTTTTTACGGTTTGCTCAGAACCGAACTGACGGCTTCCATGCAGTAATTCGCAAGAAAGCCGCACTGATGCGTAGAACGCAGGGCAGTGACAATAGCATCCTGAAATGTTGTGAAGAGACTTTACTCCCCAATTCAGAAGCATTATGTGGGGAGAATGGACAGGTAGCTTATTATACTATATGCCAAGAGCTCGTGGCTAAATAATAACAGCCGCACGGGTCGATATTTAAGGTTAAAAGTACGCTTGCCAAGGTTGGTCTGTGGATGGGTGACCATCTTAATATACCGAGTTTCCTCCGTGCCTCGGAAAGCACGTAAAGCCGTTGGTCCCGGCTGTCATTTGTAGATCTTTGGCAGTCGTTACGGATTGTCAGAACTCAGAAGCCAGTAAATCTGACTTCAGTCTTAACAAGAAATACTGTGTTACCCAATTAATGGGTTGTGGAGGTCTGGTAGGCAGCCGCTCTACGTTAAACACTGGTATTCAGCTGAATCCGGTTTGACTGGATGCCGACCCCAATATAGTTGGGAAAAGGCTAGGCAGATGATGAATGGTCAGGTAGCTTATTCCTTACCTGCTTTATCGTTCTCTCTCTGTACGTCCTACCTCAGACACCTACTTTGTTGTTCGTTTTTTATTCTCGTTAGTGTACTAACACTAGTCATAAGATATTTTATTAACAAAAGTGGACTATATTTTTGTCCGAAACAAATAAAATAAATTAAATTTACTGATGTAACGCAAAAGCTACTGATTGATATTTCATAAGACAAAGCATTAATATTTAGGTATACTAATATTATAATGCTGTTTGTTTCTTTATTTATTTTTGTGTTGATCGCGCTAATCTCAGGAACTTCTGGCTCGAATGGAAAAAGTCTCGTAGTGTTGGATAGCCTATTATACATATATCATCACGCTAAGACCAATAGGAGCCTAAGCTACCAAGCAGATACCTAAGCTATAACTTATGAAGAGGGAGGTACTAATACCACGTGGCTTTTAAAAATATCTTTTTATTTACTATTGATAGGCACGCGTTTGACTACTATCTCACCTGATGGTAAGCGATGATGTGGTCGAAGATTGAGCACGCTTGCCTAGAAGTAACCTATTCACTCTTGACTTAAAGACTCCCAGGTTGTAGCTACGAGTTCAATTGAACATACATCGACTTCCGCAAACAGGCTCTCTTCATTGATACCTCGCTACAAATCATGCGTGAAACCATAACACCGCACACACACACACACACATACGACATACCTCCTACTAGTTTATAAACTCGGAGGACACAGAACGTGACTCCAAACGTTGGACATGAAACCTTAGTAAACACATTAAGGTGTAAAAGTAATGATATTGCTACCATTGGATTGATACAAACTACTGCACTTATAAACACGCTATTGTTCTAATTCTTAGTTACTCATACTCGTAGTTTAAACAGTCTTCAACTGCTGCAACATTTTTTTTTGACGTATTAAGGCTATTAAGTCTATCTTTAGGTATCTGGATAATCATCATCATCATCTGCCTAGCCTTTTCCTAACTATATTACGGTCGGCTTCCAGTCAAGCTGGATTTAGCTGAATACCAGTATTTTACGAGGAACGGCTGCCTACCAGACCTCCACAACCCATTAACTAGGTAACACGGTACTTTATGGCAAGACTGGAGTCAGATTTACTGGCTTCGGACTATCCGTAACGACTGCCAAAGATCTACAAATGACAGCCGGGACCAAACGACGGCTTAACGTGCTTTCCGAGGCACGAGGGAAACTCGGTATGGTAAGATGGTTGTTGATGACTAAGCGAGAGCGCGCACACACCTCTCCTAATTAACAAATATAATAAATAATTATATGAAAATGATAACTGTGTCTTTCATTGGATCTCAAAACTCAATAATGGTCACCCATCCACAGACCAACCTTGGCAAACGTTGCTTAACCTTGAAGATCGATCCGTGCGGCTGTTATTATCTAGCCACGAGCTCCTCTCCAGGGCCGCGGTGACTATTTCGTACAAATTCCGCTATCCTGGCAGGCACTGGCCTGTAGGGCTGTTCGTTTGGTCGTAGATATTCAGAATTTAAGTATCGTTACGGCTTCGTCATTTGCTATGACTTGCAAATCGTTACGCAGATAAATCATCAATGTGGTTGAAACATGAAACCTTATTTTAAAGAATTTCACAATGAAGAATGGCCGATTCGTATTTACTACTCACCTCGCTTTACGCCAAAAAAAAGACAGTACACGTGGTAACCATAATATTATTTTGGCGAGTTTCCAACTCATCATGCATCATTGGCGTTTTAACTTACTTGATAAATAATTTTCATGTTTTATTCATGAGGATCTTCCGCTTCTGTCCTGTATTATTGAGAATATTTCATATACTATATTATTATTATATACATTAACTGGTAAATACATTTGGGTAGATCCTTTTTCTTTAAGAATACCTAGTGGCACTTTTAACGATATTATGACCCTGATGCAAAACTATATCCATAGCATTGCTTTCAACGGTGTCAATGTCTGCTCAGGCTGCTAGTTGTTATCTGTAACCTTTGCCATAATGTCAACTACCATTATCATGATCATTTGACATATCTTCATTCAGTTCATCGTCGCCATCCGACTCTTTAACAACACCATCAAGAATCCTTACCTTAAAAGCATCGTCATTCATCACTTATACATGAACATTAATCTTCACCATAACACAAATAGTTTCGAAGTAAAAACCGTTCGTTTACGGAAACAGCGTAGCGTGTAAGGGGACCTACCTGTTTGAGTGTTTATGAGTCATCGGAACTCGAGGCTCTGGTCGGTAGCGGTGTGTGCTCAACATGGCATTATCATTATACATGTTTTGAATGTTTTAAAACGTCGTGTGGATGGAGTAATAGTATTGAGGTGACGTTAAAAAAACTTTTGTTATAGGAAAGTCTCTTCATTTGGTTTTACGTATTATGTGTTATTTCGTGATATGGATTTTTGAGAGGGAAATGTTATCAGAACGAATGGGTTATTTTTCTTGTCATTAGTTTTGACCTTGATAATTGCTACCACTGCAATAGCTTTTACCTGTAATCCTCCTCTCTTTTTAGTAAAATTTCCGTCTATGTTTATTATTCCTCTCTTACTAGTTTTTTAATATAATCTTCAAATAACCTGCACCTGTGATATATTACTTAAAAGTTTGCAAAAGTACATCGACAAGTGATGACACTAATGTGCTAATTTATAGATCCAATGAAACGTCTAACGTAGTCTCGTGTCATAGACAAACTGACCATCTCATTAACATACAGTATCGATTTTTTATGGGATTCTATAGACAGATTTATTAAAATGTCATATTAAATGATCACAAAACTTGGTCATGCAGATCGATCGATGTTTAGATAAATATATGTAAAGGTAAATGAAAAAAAACTCTGAATATTTCTACTTCGGAATTCCGCTTTGCACTTTTCGTTGTAGTTACTTTCAGCTTTTTGAATTGATAGCCAATTGCTGGACCTACATAATTATGAGTTCCGACACCGACTTCTCTTTCTTCTAAATCTGCTTTAATTATTGCAACTTTGGCTCAGTCTTTCTGTACCGCTGTTTCATCAATCAAAGCATGCAATAGTTTTGTATATACAGCTACTACATCTGGGGTCGGCGTAAATCTTTTTCTTCTTTCATTTTTCCCTATCAACACAATTTGCTGTATTATACACCAGCTTCTAACTACATATTCATTACTTTATTTTTCAAGCTTCGCAAACTCTGGATTTCTAATTCTCTACCGTCAAAAGTGACGAGGCGTGAACGTGAACAAGGTGTTAATTGTCCGCAGTTTACGACTTACTTATGTTTATTACTACTAATTGAATGATTTTTTAACCCACGTTAGTTTCTAGATAGTTACCGAGATGGTTTTGTTTGATAGGCATGCTAGAAGACCGTGGTTTACTGCCTTAATATTATGTTGCTTGGCTTTCTTTATTTTCACGGGAGATGAGCAGAGAAACGTTACTTGCTTATTACGTTTCACTTTAATGTAGGTTTACTGAAAAGGTAATTTGTAGAGATACAAAGCTTTAAGATGTTTAACGATTAATTAGCCGCCTTCATCTTCCAGCAGCGGAGTACCAAACAATTTCATGGCATTTTACTTTTAATAGGTACGTTGTGGCCTCAAAACTTGTCTTGGGAATGTTATTTTCCCACGATTACTAGTACTTACTTTTACAGTATTACTTCTTCGTTTTAACTAGCAGGTGACATGGTTATGAGAGTTAGGCTATGGCAAATTGCACATGTCATAGTGAAAAGGTTAGCATCTTCAGCTTTTTTTTTATTTAGGAATGGGCTAGCTCTTGACCACAATCACGCCTGATGGAAAGCGATAGATGAGGTCTATGATGGAGCGAGCGTGCCCAGAAGATGCATGTTCACTCTTGATTTGAAGGCAGATGGGTTATATGTGGACGGGAACACAGATGCTGGCAGAGAGTTCCATACTGTACCTGTGCGTATAATAAATGTGGAAGAGAAGCGCTGGATACGTCGTAAGTCGGGATATCGACCAAGTATGGAGGGTACCCTGCGGTACGTCTGGTATTCCGGTGGTAAAAGGGCGATGGTGGGATCAGGTCGTGGAGTTCCTGCGCACACTCCCCAAAAAACTAGTCAGCTAGTTTACAAACGGCATCAACTACTCAGGGTAGGACTTCCGCAAGCTTCGTCATTTCCTTTAGTTAATCTTGATATAAATTCGTCAACCACTCAGAATTCTGCTGTCTGCGAGTTTCATCTTACATGTGACTCACGAATCCAGTGATAAAATCAGCTCGCAACCAGATTTGGTCAATAAGATTTGATTCACCAAATCAGCTTCAGTCATGGATAACTTACCAACAATGGACTGTATTGTACCAAGAAATATAGAAAGATTAACTTCTCAGAAATGAGCTTGCTTTCTAATCCTTATTAGTTTATCAAGATATAGAACGTTTTGCTGTTGAGTGGTTACAGAACTGGTTGCTGTAACCGGTCCATCATTGCCAACTAGTGTCGGTACTTGATGTGTAGCAAATATTCTTTAATAGCCACGTATTAGCTTCATTGAACCAGTATTTTGTCATGGATGAGTGAATTATGTAAATGCAGTCTCACGATTCAGATGATGTTTGCTCATTCTCCATTCGATTTGCTTAGGAAACGTGCTTTTGATTGACGTTTTATCAAAGCTTGAAAATCATGGTCATAGAATACATGACAACTGTGAGTATTTTGTGAAAGTAAAATTTGTTATATAGCATTGGAAAAAATATATTATAGGAGTGTGGATCAAGGCATAGATCATTTAAGCGTGCCAAAGCCAAAATTTACTTGATTTTTTTGTCGTTGTGCTTCTAGTGTGTATCTATACTACTAATATACATATAAAGCTGAAGAGTTTGTTTGATTGCTTGAGCGCGCTAATCTCAGGAACTACTAGTCCGATTTGAAAAATTTCAGTGTTAGATAGGCCATTTATCGAGGAAGGCTATAGGCTTTATATCACCACGCTAAGACCAAGGAGCGGAGCAGTAATGAAAATTGTGACGCAGACGAAGTTGCGCGGGTCAACCAGTTCATCTATAAGGAAAACAGCAATAGGTACTGCCGGTCGATATTGTTAACATGTCGAAGTGAAGGCTTGGGTGAACTGATCACGAAGTGAGCTGTCAATCCATATAATCAAAATGGAATGACGGCTCAATTCGTGATCACTTCACTTTGACATGTTTACAGAATTGCACTGCTGGATCAAAACCAGCGTATTTTTGCCTTTGAGTCAATTGAGAAACGAGCCAAGAGGATAATCGGCAATGAGTGGCTCGTCGCGACGAAGCTCCAAAGTCTTGAGCATCGATCGATCGATCTGTCGGTTTTCTACCGGTTGCATTTTGGGGAATGTGCGACGGAATTGCGTAATTTAATTCCGCCAAGCCCGTCCATCATCGGACGACAAGACGAACGGCGATGCGCCACCGGTACATGGTGGACATCCCACCCACACATAGCTATAACCAGGAAGTCTTTAAGGCATGAGTGAATAGGTTACTTCTAGGCCAGCGTGCTCCATCTTCGACCACATCATCGCGTACCATCAGGTGAGATAGTGGTCAAACGCGTGCCTATCAATAGTAAAATATATATATATATATATATTATTTTTGATATTGTAATTATAATTGTGGCTACAAATATCCTACGTGGGTGCTATATCCAGTTACGCGCAAACTATCACACGTGTGACTAGCACAATAAGCCGGATCAGCTTTATCAATTAACAATGCAGCATCACAAAAAATATTGAATACTCGTTCCGTGGGATCTGTCATCCCCTTTTAAAGTTACTAACCTGTCGTCAGGGACATTAGTTTTTTCCTGTAGTTATGATGAAATATCTATGATTGAATCTTGAATCATGCATATGATGATTAGTTTTATTGAAGTCGTAATGTTTATCGTGGTACATTTGACCTTGACATTTAAATGCTACGTACTTTCAATGCGACTACATTGGAGAAACGATGCTTCAAAAGAAAAACAAATTGAAATTCGCGCAGATGATTTGCAGAGATACAGCCTTATTTGATCCTCCTGCAGACTATAATGACTTACTTAATCTAAAATGACGTAATGCTCGATCTCTAGTAGGTATTATTTAAATAGTGGCAAATTGGTTTCGTTAATTTAATGGTTGGCTGTAATTTTTAAATTTTGCCAAAGAATCATCAACGTCATTCTCTTCCCTCTTATCTCATCATCATTATATCAGCCGAAAGACGTCCACTGCTGGACATAGGCCTCCCCCAAATTTTGATAGGGTTTCCATAATCGCCACGCTTGGCTGGCGGGTTGGCGATCGCAGTGTAAGGTGTTGCGTTTTACAGAGAACGCTGCTGCCGATTCTCTGGTGAGTCCTTTAGTCGCCTCTTACGACACCCACGGGAAGTGTTGGGATGGTGTTATTCTTTTACTGCGCCATACTGCACCGACCGATACCATACGGCAGGGCTCTTATCTGACGTTTTATATCTTCTTTGTTATTCTTTTTCTTTTCGTTTTCTTTGTTATTTAAGTCATCATCTCCTTAATCAAAGAATAATGCTATAAAAAATATCTACCTGCTCAAATTAAAAGTCGTTATTTTATTTTCAACGGTTTAAATGCCGTCTGTACCACAGACGTGGATAATTTAAATTGGTCCAACATCGAAGGTCGGAGGAAGCTGGGGCAAAAACCAGTTAGTATTGAAATAACCAGAGCTCAACCTCGTATAACAGCTTGTTCAAAAAGCGTTCAATATTCATGATTATTCATATCTTTCGTAGAACTGGCAAACAGACACACGAAGTAGATTATTTTGATTAGTTTAAGTAGTTAAATAAATTTTGAATAGATTTTTTCTCGAGATAAAGAGGAGCATTCTAGGAAAAGGATGACTTGGAAGTAGTCTACCTATTGTTTGGTTACAATTATTTTGATGCATCATAGTCGCAGTGTGACAAAGTTTTCACCAAGAATCATCGTTTTTAGCGTTCCATACCCTAAGGGTAACCAATGGAACCCTATTACTAAGCCCCCGCTGTCCGTCCGACTGTCCGTCCGTCCATCCATCTCTCTGTCAGATTTTAACCGAGTGTGTATTTCTATTGCCGCTATAACAACAAATAATAAAAATTAAATTAAATTTAAAGAGGGCTCCTATACATGCAACGTGTTTTTTTTTTCAGTTTACGGTACGGAACCCGTCGCGTGAGAGTCCGACTCGCACTTGGCCGGGTTTTTGTAGAAAATTATCTCGATAATTCTCTTAATTATTCGATAATGCTACTGCGGAACTCTAGCGCTGGTCTCACCAATGCTGGAGTTACATCTTCCATTTGCACCTGCTAATTCTAACCCCACACCTAATCTGCTAGTTTATTCGAGTTCTTACCCAAGTTTTATCCTTCTGAACGTTTATCTGCCCACGCCACTTTTGTGTTAAATTGTAAATTGTAACTCATGATTTCAGTTTTGTAATGCAAAACTTTACCTTCCTCCTGTAATTTTCTTGTTAGTACGTGAAAATTATGTTTATTAATCTGACCTTGGCCGTTACCTTAGACTGGCCTAGGCTAGGTGACTGACCAGATTGGATGTATTAACAAATTGAGAGTTTGGGACCCCAGCGTTTTCTGACTATAAGATCCGCTAAGAATTCTGCTGGATGCGTGAAGGAGCAGCCTAGTTCAAGTTTTTTAACGTACTCGATCGCGTTACGTTATTTGACATAAGCGAACGTTTAAACGTTCGCTTATGTCAAATTGTACGGAAAAAAGATTTTCCGTTATTGTCACCAGATGGCGCTTATTCAGTTTCAATACAAATCAAGTAAGTGCCTCCGTGTTCGAGTGGTGTAGGCACTTGTCTCACCGCCGGCGATTATCTAGTAGCGAGTAAAGCTTCAAACTCGAAACAGTTGGCGATCAGCGAGTAGCGAGTGAAAAGTTTCAATAGTTTTGAAGCTCGGCTTTCAGCGAGTGTTTTTTTGTGCGACGGGCTTTTACTCGCAATACTCGCTCGGGCCCGCACTATAGGTAGAAATTACCGCTGTTTAGTGAGTTCCGAACTTCCGACCGCCAAGCGAGCATCGCCAAGCGAGTGTCGCTGAGCGGGTACAATCTTTGATAGCTCTAGTCGCTGCGATCAACTAGAGGTTAGAGTGTGAACAGCCGACTATGAATGTATGTGTCTCTATTGCCCACACGAGATCTACTTCATTTGTCACTTTCCTACTCGCTTCCTCGCCGGCGGTGAGACAAGTGCCTTAGGCGATTGCCTTGTGACCCCTTTGGTCGTGGTTTCGATTCCCACGGGAAGCATATTTTGTAAAGTTGTTTCCAGTTTGGCTAGCTTTGACATCGCAGGCTTGAATCACCTGGTTTTCTGATAAAGATGATTCTGTGCAGCGGAAGGCATGTATAAGCCGGTGGGCCCGGCCGCCAAATGGCGGTCGAAAAAAATATGCCATGTCAGGGGGCCCTTGAGGCGTTTTAGAAACCGCCGCCGTCGCGGTGGGGTCGTTAGACCTTACACGATAAGAAGAAGAATCCAAATAACGCTAACTAACGCGATCGGGAACGTAAAAGAACTCGTGCTAAGGCCACAGTCAACAGGACCGGTCGATGTGCGATGCTTGGAGAAAGCCTAATTATCTAGCAGTGGATGTATTTCGCTTGAAATCATGTTGATGGTGATGGTATTTGGTTTAACCATTTGTTTATTTTTTGACGATTTTTTCAACGCACCGCGGTTTCCGAGTACGAAGCTCCTTAAATATTTAATCAGATGCGAGGTTTTGCAGTCCTATAACTTTTTAACTTACTTGGACAAGTTGGTATAATTCGTGATGTCATAGCAAATATACCTAAAGTTTAATTTTAATCGGAGGAGTAATTCTACTACTTTTTAAACAACCTTCACATTCGCATGTCAGTCGCAAACTATCAAAAAAACCTTAGGCGAGAAACACACTGGTCCTACGTACGTAACGTGTGCAACGTTTTTGTATGGTATCTTATGTTACGTTGCTTACGATAAGTGTGTTTCTACTGCTAAGTTTTTCATATAATATCCTAAGAGAACAGATATCATAATGCGTTGCATATGTTGCGTATGTAGGACCAGTTTGTCTTTTGCATTAATTTTCATAAATTTTTGACAGTTTACGATAAAATGCGAACGTTGCTTGAAAATTTGTAGATTTGACTTTCTGGTTATGCCTAGTTGACTCAAGCGAGCACCAACAATACCACACTAATTCCGATCGAGTTAATTCAGTTTTCGTCACGAAACCAATCAAGAATTAGGTTTAAAGATCGTAAATGTTAACTGGCAGGTTATATTTAACTTGTTTATGAGTAGGCAATGTTTCTCGCTGGTATAGTATGCCGATAACCTAGTTAGGCACGTGTTGATTGCGTTTAGAGCACTATAAAATTGTTCGTGTGGCATGTGGGACTGGGAATAGTACAGGTTATCTTGTTGGTGTCGAAATCGAAGCGTAGAACAAAATTTTCAGATTTCGAACCTCTGTATGGAAAAAAGGAAACCATAGGACCACTATCTGTCCGTCTGTCACAGCCTATTTTCTCCGAATCTACTGGACCGATTCAGTTTGAAATTTTGTATAGATACTGTTCTGAGTGCAACGAAAATAAATAAATTTTGGACAATAGGGTCACTTTTAGGAGGCAAATGAATTTTTTTTTTCAACTGTACCGTTTGGTGACATATCAACTCAAAGGGCTTATTAGCAGGGTCAAAAAAGTTTTTTTTTATATAATTTAAAATTTTGATAAAAGGTTGTAATAGGTTTATATTGTTATTATAGGGACATCTGTGAGAAGTCTATGATTTTAATTAAACAAATTAAAAAATATTATTCGTTCGGAACCCTTTGCACGTGAGTCCGACTTGCACTTGACTTGTTTTATATTTTTACGTGCGACCGTTCTGCTTCTTCCTCTTCTAGATCTGTGTAGGTATATTAGTACGGCGGGTTGAGCCAGCGCTGTCGCTACGGGTATTTAGGACCTCAAGCGGCACAAATTCTGTAACCTTATCGGTAATAACACAGTCTTGAGTCAATTCGACCCAAAATCAATCAAATCGCTAGGTTTTGGGACTTGATTGCACACCGACTGATCGACGATAATGAATGCCCAGAGGCTCGTTCTTTCGTTTTTATTTGTTATGGGTTTGCTCTTGACTCTAGTCTAGGTCAGAGATGACAGAGACAAAGTCTACGATGGAGCGAGCCTACCCAGAAGGAGCCTGTTCACTCTAACTTTGAAGAGATTAGGGTTGTAAGCGTTTAGAAACAGACGCAGAACTCAGAGAGTGGAACTCCACTCCTTTGGTGTGCGCATTATAAAAGACGTTTGGAAACGCAATGGTGGAATGTTGGCGAAAGAACTAACATTAACAACTTGCTATTTAACGGGGCATATTTAAGTACCAACATATCTCATGCTTACACAAAATAAGCTAAACTTTAAATTATCCTACACCACTAATGCTAGACTTAAGTACACACTTAATAACTTGCACAAATGAAGCGAATTAGCGCACAAAGACTTCTTGTTAACTATTACGTCATTTTTTAACTATTAATAATATTACCTTAATAAGAGAACTAGGATAATGGTTATGTGATGGAATTTTCCTGATACCCTTTTAAGGGTTCCTAGTGGAGTTTGTTATGTTCCGGCTTATCCATTTTACATATGGTTATAAGAATATAGCCATATACATATTATATTGATTATGACATAAGTAATCACTTGCTTTGACGTTAGCAATAGCAACTGGTTACTAACCTTTCCTATAATTGTCTGATTAAGGCGGTCCGCATGCATTGTAAAAAACTTTGGCATATTATCGCATCCAATAGGCTAGTTTCCACAATCAATAAAATGTAAATCTATTTAAATCGTCAGTAAGAGTATTGAAAAATAATAGACACGTATTGTTTGTTTTTGTGAATCAATGAATATTGACAAAGATAAAACGCAATCAAACCCGGGAGTGGGGGCTCGTGACGTCAGAACGCACTAAAAAATTTACCACGGCGTGACGTATTGAGAATTTTAAAAGCGTTTTATCTTCGTCAATTTTGGTTCACGTAACAAAAGAAAAAATACGTGTCGGATATTTTTTTGGAAAATGAACGGACTAAGACATTTTTTAAGTCCAGTACCTACCCTATTATCAGGTAGGTTATGTAGGAATTAGACAGGTATATGTAAATACCGTTAAAAAGTTTAAATTCTATCTATTTTCCGCAGTTCTCTAATAAGCTCCAGAAGGGAATGTTCCTGGAGAGTCCCACAGGGTAATGATCTGGGTCCAAGATTTTTCAGAATGGCTTGTTGAGCAAGAAATATTCAGATTTTTGCTTAACCAATATTATGAAAAGTTTTGCGTTGTCACTAAACTAATGGTAGTAACTTAAGGCTGGTTTTCATATTCTGCATAACGGTTTTGCTGGGTATACAGCTTTCTGTGTTGTGAATTTTGGTCTATGTTGCATGTAACGCCGGAGAAAACCAGGGGCGCAGCATCAGCCGTATTAAAGATACGGGCCCCGGGACTACAAGGGCCCCGATGTATAGACGCAAAGTTATATATTTAGTCCTGCCCTCTTTTTAGTGGCTTGCCTAAACAGTTCTGAGCCAGTAGGGGGCCTATTTCGTTTAAAAAACCAATACCCCTAAAAAAGGGCTCCCAAAAATATTTAAAAATTCGAAATAGCTACGCTAGATGGCACAGTCTTTTTCGCGCACGTTCCTCTAAACTGAGCGTGCAGGAACCACAGGTGCCACCTGTGGTTCCTGCACACACAGAAGCGTCAATGTCAAGTATCCTGACCCTTAAAACTTCAAATATGCGACACTAAATGGCATAGTCAACGCCGTGCGTAGTCCCTAAAAACTCTACTCAAATTGATTAAGTCAAAATGGCAAAAAGAGGAAATAACTAAAAACATTGGGGTTAGCCACTAGACAAAGTTCTATCCTTTTTATACATTGTCTTAAGCTACTGAAATATCACATAAACAATCTATATCATTTTGTCTACAGCCACTTGTGACCTCATCGATGACTTTGCTGCTCGTCATCAACGCGGGATATTCAATGACGTCATTCAATATCCTGCCGTAGAATCTATTATGCAATGCATCTACGACTGCTTAACATAACCACCGTTTTTCTCCGACGAGAACTAAAATACCATAAATCACCAATATACCATAAGACCGCTATATTGTCCCCATAACATTAAGATTTCTTGATAAAAAACGTATCTAAATATATTCTATCTATCCATCTGGCGATCTTGGCATATCAAGCGAGACGTAGCTCGCATTCCCATGAATATATTTGCAAATTATATCAGCTCAACGTTTAATCCCAATCAAAATTCATAAGATCTTAGCTCAAGGCCAGACTAATCTTGTGAAAAAAACGCGGTTCAATTGACTAGACGATGTACTCCTATTAATCTCGAGAGCTAGACAATTTGTAAGGCTCCCATTGGTCTAGCTGAGTAGTTACTAGACTTTTCTCTTAGTATCTTTAATGGGCAATTAACTGATACGTAAGATAAATATTTACGATGCTTATGAACATTAATTACAGCTAAACAACTTGTCTTGAATCGTAAGCAAAGTGATGACGCAAATGGAATAATTGGGGGTCGTACTTACATAATAAATCATCATCATCATATTAGCCGAAAAAGACATCCACTGCTGGACATAGGCCTCCCCCAAAGGGGAAGGGGGGGTTTGCCATAATCGACACGCTTGGCGATCGCATCATAAATGCTATCAAGTTATTTTAATAGTTGCCTGCCGAGGTTACGTTTGTTTGAAAGAGCCACTGCGGCCTTTGAAAGCAAAAGGCGTTAGGAAGAACACGGATGGGTTTTAGTCAGTAAGAGTCTGACACTCCCTTCTGCTTCACCCAGAGCGGTAGGAGTCATTTGATGATTTCCATCCTTAAAAAAAGGTATTTTAATAGTTGTTAAATTCTACAAAAAGAACGCCTAGCAAATCTATCAAGTACGAAAACAATTCTCAGTTCGTCGATCTTGTGTTTTAGCGCCATCTAGCGGCGAGTAGCTTAACTAAACTTGTAAACATTGTCGTCAGTAGCGCCATCTAGTATGCAGTGGAAGATAGGCAACTTTTATTACTTTATTAGTGTTTTGGTTTTTTTGGTTTAACTTTTATAAATCGCTTTGAGTTGAAGTGCTTTCAAAAGCAGGATAAATAAAGTTTGTTTTTTTTTTGCACATAAACAATGCTTTGTTTACCTTTCATATACAGGATGTTATAAACCGGCATTTCAAGATTGTGTTTACATTTTTTAGTTCTGCAAACTTTGTCAACGACGAAATTTAAACAGTGAGCATCCGTTGTAGGTAGATCGGTACCTACTGCGAAGTGTGTCTGCACCGGGCCCTCCAATTTTTAATCCCACACACTGAACCACGGGTTCAGGCCGCTATCGAAACGAAACATCGCGTCAGTCAGCGATTGCCCAGCGCGCTCCACGAACGCGCGACATTTCCCGCTCACTTTCAAATTCCGAACGCGATCGAACATAGACACGATAATTTTGTTCTTTTTCTGATTTCGACCTATTATATTCCTGTTTTATTTTTAAACGATTCTTTTTGGACAGTGACGGTGTTTAGTGAGGTGCTTTCTTTTTTTATTTGAGATTAAATTTATTTTTTTGAAAATGTTTGCGGATACGCTTTGCTGCATTATTGGCTAGTTAGCCGGACAGAATATTTTTTGGTAAGTAAAAACCATGTTCATATTATTTTAGGCATTTAAACTATTAACTTACTCTTACTTTAACCAAATTTCACTTGTAAATTAAACTTGGTAACTTATCGACACAAGTGTTAAAGACAGTATAAGAGGAATTGATAACAACATATCTAATATTATCTAACCTAATGTCCATACTTGTTTCTAATTAGTTAATAAGTTGCATAATTGAACCATTACCATGAGATTAGTTGGTCGCGTTAGTTACCTACTTGATTCTTTCTTTACATAACCGTTAAGAACTCATAATTTACCTACTACCTGCTTATTATGTCGATAATAACTTATTAAGTATCTACTCATTATCTTCCCGTTTTTTACTAGAGATCGGTGTGATCCACATTCTAATAGAAACATAAAAAAATAACATTTACCTAATCTTGAAACGTGATTACTTAAAAACAACCAATTCTAATAATAAAATAGCAAGTTATCAGCTCTCTATTAACAAGAAAAGAAAAGAAGTAAATAATTCTCCCGTGAACAATTTTATTTGCAGCTAATATCGTTAAATTTCTTCGTTTTAAGAAAAAACAATAGAAACAATTTCCAATAATTCCTGCTCTTACACTAATGACAATACTTTTTTTTTTGTAAAATTTTACCGATTAAAAAAGAGCAGGTTTCTAATTCGGCCAGTGTTTAAGCATTCCAATTCATTTTGTCCTCACTTTAAAAAAAAATAACTAACACCTTTGTTCTAAAAGAAAAATCTAGCGATTTCCAAACAAAACTCTTTCACTTTTTTGCCCATTCAGATTCATTGAGCACAAAGTTTAAGCATTCAAATCGTTTACAGGACAAAGAAAACAAAAAACATAATAATCATCTGTTTTAAAAATAGTGTGTCTAAACTGCCAGTTACTACCCCAAATAGGGCCAATTCAGCAACGAAATAAAAAAACACGATTTCCTTTCATGTAACTTCAGTGGCATTTTTCAATTACCATAAAAATCATAAAATCTTACAATATTTCAATTTGTTTCTAGTTAATTAAAAACTGGCTTACCAACTTTAAAAACAACTTCGAGTTCTGGGGGGTCCTGTCTCATTAAGAGTTCATAAATTCATAATTTTATCGAGATAGTCACCTAGACCTTTCCAACCAGTAGTCATACAAACTGCGTACAAATAGCCAATCAGATTAATAAAAACTTATTTTTAGTTTGTATATTACAGAAACATAGTAATCTTGTGTTCACATTTTTACAAAATGCCGTAAGTATTTAAATATCTCTAAAGTACCAAAACTTGCAAATTATGGTTAGGTACTTAGTTTCGTAAATATCAAAACTCGATTCCATTATAAAAATCGAATAAAAATCGAATTGCATTAAAGCATGGCCCAATCAAGCGTAACTAATATTAAAAAACAACATCGCAATAAGAAATACATTCCCAATTTGTTCAATTACATTCTAACAAACAAAGTCTAATTTATAATATCGATAACCATCACAAAGTTAAAAGTAAACGTTGGATCTCCACAAAAACTGGCCGTATCATAATGACCTAACATTTCTTCTCGATAAGGGAAGGGTACAACACTGTTATCTCCGCCTTGACCCCTCACACGTTGACTGACATTTGACTGATAAAAGAACAAACAGTTCCGTAGCACTTGTATTTTTGCGCCAAAATTGCTGTTAGTGTAACAAATGCTCATCAAAATTAACGCAAAAGAAACTAAAAAGTAAAATAGTACGATATGCGAACAAAAAAAGCTAAAATGCACGCAACTTGAGAGTAAAAAGTCCCCAAATATTGTCTATGGCATAAAGCTGCCAGTGTTTTCTTTATTTAAATACATATACATTTATATATATTAAATACATTTTATTCCTTTAAAATAACAAATTAGGGAAGCAATAAAACAAATAATTATTTAGTTACTAATCTAGCCTGACTATTACTTAAATAACGCAAATAAATTATTTACAGTATGCACCTATGTTGCTATTTTAAACTTAACGTACGGTTAATACCTACGTCATAAAAAACCTTTGAACTCACGCGTAACACAATTTTCCGTCATAGCAGTAGGTAAATGGGTTAAACACAATAATAACTAAAAAATCTAGATCATAGCTCTGAATTCCCAAGTCAGCAATACACCTTAATTTCAGGAAGGGTACTTAGTCAAACTCAAGAAAAATCTTTTTAAAGATCGAATTATCAAGTTAAGATTTTTCCGCATTCACTCATGTGACCGTCACAACTGGAACCTTACATTTTCTGTAATAAAAAGTACCTATAGCATTACCAACAATGATACCCTAGCTTTAGAACAATTTGATAGAAGCGTTCTCGTAATAGCATCAGTACTCACAGAGATTTCTTTTCGAAAAAAAAATTCGCGTGGACTTGAGAACCTCCTCCGTTTTTCGTCGGTTAAAAAATTGGGTTATAAGTCTGATTTACCACTTATCTAACTAAATTACTGTTTGTTTTATCAAATTTAGACTAAAAATCACGAAGGATTACTAACTCCTAAGACACAAGTACTACACCTAGTTTAGGAGTCAAGGTATTTAAAATTACCTACAAGTGTTTTAAGCCTTGTTTTATGCCTATGAGAAATTTTGTTATTTTTTTGGTGAAATAAATTATTTTTGTTTGTTTATTGTTTAAAATACCAAATAAAATCTCCAAACAGAAAAAAATAACTCAATCAGTTTAAACGGTTAATGTAATTACAACACTCCAACTTCAGTTTTACACGACATTGGATTGCGGTAGTTGGTATGACAATTGACAAGTTGAATCGTAAGCACATGTGCAATGCACATTGCACATTACTATGAAATAATCAGTTCCATTGACTCTTACTCCTTGAAAGTTGAAATGATAAGCACTTGAACGTCATCCGTCAATCCAAGACGACACGGAAAATTAATTGCAGTTCAAGAGCATTCCGTTGGTAATTGGCATTAAAATACTCGTAAATTGTACAAGACTCGCTAAAGAGCTAGGAAATTCTTTCCCTGCTAAAAATTCTTACCTGATATGGTAATTTTCATGATACCTATCGTCGATCCATCCATTAATTTCTATTGCGAGTGCAGTGCTGCTGACCAGAATAGGTCCCATTTCCTGGAGTTTGCAAATGCCTCACTTGGCCCTCTTGACGATCTGAGCAACACCTCTGATGCCGCAATAAATATGGCCATCTACAGAAGACTTTGAGATTTAGGGTATTTAATAGGCGTTTAAGTCTCCAAAAGTGCTCGAATGAACACTTAATCTATTTGAACGCTCTGTTGAAAGCAGCTTAATAATCTTCTAGACGCTGCACAGTCAGGGATTCTCAAGAAATAATTTAGTCCAAAAAAATGCGCATACAAGACACAAGCTTTCTGGCTTCGCTTCCATCCTACAAGTAACGCGATTTTCGAAAAAGGATTACTAGTTACAAACAAGCAAACAATGTTACATCTTTTTATAATATTAGTTTACATTTAAAGCTAGGTATTAAACGCTAAACCGTACTCAACAATTCTACAAACCAATACAAACACCACTACATGGTTTCAGTTACAAAATACGCTTAAATTCCCAAGTAAGGACCCAACCATTTCCCTGGTACAATAAAACTATTGCGGAAGTACAAGCAAGCTTAAACGAGTTATTGTTTTATGGCAAAAATATGACCAAACAACAAGCACCCATGAATTCCAATTTTACTAGAGAAACCAGAAACAAATTCGATTGTGAAAAGTTTATCGCACATGTCTTCTGAACTATTTGTTTCTATTTGATTTTTGCGGCGGCATAGTTATGAACAAAATGTAATTCATGTAGATAATTTATAAGACTAATTATAGTAGATAACCCTTTGTTTATATCTTTACACTAGGAGCTGACGATCTTCAAGGTTAAGCAACGCTTGCCAAGGTTGGTCTGTGGATGGGTGACCTTATGATCTTAACATACCGAGTTTCTCTCCGCGCCTCGGAAAGCACGTTAAGCCGTTGGTCCCAGCTGTCATTTGTAGATCTTTGGCCGTCGTTACGGGTTGTCAGAAGCCAGTAAATCTGACTCCAGTCTTGCCAAGAAGTACCGTGTTACCCAGTTAATAGGTTGTGGAGGCCTGGTAGGCAGCCGCTCCACGTAAAAACACTGGTATTCAGCTGAATCTGGTTTGACTGGAAGCGACCCCAATATAGTTGGGAAAAGGCTAGGCAGATGATGATGATGACTAGGAGCCGACGATACTTTTGAAAAGACAATAGACTTTGATGATGATCACACTAATACTGTCATTGTTAGACTTGAACCTGTAGACTTACCTTGAACTCACCTCTGGACATAGGTACAAAGTTGTGATGGTACTCGTATCACCAAACCAGCTGATCATTTTCTTTAACCTACTTTCTAGAACGATAACGATCGCAAAGTAATGTGGCAAATTGTCACACATTTGTGGCTATAGAAAGAATATAATATTGTTCTTTATAAAACTAAAACATTTGATTTGAAAGGAAGTATTGTAGAAAGAAAACCAACGCTAAAAAAACGTAAAAGTAAGTTAGATTATTTTATATTGCCTGGGAAAACTACGAGTAATTCTCAAAACACACATTCGAATGAAATGCGAGGAAAATGATCACGCGGAAGTCCATGCGCTAGGTTTTATTTGTAAATTCCATTCGATTGTATTGGCTTCGAGCCGATACGATACGATAGCCGATACATTTGTAAACTAACGAAAGACTAAACTTATTGTAACTATCGAAGTATCAAGGCCAGTTATTCAAAAACTGTATGTAGATGAAGAAATGAAATTTTTTGGGCAAGTGCTACCTAACAAGAGGATCCGATTAAGATACTGAAGCTGTCTTTATTCAAATCGGCCACTGTATTAAACCGGTTGGAACCTATCTAAATCAAAATTTTAATATCTCGAATGATGTCTACATAATGGCTAAGGATGAATTCAAATGAGAATACACAAAATATGTCAGAAGACTCAGTATAATTGCCTGCAGCCCAATTCATCAAAACCAACACTGTATTGCAAAATTACTTCTGTCTTTCAGACTCCGCTTCCCAAAGAGTCATATTAATCCCACTGATCCAACAAATTTGAATAAGTCCACACGGTATATTCGTCGTAAAGTTGCATGTAACCCAAGCTGCGACCTAATTAGTGTTAATTTCATCGTCTCACTCGATAATGTGTCAAGTATCGCACTGGTATTTTAACTGCCAGTGGGGTCAGTTGAAACACTCGGATTTAATGGCTTTAAACATTTAAGTTTGTAGTTCTGTTTCGTAGGTAAATCATAGATTAAGTTAAATAACTAATGATCATAGCATAAAACAGCTACTGATTTTTGCTCGAAAGCAAGACCAGATTTTATTTCATTATTTAGTATCAGGTTGCTATAGAATAGGCTAGTTTCCACAATCAATCAATTACAAATCTATTTAATCCGTCAGAGTACCTATTGAAAAATAATGGAGACGTATTTTTTGGTTTTGTAAATCAATGAATTTTGAATCAGATAAAACGCATTAAAACTCGGTAGTGGGGGCTCGTGACGTCAGAACGCACTAAAAATTATACCACGGCGTGATATTGAGAATTTTAAAAGCGTCGTATTTCGTCAATTTTGGTTTACGCAGGTCAAATATTTTTTGATAATCTAACTGGCGAACTAATTTGATTTGTTTAGTGGACAAGCTTGTACAAGTAAATATTTCTAGAAAAACAAATCTCAAAAGCTTACAAATAAGATATCGATCAATCAATTGTAAAAAATCGAAAGCAATCGACCAAAAAATAAATACTAACTGGCCAGCTAGACGCATCAATATATAATAAAAATAAAATGTTTAACTTTTATGAACTGCAATTGGCTATAGCAGAATTGAAGGCAATGACCCAAAATTTATGTCTGGGTCAAGAATCTGTTATCTCAACATATCCAAATATAGCTGATTTAATTAATTGAAAGCCACTAATCATATCCTAACTTAGAATGCTATCGGCAAATCTGATCAATCCTCGCCATGAGTTGTCTCCCAAAAGAAATTGATTGATTATTTTGCTCTACAATCGTTCCATGTTTCTCTGTTTCTTCTTTAACTTTTAGATTTCCGTCTGAATTGCGTTACATGAAAATGCTGATTTGTTATTAAATGAAACTAGCAGCGTTACCAAGGTATGGTTTTGGATTATTAAAAAGTACAATAGTGTTACAATACATTCCATATCGATTGTATTTATAATTCGATTCCGTCGAGTCGAACGTAATTCGATTCCAATGGGTAATGAAATCCTATAATTATTTCTGCGTGACCAACGTTTACACTGACTTCTACATCTTCAGCTAAGCTTAGCTTATGTTTAATACAAGCGTCAATTTTCTTAATAATTGTTTTAGTTTTATATTGTTGTATTTACCTGTAAACTTGTAGGTCTAATTCTCTACGTCCAACCAAAACACGCTATGCTTACATCTAAAAAGAACGTCTCTTTTCACATTAATTGATTTTAGTCTAAAGTAGTTCTTGATAGTTTATAATTAGCAGGTTTATGTTGCAGGTCAAAGTCTCAACGTCTGCTCAAACTGTTTCTTTTTTTACAAAGTTATGAACTCTCTTTGAGCGCTCCATACAATCAGCCGCTATTCACGTTAACGTGTCTGCTAACGCAGTGGGAATAAAAAAATCTTTTATATCCATTACACAAACTTGCAATTAAAACAGTCCATCCGCATATTTCGCCACTCAAAGAAACTAAAAAAGAATAACTTTCTCACTGGTTTGTGGTTCTTACGAAAGGCCATTGTCTGTTTGTCATTACACTTTAATCTCTTGAACGGCCGCGTTTCACGGAAGCTGTGGTTTATCATGTGGAACTTTTATGGGTCGAGTTACGATCTTCTGTTTAGCTAGTGCCTGATCTTTATTAGTAGTATCTGTACTAGTATAATTGCTTCAATTTATATCATCATAATGTACACGTATCATGCTCTTATATAAACAACCATTTCTGTAGCTGTTGTTACTTTATTGCGTTTTTCCTTTACAGTGTATATTATTATTCTGTCTTTATTATTGCACTGCTGTGTTTTAAAAGTTACTTTTGAATTATGTCATTTAATAAGATTCTGAAAGTGCATTTATTCATACACTAGCTGACCCACGCGGCCTCGTCTGTGTCATAATTTTCATTACTGCTCCACTGTTTTTGGTCTTAGCGTGATGAAATATAGCCTAAAGCCTTCCACAATAAATAGGCTATCTAACACTGAAATAATTTTTCAAATCGGACCAGAAGTTCCTGAGATTAGCGCTTTCAAGCAAACAAACTCTTCAGCTTTATATATTAGTATAGATTGGTATCTATACTAATATATATATACAATATAAATAATATCTATTATACTTAAGAAATTGACGTTAAGGATTTAACAGGATCTGATGTTTTTAGGGTTCCGTACCCAAAGGGTAACCAACAGAACCCTATTACTAAGACTCCGCTGTGCGTCCGTCCGTCCGTCTGTCCGTCCGTTTATCTCAAGAACCGTTACAGGTAGACAGTTGAAATTTTCACAGATTGTGTATTTCTATTGCCGCTATAACAACAAATAATAAAAATTAGGGTTTACGGTACGGAACCATTCGTGTGCGAATCCGACTCGCACTTGGCCGGTTTTTATTTTATTTTATTTTTTCTTGTCTTTTCACTTGTGTCTTTCACTAGCGTTTAATTATATATAACGATACTTGACATAAAGTAATTGGTCAAGTTTGCTTTTAATTTAAACAATTACCTGCAGGCCATGCTTATGGTGGTCTTATCGAAAGATAAATACCAGTCGTCAGCCACAGCGACTTTTAGGGGGAGACATAACAATCAATTGAGAATGACGAGGTATGGTGGCGCCCCCTGTCGAAGGGGCGTTGAACTTGACAGATGTTTGAGGAGGGAAGCTGATGAGTTTATTAGGAAATTGATTGACACTTATTCTGGCGTTTATTGTGGTTGAAATTAATTTTAGTCACCCCTAGTAAATATTACGGAGATGAGACAGGCCGTAAAGACTCCAGGAAAATTATTATTCTTTTAGAATGTTCAGCAGTCGATTTTTTTTGTCTAAAACTATGGTGATTTTGAGATTACTGCGGTCGAATCCTCAATAATCCATTCGACTTTTTGCAATTCAAAAATAAATGAAATTAGTAAATTATGCATGAAATAGTTATGCCCATAATCATGCAACAATGCTTACAGTACTGTATCTTAAAGTAATATTCAAAATAATAACCTAACTAGATCAAATGACTGCTACTGACATACATTCAGTTAACACAGTTGCAAATCATCGTCATTAGTCGACAAATTATCCTGAAATTGATGATTATGCGGTAAAACCCCAGAGTATGACTTGGTTCAGCGGTTACTTACCGCAAAAGTCATCTGGAAGAAATGAGAATACCCAGTGGAAAATCGAATGCAATAGAAACTGTATGCAAGAAAAACTAAAGGGTCGAGATGGTGGCTAAAAGAGATGTATGGAACAAAATGACACGCTACGCCCATCTCTAAAGGGTCAGGAGGATGAATCTTGATCATGCTGGTACAAAATTTGGAACTGAACCCATCAGCTTAGCAATTCCGTATACCTCATCTGCCTAGCCTTTTCCCAACTAAATTGGGGTCGGCTTCCAGTCAAACCGGATTCAGCTGAATACCAGTGTTTTACGTGGAGCGGCTGCCTACCAGACCTCCACAACCCATTAACTGAGTAACACGGTACATCATGGCAAGACTGCAGTCAGATTTACTGGCTTCTGACAATCCGTAACGACTGCCAAAGATCTACAAATGACAGCCGGGACCAACGGCTTAACGTGCTTTCCGAGGCACGGAGGAAACTCGTTATGTTAAGACGGTCACCTGTAATATACCTAAGCCACATAAATCTAATATTAATTAAGCCAGATGTCACATAAAAATGTCATCAAGAAAAGCAAATCTTTTATAAACTTTCTTTTGTTTTGATGTAATATGTCAGCACTTGAAAGGGATTCCCACAAATGCAAGAAAAATATACGAGTCTTTGTTTTAAGTTTCCATTTTATACAATACAATGAATCATTGAGCAACACGACACCTGTCTTCAAGAAATGATTAATAACTTCTGTCGAAAGATCTGCAAGAAATTAATGTTCATTGAATGCATTTTTACAATACCTTTTCACTGAACAATGTTTTGGTCATTCCTTCTGCACTTATTTAGAGATTGTCTCAACATAACTCATAGGGGCAATTTGTCTGTGACAAAATATGTATGTCATCTCAATTTGTCTCTCAATCCAAAATAAGTCTCTTTGATGCTTCTGTGTTGTCAGCTCTGAATAATATTTAGTTTTAGTACTAACCGAATTAATTTATGAGATTACTATGAGCTATCGAAATGTCGCTAGGACAATCCGTCTGAAAGAAGTCAATCTCTACTTTCTTGATTTTGACATGTTTTTAACTCAAATAATCAATTCAGTAAACCAACCAGAATTTAACTTCATCAAAAGCCTCTTTATCGTCTATCATGTCGATAAAGCATCATCATCTGCCTAGCCTTTTCCCAACTATATTGGGGTCGGCTTCCAGTCAAACCGGATTTAGCTGAATACCAGTATTTTACGCGGAGCGCCTGCCTACCAGACTTCCACAACCCAGTAACTGGGTAACACGGTACTTCATGGCAAGACTGGATTCAGATTAACTGGCTTCTGACTATCCGTAACGACTGCCAAAGATCTACAGATGACAGCCGGGACCAACGGCTTAACGTGCTTTCCGAGGCACGGAGGAAACTCAGTATGTTAAGACGGTCACCCATCCACAGACCAACCTTGGCAAGAATTGCTTAACCTTAAAGATCGACCCGTGTGACTGTTTTTATCTAGCCACGAGCTCCTCAGCATCATAAAGCGTCAACATCTCTTATTACAAGTCACTTTTCCGATTCCCAACCAGTTTCCAATTCAATTATCTTCCCAGCTCAAATATGTTCACGCTTAATCAGGTGTCGGATCTTTGTATATGCGTTTGACCTAAAGGTGCTAAAGCTCCGCAATATCTTAGATGCTACAGCTATTTCTAAAGCTGATTATCTTTTCATAAGATCTACGATTCAGCTGCTATTTACTGTCGAGGTGCTCAGCCATTTCCACAGAGCAACGGGACACCTCGGCTTTGCTGAAGATGCCATTGTCAAACTGACACAAACCAAGTATGTCAGTTTTCACCTTATACTCTTAGAAATTGATGATTGTCTGTGTTATAGGCGTTCAATTGACTGACGGAGTCTATCTACGAGTATGATGAAGAGAGGCCGTCGTCACTTACAAGTCACACCAAAGTGAATTTACGCCATTCAGTGCAAACGACGTTTTGCGTGACAAGGATAGAAGGATAAATTTAAAAGCGTTGATTTTCTCTATATGTGCAGGGATTTTATTTATTTTTCCACAAATCGTACGCACTATTGAATTAGTAACATCTTTCAAATGATTCTGCGTTTATGTAGCTAGAGGTAATTACCCTAGTCTGGCTATGCCTACGACTGCACAAGCTTGACCAGCAACCAGTACACTGGTTGCTTGTCATTATCAGTATTAGCGTCCCTAGTTTCTGCCAGTGCATCGACTCCATTATCTGTGATCAATGATTGTACCTATGCAATGATGGAGTAGATAGCATCAATTGGAGCTGTACCTTTAGAAGTTCTCCTTACAAAGGCTGGCACCATTTCGTTTGTATAATAAATAATAACGCTGTTTAACGTCCATCAACTCTGCCTTTAATTCGGTGCTGACTCTGAGTGCACTTGTGTGCAGGGCCGGACTTAGCCGAATAGATGGTCCTGTTGCTACCGTTGGTAATAAATGATGTTGATTTTTTAAGTTGGACAAATATATTTTTTTATTATTGATCTTGATGTTATGTGTATTTTTAACAACCTGTAAAAACACTTGTTTCTTTCGAGCTTGATTTTCAAAGTCTTTTGGTGACTCATCATTTGTATAAAGTGTTCAAGTTCATGTAGCCATCCTTACTTACTATAATCCTTACTAATATTATAAATGCGACTGTAACTCTATCTGTCTGTGTGTCTGTGGTACACAGATAGTCTAGTCAGATAGAAAATGAAGTGAGCTGTCAATCTATAAAACAAGATGGAAAGACAGTTCACTGCATGTTCATTCCACCTATGATTACACGGTTAGATGTTCACAAAAAAGACTGGCAGAGACGTACATATTTGTATTATATTCTAACTGCATTTTAAATATCCGACTGTCTAGTTAATCAAAAGAACTACCAACCAATGCCATCAATTATCCCATGCATTATACAATGGCATTCTAACAAGGTGTGCTTGTACGCAAAATGTCATGGGGCAATGCAATTTAGTAGAATGGCAGCGTAATTCCGTAACTCACAGCTCAAAATTTACACCTGCTTAGTAAATAGTAGTGTTTAGTTGTTATTTCAAGGAGATAACTGTTTTCTTCACGCCTGTTCCATGTAACAAGGTAACGAGAACTTACAACGGTTTCATGATAATATCTGAGAATGTTTAAAACGCTAATTTGAACTCTGCAATTGTTTAGCTAGATCATTTTGCAGGCTAACTGAGTCTTAGGCCAGGTCAACTTTGATTGAGTATTTTGAGTTTAGAACGTAACAAAACCTACTTCAATGCCAATTTTCTACCGTTTTTAAATAATCTTTGATGATGATTTCTTTATTTTGTAATACAAATTTTGCCTATTCCAATGAAACAGTTGATATTAATCTGCTATTTTCCTTGCCTCACTACATCATCTTTGTTAATTCAATTTAATAAAAAATACCAACATTGGTGGAAGGACATCTAATGCCCTGTTCCATTGTAAATATTTGTACTTTTTATCAGAACATTCTAGTTCTGAGTGCAAACGACAAGTGCAATGGTTTGTTTATTTAGGCAACGAAGTCAAAACAGTCCCTTTCTTTTGTTTATTTTACAACTAGTTATTGCCAGTGGTTGTGCCGGCGTAAAAGTAGGTCATTATCATCAATAATACCAAGAAAAGTATCTTGCTCTAATTTAACAGTGCATGTGCCAAGTTTAAATCAAATCTCGCATCCATGGGCTACCTGCAACCTTCACCAGATCATCGGACCACCTTGTAGGAGGCCTTCCAACGTTGCGTCTTCCAGTACGCTGTCGCCACTCCAGAACTTTTCGGCCCCATCGAGCATGCCCAGCCTGTGTGCCCTGTCTGTGTGTTTATATTATTACTACGAAAATAAAACATATCTAACAGCATGATAATGATGTAAATAAAGCTATATTAAAAATTTTCCGGATATCACCAAATTTAATTCAACTAAATATTTACGTCCCCCTAAATTCTTTGAACTGCCCGCAGACAAGATGTCTTCTGTTGTCAAACAGCATTATCTTAACATGGATTTGTTTATATGCAGCCGCTTAACAACGATGACAAACTATCTAATCACAATAAATAATAGTTTAACAATGCATTTGTTTGTAAATGACTTTAACAAATGCGCTTTGTTCTAGTTGTTAAATAGAAAGTTTTTTTTGTATCTCTACGAGGAATTTATGAGTACGATACGATTAACTTATTATCAATTCATCAACTGACTTATTATTTCAGGGTGTTTGTTTTTAGAGTGTGTATTTGGACGAGGCTATTATTTTAACCTCAACTCTTTTATTCCTGGTAACACCTGTGACCTGATTTCTTTTTTGAATATCAAAGATTCTTCTACTTACCTGTTTGAGAAGCATGCTATACGCTACGGCCGCTACTAGACTACCACGTTTCCTTAACTCTGCTTAAGACAGAAATATAGGTAGAAAAACGTAATCGATAAATGTAGCTCACGCTCACTCCATCATAGACCTCATCTATCGCTTTCCATCAGCCGTGTTTGTGGTCAAGGGCAAGCCCATTCCTAAATAATAAAAAAACACTAACTTTTGACTGACCCTATTCTGCTTAGATTATTAACGTTTTTTATCTTATGTCAAAATTAAATTTAGTTAAACAAAACCATAAAATTTCTATTAATACCAAGCAACACCAAAAATAATCACGTAAAAGTTCAACAATCGACGCCCTAAGTCCGACCCTGCACCATCTTACATCTTTATACAATAATGGTTTGTTCAGCTGCAGCGCACGCCGCGACAGACGCCGTCGAATAATGGCGTACAATTTAGATTATTGATTTATCGGCGCCATGCCAAGGATCATTTATTTTGTTTAAATGCCAGCGCAGCCATGGTTTCGACAGGAGAAGTAGATAGGTCATACTCATTGTTACTGAGTAACTCTGGTTCGGTTAAGAAACTCCAGTGCTGAAACATGTGTTAAAAAAACCTAACATACATTAAAAGTCAGTTTGTTTGTTTTTTACGCTTTCACACCTAAATTGCTGAACTGGTTGATGAGTTTTGGTACAAAGATAGATTTGACTCTGGTGACTTTTTGTGTACTACACGTTAGTTAGAGTACCTGTTTTCTTGGTTTCCAGTTCTTAATTCCAGAAGTTGTTTATGTGTTTTTCAAATATACATACCTACAGGGTGCATTTTGAGAGGGCAGCTTCAGGTGGTCCGATAGACTTTTGTGCCAATTGCTCCTGTTTCTGACAGGACCGATTGACATCTAAAAAGTTTTTGTCAAATGTCAATTTATCATGCTTATGTTAAGTTTTTTTTTTTTTGTAAAATCTGTGGCTGTAGTAGCAATAACTCAAGTTTATACTATTAACTATACTCACAGTTTCTTAAAAAACTTTAATTGTAGCTATAACGCTTTAGTTAGTCGCCCTTACTGCTCGAGCTAAAAATCCACTCTGTAGTCTATTTAAGTAACTCGATCTAATATTTTTCTTTTAAAAAGCCTAACGTTTACAAGCAAACAAAAATGCTAGTCAAGTACTAGCATTTTTGTTCAGTCTTAAGACTACTTATTTGCCAAGCAAATGCCGCCGTAGCACAGCTTCCGCCCTTTAAGCCCAGGGTCAATAGTTCGATGCCCATGCAGCTCAAATATTAGTCTGGCCTTAGAAATATGAGTCTAGTAAAGTAATCAATATGTTTATCTATGTAATGGCACCCGTCATTTATGTGTTTATTATGTATTTGTTTTACGTGCTCGTTTAAATTTTTTATTTGTTTCTGTGACGAGTTATTGTATAGTACACAACTTGAAGTAATATTCCTTTACTTATTTTTAAATGACAATCAACAATTATTATGCAATTAAATAAAAATCTGTAGTGACATGTATCTATCTTTTATTAGCTGACTCGGACACACGATAGGCGTAGTCCTATCAAAATCTCTGAATTAAAACAAAAAATAATAGGTAGAAAAAAGCTATGAATTTTCTTTTTTTCTGGAAATCTTTTCCTTCTAATTCCTAAAAACCTTTCAATCACATTTTTAAACATAAATGAACCAAATAGATTTAAACATAAATTAATTGCAGTAACCAACGGACAGTATTTCAAATTTATTTATGTAGGAGATATGTTCTATTATAAAATCGTTCACCCCTATCATTATCTCTTCAAATCTAAAAATAGTTCCAATCAAAGCATTGAACTTGAACTCTATTCAATAGGAATCATAATTATTCAATAAAAGGCTTGACTGACAGACGCTTAATGATCTTTATACGACTTGATTAAAGCATTCATTATTACTTTGAAAAACAATTGCATCGTTATGTTGGCATTGTATAGTTCCAATTCAATACCAACATTACGACACTTACAAACTATGGCCGTAAAGGAGTTCATTTGGTTTTTTTCTTCGATTGCAGCGTGTGAACCAAACTTTAGAATTCTTTTAAGTAAATTCCGCCCGCGGCTGCGTCCAAATAAAAAGTCTTTTTGTTACGATGGGACGTTTAGCTGGTGTAAAAAGGAGCATTATACGTGTGCTAAGTTATCCCAAATCTACCTGCACCGAGAGGATTAACTGTAGAAGTAGACTTTTATGTTTTCTATTAGTTGGTGGATCGCTCTCCGTTTCAAAAATTAGTTTATTTTTATTAAGTAACACAATTAGGAACATCTCATTCAATAATTTTATAAATAGACAAGTCACTTGTTAATTTGAATGCAGTTTTTCAAACATCATTAAAAAGTTAGGTACTTATTTGAATAGTTTTATTGAACATTAAGTTGGTGTCAAATTTCTTTCATACCTATTGGAACTTTAAAATCCCCTTTCAAAGAGCAATGTTTGGAATTCGAATGCAAGACTTCTTAGCTGCCAGTTAGCGCCATAACATAAACAATTGGCTGTTCGGGTCTGAGGACGGGATGGTGTATTTTTATTTATAATAATGAACTTACTCCTCAATTCTGAATGATGAATTTGAGGTTAATTATTTGTCAAACTTTGACACTAAAATAAGATCTGAAACGTTCGTAACTCTAATTACTCAATTCAGAAACTGGCCGTAAGTCTTGAGCTATTAAAACAAAGAAAATCTTACAGTGTTAAATTTCTGCAAAATCGGTTCACCCAGTTCATTAGAAGTCTTATTAACTGGCCAAAGGATTCTTCAGAATGAAACGCGAAACATAAATGTGACTGCAAGCCATCCTACTATCGTGTTTCTTTACCATTCTTTAGTTCCCGGATTTGTATATAGTTAACTGAAGTGTTTTTCTACCTTAACATTTCCAGAAATTCGAAGTGTGAGAATATTATGAGAAGTGCGTTAGTGGTTATTAATATATCTCGCGAATTCGTTATGCTGGATTTGGAATCGGGTTTTATGAATCTTTGTAAAGGTCTACAGTGTGAGAAATTTTTATTTCCAAATTTGAGGATAAACCGAGTTTTGCAGAAAGGTTTGGATCTACACTTTCTTTCAACTTATCTATTTATCAACGTATTGCACATATATTTAATTTTTTTTGGACAACAATATAGTCCATTTTGTTAGTAAACATCTTATGACTACTGTTAGTAGCACACAAAAAAGAATTGGGCAGGATGAGCAGAGAACGACAAAGTAGGTAAGGAATTCATCATTCATCATCATCATCTGCCTAGCTTTTTCCCAACTATATTGGGTTCGGCTTCCAGTCAAGCCGGATTTAGCTAAATACCAGTATTTTACGAAGAGCGGCTGCCTACCAGACCTCCACAACCCATTAACTGGGTAACACGGACAAGCTACCTGACCATTATGCCACAGAATAGGTGAATAAGGACGATATAGACGCAAAATTTATTTTTATTGATTGTCAACCACACAAGCTCAAACCTGTACAATTTCCCACTATTGTCTCCAAGTCTCTATCATGACTATGCAAGATTGACGTCACACTATAATTGAATTATTATATTCAGTGACATGTATGTGGTAATAAAAATAATAATAATAAGTAAGATTCATTGTCACGCAAAGTTGCTTTGACAACTGCATAAGCCAAGAACGTAAGATGTTAGTGTACAAGACCACCACATTCTTCCCAACCACTGCAACTCTTGAAAGCCATAATCAATAGTGGCACCGAGACAAGAAAGCTCTGTGACTCCCGGAGTCCCCCGGACAAAGATTTAAATGTCTTAGATCGTGCATCCATATAATTGTAAAGGAATAGCAGGCGAGAAGACAAAACGTTCTCTTTGGTAAGTTACTTAACTTACCAAAAATAATTTGCTACTTGAAGATAATTAATCTTGAAGTCACAAAAAGATAGGATTATAAGTAAGCGTTCACCATTGTCCACCATATCACCACTGATTGTGATCCAATTCACGCCAAACGCCTAGGCAATGATGTTTTGAATGACGTTAGAAAGGAAACTGTTTCACAAACTATCTTAAGAGATGAATAATATAGAAGAACAAACTAGGAACTGTAAAGATCCATAAAACTATAGATAACAGTAATTAGAAAGGAAGTAAAGAGCTAAAAGCAATAAATGATACTGGGAAAGCAATGAAATTGCTCACCGCACTTTCATTCAAGAACTAAACGCACTCACAGAACCCATAAACAATTTCCTTCACACCTCTAATCATAGAGAATGTAGACTAAAGCTTCCATTTATAACTTTCTTGGTTCTAAAAATATCTGCTCTCTGATCAGCACGATTTATTGAAGATAATAACAGGTTGTTATCACCAAAAGATTTAGTTTCCAACATTACTCGTTGATTGCTTTAATAGTATTTTCAAATCTGTGCCTATAAATCAAAGTAATGAACTTATGAGCTATTCATAGTCCCACACTTCCAAGCAACGCACTTGGCGCCAATGGAATTTGTCAATCTTATATTTACGTTTACGAACCACCTTATCTTTGTAGTAGTAAGACTTAAAATAGCATTTCTTGATTGCGTCATTTCGTTGGCGTATTCAATTGACTTACAAACTGCATTATGCAGTTTTCGTCGACTCTGTTGTTTTTGAGATATGGCTCAAAATTCATTGGTATCTTCTCAGTGGAGTGGTCTTGGGTTAATTGCAGTTGTAATAATGACTTTGTAATAAAGCTTGCGCATTGTTACTCGTTGCCATGGTGACCGGAACTTTTAATTTCTAAGTTTGACCCTTGTAGTTTTATAGTGTTTTGCGTGTGTAAGTTTCTACTTTAGCTAGTGTTTGTGTACTTTCCAAGGTGTAATCGTTTTGTAAGGTTCGTCCTTCGTAGGTGAAGGGCTTGTGAAGTTAAAGACCTTTTCGTTTTTAGCTTTCAAACGCCTTAGTACGATATTCCTGGAGCTTTGGAAACTACGCACTCCTTCCAAGTAAGCCCTTGGAAAGATTGCGTGATTATAGGGATATTTATACACGCACTCTTTTGAAGTTTTCAAGTTTCGTTCTCTCTTGATAAAATCATTATTTTTGTCCAAGACTCGACCTTGTATAGGGCCAAGGGTTTCTGCAACTACTGTAAATATTTATGCGGCACCCAAATGTTTGATCTAAGTCTCAGTATTTGAGTGGCCTCTGACCAATAAGGTCATATTAAGCTCCATAAAACATTCAGATAAATATTCAAAATCAAAACATACAGATCAACATTAAGCATGTAGAAGTTGTTAGAGCGTATAAATCTGTCGAACTGAACAGCGGAATCAAAACAATCAAATGCGATGCAATTACTTAGACGCGGATTGTCAAAACAAAGACTTTCTACCTCAGCTCTTAAACCAGCTCCAACTGACAGTGATTTCTAAAATAAAACACTTATACTGCACTGGGAGTATTTACGTCTAAAAATAAACCGTCAATTCTTAAAGTACATACAAACAAACATTTTATTACACATATAAATCAGTTAGTACATCACTACTAGAACGCCCACTTGCTCTTGCGCATCTCTAAGTTACTACTACTAAAAAAGATACAGAAATTCCACTTTTTACAGTAAGCAATTGAAAGCCGTTTACTACATTAGGATTAACCCAGTACCAAACAGGAATTTCAAGATTAGCATTTGACCAAATTGATGATCTTAATCAAATATTTTATTCCCATCATCGAACCCAGTGTTCCGAAGGGGCCTATGTTAGGCCCCTTTCTTTTCCATCGTTTTTCCGGGTTAACTTCTTTTGTCACTAGTCTAAAGGTGTTTCTAACGTTTATAATAATGGTGCCAGCCCTACGACTATCTTCTTCTTCTTAAAGTGTTGTCAGTAAGGTCTAACGACCCCACACACCCTAGTGTCAGAGTTTCTACGACTATGATTACGGTTTGAACAAAACCGTAATCCATCGGCTACCTCTATCTGCGCCTGTTGCCTTTGCAGTGCTTTGCGAATTGGTTCTGGAGCTTCTATAGTTAGCTTTTTTCGTGAAACGCGGGTGATACCTTCCGGAAAACACCTTATTTTAACCTTTTCATTAAGAGAGTTAAGTTATCACTTCATTTAGCTATGTTATTGGTCTTCTGATTTCCATTCCTCTATGACCACGTCTTAATCACTTCCCTCGCCCACCGATCGCGCGTTAGCGTTATTTGTAAAATGACATTTACATTAAATTGTACACATGTATGTATCATACATTATGCATACAAGACTGATCTTCTAAGGCCTCTGTATAAGTTGTGATGATGTTTTTTTTTCTTTTGGCTAGTGTGAACAATCTACTGTTTGTAAATGTGACGATATGTGTGAGACCACCCCTTTAGTGTGTTGTCGTAAAATGAGATTTAGAGATGCTTGCAGTAGGATGAGGTTTCTAAGTAACAACAAATCACACTCGGCAGTTTTTGCGACACCATATTTGCAATTCAAAGTAAAAAAATCTCTTACACAGGTCAGAGAGACAAAAAATCTAACAAGCATTATAATTAAAGAAGAAAGAAGTGATAGTTTAACACAATTTCTGCAATTATTTTTTTAGAAACTCGGAGAAAAATGTAAAGAAATCGCGGAAACTGATCATCATTCTTGAGTTTCTGACACCACATTTTTTCCCCAACACCGAGGTTCATTAATTTTTCAACAAGTCACCCGAACAGGTTCCCTTCATACTTCTCACCTCATCAACTTGTCACCTGTAGTCTAGACAAAGTGAAAGGTTCTTCGAAAGCCGTTCTTGGGCTTTGATAATGTGACGTTCTATTGATGACAGCGATTGTCGAGAAATGCCAACATTTGGGACTGACAAAGTGAATATTTCGATGGCGAATGATCCGATTTTGGCTTTCTGACACTTATCACTGATAGAATGTTATATGATATGCTGATAGAAACCCTTATCTCGTCAAAATAACAGTGGCTCCTTCTGGGTAAGCTCACTCCATCGTCGACATTGCCTCTGTCACCTCTGATCTAGACTAAGAGTCAAAGCAAACCCATCTCAAATAAAAAAGCCACCCTAGCTCAGGCCTGCGGACCAAGAAAGATTGTCTTTTGTCAGTAACAGATTTTAGGATAAGATAGGTAGGCTGACCTGAGGTGGCCTGCGGAGGCGGGCCGGCACCAGCCGGGGATTACGGAAGTCGCATTAGTGCTCGCGATCCCCGGTTGGTGAGAGATGGAGCACCGGGGTGGTTTTAGTCAGTAAGAGTCTGACAGACAGCTCCGCCCGGGCGGAGGACATCCATGAGGATTTCCCCCCGTTAAAAAAAAACAGGTATTGTGCCCTTCATGAATCAATTCCCAATAGTATCTATCTTAACCAAAGTCTCACTGATCTAAAGTCTTATTGAATTTTAATAGCTATTACCACCAACCCACCCGTGAGAGAGTCAATATTATGGCACACCTTCAAAATTAGTTGGATGGGCTTGGTACCTCATCAATTTATCTCCTGCATACATTTCACACCTCATCAACTATTACCTGCAGTCTAGACAAAGTGAAAGGGTCCTCGAAAGCCGTTCTGGACAGGTAAAGGGCAGGCTGTCAGGGTGAGCCGACATAATCGGCTGATAGAAGAAGGGTCCGGCTTTCGTTTTCAATGATTTGCTTTGAAAATTGTCGGTTTGAGATGTAAATTGAAGTGAATGTAATGAGCGGTTGGTACTTCTTAGGTTAGATTAAGTTGAAGGTTTTGCATTCACGTATCTAATAGCTTTTTAAGTTTAAAGGACATTCGTAATTTTAACCTTAAATCATAAAAAAACGAAAGTGAGCTTTTTACCCTTTTACGCTTGACCGATTCTAATACATTTCGGTACAGATAGATGGACCCTGAAGGCAGCCCTATGCTCTTTAGCAAAATCAATATTACCGAAGTCAGTCAGACCTGCCGAGCCATTGGTACCAGAAGGATTATTTTCAGGGGGTGCATCTTCAAAAGCCCGCCACGAATAGGATTGGTTTCTTTTCCCCATCCCTACAGAGATGAAATAATTATTACTTAATAAGACGGGTGCAAAGCCGAGCGAGAGGAGCTCTATTACCTACCTCGTCTAAGATTTGAGAGGTTCTCTTTTACTACATCTGCTTTTCTAATAAATATAGTTACATTGTTTTTTTTAATTTCTTCATGTATTGTTTTCGTATGTATTATTGAAAGCCAGGGAGCAAGTGCATCCCCTGCACCCCTTTCCGACGTCCATATCGCACGCTAAAGCTAGTTTAGAATTATAAACAACTATTTACTAATTTATTTATGAAGAGTACTGTTCTACATACCTACCTACAGTATACGGGTAAAAAAGCTGTTTTGCAGGTGATCTTATGTACATGACAATAACAGCGTTCATCCATAACATTTGCAATTCATTGATTACCATAAAATTTACGAGTTTATTTAAACCAAGAATTTTGTATGAAAGTCTTTGTTCTTCAGCATTGTACGTTGATTTTATCGAAATATCGCAAATAGAAAATTCCAAGACTAATACATTACATTCCTTCACACGCATGCGTAGTAAAATTTTGATAAAAATCCATTCAAAAATTGAAAAATTCAATTTAAAATCCCATAAAGTTTTCATTCACCTATTTTTTCCGTCACGTGTTTGCAAAAGTCATGCGAGCGATAAATCAACAATTTTGATATCCGGATATATACAATATATACGTACAATAATATTATAACTTTCTTCTAAAATATTTTTCTTAAAGTATCTGAATTTGGTTAAGGAAAAGCCAGTGATGTCCGCGTGCAGCAGCCAAAACAAACATATTAAGTTGGCGGTACCTATTATGGCGGGAAATATTATATTTTTATCTCAATGTAGTGTTATGGGGGAAGTAAAAGTTTATTGAAAAGAGTGCGAGATATGGCAAACGAGATAAACAACACCAAAATTCAATTTCACCCTCAGCTATTTCAGGGCAATTCAATATCTTTAGCAGAACTGACTTTACTGAACATTACTGGTATAATTTAATACCAACTTAACACACTATGAAAGTACTGATGAGTTCCAGCACTTTTTGTGAACGCAAGCTCTCTTCCTAGTTTCTAGTGTGTTAGCTGGGAAGAAGTGGTGCAACAAACTCCCCAGCAACACATTAGTTTGTTAAGTTATTTACTACAACATTTACATAACTAATTTGCAATGCACACCCCCTGCTCACCAACCAGGTCATCACTCATTGCATTTAAGCATGTCAGTGAATTCGCACCCTCGTTCATCAATCATATTTTACTAGACAAGTCATCAAAATACCTTATGCTATATTTTATTTTATATTTAGTTTACAAATCAATATTAAATCCAGTTTATAACCAAGTGATTGATAGAACATATAAACTGAATACTTTTTACGACCATAAATAAATAGAGGTGCACACGATTTTAATTTAAACGTAACGGTTAACAGTTTTATCTCCCACTGCGCCCGCGCACACCGATTTGTAAAGAGACGTTGCCTTTTTGAAGTGTCACGTGGTTTTTTGTGGTCTCTTTTTTGGCATAAGAAAAAGTTAGACTCAATTTGTGTGTGACATCATCATATTGTTTTTTCTTTTTTATTTGACAAAACTGGCTTTTTACCTCTGAATTACAGCCAGTATTAACTGTCTCATTATGTTTTAGTAACACACGTGTGACAAATTGACAAGAGCGGCTCATTTGTGATTGATTGAATTAACAATAAATCAGCAGCTAATGGCATCATCATTATCCACAGCCCGACTTCGCCCATTGCTGAGCATAGGCCTCTCTTTTCTTGTGCCAATCCTCACGTTCCTGTGCCAGCCTCATGCAGGTTCTACCTGCAATGGCAACAATTTCGTCCGCCCATCTCGCTCCCACCGACCAACACTTTTCATTCAAGTCCTCGGACGCCAAACGCATCACATAGACAAATCGTTCCAAAAGTCGGTAACTGGGGTCGAGTTTTAAAACTTTTAGGTCAGAAATATTTTGATTTCACGCTCTTGTCAAATTAAGTCTATGGGCGACAAAAGCCATAACGGCCACATCAATCTACTGTCGCTCTGTCAGTCATAATTTTTATTTATTTATATTTTTGCTATCAGTAGGGCCGCGTCCGTAACAATAAGGAGCTACAGTTATTCATGGTTTATTCATCGCAGTCGGTGGACACCCTGTAGAGATTGGGCAGAAGGTTGAGTCTGTGATCTGTATCAAAGAGACAAAAAATGTTTTGTGTAATTTGCGTATTCTTAACCACTTGATTGCTATCTATTTTTGTTTTAAGTATTATATTGCCCGTAGGTATATGAAAAACAAAGAATCTGACATGCTTGGGTGGTTTTAAGTCAAGAAGAGTCTTATACTCCCTGCCGCGCCACCCAGACCAGGAGAACTCATCTCATGATTTCCCCAAACCCAAAAACGACATACCTCAAAAAATTGTCAAAACCACTAGTCGACTGGAAGGCCCATAGGGCAAAGGTTCTGGAATAGCCACCGTGTTGTTACCCAATTTTGTCCCATTCCTGGACTTTCCACCATTCTTTGCCCATCGTCACGACAACATTTCCGTCAGATTTAACATAGGAATCTTTTAAAAACTTACCTTAAATATCAAATGCCTATGGAATTCCCAATCTATAGGTAATACTCCAACCAGTACCAGTTCCAGCTGTAACATTATTCAATGTATCTCATAAAACTATGTATTACCAATTTACATGCACAAATACTACGTTATTTGCTCAGGAGGTAGATATTACCTAATAATTAGCGTCGTTTAGCATAAAGTTTACGCTAACACATACTAATCATGATATTAGATACGGGCTTACTAGTATTTACGATACATTTAGCTATATTAAGGGGTATTAGAGCTACCGGTTCAGTTTGAAAAGTTCACTTGAAAAAATGGATGGCAGATTTTGTAAAGGTTCATTCAGTTACATCCTTTTTTTTTTGAGGATGGGAAATCATCAAATGACTCCTTTCGCTCTGGGTGGAGCAGAAGGGAGTGTCAGACTCTTACTGACTAAAACCCATCCATTTTCCCCCTAAGGCCCTTTGTGTTCCAAAGCCGGGGTGACTCTTTTGAACTAATTCCACAACCCTGGCAGTTATAGTTGGACCCTACCGTGATCATATTTGAAGCTATTTATTTATTAAACTTCATGCAACACAAAGATACGCAAATGTCCTGGGTATTATAGAGAAACATGGCAGGTGCACAAAATCAAAGAGAAAATCTCATAGCCTAGCCTTTTCCCAACTATACTGGGGTCGGCTTCCAGTCAAGCCAGATTTAGCTGAATACCAGTATTTAACGAGGAGCGGCTGCATACCAGACCTCCACAACTCATTACCTGGGTAACACGGTAGTTCATGGCAAGACTGGAGTCAGATTTACTGGCTTCTGACTATACGTAATGACTGCCAAAGATCTACAAATGACAGCCGGGACCAACGGCTTAACTTGCTTTCCGAGACACGGAGGAAACTCGGTATGTTAAGATGGTCACCCATCCACAGACCAACCTTGGCAAGTGTTACTTAACCTTCAAGATCGACCCGTGCGGCTGTTTTTATCTAGCTACGAGATCCTCATTGACAACTATATGAGTATAGCGTCAAATGTTGGTAACATCACGCCTAGGGGGTACAGGCGTGATGTTACCAACATTTGACGCTATATAAGAGTATGGCAGAGGTGTCACAATTTACCAAATATGTTTAAGTCTCATGTGATTGGAAGAGAGTTATTGCCATCGACCAGTAAAGATTCGCCAATCAGCATAATAGTCGTGAAGCTGACTGCTGATGGTGTCTTAAAATTAGAACCGTGTCCATTTGTATAAGGCTATTGTTATGCACTCCTTGATCAGGCCTGCGTTTTCTGTAGCAGTAATTAAGTAAGCTATTGATTACCTAATATTTATTGATGCTATTCTGGAATTCTGGATTAAGTATGCACATCCTGATCGAATGACATCACTTAGAATTACTAACGGTACACAATAAGAAACAAACAATATAAAACATTACTCCTTTTGTAAAGGATAGGAGTTTATCAACGTGATGTGTTCTTTAAATAATACAAATAGTAAATTGCCTATGTAAAATAACAATTAATCAACGTGACTGAGGGACTGACTAACAACGCCCAGCCGAAAGTACTGATCGCAGATAGCTGAAATTCGGCATGTAGTTTCCTTGGGAAGTGTACAGGAACACTGAGAGGATATCCCGAAATTACTATGAGAAAGGGAAAAAACGGGATATCCGCAAACGAAGTCGCGGGGAAAAGGTAGTGTTAAATGAAATTAGCACTAGCTGAACTGGTGAATTTTGCGAGCAAACATAGCATAAATCGTGTTATCAATTTGATATCTGATTCCTTGTAATAAATTGACTGATCATTGAAAAACACTACAGGTACGTATGAAAAAAATACACACTTTAACTTCTGCATCTCCTCTGTCGACAACCCATACAAAAAGACAACATAATGATACACAACACAAATCAAATAAACAAACCACGCATTTGATTTGACAAACTAACAAATAAATTGACGTTCCCGATCAAAACATCAACACAACTGAAGATGTTCAAGAAGCCTTGTCTCATTAGGATCTGTGTGGAGTGATGGCATTTGAATGCACCTTCAATTCCAAAGCTTTTTAGGCGTGAAAGGTAAATATTTTGGTGAAGTCCGGTTGTAATCAATCTTGAGCGTGTAAATGTGAGCTGTGGTGAATCAATCTTGATTATTAGTTGATTCGTCTGGGACAGGTGTGTGGGAATAGGAACTGAGCTCTTGTTTGGTTATTTTTAGGGTTCCGTACCTGAAAATGATAAATCGGAAACTTTATAGCACCACTGCTTTGTCCATCCATTTGTATTTCATTCTTTCTGTCATGATTGCGTGGAGCGCTTTTTGTCAGTAATACGTGAAGTATCAACATATGTAGGTAAGTCTGCGGCCCCTTCTTTTTTTTAAGGATGGGAAATCATCAAATGACTCCTCTCGCTCTAGGTGAAGCAGGAGGAGTGTCAGACTCTTACTGACTAAAACCCATCCGTGTTCCTCCTAGTGTCCTTTGCGATCCAGGACCGCGGCGACTCTTTCGAACGGATTCCGCACCCTGGCAGGCACTGGTCCTAGCGGGCCCCGTCTTCTATGCTGACAGCTCTTTGAAGCGATCTGCAGTTCCTTGGCTCTTAAAAACAGCGAAAACTGTAGTTGCCTTAACCTGGTCTATCAATATATGTGGGCAGTTCTTAATCGTCTAATCATTAAGCAGCAAGCAGCATGCAAATGGCAGTAGGCATTTCCTGAAGCTCATTTTAAATATTGTAACGTAATACCGTCGCGACGAGGCACCCAGTCACCCAATTCCAGCCATTCTCATGCACACATCCTCATTAAATGGCGCTTCGCCGCTAACATACCTAACTAGCATATTCACTAAGCTAAAAATAAAGCGCTTAGGCTATAACTATATGGCTTTATCTCAAGTAAACGTTAACGTGAAGTCTAAGTTAAGTTTCTACTAGGTAACTAGTGTTTAGCTACTTAGCAACTTGTAAATGCGGCATTAAGTGTATGTAAACGGTAAATTAATTTTAATTACAATGTTTATACTGTTAGAGTGAAGATCCATTTGGTGTTAGTTGCTCATTAGTATACTGTATTCGACTGGCTTGGTCTAGTGGTTGTATGCGATATTGCATGTGGTTCTAATTCGCATCCCGGGTCGAACAAAGTGATTTTGAGTTTTTTTTAATTGGAATCTATATCCTATAATCCTACACTATACTTACTAATATTATAAAGAGAAAAGATTTCCGAAACGACTGGACCGATATTAACCATTTTTTTTTTCACCAATACACAGCTAAATTATCGAAAATAACATATGGCATTTTTTATTTTCGAAAAAAAATAGAGATTCCTACGAAAATTCAGATTTCGGGGTGGTTCTCTTAGTAAAAGTTGTTCATAATTATGAGAAAGTACAATGACCCCTTTCAGATATTGTGTTTAATCAATTACACTTAACGGAAAAAAGGTGTTATAAAGGCCCCTATCAACTTATCGCTAGTTATTGAATAAATGAATGAATTTTATCTTTATTTGTTAGAATACAGGTTAATGAAGTCCCATAGGATGGCCCTATTGTGAGTTTTTAGGGTTCCGTTCCTCAAAAAGTTAAAAAAAGGAATCCTTATAAAATCACTCTCTTGTCCGTCTGTCCGTCAGTCCATTTGTCTGTCCACCGATATTCTCAGGAACGAGTGGATCTAGCAAGTTGAAATTTATACCAGATACTGAGGTCTATAGTCCCAATATTACATGTATAAATATCAAGGTCTTGAGTCAACATGATAAAAAGATATGGGCAAATTTAGATTTTCACGAAAACTTGTAAGTACCAAAATTTATCTTAATTTTCAACTTTTTTTTTCCTTTTATTTAAATCCTACTGTTTCTTTCTTCTTAGACCTATTTATTTAAAAACTCGCGTAGCAACAGTAACCTATATTTTACTCTTTACTAGATTTCTAGGGCAACTTTTGTCCGAACTTTAGAAGGCTGTTTCATAAAGTAGGTGAATGGAAAACCCGGCTATAACCGAAGATTGAACTGACCCTGTGAATGGCTACCGTCGAGAATTCGAGACTTAAACTAGTTTTCTCGGGAAATAGGGCAATAGGCAATGGGGTACTTTAGGTGGAGGAATTTCTTTAGGTGTTTTGTTTTTAAGAGGGTAATGATTTTCGATCAAGAACTAGAAAGTTCCAGACTAAAGGCCTGTTTCTGAAAGGGTTTTTTTAAGCAGAATTTTATTCATTTTGTCAGCGATAGTAGACAAGTAAGAGATGCGTGATGTTACCAACATTTAACGCTATACTCATTCAGTTGTCAATTGTCAATGAGGAGCTCGTGGCTAAATAATAACAGCCGCACGGGTCGATCTTGAAGGTTAAGCAACGCTTGCCAATGTTGGTCTGTAGATGGGTGACCATCATAACATACTGAGTTTCCTCCGTGCCTCGGAAAGTGCGTTAAGCCGTTGGTCCCGGCTGTCATTTGTAGATCTTTGGCAGTCGTTACGGATTGTCAGAAGCCAGTAAATCTGACTCCAGTCTTGCCTAGATGTACAGTGTTACCCAGTTAATAGGTTGTGGAGGTCTGGTAGGCAGCCGCTCCACGTAAAACACTTATATTCAGCTGAATCCGTTTTGACTGGAAGCCGACCCCAATGTAGTTGGTAAAAGGCTAGGCAGATGATGATTAGACAAGTAATAAAGTAAAACAAATAGTTTATTTGCGCCAAGCTTTTTCCTCGATCCCTCCTATGTAACTAGAGTATCGGTAAAATGTATACTCGCGCGTTAGTGGTACTACTTAATACTTCCACTACTTTAACTATTTTTTGAAATATGGCAGTTAGTTTAATTCTTTGATAACTAGCCTTTAAATAACTCCCCTAAATCAGTATGTTAAACTTACTCGTGTCTATTATTAAGCAATGTTAGACTAAAAATAAAACCTAGGTATTATTCAGTTACTTAATAATAATAGTCCCAACGGTACAGGATGGACCCACAGAGGAAGTTACCTCACAGAATTGCATATAGGCTAATTTTTATTCCAAACAGCTGATACCTCTATATCCCTTGAGTGATTTGAAGGATCATTATACATGCTGGCCGAATTGAATTGATTCGGCCATTGAATCTTTTGGAGCTATAATATTTTGTATTTTTTTTTTGTGAATCGTTTAACAGTTTGTATGTAGAACGAAATTTCCAAAATTTCTCATCTGATTTAAAAAAAGAACCTGACAGTTATTCCCAACAAATTGTACGGTAATTGCGACATATTTCATGGGAGTGTTTTTTTTTAATTTGTAATGGGTTTGCTCTTGACTCTAGTCTATGTCAGAGATGACAGAGACAAAGTCTACGATGGAGCGAGCCTACCCAGAAGGAGCCTGGTCACTTTAACTTTGAAGAGATTAGGGTTGTAAGCTTTAAAAAGATAAAAAGATAGCTAAGAATAGTAAAATTTGTAAATATTTGCATTTACACCTGTCACTAATTATCTCTGCATTAATGGTTAGCTGGTAGAGGTAGAAAAGGCCTACGGCATTAAGACCTAGACTAGAGTTAAGTGCAAACCCATCACAAATAAACAAAAGTCCGTTCATTTTCATATCCATTTATTTTGTGTGTACAAAGCTAATTAAATAAATCAATACATGTGAAAACTAGGATTTTCCCTTGCCAAGATACTGCAGGTGTCACCTGCAGTAGTACTAACTTACCAAGACGATTGCCAATTATTACCACTGTAACTACTTTGCATACGGTGTGGTCATCCTCTTTGGCAGCATCATTGTCCCAAGCAATTCTTAGAAAGTTTTTAGTTTGGCTTTCATTATAGTAGGTACCTACTTACTGCAACCACTGACTGCAACACGACATAATAACCCAAATATAATAAGCTCCCCATCGGCATGATTTTTTCCGACATCTTCGACAGTCATTGTTATATTTCAGCTAATTTGCATAAAGCTTTAATAATTATTATACGTCTGAGCCCCGTCGTGAATCACACCATCCATTGGTGAAAACTTATGAAAACCCGTTCGGCAGTTTTTGAGTTAATCGCGAACAGACCGACAAGACGGGGTATTTGTTCTATACTATGTAGTGTTGCATATTTGAAACTTCAACGTCAAAAATACTCTTGACATTGACACTTCTGTGCTACCACCTGTAGTTCCTGCACGCTCCGTTTAGAACGTGCACCAAGTAGACTGTGCCATCTAGCGTTACAATTTCGAAACTTATAAGTAAAATGTACTTGACAATGACACTCGAGGAGCTCGTGGCTAGATAATACCAGCCGCACGGGTCGATCTTCAAGGTTAAGCAACGCTTGCCAAGGTTGGTCTGTGGATGGGTGACCATCTTAACATACCGAGTTTCCTCCGTGCCTCGGAAAGCACGTTAAGCCGTTGGTCCCGGCTGTTATTTGTAGATCTTTGACAATCGTTACGGATAGTCAGAAGCCAGTTAATCTGACTCCAGTCTTGCCATGAAGTACCGTGTTACCCAGCTAAGCTAAGTTAATGGGTTGGGGAGGTCTGGTATGCATCCGCTCCGCGTAAAATACTGGTATTCAGCTAAATCCGTTTTGACTGGAAGCCGACCCCAATATAGTTGAGAAAAGGCTAGGCAGATGAGATGAGATGACTTGACAATGCCACTTCTGTGCTGCCACCAATAGTTCCTGTACGTTCCATACATGCATAAAGAACTACATTTATATCTTTCTTTTCTTTCTTTGGCTTTTCAGTCGTGTGGAACTTTCTTACAAAATCAAAGGTTAAAGACCGACACACTCAGCCACGATCCCACTCAAATGCTACATTCTTGCAGTCCTTAAAATAGCGTCTCCCTTTATAGGTCTCAGGAAATGCCAAATTAGCAGTAATTATTTATGGCCTGATGGGACCGGTGCAGGCGCCTGCAGACGCGGAGAGTATATGATGATAGACAGATGTCTGTCCAAGGTCGGTGCAAGGCAATTAGCAAAAAGGGTTATTAAGAATGTGCAAACATGGGAAATGGTATGGAGAAGAATATTGAAAATATGACAATTAATAGCTTTTGTTAGCAGCTTTGCCTAAGTAAAAGTAGAAAATAAAAAGTCTTCCATGTCCCATTCAAGGACATTGTCAAGCTGTGTACTAAGTTTTATCCGAACCTGTTCAGCCGTTTACACGTAACGACGTAAGAAACAGTCAGACAGACCGATAGACAGATCGAGCTACTTTTACGTCATCACTGTCACTACATAGTAAGTGTTAGAAAACAACGTTCTCCGCCGCGTCTGTCTGTCTGTTCACAATAAAATCAAAAACTACTGCACCGATTTTCATGCTGTTTTCAGCAATGAATAGAGTAGTTCTCGACGAAGGTTTTAGTATATAATATGTCTAGAAACAATAAGGATACTTAAGAAAATTGCAGTGCGGACGAAGTCGCGGGCAAAGTTAACCCAGTAATTTTCGTTAAAAAGTAAGTTAAATTTTAGACAAGGTTTAAAGAAGTTTTGATCAAACGTGATTTTGCATGTAGAATAAAATCCACAGCGGGTCTGCAGCAAAATTATCAGAAAAAAAAGGTAGCCTAACTATTTAATTCATACTCAGTTTAGAACAAAGGCTGCACCGCCAAAAGAACTACCTTCACACCCCGTCCCTACGTGCCTAACAATGTCACAAGAAATGTAAACATCAGTAATAAAATGTCGTATACTGCCCTTAGAGAAGTGGTTTCCACGCATTAAACTTCAAAGGGAGTTCACTTCTTACTGGCGCCTGCAACTAAATTACAAAACAAATATAATGCAACAGAGTAAAGTTAGAAACAGAAGTTCCACGACACAAAACGAAGTGACCAAACTTAATAACAATAGGTACGAAAGAGTTCTATGTATCGTATGGACACCATACGTTACATGCCGGTGCCGTAAAATAATAATACCATCTCATCACTTCCCGTGGGTGTCGTAAGAGGCGACTAAGGGACACCAGAGGACGGGCAGCAAAGTTCTCTGTAAAACGCAACACCATACACTGCGATCGCCAACCCGCCTGCTAAGCGTGTCGATTATGGCAAACCCCCCACCGTTTTGGGGGAGGCAAAATCTGGCGTTTCTATAATGATAAAGCACTACAAGTAAGATCCCACCATCAGGAATACTATCTACACATTTTCCAAGAGCTCACAGTAAGAGTAATTTCTAATGATTTTTAGGCATTGACAATATGTAAAAAATATAGGGAAATGATAGGTGTTTTTAGCAGTTATCTACTGAGACGTTAAAACACATTTTGTTTAAAAATTTGAAAAATTTGTCCTACCTATTATATGAGCAAAGGTATAATACCCTCGAAACAAAAATGTTCATTATTTTTTATCTCCCCTTGTATGTGAATCTTCCCCTGAACTTCACATTTTTATCAAAGATTCAAAAGCATTTATTTCAAATAAACCATTTACGGGCACCTTTAAAATTTCAAGGTCAGTCAGTCAAAAACATGAAGCAATTTGCACGTTCCAAAGCGTAGATCTCTATGGAGAAGATCGTGCAAGAAACTCCAACTGCACAGACGATTCCAAGTGGGTTTTCTATCAGTCCCTTCCTGCATTGCAGTACCTACCACACTCAATGCCACAGTTTGATAAAACTACCAAAGCGGCGTATAAAACAATTTATGTAGTTGTCTACGTGTGTCGCTTAGCCAATCAGGTGGTCTGTTACTTGAATGCAAATGGCAGTAAATTAAGAATTTAGGGCAGACTTTAGGGTCTTTTAATTGTTCAGACGTGATGGGAGTCCTTTTGAGCGTTACGTTGTGACATGCGATGTAATAGTCGGGTTTTTATGTGCTTTACTGGTGGAATTTTGAGGCGCATTATTAAGGGCGACGGCTTGGCCACCATGGGCTCTGTTACCAGCTTAAAATATAATTGTCGAGATGGGCGCAATTAGACCCTTTGCTTGGCAAATGATATCGCAGCAGACCTTGAAGAAGATAGCGAAATGAGCTGAACTCCTTGATAAAGGCTGGTACCACTACTATTACTACTTTAATACTTCATAAAATCTTAAAACGTCTAAATAAGCGATCGTTTTAGAATTTCCTACTACGGGTGTCACCAGATTTTGTAATAACGATCATAGATCCACCAACATTTATCGGCATACGTCCTACGACATACCGTCCTAAATCGACATTCTATCTTGATCCTTTTCTTTGAATGAACTTTATTGCAAATTTATAAGGAAGCAATTTCATTTTTGTCTTTGGTCGAAGTGGTTCAGTTCCAAAATTATTCATCGATTGTAATGCTTTAGAAAGTTATCAAAAACTTCTGAAGTTTCAACACACCAGGACAAGGTATTAGCATACGTTATTCAATTATGTGACAAGGAAGCCCTATTTGTCCCTAATACCTTACACCGGCTTACTTCACTACCGGTTCGAATGGGGCTTAGCAACAGCGGTTTTGTCCACGGGGCTTATTTAGCTCCCTTATCTACCGTAAGGGCAGTAGTAAGACTTCTATGAATTAAAAGCTCTATTATTTATATTCAGCTTATTTAATCAGAGATGCAGTAGTAAGTTCTTGGGTGCAACTAAACTTCAATTTGAACTAAAACTGAATGGGAGCCGTCTGATGACAATAACGGAAAAAATCTTTTTTCCAGACATGACGTAGCGAACGCTTACGTTAAAGCGAGCGAGTACCTAAGTATAAAAATTACGCACTGGGCCCTCGGTTTTGTTTGTTTTGTCGTTGACTAATAAATAAATAAACAACTAAAATAATTTTGATGAAACTTATCAAGATAATCTGGGAAAGGCGAGAGTACAAGCTTTAAAAAAATTATTAATTGCATATAAAAGTTGAGAACCAAACTGTAGGAAAAGCTTCTTGTCCTGATGCAACAGTGTCGGATGGGTAAAGGCTAGTCTTTAAGCAAGCTACAAACAAGAAAGCATCGCAATTCAATACCCCTGTTGTCAACTCGCAACTCTTGAACCACGAATAAACTTCAAATATAAACCAAAGTACATTCGCGCTCATAATTGTCCAATAACAATATAATAACGGTCATTACAACTTCAAAGTGTTTGTTATCGTTTATTCACGAGCCCATAAATATCAGAGGTCGGAAGGTGAACGAGACTTCGCTCCGTGCGACTGTACTCGCAAGTTCAATTGTGTAGTTTACGGCGTCATTCAAAGCGATCATCGCGCTATTACGCGATTTTCGCGTTAATTTATTCGAAAAAAACCAAGGCGCCCTATGTCGGCGTGACGACGAGATAGGGCTACCTACTACTACGAGGATGCCTTCAAATTTTTAATAGATGAGTTTTTTTGTAGTTCAAGGAAGTGCTACCCTTACTGTCTCTGGCGATAAACAGCATTTTTATGTAACAGTAACAGCCAGATGACTCATTTTAACTTAGAAAGTATATTCTTCTCTCTTCTCTGCTGTTCTTTTCTGGTTAATTTCATTACCGGATCCAAGACAGTGTTCCTCAAATCGTTTCTCTGGGACTCGTTAAGCTTTATTGTCTCAGCTACTTTCTAGTGGTCGCCACTGTCGATTCTGGTTTTCAGGAGTGGCAGCGGTTTGTGCTTTAAAAAATAAAGATAAGTTCTTACTGTCAAGTGGACAGCCAAGTTGTTTGACGTCCATTACGTTACGAAAAGCAAACAGTTTAGAATGCGACTGTACTTTGTTTTTTATAGCTTTGGACGGACTTGAACTTACATTACTTACGCAACTGTTAAGTAATATCTTGGAGCCGGTTTGATAAAAGTATATTTTACGTAGGTAATGAAGTAATGATGAATGGAATTGCTGGTTCTCGTTTTGTTCTTGCCAATTAATGGGAAAGACCTTGGGTCTTGGGATTAGGAATATTCTGTGTGTTCTGAGTGTCTTCGGTTTTAGTCAAATATAGATGGGGACGTCTTCGAAGGTTTGAAAATTGGTTGGTAGAAAATTGTACAACATGCAAAAATTTCGCTTTCAGATGATAATAATTGTTTGAAAGAATTATCACTGCTCTGGAATGCAAAGGGTATTTGAAGGAACACGGGTGGGTTTTAGTTAGTTTGAGCCCCCAACTGGCTGGAAGAATTATTCAGAAAAAAAAGAGTTTATTTACGGCAATCATGACTTTCTATCCAAAAAAAAAAGATGATTAACATCAGATTTCAACTTGAGACCACAATCGACCATAACTTTTCTCTACCCAACACCCCAATGACCTAACAAATGCACCCAGCCTATCCGTTACAAAGTGACACCTCACACGTGCCAGCTATTCAAACGTCAATCGTCCATGCATGCATACAAACATACACTCAGCATTCTATTACAATGTCCTAGATAATGCCAAGTCGCTGGCGCCTACGCCGGCGACGGTTTGAAAGCGTATCGCAGTAGACCTAATGAGTCTACTGCGATACACTTTCAAACCGTCCTAGTGAAGGGGTTTCTCCCTGTGTTTTTGCCTGGTCTGTGCCAGAAGGGCTACTCTCTAAGCCCGAAGTCCGTACTATCGGGCTTAGTTGCGGGCGTATTGTACTTCGCATCACCTACAGACTTACGATAGTCCCGAACCCGAACTAAGAATACACGATAACACGATTTGACAGTAAATTCTTAGTGGTTAAGTAAGTGATACAGAGTAGAATACGCCCGCAACTAAGCCCGAAACTACGGACTTCGGGCTTAGAGAGTATTCCCCCAGGTTTCGGTTTGGATAAAGGCTACGTATTAAGAGAATTTGTGCAATAGTAAATGCAGAATGTTTTTTGTCAGAGGGATAATTAACAACGTCAAGCAATATGTCAAAAGAACCTCAATTTCTATACATTTTAACTGCTAGTATATTCTGTAAGTAACCATTTCGATATCGAGCTTCACCTGAGTTAGATAACTCACAAAGTGAACTTTATAACACACAACATAAAGGTCTTATGTTTATACTCACCTCGGATTCCGCTGTCGAGACACGAAAATGTTGTTTCAGAATAGCACTACAGGTTGTGATTGACATGCGAATGCAAAAATTGCTTAAATATTACCAGAATTGTAACAGATTTGTGGATTAGAATATGATAGAATATGAACTAACTCTCTCCGGTGACACTGAATTTAAATTGTAATAACATAATTTTCCTCACGGTTGCTAATCGTTCTCTGATAAGATATTTTCCTTGGCTTTCCTCTCCTTAAGTTGCTCTAAAGAAGTCCAAAAATATTTGCATCTTTACCTTAATCTCAGATTCAAGAAGATGGATACAGGTAACCTTATCAGCAGTGTGAGTACTACTATATACTCTCACAGGTGAGTAATTAGAATCAGAGGAATACATCAAAGAAAGATTTATTTTTTTAGTACTTACTAAAAAAGGTAGGTACTCTGTAGAAAGTGTGTTTATGAATAACGTAAGAACAGAATCCAAGAAGTCGTAATATTTCTCAACCAACCTGTGAAAGCTGTCAACGTAATTTCAATAAAAGTAAATTACGGAGTAGAAATATTAAAGTCACAGCAGTGAGTAAATGGAGAAATTTTCAAGCTGCTGCGGTATTGTTATAGAGAAATTGCAATAAATGTAGCAGCATATACTATTGAGAAAAGTATAGTAGTGCCACTCTTCACGAAAAAAGCTCTTCGACGATATCTTTTGACTTTCTTATGAGTTCATACAGATCACACTGTTTCAATTTTGTTTATTTTATGGTATGCGTCATAATTGGTCCAAACAAACCATTTTTCTTTCTTTTTCTTCTGTTTAATTATGAATGTGATCCAAATTCATCATCATCATGTTATTCCTTAGTTTCATCCTTATTTTTTTTCTCTTCTTCTACTCATATTTCCACCATTGCTATTTGTTGTTTTGTTCTTCTTTTTACATCATAATAATTTTGAAAGAGTTTCGCATCCTCACTAACTGTTATATTTTTATCCTTAACTTTATCTTCTGTTCTAACTCAATGGTGTTCACGTCCAAAGCAGCTTTCGATCGTTTTTTATGGTGTATTAGGGCATTTGGCTCGTGCAAGATCATAGCAGGCCGTTATAGCTTGGGTTTGCGCTTTCCAATCATATCTGGTCAATATTGAATGCTAGTAAGGTGCTGGCGCCATTTGTGGATGGCAGTAGATAAATTTTAACGGTTTGATTCCTTGTTGGATTACTATTAGAAGATAATGATTGTGGTCTGGGGTTTACGGTTGGTTTTGTGATAAAATTTTGGTTAAATAAAGATTAGAGGATGAAAGCAGATTTTTTTGTGCTTTTACCTAATGCAGATCTTTGTTTATAACTCCTTTACTCGCGTCTGTGTTGCCAAGCACAGACGACATTCAACCCTAATCTCTTAAAAGTTAGAGTGAACAGGCATTTTCTGGTCAGCTCACTCCATTGTCGACTTTGTGTCTGTCACCTCTGACCTAGACTAGAGTCAAGAGCAAAACCATCTAAAAAAATAAAATAAAATTGACAGCCTTTTTCCATCGACGAACGTAGAATACCTCTCTTTTAACCCTATCTCAAAAATCATCTAAACTCAAACGAGTTCAGAGATTGATAAAAAAATATTTCTCGTAGACTGCATGAAAAAGAAGTCTTCAATAATTCTAAGAACTTTTAAAATATCATTCTTATTCATAGAAACTTGGCTTCCATAGATGCTATAAATCTCACCTGCTGCTATTATTTCCTTTTGTAACGAAGACATCAATATAGACCAAGGATCAAACAAGATACAATATTCGTTTATTTCTTTGTACAATTTATTTTTCTTCGTTTTGGGCTACTGCCAGGCACAGGAAACCCTTTTTTGGATCCATATTTTTTTTAATGTATTTCGACTCTTTTAGAGCAATCTGTGGCCTCTGTGGTAGTTTAATAAAGAAGCTTTTTTATTTGTTAGCCTACACTTGTATGACTTGGGAATTCTCTTGCTATGCTAAGGTTACCCCGCAAACATGATGAGATCGTCTCACCATCTTCACCGCGGTCGACCTCGAATTATCAACTACGACAAAATAAACTATTATACTTTTGCCCGTGACTTCGTAGCCGTATATTTCGTTTTTTCCCGTTCCCGTGGGAATTTTGGGAAATCCTCTCTTAGTGCCCCAATACACTCCTCAAGGAGCCTACAGGTAAATGTAAACAGCTAGCTTCAACTATACTAGTACTTTAATTCTTGTATTACACAGAAATGTTTAAATAATAGATAAATCTCGTGAATTGCATGAGATTTATCCACTCTTATAAGACTTCATTACACAGAGCGCTATTTTCTAAGAACAGAAAATTCTTTTACCACGCAGCAATGAATTCAATTTCAGCTTTCTACGGCCAGCAGTTTCGGTTGTGCGATGGCTGTCAGTCACTCAACCAGTCAGTAACGGAAAAATTTAATACATAAAATAAAAAATAGACCTTATACCTATAAATACAAGTATACCATTCAACGTAGACTTTATACCTATAAATACAAGTATACCATTCAACTTAGACCTTATACCTACAAATACAAGTATACCATTCAACGTAGACCTTATACCTATAAATACAAGTATACCATTCAACGTAGACCTTATTATACCTATAAATACAAGTATACCATTCAACGTACACCTCTATAACAAATTCAAAACAACCATTAAACAAAATAATTTTAATATCCATTAACATTTACCAAATAAAACAAGCACACCATCGAACGTTACCGTTAAACAAAACGCTTGCAAAAACTGTGCAGGATCACATTAGCATTGAATGGAAGACATATTTGTTGTAACGGTCCACGTTAACTTATCTATTCATCTTATACTGTGTTACAATAACACTGCCTAGTTATTTAACCGAGTCATCTATTTGTACTAGATGTGTCTTTGGTTCTGTTTGTGTGTTTATCATTTTCTGTATCAACAGCTCTTCATACATTTAACAGTGTTAGGTGTTTACAGAGGTAGATTACTCGTCTCCGTCTTTTTTCAGCCTGAACTGTTCCACTCCTGGATAAGAGCCTCCTCCCATTTCCTTCTATTTCTCTTTTCCTTGTATTTCTTTGGGCCAATTCACTAAGAAGTCATCCAAAGGGTGCCGCTATCTTCGTATTGGTCTGCTGCGACCCCCGGTCTAGCCGTGTCCCCGTATATCTCATGACTTAAGCCATGCCTCAAGTCTTGAGATATACGTGGCCACAGGTTTGATGACATCCGATATGTCCGTCTTCAGTAACTTTAATCATACATATTTTATCCGTAAATTTTTAGCACCGTTCGGTAAAATGTGACAGTGTACCAAATATGTCACATTGTCGGTTATATAATAACGAAACATAAAGCCCTGGCTAGCCCTGTTTTTTTCTACAATATCCTTTCTTTGAAGAATAGTGGCAACCCAATGGTTAGATCTGTCAAAATGATCTTTGCTTTATTGCTGGCATAAGGCTGATCAATAATTTCAATAACTTGATAAACATCAAGTACAAAATTAATTCGTCACACAAATAATTCAATCTTTAATTCATTGATCCTTCCAGGTCACTGAAATGTATTCACATTTAACGCCAGCTTATTTGCGTAGGCCCTCTAGTAATCCTTGAAAACACGAATTAGAAATAAGTAGGCCAAAAGTGCCATAGGTGGTACACAGGCTATGTCACTGCTGATACCTAAAAATTAACATAGGAATGTCAAGCCCACACTTGGCGCCAACGTGGGGATGTTGGGGATTTGGAGCCAATGTTTGAATGCATGCCAGGATTAAAGATTAGAAAAGTATTTGCATAGGAAAGTTTGCAAATTGTTTAGTTGTATCTTTTGCGTTTTAAGTAGAGTTTCTGTTTTGAATTGGTATTGGAATAAAACATGATCTTAGTGGTATTTATGGCGTAGTAAGCTGTCGTAGAAATAGAGAAGTTCAGTTTGGAATTGAAACAGAAGTTTAAATTAATGTTTGATATCTAATGACAATTTAAATCAATTTAAATTATTTATTACTTTCATTAATTTTAATCAATTACTAATTTCATTATGCTCTGATTCACAAGTTTTATGATTTGTCAAATGCTAAGAATAGGTTTTAATAATACCTGCAAAAACAATATCTAATTTATTTATTTCATAAACTGGATTTATTACTATTGCCGACATAATTTGTTAACAAATAAAATTACTCGGCAATAGTTTATTGCTTGGTGATTTAATTTAATTGCCTGTAATAATTTATTTCTACGGTAATGCACAATTTATGCCTTTATCTTATTTGAATTGAATTAATTCAGCTGGACAATAAAAGAAAATTAATTTAACCAGACACGTTCAGAGATAAAAGCGTTATCATTTAATTAATAAACTTGAGATAATTATGCTATAGGTTAAAAAAATATAAGAATGATACCTATGATAACAGAAGAAGGATAATAAAAACAATTAAAGACTTATTAACGATCTTAATAAACTAATTTTATGTAGAAGTAAAAATTGTAGGGTTCCTATAGGACTGGTCACAAGAGCGAACCCGTGGGACGTCATCAATTTTCCTAAACAATAAAATCCCGATCAAAAACAACATAACTTAATCGAACACATTCCTAAGCCCATCCCATAATTACACAGCCAAGTTTGATCAAATGTTGGCCCCAACGGACAGTTAGACGAATTACTACTCGAATTAATATTAAACGCAGTACACAAAGATTGGCTCGATATCGAAGGTAATAAAACACTTGATTGTCCGGGAAAATTTGCGAAACTCCACCATTTGAATTGTAATTTCTATTGGCTAACATTCTTGGTTATATTATATTATGTCATTATAGTAAATTATGTCAAAGTCAAATGGCTCTATGCTTGCCAAAAGACACCTGTTACTTGTGACTTGGAAGTTAGATGATTTCTGTAAATTGCCTTTCCCTTTTAGATTATAATATTTAATGTGTCCTATTTATTTTGAAGAAACTAAGGTAGTGTTGACGACCTAACTCTTTCCAGACGGCAATTCCAATATTTTTAAGAAACGTTCCCTTCCGCATTTTTTAAACGTCAATTGACAGGTAGTCTATGGGCAACTAATAACGATAATTTTACTAACGATTTTACACTACAGCCGTCGATTTGAACGCTGCGCATGATCAGAAACCGTTAATAAAATTTTATAATACTATTTCCTCTAAAACCAGCGCAGGATGAAATGAAAGATTTATATCACTATAATTCCGTGATTGCTAAATAAAGACACCTTTCTTTCAGACATGAGTCTTGACAATATAGCTCTAATGTAAATTTATCTAATATGTGTAACTCAATCAAATAAAATCGACTTCTGACTGATACAAACATTAAGTACAATTAGATGAGAAAATAATTGTTTTTTAATGTTACAACCTTTATTAGAAGTTTCCGCCAGTTTTTACGCATTGTAAATTATCCCATCGGTCGGTTCTTTACAAAGAGTAATCAATAACCAATAAAAAATCAACAGATCATAAAGTAATTATTGTAGAACCAGTACAAAACAGTTAGAGTATCTTTATTATTCATCTAACAAACGTAATTAAGGCTTGCGTTTGCGCAGCTCAAGTCAATGACAGTTTGACAGCGGACCAAATATGGCACTGACGGCTACTGTCAACCGATTCCCGGCTATAGGGCTGTCAAAAATTTTAAATACGTATTCTTTTTTTTGATTTTGACAAGATGGATGACGAAAAAATGTTTCTTTTATGGCATTTCGATGTCACTTTGGAATAAAAACAAAAGTGATGTGTATTTTTGGAAACATAATTTGTAAGTTGTCTTATGAAATTCTTCTTTTGTTGAGAGAATTTCAATTATTTTTGCGCCTATTTATAAGTGGCTGTTTGAGGGACCTATCTGGGGTTCCTTTTCAGTACAAGACTGAGGTACTTAGCTGTCAGAACGTACGTAACCAGTACCTATCTAGATTTGGCAAACTCTATTTTTTTCAGTAGGAGACATCTCTCTGCTGACTTTTATGCTCATTGATAATATAACTAACTTATTTTTGTAACTCGGTTTTCCTATAAAATAATTCCCCATTTATTTTATAGGAAAACCGAGTAACAAAAAAATAATCATCATGCAATGTTGTTTTACGAGTTGTTACGGTATTTCAACGTACCATATCAGTCAAATTGACACTTTCCGCAAGTTTCCACAATTATAATAATAATAATAAATCATTTTAATTCAGAACAAGTCCATTTTTACAAGCAAGAATAAATTTAAATGAATACAATTAAAAACATTATAACACAAAAATCATGTGTGCGTGTATGTGTGTGTGTGTGTGTGTGTAATGTGTGTTTTATGTGTATTTTGTTGTTGTTGTGTATTATGTTTGTGTATCATTATGTTGTGTTTGAATTATGTTACTTTTTACTATAAAAAAGATTAACAATAACGAAATAAAATAAAATAAACTTATTGTAAATTATATTCATTTTTCCCTGCATTTGAGGAAATTCCTGGATTTAATTTTCAGTTTTATAGTTTGCGGTATGTTAGTTCCTAATTTAGAAAATCGATTAAATACCTACAGGTTTAGGTTCTTCTTAGAACCAAGATCAAGGTCCACAATTCGATGCAGAAAAGCTTATTATTTTTATTAAATCTGAGTAGAATTATATTAATTATACCGAGAACTGCAGTACCTGTTTGTTTTTGAGAACATAATAGGATGAATACTGGAAATCGGAAGAATGCGAATCAGTTATCATGATTTGATGCAATCGAATGAAAAAAAAAATTGTTATGAAAGTTAAGCTTATGAATGTGGATGACTATAACTATAAAGTACTAGTTGTCCCGCGCAACTTCGTCTGCGTCACAATTTTTATTACTGCTTCACTCCTATTGGTCTTAGCGTGATGATATATAGCCTATAGCTTTCTTCGATAAATGGGCTATCTAACAATGAAATATTTTTTCGAATCGGTCAAGTAGTTCCTGAGATTAGCGCGTTCAAGTAAACAAACAAACAAATAAACTATTCACATTTATATATTAGTATAGATAACAAAATAAACGCCATACTTCTTAAGGGATCATTGTACTCATCATTATGAACAACTTTTACTATGAGATCAACCCCGAATTGGCGAAAAAGACGTTTTAAAAGCTAACCAACATAACCTAATTCTGTCGTCACCAAAATAAGAATTAACCTCGTTGCCCAGACGTTCGCCAACCCTACCGTTAGGCCCAGACATGTCAACGAATCGCAAATTAAATTATCAATACACTAGCCACACACACTATACACTATCTATTGGTAAGTATACTTACGGATAGAAGAAAAACTTCTAAATTGTTCAACATACACAGTAGCCAATCATCAGCCATCAGCCCTCTTAAACAGGCATCTCAGAACCTAATTCCGTGATCACTAAATCAAGAATTAACCTCATTGCCGTGACATTGATTTACATTAACGTCAATCACGAACTTGATTTTGAGTTTGCCAACCCTACCATTAGGATACACGTCAATGAATCTCAAAATATCAATACACTTGCCGATTGTTATTCTGATATACGGATGGAAGAATAATTTCTAAATTGTTCAACATACACAGTAGCCAATCATCAGCCATCAGCCGGAAACAAACTTTAAAAAGAACCTTATCTGTCATCATCAAAATAAGAATTAACCTCATTACCGTGACATTGATTTACATTAACGTCAATCACAATTGACTCTTAGTTCGCCAACTCTACCGTTAGGCCCATACATGTCAACGAATCGCAAATTATAAATACACCTGCCGATTGTTATTCTGTAATACGGATAGAAGAATAACTTCTAAATTGTTCAACATACATAGTAGCCAATCATTAGCCATCACCCCCTTAAACAGGCTTCACAGAACCTAATTCCGTGATCACTAAATCAAGAATTAACCTCACTGCCGTGACATTGATTTACATTAACATCAATCACGAACTCGATTTTGAGTTCGCCAACCCTACCGTTAGGCCCATACATGTCAACGAATCGCAAATTTTATCAATTCACCTGCCGATTGTTATTCTGTTATACGGATAGAAGAATAACTTTTAAACTGTTCAACATACACAGTAGCCAATCTTCAGCCATCAGCCGGAAACAAACTTTAAAAATAACCTAATTCTGTCATCATCAAAATAAGAATTAACCTCATTGCCGTCACATTAACGTCAATCCACGTAAAATACTGGTATTCAGCTGAATCCGGTTTGACTGGAAGCCGACCACAATATAGTTGGGAAAAGGCTAGGCAGATGATGACGATCACGAATGACACGCGGTACGTGTATGTAACCATATTCCAGCAAATAAAATTATTTGTATTTGTATTTGTACGCTTAGTTCGCCAACCCTACCGTTAGACCCATACATGTCAACGAATCGCAGTTTATCAATACACCTGCCGATTGTTATTCTATAATGACCTCACAACGATGGGTGTGGAATAAATATTTTTAATGGATATTTTATCAAGACAATAGCCACTTAGTCATTAAGCTGTTATCTTGAGCTCCCGTTATAATCGGTCTCGTTGAACGATGGTTAATTCTTAGCCTGACCACGTACGGTTTAGGCCGTTAATCATGGTTTTATATAACGCGTTGTTTTCTTTTATGAGGTAGGTAAAGGATCGCAGAAATACTCGATCTAAAAACCTATTCAATTGGAGATTAAAAAAAAAATGTTGGACACGTATTGTTTCTTTATTTACGTAAACAAAAATAATGTTGATGCAGTGCGTTGAAAACTCGCGTGACGTCACATCCTAGTTCTCTTTTTAATCATTTGTGACGTCACCAGACCATCCCCCCCCCCCCCCTTGAACTTTGATGCCCTTTATCTTTAATTACCAATTTTTATCTATTTGAAATTATAAAAAATACCTGTCTAGTATTTTTGAAAAGTCTAACGGATGAACGAAATAGAATTATTATTTTTCTATCTATTAAAGTACACAATTCTCTAACAATAGGCCTAGCTATAGGAACCTTTATTATCTATCCACGATATATTTTCAGCCACTCAGGTCACTGTGCGTCATTCCATAAAAAATTAATCCAAAAATAGACATATCAATTCTATTTAATAGACTCCATACAGAAATAGAAGGATACGAACCCATAATTAAGGCTGACTACACCATGTAGAGTTAAACAATGATTTAATCTGCCGTTTTCGATTAGCGTCAACAAGAGACTTATAAACTGGGTTATTGACACTAGACCAGGCAGTTTGTTTTGTATCTTTACTTGATTTATTCATGTCTAAGTGATTTGTTGCCTTTATTATGACCACTTCAGTAGTTTAGAGCCATTCAGGTTTGCAACGGTTCTGTTGGTAGCTGTATTATTAGGTCCAATACGGAGAGATTAGAATCTCTGGTTCGATAACTGGACATTTAATTTAACTTTGCTTGTATTTTAATCAAAATACCTAAGTAATCTACAATCGAATCTTTAATAGTCAATGAATATTTGAATTATTAGGTAAAGTTTTAGCTCGTAGATGCATACCAACCATATTTTTAGACACGTCCGTCTTAACTTTTAAACTTTAGCTATTCATGTTAACCGTAGTTAACGTTTGAAGAGTTAATCTGGGTTTACGATGGGCCGCGACGAATTCGTTTGTTATAGTGCAACCCACCCAATGTTGACAGCACTAAATATTGTTAAAAGCTACTTTTTGTTAGCAAAAAGCTTGAGTGCTTCAAACTGTATTCTAGATTCTTAGGCGAAATGGGTTTCTAAATGTTTAGTGTTTTGTTCCAATGATAAATGCTCCTTTGTTTGAGATATCCACTAGCCAGTTAAAAACTGTCGTAACATTAACTGTTCATCATAAAAAACTGTGTCTAAGAGTTGATTTTTAGGGTTCCATATTTATTATATATTCCATAAAGTTTTCATTTCTGCCGGCACTCCCGGAGTACAACCCGGATTATAGTTCATATTATTATGTGACAAGTTCAAGATGCTTATTATCTCTATCCCAAATTCCCAACTAACGATATTTTCATGTTTGTTACAGACAGCGTCGGAGCAGCGAGCGTCCGCCCCCGAGGAGATGCAGGCGCGGCACAGCATACTGTGGCACCTGCTCATTGACCTGCCTATATTGTTGCTTGGTAAGTGTACATAATCTTCTTCCTTTTTGTTACACTCTTCAGAAGTTTCTATACGAACAGGTGTAATTCGCCTCATGATCATTTTTTTAATTACATATCTTCTATTAATCATTGGCCACTTCTTCCTGCTGGCCGAAGAAGTGTTCAACACACACAACACAATTAATAGTACTTTTTACATATATTTTACAACTGTATAAAGTGTTGGCTATAAAGACGGTTCTCGACAGGCTCGGGAAGTTCCATGTTCGTTCAGTGAATGTTCTACGATTGCAATGATGATACTATTACACAGATAAAATGTATCGGTTCGTTAATGTTAAATGATCGCTGACATCCTCAACATGGAAATGATCTTTTAAATAAAATAAAAACAAATAAAAAAAATATTTAAAGCCGGATCAGGTTCAAAACACGAATTATCGTGTATAGCTTTAAATAACGTACGTTTACATTAATCATCATTCAAAATCGTATGTATAGACATTAAAATCTCCGATTTAAATGAATTTGTAGTTGTCGAAACATAGATTTCTGCTGGTCTATAGATAACTGTCATTGTCATCATCTAACCGTCCGAAGGCCACTTTGAGATCCTCCGTAAGACATAAGTCAGATGATCACCATAAAGACTACTTCTGCAGTCCTGCTTCGAGTCTAAATAACCATGAACTCAACAGAACGTTATGCTGTTTGCATCATCAGATAAAGTGCAATAAGCGTTAATCAAAATAATAATTGCAAACAAACGCTTCATTGAAAACAGTTTATTACTGTGCATCAGACACGGCTCATTGCAGATTATAATTTACGCGTTTTTTGTCTAGATTTTTTTTTATCTGTTCCTTGACCTAGTGCTATCAAGTTGGAACTTCGAACCACTATGACGTCTGCAGATAAAGAAGTTTGGATTCGAATTTAGAACATGCAGACTTATTTAAAAAAAATAAGCAAACGCTTAGTCTATGTACTTTTATTTTATGGCGAACCCGGTTTTACTATTAGCCACTGACAAATATTAAATACTTATTAATTTATATTCTTTATTATTATTTTCTACACTTCAGATAGTTTGAAATTAGAATCCGCTAATCTCATCTGCTAAGTTTTAATTAACAATTTTTTTATGAGTAAGCCTGTTGATTTTTTGTTTGCTTCAAGAAATCTTTATTGGCTAGTTTCCGGATCAGTTTCTCTTGTCTCTTTGTTTTCAATCTATCTCTATACAGTCAAATTAAAATATTTTATTTTTATTATTACCTATAGTCACTTATGAAACGTTACAAGCTCGGTCTGTACGTAGTCAATCGCTGACACCGAACGACATCGGTTGATTGGTGAGGTAGGTTTGCCGACGTCGAATGCTTCATTCGTCCAACCATCGATTGGTTTGGATATCTTGCAAAAAAAAAATATCCATACAAATATGGTGAATTTTTTTGAGAAAATTCTTAAAGGCTCGAGTCTTTGAGTAAAGAGTGAATAGGTTACTTCTAGGCAAGCGTGCTCCATCTTCGACCACATCATCGCTTACCATCAGGTGAGATAGCGGTCAAACGCGTGCCATTAAATAGTTTAAAAAAAGAACATGTTACACAGGATACACCGTTACGTAACATGCTCGCTTCGAATGGTACATTACGACCTGTAACACTGGTGAGCACCTACCTTTACGTACAAACAAAGAAATGAGTTTACCTATTTGTGGGTTTAGACAACAGTGGTATCATCTTAAGTTTCCATTATATCTATATCTATGGTATTATCATACGCTGGGTGGGCTAATGTGTGCGCCCGTTAAGTAAGATAAACCTAGACTTATCTCCCGAACATTTTAAAGTGTATAATTAGTTACAAGGAAGTTAAAGTGTCATTTGCGTGACATAAATAACAGGAGTCGTCCATTACTGGGCTTGGAGCCCCGATATGACTAATTTAACGGACTCGGTAGACAGAATGGAGATCGTAACCTATTTATAGAACCAATGAGTTAACCGAAAAGGTGTTGAAGCAGAACAAAAGATAATAGAATTTAAATAATATGAAACCTTATCTTAAATCGATTGGAATTATCAGAGCTAGCTTTACTTCGGTCAAAGAATAAGGCTGCCTCTCCATTTGCACGTAGCGAGGCAGCGGAGCGGAGTATCGGAGTAATATTAACCAATTTTAAAAATTCGTCGCTGCTGCCTCGCTCCGTTGTAATGGACAGGCAACCATAGCATTACTATTCAAATAGGACCAACATTCGGGGCATTTTTTCCATTGACATTGTTTCTGTTAGATGCGATTTATTAGGACAAACCGTATGTTTTCCCTTAATTCATCTGCCTAGCCTTTTCCCAACTATATTGGGGTCGGCTTCCAGTCAAACCGGATTCAGCTGAATACCAGTATTTTACGAGGAGCGGCAGCCTACCAGACCTCCACAACCCATTAACTGGGTAACACGGTACTTCATGACAAGACTGGAGTCAGATTTACTGGCTTCTGTCTATCCGTAACGACTGCCAAAGATCTACAAATGACAGCCGGGAACAACGGCTTAACGTGCTTTCCGAGGTACGGAGGAAACTCGATATGTTAAAATGGTCACCTATTATAGACCAACCTTGGCAAGCGTAAAGATGCTCAACCTTAAAGATCGACCCGTGCGGTTGTTATTATCTAGCCTCGAGCTCCTCAGCTCCCCTTAATTCTTGACTCATTAGGAACCCCTAATGAGTCAAGCTACGGGGAAGCTAGTGTTAAATAGAGCAGGCAAAAGTTACTGTAAAAACTCAAGTTTTCTTTCATGCTCTTTTGGTTCTTAATGGAACATCAACTGGGAAAAACCGAACAAGTCCATTAAAGTCGGTTAAAACGTAAACAAACGGTAGTGTTGTTTGGGAAGTTGTTTTTAAGTATATTTTCTGTACTCAATCTGTGACATCACACCATTAGTTGGATTTATAGTACCTAAAGCAGAGAGATTTATAGGTTTTTAAAGATGCTGACTTGAAGTCAAAATAAAGACAGGTCAAGAAATGCATATAAATAAACCCATGTTAGTTCTGAAAGACTTTTTATGGTCATTAAAGAATGTGTCCAAAATATATTTTTCTGTTAATTTTTTTTTATTTTATTTTAACCAAAATAAGGAAAATTCTGACTGACATCTATAATATAATTTATAAAAGCTGAAGAGTTTGTTTGTTTGGTTGAACACGCTAAACTCAGGAACCACTGGTTCGAATTGAAAAATACTTTTAGTGTTGGATAGCCCGTTTATCGAGATTATATTTTAATATAACCTCGATAAACGGGCTATCCTTTTTCCAAGCTACGACGTCGGTCGAAGTTGTACCGGGCAGCTAGAAACCTATATTGCTATACTTAAATCGAATGTTTTTTAATCATAATTTTATTAGTATTATTTCAATGTGACCTGTCTATTTAATTGTTTTACTATATTGTGCTATGGTAATTAACTACTTTATTTTCAACAACAACCAATTGCAACGTTTAATTTATGACGACCATTTATGACCCGATAATGCAGGGAATACATAGCAGAAAACATTAAAAAAAAAACAAATTACTTATTTGTAGAAAACTAAATTATAGTAAAGTTTTGACACGCGCTATATGCGGACTTAATGCGACTTTTACAAAATTATACACCGTAGCGTAGCGCAAAATTATAAGTCCGCAACTTTCAATTCAATTCTAAAGCCTAGTTCACAACAAAAATATATATTTTAAATTTATAAAGCCTAGTTCTCACGTCTCGATTACAACGTCGGACTAACGGGTCAGCGTGTTGTGGGAACCGCTTTTTGTCCGACTGTCAGACCACGGCCTTAACTGGCTCAGAATTCGGATTATCGGACGTGGTACACCGATAACTGCCGATTAATACGATATAAATAGTCGTGAGATATCTTATGGTGCCATAAAAGAGTTATAGTGTGGCGAAAGAGTTATGGGTTTTTAAACTGGTTTAGAACTGGTGACTTTAGACGTTGTTATGGGTCGTTTTAGAGTAGTCTCGTATGTGTATACTTCCAGTGATTAGAATAGAAATCGACTCTAAAGCTCACTAATCTGAACTCTGAAGAACTGGACAGATTACAGTTATCTTTATTTCATCATGAACAAAATCTTTCTTCATTACATCATGAACAAAATCTTTCTTTACTTCATCATGAACAAAATCTTTCTATCAATGCGTGGGCAAGTGTAAGTCTTTGGAGTTTGAAGATCTTACTGTTAGATATTAGAGTTTAGACATTGATCAAATAAGTGAACCGGTGCGTTCAATATCAAAATAGCTGGTGATCCCCAAATAGGGAATATGCATGAAAAACATATTTATCATCTATACAGTTTATCTAAAAATATAGAAAAATATAATACTAACAGTGAAAATAGAATCAAAATTACTCGAAAAACGAAGGAGATATAATTATTTTAAACAAAAATATCTGTCCTTCTCGCAAAAACGCTGTTTTCTATGGCAGCTGTATAGGCGTCATAGACGATGACGTCAAAGTTTACAACGGGCTTCTCTTTCTAATTGTAATCTTTGAAGCTTTATAACATCATCGCTGATGAAGGTATTTAAAATATAATTTCATGATTGTTTACTAGAGCTAATACCTAAATATTTCATTTTACAAATAAAAAAATCGCATGCATATTCTCTATTACACATTTGCCGCTTAAATTCATATTGGAGAGTAATACATGTTCAAAGATAATTTAAAATTAAAAAATTGCAAAAATATAAAAACAAAGAAAACAACGAGGGCCACTCGTTATTCCACAATAGAAAAGCGAAAACATATTTTTTTTCTTCCCTCACTAGGAATTTCTCCTATATCGTGCGTTTACCAACATACAAAGTCACATATAAAACAGCCAGACCCGGAACAATTATGTGTAGGCCATAACAAATATATTTTGTTCCGTGCGGGAATCGACATGCGGCGCAGCAGCCGAACGTTCAACCTCTGCGACACCCGTGCTGATATTATTATTGGTCTCAAATTAAAAAAAGAAATCATTGCAACCCATCTGCGTTATTGCCGTCTTAGATATTCCTTTACTGCTTACCGATTCCGAAATGGATCGAATGAAACAACGCAGTAACTTTACGCTTACCTAACCGATTTGGGTGCAGTCAGCTATTTGACATGACAAGCCACGTGGGCACAGCCTTGTCATTTGATACTTGACAAAATCAATCATCAGGGTGACTTGCAAGGTTCCTTTGATAAGGCTCTAGTGTGTTCATGCCCTTTAAAATGTAAACTTAGACAAATGAGTGTTGTTTACTTATGTAAAAGGGCAGGGTATGAAAATACGGGTGTATGATTTAATTGGGATTGTCATTTGTCACCAGAACAGTTCAATATTAAGATTTTTCTGATGACCTAGCTCATGGTCGTGGCTAGGGGACCTATACATACAGGGTGTATTGGAAAGGAGTAAAAAAAAACTTTCTTAAAATATTATTAGCGGATGTCGTAATGAAAAACTAATTTTTAACCGATTTCCAAAAAAAGAGGAGGTTCTCATTTTTTTTTTTGTTTTATGTTTGTACTGTACACCGATTACTTCGAGGTTTTTGATCCGATATCAGTGATTCTTTTTTTAGTTCGATGCGGTATACATGCCAAGTGGTCCCGTAAAAATTTGATTCAGTAGTTTTTATTTTATATTTTATGAGTATTTTTGCTTATTTCAATTTCAGCGTAGACGAACACGTCGTCCAAGTATCACCACTTAAAAGTGAAAAATAAAAAACTTTTTACAAAAAAATATAACCGACTTCCAAACAAAACACTACAGAGTATAAAATAACCTTAATTTCGGAAGTCGGTGTTAAAAAACAAAGAAACAAAACCAAAAAAACCGACTATTTGGAAGTCAGTTATATTTTTTTGTAAAAAGTTTTTTTAATCGACTATTCCGTTAAACTCTCGATATTTCCTTGAAAAACGTGGGTCATCTACATGAGCAAATGCAGTATTTATTTTATTTTAAATAGGCAGCAGTTTTCTCGATTTTTGATAATGTTTGAAAAAAATGTATACGATTGATAATAAACTAAAACGTGCCGAACTAATTAAAAAAAGTTACTTTGGAAGGCTTTAGTTTTTTCCTTCGTCACATTGAGGTTAATAAACTACGCACAATTCTATAAACAATCGTGTTTCATCATCGATGCTGAATCAAATTACTCGAAGTCATCGAAGTGGTTTAGTAAACATGGTCTGTGAGAAATCGAGTGCAGTCTGCGCCAGTGGATCTCAATCTGTTGAGTATTTGGGGTATTTTTTTGTGATCGACCATTTTTTTATTTAGCTCTTACGCAGCCAAAGAAAAATATATTTTTCCTACACCATGGCATTTTTTACTCTTGAAACTTGTAAAGAAGTTCCTGGCAGGAATTCAACTGATGATCTTAGTTTTTGAAAACACGATTTCAAGTTTTTTTTGCCTAAATTCTCAGAAAAAACCATTGCCTGTGAGGCTGCGTTTCCACGTTCCCACCATACATGTGCTAGGATACGTAACGAGACATCTCTCGTAGCGATCCTATTGTTTCTTAACAAACGCAACTGTTTGTTAAGAACCAATAGAATCGCTTCAGTGACATGGCCTCGCCCAGCGCAAGTGATTCTATTGCACATTGATCATCCTAGCACATCTTTGGTGGAATCTCGCCCCGCTTAAAAAAGCTGACAGCGTGACAAAATAACGAGATCAACCAAAAAGTTCAGAACCTCTGTCCTAAAACTATAACGTTACAGTTTCGTGTGAACACACCACCACATTCTACATGTGCGTGTATGATACACGTGTATGTGTAATGAGAGAGCATTGTTTTTAAACCATCACCGGGAAAGAATGTCAACATCATTGTGGGTCCTCGTGATCTAGTCCTGTAATACGATTCTTTGAGACAGACCACCGGCGTTTTGTTTACAAAGAGGTTTAATTCACTACATTATAAACTAAGCCTTATTGTATGGAAGTACAATGGTTGCGAAAATAGGTTGTGCTGAATGTCAACTTTAGTTTTGTGACGTCTGTGAAACAGTTGGTGTATAATCTTTCAGAGTTGGTCTCTTGTGGACCTGTGTTGTAGTTTGAGGACTTAAAAATGTATTAATTTAGAGGTTTAATTTGAATTTATTAGTAACAATGTTATAATTAAAATTTATTTATAAAATCCTTACTTTCCTTACTAATATTATAAATGTAAAAGAAACTCTGTCTGTCTGTCTGTCGCGCTTTCACGCCTAAACTACTGTACCGATTTAAATTAAATTTGGTAGAGAGATAGTATAGAGCCTGAGAAAGGACAAAGGCTACTTTTTATCCCGGGAGTAGGTATGTTCCCTAGGGATCACGCGGGCGAAGCCGCTGACAGAAGCTAGTCCTTAATAATATTATATGTGCGAAAGTAATTGTGTCTGTCTGTCTGTCTGTCAGTCGCGCTTTCACGCCTATACTCCTGAACCAATTTAAATGAAATTTGGTACAGAAATAGTCTAGAGCCTGAGAAAGGACATATGCTACTTTTTATCCCGGGAGTAGGTATGTTCCCTAGGGACCTTTATGGAGTTTCTTGTCCATTCTTCTCCATAAGAATCTACATTTCTGAATGGACAGTAGAGTCACTTCAGAATTTTTATATATTTGAAATGTGAATGACGTTCAAAAGTGCCATTTAATGGCCTAATTGGAATAAACGTTTTGACTTTGACCACCCGGGCGAAGCCGCTGGCAGATGCTAGTTATACATAATCGAAAAATTTTGCGATGGTACCGTAATAGCTGTTGAAATCATACAACATCTGAAGAGATCATTAAAAGATTCCATTATTTCCTTTCGATGTACGGAACCCTAATAAACACAGTATTCAAACATGTTTTTTTGTTTCTCCACCAACAAGCTCATAAAGCACAGTAAATTCCTCACAATCATCCCGATTGTCTCAGCCATTTCTCACAATGCTACCATATTTGTTCAACTACGTACACACGTCACAAGCTATTTGTCTTTACGCCTAACGAGTATATTCACGCTATTTCTATTCTTTTTCGTAAGTTGCCAGCTTGTTGGGTGGTCAGTACTGACATGCGATACCTGACACTGTTGACACAGCGGTGACATCGCCTTGACACTAGTCACGAGGTATCATCGCCCACACAAGTGCATATACGTCAAAGTAGGTTTATTGGTGTTCTGAAATTATTATTTTTAATAATGAAAAATTAGAACAGATGGTTGTTTCATGTCAAGAAATGGATTGTAAATTATTGATAAGTATTCTGATTTTAATCGGTTAGTTGCTATACTTAAAATAATTGCGTAAATCGATTAAATAAAGCTTAAAATATTAATTAATTTCCATAATAACTTTAAAATACTGTCGCTTTGCGAATTAAATTATTCCGAACTGCCTTTAAATAATTTATAATCATAAGTCGTTATCTGAAAATAATGATTTTATAATAACTCGCTTTGATAACTTCTTGCGTAAGTCTAATTAACTTAACGTAGATAGATGAATAATATTTTTTTACAATACAATATTTTTTATAGCTTTGATAACTGTCTGTTTGCTTTTGCACGCCTTATTTCAATGGTCAGGTAAATAGGTCAATTATTGTTGATTACATAAATTATTATTTACAGCCAAATGTGATAATAAAATTCTATATTGATGGCCAGTTGTCTTGATGAGCAGAAACAGGAAAGATATGTAGTAAATGAAAGAAGAATGCAAAAATGGCATAAAACGCCATCCCTGCAAAAACCCTGAGTGACCCTGATTCACATTATTCTCAAAATAACAAAATAAACTTCAAAATTGCGCAGTTCTTTCGTTCCTTTGTTAAACCCTTTAACAGAAACGTACAACTTGCGATACAATAAATTAATTAACTCTAACTCCGTTCCAATTTATAAATTCCTTTTGATTCGACTAAAATTAACGGTTCAACCTCATTCTCTGAAACTAATGTTCATACCAACATAACATAAATAAAATAAGTCAAGTTAATTCTCTCTAACTATAAAGTACCATAACTGGCAAGACCGGTGTTAAGTGACAGATTTTTATGCATTTTTGTTCAAGGGTTTTGTTTAAAAGCCCTTTTAGATGTTTTTAAAAAATGTTTAAAGGAACTTTGTTTGTTTACATTTAGTTATATTGACCTAGTTTTAGTCATTATGAGTAGGTAGGTCTTTACCTATCTTTAGTATAGTCGTTCCGTTTCCCGTTACAGTGTGGGCAGATCTAAATGGCGACACGTTCGTCTTAGCTTGATGTTGTCTCAAAAAGCTGAAAACATTTTTGAATTAATTTACAAGTTTGTATTTTTTGGGACTACATTTTTTTTTTGAAGAACAAGAAATGATTTTTACTTCTTTATTGAGTATAGAATTTTTTTTTTTCATTTTAGTTCATTAAATATTTATCTTTGTACCGCGAGAGCAATTTTACCTATTTATTTTATTACGTTTGTAGTTTCCTCTCTTTGTGTGATGTATTTTGGTTTTATATATTTAAATAGAATACAAACATTAATGAGATCATGATTAGAACTAAGTACTTACTGCACCAAGTATTTAATTAATAAAAAAGGCAAAAACAAACGCGCCTTTGTCCGTGACTGTACAACGAAGCTACTCACGCATAAAGCTCCGTGTACATACGCGCACACAATGTTATCGGCCACTTTATCAGACACGTAACATCCGATAGCCGATCTACAATAATGTCAGTTTTTTTTCTCTTGAACTTACAATGTCAGTGATAACGATATCCACTTGGCTTAAGAAAAATATTGTAGAAGATTGGTATCAGCTCTTGAACATTTTTAACACGTTTCCTTTTAAGACTCATCGTGTTCTGTTAGTAATACTTATTTAAATTGGGGTCTTCTGTGAGCATGAAAGGTGTTTAATTTTTCATCATCATCATATCAGCCGAAAGACGTTCACTACTGGACATGGGCCTCCTCCAAGCGTCGCCACAACAACCGGTCCTGCGCGTCTCGCATCCATCGGCTACCCGCGACCTTCACCAGGTCATCGGTCCACCTTGGGAGGCCTTCCAATGTTGCGTCTTCCGGTACGCGGTCGCCACTCTAGAACTTTTCAGCCCCATCAACCATGTGTTCCCATCATACTTCAGGCTATGTCGGTATCCTTGGTTCCTTGCGGATATCATCATTCCTAATTCGATCACGCAATTAAACTTCAAGCATTGCCCTCTCCGTTGCCCTTTGAGTGACTTTGTGCCTTCTGATGAGACCCATTGTGAGTGACCACGTTTCAGTTCCACGTTTCAATTCCAAGTATTTTTTTCATAAAAATATAAATACATCTGCAAAGTCTTTTTTCAACTATTTTGGGGTCTCCAATCTAACGGAATGTATATAGCTAATATGTACGAGTATATCAGTATTTAACATGTATAGTGATTACCTATCGGGGCTACATTAACATATAGCATGGTCCTTTTTGGCAAGCCTCAAATGATAGCCGGGACCAGATCACCAGAGCGGCTTAACGTGCTTTCCGATCCACTGAGGAGTCTTGGTAACGAATGCTGTGGAGCACTGAGCTAAGCAAGCGTTGCTCAACCTTGAAAATCGAACCGTACGAATGTTAGTTTTTGCCACGAGATAAGTTCTTGTTTACTGGATTCATGGTTTATGTAACCTGGACATTACTTTCAACTAGTATGTGTCAACAATTACGTAGTTCAATCCTCATTTAAATACAGTCAAATATATAACACTGGAAATTACACCTGGCGGGAAACGATAAACTAGTAAATAAAACTGGATAGGGCCAACAGTTACGTAGCAAAATAAACAGGGACATAGATAAATCTAAATAGTTAATCCATACCAATAATATAAATACGAGAGAACATAACTCTTGTCTATTTGCTTGTTACACGGAGCAAATACAAACTTTGTATTTGCTACGTGGCTTGTTACATTTTCACGTCTAAGCCGCTTAACGGATCCTTATGAGATTTAACACAAATATAGCACTTAATCTGCAGTTTAATTGCGAAATACAATAAAAAAGGTTCTGACGAATGGAAAACCTCCTGCTTTTTTTAATTTGGTTAAAAAATAATATAATCATCCGAATATGCTTTCATTTTAACACTGCAACCGTATTCATTGCGCAAATTTACGTCTTCGAGCAGACGATTTTAAACATGGATCTGGAATTACATTATTTTGTGAATGATATTGCCATATATTAGTTACATATTTTGAACGCAGGCCAACTTTAGACAGAAACTTGTGCTATGTATATATTTTTATAACGATCTCCACCATTCAGCACAAAAAATTGGTATATCGGATATCCCAAAAAGTAACCTAAAACTTCGAAAAATATTTTGTTATACAATATCCCTTGTAAACGATACCAACAAAGAAGCCACGTGCATCCGCTTCCTTAACGCTCCATAGCCATACTAACCCATATGTGAACTAAACCGGAGTAGGCTATCCACGTAAACTTTACGACGATAGTACAGGAGTCCGATTTTATTGCCGGGTGTCCGACTTTATGGTCGGATTGCGAGTATTGCGACAGTGCACTCCAGGCCTTATTTATTAACCCTTTTATACTGCGTGTTGATTGAAGTGACGGTTGGTTGGATATGCTGTAGCAAGCAGGTGAGTTATACTTTTTTCCTCTTCTTCCGTTGTCCTTTTCTGATTCGTTTAATTGCAGGATCCAAGACAGTTGATTCGTTTCTCCAGGATTTGTCAGGCTTCATTGGCTCGGCGTTTTTCTGGCTTTCAGTAATTGCAGTGGTTGGTAATGTGAGGCGGGTTTGACCCAACTAAAAGAAATATATCGGCGTCGGTCGTTTTTCAGTCTAACCAGATTAAGCTGAATACCAGTATTTTACTTGGTGCGACCGCTTATCTGATCTCCACCAACCAGCTTCTTCGGTACAGCTACATTTTACTGCCCTCCCTAGATACTTCGTCATTTGCCCGACCGTAGCAGTACATCAGGGTGGCAACTCTCTAAGCCCGAAGTCCGTAGTTTCGGGGCTTAGTTGCGGGGCGTATTCTACTCCATATCACCTATGGTCTAACGATAAGTCCCAAACCCGGTCTAAAAATGAATGACACGATTTGACAGTTACTGTCAAATCGTGTCATTCATTTTTAGACCGGGTCACTGTCAAATCGTTTTATCATTCATTCTTAGTGCTTAGTGACACGGAGCACACTACGCCCACAACTAAACCCGAAACTACAGACTTCAGGCGTAGAGAGTAGCCACCCTGATGTACTGCTACGGTCCGGCAACAGCTCACAGTAGACATACCTATATTTTCTAATGCTTTCTTCATTGGATGGACTTTTAGTGAGAATTGTTGACAAAGTAATGGGGCTGTTAGGTCTCGTAGTGCGATCATCAATTTATTAAGGCATAATGATGACAATAGAATTGGTTCAGTGACTGTCATTTGGCCAATGTTATCTATTGTGTGGTTTTGCTTTTGACACAGCAACGCGTTCGATGTAAGTTCAATACCCCCACAAAACTAATGGCTACTAGATAATTTAAATGATCCTTTCAAAATTATAACACTATTTTAAGTGTAGATCTCGGAACCTTGACAAAAAGGCGAAACTATCTCCATAGGCGTGAGTTACTTTATATTTTATTTAAACTAGCGCCGCGCAACTTCGTCTGCGTCACATTTTTCATTAATGCTCCGCTCCTGTTGGTGATAGCGTGATTTTATACAGCATATACCTTTCTCGATAAATGGGCTATCCAACACTAAAATAATTATTGAATTCGAACCAGTGGTTCCTGAGATTAGCGCGATCAACCAAACGAACTCTTCAGCTTTACAATATTCTAATATATAAATATCTCGTGTCACGGTATTTGTTATAGAACTCCTCCGAAACGGCTGGATCGTTTTTGACGATTTTCTTTTTGTATATTTGGTAGGTCTGAGAATAGGTCGTAGGCTATTATTACTTTTTTATATATAGCAAAACAACGTTTGCCCAGTCAGCTAGTATTAGCATAGATATCATGACCATCACCATTTCATATGTCTTCAATGTTTGAAATTGTAACAATGACTTTCAATGCCAATATCGACTTTAATAAAATCATCTGCCTAGCCTTTTCCCAACTATATTGGGGTCGGCTTCCAGTCAAACCGGATTCAGCTGAATACCAGTACTTTACGTGAAGCGGCTGCCTACCAGACCTCCACAACCCATTAAATGGGTAACACGGTATTTCATGGCAAGACTGGAGTCAGATTTACTGGCTTCTGACAATCCGTAGCGACTGCCAAAGTTCTAGAAATGACAGCCGGGACCTACGGCTCGTTTCTCGTACAGTTCCCGTCACGCAAGCTTGTCTCCGCAAAGTACGCTGCAATTGGCTGCGCAGGACGTCAATTTGACAACAAACATACAACCGCGCATGCGCGGGTAGTTCGCGCATGCGTGGATTAGCACAAACGCGCGGGTGTAATGGCATCTCACTCGCTCGTATAAGTTCGATTCATAAGCGTGTCCCGCTTGCTCGATGCAATACGACTGTGGATGCGAAAAGTGTTACAGGTTGTCATTGTTTTTAATGATTTATTTTGGTTATTTCTTACAGTTTGATTTGTGTTCTTGTGGTGTATGTGTTTGTTGTGTTACTTTTTGATATTTTATTGTTACTGGTAGTCTTTGTTACTTGTTTATAGTATAATACGTATAAACAAAAAAATATTTTAGGAACGTAACACTTTTTTACGCGATTGCACCTGCGCGGACTTCACTCAAACCTAACTTCCGAGGGGCAAGCCACGCTAACGCGAACTGTACACCCATGTGTACGAGAAACGCGCGAGAGGTTAACGTGCTTTCCGAGCCACGGAGGAAACTCGGTATGTTAAGATGGTCACCCATCCACAGACCAACCTTGACAAGCGTTGCTTAACCTTGAAGATCGATCTGTGCGACTGTTATTCTTTAGCCACGAGCTCCTCATCGACTTTAATAAAATCATAATGCGAATACCTCTAGGTTTCGCCACTCATCAGGTGACAGTAGCCAGGCGGGCCACCGGAAACTCTCCATAATCATGAATGAGTATGCGCCTGCGCTTGCTAATCGTATGCGCGCCTAAACGGTCAACCATTGAGCAAAAGGGATAGGCAGGACTGCTTATAGACAGGGAAAACTGTAGTAAGTACCTATATAGATACTTTACCATAACGAAAAGTTGTAATATTTATAATGGCATCATGATTGGTACCTTTAAATGTTGTTTAAATTTGTCGTTTCATAAGCATAACTATTTGTAATTTTACAACATTAATTTTCCCTATTAGGGAATATGCATGAAAAACATATGTATTTATCATCTATACAATTTATCTAAAAATATACAAAAATATAATACTAACAGTGAAAATAGAATCAAAATTACTCGAAAAACGAAGGAGATATGATTATTTTAAACAAATATATCTGTCCCCCTCGCGAAAACGCTGTCGTCATGGACTTCTCTTTCTAATTGTAATCTTGAAGCTTTATAACTTCATCGCTGATGAAGGTACCTATTTAAAAAATAATTTCATGATTGTTTACTAGAGCTATTAAGTATTTCATTTTGCAAATACAAAAATGCATGCATATGGTATTGTAATGTATTTTTTTTAGACTGACTGTGTCTGAAAACACGGAATATAGTAGCTCTGAGTAGCCCACTGTAGGGGCAATTCTCGTATGTATAAGGAAGGCTCGCATTAGCATTGCAGGCAAAAACTGTCAAAACCACGTCCAATTTCTCTAAATCTAAACAAGTTTAGTCACAGATTGTCGCTGATATTGCGAGTTGAATTTGAACACTTAATAGGTGCAAAAATTGCTCTTCTATTTTCGCGCCAAAATGTGTTATTTTATTATTAATTATTATTATCGGTCACTCAGAAGTAATATGATCGATCAAGTTTCCACAGAAAAGCGTATAAACGACGAAGCTAAATCTTATGCGCAGTAATTAAGAATCAAAACAATAATTAATCACATTATCGCCTTGAGACATCTAGTAACTTGTTGTCCTTTTATAGGTATTTAATTATATGCATATATTTTAATCTAGCATTAACTGAATTTATGGGAAAATTACAAAATCTACCATATAAGCAAGTGGTTTTAATTTGTTACAAGCTTTTATTTAAGTTGTTTGTGTAAATAACTTTAATATAAGTACCTACCTATTTATTTTATTATATTCCTTATATTGGCGCAGTTTACGTTGGGGTGCATGGGGTCTGTTACCATCTTAAGACCCAAGCCAACCTCACCTGCTAGCGGTGCACCCTGCTGTCCAACGGACGAGGCTCTGGCGAACCTGGTTTCCCTCTCGTAGGGTTGTGGGGGTCAGACGGCTGGTCGCTCCACGTAAAACCAACTTCAGCCAAATATTACAATGGACAAGAAGTTGAAAACGGGTACTCGGGCTAGGGCGTCGCCGCATAACGACGCGCAGGCCCATCGCCCTAAACCTGCGATAAGTGGGCTAGGGCTACCGTGTCGAGTACGGGCACGGCTAAAGAGGATAGTACCCAAGAAGAAGTTCCGCTTTGCCACCTGGAACATTGGCTCCCTAACCGGACGTTGCCGAGAACTCGCGGACGTACTTGCGAAGCGTCGGGTCCAGTGCGCCTTCCTTCAGGAGACGCGCTGGAAGGGAAATAAGTCACGTGACATCGGGCAGGGGTACCGGCTAGTGTACACCGGATCACCAACGGGCAGGGGCGGAGTGGCCGTGGTGCTGTCTAAGGACCTTCAGGATGGACTCCTTGAAGTAGACCGATGCAGCGACCGGTTGATGCGAGTTAGGGTGCTGATCGAAGGGTCGGTAACGAACCTAATCAGCGCCTATGCTCCTCAAACTGGTTGCTGTGAGTCTGAAAAGGAGGCCTTCTGGGATGAGTTCGAGGACGTACTACGCGCTATTCCGAATTCCGAAGGTGTTTTGGTTGGGGGGGATCTCAACGGTCACGTAGGTCAGTTTGCTGGAGAGTACGGACGTGTTCACGGTGGTTTTGGATATGGCCAGCTAAATGCAGAGGGAGTCAGTATACTCAGCACCTGCGCTTTGTCTGACCTAGCCATCGCGAACACGTTCTTTCAGAAGAAGCCCCAGCATCTTATTACGTACCGTAGTGGTGCCTACTCAACCCAAATAGATTACCTGCTGGTGAGACGGTGCCACATTGGCAAGGTTACCAACTGCAAAGTCATCCCAGGTGAAAGCCTAACGGCTCAACACCGCCTCCTTGTCCTGGACTTTGCGGTTGTACCGAAAAAGAAAGTGACCGAAAAACGCAAACCCCGCACAAAGTGGTGGTTGCTTGATGGTCCTAGGCAGTCGGACTTCATCGCGGAGGTCGAGCATCTCGAGATCAGTGCTCCGCATGAGTCCGCTCAAGAGATCTGGAGTAGGATCCATTCAGCAATCACCGATGCGGGTAAGCGCGTCCTTGGCACTTCTCGTGGTGGCCGCACCATAGAAAAGGAGACGTGGTGGTGGGATGACGGGGTGCAGGAGGCGACTCGGAAGAAGAAGGTTTTATTTAAACAGTGGCAAGGGTCCAACTCTCCGGATGACAGAGAGGCATATGGAGCGGCTAAGCGCGCTTGCAAAAAAGCTGTAGCCAGAGCCCGCAGCAAAAGTCTGGCGCCCTTGTACGACAAGCTGGAAACTGCGGAGGGGCAAAAGCTTATTTTTAAGCTGGCGCGTGCCCGGGAAAAAGCTACACGGGACATTAGCAAATGTCTCTGTGTAAGGGACGCCCAGGGTAAGCTGCTCTACGATGCCCCCTCTGTTAAGGAGAGATGGTGTACATACTTCGCGGAGCTGTCTAACAAACAGCATCCCCATAACCTTCCTCCCGAACCGCCTCCTAACCTTGGACTTATTTCCCCTATTTCCCCCGACGAAACCCGCATTGCTCTTCGCCACATGAAGAACCGGAAAGCGGTCGGGCCTGACAATGTGCCAATTGAAGTGTGGAAGGCGATGGGCCCACATGGCGTGGACCTTCTGACGGATCTTTTTAACCGCATCCTGATCACCAAGGAAATGCCGAACCAGTGGCGATTTAGCCTGATTATCCCTGTATACAAAGGCAAAGGTAGCGTACAGGATTGTAGTAGCTACCGCGGTATCAAGATCATGTGCCACACCATGAAGCTCTTCAAGCGCATCATTGACACACGGCTCCGTAGCGAGTGTACTGTTTCTGAGTGTCAATATGGCTTCCGGGCAGGTAACAGCACCATGGACGCAGTATTCGCCTTACGGAATCTGGCTGAGGCTTACAGAGAGAGAAGGAGAGCTTTGCATATGGCCTTTTTAGACCTGCAGAAGGCCTTCGACTGTATACCTCGGCAGTCCATCTGGTGGGCACTGCGCTTCAAAGGCGTTCCCGAGGCCTATATTGACATTATCAGAGACATGTACCGCGATTCCGTGTCCTCTGTCCAGACCGCTGTTGGCGAATCGAATGGCTTCCCAATATCTGTTGGCGTTCACCAAGGCTCGGCTCTTAGCCCGTTCTTGTTTAACGTAGTGCTCGATGTAGTTACGGCAAACATCCAAGATAAGCCCCCATGGCTAATGATGTATGCCGATGACATCGCCCTCGTTAATCAGAACAAAGCCCATCTTGAGCGCAAAGTCAACATTTGGAAGGACACGCTTGAAAACGGTGGTCTGAGACTAAATGTGGCGAAGACTGAGTACATGTCCTGTGGCGGCACGGATTCAAATAGGTTCATCCGAATAGGTTCGGACCTGATCAGAAAGTCCGATACGTTCAGGTACCTTGGATCCGTGCTGCACGAGTCTGGCAACGTGGACGACGATGTCCAAGCACGTATAGGCGCGGCTTGGGCGAAGTGGCGCGAGGTAACGGGCGTTGTATGCGACCGCAAAATGCCTCCGAAGCTCAAGGGGCAGATATATAAATGCATCATACGGCCTGTCCTACTGTACGGCGGTGAATGTTGGCCAGCACTAAGCAGACACACCCAGGAGCTTCGCGTCACGGAGATGAAGATGCTGAGGTGGATGAGTGGCGTAACGCGATCCGATCGCATACGCAACTCTTTCATCAGAGGTAGTCTTGGTGTCCGTGACGTGGGGGAAAAACTGCAAGAGTGTCGTCTGCGATGGTATGGCCACATCATGCGCCGCCCTATGGAGTACGTTGGTCGGGGATGCATGAATATGGCTGTTCTTGGGGCTAGGTCCCGTGGTCGCCCTCGCAAGCGCTGGTTGGACGTCGTTAAGTCCGACATGAGAGCCAATGGCCTAACTGAGAAGGATGTTCAAGATCGGGCAAAGTGGAGGAAGCTAAGTAGGAAGGCGGACCCTGGCAATAGTCGGGATTAACGCCAGGTAGAAGAAGAAGAAGAAGATTGGCGCAGTTTACGGAAAATAAAATCAACGCTTTTTATAATAGTGTCAATACCAAAACTAATAAACACTTCGTTTTTATTTTCCGTACATATGACGTCATACACACATTTAGAACAATACTTTTTTTTTCTTTTCTATTGTTACCTACGTCAGCAATTCAGCATTAATGCATTCAGTTTAGAACAATACTATTTTTTCTAACTTTTCAATGACGTAAGCACATATGCAGTTGGTACCTTTAATGTGAGAAATGCGTCACTCTCCCTCTCTTCAAGAACATTTATAATAGCAGTGTGGACGCTTCCTATCGTTTCCTTTGACGCGATATCCGGCCTACTATTCAAGTGTGTAACGAGCCTTTATGTTGTGATGCACTGACTGCATTCCCTTTAACCTCATAAGGATTGTCCTGTTGGTAGCTGACCTTACGCAATATTACGCATTGGGTATCAACCTATGGTAACCTGTAAGAAAGCCTACAGAAATTTAGGATTGGTGCTGCGGGCAGCTAGGAGCTTTACAAATATCAAGGCGATCATTGCATTGTATAACTCTTTAGTGAGGAGTCAATTAGAGTTTAACGCAGTCATCTGGTCTCCACATGAAACTAAATATAGTATCATGTTGGAGAGGGTGCAGAATAAATTCATTAGGTATTTATACAAGAAATTTTACGGAGTATACCCATTTTACCCAAATAAGTATCCTACCTTATTCATCTTAGTTATGGTGGGATACAATGACTTAAGGGTTAGAAGGAGTTTGGCGCTAGTCTCATATATCTTTAAGGTGATGAGGGTAAAGATTCACAATCCAGACGTATTGCAACAAGTGTGCATGTGTGTTGTGTGCATAAATAAAAAATAAATGGCCCGCAAAACGCTTAAGATTTTCAACTTTTAATTTTATATTACCAAAGATACATTTTCTTCTGGACTTCTGTTCTCCACTAACAACAAATAAATCATAGTGAATCCAGGTAAAAAATAAAACATGGAACCACTGTAAAGTAACGTTGCTATGGATGCGTTTGATATCCACCAATCATATTCATTGGTTCACAGCGTAGCACTGGCGGAAACTGATTTAACTAAACTTTGTTTTTATATGGAAGGATGCGTGCTATGGATGCAAGCTATGGATGCGTACTATTGATGGTCGCGATTGTGTAACTATGTGCAGAGTAGTGCATGCCTTCCCTATTGTCGATACGTCGCATAGCCCGAGCTGCGCATCTTCCTCGCACAGCTACCGTGCGGCGGCGCATTTCCATAGCACATCTTATTGCTCCGCTACATAGCTTAGCTTCAGTGGAAACGGTCACAGTTTCGTAGCTTAGCTTTTGCATTCTCGCAGCATAGCACATCTCTGGTGGAAAGGCACCCAAATACACATACAAAGTGTAATGTTCCCACTGCTAGGACACACACATCCTCTCTCTGAAGCGAGAGCAATCAACTCAAATAACTGAAAAGTATAGATGCGGCTCAACTTTTTGTATGAATAAAAAAAAGTCTCTAAACAATTTTGTTGTAAACAATACGGGAAAAATATAAACTGCTACATATTTAGACCGCTTATTAAATTAGTCTTTGAAAGGCACATCTGCTTTTTTTAAGGATGGGAAATCATCAAATGACTTCTCCCGTTCTGGGCGGTGTCAGACTCTTTTGAAAAAAAAAATCCCATTCGACCTTCTGCCCAGCCTTTTCCCAAACATTTGGTTCCCAGTCCAACCAAATGCAGCTGAACACCAGTATTTTCCATATTATCCATAATTTTCAGCTTATAAGATTGTGGTCTAATTTTAGGAACTCAAATCTCAATTTATTGGTGCAATGATTAGGTCACCAACCGTTTTACACCATATTGCAAAATTATGACCGACCATTATTTTGCTGTGTCGTTTGACTTGTACACTGAATTATATTACTATAATATTCAGCTGTTCCACTGCCTGAACACCAGTATTCAACCAACACGAACAATTGTTCAGTTCTCACAATACGTTCCCGTTATAATATTTCAGAGAAAAGAGAGCTAATATGCAATTGCATTTCGATTTTATTGTTCAAACCGACTCTATAAGGATCGATACCTATTTTGAGTAAAACCTCTTGTATGGACTTATTTCAAGTACTTAAATAGCTGTTAGCAAGTAATTTTACCGATTATGAAACAAGGAGGGTATTGCATTTGTGTAGGCTCAACTGGCTTCATGTAACTTTTACCGTCCTTCAATGTAACAAGAATGGAAATACAATAATAACAACATGGTTCGATTCTACATAAAGCCATTTTAGAACGTAAAGCAAATGGTATTCATTAGTAATAAAATAATCATAATATTCGTTCAGGAACTCCGATCAGATTGGTCTGGTATGTCGAAACGTACCTAAAGGCATGGTCATACCGCACTACGACGGAAATCAGACAAGAATACGGCATGTTGCAAAATTTAACCAGATAGGACTTATAAATTATACGTCTAAGTTAATATTATTTATTAGGAAGATGGAAATTATTGCTGTACCTGTATAATTCAGTTCCATAATAAATCTAGTCGCTTGTGATTTGCAAGACCTCCCCGGTTTTGCAGATTGAACAACACTTTGATTTAAAGATGTTGTCAAATGTTCTGTAAGCTTATATGTATTATATGGTTAGCACTTCGACCGCGACTTTGTCCGCTCTGCAATTTTCTTATGGATCCCTATATTTTTCTTGTAATAAACAAAGCCTATACTCATCTGCCTAGCCTTTTCCCAACTATATTGGGGTCGGCTTCCAGTCAAGCCGGATTTTAGCTGAATATCAGTATTTTACGAGGAGCGGCTGCCTACCATCCTCCACAACCACACTTCATGGCAAGACTGGAGTCAGATTTACTGGCTAACAAACCGTAACGACTGCCAAAGATCTACAAATGACAGCCGGGACCAACGGCTTAACGTGCTCCGAGGCACGGAGGAAACTCGGTATGTTAAGATGGTCACCCATCCACAGACCAACCTTGGCAAGCGTTGCTTAACCTTGAACATCAACCCGTGCGGCTGTTATTATCTAGCCACGAGCTCTTCAATAAACAAAGCTTATACTACTCAAGGATAATTTAGCATTCCAATAGAGAAATATTTTTTATTTTTGTGTTAAATCGTAACAAACAAACAAAATCAAATCTTTCCTTTGTATAATATTAATTTAGATTAACTCAACGAAATATGAACACAGCCATCTGGCTGATTGTAGACACAGGAGTCAGGATATGTAAAAAAGGAGTTGAACATATAAAAACTACTTAAAAAACACTACTAGAATAGATCAAAGTTAGAAACCTTCATTAGTAAACCTCACAATTGATTACATACTGAGGTGAGGTTTTGATGTGCTCGTGGCTAGATAATAACAGCCGCACGGGTCGATCTTCAAGGTTAAGCAACGCTTGCCAAGGTTGGTCTGTGGATGGGTGACCATCTTAACATAACAAGTTTCCTCCGTGCCTCGGAAAGCACGTTAAGCCGTTGGTCCCGGCTGTCATTTAGATCTTTGGCAGTCGTTACGGACAGTCAGAAGCCAGTTAATCTGACTCTAGTCTTGCCAAGAAGTACCGTGTTACCCAGTTACTGGGTTGTGGAGGTTTGGTAGGCAGCCGCTCCACGTAAAACACTGGTATTCAGCTGAATCTAGTTTGACTGGAAGCCGACCCCAACATAGTTGGGAAAGGCTACGTAGATGATGATGATGATGACTGACCTAGGAATTGAATATTAAAGTGGAGGAAAGACTAAAGAGATGATGAATGGATTCTGTGAAATATAGTCTATTGAGATAACCCTGAAAATAAAATTGAGGTAAGTGCAGGAAGACGTAGATTTTACCCTCTATATTTGCTAAGGACTTACGGACCCAGTCGGTCCCAAATTTACCTACTTTTTTAACTGTATCTGTGGCTTTTAGGTACCATTTTCCTTCAACATGGTTGAGATAAAACATTAAGGTGATAACTCTAGGCTAAGTCTTCAGTTTAGTTACAAGACCCTAGTTTACTTACAAGACCCTACATTTTACTTTAAAATCAGGTACATCGAACTTCACTTGCCTTTGTTATTTATAAGGTCTCGTTCATTAATAAAACAAGAAACATTGTTGAGACGCCTAGCCTGGAGCGAGACAACCATTGTGGAGATATTACCGAAGTTGTAAGCTCAGACATGCTCCGAGCGATCTGTTCTAACTAGGTTCATGATTATAATCAGTGTTTTGAACGTTAATTCTGCTTCATGTAATTATAATAAACTAGATTATGCCAGCCAGTTCGATTCCGTGAAAATTAGGTTAATTTCCCGCAAGAACGTAAGCACCTTTAAGCTAAGCGTCCACAGGTTTGTATCGTACGCATTGTTAATCGTTAATGTTTCCAACAAATTCGACAGCAAAAGCGCTGTTTTGAAATATTCACAACGCACTTAATACGTTTTGAAAGTTTCCAATTTCGAGATTGTAGCAAATCAATATCCATAAAATCGACCTACATCCTTCAAATGCAGGAAGTGACAGTACTGACAGTGGATATCCATAAACAATAAAGTTTGTCTATAACCATTATATTGAGGATGTTCTAAAATCAAACTCAGGTATCAGCTGCTTTCACAAAAAAAAATACAAGTCGAGTTAAAATCGTGATGTTCGGTTCGAAGACCAATTTGCACATTCAAATGCAGGAAGTGACAGTACTGACAGTGGATATTCATTAACAATATAGTCTATCTATAAACATTATATTGAGGATGTTCTAAAATAAAACGCGGTTTACTGCTGCTTTCACAAAAAATTTAACACAAGTCGAGTTGAAATCATGATGACGTTTCGAAATCCAGATGGCACAGGTCTCTCTGTGACAGATAGGTGGCCCCAATCCCACACAAGACTTACTGCCATTGTGCGTACAGCTAAGGAGTAGATCCGTGCCTGTTTCTGTATTTCCTGATCGCCACAATCTATACCTATAGGTCAACAGACAAGCCTCCCCCAAGTGTCGCCACAACAACTGGTCCTGTGCATCTCGCATCCATCGGCTACCCGCGACCCTCACCAGGTCATCGGTCCACCTTGTGGAAGGCCTTCCAACTTTGCGTCTTGCGATACGCGGTCGCCACTCCAGAACTTTTGGCCCCCATTAAACATCTGTTCTGCCAGCAATGTGCGTTTACTAGTGCCACTGCTTAAAAAAATGAGGGTCCCTTACGTAACATACCTTCTCCAAGATATTCAAGAAAAATTAGATAATCTTAGAAGCAGTGTTGAAATGATAATTATTTGCTAACACTCCTGTTTGATCGTTCCGACGTTTTTAATAAGTGACAAGTTTTTAATTGGTCACCTGTCATCGTTTATATCTTGATAACATAATTTATCTCACTTTCGCAAATTGTATGTTGTTATATAAGACATTAACACGATGAGGAGCTCGTGGCTAGATAATAACAGCCGCACGGGTCGATCTTCAAAGTTAAGCAACGCTTGCCAAGGTTGGTCTGTGGACGGGTGACCATTTTAACATACCGAGTTTCCTCCGTGCCTCGGAAAGCACGTTAAGCCGTTGGTCCCGGCTGTCATTTGTAGATCTTTGGCAGTCGTTACGGATAGTCAGAAGCCAACTCTGCAGCCAAATCTGACTCCAGTCTTGCCATAGAGTAAGTACCGTGTTACCCAGTTACTGGGTTGTGGAGATCTGGTAGGCAGCCGCTTCGCTTAAAATACTGGTATTCAGCTAAACCCGGTTTGACTGAAGCCGACCCCAATATAGTTGGGAAAAGGCTAGGCAGATTATGATATAAGACATTAACACGCAATGATCCAAATCCAATTAGGCAAGGAAACTCATGTCACTTCCGAAACATGGCCAAAAACTTCCACCTTCAGATCTTTCGTGGTCAGTCAGGTCAAAGAAGAAAGAGGCTTTTTGTTCTTCTTCATAATCGTTATATTCACACAGACTTCAAAGAAACATGTCTCATAATTATTTGCAAGTTTTGCCAGAAAATCTGACACCAGTCTTGCTAAGAATGACCGTGTTACCCAGTTAACGGGTTATGGAGGTCTGGTGCCTACCAGGTATGTAAGTATTTGGCTATATGCGGTTTGACTGAGAGCCGAAATCAATACAGTTGGGCAAAAAGGCTAGGCAGATGATGAATTATTCGCAACTTTTGCTAATTGCATAGCGATATCTTTAATGGAACTTCCAATATAATCTGAAGTGTTAATTGGATCTGAATATCATAATATTATTAATGATAAGCAATTAACAATCATTGATTTAAATGGTTACTGAATGTCAAGAACTCGTGACGAAGTGTTTTGAATTTCTAGCAACCTATCAGTCTTATTAGTACGAAGTGCAAACGCTATAAAATCCCTGTATTTTCACGTCTGTGTTCTGTCAAACAGAAATCGACGGTTTTTTTTTACTATTAATAGGCACGTGTTTGACCACTATCTCACCTGATGGTAAGCGATGATGTGGTCAAAGATGGGGCATTTTTTCAGAATTTAAGTAGCTTCTCATTTAGTGACTAACTTACAAAATTGTCGTAATTATACCTGTGCTTTCACATAGTTTTGTCCCGTCAGTCTGGAAGCCGACTCCAACATTTTATTTGGAAAAAGTCTAGGCTGATTGAAATATATATTATTATATATTAATAAGTACTCATCTCAAAGAACATGACCAAGAACATTCCAGAAACAATTTCAAGTACAAAGCCGTAGTTCTAAATCCATCTCAAATAGTTCTAACCCTAGCTGTCTATGTGCAATGACCCCAAAGTTGCTAATTACCCCGAACGACATACCACCAACATAACTGTGCCATCACACACACCTTATTTACTTCTCAATAAGGTTGGTTTTTGTGTTAGAGACGTGATATAAGTTGGTGCACCAGAATAAGGTCAGTGGATGCAGTATGCTAATTTAATAAAAACGGTGTTGTTTTATGTTTGTCTGTAGGTATGTTTGTACGTGTGAATGGTCTTTGTGCAGCCCAAAATTATGCGGTCTAATAATTTTATGAAGACTATAATGCTGAGTTGTGAAGTTTGGTTTGTGATTTTTTGTTTGGATTACATTATTTACGGCTAAAATAAAAACAAATCTGTTAGCAACAGAATTTGCGTCTGAATTAAGTTGTTGTTGTTGTTGTTGTTGTGTTGTGTACGTGTGTTGTTGTGTGCTGTAAGTCATCCATAGTGATAAATAAATAAATTAAATTAAGTTTTTTGAACTAAATCATCACTACATACACACAAACATATTATTATACTCGAGCATTTTTCCTATAGAGTAAAATACCCAAGTCGCGGTATTTTTACATAACTTTGAAAGTATTTTACACGAAAGATTAGTTAGTTAGGCATGTTATTCAACCCATTTATTTAATTCCGTAATTTTCCAATATCACAACATTCGAATAGGTGCTCAATCCTTGTTACTATGTAACAAGAGTAATAAATATTACCAGGTGGATACATTTAATGCAGCTACTCATTATAAAAACTGTATGCAAATGACAACCGAGTAACAAATGCAACGGGACATCAAACTGTCAATTCACAGGAAACTACTAATGGCCGCCAGTTTTTCACTCTGGCAACCCTTACAATAATACTTATTGCAACATTACGTGTTTATTTCTGCATGCAACACCGGCGCACGCGATGTGACCGTTATATAAATTAAAAAGAAACTGATTTGAAAAAGGAAATATAGAAGGTAGGTAGGTAGGTACTGGTTAGTTAATGTTTTCTTAAAATAAAATGGCATAGTTTTGTCGCCAGCCAGGTCAAAGTTCTTAACCTGGATGTTTAAATGGTCATAGAGCATAGAATGGCGACTCGAAATATGACTTATATTTTTAGTGTCGCCATTTCCGTTCTCAAATTATTAGGTATATAGGTGCTGGCTCAAGCATTTCCTGCGGCTTTGCTCCCTTGACCTATCCTACAGAAACCGTCTATTTTTCTGGCATAAAGAGCCTATGACACTACAATTGTGTAGCTATCTCTTTATATATCAGTGAAACTATTTTCGCAGTCAGAGGACATACAACCAACAATTTATCTATTGTCGTGTTAGTTTAAATTATGCCCAACTGTAGATTGTTCTATTAAATGCCAAATAAAAAGAGTACAAAGAGGAAAATCAAAATTTCCATGATCACAATTGATCGCTGCATGTCTTCAAAAACTAAAGAGTCCACAAACTGTTAAGGAAAAGCGCTTTTTCAAACTTTCAGGCCAGGCTGCCTCGCCAATTCTTAAAGATTTTCATCTATTCAACGAAAAAAAAAGTACGCCATCTTCTTTCCGCTTTGAAAACCGGACCCGGTCCCGAGTAGCTTACAGCCATTGACAAATGTCGCCATTTATCATAAATATCCGATAAATTTATTATACAGAGACACAATACTAATGCAAATGTATTAACTAAAGTGTTTTATGTGACAGTATCTATAAGTGACAACTGTACTTAGTATATGTCAAATTATATAGCCATTTAGATCTTGATCGCTGATACTACCAGTTATCACGGTAACTTTCACCTCTAGAACATTAATATATACACAAAGGCGGCTCGCTTAATGTACCCGATATAAACTACCTCTAGGCGCGATTATTTAAAAAATAAGATGATAGTTACGACAAAAATAAATAATGCATTCCATACTGTCCTTGGAACACAAGGCCCAGACTGTGATCGCTCCTCGATGTTTCAAACTACGTCATGTGTCGTGATAATAAAAAAATATGTATTTATTTCAGACAAAAAAAAATCTCTATAAAAATAATCAAAAATTTAAAAAACTAAAGTATTTTTTTTTAATGAGAAAAAAAAAATATTATTCATTCAATAATATATTTTTTAAATAATTCAAATTATATTTAATTTTTTTAATGAATGAGTAATACTCATTGGATAGACGAAGTGGGCTGCCGTTGCAAGACAGCTAAAATGACACCATGTATAAGTAACGTAAATAAATAATGTAATATGTTAAATATGGTGTAAAGATAAAAAGGATTGCTAATTTTATGCGTAACTGTCGTTTCTATGAAAGGGAATTTATTGGGGTGCCACTATCTTAAGGTACTTTATTCGTGTAACCAATACTTGAATAGTAGAAATAGAAACGCTTTTGTTACAAAATAATTCAGTTTCCTTGCATTCTACGCCTACGAAAGTTTGGTACTGTTGCTTAACGGTATACAGAATCGTAAAGTAAAATAAGGTTATTATCTAATCATCATTTTGACATCATTATCAATTTGACGACACGGTTGCCGCAGCGGTTGAGCGAGGCGCTGCGTGTCGCGGGTTTGCTTCCCGCACGGAACAAATATTTGTATGGCCTACAGATAGTTGTTCTAGGACGCACGAACTCATCTGCCTAGCCTTTTTCCAACTATATTGGGGTCGGCTTCTAGTCAAAGCGGATTCAGCTGATTACCAGTGTTTTACGTGGAGCGGCTGCCTACCAGACCTCCACAACCCATTAACTGGGTAACACGGTACATCTTGGAAAGACTGGAGTCAGATTTACTGACTTCTGATAATCCGTAACGACTGCCAAAGATCTACAAATGACAGCCGGGACCAACGGCTTAACGTGCTTTCCGAGGCAAGGAGGAAACTCGTTATGTTAAGATGGTCACCCATCCACAGACCAACCTTGGCAAGCGTTGCTTAACCTTCAAGATCGACCCCTGCGGCTGTTATTATTTAGCCACAAGCTCCTCACGCACAAACTATACAGGAGAAATTCCTAGTGTGGGGCAAAGTTTTATAAAAAAAAAAAAAAAACACCTTATTCCTTGGAATCGGAGCAACACGTTTTTCTTCAAGATCTCTTTTTCTTTAGGTAATATCATTCCTCACACATTCCCTCCATCTTTCATCTAAAACACTTACCTATAACTTAATGGTACCTAATAAGAACCAAAATGTATTCTCAGCCAGCGATCTGTGTACTTGATACATGAAAATCTTGTCCAATAAGATCTCGTTCCATCTCGACTAACCTATTCTGTCATTGATAGACTATCACGCGCCTTACGATAACCGGAGTTAAACCAGCCTAGAGGTCAAAGCATTATCTACTGCACTAGATAACCATCAATTTCCTAATAGACTGACATACGGGAAGATTCTCCGATAGGTAACGCAGCGGTTGAGACAAAAACGCAGCGTTTTTCGTGACGTTTATCTAAACAAATAATATAAATGCAAAAGTGGCTATATCTGTTTTCCCTCTTCTTGATGTGTAAACGGTTGACCGAATTTAAATGAATAGTGTCACACGGGTATCCCATTTCTTGGAAAAAGATATACGATACTTTTGAACCCGGGAATATACATATTGCCTTGGGATATTTTTTGACTTTTACGCGGGTGAAGCCGGTGGCAGAAGTCAGTTAGCATTATTTAAAGAATACTAGAAATATTAGTGTCCCTAAAAGATTACCACCTTCTCAACTTAAGGTCATCCGGTAACATTTATTTAGATACTTACTATTAACTTAAAACTAATGTCAATTGAAGTAAACAAATTCTATATATCTTGTTTTCTATCTACTCTGTTTTTTTGTCCATGTTATGGCTTAAAAAGAATTTAGTTAATTTTTTTTAGTTCAATTTTATTTCCATGTTAGTTTTATTTTTCCACATACCTAAACAATTTACAACTAAATCAGGCAAAAGTTCTAACATCTGTCACATTTGATAGTAAAAATATAATAAAAATCTAAATGCTCACATAAATTTTCCAAATGGTCGCCTTGTATGAAATTAAAAACCGAACCAAATCTTAAACGGTTCTCATTTAATTATTTGTGAGATAAATTATGTTTTGTATTGATTTACAGCACCAAAAACAAGAAATATTTGTCAGAATCAGATAAACTTTCACCTGAACTTGAGTCATCTATCACCAAGTTAGGGCTTTATTTGCATAGAAAATGAGCCAAGCGCCATCAATGGCTCTTGTTTCACACTATATTTGGAAAGACAACTTGCTTATGCGACTTTTATGTTGTTTAGCTATAATCAATAACGTTTTTAAAGGCGTTTATTTATATTTTTGTCATTTATAGAACGGTACCCTTTTCATGGGAGTCCGTCGCCGCGGTCCGGTTTTTTTCGTAATGGTCTACTGCATGCAGTACGATCGAGTGTGCTATAAATAAGTCAATTTTATGGTTGAGATATTGACTAAATATTAAAATTTACATTGTGCGTTTTCTCTCATATTGTTAATACAATAAATCCCGTTAGGAATCTCTATTCTTATGTAAAAACTTCATGTTTAAATTAAGATATTAGGTAGTCGAACAACTTCAATTTATTCAATAATATCAAGTGAGATATTTTAGGTGGTCAAGTAAAGTTTAATACCAATCACAATATTAATACGTTTCTCTTGAAATTGTAATACAATATTGTACGGGCCCGGCCATGTTACGCCCCCGTATGTTTCAAGCCGCAACGTCAATTGGCCAGTCAAATGCAATTGCAGTTACAATTGCGCTGGCCTAGTTTAATATCATTTGCATTCTACGGGAAAATGGTCTACATAGCTAAAACATGCTACTATTTCCGGAAGATGAATTTATTAAGAATTTGACGTGTTGCTATCTCGAGTTACGTGCTCTTTTCTGTTCATGTTTTCTCTTAATAAACCGTTTACATTTATTGCAAATCAACATGTACCTACTAGAGAGTCCTCTCTTGCAACAAGTTCCATATTTTCCAGCCTTCTGTATTATTTCTTACTAACTTAACCATCAAAAATTGATTTTATTGAAACACATAAAACGTGTTCCAGATTAAACGCAGTACCTCTTAAGGGGCTATTGTACTCAACACAAAATTATCAATATTGTACTGATCAAATTTTAATATGAGACCAAAACTGAAATCGCGGAACTAAAACCAACTCCCTCATGCATTTCAACGCTATTCCGCGGTCGACACATAGTAGAACATGGTTAAATGTTGTATACTTTATTAAACCATCCCAGTATCGACATCCATTTTCTAGTTTTTAAAAGAATAACGCAGCAATTGACTTTATTCCTACGGTTCCTCCACATGTTTAAATTATGCCAGTCGGGCAGTCTATCGATATTTTAAAAAACATGATAAAAACATAGAAATACACCAAATTTATTTCCATCATATACTATGATTTGAACCATAGATATATTTTTTACATTTCTGATTTGAACACTAGTTCATTGTCCTCGTCTTCTGTTATGTCATCCTCATCACGTTCAGATCTCGCTAGCTAAGGATCGCGTTTAGCTAATCTCGCTTTTAAGGATTTTTCATGATAAACGTCACCTTAACGCCATTGCCAGTAGTAATTCCTATTGAAGATAATCAAATCATCTTACCATCATATAAAAGCGTACTTCAGACAGCATGCCTTATCAACAATCATAGAAAAGCTCTTACTCAGCGTTACACTGAAACGTCATAGGTAGCGTCAAACGAAAAAAAAAAAACTGACGTCACAAAAAACCGTCATCGCAAAATCAAAGTTTCTCTTGCGATTTAGTCCGATAACAACCGATCAGGCAGTTGCCTGCAGATACAACACCCGTCCGTCGGGAGGATATACCCTTTTTAATGGAGGATACGAAACATTCCTCTCTGTTTATCTTACATCCTTCGCTGTCCGTCCTGCCGTCCGTCTGTCTGTCAGCGGGCTGTATCTCAAGAACCGTAATAGGTAGACAGATGAAATTTTCACAGATTGTGTATTTCTAATGCCGCTATAACAACAAAAAACTTAAAAAAAAATTAAGGTTTGTACAGAACGCTTCATATGCGAGTCCGACTCGGACATGGCCAGTTTTTATGGATAGGAAATCATCAAATGACCCCTCCCGCTCTGGGCGGAGCAGAAGGGGATGTCAGACAGACTCTTACATCCAATACCTTCTTGCACATCTAATAAACGTAAAGACAATTTGAGTCACAGCAATTTCTCACCGGTTTAAGTACATGCGTCTAACAAGCCTTCAATGGCCTTTCCCCACATTCCAACAGAAACCCTTGACACGAAAATGCATCTACTAATCCGAAGAATTATCCACTTGTATGCTAATCCTAAAGTGAAACCTCTACGTTAAATTAATATACCGATAAAATCAATTAACCATAAAATTTAATGGCAATTAACATAATTTATACCGAATTTTCTTTGCTTCTTAACTTAATGAGCGACAAAGATGGAAGTATGCAATATTGTACTGCATCATCTCTTTCTTCTTCATTATAATCAGTACCGCGCTATTTGTCGTTAAGTTTAAAATTGAACACTTTATAAGCAAGATTATTTAAGCTCCTATAAAAGTATTATCTGATGTCAAGCCTATAAAATTTATCTTTATATCTGTTAAGCTTTTATGAATGGAATATGCTTCTGTAGCTTGCATTCACGGTTCCTAGAAATTTGTTTAACAGGTTTTTATAATGACATCAATTAAAATATGATGAGGTGGATTGACGACAGGTCGTGGGCTTTAAGCTTTGAACCCAGACCGTTACACTGATGTTGTAAAACTACTTAGATATCAAAAACATGTTTGACTAAATTATGTTTATCAAAAACAGATTCTACGGGAAAATAAAGTTCTCCAACTTCAGCATAAACTTAATATCTGTCATTTAACGTTCAAAATGGACTTCTATCTCTGTTAGGGATTATGAAAAAAACAAAATGTTTGGGTTCAACTACGAGGCCTTTCGGTGACTCATTTTTTATTGTTATTTTTCGATTTTGACAATCTTTATCGCTGATATATTATTATGTCACTTTGTCGACAGGCACTTCTGGTGTCTTTGATAGGAATTGATCGTCGTCAAAGCGATTCTCGACATCGATAATTTAAGCTTCTAAAATTGTAACATGCTCTTATTCTACCTCTAACATTACAAAGCAAGTACAAGAATTAAATTTAGCTATTATGTCCACAATTATTATGATTTATAGACGCACTGTCAGTTTATACAAGTGACATTCTACTATCGTGTTATCTAGGCTTACTCCGACGTGCCTCGTGTACTATTTAGATAATTTTAGAATATGGTACATGCTAGTTTGTACAAATTAACAGATGTTTATTAACTTTCTTCGCAAGCCTGAAATTTGTATATAATTGGTGTGAGTGTCTTTTTTTTCTTTTTTTTTTTTTTTTCTTTTTTTTTTCTTTTTTTTTTTCATTTTTTTTTTTTTTTTTTTTTTTTCTTTTTTTTTTTTTCCTTTGCATTGTCCTCACATGCAGAAGCAACAAGTATATGTAACTTGAAATTTTGTAAAACCAGAACATGATTTAAAAGAGTGTCCGTGGAGTTTCTTGCACGTTCTTCTCCATAGAGATCTACGCTTTGGAACGTGCAAATAGCTTCCATGTTTTTGACTGACCGACCTTGACGTTTCAAAAGTGCCTGTGAATGGTTTATTTGAAATAAAATGCTTTGAATTTGAATTTGAATTTGAATTTGAGTTCATCTGTTTTGATAGCTCTCGCTATCTCAGTTTTGTTGGATTTAGTGAGGCCTATCTTAGTTAACGGCTCTTTTCTCTGCCTTCTGCATCCAGTCTGTGCCAGGTGCCTTCCTTACTATTGGGATCCCACGCTGCATTTGCCAATTCACGATCTTTACTCCATGATTCGTCTTCTTCAATGGCTATCTGTTCTTCAACAGACATTGTCGTCGTATTGTCACTTCAGTTTATTACATCTATATTACATCTATCTATGGTACCTTCACTCCATACTTGCATATCGTGAACATAATCAATTTGATTTTATGCTTCTTCCGTTATAATGGAATTTATTGACTAATTGCCATTATCCATTTCTGTGCGCATAACTGGACAAAATGTAGATACTGAACAGCAGATTTTTTTTCGCGATTTCAGGGTTGGTTTTATAGTCAAAGTTGTTCATAATGGTAAGTACAATGGCCCCTTAAGCGAGGAGCTCGTGGCTAAATAATAACATCCGCACGGGTCGATCTTGAAGGTTAAGCAACGCTTGCCAAGGTTGGTCTGTGGATGGGTGACCGTCTTAACATAACGAGTTTCCTCCGTGCCTCGGAAAGCACGTTAAGCTGTTGGTCCCGGCTGTCATTTGTAGATCTTTGGCAGTCGTTACGGATTGTCAGAAGCCAGTAAATCTGACTCCAGTCTTGCCAAGATGTACCGTGTTACCCAGTTAATGGGTTGTGGAGGTCTGGTAGGCAGCCGCTCCACGTAAAACGCTGGTATTCAGCTGAATCCGGTTTGACTGGAAGCCGACCCCAATTTACTTGGGAAAAGGCTAGGCAGATGATGATGACAATGGCCCCTTAAGCGGTATTGAGTTTATAATGTTACACTTGTTTACTGGACTAACACAAATAGATTTATTTATATGTGATCATGTCTTTCACAAAAGCATTGATAAAATCTGCGTTTTCGATAAAAAAAAATATAGAGAATCATCTCCGCCTCTATGATTATGAATATTATAATACAGTTAACGACAATGTTTGGCCTAAAAAGCTAAATTGACAGCTTGTAAAACAGTTGAACTTCGCTTATTGAAAACGCCCACATGCCATATTTATTAATCTGAAAAATGTTAATACAACCAATATCTAGCGGACATGCTGTATAGCTTCTTATACCTATTGTTAGTAATGAGGACGTAAAGATGGTGCTGTACTGTTAAGATAGCTATGTGCTATGGAAATGATCGATAAAATATTTATAAAATAGGAATATAAGACAACATTAGAACAAATGTCACTGCTTTGGTTACACAGTTATACATAATATGCCCAGTTTTATTGAAACTTTTTTTTATTTTTTTTTACTAAACATAGCCACGCGTTTGACCACTATCTCACCTGATGGTAAGTGATGATGTGGTCGAAGATGGAGCACGCTTGCCCAGAAATAACCTATTCACTCTTGATTTAAAGACTCCCAGGTTGTAGCTATCAGGAAACACAGACTCCGGCAGGGAATTCCACTCCTTAGCTGTACGCATTATGAATGTGTTACCAAAACGTTTTGTGCGTATGGGTGGGATATCCACCGTGTACCGGTGGCGCATCGCCGTTCGTCTTGTGGTCCGATGAACAACACCAAATTACCATAGTTTTATACCTGCCTCGAAATAACCAAGCAAATTCAGATGAAAATATTTGAAAGTATTTTTTTGTGAAGGACAAACCCTCGGAATTTCACAAGTACGGTACAAAATATTTCACCAAAACCAAACTTTACAGTACAAACTACTAATAGTCAATATATCATTGTGCTTAACCACCACAATACAAAGTATTTCTTGTACAGACTAAACAACTTGCGGCTTTAGCTCAAGTCAATTGAAAACCACCGACTTACCTTGGACAAGATTCCAGACGAGTTGTGATACTTATTATTTTCTCAACTTACATCTACTTACTTACGAGAAACACATGTAGATTTAATTTATATGACATTTTATTCGATTATTCTTCAATTTCTTCTTTGGTAACTCTAAATGGTAACCCAATACTTCGCCGCCGCCTTCACAACATCAATCATCTTTAGCAATTTCTTCAACTATTATCATCATTCAAAAATATTCAACGCTTTTCTTTACTTTTCTGAGAAATAAAAGAAGGCCAAAGATAAAATGGACGGATAGATTATGTTAGGAATGATGAAAAGGGAAAAGGAAGACATGACAGCGAAGGTGAGAAAGAAAGAGAACACAAATGTTCCTCCAACTCCAAGCCCGATGGGATAAGGGCAGGAAGATAATGGCTTTTTAAAAATTCCTCTTCAAGGAAACAAGTGATAATTTCCAATAACGGTCTTGGACGTAGGTTAGCTTGGTTATCCTTTTAATGTACAAAAAAAAAGTAGCAAAACTTGACCATAATAATTATCTGCGCAGTAGACGCAGATGTTGTTCAAAACGGAAACGCCACATTCTATTTCTGATCAACTAATTCTGGACTTAACTGATTAAAATATCCAGTTCCTTTCGATTTAAAGATAAACCGCTCTATCTTTAACTTTCCATGTTAATCTATGAATTAAATAAGTCGCAGTTTCTTATCATAGACAAGATGTATCTGTCAAATGAAACTGGTTGTCTGTGGTGATTAGAGATCCGTGCATAATTATGATGTCTTAATTCTATATATTACGGCGGGAATTTTAGCTAAGAAGGCAGGTTTCCCTAAGCTTTGGAATGATGAGACAGGGTGGCTTTCTGTAGAACTGGAAAGCTATAAGCGCAATGTCTTGAATGGAGATATTGATTCTGGGCATAATAACTTGCAGAACGATTGAATTACATTATTTACGGATATCATAAGAACCAGGAAAAGAGAGGCATTTGCTCAGCAGTGGGTGAAGTCAGGCTGTGGATGATGATGATGATGATGGATAATTATCATTACCTATATCTATTATATCGGATTTGGTTTTGAAGAATGCCAGAGGAAGTCATCTAATTATAATTTATTAGTAAACCTGTAAAATAAATCAGTTATATTTTATAGTCTTTAAAACTGATAATAAAATGAAAATACTGGTATTCATCTGAATCCTGTTTGACTGGAAACTTGTGAAAAAAGCTAGGCAGATGTTGAATATAATATAAATCATCGTTACACTATAATACCTTCAAAATTCAATAAAAAAGACACAATCACCAAACAAGAACATAAGATCAAAATTCAAAATCCATCAAGCTCCATCATGCCTATAAATGCTACTAAATGCCCATTCAAGCCCCCTAACAACAATCATCAAGCCAGGAATGCTACACAAAGCGATAAACCTCCTACACTGGACAACTCAATGTTCACGCGTCACCTACGCAGGCTTTCTCTTCCGAATTAACTGACCGATGTTTTAAGGTGGTCATTCACTGGAAACATTCGCTTGTAATGTTACAATGCAAAATTCGATTTTGAGCGTCGGAGTATACTTACAATACTGCTCGAAGATATGTAGCAGGCTCGCGTGGTGGATTTCATTCCCTCTTACAGAGGGGAGGCATATTTCTCAGCTATGTGAACATAATATACTTATTAATAATTATGCTTGATCATTATCATAACAGCCGGAAGACGTCCCCTGCTGGACACAGACCTCCCCCAAGGTGGTTTGCCATAATCGCCACGCTTGGCAGGCAGGCACGCTTGACGATCGCAGTGTTTGGTGTTGCGTTTTACAGAGAACGCTGCTGTCCATTCTCTGGCGAGTCCCTTAGTCGCCTTTTACGACACGAGAATTGATGGAATGGTATTATTCTTTTACGGCACCGGCCGACACCATACGGTGGTTATGCTTGTGCTATGCTAACTATGACTCGCCAGCTCGACGCTTGCATCTGACAGCTGAGCTGTGATGTCTAGATTTTACGTCTTTAAATATTCCCACTTAGGTTGTGGGTCGATTCAGGACTCTGAATACTTTCTAAGTTGACCACGGGATATTTAACCATATACCATATCAACATGCGCTGAGCGTCAGACACTGCTGAGCTGGTTTTCAGTCGTTCATTCACAATGAAGGCCGATCGCTTTTTCTGTAACTAATAATGTCCGAATCTGCGTGAATTCCTGTCAACACCTGATCTCCATATATGTGGAGCATGAAGTGAACTGTCGTTCCATCTTGTTTGTATGGATTGACAGTTCACCTCATGTTCGCTTCACCTGATGTTTATAGAATCGCGCTGTTGAGCTGTTACATTACACTCGAATGCGTTTAGTGAGTGACCACCTTAACATGAATAAATTAACAGATAATAATTATGCTTCTTTGTTGTCCACAGCTGGGATTTATGATTTGTTTACAAGTTAAGGCACCACGTGCGTGGGGCCAACTACTGTTTATTATTGTTAAGTAGGCGAAGATATTTTGTTTAGTGATGCAAAAAAAAGGCTCTCGAAGCATCAATAGCTCCCGACATGGAGCTATTGATGCTTCGAGAGCCTTTTTTTTAGGATGAGAAATCATCAAAATAATGACTCCTCTCGCTCTGGGTGAAGCAGAAGGGACTTACTGACTAAAACCCATCCATATTCGTTCTAATGCCCTTTGCGTTCCAGGGCCGCGATGACCTTTCAAATAAATTCCGCAACCATGCTTCGAGAGCCTATGCAGTAGTTTCTGTGGGTATTTTTTTTAGTCATCAAATTATTTCTCCCGCTCTGAGCGAAGCGAGAGGCAGTGACCGAGTGGCAGACACTGACAGACTAAAAACCCAACCGTGTTCCTCCAAATTTCTTGACGACACGTTTGGCGCAGTGGTAGAATGATTGACTCCTGCACTGCGTGTCGCGGGTTCGGTTCCCGCACGGAACAAATATTTGTACGACCTGCAGATAGTTGTTCCGGGACTGGCTGTTTGTGCATGTGAATTTATGTTTGCAAACGTACCCACGATACAGAAGAAATTCCTAGTGTGGGGCAGGGGATACGTTTTAATTAAAAAAATGCCCTTTGCGTTCCAAAAGAGCGGTAACTCTTTCAAACAAACCCGCAAGAAGTTCTGTGGGTAATATCGAATTAGTGTTGCGTATAGTCCATTGGAGCTCTGGTAGAGTACTATAATTATTTGTGTAATTATTGAAAATGTTTTAATAGAGTTTAATTACGGAAACAGTTACTAAGAAAAGTGGTGACTATCATGATGTAAGGAATGGTTCTTAGATTTCTAGTTCTAGATTGTGATAAGTGCCCTATGTATGATGATGGTGGAAATGCTTGTTTTTAGGGTTCCGTACCCGAAGTGTAACCAACGGAACCCTATTACTAAGCCTCCGTTCGTCCGACCGTCCGTCCGTCTGTCCGTCTGTCTGTCAGAGGGCTGTATTTCAGAAAATAGGTAGACAGTTGAAATTTTTACAGATTGTGTATTTCTATTGCCGCTATAACAACAAATAATAAAAATTAAGTTTATGGTACGGAACCCTTCGTGTGCGAGTCCGACTCGCACTTGACCGGTTTTTTAAGATTCTAAAAGAATGAATCAATGGTCTTTCAAGAGAAAGTCTGTCTGTGCATATCATTATCCCATTTTATTTTCAAATAGCTTCTCCTGTGGCTTCGCCCGCATTTATATATTCGCGGGTTTTATTTTTTGCACGGAACCCTAATACTTTTTCTAAAATAAAACTCATCTAGAAGTATGTTAAAAGTCATGCTGTACCAAACTCAAAACATTCAGAAAAAGGCAGGAGAACAATGATGACATCATAAAAGAAAGAGATTCAACTGATAAAAAGATGATGCTTACACCGCACATGTAATTGTCCCCAAAGCCTGGTTTCTCTATACGGAAATCGAAAGTGGCACAGTATGATCACTTGTCCTATTACGCCACAATCGATTTCTATTATAACTAAAGACCTTTAATTAAAAGGGAACTTAATGAACTTTGGATTCTCACGCCCTGAAATTAAATGTATTGGATTTTCTTGCCTTATTTGTTTGATACTACTGATTCCTAGGCCATTCCTATACAGTACCTATCGTTAGTATTCTGTTAAATACTGGTCTTATAGTACGAGGGTTTTGGAATTCAGATATACATATTCCTACATACGTCATTACATATTTAAGGAGTACTTTTGGAGCAATTTCTTTAATTATACAGTGGTTAGTTTTCCCCAAAGTTTGCCTACATCGCAGGGGTGTACTTAGGTGTACTAACCTTTTCCAACATTATTTATTAAAACTAGCAGCTTTACGAAAGCACCAATTTCATTTTACATGAGCATCCAAAAATAACTTTAAAGTTCCAGTGAATATTTAACAACAAACCCTACCTACTTTAAAATTCTGTTAATACTTTACCTGGCATTCCTAAATCTATAACAACAACCCTAAACTAAACTAAAGCCTTTGAACTTCTACTAATAACTGGTCATTAAGAACCTTCCTTCACCTTCCACCTTCGTCCTTCAACTACCGAAGGTCGTTTCTCCCTGCCCTTGAAAACCCTCAAGGTCTCCGAAACCGAGACACGCGATCGCGTCAAGGACCTTTCATTTTCATGGCCGGCGAGGCTTTCTTCAAGGGTAGTCGGAAGTAATCCATCAAACGCTGATGCTTCTACACGTGTTCCGCCTCTAAGACCATTAGGTCCAGGGTCAATCGATCTTTTAGCTAAAATGACAATGCTAAATAAATCTTCGTTTTTATTTCTAATTGGTTTTTCACTCACACAATGGTCGATATATGTAATGTTGACTTGGATGGTCGATTTAGTTACAGTGGTCACTAAGTATGTATTGTCACCGTGTTCTTGACGTAAATTCTTTGCTGAGAGATCATATTACTGTGTTTGTCCGTAAACTTTGCTTTTTTTTATTTGTAGTTAATGGGTTTGCTTTTGACTCTAGTCTATGTCAGAGATGACAGAGACAAAGTCTACGATAGAGCGAGCCTACCCAGAAGGAGCCTGTTCACTCTAACTTTGAAGAGATATTACTTTTAGTGTTCTATATGTTTCCTTTCATATTCACCAGTAAGTTAATTTTTTGTTATAGGTTTGCATTTTTTTTTCAGATGTATTACCGTTTTCTTAACTCAGCTAAATGTCATACTTTTACATTTTGTTTTATGTTGGATACATTTTGATATCAGATTATTATTTTTTTATTTCTTAATAAAGTGCTTGCACCGACCAAACTTACAGTTGCTAACACGGGCCCATTATGTATGAAATATTTGTTTGTAACCATTGAGAGCAACTAACTCCCGATTTAAGTATTTGATGCAAATGGGTTTAAGAATTAAAGGAGTAGTCTCAGAAACTGCATTCATTACCAGCACTGAGAACTCCTTTAAATTATTAAATGTTTCTCTGCTACTTTTTCTAGTAGCCAAACACAAACATGCCATCCCACCATCCCATGTCTTACATAACCCTCAATCCAACATTTTTGTTCATAACAACACCTCCGAAACCATGGTCTATAAATAACTTATGATTACGCAATCGACTCCCAATCATTACGTGGCCAGTGGCTACTGTCTCTCTAATTAATTTCAAGGCGCCATGACACTTTCGTTATCGACTGACGTTTTCCGTGTGTCAATTAACATGGAAATCTTGAGCAGATTAGTGATGCGCTTGTTGTACTTGCAGTGACGAATGTTACTGAATTTCTTCGTGGTTATTTTTTTTGACGGCATTAAAATGTTTGAAATGAAATGAAATTTATTTATTTATTTTATTTATTTATTTATTTCCACCATACAATTATCTTTACAGGTTTACCACCTAATGCGATATTGTAGTCGACTATTATTTGAACCATTAAAAACTAACAACTTTCAATCGAAGGACTGTAACAAATCTCAAAGAGAGCTCTCACTATGAACCCACCCAGAGTACAACAAAATAGGTCTATGTCTTCTGCTATATTGTTGAGAATAAAAAAAAAAAAAAAAAAAAAAAAAAAAATTATGTTTATGTTTAAAATAAATTATGTTTATTTGCCAGAATATAGGTACATACTAACATAATTATTGTCTTATATTTTTGTTTTGGTTTCATTCTCAACTGCCTGGCATAATTGCTGAATGGGTTTAGGTTAATTTTAAGCCATTTATAGTCAATTTTGGCCTCTTACAGTTTAGCAGTTCTCTTTCGTTGACAATAAGTAGTCCTTCTTTTAAATGATTTTTAATACTCAAATTATCGGCCTTTGTTTTTATAGTACGGAAAAGGGTCTTTGTTCCAAATCTAGAGTTGAGTATTTCCTAACACCCAGCCTCATCATCTAGTTAAAATTGACAATAAAAATTGACTTGTAAAACTGTACCAAATCTATTCTACAAAGCACCTCATTTTGCCATCTCTATCATTAACAAATCGTTTCTACCAAATTGACCATCTTTGTCCATTTTTCTAAATCAATCTAAATCCCGAGCTAACTAAGTTTTATTACAACCTCCATAACATTTCTGCAAATACATGTGTGTCCCACATCTAGCCGCCCTGCAAAAACTGTTTCTACAGCTTCAACCAACGATCTATCTGCAGAGCCTTACCCTTATAAATTGCGGCAATTACCAGCCTCTTCACATACCGCACTGATTTGATAAAGCACCTCATTATGCTGTCGCAGTCGATGACCGTTAATTGCAGAATGATTGCTAATCGGTTTACTATTAAGAATGCATTTGTTGGGTGTTTCTGTAGTCTTTAAACGACGACCTAATCGTCTGGCTGGCGCCAACTTCAGTGCTTACGTTGAGTGACAAACAAAGACAGTTCGAAGGCTAGTATTTTTTGTTATGTTATTGGCTATTGCTACTATGATTTGTGTTAAAATCCTAAGGGACCTCGCCAAAAATGATGCCGCGTCGTTACCTCTGATCCTGCACTTTGTGCAATAATTCCTACACAACGAAATAAATTTGCAAGGCCAATGGGCTGTCGCTATAACTGAATTTTGGTCAAAGCTAATATTTGTAAGGAAGAAGGGAACCTGTTTTTTTTTAAGAATGGGAAATCATCAAATGACTCCTCCCGCTCAGCGCTTTGGGTGAAGCAGGAGGGAGTGTCAGACTCTCACTGAATAAAACCCATCCGTGTTCCTCCTAGTGCTCTTTGCGTTCCAGGGCTACGGTACCTCTTTCGAACAGATTACGCAGCCACAGCACAGATGGAATCAGGATTCTTGACAAGCAAGTAGGTGTCTTAGTATGTATTTCCGGCGCTTCCTGGACAGACTGTCCTATCAAAGTTTACTTACTAGGTAATCTTTTATCATGCATGAGCTGGACTCTCATTCCTTTAGTCAAAACATATCAAGCAAGTACAAGCATATCGTGCAAGCTGTCGCGTTCCGACTTCTAAACTATCTCTCCCAACATATTAACACTTATCTCATCGAAAATTCCTCGACTAATAAAGTCATTAACATAAAATCGAAATCGACTTTTCCGAACAGTTGTCAATTAATTATCGCATTATTAGTCGATTTATGTGATAAACATCCCATCTCTATTGGAGATCGCGGAGGAAATCGGTCATCGAGTGCAAGAGATTGGTCGCCAGAGCAGTGATAAGTAGGGTTGCCAAACGTACTAAACTTATTTTCATATTTTTTTGTACCGTGTTACCCAGTTAATGAATGATTTTTTAAAAGAGTGTCCGTGGAGTTTCTTGCACGTTCTTCTCCATAGAGATCTACGCTTTGGAACGTGCAAATAGCTTCCATGTTTTTGACTGACCTACCTTGACGTTTCAAAAGTGCCTGTGAATGGTTTATTTGAAATAAAATGCTTTGAATTTGAATTTGAATTTGAATTTGAATGGGTTGTGGAGGTCAGGTAGGCAACCACTCCACGTTAAATACTGGTACTTAACTGAATCCGGTTTGACTAGAAGCTGACCCCAATATAGTTGGGAAAAGGCTAGGCAGATGATACTGTTATCAAATACCTGTTGGTAAAAAATGCATCTACTATACTTAATTTTAAGTAGGTTTCATTTTTTCAAAAACAGGATGAATTTTCAAGTGGCGGAAAAAATCTGTCGTGTATTAATACAAAACTAGAATGCTGTAAAGCTGTTGATGTGTTTATTTCAGAAAATAAATTAAAAAATAATGCGGAAAAAGAAAATTTATTAATAAAATAAATATAAGTTGTTACTGAAACACTATTTATCACTACATGGAATCACATCCAAAGAGACTATATATTTATGAATAATTTTGAAAATGTCCTAGATAATAATCGACCGAAAAAATATTGGCAACCCTCGTGCGTGATACCCTTATCACGCACGAGGGTTGCCAATATGCCCGGCCTAGTCTAGTACATAGTAATGTTTATATAAGACAGTTATTTATTATTCGCATGTTTTATGCAAGGCTGTTGGGTAGGAAATGTCGAGAATTCGTGATATCTTATCGGGTTAAAAATGTTGTTAGGCTGATTTGAAATGGGTTGGCTCAATCTGGAACCCGTATTTAAACTTGTGGAAGGTGCAGGGAACAACAGCTTGAGACAAGCGCGTTCACTTGTTTCTTCAGATTTTTGCCTCGCCCACGAAAGTAACGCCACGCTTGAAGCGTCAATTCGCTACAAGCATCATTTTTAAGTCAGACGAACTTCGCTGCTGCTTGCAGCGCTACTTTTTGGCCTTGTAGTATAATAGACATAAAATTTGTTTTCGACGCTTGCAGCGCAAGGTGAATTCGCTTGGAGCGTTGCATTTCGTGGCCCTCGGGTTAGGGACAAGGCAGTAGGCATGTACCAATCTTCTGAGGCGCCTGTAATTTTTGTTTTTTTTTCTCGGGTCCCTGGAGAAGCCGGTCTTTTGATAGGCGTACGAGGGGCCGAAGCCAACTCGCAGAGGCCCCGTTAGACATTTTAAATCACCCTCATTGCCAAGCTGGAAAAAATTGGTATAAGAGGCACTCAACTATCCCTTTTCAGTAGTTACCTCACTGGCAGAAGACAATGTCTCAGGATAGGAGATTGGACCAGTGATGAACTCCCAATAACATACGGAGTTCCCCAGGGCAGTATTATCGGTCCCACTCTTTTTCTCATTTATATAAATGACCTTTGCCAGCTAAAGCTTCCTAATGCTTCCATCTTTACATATGCCGATGATACTGCTCTAATTTTCTCCGGGGATACATGGGATCTGGTGTTTCAATACGCACAGTCTGGACTTGGCGTTGTGACCAGCTGGTTGGCGCAGAACCTGCTCACTCTGAACGTTGATAAAACAAATTACCTCACCTTCTCACTTTCAGCCGCTGGAAAGCCTCCTTCCTCTTTTCTTGCTTTAATCGCTCACTCCTGTATTTCAACTCACCATATGAGCTGCTTTTGCCCCCACCTAAATCGGGTAAGTTACATTAAGTATCTAGGAGTGCAGATCGACGACTGTTTAACCTTTAGTACTCACATTGAAACACTTACTTCACGATTGCGCAGGTTAATCTATGTTTTTAAGAACCTCCGCTACGTTGCTGACACAAAGGTGATTAAACTTGTGTATCTAGCACTCTGCCAATCCCTCATCCAATATTGTATTGTTACTTGGGGTGGTTCAGGAAGGTCCCACATGTTGAAAGTAGAACGCGCCCAAAGGGCACTGTTGAAAGTTGGTTGGCAGTTACCCTATCGCTTTCCGACCACAGACCTTTACAAAACTTGTAAGGTTCTAACTGTTCGTAAATTATATATACTCAATCTTTTAATGACAACTCACGGCCACACTCCCTACGATCCTTCTTTGATCTCCCAACGGCGTAAGCATTCGGTCTGTCCCTCGATTCGTACAAATTGTGTTTCGACCCAACGCTTCTTCCGCTTCCTTAGCAGTCATGTGTACAATAAAACTAACAAAATTTTAAACATATACCCCTTGTGCAAATCCAAATGTAAAGCAAAAATAATAAATTGGCTTCTTGATTTGGATTATTCTGAGACAGAAAATATTTTAGCTGTTTTAAAATAAATTAGATAGTAAATTTGTAGACCACATTTTAATACACACACCTACACTCACTCTAACAAATATACTTTCACACACACACACACACACACACAACACGCAACACACACTCAACACGCACCATACACTACACACCCACAGACACACCATCTTTAGTTTTAACATTTTCCTATTTTAGTTTTTAAATATTCCTCTCTGTATGTGAAGGCTTTGATGTTTACAAATTAGTGCTTAATAGTATTGTTTTAAGAGGGTGAGAGCCTGGAGATCTGTCATACAGGTCCCGAACCCACTGCAGACTCCAGCTCTCACAAAGGTTACAAAGTTGATTGAAATAATATGTCACGAACCAATGTCTGTACCTTTTTGAGAGAAATAAATCTTACCTTTATAAATGAAATGGGACACCAACCGACGATTATCCCTGTATGCACTGTGAAAGTATACCCAAGGACAATCCCCGGTTGGAGCAGGACTATTGCAGAATATAAATATATTATTACAACAATACGTCGCGCCTTTGTGTGTATAATAGCATTTTTTTTTTGTGTTAGAACGATGACCTGTACCCCTATTCTGTAACAACATTTTCGTGTCTCGACAGCGGAATCCGAGGTGAGTATCAAATTACGTCAAACGTAAGACCTTTATGTTGTGTGCAATAAAGCTCACTTTGTGAGGTTTGTCACTCAGGTGAAGCTCGATATCGAAATGGTTACTTACAGAATAGACTAGCTGGTGAAGGTCGCGGGTAGCCGATGAATGCGACACGCACAAGACCGGTCGTTGTGGCGACGCTTGAGGGAGGCCTATGTCCAGCAGTGGACGCCTTTCGGCTTATATGATGATAATGATTTTTTGTAGCCCCAACAATCACAAGTAACAACTGACCGTACCTGCGATAAAATCTAGTTCTCACACATAAATTAGTGATGTACCATCGACATGTTATCCTTTTACGGTATAAACAGAACTCCAAACAAACATGGCGCGAGTCCATTGGGGTCACACTCGACAGTATCGAGCTAAAATATTGACATAATAATGCGCAAGCGCTGTCGATGACAGATTGACGGCTTTGTTCATAAACAATCGTAAAGATTTGTTCTTTACTGGATTTTGTTGAGTTAAATCGACCATGGTTTACTTAAGTTTATTATGAAACACTAAAGGTAGTTTAAAACACATCTTAGCATGAACGGGATCGTGTTTGATATATCTGACAATGCGATATGCCCATTTGTCAAAAAATTACATAATTTAAATGTGACATATTTCATTAAAAATTATATGCACATTGTAGGTACTTGCATGCAGGTACAATTTGTACACACAGTAAAATATTTAAGTATGCAGATCGGACAAGTCTATGCAATGGACAGGCAACTCATTGATAGTAAGTGCGCAATAATTTTTAATACTCATTATTCTACTCTCGTGTTGGCTCAAGTTATATGATATTAGCCTTTCTAAGCTTACGGAATATGCTGTGAAACGGTAAGCTAGCTCTTTTAAATGGGAACGCTGAAAACAACTAGGTAAATTTAAATGAAAATTGGAAAAATAAAACGAATTTTTTTGCAGATCTTTGAGCTTCGAAATTTAGGACGTCGTGGTCACCTGTGTTTGCGAACTATTTTGGCTCTATAATATGTCCCATGCCGGAGGGTAGTCTAGTCTCCGTTGAGATTGACCGCGATGTCCGAAATCGGTTAAGAGGATTATTATTACCTTCAGATTACCTACCTTTCACATGAAAATGCGATAATTAAACCGAGTTTCTACAGTGAATATTATCGCAAAATTATTTAAAAAAAATAAGTGTCAAGTACGCGGTTATACTGCTGCTATTGATAAAACGCCAATTGCATCACTATTTTCTTGTGATAAACCCGCCACACATTTGCAACCACTGCAATTCCTGAAAGCCAGCATCAACATTGCCAACCACCTGAAAAACGCCGAGTCAGTGAAGCCCGACGAGTCTCGGAGTAACGATTCAACTGTCTTGGATCCCAACAAAAATTTTCAAAAAATGACAGCGGAGGTGAAGGAAAAAATGTGATTTCCACTCGCATTACTTGGATTATGTTTAATTATTGACGCGATAGATATTTCCCTTCCAAAAGCAAGTTGATCTTTTTTGACTCAATTTCTGCCTAACCCCGAAAATATACAGCGACGAACGCAAACATTCATTAATTATTTATTGTAAACCAAAACAGCTTATTCGAAACACGGTAATGAAAGTTCATGTACAAAGGTGTTTAACTCAGAAATGAGTTTTCTCTCAGCTAACCTTTGAGTGATATAGAAAGATGACAATGGATCATAGGATCCAGTACACATTATTACAAAACATTGTTCTAATTGCAATATTGTAATTAAATACAATAATTGTAATATTGAGTTGCGAATGCTAGCGGTTTCACACCTGTGTTGGTAATCAAACGACCACAATTGGATCGATTGTAAGGAATACCTATGGGCTAATGATTCATCATTACACAGAGTAAACTTTGCTAAAGTTAGCATTTCGATTTGTCAAAGTCTTTTTTAATTAAATGCACAGTTTTTTTTTTGCTATTGATAGGCACGCGTTTGACCACTATCTCATCTGATGGTAAGCGATGATGTGGTCGAAGATGGAGCACGCTTGCCTAGAAATAACCGGACGGATTAAAGCAAAGCTAACCTTACCTAACTCAGTACCTAAGTTCATATCCTCTAACACCATCACAATTTCACAACGACCGGTGAAATCCAAACCAGCCAACTAAAAACACCAAGTACTTAATAAAGCCATACCCTTACAATGAAAATGAGTAACGACCGCGATAATTACTCAGCGTCTCTTACCGACAAGGCGGTCTAGCACAATAAACTGCATACAATGTTGCCAGATTAGATCATTAGGTATGCACTCACATTTTATGGGCTTTCTCGGCTAACTACTTGTTTAAAGCATGTTCCACATGGATGTAATCCAGCGTCCCATTCATGGTAACCTTGCTTGTTGCCATCCATGTAGACGGCGGGTTGGAGGGGTCGCTGGATTACATTCGTGTGGGACATGCTCAAGCTGGGATGAAACTAAAGTATCTGCGTACTTTAATACTGAAACATTGTAATTTTCATTCGTTTTACTCTTTCCTTGAGGCCTACACCCTTTTTCGGGAGATAAATCAAGTGATGCTAAAATTAAGATCTACTATAGGCTCTGATTCTGGAACGAAAATCATGGCAAAATTAGAGGGACTAATAAGGAATTCGACACATATTTTTTGTCAGTAATTCACGCCTTCCAATACAGGCCGCTCCTCTCAAATCTGTGTGATAATTTTCCCAAAAGACCACCTCAGACATTAACCTACATGGTTCTGATATGATTTGACTATAGTGTGATTAATTTATGGACTTGAAAAGAGACTATGACCTCTAAGTTTGTTTCGGTTTGTTGGTTTCATCTCAGGGTAGTCATCTAGGAAACATAGGCCTCATCTAGTTTAAAATGATGTTTATCCTTCTTACAAAATAAATATCATATTTATCATTTAGACGTTCTGCTTGATTACTGATTAGGAAAGAAGAATAACTTCAAAAGCATGTAGCTTGTTGTAACATCTCGATTTTTCCACCGATTTTATTATACATTTTTCTCAAATAATACTATTTTAGTAACCCTTATTTTAGATAGCAGTCAAATATACGAATAAAGCAGAAATTTTAATCTTCATCCAGCGTACATTTCCTGTATCATTACTCCGAACATTATTACCTAGATAAAGACAGCTGCACACAGGTGGTCTTAAACTTGCAACTGAAGTGCATGTAATAAAATAGATGTCATTCGGTCATGACTCACTCACATACGAGTACATACTAATATGTAGTTAAAAATGCAAAAATATGTTTGTCTGTCTATCACCGTTTTACGTCTTACCTGCTGACCGAATTCAAAAACAAAAGTGTTCATTCAAATCAGGCTGATATGTTTATTTACAATTAATTTTTGAAGTTGTTTTTTAAATGTAGGCCTATAAAGCCTTCCTTACATTCCTACATATAAATAATAACTTCTATCGATCGATTGAAAGTATGTGATATTTTTATGCTTATTTTTATTTGGGTATTTTCTGAAATATTTCTCTTTGTTATAAGAATGGGTTATTTTGATCTATCTTTACGAAAAAGACAGTCTAGTGTCGGTTGCCACTTCATGGTGTTTTAGAAGAAGTATTATGGCACATGGGTAGACCATGATCAGAATCAGCACATAGGATGTAATTTAACCCTAGTAGCATGTTCCCTAGGGATACTAAAACAGTTTTCGCGTGAGTCAAGCCGCTAGCAGAAGTTAGTAGCCAATAAAACTGGCGTGACTTGTAAACCTACTGAGGGAAATTGATTTCTAGTCGGCACGAGTGAAGTATTTTATTACCGCTTCGTTCTAGACAATATCATTGAATATGGCACCGCTAAGATCTCTACCAACCCTTTAAAGGTAAAATGGTACATGATTTTCGTTTAACAGACCAAGTAATATGTTTATTTATTGTAGTACCCACTATAGTGGATTTTGTAAGCTAAGTTAAATTAGGACGAAATAAATAAAACTTTAAACTGCATTATTAAGGCTAGGCCACATCATCGTTAACTTGTCAATATTTGACAAATCTTTGCACAATTTTATAATTTTTATTTTATTTTATTATATAACCGGTTGACCCGCGTAACTTCGTCTGCGTCACAATTTTCGTTACTACTCCGCTCCTATTGGTTTTAGCGTGATAATATATAGCCTAAAGCCTTCCTCGATAAATGGGCTCGATAAATTTGTTTGTTTGTTTGTTTACTTGAACGCGCTAATCTCAGGAACTACTGGTCCGATTTGAAAAATTCTTTCAGTGTTAGATAGCCCAATTTATCGAGGAAGGCTATAGGCTATATGTCATCACGCTAAGACCAATAGGAGCGGAGCAGTAATGAAAATTGTGACGCAAACGAAGTTGCGCGGGTCAACTAGTGTATTAATAAATAGTATAGTTTTTTTTTTTTTTTTTTTTTTTTATTATGTTTTTATTTTTGTTTTTATGTAATTGTATATTATTTAAAAAATAGACGGAAAGGGAATAGGTCGAAAGACTACAAACTATAAAGGCTCGTCCACACCAGTCATAACTCCATAGTAATTATTTGTACATTGTTTCCAACAACCCAGAGGAACTAAACTAACAATAAAGTTTAACAACCACTCGCAATAAACATTTGAATTACAAGAATATTGTTATTACAGCATTGTGTTAAAACATTCTTCGATTTATTGATTACTAAAGGAAATTGCTGATGCATAACTTAACGCTAACGTTTTATAACTTTAGAAATTGTTTCTCCTTTGCCAAAAGGAGTTATACCCAGACAAAGTGACATTCTATTTGCGATTTAACTGTTGAAAAGTCAAAATGATGAATTTAAATGTCGTACACAATAATATTACGCCTTACGGCCAAAAGGATAAGCGACATTTTTTGCGAAATCGACTTACGTATGTATTTAACTTCTTGACCCGCGCAACATCTTCCGCTCCGATCCTAATGATTTTAGCGTAATGAAATATCATCATATAGCCTTCCTCGATAAATAGGCTATCTAACACTAAAAGAATTTTTCAAATTGGACCAGTAGTTCCTGAGATTATCGCGTTCAAGCAAACAAACAAACAAATTCTTCAGCTTTATGTATTAGTATATATATAGACTAGGTGACTCAGCAAACGCACTACACGATTGATCCACAAAAAAAAAACATAAAAATCGGTCAGGTTGTTTCGGAGGAGTTCGATAACAAGGACTGTGACACGAGATTTTTATAATTAGGTTAGAAGATAATGTCTTAACAAAAGAAAACGGCATTATTAGATTTTAAATTTAAATTTATTCATTGCAAACTATTGCGGTACAATATACTGAAATCAATCATTTAATGCCAACACCATTAATGTTAACATAAAATTAGAAGAATATTAATCTCATTCTGACCACGTGAAATTTCGGCAACTTTTGCCGATTCCATTCAATTTTCATTTCTCGACAATTGTTGTCACTAATAGAACACTTTATTTAACTAGGTCTTAGGTAATAACGTTACCGATTTATGGAACTTTGTAGCTAGGTATAAGTACCGTTTTTCTTACACTAGCATGATATTTATTGAAGCAAAGGTGACAAAATAACGGTGAACAAATCATTTCGCTTAGTTTACAGCACATGCCTACGTACCCATTGGTACAACTTATAAACTAATATTAATTACGTCTGCTGTACCTACCTATATGAAAAGCCGTAACCGTTAATTTGTGAAAGAGAACCAAACAACTAATAAACATTAAATTAGCTAGCGACCCATTAAAACCCCATGTTCAACAACGTCTCATAACTTTCAAAAATTTATTCTAATGCATTGATGACATGTCCGCCATCATGTTCCAATGACGTTTACGACTTTACAATAATATGGGCTTGCCTTTATCGCCCGCGAAGAACGATACATCACTATGCCTCGAGCTACTAGCTGTCAAATTAGAGATTTGTATCGGTCGCACTAAATAGATGATAAGTTGCCCACCTGGATGTGAGTCATGCGTCGCGACAGCTACTGTCAAATTGTATATGACGTGAATACTAAGCTTTATACGGTCGGAAGTGTATCGGCCAAATATGGTGTTGTTGGTAGATTGTGCTTATTGGATTTAAATCTGGTTTAGACAATGATCAATTGTGAATGGATTGATCGTAAAAATGGAGAATTCGTTTTAATTTTCTGCCTACCTACAATCATTTTAGGATTTGAAGATATTATGAGAAAAAAGAAAAACTGAGTTATTATTTTGTTGTCTTGGTTAACGTTATTATTCATACTCTTTAAAATTAAAATATGGTTAATAGTAGTTTAACGATTAACTGTAAATTTATTTAGGTGCCTACGTATTCATTCAAGTATCTTATTTACTGTTCATTCAAAAAGTTATTAATCGTTCATCATATCTTTTTTAGTCAGAAACAATTAATGTTCCATTGATTCACCGGAAATGATCAAATACCAGGATATTTTAACTCTGAACCTAAAACAATATAAATTAATTTAATTTATTAACACCTTCTCAAGAACACTTTATAATTTTACTACCTACCTCAATAAAATATTATAACCAAAAATATAACGTGTTCCAATAACCTATAAAACCATTTCTTGAAAACGAAATAATTCAGTTCCATTGTTAAGAAGGTTTATACGACATTAAATAAAGTCTTTTATACTGATTATCATGTCAAGGATTACTTGGCACATCATGAGGTGTTCAATGTTATTGTAACGGTATTTTTATGGGTGTTGGTTTTACTAACAAGGGATAATTCAGATGTGTGAAGTACCTACATGCTAAGTTAACCTACATGGTTTTCATATATTATTGGTGATTGTATGGACTTCAAAAGAGACTATGACCTCTGAGATTGTTTCGGTGTATCTGCTCAGGGTAATCAGCTAGGAAATGCCGGCCTCATCTAGAGTAATATGTCAAAAAAAAAATACGTGTAAAGGAGGGAGTTACTTGTAACCTATTTGCAAAATAAACCTACATAATTATAATAAGCTACAATTCTAGGCACTCTGAATATTTTTAACGTATAGTAACGTAGGTAACTTAAAATTATACTATAAGTATAAGCATAATCAGCCTATAATGTTCCCACTGCTGGGACACAGGCCTCCTCTCGGTGAGAGGGAGTTGGCCGTAATCAACCACGTTTCTTCGAATTTTTGGTTCTAGGACATGCCGGTTTCCTCACGAGGTTTTCCTTCACCGTTTTGAGAGCAGTGGTGATGAAATAATTTACACAAAGTTAAGCGCCTGCCTGGGTTCGAACCTACAACGAAAATTATACAAGACTTAACTATAATACAGGGTAGAAATTTCGAGATGGCTGGTTGACACTTCCCGTGACCCATGAGCTGGCTTTTACTTTGGGCAGAGATTAAGCATTGCCATTCAACGTGGCAGTGCCGCCAGTCTCTTGGGCACATTACCAGCTGACAGCGTTGAGGATGAATTTTTTGATGCTATATTTTAGTTTGTTTTTAGTTTTAGTTATGAACTTGAATAATTAATTTACTTAATAACTGTTTAACTTGGTAATACGGTAGTTCTTGGTAAGACTAGTGTCAGATTTACAGGCTTCTGGCAATTCGTAACGACTGCGAAAGATCTCCAAATGACAGCCGGGACCAACAGCTTAACGTGCTTTCCGAGGCACTGAGGAAACTCGGTATGTTTAGATGGTCACTCATCAACAGACCGGCCTCGACAAGCGTTGCTTAACCTTGAAGATCGACCCGTGCGGTTGTTATAGTTTAGCCACGAGCTCGTCACAGTAGCTTAGACTTTATTGGGCCAAAACATTGCCTCTACCAAATTTCGCATTGGACGTTTATTTATTCCCACAACTGTTCATATAGGTACTTCTTGCAGCTCAAGTAAACTACCTACTAAAATATTCAGGTCGAATCCTACTATATTTTACAATTAAAGGTCTTATTATACAAAGCATTTTTACTGACTGTGCCTTATATCTTTGAACTTTTGGTTTTAGTTTAAACAATGGTATCCGTTCGGAATAGAAAATAGTTGAGTTGTAACAAATACCAGTGGTATTAGTTGTTGGTATTAGAACGGAATAAATTAATCCTACGAGTTTGATAAATAACTATTATCATATGATAATAGTTAATAATAGTTATTAGTTATAATAGTTATTTATCAAACTCGTAGGATTTACGGTTGAGCCACAAAATTATATATAAACTACTTCTAATTTTATGTTAACACTAATTCCTACCAAGCAATCTAAAGGGTGCATTCAGAAGGAGGTAGGTCGTTGCGAATTCTTGCCATCGCCTATGTCAAGCACGTCTAAGACGCGCATAGTGTGGCATTTGTGTCGCGTGCCTCGTTCTGTCTGTATGCGCCTTAATACCTGTGCTACATTATCAGAATATTAGTACAGTCTTTGTGTATTACAACGATATCTACCACTGTAAGTACTTATACCTACTGGTTAAGATCGACAACTTATACCTACTGGTTAAGATCGACAATTAAGGGCACCTTATCCGAAATTTACGTTTCTAGATCGAGTTGTTTTCGGAGAAAGTAAAAAATATATAGTATAGATTACATGTGAGATCTAGTGACTTTTTTGGATAAAAACACGATATTTAACATTTTGATCGATAAAAAAAAATCAGGAAGTAAAGTCGATTTTGAAAGTATTTTAAGTTGTATGAGACTTGTGGGAACGCAATTTTTATGAAATTTAACATTTCATTTACTAATCGGGTTTGACAGGGATATTATTGGATAGATTTATAATATGGCACTTATTTTTTTTTATATTAAATAAATACGTGAAAAACGGCTCGCGCGCACCGCGCTAGTGTCCTGCCGGGAAAAGGGAAAAGGTGCTGTCGGGAAAAGGGGCCCTTAATGATTAGACCCTTCATATTTTGTTCAAGGGTGCTACTCTCTAAACCCGAAATCCGTAGTTGCGGGCGTATTCTACTCCGTATCACCTATCCACTGAGAATTAATGACAACACTATTTGTCAGTTACTGTCAAATTGTGTTGTCATTCATTTTCATTCTTAGTTCGGGTTCGGGACTCGATCTAATGATCAATTAACTTCATTTCTGTAGTACGCGATTAGGCTGTTGAGCAAAGAACTCCCTCTGCAAGTCATCGAAAATTCGTCCTCGAACCATTAGCAGTACCCAGTCAATGGTTAATTGTTTGCACCATCTCATAAAAATAGCAAATGCTCAGCAAATTCCTCATTGGCTGTTAGATAATATCTTGATCTCTCTTCAAACCTTATTGGCGGCTTTTAACGTTAACTACAAATTAAAAACTCTTTTACATGTTAATTACAACTCAGTTATCTCGTTAACAAACATTTTAACGCTGGCTCTAACAGGTTAGATTGTGCCGATAATTACAGACGGCCTGAACTCAGACCGAGAAAGTGTTACCTCTAGGAAATGTCTGTAACCGCACAGTTTATGTAGAAAATACTCAATGGTTTTTCAAAATGGAAAGGTGTGAAATTTTATAGTATCTACTAGTATGCTCAAAGTGAAAAATCATCGTATATTTCTCAATAAATATATGTGTATTTTATTGGTAATATATATTTCGTTTATTCATTAACTTGTATTATATATGTTATTTCTTTGTATATTTCTTTTTTCCGAAAAATATTCTATTTTGAATTTTATTTATTTGCTGTACACCTACCACAGTGTGTTTCTTTTTAACCCAAAGGTTGACTGGTAGAGAATGCCTTGTTGCATTAAGTCCGCCTATGTACCACTATTGTACATGAAGTTTAAATAAATTGAGCGTAGATGGCCAAATCCAAAACACTGCGGAGTATCGAAATATACTCAAAGGAGACTCTGGCCTGACCACAGGTCCTCATCATCATCATCATCATCATATCAGCCGAAAAACTTCCACTGCTGGACATAGGCCTCCCCCAAGTGTCGCCACAACAACCGGTCCTGCGCGCCTCGCATCCATCGGCTACCCGCGACCCTCACCAGGCCATCGGTCCACCTTTTAGGAGACCTTCCAACGTTGCGTCTTCCAGTACGCGGTCGCCACTTAAAAACTTTTCGCTCCATCGACCATTCGTTCTGCGAGCAATGTTCCCTGCCCACTGCGACTTTCAGTTTGGCGATCCTTCGGGCTTTGTCGGTTATCTTGGTTGTCTTGCGGATATCATATTTTTCTGATTCGATCACGCAAGGAATCACACCACACTACAGGACCACAGAACCTGGCTTTGATAAAAACTAAACGTGCATCATTGTTTTTTTTAGTCGTCTTGCCGGTGACATTCAGATTTTCCAAATTTATATATTTTAAAATATTTATGCATATCATATCTGTCCCTATGCTTTCCGCCCTTTTTTTATGAAAGCTACAATAACTTAAGGACCAAATCTATTATTTTTAACCGACTTCCAAAAAAGGAGGAGGTTCTCAATTCGGTGGGTATTTTTTTAAGGAACTTTCTGGAAAAAGTTTCAATTTCCAGACATTTTTGACAGTGCGACATTTCATTTCAGACATTTGCGAGTGAGATGCGAATGCGAACGTTGCTTAAAAAACTTTTTTACAAAAAAATGTAACCGACTTCCAAACAAAACACTACAAAGTATAAAATAATTCGCACTAAGCATTTCCAAACGTCTTTTATAATGCGCACAGCGAAGGAGTGGAACTCTCTGCCTACGACTGTGTTTCCAAAAGCTTCAAAGTTAGAGTGAACAGGCTCCTTCTGGGTAAGCTCGCTCCATCGTAGACTTTGTCTCAGTCATCTCTGACATAGACTAGAGTCAAGAGCAAACCCATCTTTAATAAAAAAAATTGCTTACAGAACGAAAAAGTTTTTTATTTTTCATTCACCTTTAACTTGGACGACGTCTGCGCAGAAATTGAAATAAGCAGAAATGCTCATAGAATAAAAACTACTGAACCAAACTGAATTAAATGTTTACGGGACTATATGGCAAGTATACCGCGTCGAATTAAAAAATAACACAGAAATCGGATCAGAAACCTCGGAGTAATCGGTGTACCTACAAAAAAAATACCCACCGATTTGAGAACCTCCTCCTTTTTTGGAAGTCGGTTAAAAATAGTAAAATAATTGATCATCATCATCATCTGCCTAGCCTTTTCCCAACTATATTGGGGTCGGCTTCCAGTCAAGCCGGATTCAGCTGAATACCAGTGTTTTACGTGGAGCGGCTACCTACCAGACCTCCACAACCCATTAACTGGGTAACACGATACTTCTTGGCAAGACTAGAGTCAGATTTACTGGCTTCTGACAACCCGTAACGACTGCCAAAGATCTACAAAGTTACAGCCGGGACCAACAGCTTAACGTGCTTTCCGAGTCACGGAGGAAACTCGTCATGCTAAGATGGTCACCCATCCACAGACCAACCTTGGCAAGCGTTGCTTAACCTTAAAGATCGATCCGTGCGGCTGTTATTATTTAGCCACGAGCTCCTCAAATCGTAAAATAATTGATATGCTATGTAAATTAACTGCCGTCAATTTCAATAACTTTCAACCCATTGCCTTCATGATTTGTTATCGCCATATACCTTATTTTCAATACTGAACATTGAATGTTGGTCGTGTCTCACAAACGGCTGCCATTCATCTGGCGTTAATGAGTTTCCGGCAAAAGCTGGCAGGCATTGAATAACTTGAACTCTGTCCCTAAGGTACTAGAAATTTCTAGAAATTATGGCTATCTTTAGAAGTTTCCAATATTAATATAATATTACAAGTCTGTTCTTACTTTTCCGATTAACGTTTCAGACCGTTCCGTCTGGCTTTCATTTATTTAAGCCTTGTTGATCTTTCATTTGTTTTGTCTTTAGTGAAAAAGTTGATGTCTCAGGTTACTCGTGTTTTTAGGGTTCCGTACCCAAAGGGTATCCAACGGTACCCTAATTACTAAGCCTCCACTGTCCGTACGGCCGTCTGTCTGTCAGCGGGCTGTATCTCAAGAACCGTAACAGGTAGACATTTAAAATTTTACAGTGTTTATTTCTATCGCCGCTATACCAACAAATAACTAAAATTAAAGTCTGATTCAGAAAGAGTATATTAGGCGTCGTTCTAACACAAAGCAATTAGCTATCTCGCGAATATGCGATCCCGTTAATTTTTAAGCAAAAACTGAAAATTCGCGATTTTTTTTACCATTGATTGACGCTTGACCACTATCTCACCTGATGGTAAGCGATGATGTGGTCGAAGATGGAGCACGCTTGCCTAGAAGTAACCTATTCACTCTTGACTTAAAGCTCCCAGGTTGTAGCTATCAGGAAACACAGACTGGCAGGGATTTCCACTCCTTAGCTGTACGCACTATGAATATCATCATGATCGCTTTTTATTCGGAGTTTCATTTCGCCTTGTGCTACCAACTTTTATTATTCATTTACTTAATTTCTGTATTTTGAATAATTGAAAAATATATACAAGCTAGTAAAAAGGAGCTCGTGGCTAAATAATAACAGCCGCACGGGTCGATCTTGAAGGTTAAGCAACGCTTGCCAAGGTTGGTCTGTGGATGGGTGACCATCTTAACATAACGAGTTTCCTCCGTGCCTCGGAAAGCACGTAAAGCCGTTGGTCCCGGCTGTCATTTGTAGATATTTGGCAGTCGTTACGGATTGTCAGAAGCCAGTAAATCTGACTCCAGTCTTGCCAAGATGTACCGTGTTACCCAGTTAATGGGTTGTGGAGGTCTGGTAGGCAGCCGCTTCACGTAAAATACTGGTATTCAGCTGAATCCGGTTTGACTGGAAGCCGACCCCAATGTAATTGGGAAAAGGCTAGGCAGATGATGATGATTAGGTAGTCGAACAACTTCAATTTATTCAATAATATCAAGTGAGATATTTTAGGTGGACAAGTAAAGTTTAATACCAATTACAATATTAATACGTTTCTCTTGAAATTGTAATACAATATTGAACGGGCCCGGCCATGTTACGCCCCCGTATGTTTCATAGATACAAGCTAGCAAAAAATATGTAGGAAATGCTGAGATGGTTACCCTTTCGGCATGGGCACGCTCAGCTCAATTTGTGTACCTGCTAACTATTACTTTTGTTTTTCTTTGTCGCTGTGCGTTTGTGTCTGTGCTGAATAAATGTTTTTCTATTCTATTCTATTCTAAATGCACAAGCGGAGTAAAAAGGGGGAGGCAAAGAACTCATAGGGCATCGGAAAACTGTCCAGCAGTTTGGCAGAGGATATGTGTATTTTTTTTTCTATTTACTTTTCTGGAATAAATAAATAAAATAAATTCGTCCACATCGCTGTCAACGGGGAAAGTGCCCAGAATACAGTCCACATTGCCACGTTGAATGGCAACCAACTTATTAAAATGGAATAAAGTGGCACTATCCTTTTTCGTTTTTAACCGACGGTCAAAAAAGAGGAGGTTCTAAAAACGGCGGGTATTTTTTTTAAATAAATGTATGTACACCGATTACTCCGAGGTTTCTCATCCGAATTGTGTGATTCTTTTTTATTTCGATTGGCATACTTGCCATATTGTCCCGTAAAAAAATTGATTCAGATTGGTTTAGGAGTTTTTATTTCATGAGCATTTTTGCTTATTTCAATTTCAAAGTAAAAAATATATAGTATAGATTACATGTGAGATCTAGTGACTTTTTTGGATAAAAACACGATATTTAACATTTTGATCGATAATAAAAAATCAGGAAGTAAAGTCGATTTTGAAAGTATTTTAAGTTGTATGAGACTTGTGGGAACGCAATTTTTATGAAATTTAACATTTCATTTACTAATCGGGTTTGACAGGGATATTATTGGATAGATTTATAATATGGCACTTATTTTTTTTTATATTAAATAAATACGTGAAAAACGGCTCGCGCGCACCGCGCTAGTGTCCTGCCGGGAAAAGGGAAAAGGTGCTGTCGGGAAAAGGGGCCCTTAATGATTAGACCCTTCATATTTTGTTCAAGGGTGCTACTCTCTAAACCCGAAATCCGTAGTTGCGGGCGTATTCTACTCCGTATCACCTATCCACTGAGAATTAATGACAACACTATTTGTCAGTTACTGTCAAATTGTGTTGTCATTCATTTTCATTCTTAGTTCGGGTTCGGGACTCGATCTAATGATCAATTAACTTCATTTCTGTAGTACGCGATTAGGCTGTTGAGCAAAGAACTCCCTCTGCAAGTCATCGAAAATTCGTCCTCGAACCATTAGCAGTACCCAGTCAATGGTTAATTGTTTGCACCATCTCATAAAAATAGCAAATGCTCAGCAAATTCCTCATTGGCTGTTAGATAATATCTTGATCTCTCTTCAAACCTTATTGGCGGCTTTTAACGTTAACTACAAATTAAAAACTCTTTTACATGTTAATTACAACTCAGTTATCTCGTTAACAAACATTTTAACGCTGGCTCTAACAGGTTAGATTGTGCCGATAATTACAGACTGCCTGAACTCAGACCGAGAAAGTGTTACCTCTAGGAAATGTCTGTAACCGCACAGTTTATGTAGAAAATACTCAATGGTTTTTCAAAATGGAAAGGTGTGAAATTTTATAGTATCTACTAGTATGCTCAAAGTGAAAAATCATCGTATATTTCTCAATAAATATATGTGTATTTTATTGGTAATATACATATATTTCGTTTATTCATTAACTTGTATTATATATGTTATTTCTTTATATATTTCTTTTTTCCGAAAAATATTCTATTTTGAATTTTATTTATTTGCTGTACACCTACCACAGTGTGTTTCTTTTTAACCCAAAGGTTGACTGGTAGAGAATGCCTTGTTGCATTAAGTCCGCCTATGTACCACTATTGTACATGAAGTTTAAATAAATAAATAAATAAATTGAGCGTAGATGGCCAAATCCAAAACACTGTTGAGTATCGAAATATACTCAAAGGAGACTCTGGCCTGACCACAGGGCCTCATCATCATCATCATATCAGCCGAAAGACGTCCACTGCTGGACATAGGCCTCCCCCAAGCGTCGCCACACCAACCGGTCCTGCGCGCCTCGCATTCATCGGCTACCCGCGACCTTCACCAGGCCATCGGTCCACCTTGTAGGAGACCGTCCAACGTTGCGTCTTCCAGTATGCGGTCGCCACTTAAAAACTTTTCGCTCCATCGACCATTCGTTCTGCGAGCAATGTTCCCTGCCCACTGCCACTTCAGTTTGGCGATACTTCGGGCTTTGTCGGTTATCTTGGTTCTCTTGCGGATATCATATTTTTCTGATTCGATCACGCAAGGAATCACACCACACTACAGGACCACAGAACCTGGCTTTGATAAAAACTAAAAGTGCATAATTGTTTTTTTTAGTCTTCTTGCCGGTGACATTCGGATTTTCCAAATTTTTATAATATTTTAAAATATTTATGCATATCATATCTGTCCCTATGCTTTCCGCCCTTTTTTTTTATGAAAGCTACAATAACTTAAGCACCAAATATACTATTTTTAACCGACTTCCAAAACAGGAGGAGGTTCTCAATTCGGTGGGTATTTTTTTTTAAGGAACTTTCTGGAAAAAGTTTTAATTTCCAGACATTTTTGACAGTGCGACATTTCATTTCAGACATTTGCGAGTGAGATGCGAATGCGAACGTTGCTTAAAAAACTTTTACAAAAATATGTAACCGACTTCCAAACAAAACACTACAAAGTATAAAATAATTCGCACTAAGCATTTCCAAACGTCTTCTATAATGCGCGCAGCGAAGGAGTGGAACTCTCTGCCTACGACTGTGTACAATCCTAACCTCTTCAAAGTTATAGTGAACAGTCTCCTTCTGGGTAAGCTCGCTCTATCGTAGACTTTGTCTCTATCATCTCTGGCATAGACTAGAGTCAAGAGCAAACCCATCTTTAATAAAAAAAATTGCTTACAGAACGAAAAAGTTTTTTATTTTTCATTCACTTTTAACTTGGACGACGTCTGCGCAGAAATTGAAATAAGCAGAAATGCTCATAGAATAAAAACTACTGAACCAAACTGAATTAAATGTTTACGGGACTATATGGCAAGTATACCGCGTCGAATTAAAAAATAACACAGAAATCGGATCAGAAACCTCGGAGTAATCGGTGTACCTACAAAAAAAATACCCACCGATTTGAGAACCTCCTCCTTTTTTGGAAGTCGGTTAAAAATAGTAAAATAATTGACTGGCCTGTTGGTCTAGTGGTTAGTGACCCTGACTGCTATGCCAGAGGTTGTGGGTTCGATTCCCACCCAGGACAAATGTTTGTGTGATGAGCATGATCATTTGTTCTGTGTCTGGGTGTAGTTTATCTATAATATGTATGTATTTAGAAATATATAAGTATGTTTATCAGTTGTCTAGTACCCATAACACAAGCTCTGCTTAGCTTGGGACTAGATGGCGTTGTGTGATAGTTGTGTGGAATATTATATTATTATTATATTATGTGCTATGTAAATTAACTGCCGTCAATTTCAATAACTTTCAACCCATTGCCTTCATGATTTGTTATCGCCATATACCTTATTTTCAATACTGAACATTGAATGTTGGTCGTGTCTCACAAACGGCTGCCATTCATCTAGCGTTAATGAGTTTCCGGCAAAAGCTGGCAGGCATTGAATAACTTGAACTCTGTCCCTAAGGTACTAGAAATTTCTAGAAATTATGGCTATCTTTAGACGTTTAAAATATTAATATAATATTACAAGTCTGTTCTTACTTTCCGATTAACGTTTCAGACCGTTCCGTCTGGCTTTCATTTATTTAAGCCTTGTTGATCTTTCATTTGTTTTGTCTTTAGTGAGAAAGTTGATGTCTCAGGTTACTCGTGTTTTTAGGGTTTCGTACCCAAAGGGTATCCAACGGTACCCTATTACTAAGCCTCCACTGTCCGTACGGCCGTCTGTCTGTCAGCGGGCTGTATCTCAAGAAACGTACGTAACAGGTAGACATTAAAAATTTTACAGTGTTTATTTCTATCGCCGCTATACCAATAAATAACTAAAATTAAATTAAAAGTGAAAGTCTGATTCAGAATATTAGGCGTCGTTCTAACACAAAGCAATTAGCTATCTCGCGAATATGCGATCCCGTTAATTTTTAGAGAAAGCCTGAAAATTCACGACTTTTTTTTAACAATTGATAGGTACGCGTTTGACCACTATCTCACCTGATGGTAAGCGAGGATGTGGTCGAAGATGGAGCACGCTTGCCTAGAAATAACCTATTCACTCTTGATTTAAAGACTCCCAGGTTGTAGCTATCAGGAAACACAGACTCCGGCAGGGAATTCCACTCCTTAGCTGTACGCACTATGAATGTGTTCCCAAAACGTTTTGTGCGTATGGGTGGGATGTCCACCATGTACCGGTGGCGCATCGCCGTTCGTCTTGTGGTCCGATGATGGAACGGGCTTGGCGGAATTAAATTATGCAATTCCGTCGCACATTCCCCAAAATGCAACCGGTAAAAAACCGACAGGCTAGCAACTCGTCGTCGATGTTCAAGACTTTGGAGCTTCGACGCGACGAGCCTCTCATTGCCGATGATCTCAATTGCTTGCCTAGAAGTAACCTATTCACTCTTGACTTAAAGACTCCCAGGTTGTAGCTATCAGGAAACACAGACCGGCAGGGAATTCCACTCTTTAAGCTGTACGCATTATGAATATCATCATGATCGCTTTTTATTCGGAGTTTCATTTCGCCTTGTGCTACCAACTTTTATTATTCATTTACTTAATTTCTGTATTTTGAATAATTGAAAAATATATACAAGCTAGTAAAAATGAGGAGCTCGTGGCTAAATAATAACAGCCGCACGGGTCGATCTTGAAGGTTAAGCAACGCTTGCCAAGGTTGGTCTGTGGATGGGTGACCATCTTAACATAACGAGTTTCCTCCGTACCTCGGAAAGCACGTTAAGCCGTTGGTCCCGGCTGTCATTTGTAGATATTTGGCAGTCGTTACGGATTGTCAGAAGCCAGTAAATCTGACTCCAGTCTTGCCAAGATGTACCGTGTTACCCAGTTAATGGGTTGTGGAGGTCTGGTAGGCAGCCGCTTCACGTAAAATACTGGTATTCAGCTGAATCCGGTTTGACTGGAAGCCGACCCCAATGTAGTTGGGAAAAGGCTAGGCAGATGATGATGATTAGGTAGTCGAACAACTTCAATTTATTCAATAATATCAAGTGAGATATTTTAGGTGGTCAAGTAAAGTTTAATACCAATCACAATATTAATACGTTTCTCTTGAAATTGTATCTAATACAATATTGAACGGGCCCGGCCATGTTACGCCCCCGTATGTTTCATAGATACAAGCTACTAAAAAATATGTAGGACCTATAAATGCACAAGCGGAGTAAAAAGGGGGAGGCAAAGAACTCAGGGCATCGGAAAACTGTCCAGCAGTTTGGCAGAAGATATGTGTATTTTTTTTTTCTATTTACTTTTCTGGAATAAATAATTAAAAAAAATCGTCCACATCGCTGTCAACGGGGAAAGTGCCCAGAATACAGTCCACATTGCCACGTTGAATGGCAACCAACTTATTAAAATGGAATAAAGTGGCACTATCCTTTTTCCTTTTTAACCGACGGTCAAAAAAGAGGAGGTTCTAAATTCGGCGGGTTTTTTTTTTAAATAAATGTATGTACACCGATTACTCCGAGGTTTCTCATCCGATTTGTGTGATTCTTTTTTATTTCGATTGGCATACTTGCCATTTTGTCCCGTAAAAAAATTGATTCAGATTGGTTTAGGAGTTTTTATTTTATGATAATTTTTGCTTATTTCAATTTCTACGTAGATGAAGACGTCCAAGTAACACCACTTAAAAGTGAAAAATAAAAATGTCGGTGTTAAAAAACAAAGATACCTAACCAAAAAACCGACTTCCGAAATTAAGTTTATTTTATACTCTCTAGTGTTTTTTTTGGAAGTCGGTTATATTTTTTTGTAAAAAACGTTTTTTTTTTGTTAAACATATCGATTCGAGATTCCTAGCACTTGGCTACCTAATTTATCAAAGTATCTAATTTCAATCGTCATCGTAAAATCAATTTAAATAAACGGTCAATAAACTTATGATACGATCCATTAACTGTCACCACCGTTTAAACCTAGCCTGTCATTTAAAGAAAAAAATATAATAAAAGCTATTTGGAATAGCGTGCAAGTTACTCATTACTGTACCCTGCAGCGCTTTGTGCAAGCCATTTGATGCAAGGATTGCAATATAATGCAAAAGTAATTACAGGTTGCTAACCTTTTACCTAAGAACGCAGCAACTACCTGTACTTTAGACTATTATTAATGCTTCACTATGATAAGAAGCAGTTAATCATTTCTAGGTAGGCTATAATTTTCTACCCTTTTCTGTTTGACTAGCTGACCCTCGCAACTTCGTCTGCTCCGCTTCTATTAGTCATAGCGTGATGATATATTTAGCTGATAACCTTCCTTGATAACTGGGCTATCTAACACTGAAAGAATTTTTCAATTCGGACCAGTAATTCCTGAGATTAGCGCGTTCAAGCAAACAAATAAAAAACTTTATATATTAGTATAGATACTAATTGACCCGCGCAACTTCGTCTGCTCCGATTCTAATGATCTTAGCGCAATGACATATCATCCTATAGCCTTTCTCGTCAAATGGGCTATCTAACACTGACAGATGTTTCCAAATCGGACCAGTAGTTCTTGAGATTAGCGCGTTCAAACAAACAAACTCTACAACATAATATATTCTGAACTTCGTCTGATCCGCTCCTATTGGTATTAGCGTGATGTTGTTGTGTGTGTGTGCCTATAGCCTTCCTCGATAAATGGGCTATCTAACACTGAAAGAAAACAGTAGTTCATGAGATTAGCGCATTCAAGCAAAAAAACAAACAAACTCTTCAACTTTATGTATTAGGATAGATTTAGCAAGAAATTGTGGTGATCAAATGGGTTGGAGAAAGGAAACATTTGTATAATCATAAAATATGCATTAAATGCATGTAAAAGCTCTATGAACTTTATTGGGCCTGTTAGTTAATTTTAGAACGTTATAAAGTGGTTTCTCTCTTTACAGATAACTAGCTTGTGCATGCGGTTTAGCTCGCGTGAAAGTAGCCAATAGTTGTCTTCAGGGTTTCATCTATTGCTTTACCAAAATTAATCAAAATCGGTACAGCGATTTAGGCGTGAAAGCGTAATAAATAGACAAACTCCCATTCGCACTAACATAGATATTACTACTTAGCTGCCGCCCGCGTGAATGTCGAAAATTATCCCAAGGGAACATACTCCCGGGATAAAAAGTATCTTATGTGTTATTCCACACTATAATTTACCTTTGTGCCAAATTCCATCAATACCCGTTCAGCTGTTCTGACGTGATTGAAGAACAAACATCCATCTAAACCTTTGCAATTATAATTTTATAAATAATATTTATAGTATACATACATTTATAGTTAGAATTAGAATAGGTTACTAATTATGGATTACTGTACCTAAAATGTGCATCAAAATGACTTATCGGTTCTTCTTCCCTCCTAAAATTACCGGTTTAAGATTTTGTCAATGGTGCTCAATGAACTCACGCAACAAATAATACGTAGGGTTTGCGTAATTTCCGCGTACGCAACCGCGCAACATTGAATGCCCCCTAACAAGGTAGACTAACGACCTGGTGAAGGTTGCGGGTATCTGCTGGATGTGGGAATCATAGGCCAGGGCTCTGTGTTTATATTTGAGAGAGGTTTATGTCAAGCAGTGGACGTCTTACAGCTCAATTATGATGATGGGCTCGAAAAACAAAATCTGACTCCAGTCTCGCCAAGGGCTGTTTCGTGGTGTTTCCCAGTTGATCGAATGACCACAACTCATTCTATTCTGCTAGATAGCTAGTGGCTCCATGAAATATACTGGTATTCATTTGGAAGCCGACCTAAACGTGGTTGGGAAAAGGCTAGGCAAATCGATTAATGATATTGGGCTAGATGTATTCTAAGTTACTTAAGAATATCGATTGCTATACGAGGTACCATCCTTTTTTAGGATTCCGTACCCGAAGGGTAACCAACGAAACCCTATTACCAAGCCTCCGCTGTCCGTCCGTCCGTCCGTCTGTCTGTCTGTCTGCAGACTGTATCTCAAGAACCTTAATAGGTAGAGAGCTGAAATTTTCACAGATTGTGTATTTCTATTTGGTACGGAACCCTTCGTGTGCGAGTTCGACTCGCACTTGGCCAGTTTTTATGGAAGGGAACTCATCAAATGACTCTTCCCGATCTGAGCGTAGTGAGAGAGAGTATCAGACTTTTACTGATTAAAACCCATCCGTGTTCCTTCAAAAATTCTTTGCGTTCGAGGGCCGTGGTAACTCTTTCGAACAATATCCCGCAACCATTGATAAACTACAATATTTCTAGTTTTCTTTCATCCAACATATCCTTCTTCAACAGTGGCAGCAGTATGTATTCTGCTGGAAGTGGGTGCGCTGCCCAGCCGGAGAGCTGGCTTCACCTGCAACGATCCAGCGCTCTCCTACCCTCACACCGGGGACACCTTCTCCATATCGCTGGTGGCAGCCATCACTGTCATCGTACCTTATTTAGTGGTGAGTCTTTTGTCATACAATTTTTTTACAGGCATCATAAGCGATATGCTTTGTCTTGTAGCGATCATCTTTACCGCCGTGTAAGTGTGACGTCACAGAAATGCTACAGCGCGTAATTAAAGTTCTCTGCAGGGTTTGGGCTCATGAGACAGCCGGGCAACATCTATTGGGACACCCGGAGGATGGCTTTTTTCACCTTTTTAGGGTTCCGAACAAAAAACGGAACCCTTATAGGATCACTCGGGTGTCTGTCTGTCCGTCTGTAACAGCCACCTACCACTGGACCGATTCTATTGAAATTAGGTAAGTACACATGAACTTTTGTGAATCAAATACGGACGAGTTACGTTAATCATTAATTGTTTTGTATGGGGGTCAAACTAGAAAATTTCAAAAAGCTTTTTGTTTTGGGACATCAAATTTTTTTTTTTTTATTATTTTAGAAATAGATGGTTTTTAAGTTATTCAAGAAATCAGACGAAAAATGACCATCTATACGCGAAACTGCTGAGCCGAAAACTTAAAAAAAATGGAGATAATAGATATTTACCTATAGATTACAGGAAAACCTATAAGAAGTCTTAGTATTAAAATAACATGTTAAAAAAAATCGTTCGGAACCCTTCGCACGCGAATCCGACTCGCACTTGGCCAGTTTTCTATTTGCCTTTGGTTCTTTGAAGCCTTTGGAGTCGCAATCTATCCGTGGTATCTCTAGTACAGCAGATGTCCAAAGACGTCGGTGAAACGTCGTAGGTACGGCTTGTTTTTCAACTCAAGAACATGTACTAAAGTGACCTTCCTGAATGAAAGTTGTTCCTGCCGTCAATTCGACGCCTGCTTCACCCAAGCCAATCTTAGAGCTAATGAGTCTCATAATTTTATAATGCCTTAAGTTTCATCGAAGATAAAGCCTTTCTAACGAGATGATGTCAATTTCTTGATTATATATCTCACATAGGTACCTATACGTAACTTTACATTATGAAAGAGTATCATTTAAAAGTTAAGTTTCAGTAGTAATTATAGACCCAATTTTTAAGCTGTCGGAAAGCACGTCAATCAATCAATCAATCCATTTATTTGTTAAACATAGGTGTTTACATAGGTGTTTACATAAATAGAGGTTGCGCTATGTTTTGTCATAATTATGACATACAAATTTTTAAGTGACCCATTAGGTCTCATTAGATGCATGCGTAAATAATAAAGTTTTGAATTGAATACAGGAAAAAAAAAAGAAATGTCAATGATATCAAAAATAATACAAAGTCACAGTACTTATTGTCTAATGGTAAAAAATTGCATCATTGTAATAATTGGTCGTTCAGATATTCGTCTACGGTATAATAACATTTGTCAATTAATAATTTAGTTAGAGCTTTTTTAAACTTATATAATGTCATGTTTTTTATGTCATCAGGAATTTTATCAAACACTTTAGGCGCTATACCAAAAAAGCTTTTTCGCATCAATGAGGTCTTACATTTATAATGACATAGCTTATTTACATATTGAGAACGTAATGGAGTTTTTCTAGTGGAAGACATTTTTTCAAATAGTTGTGGGTTCCTTTTCACAAATAATGCAGTTTCTAAAATGTATATTGCTGGAAGGGTCAGTATTTTTAAAGACTTAAAATAGGGTCTACAGCTATCCGTTGTTTTAATATTACACATGGCTCTGACACATCTTTTTTGCATCCTAAATACAAGCTCACGGTCAGTCGACTGCCCCCAAAAAATTACGCCATATCGCAATACAGAAGCTACAAGTCCATGGTATGCTACCAGTATCGTATCTTTGTTTACCTTTTTTGATAATTGATAGAGTGCATAAGTAGATTTACTCAGACGCTTGCAAAGTTCTTCTATCATGAGTTTCCAATTAAGCTTACTGTCGATGGTAATACCTAGAAACTTAGCATTATTTACTTCTTCTATTTTATGGTTATTATAGGAGATATCAATATTTTGGTGCGGTTGCCGTTGTTGAAACTGCATCACCTTAGTTTTATTTAGGTTAATTCTCAGGTTATTATCATTCATCCAATTTATGATATTGAGGAGGGCTTTATTAGTATCATTTTGGTAAGTTTTAATATTATTACATTTTATGACAGCAGTGCTATCATCGGCAAATAGGATCATGTTGTGTCGTATAGTTTTTGGCAGATCATTAATATACATTCAGTCAAAAAAGTATCGGGAATGGATGATTTGTTTATGGTTCCAAATTCAAATTTTTGTTTTTTTGTAGTTGTTAGATTGGCACAACTGTTTTCCATTTTGGCGCGGAGTTTGAGTTGCATCTGTTATTTATATTAAATACAGTGCTGGTTTTAGTAATATCATATATAGTGTGTATTGCGAATTTCATAATGGACAAAAGTATCGAACAAAGAGTTTGTCTTAAATTTTGCATCGCCAATAGAATTTCGTGTTCGGAGTCACTGAAAATGTTACAGAAGGCTTACGGTGAATCGACTTTATCAAAAACTCGTGCTTATGAGTGGTTCAAAGCGTTCAAAAGCGGTCGAGATGTGATGGAAGATTTGCTCGGCTCTGGTAGTCCGTCAACGTCTGCAACTGAAGTTAACATCGCAAAAGTGAAGGAAATAGTGACTGAAAATCCCCATTCAACTCTGAGAGCCGCCGAACTTTCTGTATCTCACGAGTCGATCCGTACCATTTTAACTAATCATTTGGGTATGAAACATTTTGCTGCTCGGCTAGTCCCAAAAGATCTGAATTTTCTCCAAAAACTCAATCGCATGAAAGTCGCTGAGGACATGCTAGAACGAGTCAGTTCGGACCCAACATTCATGAAACGCATTGTTACTGGTGACGAGACGTGGGTTTACGAGTTTGACATGCAAACTAGTCAACAAGCTTCGGAGTGGCGCCTTCCAACTGAACCGTTTTCAATCGATAGAAGACATAAAGGAGAAATCGCGGCGAGAACTCAACTCAATTCCGGAAGCAGCGTTTAAAAAATGTTTTGATGAATGGATTATTCGTTGGCGCAAGTGTAACGTTTCTAAAGGAGCATACTTTGAAGTTGATAAAATAAATTGGGATGAATAACAGACATTTTGTGTATTATTGATCTTTTCCCGGTACTTTCTTGACAGAGTAGTATATCAGAAATAATAACGGCCCTAGCACGCTGCCTTGGGGCACACCATATTTTACGTGTCTTGGTTTTGATCTATATTTGATCTGTATTTTAGTCTTATTGCATATTCTAGATATTTCCGTGTATTGATATCTATCACTAATGTATGATTCAATAAGTTTCAGAGCATTACCCCTTATGCCATATGCATGTAGCTTTTTCAGTAATATTTTGTGATCCACATAGTCAAATGCCTTTGACATATCAGTTAAAATTGCACATACTGGATTATTCTTATCTACTGATGTCATAATATTACACAATAAATCGTACAGTGCCATATTAATTGTATGATTTTTACGAAATCCTTTTTGTTCACTGCAGAATAAATTGATTTTTTCAAAGTATGTATAAATAGAATTATAAATTACTTTTTCAAATATTTTCGAAAGTACCGAGAGTTTTGCTATTGGTCTATAGTTTTTGACATCTGTTTTGTCGTTTTTTTTGAATAGAGGTTTAATGATAGCCTTTTTTAGACCTTTCGGAAATATGCCATCTGTGATGCATAAATTAATTATGTGTGTAAGAGGTGGCGCTATAACTTCTTGAAGACACGTGAAGCCGTTTGTCCCGACTGTCATTTGTAGATCTTTGACAGTCATCACGGATAGTCAAAAGCCAGAATGTCTGACACCAGTCTTGTCAAAAGGTACCTCATAACGCAAGTAATGGGTTGTGGAGGTCATATAGGCAAGGCAGTCGCTCTATGTCAGTATGGAAGCTGACCCCCTAATATAGGGCTTTAGTAATGATCGCCTTTGTATAAGCGTGCGTCTCTGCTCGCCAGATTGCGTGGCAGTGGCAACAGCCTCTTGAAGGTGATAGCTGACAGGCTTGGTGAGAGCACAATAATGGGGCATCTCATAAGAACAACCCTGTCTGCTGTAGAATATAAGTACTAAGTTTTAATTTTTGTGATTTTTATGTGTACCTACCTATTAGTTTATTTTTATGTAATACCTATTATATTGTGTATTTTTTGTATGGGTCTTAGTTGCCTGACAATAAAACATTATTATTATTATTATAAGCAAAAGGTTAGGCAGATTTATTTTGTTCTTTAGATAACATTATTTCAAGCTGCACCTTTTAAAACTAAAGTTTCAATAGCTATTATAGAGCTAAATCTAGGCCCTTGAGGTGGTTTAGAAACTCTGACGCTAGGGTTTGTGGGGTCGTTAGACCTTACTGCCCACACGATTAGAAGAAGAATCTAGGGCTAACAAGTTTCTGCCAGGGTTGTGGAACTGCCATAGTTGCGGATTTTTTTCGAAATAGTCACCGCTACCCTGGAGCGCAAAGGGCATTAGTAGGAACACGGATGGGGTTTCGTCAGTAAGAGTCTGACACTCCCTTCTGCTCCGCCCAGAGCGGGAGCAGTCATTTCATGATTTCCCCCATCCTTAAACAAAAATAAACAGAATTACAAGTTTTCTAAAATATTTGCTGCGTATCCTGTTTTCTTTTCCTACTCATCTGCCATCAGTACAGCGTCAACTACTGCGCATAAAATATCAGAAACTATTGTCGTTTAACCGCTACTGTCGTCGCCATAGTCACTGATGTACACAGGTGTGTTAGTTCACACAATTGTTGAAGTACGGTCCATGACAATGAGTACAACGTCATACAATGCAGGTGCATGCAAATGGAGCAAAAGTTTCTATGAGATTTTCATGAAAATGTTGAAACGAAGTGTAAATAATTTATAAACGAAAACTGTATAACTAGTAAAACTAACTCGTAACATTGAGTCAGTATTTCGCGAAGGATAAAGCAGAGGTAACCGAAGTCCACACTGCAGAAGACCGCATGACTTGGAGACGCGTCGTATGTGGTCGATCCTCAGCAGTTTGGAAACAAAGAAGAAGAGGGCAGAGGTGCCAGTATAGTACTCTTAATTTCACCAGTTTTCTTTAAGCCCCAATTCATAGGTGCCAGCCTATTACTAACAACAGAGCGCAAATCTACGGACCGCAACAAAGAAATTCCAAGTGGAAAAACGTAATGACTCTTTGCCAGACCTGGATCTAAAAAAGTCATCTACAGCCCTGCAGTAGCCCTTGCCCCCACTAGACGAACAAGGCATAGGTCAACGCACAAACATATGTAAAAAATAACAAACAATTACCAAGATGTCTTAAACAATACTGTTTAACCCTATGACTACTCTGAACAAAACAAATGACAAATGATGATCTGACGTTCATTGTGGCTCAAATCAGCCACTCAAAAGCTGTCTCTATCTGAAATAAAGCAAAGAACAGTCTTTAGGGTACAATCGACAACTTTTTGAAATACATTGACAAGAAATTGTCATTATGACGCCTCTGTGAAGTAAATAGCCTGTCCATTATAATTCCGACGTTGTCTGTCCGCCATTAAGTGTCCGTTTTAATGTATTCTGCTGTCATTTGACATGATGTTCCTTATGTATTAGGTACCGATCGAAGATTATCAGGTGACAAAGCTATACTATAGGTAGTATCTTGATTTTCGTCATCATTTGCTTTATTGACCCACTTGAGATCATCATTTGGTTTTAAGTGTTTGATTTTAATGATGGGTATATTTAGTAGTATATTTTAATGATAGGAAAATTTTAACTAACTACCTATTACGGTTCCTGAGATTTAGCAAGCTGACAAACAAACTGACGAACAGTCAGCGGGGGCTAAATAGTTCAAGTCTGTAAAAGTTTGTATGTTTGTGAATAAATCACTCCACCATAGCTGATAGGATTTGGATGAAACTTGGCACATAGGTAGAGCATCTCAAGATTAGAATATGAGGTACTATTCATGCCGGAAGTATGCTGCCATGGAATTATTATCGTCATTCTCGCCCGCGACGACTAATGTAGACTTTTTAGATAAGATCAAAATCCCGTTTCCCAATTTCAACATCACCATTCTTTCCAGCTATGGGCAGTCGAAACAACCCTCCAACGGGAAGACGAGTACAATCTGAAGAAGAGCAAACTCCTCGACAGCGCGAAGACAGCCGCCTTCTTATACCGGGACTACATCTACGGCTCTGTGGTCAACCTGACCATATTGGAGGTCGTCAAGTGTGTGGTGGGGTCTCCTAGGCCTACCTTCTTTGATCTGTGTCAGCCGGATAAAGCTAGCACTTGTAATGAGTGAGTATACTTCTTTGTAAACCATAATTTTTGTACGGTATTCCCTATGAGTAGTGATTGCCAAGCTACTGACATGGGATTACTAATTAAAGTCTTAACACTGGTATTTGCTAACACAGGATAAGTAATCTCGGGCTGCGGACTTTGTTCGAAAGAGGTACCGTAGCCCTAGAACGCAATGGGCTCTAGAAGGAACACGGATGGGTTTTAGCCAGTAAGAGTCTGACACTCCCTCCTGCTTCACCCAGAGCGGGAGGAGTCATTTGATGACCATCCTTAAAAAAAGGATAAGAAATCTCAAAAACAATCAATATTTCAATTGGTAATTAGTCAAATGGAAGATGATATCTGAAATATAAGAGAGGTCAGATGTCAAATTATAGTATTTATTTTGCATTATCCAATTACCGATTGAATACAGCCACAGATTTTAATAGTGTAGATAGGGCCGACCGAAGGTATGTTTTACAAATTCACCATACATGAAACATCGCATTGTTAATGTTTCGAGTAACCGCTCCCGAAGATAGCCGACTGCGTGGTGAGTTCGCTTCGTTTCGATGGACAAATTACGGGTCAATTTGTGGTGTCAAAAATGTGCGGTCCACCCTGTCCTTATAAGATAAATGAATGAATACAGAGGGCCTATCACTAATATATTTGACGTATAGTAACGTAACGTAAAATTTTACCGTAACTACTTGTTTCGCACATATTATTTATTTGAATTAGATACTTCTTCTCTTAGATACTTTCTTCTTCTCTTAGATACTTCTTATTCATGAATGATATAAATTATATATGTCCAATATTATTAAATCAAAATACTATAGGGCTGTACTTTTTCACATTTAAAATTCACCTACGTTAACGTTACTATAAGTACGTTAAAATATTCGTGCTAGGCCCTCAGCTGCTAATTTTATTGGCTTTGGCACGCATGGGCCAAATCCAATACATTATCCAATTCATGAACAGGAAAAAGTATACTTTGCTTCTTCATGAAACATTGAATTAGCCAATTTTGATGATCGATACATACAATAAGCTGTGTCTTCTCTCCAACAGTTCAGAGTACGTAAGCAACTACCGCTGCACGTCAATGAAGTACTCTCGCTACCTGCAGATTGACTCCAGCCGCAGCTTCCCTTCAGCGCACGCGTCGCTCTCCGTCTACTGCGGGTTGTTTCTAGCTGTAAGTACCATTATAATTATCTAGATTTAACGATTTGAAGACGATATGATACCACAAAGATTTTGCTATAATATAATACCTTTTCAGTTTTTAAATTAGTAGGTACTACATTTAAATCATCAGATGAAATCCAGTGATCTTCAAACCTTTTTATATTTTATGAAAATTAAATTGTATAAATTTTGGGGTGGTGATTCATCTTCTGAGCTTTACCACACTGATCATAAATAAATTACTGTTAAAAAGAGGTGCGGGTAAGATGAACTCCATATTAACTATGATGAGACCAGGAAGTTGATTAAGAAATGTCATATCAATCCCCCGAATCTTAAAGTGTGAACTAAACCAAACGTCCCCCTATTACACCATCGACTAACATAACTCCTCCCTCGACAGTGGTACCTCCAAAGGCGAGCATTCAGCTGGCACAACCGCTCGGTCCTGCTGGTACCTCTGCTGCAAGTCCTTTGCATCGTGTACGCCGCGGTGTGCTCGCTGAGCCGGCTTAGCGACCACCGGCATCACTGGTGGGACGTGCTGGTTGGCGGGGCCATGGGAGTACTCAGTGTTTTGTACACGGTAAGCGTTTTAACTCTTGACTCATTGGTCTACTATAACTTGGTTATGAGATACTTATGTAGAAATAGTTGGTATACTTTATTCATCATCTGCCTAGCCTTTTCCCAACTATATTGGGGCCAGATTCAGCTGAATACCAGTGTTTTAGGTGGAGCGGCTGCCTACCATACCTCCACAAGCCATTAACTGGGTAACACGTTACTTCTTGGCAAGACTGGAGTCAGATTTACTGGCTTCTGACAACCCGTAACGACTGCCAAAGATCTACCAAATGACAGCCGGGACCAACGGCTAAACGTGCTTTCAGAGGCACGGAAGAAACTCGTTATGTTAAGATGGTCACCCATCCACAAACCAACCTTGGCAGGCGTTGCTTAACCTTAAAGATCGACCCGTGCGGCTGTTATTATTTAGCCACGAGCTCCTCCTACGAGTAGGTATACTTTATTATACACCAAAATTGTAAATGGTTCTACTTTGCCCCACTATGGAAGCAAAATAAGCATGCCACATTTTTCGAGTCGACTCTGCCCCACTAATCAATTTTAGTGTTGCAGAATACACGACACAAATTCACTGACTGACTTTTAGAACTATTCAAATATTAGGTTATGGTGGTGGATGAAATCTGTAGTTAGTTGTACTGCTGCACATATTTTGGTCGAAGTAATCTATTGAAGAACTGTAGGTCCAAAAAGCCAATTTAGCAGAATCAAAAAGCACATCACGCTACCCGTCGTCACTGCCAAATTTTCCTAATCAACCTTGAACCTAATGTGTTAGTGATAAAGATGAAAATGAAATTTAACAGATTGTTGTGTGGTTAATATTATAATTCTAAAATGATTCTGCTAAAGTGGCCTTTTTAGACCCGTTGTTTGGCAATGAAGTTTGAATAAGTCTATCCAAAATCCACGTTGATGTAATCGCGAACAAAGATCTTAACTTTACCAATTACCTACTTAATAATAAAAAGAGACAGAGTAGGCATAGGCACGTAAGAATTTGATAAATAAAGCCGACTAGCTAAACTCATCAGCAACATGGCGATTACCTTCCATATTTGTACAACAATCCCTTCAAATAATTGCATCGCACCGCCACACCTTCAATAAAACAAGCTGCATTTAAATAACAAACCATGTTTTGTCCTAACGAATTGTATTTAAATAAAGATTCTAATCAATTTTATTGACATCACTGGCAGTATTTTATTCACTCGCCAGTAATTTACGAGTATGTCAGCGGGCTATAAACCTCATTACAGTTTATATAAATGTATGCAAGGTGCAACTATGTTGGAATCGTTTTATAGCGAAGAGGGATTACCTCAGCTGTCGTATTTACATGGGATTTCGTTTATTGTTTAATGCAATTATTGCATTTATGCTCCTAATAAACAGCTATGAAGTTTATAATACAACAATTACAACACAAGTACCTACAATTACAAGTGCAATTTGATTACGGCTACATAGATTAGAGCTATAACACGTTTGGTTGTCCATAGAGTTTTTGACTAAATCAAGATGTACTCCCAGGATAATAAGCGAAAAATCAATTGATAGCTCAAAATAAGCAATGGACATTGTCAACCTACTGTTCTAAATAGAATCTTTGTAGGACTTGCTAACGATCTACTTAGTAGATAAAAAAAATCTACAATTAATTCACTAACACGCAACACACAACTTATACTGCTGAACTATGTATTTGAACAAGAGTTCCTTTTACAACATAGGTGAGCACTAAGAGTTTTTGGAAAGTCATCCTATAATGGGGAATGATATATTTACGAAAATTTGTCATTTTTGCCTAAAGAGAAATTTCATAAAGCCACGCTGCAACCAGCTCGCATGGAAATTGAATTAAATTGTCGTCTACCAAGAGCTTGTTTATTATATCTATGACCAAGAGCTATAATGTGATCAATCGCCCGATCCTGCTCCGCAATATCAACTCGCATGGAAGTTGCTTGCAAATCCACACTACTGCCATGTTTATAAACGGTCGCAAACACGTCCACACACGTCAACAATTGTTGATAAATAGATGTTGTCGCTCGTCGTGCGAAAACTTGTCAACATCCCGTTATCAACTCTGCAAAACGCTGTGTTGCCAGCAACATGTTGTAGCAACAAGTCACACATATCACTATAACCACCTCTCCTTTTTCAGGTCCTAGTTCTCTGCAAGAACTTCTCGCAGCCAGCTGTAGTCAGCACAAGTGACATCTCTAGCAGTGACGGCAACAACCACCAATCTGTCCGACGGTTGCTCTCAAGTGAACCCCACGTGGTCGTCCCCTAGCCTCAAGCAGTGTAAGCGGCCGCTTACATACGTGGATACAAACTCTTGAAGTGAAGTGAGGTGGTCCTGTGGTCAATCCGGGTATGGATCTATGAACCTCGTTTAGATCTAGATGTAGTCTAATATTTAGAGGTCTGAATCTCATTATCTTGATATATTTTGTTGTTGATGCTCTTAATGCTCTGTTTGGATTGGTAACTGATGTAGATATTAGTGAAGATTTGCGAAAAATTGTAACAGTTTTACCAATCAATCTTGTTGTTAAGAAAGATGCTTAAGCTGAAATCTGAAATTATGGAGAATTTATTCATTTTGTGATAATTTCTTTCTTGTGAGATAATAATGAGCAGTCTGTTTGTAGAGGCTCTTGACAAGTTAGTCCTTATCTTAAGCAGTGTAAGCCTTGAGCTTACTTGATTTTAAATTTGGATTAGTCAGAATCTTGTAGAGACTTGTTTTATTTCGTTGACTGAGAATAAGATATTTTGTGAAATCATTTGTTAATTAATATTTGTAGACAGTTTGCTATGCAATTTCTGTATTAAGATATGGAATAACATCATTCTGAAAAGTAAATCCTTTATTTTTTAGAGTCAAAAATACGCGCTGAAAAAGTCTTAGAAGGTTAAGAAAATTATTTTAACGAATTAGAAGATGTAGGTGAAGGGACGATAGAATGTTCAGTCAGCTTAGATTATGAACATTGTTCAAATTAATTTGTTAGTTACACAAAATTGATTATAGCAATGTGACGTGAATATGAATTGTGTTGAATTGTAAATAATATTAGATTTAAATATTTAGTATTTTGTGCGAGTGAACTCTGGGTATGTTTAAATTCAAAATCAAGAATTCATTTATAAGTGCATATTAGTGCTTGACTATGTAAAACTTAGTAAAATATGGCTATAGCTATAGATAATATGGCAGCTCCAAAACTCTTCATGTGGTTAAAAGCTGCGATTAAAAATAAATCCACTTATTTAACTTACTCATTAAATAAAAATAACGAGTGTACGTACAAAGTGATGCTAGTTCGTAACATAGAAATGCACTTACCGAAAAACCCCATGTGATTTCTTTTATCTTAATTCCCCTTCTTAAAAAATAAAGGGGATGTTCAATGTTTCCTTTGAAGCTTCATAATTTAAAGGGGAATAGCCCCTTTGTATACAACTTTGTTTACAATGACAAATGGAATTAGTCAATCATTTTTCTGAAGAACACCCTACGCGTTGAATGGAATGTTATTATGGAGGGGGGGTGTAGTTGAAAAAGTTTGAGTAACTTTGTCATTTATTTGAAATATTTGTTTCGGGAGCCAATACGGTATTGGTTTACGAAAGATGTAAAAAGTTATTTCAGAATTGATTGATTAAAAATATTTTGGAAAATATAATAATCAGATTAATTTTTCTTTGAGATCAGTACCTACGAAAATTCAATAAATGCTTTTATTAGGAGTTAATAGATTTTTTGCGCCTAATAATTATAAATAACACAATGAGTCATTCGTAGTTGTATATTTCATTATAATTAATAATAAGTTAATTATAAATGAGACCAGTGATATTGTAATGCTGATTTTCATATTAATAATTGATATTTTTAGTTAATTTTCGGATCAAAATTTAAAGTCAGTGAAATACCTATCTACTTTTCTAAAACTAGATGGTTTTTCATGATAATAAACATAATCTACAATTTGATAAAAAATATCTATTATTAATTTTACAAAGCAGCGACATTACTAAAATATAAAGTAATAGTTAGAATGGTTTCACGGCGTAACTCTACTTACTAATTTATAAAGTTATTGTATTAAATATTTTTAAATAAAATACATTTTAAATAATAACAATATTTGACAGTATTCACTGCTTAGTACCTGTCTAGTCGTAAGGTTATTAAGAAATATATTTATTTTTAACATTTTTCATGAAATCATGAATTAAACCACCCACCTTTATTTATAAATAATAATAACACATTATTGTTTTTTTTTGTTTTACCGTAGTTGGGTAAATTTCACTTATCAAAATTATTTTAGAAGGAAAATAAGGTTTTTTTTTCTAAAACCAAATTTATTTCTGTATTTTTTTTAATAATTTGACATTCCTGTGCATTTAGTATACTATTAATTTTAGTTTTTTTTATCTGAAAATTGTAAATATTCGGTATAAGGTGTAGATGTGTGACTGTGGCTGTCTGTATGGTAAACATGTATAAAATAAATTAAACAAATTTTAATTCAACGGTTATATTTTTACTTTCCTCTTTTCATTAGTCTTAGAAAGTTATCTTATAGAGGCCTAAGTATTAACACAAATCCATACTATTCTAGAGTTCAAAACCTACTAAGAATACATTGAAATGGTTTTAGCATGAAGCTCAGTACTTAATGGTTTAATTCCCTGGGAAATGTCTTCTTCTTCTTCTTATCTTGTGGGCAGAAAGGTCTAACGACCCCACACAACCTAGTGTCAGAGTTTTTAGACCGCCTCAAGGGCCTCTGACATGGTTTATTTGACGACCACCATTTGGCGGCCGAGACCACCGGCTTATACGTGCCTTCCGAATCACGGAATCATCTTTTTATCAGACAATTAGGCGATTCAAGCCTGCAAAGTCCTAGCCAAACTGAAAACAACTTAAAAAAGCTTGCTTTCCGTGGAAATCGAACCCACGACCACTGGGTCATAAGGCAAACTTATAAAACTACTGGACTACGGAGGCAGTTACAAAGTAAAGTAAAAAACGTATTATTTAAAACAATCAAGTCATAACTACTTCAAAATGAACAATAACCTTTTTATCGCTATTAAAAAAATACACCTGAAGTTACGAGCGAAAGTTAAACATTAAGATAAATAAATGATTGTTTAATAAAACCTGTAATTGGTTGGTTGCTGATACGGTTAAAAGGAAAAGCCTTTTTATTGGCTTTCTAGCTTGGATTATGGTGATTCTCTGCGATAATGGTCAATTTAGCGTGATAAAAAATTTGCTTAACACTGATTGGATGGTTTTGAGGGTTCCGTTCCCGAAGAGTAACCATCGAAATCCTATTTCTAAGCCACCACTGTCCGTCCCGCCTACTAGGTAGGCAGTTGAAATGTTCACATAGTGTGTACATTCAGTCAAAAAAGTATCGGGAATGGATGATTTGTTTATGGTTCCAAATTCAAATTTTTGTTTTTTTGTAGTTGTTAGATTGGCACAACTGTTTTCTATTTTGGCGCGGAGTTAGAGTTGCATCTGTTATTTATATTAAATACAGTACTGGTTTTAGTAATATCATATATAGTGTGTATTGCGAATTTCATAATGGACAAAAATATCGAACAAAGAGTTAGTCTTAAATTTTGCATCGCCAATGGAATTTCGTGTTCTGAGTCACTGAAAATGTTACAGAAGGCTTACGGTAAATCGACTTTATCAAAAACTCGTGCTTATGAGTGGTTCAAAGCGTTCAAAAGCGGTCGAGATGTGATGGAAGATTTGCCTCGCTCTGGTAGGCCGTCAACGTCTGCAACTGAAGTTAACATCGCAAAAGTGAAGGAAATAGTGACTGAAAATCCCCATTCAACTCTGAGAGAGATAGCCGCCAAACTTTCTGTATCTCACGAGTCGATCCGTACCATTTTAACTAATCATTTGGGTATGAAACATGTTGCTGCTCGGCTAGTCCCAAAAGATCTGAATTTTCTCCAAAAACTCAATCGCATGAAAGTCGCTGAGGACATGCTAGAACGAGTCAGTTCGGACCCAACATTCATGAAACGCATTGTTACTGGTGACGAGACGTGGGTTTACGAGTTTGACATGCAAACTAGTCAACAAGATTCGGAGTGGCGCCTTCCAACTGAACCGTTTTCAATCGATAGAAGACATAAAGGAGAATTCGCGGCGAGAACTCAACTCAATTCCGGAAGCAGCGTTTAAAAAATGTTTTGATGAATGGATTATTCGTTGGCGCAAGTGTATCGTTTCTAAAGGAGCATACTTTGAAGGTGATAAAATAAATTTGGATGAATAACAGACATTTTGTGTATTATTGATCTTTTCCCGGTACTTTCTTGACAGATTAGTATATCTACCGATGGTGCCAACAAATATGCTGCGTCTTCCAACACCGACGATGCAGCTGTATGTTTCATCCCTGCACCAAGGCAAATTACATCATAGAGCACATGTGCGTCAATACCTTTGATGATCTTGAAGGTACAAAAATTATAGTCGCGCCAAAACGCCAACTTCGAGTCGTTTGTAGTGCGGGCAAAACCTAGACAATTATCTTCATGCAAACTATTCAAGTAAAAAAATAGGTTACTGCAATATTAAATGCGTTATTTTAATATTGCAGTAACCTATTTTTTTCGGCTGTCTTGCTTTTTGCTTCCGATCTTTGTAAATGTCGTTTTCTTTCTTTCTTTAAAAGAAAGTAGAAGCAAGCAACTGGGATTATTTAATTGAGTTGTTAAAATTAATTGAAACACGTTTGACATATAATACTCCTGCAATAAGTAGTTTATTTCCATGTTAACTGCAAATCACAACTTGAAATTAAACATTTATGGACTATTCACATAAATATTTACTAGGTATTTAATCCACCGCAAGATTAGTAAGCATTTAACACCAGTTTCTGTCTAGCGTTTGTTTCCTTAATAATACATTTAATTGGTACTTTTAGTAGTCATTATTGAGCAATCTTGTTAATAGGACAACTTTCAGTCGTGTCGTAATACAAATCTAAATCAAAACTAACTTTATAAACGTACAAAAACAAAAAAATGTCAAATATCGATGTTGTCTCTGCACCATCCTAAGGTCGACTGGTAGAAAATGCCTAAGGCATTAAGTCCGCCTTTGTACAGTATTTTTACTATTGCATCAAGTTTCAATAAAAAAATAAAAAATAATAAGAATTCGCCTGTCCCAAAAGTCATAGGTACTGAACTGCTTACAGATTTACATATGGAATTCCCCAGGGGTTTATGTGTACAACTTTGAGAATCGCTGTTTTATTGCTGGCGCCAGATAAACTTGCAATAAAGTACATTGACCTTTCCCTAAAATCCCTTCGTAGATACCCGAACAATAAATTAAGATCCGGTTTTCATTACTAGAGAACGTAAAGGATCACGATAAAAGTCGATTCAGGACAGTTTTATGTCTTTATTTCTGTTTTTGGTATAAAGAAAGTCAATAAATGTATGTGGGTCAATGACCGTTACTGCACATTTATCTGCCTAACATAGCCTTAATAAAAAACTGAACCGATTTAACATAAAAAAGTGGTAAGTACTAATAATTTGGCATTACTTAAAATTGTTTGAATCCACTCAGTTCGGTCACTTTACAAGACATTTTACAGTTTGGTTTAATATGTTAACTGAGAGCCTAGCACTAATATTTTTGACGTAAAGTAACGTAACTTAAAATTTTATCATAGCTACAATACTCATTTCGCATATAATATTTATTTGAATTTATTATATACTATTTACATATTTTTGAAATATATGAATTGTGAATGTCCCACAAAATTTAACCAAAATACTATGGGGTTGTAGTTTTTCGCATTCAAAATTCAATTACGTTACGTTCCTAGGCCCTCTGATCATTAATTCTAGAACATTATGTTGTATTCTTGACGAACCCCGGAAGAGCTGTAAATATCTCCGCCATGACATCTCTGAAACATAATTTTTATGATGTTTTATAAACAAGAAGAATGGTGCTACGGCATTCTATTTTGATGATTTTCATAACAATAACAAAACTGCATTCCATTTGGGTTATTTCTGTAGTGTGACAATAAAAATATTCAGTTTAGATCACATTACACGTATTATTAGTCATTGTTATTAGAGAGTGAACCATAGAAATATTATATCTATGGAGTGAACAGGCTCCTCCTGGGTAAGCTCGCTCCATCGTAGACTTTGCCTCTGTCATCTCAGACCTAGACTAGAGTCAAGAGCAAACCCATCACAAATTAAAAAACCGGTCAAGTGCGAGTCGGACTCGCCCACTGTGAACCACTCTATACATTTTGATTCCCTTGAAAGTGCAGAAATATACGTTTTTGCGGCGTAAACGACCGTATCTTTTTTATACGTTAACTTAGAAGTTTCAGTTTTTAGACAGCTGCAAGGGGCCATAGACCCGAGTATAAGGTTTTAATTTCAACTCGATACCTCCACGCGTTTGCGAGATAAACGGTCTTGACGGACAGACGGACGGATAACAAAGTGATCCTATAAGGGTTCCGTTTTTTGCCTTTTAAGGTATGGAACCCTAAAAAAAATACATAAAGCGCAACTCACCAGTCTTGCCAGGGTAGGGATTGCAATCCGGATTCCTCGAAATTCGAAAATAACTGGATCGGGATTTTCTTGACTTTTACAAATTCGGTTTTTAAGACTCAAATTCGGTTTTTTCGGATTTGAGTCAAAACTGATTTTAACGGATAATATTTGTATTTATACATATAAGTAATCGTTAGGTCGACATTACCTACTCTAATGCGCAAATCCGAATAATATTTGAATTGGTAGGATTATTTTTTATTAGTGTTCTGTCAAGCTGGTGTATTCAAACACTGTGTGAATTTGGTTCCGATCCATCTCCGCTCAGTTTTAAAGAAAATTTCTATCGTCACCGCTCAGTTTTAAAGAAAATCTCTATCGTCACTGCTCAGTTTTAAAGAAAATCTCTATCGTCACCGCTCAGTTTTAAAGAAAATCTCTATCGTTTTCTTGCAAGTGTGGGTCGTAATCATCGTCACCAGTTAACGAGTGTGAAAAATGATTTGCCTTCAATGATGCACGTTGAAATGGCGTTATTTGATAACGGTGTAGGTCGTGGAGAAATCTTAAAAAAGCACTGAACAGGTTGCTTTCCATACCGCCGACCAGTGTTGAGTCCGAAAGAACTTTTTCTACTACTGGCAAGACGCACCTAAACGATGAGACACTTGACGCGAGTTCATGTTTTTAAGATATTGTTTTTTAAACAAGACCGATTAAAATACGTATAACTATTATAATATGACTAACTGACTGGATAAACTAGATTATTTTTTCTTGACACTGCATTTTAATTAAAAAAGGAGAATACATTAAGTATCTTAAGTTTATATTACGTTACCTAAACTATCAAAAGTTTAAGAATCTAGTTAAAGTTAAAGTCTCATAATCACAACATAACATAAAGTTATGTTGTGATTATGAGAATTATAACGGGAAAAATGACTGATGCCCGAAGTTACGTTGTTTATTTTAGCTGATTTTATTCTATCGTGCTGTGAATTGAGCGAATAAATGCAGATTTTGAATAATTTATGCTATTTTAATTCAGCTTTATTAAATCAACTTAAATCACTCAAAAGTTGAAAAAATCCGGATAATCCGGATTTTAATAGGAAGAGAATATAGAAATAGGGATTTAAAGAAAACGTATGTTGCAACCTCTATGCCAGGGTATCGTGTTACCCAGATACTGGGTTGTGAAGGTCAGAAAAACAGTCACTCCGTGTAAAATACTGTTTCCCAGCAGCATGCGTTACATTGGAAGGCGACTTCAACATCGTAGGGAAAAGGGTAGGCAGGCTGATTGACACCAAACGCAATTTCGTCGAACTTTCGTCTTTAGGTTGTTAACAAGCCAATCGACCAGTCGTCGAAAAATCTATTTTTTTTTTAGAAGTAAATCATTAGGCTGTATCTACACCGGAGCGGAGAGGCGAGGAAATATTAACCAATGGAATTGCATAAAATCTCCGAATTTTAGATTGTCCAGGGGACAGTCCAGACTTAACTATCCATTTCAACGAAGCGAGGCCAAATTTTAACCAATCACGTCAGTGAAAATGTCAGTGACTCACGTGGTACGGAGATTTTATGCAATTCCATTGGTTAAAATTTTGTCCGTTCCGCTCATCCGCTGCCTTGCTCTGCTGTAAAGGACAAGGTTGATTTTTGCAGTGTAAGTGGACATACTCGTACGTTTGTCTGTTAACCTACCTTGTAAGTTTTAAGTAAACACACACGTACGGGTTAACTCAAAAGCATGCTTCAAAGTTGTAAATCATCAGTAATTTATTCTGGACAGCTGGCGCCTCACCGTAAAGACTTCGTTAACAATTTATTTACATTTTAATCACTACATTTAATTTCAAAACCCATTCATAGACAAAATTAATCCTCTAGTTAAACTAACGATTAACCATTCAAAAAAGGTGATTAATGGAAAGAGTTACTAAAAAAACTTTACATTTAATTTCGTTTTTAATAAGCACAGCAAGGAGAATGCATTACAATATGTATTTTTCTACCATTACCATTACATTTCGACGTTACAAAGTCTTTTGAAAGACCCCTGTGGCTTCTTAATTTAAGAAGTCAATTTGAAACAAGTTGGAAAGATGCGGGCTTAGTAAGTTATCTTTCAAACTGTGGCTGTTTATGACCATATTGATGTTATGGGTTGAAAGTGCCTTCGCAAGAATGGTAACTTCATAGTCTATAATGTTGACGACAGTGATGCGTGATCCAATAAACTAGATCCGTTTTACTGGCTTCGTTGGTTTAGCGGTCGCAAGCCGCGACTGCTTAGCGCGAGCTCCTTTTTTATGGGAAATCTTCAAATGACTTCTCTTGCTCTGGGCGGAGTTAAAGGGACCTTTTTTTTTTACTTTTGATAGGCACGCGCTTGACCACCATCTCACCTGATGGTAAGCGATGATGACCTTGATTCCCGGATCATTGAGATCCATTAGGAATTTCATAGTAGCAGACTCCAATTTAGACGTCGTCGGTGGTGCGACTCCCTCGTGCCTCGGAAAGCACGTAAAACCGTTGGTCCAGGGCCTTCGCTCTAAGCCCGAAGTCCGAAGTTTCGGGCTTAGTTTCGGGCGTTTTCTACTCCGTATCATCTAACCACTAAGAATGAATGACAACACGATTAGTCAGTTACTGTGAAATCGTGTTGTCATTCATTCTTAGTTCGGGTTCGGGACTAGTCGTAAGTCCGTAGGTGATACGGACTTAGAATACGCCCGAAACTACAAACTTCGAGTTTAGAGAGTAGACCCCCTGATCGCTCCTCCTTAGTATCGGATTGCCGTGCCATATATCGGACTTGGAGAAGAACAGAGAGTGCCTTGCCCATACTTGTGCACTGTAATATCTCGAGCACCGTAATCATTGACTAGTGAAGGTTGGCCACCGTATCCGTGATTCGGTCGGAGGATTAGTGGATTCGTACAAGCGCTTTAGTGCTATTCTGTCACAAAATTTAGTGTGTCTCGACAGCGGAATCCGAGGTGATTTATCAAATTTGTATGAATTTAAGAATTATAACGTTTGTAATAAAGCTCACTTGAGCTCACGTGAGCTTAGTCACGCAGGTGAAGCTCGATTTCGAAATATTTACTTACAGAGTAGTACTGCTGAATTGGCAGAAATTCATAAACCCTTCTGAGGTTCAGGAACATTAAACTTTAGTTTTAGAAATCCTCAACACCCAGCCACGCTCCTTCTCTTAATGAAGAGTCCTTTGCTCCGCAGTGGGACAATACAAGACTGGTATACGACCGCATAGATTTTTGCAGCTAACGATAAAAAATAAAGTACAATTGGTGAGTAAAGGTGGCTTCGTGTGTTTTGCATGTAAAGTTCTCAACGCTGGAGACATAAATTAGTGAATGTTTTACAAGGTAAGGGCTGCCACGATGGCAGAAATAAAAAATATAGATGTTTAAAACATGTATGTGGTGCATCACAACTAAAACAAAACACAGTACACTAAACCACAACTAATACACAAAATTCATAAAAAGCACTTAAACAAATTAAAAAAAATATCCGTCCCAAATTTAATTTGAAATTTTTGATCGTTTTAATAAGTCTACAGTGGTGTTTCCAACATAAATGAAAACATGTTTAAATAAAAAAGCGACAATATTACATGTAATTAGTAAGCACAAAAAAATAAACGGAAATGAACAACCACAGCGCGGTGTGCGCTTTAGGACAGTGCCTCGAGTTTTGCGGGCAGCGGGGCGGCGGCGGTGGCGGCGAGGGAGCGGGCAGATCGCGCGGCAATATAGCGGCGTAGTCTTGTGTTCGTGGTTGTGTCATCGAGATATTTATTTTAATTCGCGAACGAAATGTCTGAACAACGGCGACAACATTTTTTTGAATCAAATTTATTCTTAACGCTCGATTTATTGTGGGCAAAAGAAGAAAATAAATTGCACAACACTGCAATGCAGACGCGCGGGCGGTCACCGCTCGACTGGCGTGCACCGCTCGTTGCCCGCCCTCGCGCCGCCGCCGCGCCGTTCTTTTCGAGGGTCGGTCCATTTGATTTTACACATTAGATCATGCAGCTCCCGCGCCGCCACCGCCGCCGGCCCGCTGCCCGCAAAACTCGAGGCAGAAGCGTTAGGGTTGCACCAAATTGGCTCGCCGTCCGATCAGAACCACCGACAGGTCAGGTTCCCTTAGCTAAGTTGAACTACCATTTGGCGCAACCCCTTTTTTTTAAGGATGGGAAAGTCCGCAACCCCGGCAGGCACTGGCCCTAGCGGGCCCCGTCTTCTATGCTGACAGCTCTTTGAGGCGCGCATGGAACACAACACGCCATATACCCAGGCCTGGGGAGCTACTATCTAAGCCTTAAGGCCTAAGGCTTAAGGCTTAAGTCCGTAGTTTCGGGCTTAGTTGCTTGCGTATTTTACTCCGTATCACATACGAATTCTTAGTGATTAGGTGATAGGTACGGAGTAGAATACGCAAGGGAGCTCAACTTAGCTAAGGGAAATTGACGCTGATATTCTGCTGGATCCCTGCGGTGGCATACAGACGTCGAGCTGAATTTTTAGAAGAAGAGTTATGTTTGTTTATAATGTGTATTGATGTTATATGAGGAGGGAATATCGTTAGTATACCTCCAATTAATGATATTTTATTATTTATTGAAACTCTACCTAAAAGGGGTTCTATTTGAGCATATTTCATCATCGTCACACACAGCGTGACTTCGCCTACTGCTGCTCTTTTCTCTTACCACGCTGCAAGTTCCTGTGCCAGGAAATTCGTAAGAGTCACCGTGGCCCTGGAACGCAAAGGGCTTTAGGAGGAACACACATGGGTTTTAGTCAGTAAGAGTCTGACACTCCCTTCCGCTCTCTGCCCAAAGAGCTGAAGGAGTAATCTGTTGCGTTCCGATTAAAAGGCTCAATCAGGTTCTATCCACAATGGCGACAACGTCGTATCGTCTTCTCACCGATGGAGGACCGACACTTCTTCCAGTCCGCGGATTTGACATTTTGAGCATTCTTAATTTGAATATATAAAACTAGCTTCTGCGAGCGGCTTCGCCCACGTGCTCCCTAGGGAACATACTCCCGGGATAAAAAGTAGCCTATGTACTTTCTCAGGCTCTAGACTACCTGTACTGTGCGTGAAAACGCGACAGACAGACACTAGAGAGTTACTTTATATTATAATACCTACTACCACTTCGCCCGCGACTTCGTTTGCGCGAGTTTAATTAGTACTCCACGAACTTAGTCTCCCCGTGTAAATTACTTATTAATAGACTAAACGTTCGAAGACGGCAGTTCGCGCAAACTGTCACATTTTTCTTACTTAGAGTATTTTTATACCCATCATAACTTTTAAACGGAAGGTCCGATTTGAATAATTTTAAGTGCAATTTACTTGTACATAACCAACCTTAATTATTAAACAGTTTTAATAGATAAGGATTAATACCATGATACTAAAATCACCACTATTCCATTTCACCATGGTTTTGATTGAATAATTTGAACAAAAAGCGGTCATTGTGACTTAACCATAATAGTTAGATAATATACCCTTCTGAACTTTTTTGTAGAAATTAATGGTCTCTATAAAATTGTAGTACATTACTTTGCTCTATTGTGAATAGTTTCCGCAGCGTACGCGATATAAGGATCTTTTTTGGTATTTTTATCACATTTGGGTTACATTATTAAAGTTTTCATACGGATCCCTAACTTTTTTTAAAGTATTCTATAGCCTATGTACATCAGGAATAAGATAGGATTCTAATAGTGAAAGAATTTTTCAAATTGGTCCCGTACTTTCGGAGCCTATTCAATTCAAACAAACAAAGAAATCTTTCCTCTTTATAATATTAGTGTAGATGTAGATGTAGCCGTAGAACTGATGACCGTTGGGGTAGACGAGCTATTGAGTAGAGACCGCGAATCGGCAAACGTAAGGTAGGACGTCTTCAGGCTAGGAGGAGCGACGGTCTTCGCAGGGTGGCTGGTAGGAGCTGGATGAGAGTTGCCGAAGATCGAGCCAAATGGCATGCACTTGGAGAGGCCTATGTCTAGCAGTGGACTGTTATAGACTGATGATGATGGATTGTCACTGCATAATTTGCTTTCAACATTTTTGTCGGGATATAAGAAATTATCAGTTACTATCTATTTAGTTGCAACAGTAATGAAACATTTCCCAACGCCATAAACTATAGTCGGATACCTATAAGTTACCAGGTAATTATCATGAATGTCAAATTAAACGGACGTGGATTGAGTTGAGTAAATATTGCAATAACTATACGACACGAGTTTCCTGCAATTACCGCTCATAGGACAATGTGAAAGTATTTTATTATGCCAGTTGGTAATTTACGATGTTCACGACGCACCTTTCTTTCTAACACACATGTTGTTCAAGAAATCGAAACATCTGAGGACAGTTCTAGAATTTTTAAGCAATGTTCACATTCGCATTGAAGTCGCAAATTGACAAAAATACCTGTAATTTCAACTGGGATGCGAATCATGCGAATGCGAACGATACTTTAAAATAGGTAGAATAAGCCCTCTGAAGGCAATTGTCCTTCTTTTATTTATAATCTGGCGACATTAAAATTAATGTCAAAATCTTACAAAATTTAGAGAAATAGATTTTTTTTTTGACATTTCACGACTGTGATGCGAATGCGAAAGTTCCTTAAAAATACAGGAATTGCCCCTTAGAATAAGGTTAAGTTAAGAATCCAATTGTTTTTTTATAACGTTATCACGTAAAATTATCGTCCGTAAACCAGAGAGATTGGTGATAAAAAACCGTGTGAGAAAACCTGCACTGAAACTGAAAGTTAACAGGCTTCTGCTTTGGCCGCGTGAAAGTCAAAACAGAAACCGGTGCCTATGTTCTTATCCAGGACATGGTCTATCTGTGTCCTGAGTTGCATCTACATTCGTACAGTCGTTAAGACGTGAAGAGGGAACAAACAGACGCACAGACAGAGTTACTTTCGCTTTTTAATATAACTAAGTAAAATCTGAAATTGCCAAACTGCCTAGGGCAAACGTGCTGATTAGTGTTTGTGTCTTTATTCTGTAGTGGAACAGTAACATACTATAAATTGCACAACAGCCATTTAAATTTTAAACTTTAATTGAAGTACAACTGGGTTCTCGTGACAACCCTAGCACAAGCAGAAATAGGCACCTATCCTGCTCAACGTAAAGTAGTGAATAAAAATAAAAGAAGACGCAACAATCACGAACGCAGGAGGATATAAATTTTGTCGTGACTAAGAACGCCTACAGAGGAACGATACGCTGCCTGACGATGGACCTCAAACGTTCCCATTTGACGTGCAACAAGTTAGTTAAATAAAATAAATATGCAGAATAAGCCTCCTACGCAGCTGCGCCAATCTGGGTTCCTGTGTAAGGCTGACCATACACAGGCCACTTTTGCTACGTCGCTCGCGATTTTTCTACTGCTGAATTACTCATAGCTTCAAATTACTGTAGCTTCTCGGACAATGAATCTCTGACTGACGCTGTTCATACATTTCACCCGTTACCTATTGGTGATGAAAATATATTGTGTGCGATGTACTAAATATAGACGATACCCCACATAAGATTAGTATATCATTGCCTCTAGTCCTGTGAAATTCCACCACATTTTAGATGATTGAAACAATATTATATCACACCTAAGTATCCCTTCCAATTTCGTTATTTACAGAATAGACTAGCTGGTCAAATTCATCTGAAAAGTCATCGCCAGCAACTATGTGGAATCCAAGCAACTTTTTATTTATGGTTTCTTTTTATTGACGAGCCCTATAAGCAACTGTCACTACCAACTACCACCGCAGTGGCCAATGTAACCTCATATTCCCGCCAAAAAGACTCGCAAGGTGTCACCGCGAGGGACATAAATTACCTATATCGGACAAACGTCTTAAAATAATAAAGAACAGCAGTGAAATGGCTCCCATACATTACAAGTTTAACACACCAAGATTCTTTATAAAGTCTTACATTAATTTGATAAGAAATTCAAACCAAGGTTTTAATGTTTTCAGACGATTATAAATTCAAATGCATTTGACAGCTAGAGATACCGGCAGACAATATTTGCCTCGTGTGGGTGTGAAAAGATGCAAGTAATAACAATAATTTTGAAAAAAGAACATAACTATTACTTATATAACGCTTAAGTAACGGGAAGTGTTAATTCATGACGTTATGAAAGATTGACCAATCAGCAAGGTGGAAATAGTCCAAAAACTCTAGTCCAAGTGATATTGCATTAGCGATTAGTGAATTAGTGATAGTCGAAAACTGGAAATGCGTTTAAAGGAATTGACAAAGTGATATTTTGTTAGTGAATGTCAATCCCGTAGCTGACGGAATTTTTGAAAAGCGTCGCTGGTAAAATTTCACTTTGTATGGGACGCACAAGGTGCATAGACAAACACATATTTAGTAAAAATGTCACTTGTTCTATTTTTTTTATTAGTGACAAGTAGAACCGATTTCGACTATTCTGCCAATCTCTAGACTATATTGGACAAACAGGTGTGTATACGGTGAATACCTACTTAATATTAATTAAAAACTTTTGAAGATATGTGAGTCTACAGTAGATAGGTACTGCAATTCACAAATCGTCGATTGATACAGTTGAATTTTTGGGTTCCTTCCTAATACAAAACCAATTCCTTTTCCAATACCAAACCTCAAATACCTAGTCAGGGGGGCAAAAAAGGCCAAAGGATAATATTCTTCGCGCAAAAATCTGTTAAATTTCATTTTCAGCTTTATTGCTAACGAATTAGGTTCAAGGTTGATTGGAAAAATTTGACAGTTACGGGTAGCGTGATGTGCTTTCTAATTCTGCTAAAGTGGCCTTTTTAGACCCGCTGGTCACTTCAAATCCCGGGACACTTTTTATCACCCAGAACAAGAAAATGTTGAGCACCTCTGGCAAGCTCAAGATAAGTACAAAGATGTGTGTGCCCGATAAGTCTCAAGATAAGGATCCGAACACATTCGTCCGGTAGCCCGTCTTCCTTGCCGTGACAACTGACTGTACCGTGTTACTCGTTTTTGTCATTTGTTTTCCTTTGAAGAAGTTTCCTTTGTTGACTTTTTTTGTGGTAACTTTTTGGTTCCTTGACCTCAGTAGCCCCTTGGCTCCGATCAAAAGAGAACTGTGATTGTTGTGCGAAATGAAGCTGTGAAAGGACCACTGTGTTCCCAGGTTGGTGTATAAAACTTACTCATTGATCTATTAATTATTGACGAAATAAGTAAGATTGATTAATTCGATACTTGAATTTTGCCATAGACTAGACATTTTCTAGATTTCTGAATTTCCATTTGAAATTTAATAAAGGGCAAGACCATAGCCTCAAAACCTGTAAAAGTTGTTGCTTTATTTTGCAAATAATATTACTAACTTTATCATATAACTAGTTAACCCGCGCAACTTCGTCTGCGTCACAAATTTCATTACTGCTCCGCTCCCATTGGTCTTAGCGTGATGATATATAGCCTATAGCCTTCCTCGATAAATGGGCTATCTAACACTAGTTCCTGAGATTAGCGCGTTCAAATAAACAAATAAACAAACTCTTCAGCTTCATATATTAGTATAAGATATAATAGGTACACTTAAAAACTCTCAAAAAGTCTTAACTAAAAATGGCGTTAAAATTTCGTCCGCGTCGCCCTCGACTGGAAGTGAGCCTAAAATATTGGTGACATTGCCATATTGTATGGCGATGCTTATCCTCTGACCGAGGTAAAAGCCAGCCCTTGGGTCACGCGAAGTGTCAAGCGTTTAACAAATTCTTTGAATAATGCGCACTCGAGTGCCAATTCTAGGAGTTTTAACCTCAATCGGCTCAAAAATGTAATTGCCAACAAGGTTATTTTATTTCGGCCGGTTGAGGAGCCAGCATAGCACGAAATTAGGAAACTTAATTAGTGGAAGTGTTTTTTTTAATATTTTCTATCGGGAACAATATAGATATTAATGAATGAAACCGTGTTTTTTTATCTCTAATTTGAAGAAGATTTCGGTTGAATTTGAAACCAATCTAGTTTTTCCCCCATGAAAATGTTGAAATTTTAATCACTTAGAAGACAAAATCTGATCAGAAATTATAACCCCTATATGTAACAGTCGCACTGTTAAATTTAGCGAAGTAAATAATTGCAGTTACTTAGTAGTTGTTCAGTTTAATGTGTTTAGAAAGGGAACAGATAGCGCCACTTATCACTGGGGGCATGCTCTTCTACCGCAGCGAATGTGCAATAAACATTATAAGTATTTTAAACTATGGTTCCTTCGACTTTTATAATAATAAGGAACTTAATGTAGGTCATCATAGCGGAGGCGAAACTGCAAAGTTTTACTGTTTACCTGGGGAAGAGGACACCTACATGGCCCAAGAATGTGAAGTGCACTACCGATATACTAATTTTAGAAGGGGCAAACTATTTTGTTGAGAAAGTTCAATCAAATCTGTTTTCTTGGGAATCTATAAAAGGATGCGATTTCTTCAAGGTTCGTAAACAACACTAGCTCTATTAAACAGTACTTAAACTGCCAGTCAACTTTGGAAAACTACACACAGTAAAAAGTTCGGTGATGAGAGTTACACACACCTCTCCATATTAACGAATATAATAAATAATTCTTTAAAAACTAAAACTGTCTTTCATTGGTTCTCAAAACCCAATAGCTTTCAGAGGTACGTAAGCGTATTGATGCGGCATTGATGCCGCTACATGCTTATTGTGTGTGCATTCCAATTGATGCTAGGAATTAGAGACGATGATTAGAAATGAATAGAATTAATACTAGGAATATATAGGATTAAAAATTAGAAAGATTAGAAATTAGAATTAATACTAGGAATATTCGAAAATAGAATTAATACTAGGAATATTCGAAATTAGAATTAATACTAGGATAGACAAGGAATTAGAATAAATTACAGACGAGTCGCTAAATATAGGTGTGCAGTGAGCATAAAGTGAAGTGTCATTCCATCTTGTTTGTGTGGATTGACAGCTGTACGAGCTGTACCCCTATTCTGTAACAACATTTTCGTGTCTCGACAGCGGAATCCGAGGTGAATATCAAATTGCGTCAACCTTAATTTTGTGTGCAATAAAGCTCACTTTGTGAGGTTCGTCACTCAGGTGAACCTCGATATCGAAATGGTTATTTACAGAATAGACTAGCTGACTTCATATTCACTTCACCTAAGCTTCACCGTGAAATGTAAGAATAGCAAGCATCTGAAGAAGCACTGCAGCTTACTTCAACTAGCTCACTTCAACTAAGTTATCACGGACAGTGAGATCGTTACCTACAAAAGCTGAATAGCACTACGTTGAAGGCACGGCAAACTTTGAGTATACCTCCGACGATTTTTTAAAATTCCACAATACTTTTTAGGATGCGGATGCATGCTTGTTTGCTATTTATTGTGGAAATTGGGCATTAGCGGAGGCGGAGTTGATCCGAATCCAAATATTTTTTATTTTTTTTAAACCTTGCCCCACACTAGGAATTTCTCCTGTATCGTGGGTGCGTTAACAAACATATAAATACACATACACAAACAGTACAACAGCAATTGCTACGAGTACAAGAAAATTTCAAAGCTGAATCCGCAAGTAACTTTGATTGTGCAACTTGCACATCCGGCTGGCATTGCAGAAAGAAAGAAAAATGAAATCACAGCATCCGTTTTCTGTCAAATTAATTGGAACAATTGGTCGACTTCCTTCAGTACAAACTTAGGTAACACATTGCAAGCCGATGACAAAACTGGCTTACGTCATAAGGATATTCCACAATCAATACAGAGAGAAAGGAACAGCACAAAAACTTCCGATGACTTCATATTTTTATTTATTCAACACTTTAAGCTCACAAAAGGCGGACTTAATGCCATATTATTATACATTCTCTACCAGTACCTTTGGGTGTTGCAGAGATTGGTGGTAGATGCAATATGGATAATAAAAGCGATTGATTAATTATTCAATAAAATTTAAAGTAATATTTAATTTTTTTTCATTTGTAATGGGTTTGCTCTTGACTCTAGTCTATGTCAGAGATGACAGAGACAAAGTCTACGATGGAGCGAGCCTACCCAGAAGGAGCCTGTTCACTCTAACTTTGAAGAGATTAGGGTTGTAAGCTTTTGGAAACACAGACGTAGGCAGAGAGTTCTACTCCTTTGCTGTGCGCATTATAAAAGACGTTTGAAAACGCTTAGTGCGAATTGGTGGAATAGCCACAAGGTAAGGATGGTAAGATGCAGTGCGTCTGGATGTCCGATGGTAGAAGGGGGCCGGTGGGATGAGGTCGTGGAGTTCTTGGGCACACTCACCGAAGTACAATCTGTAGAAGACCGACAAGCAGGCAACCTTACGGCGATGAGCCAAGCTCATCGCCGTAATCGCACCACCAGTTTTACGTCGCCAATGAACCTCTTAGCTCTGCGTTCCACCGAGTCAAGCGCGGCAAGCTGATACTTAGCTGAGCCATTCCAAAGGTGGCTACAATACTCCATGCAGGATCGGACTTGTGCTTTGTAAAGGATTAAAAGCTGTCCAGGCCTAAAGTATCGCTTCACCCTATTTAGGATGCCCAGCTTTTTGGCCGCAGTTTGGGCTTTGTACTCGATGGTGGCGCCGAAGTTGAGACTGGATGTCAACTCCATGCCTAGGAGCTCGAGCCGATCAGTCACAGGAACAGATGCACCCCGAAAAGTAGGAGTTTGGTCAAAACGACTCCTTTTTGCGGTAAAAAGACACGCCTGTGTTTTGGTGGCGTTATAAGTGACCAGATTGTCATCACCCCACTGGGAGAAATCGCTTATGGTCAAATTTGTCCGCTCTACCATTCATACATAAACTATATACAATATGTAAAAGAATAAACGAAACCATACGCGATCGTTGTACTCATTATGATCAACTTAACTTTATTAAAGAGTCAAACGACACATTTTTGTTATGTTTTTATTTTACACAGTAATTATCTTTAATCGATACTCAAATTTCAATGCAATTGTTAATTAAATAATGAATATTTTAAGCCTTGCGAAAGTCAGTACTTTTAATTGTTGCTGTTGTTCATTTCTGATAAATAGTCAATGTAATTTATTTTATTTTATTTATATCTAATTTACAATCTAATTTACTAATTTAATTTCCACATTTTTATTCACCTGTATTTTTATGAATTTGTCATATTTATTATTTATAATTAATGTTTTACCAATGTTTCTGTGCTAGCGGTGTTAACCTGTAATTAGTTGTTGCACCCGCAATTGTATCCTATTACAAATTATAAGCTGTTTATGTTGTGGTGTAAACAGTTGTTGGTAAACCTAAATAAAAAAATAAAAAAAACTATTACTATAGGACCAAAATCAGGAACACCGCAATCGCGAAAACTGCTTTTCGAGTTTTAAGCAACATACATCATCATCAGGATCATCTCAGTCGCAATCGGCCAAAAAAGCCTCAATTTTCATAAATTTTGGCAGATTCCGACTGACATGCGAATAAGAGATTGTCCAAAGTGGCCGAAGATCTGTTTGACGCATTCTGAGCAGTACCACCATCAACTTTGCTGACTGAGCTTATCTTTTCACTAAAGAATAAACTCGTCACATCCTCGGGATTTACTGGCCCGAGACGGTTTCCAGCGTAGCAGATCAAGCGTTGAAAGTAAAGGTGGATTGGTCACACGTTCCGGAGGGATCCCGATCACATTCCCAAATATGCTATGGACTGGAATCCTCAAGGGAAAAGGAAGCGTGGCCGTGCTCGTCAAACCTGGCGACGCGACGCACTGTTTTGGCAGAAACGACGAGCATCGGAATGACGTGAAGCTCAAGACCGCTCGCGATGGAGAACTACTGTGGGCGCCCACTGTCCAAGTTAGTATAGGACCTTAGTTCCAATCTATCTTATCACGTTGTGACTGTGTTGGCAAGTTGAAAATTATAGTTCTCTTGGCACAATATTGTATAACTTGCAAATAAGGGCCCAGCTGTAGCACATTCTTTCTTATGAATCACGCATATTTTCTGCGTCAGTTACTTAGTAGACCGGTGCCAAAAATATCTTTGATCACCATCTTAATGAAAACAGCAAACTGTGCAGGTTTCCCGTTACAACCTTCTAACCCAAATGCAGGAAAGGGCTCAGTTTGTTCTGCCTCTAATGTAGTGGTTCCCAATCTGTTGTCCGCGGACCACTGATGGTCTGCATGGCCCAAAATATAATGTTAAACAAAATATAATATAGGTACTAGCACTTCGCCCGCGACTTCGTTCGCGCGTGTTTAGTATTGCAATTTTCATAGGGAAATATTTATATTCGAAAATAAATTAGGTATAGTATACTCGTAAGTCATAATTTAGCTTTCTAAATCGTAACAGAAAAACAAAATATCAAATCTTTCCTCTTTATAATGTTAGTTTAGATTAGATGATAGGATTCAAATTGTCAGTGTTTTCTTCTCAAGAATGTCGTTGACGTTCAAACACATTTCAGATGAAATGTTGTGTTTTCTATGACAATGCTCTTTACTTTTGATAACAAAGAATAATTTTATAATGCTAAAAGTTTTGAAATCTGTACTTACCTACGTTTATTTTTAGATTAACACAATTTAATTTTTTCTTGATTGTTGGTCCCAGCTAGATAAATAAATTAAAGTATTCTCGGATCAAAAAAAGGTTGGGTGCCACTGCTCTAATGTATGTAATCAAATCTTCATAAACATCTTTAATTGCTATTAATTGCATTTCTCCGTCCATTTTGTTTGTTTAATTACTGGTAGTTTCATAATTACTGCATGTGATGGCTTACGGTTAGCAAAGTTTTGGGGTTAATTACCTAGGTAATCAGGTAAGGTTTTGCAGTAAATACAGATATTTACACAACTAGTTATTAGTTTCTTAGTAAATTGAATTGAGAAATGTCGCTAATAACCTTACTTTCCTATCATATCTTACTCGTATTAATTAACTAGTTGACCCGCGCAACTTCGTCTGCTCCGCTCCTATTGGTCTTAGCGTGATGATATATAGCTTTTACCTTCCTCGATAAATGGATTATCTAACAATCAAAGATTAGCCAGTATTTCCTGAGATTAGCGCGTCCAAGCAAACAAACAAACAAACTCTTCAGCTTTTATCATATTAGTAATAGATTTTTGCCTGCAGCCAAGAAGCTAAGCATGCTAAATAAGGTAACGCGATACATCTGGAGAGCTTCTGAGCCTGAGCACAAGCCCGTTCCTCCATGGAGTTTTGCAGCCACTAATGGGATGGCTCAACAAAACACCAACTTGCTGCATTGAACTCGGTTGAACGCAGAGCAAAAAGGCTTATAGGTGACGAGACGTTGGTTGCTCAGCTTCACAGCCTAGCTCATCGGCGTAGTGTTGCCTGCCTGACGGTCTTCTACAGACTGTACTTTGGTGAGTGTGCTCAGGAACTCCACGACCTGATCCCACAATCGCCCTTTTACTACTGGAATACCAGACGTGAGGAGCTCGTGGCTAAATAATAACAGCCACAAGGGTCGACCTTGAAGGTTAAGCAACGCTTGCCAAGTTTGGTCTGTGGATGGGTGACCATCTTAACATAATGAGTTTCCTCCGTGCCTCGGAAAGCACGTTAAGCCGTTTGTCCCGGCTGTCATTTGTAGATCTTTGGCAGTCGTTACGGATTGTCAGAAGCCATGAAGCCATGTCTTGCCATGAAGTACCGTGTTACCCAGTTAATGCGTTGTAGAGGTCTGGTAGGCAGCCGCTCCACGTAAAACACTGGTATTCAGCTGAATCCGGTTTGACTGGAAGCCGACCCCAATGTAGTTGGGAAAAGGCTAGGCAGATGATGATGATGATGATGACCAGACGTAGGCATCAAGCTCGTCCCGTCATCTTCGCCTGGGTCGGCCGCGACGCGACCCGAAATTTTTTGGGACTCACATTGTGGTTCCTTTAGCCAAGCCACTAAGTGGTTAGGTGACAACACGATTTGACAGTAGTAGTAGTATTTGACTACTGTCAAATCGTGTTGTCATTCATTTTAGGTCGGGTTTGGGACTAATTGTAAGTCCGTAGGTGATACGGAGTAGAATCTGTCTGCAAGTAAGCCCGAAGAAGAAGCGAGAAGCGCCCCAGACCCATTTAAACTTGACTGCTTTTTGAGTGACGTCAGTGATTTGTGTTTTGAAGCGCAGCACTGCGTTTCTAACACGTTTTGACGCCCAGAATGCTGTGTCTATTGCTCGCTCGTAAACCTCAAGCTTACAAGCTTTTACTTAATCAAAGTTAGTTTAGAAAGAAAGAGTGATTTCACTTTCTACAGGAAACCTAAAATAGCTCTCTCTATTTTTCTTCTCTCATCGAAAAAGTTCTCGTCTCACTTTTTGATCTTGACTACTAAATTCGTTAATTAATTTCTAACAATATACATAGTTTGAGGAGCTCGTGGCTATAATAACAGCCGCACGGGTCGATCTTCAAGGTTAAGCAACGCTTGCCAAGGTTGGTCTGTGGATGGGTGACCATCTTAACATAGCGAGTTTCTTCCGTGCCTCGGAAAGCACGTTAAGCCGTTGGTCCCGGCTGTCATTTGTAGATCTTTGGCAGTGGTTACGGATAGTCAGAAGCCAGTAAATCTGACTCCAGTTTTGCCAAGAAGTACCGTGTTACCCAGTTAATGGGTTGTGGAGGTCTCGTAAAATACTGGTATTCAGTTAAATCCGGCTTGACTGGAACCCGACCGAATTGGGAAAAGGCTAGGCGGATGATGAATTCCTAACAATATAGTGAGGAGTAAATACTCTAATGCAATCACTCCTCAACGGCTGGACGAATTTGGATTGAGTTTGAGATGACGAGCAGACCATGACTTGGTTTAGAAAATAAGTTACCTATTTTTTTGTTCCAGCGGGATAGTTTTCGCAATATGTAGTAACGTTTTTATAAACTTTTCCTAGTTTTCTGCAACCACTCGTTTACACGTACAAAGTAAACTCGACTAAACGAGGCAATCAAATCGAATTGTGATCGATTTTACATCTCGATGCGATCGCAGATTGATATCAATTAACAACCTCGTTGCCATAGCAACTATGTTTACGAACAACACTAATAAAGATTCCATCGCAATCCTCTCCATTCAAATCACAACCTTAACCTATACTGTGCAAAACTCAAAACAGATTGCATCCAAAAATTAAACTACACAAATATTTTCAGTCCACATTCAAACTATTGTAATTCTTAAAACTGAGGCCATAAAGAGTAAACTCCTTTGTATGTGGACTTTTATGGTGAACTTGAGGACAATGCGTGTTTTGTAACTATAAGATTCACTTAACGGTATCTGATGTTGCTTTTTATAGCCCAAAAAGGGTCAAGTGACAACCCTACAGGCTTTTGAATCGTTAAAACGCTGTATTCCTGTGAACCCTCTTAGGGGTGTTGGCGTGATGTTGCAATGCAACGTTGTAATAAAAAAAAATACAGAAACACTATCTTTGGAATTGATCTAATTGCCACTTTTCTTCTGTATTTTTATGTTTGTTTGATAGAATGGCTTTAGGGTTGGTTGGTGAGTATTTTCATTTGTTTAATAAATAAAACAAGCGATGGCGGGTAGCGATAATGTAGGAATGTTAACGAAACAGCGCCGGTCAACAACCTGCAGTTTGACAATGAACATTATAGGTACATTTTCTTTTAGCATGTTACAACTAGGTAGTGTTTCATTTTGTCTGTCTTTAATAGGGTAGATGCAAATACAGAATTTATGAGAATTTTTGCAACGTTTTTATTTTGGTTAATATCAATTTTTAACAAAAATAATGAATTAAAGTAACGTGAAACGGAACGTATTTAAGAACAACAATCAGCGTTTCGTGACGTATCAGCTGTTATGCCAACGAAAAGGCCACCTTATATCTTTGAGTTAGGACAGTTCTTGACCAGTGATAGACACGAGTGACGTCATTGTCCGTTTTCGCGCGAACCTTTAAACTGTCGGTTTCAAAACGCAATTTTGGCAATAAATTAAAGCGTTTTCATTTCTTATGTATGTGGTGGTCTATTCTATATGGAGTTCTTTAAAATTAAAGCAAAAATGGAAATATTGCATGTTCCCTATTGGATTAGTTTTCATTTAGGTTATACTTAGTTACTTTAATTAACTTAAACGATCATTTTCGCAATTCAACCTTAATTCACCAGCAATTTATTTCGGAAAATAAAACCGGGGTTTAGTTATAAGGTAAGTTTAATTTCTTTCGATAGCTTACCACTATAAACTTATCACGAATGCATCCCTTATATCCCAAAATAAACATTTCAATGAAAACTACAGACTTTTCTGTCTCTGTCGAGTAGTACCAACATTACAAATCATAATAAAATCTCGTAAGTTGGTACCTACTGTTCCGCAAATCGAACTCCAGTCCCTTATTATAACCGTTCAGTTTATTATTACGAGAGTGAATCATTCGTTCCAGTGATACCTATGCGCTGTAATGTAGGTCGGGAGAGTATTTCTATGCGTTTTGTTAGGCAGTAATTAACTGTCTTCTGTCCAAGTAATGAGTTTACAGCGGGCGATTATTTATGTAGTGTTTAATTTATGACTGGGATTGAGTTAGTCTAGAGGGGTAATATGCACTAAAAGATGTACCAACGTAGCGTAACTTATAGTTTGAAGTGTACTTTTGGCGGTAACTTTGTATGTTTGTGTGACGCAGCTCATAAACTGAAAACAAAACAGCACACAAAACCAAAACAAAATAATTTAGAAATCACATGCGATGTTTAAGACTTGTATACATGCCAATGATCTTGTGCATACAAACGGAGCTAACTACACCTTTACGCGTCACTCCGCTACCAGCGTTTTTTTTTTTATAAATACATAATTTTAAAAAGTAACAAAACCAAATTATTTTCGTTTGTGTTGCAAAGCAGTAAATATACCTATTTATTGGGCTCTTTTCATAAAAATGTATATAATTAGGAATATGTTTGTCACTTTCTCGGGTCCCTAGAGATCCGATCCTTTGGTAGGCGTACGAGGGGCCGAAGCCAAATCGCAGTGGCCCCTTTAGATATTTCAAATGGAATGGGATACCAACCGACGATTATCCCTGTATGCACTGTGAAAGTATTCCCAAGGACATTCCCCGGTTGGAGCAGGACTATTGCAGAATATGGAAACAAAAGATGAAACGCTATGGGTTTGGCTGGTTTAGTGGACTGATAATCGTTTACTATGGAAGAACTATTGGCACCTGCCTGAACATTGACAATTAAAACGGCTTTAAAATGGCAGGGGGTGACTTGCACACTCAATAAATGGGCCCCCCGAAAAGGGTCGCCAGCACAAAGTGACGTAGCGCCAAGGGGGCAACATATCCTGAGGTGCTAGAGGAGTGAAGAAGTATACCACGGCTATCAGGACAATCCCAAAAGTACGGTAAGATGGATTATACATCCTTCTCCCGAGCACGTTTGCTCTTGCGAATCTCAACTCAGACCGGCCGATTAAGGCAAGAAAGAGGTGGGAGGAGCCGGAAATGAGGAACAAGACTTCTCCCTGGAGATCAGGTCTGTGGGGTCGCTAGTGCCCAACAGTTCGCCACAAAACTGCCTTGCGGATTAGTTGTTGCATTAGTTATACTACTCTGTCAAGAAAGTACCGGGAAAAGATCAATAATACACAAAATGTCAGTTATTCATCCAAATTTATTTTATCACCTTCAAAGTATGCTCCTTTAGAAACGATACACTTGCGCCAACGAATAATCCATTCATCAAAACATTTTTTAAACGCTGCTTCCGGAATTGAGTTCAGTTCTCGCCGCGAATTCTCCTTTATGTCTTCTAACGATTGAAAACGGGTGCCACGAAGTGATAATTTGAGTTTAGGAAAAAGAAAAAAGTCAGCAGGAGCCATATCTGGTGAATATGGTGGTTGCTGGATGGTATTTGTTGAGTGTGTGTGTAAAAATTCGTTCACAATGATAGCCTTGTGCGAAGGCGCATTGTCGTGGTGCAAAATCCAAGAATTTTCTTTCCACAAATCTGACCTTTTTCGTCGAATTTGCTCTCTTAAACGCCGCATAACGCTCAAATAATATTCTTTATTTACCGTTAGACCTTCCGGTAAGAATTCAGAGTGCACAACACCGCGATAGTCAAAGAAAACAGTCAACATGACTTTGACTTTTGATCGACTTTGGCGTGGTTTTTTCGGTTTTGGTTCAGTTGGAAGGCGCCACTCCAAAGCTTGTTGACTAGTTTGCATGTCAAACTCGTAAACCCACGTCTCGTCACCAGTAACAATGCGTTTCATGAATGTTGGGTCCGAACTGACTCGTTCTAGCATGTCCTCAGCGACTTTCATGCGATTGAGTTTTTGGAGAAAATTCAGATCTTTTGGGACTAGCCGAGCAGCAACATGTTTCATACCCAAATGATTAGTTAAAATGGTTCGGATCGACTCGTGAGATACAGAAAGTTCGGCGGCTATCTCTCTCAGAGTTGAATGGGGATTTTCAGTCACTATTTCCTTCACTTTTGCGATGTTAACTTCAGTTGCAGACGTTGACGGCCTACCAGAGCGAGGCAAATCTTCCATCACATCTCGACCGCTTTTGAACGCTTTGAACCACTCATAAGCACGAGTTTTTGATAAAGTCGATTCACCGTAAGCCTTCTGTAACATTTTCAGTGACTCCGAACACGAAATTCCATTGGCGATGCAAAATTTAAGACAAACTCTTTGTTCGATATTTTTGTCCATTATGAAATTCGCAATACACACTATATATGATATTACTGAAACCAGCACTGTATTTAATATAAATAACAGATGCAACTCAAACTCCGCGCCAAAATGGAAAACAGTTGTGCCAATCTAACAACTACAAAAAAACAAAAATTTGAATTTGGAACCATAAACAAATCATCCATTCCCGATACTTTTTTGACTGAATGTATAATTATTATAATGTAATAATATTAGTAAAATGGTTTCATCTCAATGATTTGGAGGTGATTTAGTGTTTTTTTTTTTTATTATGTGATACCAATATATAAATTCTGGCTAAACCAAATTACCTATCATATCATGTACTAACTATTTTAAGAGTCAAAGTCAAAGCGTTTTATTTCAAGTAAACCATTTAAAGGCACTTTTGAATTGTCGAGGTCGGTCAGTCAAAACCATAAATCTAGTTGCACGTTCCAATGCGTAGACCATATCAACTGATTGATCGTCACAATTTTTTGTCTAGTCTAGTAGCTAGTTTTCTCCAAGTTCTTCTATTTTGTCACATAGTGCCGTATCGGTACTGCTTTTAAGTTGCAATTTATCCTGTTTATCCCATATCCACCCAACCATCTGACAGTACTTTGCCGAACTCTGTTGCTCAATTCAATTTGCTATATACATCATCTTTCTGCCCTTATCCCATGTTACTTGGGGTCGGCGTAACACGCATTTTTCTTCCATTCTGTTCTATCAGCCGTCACGATATCACTAACTTGCTTAACTTTCATATCGCTCCTCACACAATCCATCCATCTTTTCTTCGGCCTTCCTCTCCCTCTCCACCCATTCACACTTATATTCATAACTCTTCTCTTCAATTTGCTATATTATTCTTTTTTTAACGCCTAGATCTTGTGTATTGGACCACAGTAAAACAATAAAACACGCGAGATAAGCATGGTAACATTTTCTATGATTTACCATCCAGTTTAAAAAGTTGTATGTAAGAAAATAAACATTATTGTGCAACGTATAACAAATTATTTATATTGATTCGTGCAATAATATATTATTATGACTATTTAGATATGAGATTGAAATTTTATATTTTTACATTTCTGGCTTATTTATACCGCTTGATAAAGCTATGTAGCGGTCTGATTTAATTTTATGTTTTTTACACAAAAGACCATGTTTATAGTGTTTTGCATATTTTGAAGTAAATTGATACATTTCCATGAAAATAGAATTTATTTATCTTATAAATTGGTGTTCAACAAATATTTTAAGAAAGATGTGAAGAACTTCTTGCCTCGTTAGTAGTGGTTCCCAACCTTTCCCCACAACGACGTTCGTTTGGTGATCCATGGTTTAGTGGCTGCAAGTGCTGAGTTGCTTACTGCTGAGCGGGAGCGTAGGGAAGTAGGAAATATGCAAGAAAACATATTAAGCTGAAGAGTTTGTTTGTTTGTTTACTTTAACGCGCTAATCTCAGGAACTACTGGTCCAATTAGAAAAATTCTTTCAGTGTTAGATAGCCCATTTATCGAGTAAGGCTATAGGCTATATAACATCACGCCAATAGGAGCGGAGCAGTAATGAAAATTGTGACGCAGAACTTACTGTAAGGGTTTTTTATTATATTAATAAATGTAATAATTTTATCTTAAAATTTTGAAAAAAAAAAACGAAAAAACGATAAAAAAAAGTAATTGATCTTTACCTATAGATTACTTACAGGAAAAATTATAAGAATTCTATAGTGTTAAAGTAACATGTTAATAAAAAGAAATTCGTTCGGAACCCTTTGCACGCGAGTCCAACTCGCACTTGGTCAGTTTTTGTTTACGTGAAAAAAGAGAAATCTATCTAACGGACAAACAGATTAGAAACCCTTTTATGGTGCTGAAATTTTGTCTAAGACAGAAGCAGTAACCCTATCAAAGGCTACATCTAAGGTCTTCGTCTAGCCCAGGTTATTCAGGTCACCACCAATCCTATTGCTCAAACAGCACACTTAAACCTTCGCAACACTATTATCATCATCTGACAGTCATTACTCCGGAATGAAGATTGCACCACTGCGTTTATCCGACTGCGCAGGAGTGAGTAATGCGTTTGAAATGGTCGTGCGAAAGTGTCACGATACATGTAATAGTGTGCTAACGATCCTGGATTTATGATTATGTTTGTGCGGCGCCAAGATCAGGAACTTGAACCTAAACAAAGGCGTAAAAGGTAATCTACACGATGCATCAGGTGTTTTAGTGGAACATTCGATTGAACGTGGGAAGTCCACTCAGACGCAGTTGCGCATACGTTTAGGTTCCGGAAAAACCTGCTATAACCTTCTTGGTCATCATCAGTCAGCCGAAAGACGTCCACTGCTGGATTTGGGCCTCCTTCAAGCGTTGCCACATGAAGTGGTCCAGTTCTACTCTCCCCCGCGGCCTTTAATATCCTGCAATGTCATCATCTCATCTGCCTAGCCTTTTCCCAACTATATTGGAGTCGGCTTCTAGTCAAGCCAGATTTAGCTGAATACCAGTATTTTACGGGGAGCGGCTGCCTACCAGACCTCCACAACCCATTAAATGGGTAACACGGTACTTCATGGCAAGACTGGAGTCAGATTTACTGGCTTCTGACTATCCGTAACGACTGCCAAAAATCAACAAATGACAGCCGGGACCAACTTGAGGCGGTTTAGAAACTCTAACACTAGGGTGTGTGGGGTCGTTAGACCTTACTGCCCACACGATAAGAGAAGTTCTTGATATTGAGGGACGGTAGGATTATTTTTTTTTTAATTTACTTGATATGGGCTCTTGACTCTAGTCTAGGTCCAAGGTAACAGAGACAAAGTCGACGCTGGAGTGAGCTTACCCAGAAGAAGCCTGTTCCCTCTAACTTTGAAGAGATTAGGGTTGAGTGCGTTCGGAAACACAGACGCAGACAGAGATTTCCACTCTTGCTGTGCGCATTATAAAATAAGTTTGGAAACGCTTAGTGCGAAGTGGTGTTATTCTATTATAGTGGATGGAACCATCCTGGTTCTAAGAGAGAGTAGCATGTAGCTCAAGTCAGTCAGTTTGGATGGTATCGGGGCTTATTTTTCTTGAACACGCCCGAGGGTTTAATACAGGGGTTAAATTTAATTGAAGGTCATAATAGTAATTCAAACAGAACGTCAGTTGCTGTTTAGTACCAACCTCGCTAGTTGCCTTATGGCCAACTAAACAGACAGATTTCATAGGCAGCTTCTCAGCAGCAACATTTCTGTTTATTGAAGTTATGTCAAATGCAATAGGATTGCAAAACTCTGATTTTGCAACTGGCATACTTGTGTGTCAGCCACTTATCTTACAGTTTCCTGAAAAGATCCTCTTTTCTGTAATCTCTTATACAAGATGGCCACAGCGTCGTTCCTTCTGATTTGCTAAAAAAATATGTATTGTTTTGTATGTTTGTTTGTCTAAATTTCCAAACTGATTTTGAATAATTTTGGTACAGAAACAGTTGGAAGCCTGGAGACGTTTATGTCCTCATTAACGCGAGCGAGACGTTGCGGGCTCAAGCACCTCAATTACCAAAGATTTTAAAACCAAATAAAAATATCTTTGAACATCACCATAAGAACTCAAGCGGTAATTCATGATCTTTACACTTAGTATTTAATTAAATTTCCCAACAAATAGCCCATGTTTGAACATAAAATTATCCGTACTTATCTCGGGTGTCATTTTGTGGGACCCAGCTAAGTAAATACTGGGCACTTATATGTATGTTATGTTTTGAGTTGTGCAATGCTTAATAATATGCTAATCAGGGATTGGGCAACTTTGTCGTTTGTATGGTGTAGGTACTGGAGGGTAGAAAAGTGTACGGACATTTTGGTTTTTTGAGTGAGAGGAAAATTGCTTTTTTATTCATAAAAAAAAAGTTTAGTTCGTGCGCTAAAACTTACTTAGATCAGAGTCAGGTAAGTGTATTTAGTGACAGTTTCTGAAGGCAATTTTTTTTTTAATATAATTTTCTAGTCTGTGTGTATTGTTACAATTTTCCAGTCAAGCAAGATTGTCTAGAGAATTTCAAATAATCTAGTGTCTAATTCCCTGTGTCTTCATGTCAAGTTCTTTTTATTTAGTTTTAATCTTTTAAAGCTACATACCATAATTATGTCAAACCGTTTCATATTTTCTCCATCTAACTGTTTTTCTGAAAAACTGACTTAGTATTTTGACTTTACTTTTTGAAGCTCAAAAAACATTTGAAATAGATACTTACTTATACAGTTTTCAATGCTTTTACTTCTCTATAAAAAATAACATTCTTATTCCACTTGTATCCTATTTCAATTCTAAACACTTTCGTCACCACCTGTACCCGACTTTCGATCGCTCTCGTAAATGGAGGAAGAGGTTCGAATGCAGTAACAGATACTTGCAGCTATTGATACAACACTTACACAGATTAGATAGCCATACCTCACGCCCTTTGTGGGATCTCAACTCGATACACTCAGTTGTGCAAGCGGGTTTGCCTGAGCAACATTTCTTGGCATTTCCTCATGATACATTTCGCTCGGAACTTATTTACTTAGTAAGTGACAATAATCCCAACAGAAATATAGGTTGATATTTAGGTGAAGTCTTCAAACATTCCAAGTAAAATCTGGTAATCTACGAGTTATAAAAAAAACCTGTCAAGTGCGAGTCGGACTTGCACATGAAGGATTTCAATTAGGTGAGATAGTGGTCAAACGCGTGCCTATCAATAGTAAAAAAAAGGACTCAATTTTTTATTTTATTTAATTTTTATTGTGTTGTCATAGCAGCAATAGTTATACAACCCGCTGACAGACAGGTGGAAAGCGGAGGCTTAGTAATAAGGTTCCGTAGAATATTGTTTGGGTGCGAAACCTTAAAATGTTGGTAGTAGTTAGGTTAGTCGACTTTTTAGCTGTTTTTACTGGAATAACTCGAATTTCCAAAATACACAAGACCGTCTCTCGTACACATCAGATCTTCCTAAAGCAGCATCCTACTAGATTTTAGAATTGGAGCTAAGATGCGTGGTACCAGCTGTTCCTGATCATAAGATTGGACTTAGAAAGAACCTCTGGAATTGCGTCATTCAGAGTTCCAGACTCATCACTACATATGATAAAACAAAGTCTTCTGCCGCGTCTATCTGTCTGCCTGTTCGCGATAAACTTAAAATCTACTGCACCGCTTTTCATGCTGTTTTCATCAATGGATTTAGTGGTTCTCGAGGAAGATTTTAGATAAAACTAGTTGTCCACGAAATTTCGTCTGCGTCACAATTTTCATTACTGCTCCGCTCCTGTTGGTCTTAGCGTGATGATATATAGCCTATAGCCTTCCTTGATAAATGGGCTATCTAACACTCGTCAAATCGGACCAGTAGTTAGTGAGATTAGCGCGTTCAAGTAAACAGGCTATCTAACACTGAAAGAATTTTTCAAATCGGACCAGTAGTTCCTGAGATTAGCGCTTTCAAGTAAACAGACAAACAAACAAACTCTTCAGCTTTATATATTAGTATAGATAGATATAGATTTGTCTAGAAAAAAAATAGGGATCCTTATGAAAATTGCAGCGCGGGCGAAGTCTTGGGCGAAGTGCTAGTGGAACAATATACTAGACATTCATAATGTGGAAGCCAAGGCAAGGCTTCGAATCTGGCATCGGCAAACAAAACACAATTACGTCACTGAATCTTCCGTTCAGTAGAGCAGTTCAAAAATATCTCAAATGTATGCACATACATTGACAGACTGAACCACTTTATTATTAGTAGTTTATTTATAGAACTCCAGAACAAAGGTTATCAGGTGTACTTTAGAGGTTTCTCACCAGTTTTAAACGCACTGCGTGGATATATTGTAATGATTGGTTAGTATTTCGAAATGTGGCTATGGAAAAAATCAGGAAAGTTTTACTCGAGCAGATTTAGGTATATATAAATAAAAATAAAATAAGTAGTCTTTTATTTCTTGCTTAAAAATTACTGAAAAAAAAAATACTATAGATACTTACTGCATGCAATCATTATTATAACATTTCATCAATTCATGTTCATCAATAAAGTTTTAATTCAATAAATAATTATACAATTCCATTTTTTTTTTTTATAACATTAGTTTTAATCAGTCTTAAAAGTATTTCATTCTTTTAGTTAGTCGAGTCTTAGTATTGTTTAGATTCATTAATTTTTGATTACATTTCACTATCTTATTACATTTACATTAAGGAGCTCGTGGCTAGATAATAACAGCCTCACGGATCGATCTTCAAGGTTAAATAACGCTTGCCAAGGTTGGTCTGTGGATGGGTGACCATCTTAACATACCGAGTTTCCTCCGTGCCTCGGAAAGCACGTTAAGCCGTTGGTCCCGGCTGTCATTTGTAGATCTTTGGCAGTCATTACGGATAGTCAGAAGCCAGTAAATCTGACTCCAGTCTTGCCATGAAGTACCGTGTTACCCAGTTAATGGGTTGTGGAGGTCTGGTAGGCAGCCGCTCCTCGTAAAATACTGGTATTCAGCTAAATCCGGCTTGACTGGAAGCCGACCTCAATATAGTTGGGAAAAGGCTAAGCAGATGAGATGATGACATTGCAGGATATTAAAGGCCGCGGGGGAGAGTAGAACTGGACCACTTCATGTGGCAACGCTTGAAGGAGGCCCAAATCCAGCAGTGGACGTCTTTCGGCTGACTGATGATGATCAAGAAGGTTATAGCAGGTTTTTCCGGAACCTAAACGCATGCGCAACTGCGTCTGAGTGGACTTCCCACGTTCAATCGAATGTTCCACTAAAACACCTGATGCATCGTGTAGATTACCTTTTACGCCTTTGTTTAGGTTCAAGTTCCTGATCTTGGCGCCGCACAAACATATATTTCCCTCCAATGTAAACGTTTTGTCAGTCAGTGCGCCCGCAGTTCCGAATAGGGTTGCCATTTTTTGTTGGGTCCGGAATGGTCCGTATGAAACCGGACGTAGTTAGTTAAGGTTTTTGGATGGCTGTCTGGGTAAACTTGATCATGTTATAGCTGAAAACTGAAACCAACAATAACTACCGGCCCATTGCAAATCGGACTCGTATGTAAAGGTTTCCGAACGAATCGTATTTTTTTTAAGGTGGATGCTCCAGGGTAGCCCGCGAAATTCAAATATTTTTATGTTTTTTGCAATTTGCCGGTCAGTGTGAAGCTGTATGTGGGCCGTAAAGAATGATTATTTCTGAAATATTTATTATTTCGAACTACATGAACTTAGAGGACTATATTGATGATTAAAATGATTATAATTCTTTAGATAAATACGCGTTACGGTCGCAGATCGCATTTGGTCCACATAAAAAACATAAAAATATTTGAATTTCGCGGGCTACCCTGGAGCATTCACCTTATTTATTTATTTATTTATTTATTTATTTAACAATTTATGTACACACATTTTATAGGATAAGAAGAAAGAAACAGAAAAATAAGTACAAAGGTGATGCTTATTTCAAAAGAAATCTCTTCCAGCATACCTGCGAAAGGAGAGTAGAGTAAAAAGAGATGTAGACATAGTGTGTAACAGTAAGAAGCTAAAATAAAAACTATACATATTACCTTAATGTTACTTTAAGGTAGAAGCGCCAGGGTAGCCCGACTTTTTCATGAAATTACCATTCAGTAGGGTTTAAATGAACTTAGAGGGTTATATTGATGATTAAAATGGTTATAATTCTTTAGATAAATAGGCGTTACGGCCGCGAATCCTATTTTGTTCAACATACAGCTACACACTGACCGGCAAATTGCAAAAAATATTTTAATTTCGCGGGCTTCCCTGGTGCTTCCACCTTAAACCAAAGACTTCTTGTATGTAATAAATAAAATACTATAACGTACCCGTCGTTTTCTCAAAGTTGAAAGCTTATTAGTATTGCGGATAAAGGAAATGGAATGACCAATTTTCATCAATTTTCTTTAATAACTTAAAAAAAATATTATAAAATTATGAAAAAGGTTTATGAATTTTAGGACCTGGAAACCCTAGCTCTAAACACTTGAATCCAGTTCCAAATATAAACAATAGAAATAAATAAATACTGTAGTTTATGGTTTACTAAACTACACAAGGAATCTTGCCGAATTTGGAGCCATCTGTTATAATTATTTAATAAACAGTGCATGTGCGGAGTTGGAATAACACATTTAGATTGAAGGGACTCGTAAAGTATCAATTTTCATACATGTTGCTTCGTGCAGAACAGTTACCTAAATTCGATTCTCGATGGATTCCCGACATAAGTTTTAATTCCCAAAAGCTCCATCATAGCGTCTGTTACAATAATCAATTTCGCTATCTGGATAATAATATACTATAACATTATTGAGCAGAATAAATTGTATTCTCTCTCTACAATTTCTTGGTCAGGTTCCCTAGTTAGGTACGTGATTTTCCTGCCAGGATTGCGGAACCCTGACAGGGTTGCGGAATTTGTTTCAAAGTTGTTCGAAATAGTCACAGCAGCCCTGGAACGTAAAGGACACTGAGGAACACGGATGGGTTTAAGTCACCAAGAGTCAGACACTCCCTTCCGCTCCGCCCATAGCGGAAAGTCATGATGACTTCCCAACCTTAAAAAGTATTTGGGGTATGCGGAACAGAGCGTGAAGTCCCGCAAACCTCCATTGAAAAGGGAGGATCCTCCGACTAGGTGGTTGTTATGCCTGGCGGGCAATTGCCCGCTAGTTGGTATTCGGGCTGATGTATCTGTTCAAATCGCACGGTAAACTTTGCTTGCGCGATGCAGGATTTCGACGTAGTGGTTTGCTATTAGTTGGATAGATGGCGTCGCAGTTCTTTTTGCTGTGTAGCAGATTTGCTCCGTTGGTTTTTCTTGTGACGGCATTGATGCAGATGTATGTGATTGTGCGTCAAGCTGCACCCGATCAAAATGACAATGAAAGACTCTGAATTTCACGTTAAAAAAAGGTTAAAATTCAAAAAGATATAATCTCGGCGTTATCTCAGCAAGCCACACTAACTTAGATATCAACTTTTAGCCCCAGGAAAGATAGATCAAAAATCCTCTCAGCTCCTCTACGCAGTTGTTAAAATCGTGTACCCATCATAATATTCTTCCCTTATGCCAGTTGACCCAGTCTGTCCAGCCAGTCTTCTCGTCTCCTTACATTACGGTTCCTTTTTTAAACATTATTCAAACTGTCATATGTTGGTCTATATGTTTGTGATTTCGTCGTTAACTACTAAAGTCTTTTCCATAATTTACATAACACGTAACAATAAAATGTTAGGAAACTGTCGTTATAGGATTGCCACAGCAATTGTGATTTTATGTGTAAAACGATTCCTGTAGGCACTCTTTTAAAAAAAAAATCTAATTTATATTTTTTACTAGTTTACCCGCACAACTTTGTCTGCTTCGCTCCTATTGATCTTAGCGTGATGATATATAGCCTTATAGCCTTCCTCAATAAATGGGCTTCTAACACTGAAATAATATTTCAGATCGGACTTGAAGTTCCTGAGATTAGCGCTTTTAAGCAAACAAACAAACTCTTCAGCTTTATATATTTGTTTAGAGTATATAATAACTTTTTATTATATTTTTAATGTTTTTCAATATTATTTTCCTAATTTAACGGATGCCTATTACTTGTGTTTGTGGTATAAACATAAGTAGGTAATAAATAAATCACGACTTTCAAACTAACCACACCTAAATGCGACATCGGCGAATAAATTCTACTAAATAATCTTTGAGAATTCGTTGTAAACGTTTCAGACAATGCTGTCGACCACGGAAGACATAAAGTTCAAGTACGAACGGCGCAGGCGCCACGAAAGTCCGCGTTGTGTCAGTCACCGGCGCAGGCAAGCGCATGCGCAGCTTTACGTACGTGCCATAGAACACAGAGCTGCCTCGGCGGCCCCTGCTTGAGACGGCGTTGTCAAAAATTTCCATACAAGACGAGCGTGTCAGTGAGTGTCACAATTTAGGTACAAGTCATCAATTTCTATGATTATGTACCTACAGGTTGTACATAATCATAGAAATTGATTGCCCGTGACGTAGGTATAAAGACGTGTAATGAACGTTCTTTACATCCTCCAATAAAAGGCTCTGGAGGACGGATCCTCCCATTTTTGACAAAAAATTACGAGAATATAGTCCATAGGAGCAATTCTCATAATTTTAAGCAGCGATGCAAATGCCAACGCTTTTTTAAGTACAAAAATTGGCCTACAGACGAATGCTTTGGCTATTGGGTAATTGCCATTGGTTGCTATCGGCGGCGTGTCGAGGTGTAAGCTATGCCAGCTAGAACTAGTGCTCACCATGTGGACTCGCTCTCGAATATTATTAGTAATGGTGCCTAAAGTCGCTGCTTGCGCAACGTTCCGTGATCTGTGGTCCACACACACAGTCCACTGCGTTAAGTAAATAGACAGACGGACCGACGGTTTCACTGCTAACGCTAATCTACTGTGTTTGTATTGTTTCGTTTTTTTTAACTCCGACGTACGCATGCTGCTGGAAAAGTATAAATTTGGAGGCCTGAGGAAGTTCCTGTTGCACTTTGATGCAAGTGGGCAAGCTTGGTCATTACAGCTAAGACTGAATCGACGCAAGAGCCGAAGCGAGGCCGTTATGAAGCCAAAGGACTGCAATATCAAATACAGACGTGTGTCAAACGATGTTCTTCAACACGCTTACCTTCTTAAAGTATACAAACAAAACACTATTAGATATTCGTGCGCCGGCAACTAAATCTCGTACATTTGAAAGGCTTTTGCTATTAAATTTATGCGTTCTACAAACTACCATTTTTAGTATCTATCTACTCTAATAAAAAATACTGCTATTCAGCTAAATCCGGTTTGACTGGAAGCCGACCCCAATATAGTTGGGAAAAGACAGATGATGATGGGGGCCTACCTACTCTCTAAGCCTGAATGCTTCGGGCTTAGTTGCGGGCGTTTTCTTCTCCGTATCGCCTACGGACTTACGATTGGTCACGAACCCGAACTAAGAATGAACCAATGAATTCTTAGTGGTTAGGTGATACGGAGTAGAATACACCCGCAACTACGGACTTCGGGCTTAGAGAGTAGCCCCCCTGAAGTCAATATAATTTTATCCCAGTAATACGTGTTTTCATCTAGCTGGGACAATAATTTGATAACTTGTTAAATACAGGTGAGGGGCCATTCAAGTAGGTATTACGTAAACACCAATATGGGGTGAGAGGTCTTTACTATTCTTATTTTTAATGATATGGGGGTTTTAAATGGCGATTAAGTCAGCAAAATTTACTTACTTTTTTGTTTGCAAATCTTAGTAGATTTTTATTTGACATAATTTATGGTTAGTAAGTTGGTTTTGCTTCCACGCGATGTATTAAGATATAAAAGAAATGGAGAAAATCATTCCCACGCGAGGAAAACTATACCCATGCTTACGTAAGCATAGGAGAAAGGGGTAAGGGGGTAAGAGCTTTGATTACTATCGCTGACAAGGGCAGCAGATTTTTAGTATATTTTAACACCCCCTGGACACTTGAACGGCCATTTAGTCCAAGATATGAGTCTACGTAAATTCTAACTAACGTACACCTATAATGTGTACCTAAGTACTTAGCTTAAGACTTTAAACTCATGAAATTACCACACTTACTTCCTGGAACAATTCCAATAAGCCAATAATGGAATTGCTCCTGGAAGTAAGCGTTTTATCGCTGTTTCTATTAACTCTTTGAACTGCTTGGAATACATTCCATATCATCCTACTAATCCTACTTCCTACTATATATCTATCTATTAGGTATCTATCTACTTCTATTCTACTCTACTGATATTATAAATGCGAAAGTTTGTGTGGACGGATGGACGTTTGTTTGTTTGTTACACTTTCACGTCAGAACGCCTAAAAGGATTTTCATGAAACGAATAGAGGTACTCGTAGATTATAGTCTGGAATAACACATAGACTACTTTTTATCCCGGAAGTATGTTCCCTAGGGGTCAAGACTATGGTTTCCACTATGAAAGCCTTCAGATATTATTCCTCAGCTGTAAAGGAGCAGTCTGGAATCGAAAAAAGCGATGGTTCTTTCTCAAGCTTCTCACCAAAATACAAACAACTAATTTTTTGGTACAAACCCAACCCAACCACTGTAATGAGAACCAGAATCAACAGTGCGACCACTAGAAAATCTATCTTTAGTTTTATTGCGTCTAATTTTTTTTTTGTAATGTAATTAAATTTTTCACATTTGTAGATTCATTTATTGACATATTTTTAATTTCATTTATTGACATTTAAATTTTTATTTTCAGACATTTTTTATGTACCTAATGTGGTCAGAATTGTATTTTAATTTATTGACATTTTATTTGTTGGTAGTATTGTCTAATTCCGAATGTTATTGTTTTAATTATGATAGTAATGTTGCTTATTGAATATTTTTTTAAAGTTTATATTAAATAATTTTGCATGCCGTATCGGGACTCTCCACAAAATAACCATCATATCTATATACCTACATTATGGGCAAAATGGCAAATAAATGATTTCTATTTCTATTTCTAAAAACTCCGAATGAAACTCAACAAGTCAAAATATAATATATAATATTATAATACATATATTTTTTAGTAGTGATATTAGTTTTCAGTATTTTTTTCTTAGTGTCACTGTGAAAAAACAAATTCTTCTATAACTTTTCACCAAAACTTTAGCTTAATAATACTTGGCTGGTGGTTGGTGCAACAGCATTATGAAAACTGTCAAAGCACTGTTACTAAAGTTTTCAGGAGCACCGAATTTTTTTTTATTCAAATATCCCAAGCGTCTCACCCAGAACCAAATGGACAGTTTCCTAAAAGTCCAAATTCACAACGACACTGCATATTTACCTACCTTCTCGCACATAATTAGACATACAAACACTAACCGCGGAAGTACAAACAAAGCATGTTTAAAAAACATAAGATTTCAACTAAAACCGGTTAATCTTTGTAAGGAACAATTAAATAATAAACAAACGGTAATAACTTTCGTTTCTCACGTAATAATTAGTTGTTGTGACGATCTGAACGGTCAATGTTAAGTGTTATGGCAATATTGAAAAGCTGGTTGGAATTGACGTCTAAACATGGGGAAAATATCCTGTTTTGAATATATAATATGTTGTAAAATGGTTTAGAATAAACTAAGGAATTTGTTCTTGTGAGAGAGAGAGGGGCAGATGTACGAAGAGAAAAGTTTTGTCGACTCTACACTATGCTTTTTTCAAAAATGGAAAATAATCAAAATTAAATGACTCCTCCCCGCTCTAGGTGGAGCAGAAGGGAGTGTCAGACTCTTACTGACTAAAACCCATCCGTGTTCCTACTAATTCCCTTTATGTTCCAGGGCCGCGGTGACTCTTTCGAACAAATTCCACGACAACTCTACACTATGCCACGGTCGCTAATGTTGTGAGTTGTGAGAGGAGATGATATACAGGATATTTACAAAATATCTGTCCTTGTTGGCAAATAACCACTGTTTCGGATAGATTGGGACTTGGGTTCCACTCAAAAAACAAATTGACAAACAAACTTGACATTTACAGGATAGACTGGTCCACAGTGTGAGTTAAGGAGTGAGAGGCCTTTGGCCCGCAGGACGGATAAGAGACTTATTCCTCGTGAGTCTCTTGCTAATCCGGAGTTATTATGTATGAAACATTTGTTATTTAACCTTGTTAGTAACTTGAGTTGAAAAATAACTTTGGTTTGCGCAAACCGGTTCTTATTAGACCAATGCTGCCGTGGTAGGTATATTTAAAACTAGTTGTCCCGCGAAACTTCGTCTGCTCCGCTCCTATTGGTCTTAGCGTGATAATATACATATATAAGCCTATAGCCTTCCTCGATAAATGGGCTATCTAACACTGATATATTTTCTCAAATCGGACCAGTAGTTCCCGAGATAAGCGCGTTTAAGCAAACAAACTCTTCAGCTTTATATATTAAAGTTATCTATAATAATAATAATAATAATAATAATAAGCCAACTGACGTAAGGAATTTTTCATCCCGTATTTTTATCGATTTCAATTTAAAAAAACCATAGAAACAATGCATTTTATACCGAACACATCAAGAAAAAAAAAGTAGAACCACACGAAATTAAAAACAACTCACTAAATGGAAAAAAAAAATGACAATATGGAAATAAAATGTTGACACGACGCCGAGCACGACTACAAGCCGCACCAACACCATCTTCGGGTTCGTCGCCGAGCTCCGCCTCGCAGCCGCCGGGACCTGCGCCAGCCGCGAGTCCAGAGATTCCGGTAGCTGCAGTTGCGTCGAGCTCGAGCGACGAATACTTCTCGCCGCCGACGACACCACCACCTGCGCGTCGGCGCGGACGAGGCCGACCACCGGCCAGCTTAGGACCTCGAGGCCCACCGGTCTCTGATAGGGTCCCCGCTATCGGTGGAAGTGTGCAGCGTATGAAATGGACTCAAGCCATAAATGAGAACGTAATACGCTCATACTTTGGGGCTACAGAGGGGGGAACTAACCTGACTGCGTACCGTGGTCGGATGCTCTCTCTGTTTCAGGTACTTGAACCAGCTGTCAGCGTATCGGCCCAACGACTGTCGGATCAGGTGCGCGTCATCCAGCGTAACCGTATGTTGGATGATAGTGTGCTTGATCGCCTCCGAACTGAAATGTGTAGCCATGTCATTGCTCCTCCGTCGCAGACTGTGGCACCAGCATCGTCAACCCAATTGCCCAGCCACGCTGACGAGGAGAGTAATGACAGGGTTACAAACGTAAGTACCCAGTGCAATAACGAATTGAGGAGTGCTTTGGAGTGTGCTATTCGGGAATACCGCTACATGCCGCCTGAACTTAGACCACGCTTACCTCGTTTGCCCATGCATAACAAGAACAGGGCGCTGGTGGCTGCTCTGGATTCGCAGTTGTCAAGCTATTTTGATAACTGTGATAACCTCACCGATGCACATTCGATTATGTACTGCGCGGCTGTAGCGGCATGTCGTGTAGCTCATGTCAAAATAAAAATAACCAATGACAGAGCTACACGACCAAAACCAGCCGTACCAGCTTGGCAGTGCAGGATCGAGCGTCGTATTGGTGAGGCCAGAGCGCTAATCGGCAAACTGATCTGCTTCAGGGAGGGCAACACACGCCCTAGAGTGATGCGCTTTGTGAGACGGGCGTTTTCGGGGACTGATGTCAATCCCCGAGATTATATATCTCGTGTCACAGAGCGCATCGACTTCCTGAAGCAGAAGGTGTATGCATGGGCAAGCCGTATTCGTAGGTACAAGCGGCGAGTGGAGCGATACACCCAGAATCGCACATTCCGAAGTAACGAAAGGTGGGTATATAGGGATTGGGAGCGACCGGACCAAGGTGTGACTGACACGCGCTTGCCGGATGATGATGCTATGTGTTCATTCTGGCGCAGCATCTGGTCGGTTCCTGTCAGTCATACTGAGGGTGACTGGACTCGGGAGGTCGAGCGTGTGTGCGATCCGATACCAGAAATGGGGGCAATTTCCATCAGCCCCCAAGATGTAGCTTGTGCAGTCCGTCCGTTGCCTAACTGGAAATCTCCAGGGCCGGACGGGCTGCACAATTTCTGGATTAAATGGTTTACGAGATCGCACGCTTGCTTGGCGTCTCAATTCCAGTCTGCCTTAGAGTCTGGGTCGCTACCCCAGTTCCTAACTACAGGAATAACCCACCTGCTCCATAAATCAGGTAGTACTGCGGAACCTAAAAATTATAGACCGATCACGTGTTTGCCGACGGTCTATAAAGTTCTTACATCCATTTTGAGGGCAAAGATTAATAGTCATATTAACAACAACAACATCATGTCTGCCTCTCAAAATGGATGTAGGAATGGGTCCCGCGGTACTAAGGAGCTACTCCTTATTGATATGGCCGTTAGCCAACAGGTTCGGCGTTCCCGAAAGGATCTGTCGACATGCTGGATAGACTATAAGAAGGCCTATGACTCGGTGCCTCATGCATGGCTCATGAGGGTGCTAGAATTGTATAAAGTTGATGCAACGCTACGCACCTTCCTGATGTCGTGTATGGGGCAATGGAGGACAGTCCTTCGCTATCCAGGATGTCGAAATATCCAGAGGAATATCGAATCGGTAAGGATCGAGCGGGGTATATTTCAGGGCGATAGTTTGAGTCCACTTTGGTTTTGTCTAGCCTTGAATCCTCTTAGCACACTGCTAGAGAATTCAGGGCTAGGCTATCGGTTGAAGAGAGGTGGTCAGGTTATATCTCACCTCCTTTACATGGATGATCTGAAACTCTTTGCCCCCACTAATCTGCAACTGATGGAGCTACTGAAAGTAACTGAAACATTCAGTAACGCCATCAGGATGGAATTTGGTGTGGACAAATGTGCGGTCATGCATGTAAAGCGTGGAGAGATTATGGAATCCGTGGGAACTCAACTCTCGGATTCCATAAACCTGAGATCCCTCTCTCCAACTGAAACTTACAAGTATTTGGGTATGTCGGAAGCGTTAGGTATCAATGTTACTGACATGAAGCAATCGTTGAAGGAGCGCTTCTTTGGCCGCCTGAAGAAGGTATTTAATAGTCTTCTATCGGGCGGAAACAAGGTGCGCGCCTTCAACGGTTGGGTCATGCCAGTATTGATGTACTCTTTCGGCGTACTCAAATGGACTCAAACGGAACTTGACGCCCTGGATAGGCGGGTCCGTACACTGCTTACTGCGTATCGAATGCATCACCCACGATCGTCGGTAATGAGACTGTATATCCCGCGAAAGTGTGGAGGTCGAGGATTTTTAAATGCTAAGACTCTCCACAATCGCGAGATATGCAGTCTTAGGGAATATTTCCTAGCTGTCGACGTGGGTATGCATCGAAATGTAGTGGCGGTGGACAAGGGACTCACTCCGCTCTCCTTGGCAAATGAGAACTGGCGCAAACCTGCAGTGCTTGACACTAACGATCGCAGGGCGGTATGGCAGAGTAAGGAGCTTCACGGACGCTTTTTCCGGGCCCTACATGGGCCTGACGTAGACCAACTAGCGTCCGTAGCCTGGCTGCGTTTCGGTGATCTTTTTGGAGAAACCGAAGGTTTTGTTTGTGCAATTATGGACGAAGTTATCATGACAAATAACTACCGGAGATTTATTGTGAAAGACGGCACGGTCGACATATGTCGGGCATGTCACCGTCCGGGAGAATCAATTCGCCACATTGTCTCTGGTTGTTCTCGTCTAGCTAACGGAGAATACTTGCATAGGCACAACCTTGTAGCCAGGATTATCCATCAGCAACTTGCTCTGAAATACTCTCTTGTGGAGTCGGAGGTGCCATACTATAGGTATGCGCCCGACCCAGTTCTCGATAATGGCAATATCACATTGTACTGGGATCGGTCCATCATCACTGACAGGACTATTGTTGCCAATAAGCCTGATATAGTGGTGGTGGACCGAATTGTGAGGCGTGCAATGATTGTAGACATAACCGTCCCGCATGACGAGAACCTCGTGAAAGCCGAGAAAGACAAACAAATCAAGTATATTGACTTGGCTCGCGAGGTTGTCGACATGTGGGAAGTGGACTCCGCAATCATTGTACCGATAGTCGTATCGGCCAATGGCTTAATAGCCACGAGCCTCGACGAACACTTTAGGAGGCTCTCGTTGGGCAGCTGGATCAAGGGCTTGATTCAGAAAGCGGTACTTCTGGACACGGCTCGCATTGTCAGGAGGTTCCTATCTCTGGAGCCCTGACCACCGGTAGCTTGGACCCTGTTCCCGATATCGGTGGGCTACTATTTTTATATTTTTAAATGTTTTTATTTTTCTAATGTATATATTGTTTAAAAATGTTTAAAAATATCTAAATATGTAAAGAAAATAAATAAAGGAAATAATAATAATAATAATAAAGCTTTATTTAATTCCATGCATAGTACATATTTTAACAATACAGTTTGGAACTTATTAGTCTATAGTAATCAATAACAGTTGTTACACTTGTATGAATTATTTGATTTCTAATTATAAATTCTATTTTGTAATTATTATTTGATTTTAATTTATTGTTTGATTATTAATTAATTTATTTTATTTTAATATAATAATTATTATTTTTATAATTTAATGCATGGACCCCATTCGGGTAAAAGCCTCCCCCAAGGAATTCCATCCTTCTCTGTCGTTAGCTCTGTCTAGCCAACTTCCACAAAGTTATCTATACTAATATATAAAGCTGAAGAGTTTGTTTGTTTGTTTGTTCGCTTGAACGCGCTAATCTCAGGAACGACTGGTCCGATTTGAAAAATTCCTTCTTTTTCTTTATTATCACGCTAAGACCAAAAGGAGCGGTGCAGTAATGAAAATTGTGACGCAGGCGAAGTTGCGCGGGTCAACTAGTAAGTAATATACGAGTAGATAGATTAGGTATAAATGCCGTTATCCGACATATAATCGATTTTTAACTTTTGAGCTCGCGAATTGTGTTTGCAAATTTTCAATTAGTAGCTCTGTATATTCGCAAACACTGATCTATAGACATTTTTGCTCATTAATATATCATCAAAAGTTAAGAATCGATCAGATGTCCGATAACGGCATTATAGTTATACCACGGCGGAATGGATGACTTCTAAGTAGATTATGACCCCCTACCTAAAGACAATAAAAATCTTGCATAAAAATTAATTATCAGATTTTTTTATGGCCTGTCGTATCATTATCTAATGAAAGCTTCTTTCTCTGCGAAGGCGTCAAAATATAAACCAGTAGCATCAACCGCAAGTGTCATACACTTATTATCATTTAGAACATGTCCGCCCACAGGCTCTAGAATAAATTAAACACTTTACAGTGACATCAGACATTAATTGCCTATCAAACTACTTAGTTATAAACTTTCCTTCAATAAAATGCAACCATATAGGTCCATATCGATAACAGCTATACGTAACCGAGATTAACTAGGTACTTACTTAAATCTCATTGCGAAAGAACCATAAAAACGTTATCACTTAAAACTCTTTGTAAACTAGGCTTCATTAATACTAATCCGAAGTGGTCCATATTATCTACGCTGGTTATAAATTAAGTGCCTGAGGTTAGCCAACATCCCGACTTGGACTTATAAAGAGTTACCGTGGCCACACACGGCGCAGGAATAAAAAATTTATTGACGCTTCGTGTGTTGTCTATGGACGTTACCCCTTTGTCCTGGAGATAAAAATTAAGCTATAATGTATTCATTTCAATCACGCTGTGAGGATTTTTATTAAGATAACATTTAAGAATTGAAAAGGCTCTTAAGATAAGATGGGGACAAATTGCGGGCGTCTTTTAAAATGATTATTTGACAAGTTAAACATGGTCAAGGCCCAAGGGTATTATCTGTGGTATTATGAAGAAATTGATGTAAATAAACACAATGATATAGGTACAGAAACACCTCGCTTTGTTTTCTGTTTTCTAATTCGTAAAGGCAGCAAAGCGTTATAAGGCTGCCTGTCCATGTGCAATTCCAATTTGGTTAATATTTCTCCGTTTCTCCGCTCCGCTGAAATGGACAGGTAGCCTCAAACACTGTATTTTGCGAATTATTTGGTGAACTGCACACATTCAACACTCACGTATCGTAAAGTTCTAAAATTATTGAATCAAAACTTATACCTGATTGACAAACATATTTCTTAATTAATAAAGCTTGCTGAAGATATTTCGAACATAGGTAGGTCATTTGAGGATTCGGTGTATCGTAGCAGTGAACAGTAGAGCTCATAAATTGTCAATTTCAAGTTAATCGCAAACCGTTTTCCGAGGATTTGATATTCCAAACGTCATTCGATTTCTGGTAGATAGATAAAACCTAAAGAACTCTTATGGTTTTAGGAGGGAACGAACGTAGATCCCTAATGATAGATAGGTATTAAGGGACCTACGTAGGTCCCATATCTACTAATCTTATCTATCTATACTAATATATAAAGCTGAAGAGTTTATTTGTTTACTTGAACGCACTAATCTCAGGAACTGTTGGTCCGATTTCAAAAAATCTTTCTGTGTTAGATAGCCCATTTATCGAGGAAGGCTATAGGCTAAGACCAATAGAAGCGGAGCAGTAATGAAAATTGTGACGCAGACGAAGTTGCGCGGGTCAACTAGTAGGTACTAGGTAATACAAAAGTGACGCTTGCCGCGGTTGGTCTGTGGATGGTTGACCATCTGTACATACCGAGTTTCTTCCGTGCCTCGGAAAGCACGTTAAGCTGATGGTCTCGGCTGTCATTTGGAGATCTTTGGCAGTCGTTACGGATAGTCAGAAGCCAGAAAATTTGACACAAGTCTTGCCAAGGAGTACCGTGTTACCAAGTTAATGGGTAGTGGAGGTCTGGTAGGCAGCCGCTCCACGTAATATACTTCATTCAGCTGAATCCGGTTCGACTGATACAATACAATGGCGGGTTTGCTTGTTACGCTCCCCAGACCTAAATCGCCAAACCAATTTTGATGACTTTTAGTTTAAATAGATCGGATCATGAAGACGGTCATAATAGGCTACTTTTTTGCGGAAATCAATAGAAACGCGAGATCATAAAGGCCTACTTGCATATATTTTTCAGTTTATGTAAGTAGGTACTTATTACCCGTACCGCTGACCAGTTCCCGAAACCTGTTTTACAGAGGTATTACAGCTCGGCAAGTCGTAACCCGCCGAAGTCTGTAAACAATCGGCTATTGTTTCCTATATATTCAGTATTTACAGGCTTAAAGTAAAGGTAATAGAGTTCAAATCGTTTTTTGAGGTTTTTTTAATGCGAAGTTGGAACGCACTATACTTTGACAGGTGTCTATGGTATTTGAGAGATGTCAAAGAGTTAGAGTAGCGTTACATTCGGGGTTGTCTTTGGGTTCAAGTTACCGTATTTTAGAGATTTCTTGTGAATGCAGACTGTCGCAGTAGTTTTATTATGTGATAAAACATTGATGCACATTTGAAGACTTGAAATGACCTAAGTATGTCTATGAGGTTCCATCAGTCAGCTTATGGCTACAAGAGTTAACATGAACATGGTCTCAAGGAATTAGAAGAATCATCAAAGCGTTACTCGTAGCTAGGTATGGTATTTATTGTTGTTGGTATATTTTTAAGGTTCCGAACATCCATAAGGAACGGAACCCTTATGGGATCACTCGGGCGTCTGTCTGTCTGTCCGTCTGTCACAGCCAGTTTTCTCTGGAGCCACTGGATCGATAATGTGGAAATTTGGTACACATATAGACTTTTGTGACCCAAACACGGACGCGTTACGTAAATAAATATTTTTTTAGTATGCAGGTCACTTTCGGGGGTAAAAGGGCTTACTGTGAAGATTTTAATTACATTCTTTTCATAATTTTAAAATAAATAGTTTTGAAGTTATTCAAGAAATTGACCATTCCCCTTCCCAATTAAAATGCAGACCTATGAGAAGTTTGTACTGTTAAAATAACATGTCAAAAAAATTAAATTGGTTCGGAACCCTTTGCAGTTTGCAATTGGCCAGATTTTTTTCCATTAAGTCGCACCTGTCAAATTCTATCTCTGCACCACCTTAAGGTCAATTGATAGTAAATTATATGGTATTAATTTTGCCTTTTTAAGAACAATATTTTTTCGCTTGGGTATTCATAATTATAACAATTTTAATTCCTTCTAACACGTAAAATTCTTCCGTTACTGACAGACAACGCACAGCCAAAACTACTAAAACTGGAATTTGGCCTGTAGGTTCCTTTAGGGAGTGTGAAAAGTCCAAACGCTTACAAACCTAGTCTCTTCAAAGTTAGAGTGAACAGGCTCCTTCTGGGTAAGCTCGCTCCATCGTAGACTTTGTCTCTGTCATCAGTCAAGAGCAAACCCATTACAAATAAAAAATAAATGTAACGGACCACTAAGAGAGAATTTCCCGAAATTCCTACGCGAACGAAAATTAAGGGATACATACGCGCGTATGTATCCGCACGTAAGTTAGTACCGTGTAAATAAATAAAAAGGAAGTGTTGTTCGTATGAAAGCAAACCTTTGCTTTTATATAACATGTAGGCACAGCACACCGATAATGAACTAGATGTTATGTATTGTATAACTTCCTACTTAAATACCTAGTAGGTATCCCACTAAGTGAATAATGACTAACCACTTCCTATAGTCATAATTGCCGTTTGTAACTAACGTTTCAGTAGGAAAAACCTTTATATATAAACTAGCGACCCGCCCCGGGTTCGCACGGTTGCAAATTACTTATACTAAAACCTTCCTCGAGATTCACTCTATTAAAAAACCCGCATCAAAATCTGTTGCGAGATCTAAGCATAAATAGAGACAGACAGACAGCGGAAGCGACTTTGTTGGTAGGTAGGTACAGCATGAATAATGCATTTAATAAATCTAATAGTTACCAACGCCCTACACAGTTGTTTTCACAAAGATGCATGAGATGATCACTTAGGTAGTTTTAGTGTTAGGTACTATTACGGGGATATTATTTACTAATGTAAATGGCATTACAAAAACTTTCCCCTCAGGATAGCAGAGACATGTAGAACCAACACTTATGCCTAATAAATACCTGCCTTTTGACTTAAGTCTGTATAGGCACTTCAAAAATAAATAGGCACGACGAGGACATCTTTTACCGTCATCGTCACAATGAATTCTTACTTATTGCAATATTTTAACAAACAAAAAGTATCCATAAACAATAAATATCATCCATTTTGAATAATTTATTTGTTTTAAGAATATCGTAACTTTTAAACAAAACGAAGAATATCGTAATACTGAGCTTAAATTGTGATATGTGAGACAGCTAACAAGCATGCATAGCCATTTTGTAAGAAAACGCACATTTGATTGTATTTTATTGACAAATAGCAACGGTAGAACAGCTATTTAAAAATTCGTTACACAGTGAATAATAATAATCATTCACAAAACATTTTAATTTATTATTTAGAAAAAAAAAAAGCAAAAGACAGTCTCACGCGTCGCAGTGTTTCTAAGCGGTCACTCTTCTAAGTACTAACCGCGCCCGACTTTACTTAACTTCGGTGATCGGATGAGAACCGTTTTTAATCTATGTGGTATTATGCATATTACATGCCGAAAATGAGGCTGGCCTGGCAAAGCTGGTGGGTAGGCAAGCAAGGCAGTCTGAGCTAGATTATGTAGATTGTGTGGGCTCAGGCAACATTCTAGAAGGCAATGTTTATTTCAAAAAGTTATGTCTCGTCATCATTACCAGCGCTTTGATAGAAATCTTAAAAAAAAACTCCCATTCAGCCTTAACAATGCAGTTTCCTGGTTCATAGCGTTCTTTATTAACGCTCCTGGCATAATGGCGTATTGTGACCGGATCGTGGGCGATGCGCCTGACATCAGATTTTGTCCGCAACCAGCGCAGCGGTTACCGCCGCCGCGCCGCCGCAATTATAAAGATATCTTGACATCTCAGTTCTCGTTTGTGAAATAGAAATGTCAGAACTTGTTGGTTATAGACGTTGAAAGACTGACTAATAAATTGTAGATAAGTATCCTTAGTAGAGATAGATTTTTTAATTAATTAAAAACTTTCATTAGGAATATACTTATTTCACAAGTACATAACATGCTGCTTCTTTATTAACCGCCAGTTTCAAACTCAACAGGAAACTTTTCTTGCGAGGTACTGTCCACTGCCCAGTCGTGCCCATCAATTAAATAGGTATCTTGTTTCAGCTACAGAATTGAGATAGCTCAGACGAGCTACCACAAACATCCATGCTTTCCCGTGTGGATCAGTGGATTACGTGTGCGTACAATACAAACTGCTACAAAATAAAACGGCGCAAGCTGAGATGAACATACCTGTATCAGTTTTATTTGGTCATGGTTCTTTTTTTCGAGTCGGTGGTGACCCTTAATGATTTTGTGCCCGGGAGGCGGCGACGCTTAACATAGCGACATCAAATGTCATTCATTAGATCCTAAAGGATGCAGGTGTAAGGGCACTTGGAGCACTCCAACAAGCTAGCCATATTTTTTACTGGGGCACCTTTTTTATGATAGGAAATCATCAAATGACTCCTCCCGCTCTGGGTACAGCAGGAGGGAGTGTCAGACTCTTACTGACTAAAACCTATCCGTGGTTCCTCCTAGAGCCTCTTTCGAACGAAGTCCGCAGCCCCAGCAGGGACTGGGGCACCTGCCACCGCACTCACATTTCGATTCAAGTCGCGGGTCAGTGCTTTCAGACCAGTGCAATTCACGTCTAAATAGCAGGTATCCCTGGAGTTTCAGGAAGTCGGGCAGTGGTACTGTTCTTCCCACAACTTTCTTCTCACTTTTAGGTCTTGGATAGCCAGTATGCTAAGCATGGGTATAATAAATAAAAGGGTGAGTAATCCAAGGGGTGTTGCTTAAATCAAGTAAGATAGAGTCAACACTCTCCCATCAAACGCTTACAATAAAAAAAAAAAACAAAAACATTGAAACAATCTTTTTTTTTTTTTTTTCCGGTTGTGGCAACTGAGCCGGTATCGACTATTCTGCCAGTGTCACGTCTTGACGGCAGCAGGCCGTCGAAATTTGTACTTCGTGGTAGATGTTAGTTAGGCTGAAAGGACGAACACATGGGTTAGTAAGCTGAAACAATCTTGTTGGGGCGTCAGTATATTTAAACGTAATAATTGAACAACCTTCGTAAAAGCATCTTATCTGTCACTGTCTGTTTGTTTGGCAGTGACATATTCGTTTTAAACCGTTATTTGTCAATTTGTGGTGGTTTTGCTGTAACATCAGATTTATTAATTTACTGTTCCGGCTAACAATTTTGTAAAATTAACAAGAAAACAAATACAAAAAAAAGATTTTATTTCGGAAATGAAATTAGTACTAGTTGGCCTGTACGAAAACTTTACTTTTGTGAACCACTTTCCGAACGATTGTTATGAGTGTCATATTTGAAACTGTCAAGGAAGAAGGATTAGATTTTCCCATTCCTTTCAATTTCCTACAGCGCTAATTTCGTTCGCTAATTTCAGCACTGTTTTTATTGATTTATTTTTATATTATCACTATAAGCAACGCTATTTCAAGGTTATATAATTCGTGAGATAAGGCAGTCATTCACAGTCAAGTCAGTTTCATTTGCAAACTCGATAGGAAGAAACGTTTATTGAATGCGCTTTTAATAAAATACGACCCAACGGACCAAATCTATGAAAATGAGAACTGAGTCATGAAATAAGTGATTTCCCGCGCGTGAGAAGGTGTACTAACGAGTGTATTTAGAAGTGTGTTTCTAGTTTTGTTAAGACGAGCGTAAAGTTCGATATCGTTTTTCGAGATTGAATAAGATGGATAAAATTAGGTTATTGTGGTCGAAAACCAACCGATGGCACAGAGGTTTGTACAATATTTTATGTCCTTTTTACGTGGACTATAAACTTTATTCAAGCATTCAAAAACTTTATTGCTTGCAGGATTTCATACTTGGCTGTACATTGTTTACATAAGCATTTAATTACTAAAACAGGTACTTCATTAAGTATTGGTAACAACTGAAAATTAGGTAGAATGATATCAAAAATATTTTGTAGTTAATATTCAAATAAGTAGGTATTTTATTTAGAGTCAAAGTAGAGAACGAAATAAAAACTTGGAAGAAAGATTTAAATTTGCAAATTGTACATTATAAATTAGCTAGGATTAATGAAATAAAATAAATGAGGAGCTCGTGGCTAGATAATAACAGCCGCACGGGTCGATCTTCAAAATTAAGCAATGTTTGCCAAGGTTGGTCTGTGGATGGGTGACCATCTTAACATACCGAGGTTCCTCCATGCATCGCAAAGCATGTTAAGCCGTTGGTCCCGGCTGTCATTTGTAGATCTCTGGCAGTTGTTACAGATAGTCAGAAGCCAGTTAATCTGACTCCAGCCTTGCCATGAAGTACCGTGTTACCCAGTTAATGGGTTGTGGAGGACTGGTAGGCAGCCGCTCCGCATAAAATACTGGTATTCACCTAAATCCGGTTTGACTGGAAGCCAACCTCAATAAAGTTGGGAAAAGGCTAGGCAGATGGTGAATGAAATAAAATCAAAATTCAAATTTGTAAATAGGTTTCTTCTAGGCAGGCGTCCTACATCTTCGTCCACATCATCACTTACCAACAGGTGAGATAGTGGTCAAGAGCGTGCCTATCATATATATAGCAGGAATATTGACAACCATATACAAAGAAATAATAAGATTTATATTTTGTGTTTTTTATTATACATTATTATTTATTAACAAAGTTGTTGAATTGGTTTACTGTTGTTAATTATTTTAATATGGCTCTCAATATTCCAGTGTCAGAATCATGTACACGGCTCTTAAAGGAGGCCCTCGCTTTACGCAATACAGCATAGAAATCATCTCCTCTGTAACTCGGCAAAAATAAAAAAAAAACTAATGAATTTTCCTAATGTAGTCTTAAATACCTACCAACCTCTTATCATGATTGCTTGTCTTGTTAATGTCAATTAGCAGTATCTAATTGCCAACACATCATATTTGGTGTATTTTTTTAAATATTCATGTTTAGTGCAGTACAAAATAAACCTTCTTTCGAAAAGCATATGGTTTGAATTGATCGCACAAATAAAGTGAATATTATGACAAATTATGTCCCTATATCCCACAGTTATTATCCTCATAGAAAGGCAAAAATCCCAATCACTTTCGGAACCCACTTATCCTTACTAATATTATATGGGAAAGTAACTCTGTCTGTCGCGCTTCACGCCAAAACTTGTAAACCTATTTAAATTAAACTGATAGTCTAGAGCCTGAAAAAGGACATAGGCTACTTTTTATCCTGGCATTTTGTTTCCTAGGGATCATGCAGGCGATGCCGCTGGCAGAAGTTAGTTTTCTATATTTTATATCTTATTGCTTCCCTCTTTACATTTTTTTTTTTAAACTTTAGACTTTACTTAAAATTAACATATTAAAGTATTTTGACAAACACTACAATATTTATTCACATAATGGCACTATAACTGATAAATATGTATGTTAATGCATTTGGCATTGAGTCGTCAATTCACCATACATTTGAATTAAATATAAGTTCCTATGTTTTCTTTACAAGAAACATAAAAATCATAATTTTATATGTACACCTACTAATTTCTTTAAACAATAAAATGGTGAGAGGGAGTGGGCCATTATCCACCACGCGGGCCCAGTGCGGCTTGGTAGATGTCACATGTCTTTGAATTTTTGGTTTTAAGACATGCCGGTTTCCTCACAATGTTTTCCTTCACCGTTTTGAGAGCATTAGTGATGAAATAATTATAGTGAAGAAGAACAAACAACCTACAACTCGTAAGTCGCAGCCATTACCACCGGGCCACCACTGCTCTACTGTTACATATACTTTGCAGAAATTAAAACAGCAGGGAAAATTAATCATTTTGAAAACTGACCACACCACAATATTATTGGAACCTACAATATTCATAAACTTTACGTACGTACGTAACGTAGCAGAGTTTATCCGCGCTACTTCATGTGCTCCGCTCCTGTGGGTCTTAGCGTGATGATATTTAGCCTATAGCCTTCCTCGATAAATGGGCTAGCTAACACCGACAGAAATTTTCAAATCGGTCCAGAAGTTCCTGAGATCAGCGCATTCAAGCAAACAAACAGACAAACAAACTCTTCAGCCTTATAAATTAGTATAGATATAGATAGATGGTGGCCCGCTTGTCTTGGTATGGTCATGTATTCATAACTATATAAATGTACCTAGAATCAGCAAACGCTGAAAGAATTTTTCAAATCGGACCAGTAGTTCCTGAGATTATCGCGTTCAAGAAAACAAACAAACAAATTCTTCAGCTTTATATATTAATAGGTACTAGTTGACCCGCGCAACTTCGTCTGCGTCATATATTTTTTGTTTGTTTATTTACATACAAAAAATAGCAGCAACTCTACCAGTCAACCTTAGGGTCTGGAATAGTACAAACTCTGGTAGCAGGAATCATTATCTGCTCATTCAAAGTTCATAAGATGTCACTGCTCATTAGTAATGCCATATAAATAACTGAATGACATATCTCCCAGTCTAGGTCTTTATTACGTATTGAATAGTTAATAGGCTGCAAGGCCATCTAGATTAATAATACTGTAGATAGTCACTATTAAGTTCTACAGTTCTTACTTAATGCATTAACTTATGTCCCATACAGGTGGGAACTGTTGAACGCCATTTGCAATGATCCCTTTACTTTGTTCATGTCGATAAATTTGCATATTATCATCCTGAAAAGACTTTAGAAGGTTGTGACTTCGAAAGCAAGGCTATTTGATATACTTCTATACTATATCTATAGGTACTATCAATCAATACTGAAGAGTTTGTTTACTTGAACGCGCTAATCTCAGCAACTACTGGTCCGGATTTGAAAAATTATTTCAGTGTTAGATAGCCCATTTATCGAGGATGGCTATAGGCTATATATCATCACGCTAAGATCAATAGGAGCGGAGCAGACGAAGTTGTGCTGGTCAATTACATTATCCTATCAAATGTAAAATTCTTCCGTTACTAAGTGACTGACAGACAACGCGCAGCCGAAACTGCTGGTCGTAGAAGGCTGAAGTTTGGCGTGTAGCTTCCTTACACTGAGTAGGGGTGCACTAAGAGAGTCTCGGAAATTCCTTCGGCAACTGAAAAAAACGGGATATGCGCGTGTTACAAATACTTTGCAAAAATTAAAACAGCAGGGAAAATTAATCATTTTGAAAACTGACCATACCACAATATTATTGGAACCTACAATATTCATAAACTTTTCAAGAAGACCCATGACTAATCCACCTTAGAAAAATCATTATACATTTATTTCCTAAAACGAATAGGTAAGTCACCCAGCGAAAAAAAGACAATTAAATATTTCAACAATTTAATTTGTCAAATAACTTTTCGTAGCAGAGTGTTATAATAATGTTACCAACCCGTTAATACTGTAGTTTGTATAATTCTGTGTGTTTTATATCAATCACTCCACCTCTCGGCTGGCAAATTTCAAATGTCATGTTTACGTCATACTCCGTTGCGTTTCGCGGGCGCCCGCTTATCGCAAGCGTAATATGACCCGCAGCACAAAAAACCTTATCTCTCCGCTCACAAAGCAGCTATTCACACACTTGAAACTGTTATGGGTTCTTTAATTATGTCACTATGTATTAGAATGTAAACAATATTCTTATAACAAACCGAAATATAAACATTTTGGATAGATACGAGAGTACTTGCTGAAAGCTATTTTGTTGTATTATTATGTTTATTTCTGACACAAATGTCGGATCAATTTACACAAAATTTTGGAATTAAGGTCATAAAAAGACAAGTAATCTAGTGATGATGTTATTTTACGAGATAAAAATCGACTGCCGCAATATTTAAGCTCAAACTTCATAGTACGCGGAGCAGACATTTTGATTTACGTAATTTGTATTTTTGTAAACAAACATCAAGAATATTCCAATAAGATTCCAATAAGAAATGTTTCTAGATTACTAGCCATGTATTCACGAATTCATTTTTAATTGTATATCGTTACAATATGCCACTATAATTCTGAAATATCAAATTACTTACGTACGGGAAGAAATCCGGTAATTAGTTTTGTTTCGTAATTTTCACCAGATAATTTACACTTTTGACGTTGAATATTAGTTGAAATTTAACGAAAATAAAGTAAATTATGAATTTCTATCAATACTTGGCTTACTTTCCACAGAAAACACGTAAAAATCGAAAATTCTCGCGCACAAGTTGAACGAATGTTTGTTTGATTTGACAAATGTATTTTGTGACATTTCTCTTCTTGTCAAGCGTATTTTTTTTTTCCGACAGTGTTCCCATATGAAAAATATTATATACCATAGAGTTCAATCGTTGAGAAAAGAAAATTAACCGTAAAAATTACTAAAATTTAGTTTTAAATCCGTAGGTCGGGTGGAGCCACAGGGACCCACCTGACTGTTGACGGTATTGTGTAGTGGATCCGAGGGGATCCACAAGCCAGCCGAGAGGTATGGATTTCTTGTTAGATAAAACATTACCCCACACTAGGGCCTTGTCTTGTATTGTGGGTTTGTTTACAAACATACAGACTCATATAAACTCTGAACAGCCAAAACCCTATCTATCTATCTAACTATACTAATATATAAAGCTGAAGAGTTTGTTTGTTTGTTTACTTGAACGCGCTAATCTCAGGTCCGATTTAAAAAATTCTTTCAGTAGCCAATTTATCGAGGAAGGCTATATATCATCACGCTAAGACCAAAAGGAGTGGAGCAGTAATGAAAATTGTGACTTTTATCCTAGATCTATGTTCCCTTGGAATAATGTAATAACTTTCAAATGAACTACTAGGCCATTTTCCTCATTCTTTGTCATGTTATGATAGTTTCACAGGAAGTTTGATCTCACACAATTATTTAAATTATAATATGTACCTACATTTCTGCTTACTCATGGTGACTGTTATAATGCAAATCTTGTATTTATTAACAGTTGAGTCACTCAATATTGCAAAACATCATTCTACCTTTCATATAATACTAGTTGACCCGCGCAACTTCGCCTGCGTCACAATTTTCATTACTGCACCGCTCCTTTTGGTCTTAGCGTGATAATAAAGAAAAAGAAGGAATTTTTCAAATCGGACCAGTTGTTCCTGAGATTAGCGCGTTCAAGCAAACAAACTCTTCAGCTTTTTTGTTAGATAGCCCATTTGTCGAGGAAGGCTATAGGCTATGTCAATATCAAGCTATATCATCACGCTCAGATCAATAGGAGCGGAGCAGTAATGAAAAATGTGACGCAAACGAAGTTGCGCGGGTCAACTAGTTATTTTATAAAGACTGTACATTTTGATTGAGAGTGTCGAAATATACCTACGTTTTTTGCGGCATAAACGATAGTATCTTTTTTTTGACGATAACTTAGAAGTTCGATCCTATAAGGGTTCCGTTTTTTCCTTTTGAGATACGGAACCCTAAAAATTAATATACCTATTAAACTAGCTACCGGTTTTTTCTTGGTGGTAACGTGAGGGTCAGAGGGGCAACACAGTTGTGTTGCCTCGTTACTGAGAAGTGGAGCACAGATGGGCAGTCACTTCAAGTGGAATAGGTACAGTAGAGTAGGGACTCCATTTTCCGCACTTAGCATCATCATCTTTTCATTCGGTCCGTTGTGCATAGTTCCGCTCCAAGTACCGGCCCCCTTCTACCATCGGACATCCAGACGCACTGCATATTACCATCCCTACCTACCTTGTGGCTATTCCACCAATTCGCACTAAGCGTTTTCAAACGTCTTTTATAATGCGCACAGCAAAGGAGTGGAACTCTCTGCCTGCGTCTGTGTTTACAAAAGCTTTTTCTCTTTAAAGTTAGAGTGAACAGGCTCCTTCTGGGTAAGCTCGCTCCATCGTAGACTTTGTCTCTGTTATCTCTGACATAGACTAGAGTCAAGAGCAAACCCATTACAAATAAAAAAAATAAAGTGGAATGCCAGTCCTTGGCTGCATAAGTATTACGTAAGCAATATTTTTGTCATCTTTACCCCCTCCCCCTCCCTTGTCAGCGATAGTAATCAAAGCTCTTACCCTCACTCCTATGGGTATCGTTTTTACTCGTGCGGGTCCTATTTCCCCCACTTTTGAAATTTCTTACTTAACTATGAAACTTCGCGTGAGAGGAAAACCAACTATCATCATCTGCTTAGCCTTTTCTCAACTACATTGGACTCAGCTGAATACCAGTGTTTTACGTGGAGCGGCTGCCTACCAGACCTTCACAACCCATTAACTGGGTAACACGGCACCACTTGTCAAGACTGGAGTCAGATTTACTGGCTTCTGACAATCCGTAATGACTGCCAAAGATCTACAAATGACAGCCATAATTATGTCAAATAAAAATCTACTAAGATGTGTAAACAAAAAAAGTAAGTAAATATTGACTAACGTAATCACCATTCAAACCCCCTGTCCCCATGTTATAAAAAATAAGCTTAGGAAAGACCCCTCCACCCCCCCCCCCCCCTGATGCTTACATAATACGTGAAAGGCCTCTTGGCTTCCCAAAGAAACGTCAGACTTCCTCTTTTTTCCCAGATAAATAGCCTTTGACACTCAGTGGCCGTGTCTCTTCTCTCAATGGAAAAGCGTTTGTGATCAGATCAGAACTTCCAGCAAATTAGTGAACAAAACAATCATTTTATTATTTTCTTATGTAAATAAGTTGTCCCGCGCAACTTCGTCTGCGTCACAATTTTTATTGCTGCTCCGCTCCTATTGGTCTTAGCGTGATGATATATTGCCGATAGCCTTCCTCGATAAATGGGCTATCTAACACTAAAATAATTTTTCATACCGGACCAGTAGTTCCTGAAATTAGCGCGTTCAAGCAAACAAACAAACAAACTCTTCAGCTTTATATATTAGTATAAGATTCTTTGGAGTTTGACATCTAGCCCGGTACTAATTTGAATGCGTCTTTACTGATATGATTATTATTCTTTGTAAGTATGGAAATGTCTATGTTTGACAAAAGATAAGATATATATCACAGCTAAAGTTACAGATTACATATTGATAACAGAATTGTGAATATCATTGGTTTAGTTTTATCTTTTGACTATGACTAGCTGTGGGCTAGAGATTTCTCTCCTGTCCTAATAACTTTTGTTTTGGTCTATCTGACTGTCTTGTTTCATCTAAATGTGTTCAGCAGACTGAGTAATTTACTAACACATTCAAAAGAAAAAAATTGCTTCCCAACATTTTATATGGATTGTGAAAGATATTTTTTTATCAATATCAATGAATTTAGTTAGATAATTATGGTATTTGTTATTGGTAATTAATACAGAAATACATGTTCTTTATCAAGACCTACGTAGATAAATCTAAATATGAATACGGCCTGATGAATAAATAATACTAGTTTATCCGCGCTACTTTGTGTGCTCCGCTCCTGTGGGTCTGAGCGTGATGAGACAAAAGTTCCTGAGATCAGCGCGTTCAAGCAAACAAACAGACAAACAAACTCTTCAGCTTTATAAATTAGTATATGTATATAGGTATAGATAGATGGTGGCCCGCTTGTCTTGGTATGCTCATGTAAAGACGAGGGATGAAATGCAGCTCTTTTTAGACATGCATGTAACGAAAATAGTTATGAATATAAATGTAGAATCAGCAAACGCTGGAAAAATTTTTCAAATCGGACCAGTAGTTCCTGAGATTATCGCGTTCAAGAAAACAAACAAACAAATTCTTCAGCTTTATATATTAATACTAGTTGACCCGCGTAACTTCGTCTGCGTCATATATTTTTTGTTTGTTTATTTACATACAAAAAATAGCAGCAACTCTACCAGTCAACCTTAGGGTCTGGAATAGTACAAACTCTGGTAGCAGGAATCATTATCTGCTCATTCAAAGTTCATAAGATGTCACTGCTCATTAGTAATGCCATATAAATAACTGAATGACATATCTCCCAGTCTAGGTCTTTATTACGTATTGAATAGTTAATAGGCTGCAAGGCCATCTAGATTAATAATACTGTAGATAGTCACTATTAAGTTCTTCAGTTCTTACTTAATGCATTAACTTATGTCCCATACAGGTGGGAACTGTTGAACGCCATCTGCAATGATCCCTTTACTTTGTTTATGTCGATAAATTTGCATATTTTCATCCTGAAAAGACTTTAGAAGGTTGTGACTTCGAAAGCAAGACTATTTGATATACTTCTATACTATATATCTATAAGTACTATCAATCAATACTGAAGAGTTTGTTTACTTGAACGCGCTAATCTCAGGAACTGCTGGACCGGATTTGAAAAATTATTTCAGTGTTAGATAGCCCATTTATCGAAGAAGGCTATAGGCTATATATCATCACGCTAAGATCAATAGGAGCGGAGCAGACGAAGTTGTGCTGGTCAATTACATTATCCTATCAAATGTAAAATTCTTCCGTTACTAAGTGATTGATGGACAACGCGCAGCCGAAACTGCTGGTCGTAGGAAGCTGAAGTTTGGCGTGTAGCTTCCTTACACTGAGTAGCGGTGCACTAAGAGAGTCCCGGAAATTCCTTCGGGAACGGAAAAAAACGGGACATGCGCGTACGAAGTCGCGGGCGGAAGTTAGTCATTCTTCCGTTACTGACTAAGTGACTGACTGACAAACAACGCACAGCCGAAACTACTGGTCGTAGGAAGCTGGAATTTGGTTTGTAGGTTCCTGAAACTACCGGTTCGCGACCGGCCCTGGTTCAATCTATGGTCCGGAGCGAGGAGGCATGGGAAGCGGTCACCTCTTACTGCGAAGCTTCTTTTCGCTCCGCCCAGAGCGGAAGGAGTCATTTGATGATTCCCCATCCTAGAAAAAAAAAGGTTCCCGTAGTTCCTACGGCAACGAGAAAAACGGTATAAGTCGCGGGCAAATGCTAGTATGTAACCATATATTCTAATATCACCATTTTGTATCATACTCCCTACGTGAACGATACAAAACCACAACCATTCATCATCTGCGTAGCCTTTTCCCAACTATGTTGGGGTCGGCTTCCAGTCAAGCCGGATTTAGCTGAATACCAGTATTTTACGTGGAGCGGCTGCCTACCAGACCCCCACAACCCATTAACTGGGTAACACGGTACTTCATGGCAAGACTGGAGTCAGATTTACTGGCTTCTGACTATCCGTAACGACTGCCAAAGATCTATAAATGACAGCCGGGCGGGACCAACGGCTTAACGTGCTTTCAGTACGTTAAGCCGTTGTGGAGGAAACTCGGTATATTAAGATGGTCACCCATCCACAGACCAACCCTGGCAAGCGTTGCTTAACCTTGAAGATCGACCCGTGCGGCTGTTATTACTCGTATCTAGCCACGAGCTCCTCAACAAAACCACAACCATTCGTTACCGCAATTCCCTCCCCACGGATGGAATTAAATGATGGTGAATAGCTATGCTGGTTATGACCAGCGTGCTAGGGCACGCAGGTTGATATTATTACACTCCCTAGACTTTCTGAAGAACATCACCAATAAAGTGGCTATTCTGTGTTAGTATTAATTCCTTCAAGTTGAGGCATTGGGAAGGAAGGCCTCCCTCAAGGTGGACCGATGACCTGGTGAAGGTCGCGGGTAGCCGATGGATGCGAGACGCGCAGGACCGGTCGTTGTGGCGACGCACGCTTGGGGGAGGCCTATGTCCAGCAATGGACGTCTTTCGGCTGATACGATGAGCATGATGATGATAAAGGCATCGGGTTCCCAGAGTTTCCACTCACATTCGTCGTTTAAGAACCTTCTTGTCTATGATAATTAAAAATAAATTTATTTAGGACCACAAACAATTACACTGACGGCTTACTTATTAGCTTAAAACATTATTAAAAAAAAATTCTTACTATGTAACCAGCAACGTAGTCCACAAATTGATATATAAAGGATGTTTACCTACAAATTACCCCTTACAATAACAATTTTAGTCTATTTTACAATATTTTTGAGCAAGAAGTTAAGGAGATAATAGCAATTTATTAATCTGGATCCTAAAACTTGATCGTGAACTTGTGAATATATCTATATTATGAACATGAGTATCAAAGGAATACATTATTCTACGCAAAGGGGCGCGTTTGCCTGCATTTGTTTTACAATTCCTAGGTGCAAACAAACAGTGTTTTCTAGTGGATCGTATTGAGGTTGAACGATAAGGTATACAGATATATATTTGGTTTACTAGCATATTACAGTTAAATTTGTTGCGTACAATATTATATAAGAGCATTATGTCTAAAAGCGTTCTTCTCAGCTTTAATTTTGGTAAAGAGAATTTTTGTAAAAGATTGTCGTAAGAGGACCTAGAGCGGTAACACCGATAGTTCGTAGTACGTAAGAACTTTCGCTGTACTGACTCGATTTGCTCTATGTATTTAGAGTAATGAGGGTTCCAAATGCATGTGGCATACTCCAACTGTGACCGAATTAAGGACTTGTACAGTAGAAGGTAAGACGCATGACGCTTAAAAACTTTACAAGTCCGCATCACAAATCCGTATAGCTGGTACGCTTTATTAACAATATGGTTAATATGAACGTCAAAATGGAGTTTGCTATCTAGATATACACCCAAATCTTTAATAACGGTTTTTTTTTCTAATTCGTTGCATTGTAAGACATAGCAATATTTAAAAGTGTTAATTTTTTTGGTAAATGTTATAACTTTACATTTTTGAGTACTTAATTGAAGTTTGTTATCTAAACAGTAGGTAGATAAGCGATTCAAATCATCCTGAAGTTTCCTACAATCATCTAAGCAAGTGATTTCTCGATAGAATTTAAGGTCATCAGCATATAATAAAAAGTGTGTATGTTTGAAACATTTCTTTATGTCATTAATAAATAGCACAAAAAGTAAAGGTCCCAAGATTGAACCCTGAGCTACCCCAGAAGTTACGTTTATAATGTTGTCAGATACGAAACCATTTAATATAATTCGCTGGGTTCGATTTTTTATGTAAGATGTAAACCATCGAAGTAGGTTGCCACGGATACCATTGAATGCAAGTTTCTGTAATAATAATTCATGATCCACCCTATCGAAAAAGAGTTTAAAGTCCAACCTCATTTAAGTCTACCTAAAAACTAGTTACTAGTGCTGACTAGTAAAAAACGGTGGAGTCATTAACCTTTGATCTTGAGAGGTACTTACCGTTTTTTATGACGTAATGATTCGAAGTTTCTAATGCTACGGCTACAACTATCGCGATTACGCGAACTATTCTTCGCGCGCTCTCTGTTGCACAGCAAGACGTTGAGCTGTGTGCGAGAGAGAGCGCGCGAAGAATAGTGCGCGTTATCGCGATAGTGAAGCCGTAGCATAAAGAAATCACAGCAATCTTTTCGCTTTGTAAGCGTGGTCTCTGAGGCGTGACCACGTAACAATAATGCGCTCTCGTACAAGCGCGGTTCAAGATTAAATGTGATAGTTCAAACTGCGTTTCTATCAGAGATGTGCGAAGATGCGTATTGCGTAGCGAGGATGTGTTTTTAAAAAACCTATAGAATCGCTTCATTTACCTCGCTACGCATCGAAACGCAGCCAGCCTAAACGTACTAGGTAAATATTGTGTACTGAGAGCTCTTGCTCTCGTGCCTTAATAAGAACACCCGCAAGAGTAGGTCTTCCAGGTTAAGCAGCACGTGTTGCGGATAGGTTTCATAACATTACATTCTAGGTTAGCTATATACATACATACTCGTACACAGATAGGACGTCGGGAGTCGCAGTGCGATTCCCGACCACCGTAGGCGAGGCCTGCGAACGGCGACAGATGGGCAGCTCGCCGACCGATAAGGACCAGTCGGGGGTCGACGGTGTATAAGAGGTGTTGTGTTTCACGCCCGCCTCATAGATTTTTCTGCATAATTGATGGACCCTTTAGGGCCAGTGCGTGCCAGGGTCGCGGAATTTGTTCGCAAGAGCTACCGCGGTCCTAGAACGTAAAGGGCATTTGATGGAACTCGTGCGGGCTTTAGTCAATAGACCAGGCTGATGATGAAAGGTTGGATGTTTACGCATGAGAGCTCGATGTTAAGTTCTATGTTCGTTTGTTTTAAAACAGGGAAAAGTATATCAGATTGAACTCAAGGTTGGAGATTTCCTGTTCCATGGATCGTCAAAATATTTGACGTACCTACGTGTGTTACGGTAAACGACCGTTTAAAGCATCCCACCCTTCATCATAACAGCCGAAAGACGTCTACTGATGGACGTAGGCCTCCCCCAAAAGGGGGCATTTGCCATAATCGCCACGCTTGGTAGGCGGGTTGGCGGTCGCAATGTATGGTGTTGGTTTCTACAGAGAACGCTGCTGCCCATTCTCTGGTGAGTCCCTTTGTCGCCTCTTACGACACCCACGGGAAGTGATGGAATGTTATTATTCTTTTACGGCACCGTCCGACACCATACGGCAACCCGTCATAAGTATTTTTAAATTAACTAATTTGGTGTCTCTGTTCCAGCGTTCTTCTTCTTCGCCTTGGTCGAGTTGAAGGTCTTCCCTGGAGGTCAGCTAGGCTTCCAGTGCAACGACCCCGCGCTGTCATACCCCTTCAACGGGGACACGATCAACATGAAAGTGTTGCTTACTACCACAGTGTTTCTGCCTCTGGCTGTTGTAAGTATGTACTACGGATTGTGCGAACCCAGAAAATCTCGCTCCAGTCTTGCCAAAAAGTACCGTGTTACCCAGTTAAGAGTAAACATGGGTGGCGAGACTTTGTATGTAAAAAGTTATAATAAGAGGTTTGGCTCTCGACTATTTTATACTCCAATATTGGACCGATTTCAGAGATATTTCACAGAAAGAATAAGAAGAATATATTCTGTGTCCCTATATTTTCCTTCTTGATGATTTATTAATCGTATAAGCACTAGAACTCACAAAATGCTCAAAATTGACCGATAAATCGCTGTCAACAGAACCCTAGTGTACAAATTTGGCAACTATTAATCGATTCAGTTACTCGCTAACAATTCTCCAAAATCTCCATAGTAAGAGAAAGACATAATAGGAGGAAGGATGAAATAACATCCACGGTGCGATTTGAGGCAATCGTGAATGAATACCTACTTAACATTGGAAGTAAAGTCTTCTTCCATCGATGGCCCAAGATAATTGGAAAAAAATACTTTTTGTGGGTACTAAATACATAAAAAAAGGACTGTATTAAATGGTATGAGGAGCTCGTGGCTAAATAATAACAGCCGCACGGGCCGATCTTCAAGGTTAAGCAACGCTTGCCAAGGTTGGTCTGTGGATGGGTGACCATCTTAACATAGCGAGTTTCCTCCGTGCCTCGGAAAGCACGTTAAGCCGTTGGTCACGGCTGAAGCCAGTAAATCTGACTCGTCCCATGAAGTACCGTGTTACTCAGTTACTGGGTTGTGGAGGTCTGGTAGGCAGCCGCTCCGCTTAAAATACTGGTATTCAGCCTAATCCGGTTTGACTGGAAGCCGACCCCAATATAGTTGGGAAAAGGCTAGGCAGATGATGAAAGGAATGTATTAAATGGTTAATTTGCGCTATAGTTGGGAAAAGGCCAGGCAGATGATGAAAGGACTGTATTAAATGGTTAATTTGCGCTATAGTTGGGAAGAGTCTAGGCAGATGATGATAATTTGACACTGCGACCGATCCAATCTAGTGGTTTTATCATTGGCTAGCTGACCCACGCAACTTCGTCTGCGTCACATTTTTCATGAATGCTTCGCTCCTATTGGTCGTATCGTGATGTTATATAGCCTATAGTCTTCCTCGATAAATGGGCTATCTAACACAGATAATTTTCAATTCGAACCAGTAGTTCCTGAGATTAGCGCGTTCAACCAAACAATCTCTGCTTGTTAATCATCATCATATCAGCCGAAAGACGTCCACTACTGGACACAGGCCTCCCCGAAGTGTCGTCACAACAACCGGTTCTTTGCGTCTCGCATCCATCGGCTACCTGCGACCCTCACCATCATCTGCCTAGCCTTTTCCCAACTATATTAGGGTCGGCTTCCAGTCAAGCCGGATTCAGCTGAATACCAGTATTTTACGCGGAGCGGCTGCCTACCAGACCTCCACAACCCATTAACTGGGTAACACGGTACTTCATGGCAAGACTGGAGTCAGATTTACTGGCTTCTGACAATCCGTAACGACTGCCAAAGATCTACAAATGACAGCCGGGACCAACGGCTTAACGTGCTTTCCGAGGCACGGAGGAAACTCGCTATGTTAAGATGGTCACCCATCCACAGACCAACCTTGGCAAGCGTTGCTTAACCTTGAAGATCGACACGTGCGGCTGTTATTATCTAGCCACGAGCTCCTCACCTGCGACCCTCACCATCTTTATAATATAAGTATACATTCACACAGAATTTTCTTGCCTCGATTGATCAAATTCTCATGTTATTTTCCAGATGTTATTAGTCGAGAGAATATACCACCACGACAAGACAGTGAGACACAAGCAAGCAATGTGCTGGTACAAGGAGTACCTGTTTGGAGTCCTCATCAACCTCGTGATAGTGCAGACGTTGAAGCTCATCGTGGGGTCTCCGAGACCCCACTTCTTTGACACTTGTAGCCCTAAGGAGGCGTTGACTTGTCAAGGGTAAGTATTTCATTTGGCGTTTACTTTAAATGGATTTAGTAATCTGAAACAGGTCTCATAGAAGCAAAAGTAAAAAATAAAGTATGAAAGAATATGACGTCATATAGGTACATAGAGATTTTTGTTAAAGCCATCAATGGCGAACCGGAGGTGTAAGCCAGCATAGACCAGCATAGGTAATAACTGGGTAAAAAGAAAACACTTATAACTCATTGCTATCATGCCGACCCACTGCACCGTGCTGTTTCTGTACTGAATTCTGTGATATTGATATTAAATTGCTACGTGTTTATTTCTTATATCATTATAACATCGAAATATAACATAATAAAAATAACTATAACAGCTTTGTTAGTATTTTATAACGTAAATGATATAAGAGCCTAGAGAGACTAAAATGGCACCATGTATAGGGAGTCTTGCTGCTTGCCATGTGTCCAAAAGTGATCACTTTCATGCTGAAATAATGCTAGATACGCACAGCCAGAAGTGCTTGATAAGATTTTGATATTCATGTTCTAAACATTTAGGCTGACTGACAACTGAAGCCAATAGGAGGGGATAATATTGACTAATGGAATTGCATAAAATCTCCGCTTTGCGTCAGTCACTGAGATTTTATCCAATAGGCTTATCCACTGAAAAATGTAAATAGCTCGTCAGTTAGATTATCAAAAAACATTTGACCCGTTTTTTATATTTTGTTACGTAACCAAAATTGACGAAGATACGAATTCACAATACGTCACGCTTTGGTATCATTTATAGTGCGTTCTGACGTCACGAGCCCCCCCTCCCGAGTTTTGATGCGTTTTATCTTTGTCAATATTAATTGATTTACAAAAACAAAAAATACGTCATCTGCCTAGCCTTTTCCCAACTATATTGGGGTCGGCTTCCAATCAAACCGGATTTAGCTGAATACCAGTATTTTGCGTGGAGCGGCTGCCTACCAGACCTCCACAACCCATTAACTGGGTAATCCGGTACTTCATGGCAAGACTGGAGTCAGATTATCTGGCTTCTGACTATCCGTAACGACTGCCAAAGATCTACAAATGACAGCCGGGACCAACGGCTTAACGTGCTTTCCGAGGCACGGAGGAAACTCGCTATGTTAAGATGGTCACCCATCCACAGACCAACCTTGGCTAGCGTTGCTTAACCTTGAAGATCGACCCGTGCGGCTGTTATTATCTAGCCACGAGCTCCTCATTATTTAATTATTTTTCAAAACTCTAACTGACGGAATAAATGACGGATGGAGGGAATTAGCTTATTCCATTGGTTAATATTTCTCCGCTCCTCTCCTTTCCGCTCCATTGGACAGTCAGCCTTACAGCCCAAGTTCTATTTATAAAATCTTTATAAACATTTGCTTTGCTAAGTATTCTAATTCGCAGATTCTTTATCTAAATTCTCCATAGAAAGAATAAAACGGTAATACGGTTGCAAAGTCAGGTCTAGCGCAATACTTACCTTTCCAGATCAGAATATGTATCAAGTTACACATGCACGAAGGCGCACTGGATCAATCAGTCAGACAGGAGCTTCCCTTCAGGACACACGTCACTTGCGGTACACACGGGACTGTTTTTAGCTGTAAGTATTTATTATCTTGTAGATAAAAAACATGTCAAGTGCAAGTTGAACACGCACACGTAGGGTTCCGTACCATAAACCTTAATTTTTATTATTTGTTGTTATAGCAGCAATAGATTTACACAATCTGTGAAAATTTCAACTGTCTACTTATTACGGTTCTTGAGATATAGCCCGTTGATAGACAGACGGACGGATGGACGGACAGCGGAGGCTTAGTAATAGGGTTCCTTTGGTTACCCTTTGGGTACGGAACCCTAAACAAGAAACCGGCGAAGTGCGAGTCGGACTCGCTCACCGAGGGTTCCGTACTAATTTGTAGCTACAAATAAAGTACTAAAAAAAGTTTTCAGACTTTTCCCTATACTTGTAGTATAAGACGGTATTACTTGCCTTTCATAGTTCTAGATCAACGGGAAATACCCTATACATTGAGAGTGTCGAAATTTACGTTTTTTGCGGCATAAACGACCGTATCTTTTTTTTACGTTAACTTAGAAGTTTTTTTTACAGCTGCAAGGGGTTATAAACTTGAGTATATGGTTTTAATTTCAACTCGATACCTTTACGCGTTGGGGTGCATGGGGTCTGTTACCATCTTAAGACCCAAGCCAACCTCACCTGCTAGCGGTGCACCCTGCTGTCCAACGGACGAGGCTCTGGCGAACCTGGTTTCCCTCTCGTAGGGTTGTGGGGGTCAGACGGCTGGTCGCCCCACGTAAAACCAACTTCAGCCAAATAAAATGGACAAGAAGTTGATAACGGGTACTCGGGCTAGGGCGTCGCCGCATAACGACGCGCAGGCACATCGCCCTAAACCTGCGATAAGTGGGCTAGGGCTACCGTGTCGAGTACGGGCACGGCTAAAGAGGATAGTACCCAAGAAGAAGTTCCGCTTTGCCACCTGGAACATTGGCTCCCTAACCGGACGTTGCCGAGAACTCGCGGACGTACTTGCGAAGCGTCGGGTCCAGTGCGCCTTCCTTCAGGAGACGCGCTGGAAGGGAAATAAGTCACGTGACATCGGGCAGGGGTACCGGCTAGTGTACACCGGATCACCAACGGGCAGGGCCGGAGTGGCCGTGGTGCTGTCTAAGGACCTCCAGGATGGACTCCTTGAAGTAGACCGATGCAGCGACCGGTTGATGCGAGTTAGGGTGCTGATCGAAGGGTCGGTAACGAACCTAATCAGCGCCTATGCTCCTCAAACTGGTTGCTGTGAGTCTGAAAAGGAGGCCTTCTGGGATGAGTTCGAGGACGTACTACGCGCTATTCCGAATTCCGAAGGTGTTTTGGTTGGGGGGGATCTCAACGGTCACGTAGGTCAGTTTGCTGGAGAGTACGGACGTGTTCACGGTGGTTTTGGATATGGCCAGCTAAATGCAGAGGGAGTCAGTATACTCAGCACCTGCGCTTTGTCTGACCTAGCCATCGCGAACACGTTCTTTCAGAAGAAGCCCCAGCATCTTGTTACGTACCGTAGTGGTGCCTACTAAACCCAAATAGATTACCTGCTGGTGAGACGGTGCCACATTGGCAAGGTTACCAACTGCAAAGTCATCCCAGGTGAAAGCCTAACGGCTCAACACCGCCTCCTTGTCCTGGACTTTGCGGTTGTACCGAAAAAGAAAGTGACCGAAATACGCAAACCCCGCACAAAGTGGTGGTTGCTTGATGGTCCTAGGCAGTCGGACTTCATCGCGGAGCTCGAGCATCTCGAGATCAGTGCTCCGCATGAGTCCGCTCAAGAGATCTGGAGTAGGATCCATTCAGCAATCACCGATGCGGGTAAGCGCGTCCTTGGCACTTCTCGTGGTGGCCGCACCATAGAAAAGGAGACGTGGTGGTGGGATGACGGGGTGCAGGAGGCGACTCGGAAGAAGAAGGTTTTATTTAAACAGTGGCAAGGGTCCAACTCTCCGGATGACAGAGAGGCATATGGAGCGGCTAAGCGCGCTTGCAAAAAAGCTGTAGCCAGAGCCCGCAGCAAAAGTCTGGCGCCCTTGTATGACAAGCTGGAAACTGCGGAGGGGCAAAAGCTTATTTTTAAGCTGGCGCGTGCCCGGGAGAAAGCTGCACGGGACATTAGCAAATGTCTCTGTGTAAGGGACGCCCAGGGTAAGCTGCTCTACGATGCCCCCTCTGTTAAGGAGAGATGGTGTACATACTTCGCGGAGCTGTCTAACAAACAGCATCCCCATAACCTTGGACTTATTTCCCCCGACGAAACCCGCATTGCTCTTCGCCACATGAAGAACCGGAAAGCGGTCGGGCCTGACAATGTGCCAATTGAGGTGTGGAAGGCGATGGGCCCACATGGCGTGGACCTTCTGACGGATCTTTTTAACCGCATCCTGATCACCAAGGAAATGCCGAACCAGTGGCGATTTAGCCTGATTATCCCTGTATACAAAGGCAAAGGTAGCGTACAGGATTGTAGTAGCTACCGCGGTATCAAGATCATGTGCCACACCATGAAGCTCTTCGAGCGCATCATTGACACACGGCTCCGTAGCGAGTGTACTGTCTCTGAGTGTCAATATGGCTTCCGGGCGGGTAACAGCACCATGGACGCAGTATTCGCCTTACGGAATCTGGCTGAGGCTTACAGAGAGAGAAGGAGAGCTTTGCATATGGCCTTTTTAGACCTGCAGAAGGCCTTCGACTGTATACCTCGGCAGTCCATCTGGTGGGCACTGCGCTTCAAGGGCGTTCCCGAGGCCTATATTGACATTATCAGAGACATGTACCGCGATTCCGTGTCCTCTGTCCAGACCGCTGTTGGCGAATCGAATGGCTTCCCAATATCTGTTGGCGTTCACCAAGGCTCGGCTCTTAGCCCGTTCTTGTTTAACGTAGTGCTCGATGTAGTTACGGCAAACATCCAAGATAAGCCCCCATGGCTAATGATGTATGCCGATGACATCGCCCTCGTTTATCAGAACAAAGCCCATCTTGAGCGCAAAGTCAACATTTGGAAGGACACGCTTGAAAACGGTGGTCTGAGACTAAATGTGGCGAAGACTGAGTACATGTCCTGTGGCGGCACGGATTCAAATAGGTTCATCCGAATAGGTTCGGACCTGATCAGAAAGTCCGATACGTTCAGGTACCTTGGATCCGTGCTGCACGAGTCTGGCAACGTGGACGACGATGTCCAAGCACGTATAGGCGCGGCTTGGGCGAAGTGGCGCGAGGTAACGGGCGTTGTATGCGACCGCAAAATGCCTCCTAAGCTCAAGGGGCAGATATATAAATGCATCATACGGCCTGTCCGACTGTACGGCGGTGAATGTTGGCCAGCACTAGGCAGACACACCCAGGAGCTTCGCGTCACGGAGATGAAGATGCTGAGGTGGATGAGTGGCGTAACGCGATCCGATCGCATACGCAACTCTTTCATCAGAGGTAGTCTTGGTGTCCGTGACGTGGGGGAAAAACTGCAAGAGTGTCGTCTGCGATGGTATGGCCACATCATGCGCCGCCCTATGGAGTACGTTGGTCGGGGATGCATGAATATGGCTGTTCTTGGGGCTAGGTCCCGTGGTCGCCCTCGCAAGCGCTGGTTGGACGTCGTTAAGTCCGACATGAGAGCCAATGGCCTAACTGAGAAGGATGTTCAAGATCGGGCAAAGTGGAGGAAGCTAAGTAGGAAGGCGGACCCTGGCAATAGCCGGGATTAACGCCAGGTAGAAGAAGAAGAAGACCTTTACGCGTTCCCGAGATAAACGGTCTTGGCAGACAGACGAACGGATAACAAAGTGATCCTAAAAGGGTTCCGTTTTTTTTCTATTGAGTTAAAGAACTCTAAAAACATTATTTTGTAATGTGGGAAAATTTCAACTGTCTGCTTATACACACATACGGTACATGGACGGCTTAGTATTAAGATTGCGACCCCTAAAAAATGATGGACCGAAATTATGAAGACGACGAAGTATTAATTCTCAAGCTTTTTTATGGAAAAACAAACTAATGGAAACTATAATTTATGACTAGTGACCAAGTAGACTGTAGTTTAACCTTGCAATAAAGCTAATAGCTAATGAATGTGTCATGTTCTTGGTACCTACTACGTAAAAAAATTACTTAAATGAAATGCAAACAAAAAGTTTGTCAAGGTTGTTGAGAACAAAAATAATATTTATAAAGTAAATACTTAGGTATATTATACCTAAGTATTTACTTTTGATAATGAAGATATTATTTATTACCAAAATCCGGTCAAGAGCGAACCTGACTCGCGCACCGAGGTTTCCGTACCATATTAAAACGTGAAATGTTTTAAAATTTTCATCGGCAAGGCCTATATTCGTCTGAGAATTCTAACACTGCGCTATATTTCAGTTTAAGATCAGCGCCATCTCTTGACCTATACTGGAACTAATGTAATCTTTGTTGATGATTTCTGAAAAAAGATTTAGAGACATCACTTTTCACTTTGCATTTTTTTTCATTTCAATTTATTTATTTCAGATAAATTACAATCATAAAAATTACAATGATAAGCATCCATACATTCAATTTAAATAAAATACCAAGAGACACAAACACAAAACAAGGGAAACAACAAAAGCATAACAATGGAAACATTGGATCAGGTCCGCACTACCCGTGTATGATATGGTTTTATTTTTCCTGTAATATTTTCATAAATTTCTATCACATAGATTAATTATAGATTTTCTCTACGGTATTTTTTTTATTATTTTTCAAAAATCGAAAACCATGCGCCTTAAAAAAAAAAGAAAAAACGTTTGAGAATGTTCAAATAGCGCTTTTTCTTATGATATCCCACATGCCCTAGTACCTCACTTCGCATTTTTAAGAACCCCTTTCTGTCGTTGCTACAAAAAAATGCATAGGTACATTTTTATCTCTTTCTTATTTGTAAAATGATTGAGCAAATTTCATCTAAAACCATTCCAAATTACAAGTTGATAGCAGTAGCAGTTCTTGAGATGTCCAGCTGTGACAGACGGACAAACTTAGTTACACCATAAGAGTTCCTTTTTACCATTTTGGTACGGAACCCTAAAAAGATGTCATAGAGGACAAACATATTGCATTGACCCGAGATATGTTGGTATGCGGACAAAAGGATGCTGTATTTATAAAATTTCACTCTATTTAATTAAGGAACCCGAATAATAAGTATATACTACTCTGTCAAGAAAGTACCGGGAAAAGATCAATAATACACAAAATGTCTGTTATTCATCCAAATTTATTTTATCACCTTCAAAGTATGCTCCTTTAGAAACGATACACTTGCGCCAACGAATAATCCATTCATCAAAACATTTTTTAAACGCTGCTTCCGGAATTGAGTTCAGTTCTCGCCGCGAATTCTCCTTTATGTCTTCTATCGATTGAAAACGGGTGCCACGAAGTGGTAATTTGAGTTTAGGAAAAAGAAAAAAGTCAGCAGGAGCCATATCTGGTGAATATGGTGGTTGCTGGATGGTATTTGTTGAGTGTTTGGTTAAAAATTCGTTCACAATGATAGCCTTGTGCGAAGGCGCATTGTCGTGGTGCAAAATCCAAGAATTTTCTTTCCACAAATCTGGCCTTTTTCGTCGAATTTGCTCTCTTAAACGCCGCATAACGCTCAAATAATATTCTTTATTTACCATTAGACCTTCCGGTAAGAATTCAGAGTGCACAACACCGCGATAGTCAAAGAAAACAGTCAACTTGACTTTGACTTTTGATCGACTTTGGCGTGGTTTTTTTCGGTTTCGGTTCAGTTGGAAGGCGCCACTCCGAAGCTTGTTGACTAGTTTGCATGTGAAACTCGTAAACCCACGTCTCGTCACCAGTAACAATGCGTTTCATGAATGATGGATCCGAACTGACTCGTTCTAGCATGTCCTCAGCGACTTTCATGCGATTGAGTTTTTGGAGAAAATTCAGATCTTTTGGGACTAGCCGAGCAGCAACATGTTTCATACCTAAATGATTAGTTAAAATGGTACGGATCGACTCGTGAGATACAGAAAGTTCGGCGGCTATCTCTCTCAGAGTTGAATGGGGATTTTCAGTCACTATTTCCTTCACTTTTGCGATGTTAACTTCAGTTGCAGACGTTGACGGTCTATCAGAGCGAGGCAAATCTTCCATCACATCTCGACCGCTTTTGAACGCTTTGAACCACTCATAAGCACGAGTTTTTGATAAAGTCGATTCACCGTAAGCCTTCTGTAACATTTTCAGTGACTCCGAACACGAAATTCCATTGGCGATACAAAATTTAAGGCAAACTCTTTGTTCGATATGTTTGTCCATTATGAAATTCACAATACACTATATATGATATTACTAAAACCAGCACTGTATTTAATATAAATAACAGATGCAACTCAAACTCCGCGCCAAAATGGAAAACAGTTGTGCCAATCTAACAACTACAAAAAAACAAAAATTTGAATTTGGAACAAAAAATCCATTCCCGATACTTTTTTGAATGAATGTATATTCAATTTCAGTACTACCTTCACCGCCGAACGTCCTGCCGACCCACAAGCAGGATCCTCATTATACAGATAGCGTGCGTGGCTGCAGCGGTAGTGTGCGCTGTATCTCGTATGACGGACCACCGGCATCACTGGTGGGACGTGCTGGCGGGCGCGGTGATAGCGGCGCCCGTATTGTTGTGGACTGTAAGTAACATCATCAGATAGTGTGCGTGGCTGCAGCGGTAGTGTGCGCTGTATCTCGTATGACGGACCACCGGCATCACTGGTGGGACGTGCTGGCCGTCGCGGTGATAGCGGCGCCCGTGTTGTTGTGGACTGTAAGTAACATCATCAGATAGTGTGCGTGGCTGCAGCGGTAGTGTGCGGTGTATCTCGTATGACGGACCACCGGCATCACTCGTGGGACGTGCTGGCGGGCGCGGTGATAGCGGCGCCCGTGTTGTTGTGGACTGTAAGTAACATCATCAGATAGTGTGCGTGGCTGCAGCGGTAGTGTGCGGTGTATCTCGTATGACGGACCACCGGCATCACTGGTGGGACGTGCTGGCGGGCGCGGTGATAGCGGCGCCCGTGTTGTTGTGGACTGTAAGTAACATCATCAGATAGTGTGCGTGGCTGCAGCGGTAGTGTGCGGTGTATCTCGTATGACGGACCACCGGCATCACTCGTGGGACGTGCTGACGGGCGCGGTGATATTGAAAATTTTTCAGTTGCGGGCGTTTTGGGTGACTGTCTTTTGTAAATCTTGACGTTCAGAAAGTGCTAGCTTTCAGCCTGGAATAAACGAGAAGAATTTGAATAAACGACTTTCGATTTTGATTTCTTTTAGCGTTTTATAAACGTACTAGTTGTCCCGCGCAACTTTGTGTGTGTCACAATTTTTATTACTGCTCCGCTCCTTTTGGTCTTAACGTGATGATATAGCCTATAGCCATCCTCGATAAATGGGCTATCTAACACTGAAAGAATTTTTCAAATCGGACCAGGAGTGCCTGAGATTAGCGCGTTCATGTAAACAAACAAACTCTTCAGCTTTATATATTAGTATAAATATACAACGTTGATACGACAGAGGGGCTTTCCTTGAAACTGCCTATACTAGGTACCATTTTCAAGCTCTGTACCAAAAATAAATTAATTAGGAGCAGTAGTTTAGTCGCAAATGATTTTTAAAGTTTTAGCACGGTTTGAACACGATGTATCTTTTCTAACAGCTGAATATCGTCTAAGCATAGGTCATGCACCTTACAACGATGAATCTACGATGCGTTGTTGCCGCTCTGACGCATGTCGAAGGACATTCACTAAAAATTGGCAATGCAAACAAGGAAGCAATCAATACACACACACTTGCACTTTCACTACGAAAGCGACGAACGTAGCGCATTTGAAAGAAACAGAACTAGGTCAGTTAGTTGCATCCTTGTTTTTTTGCGATCGGTAAGTGGGGCCTGCTCAGTGACGCCGACGCTGTCGTTTCGGAACGTAGGGTTTGTGGAATTCGCGCGCAAACAATTGTAATTTTATTTTGTTATTGTGAGAGGACACGTAACTTGGGATTATTATTATTTAGTATTAGTGTTTTTTTTTGTGTTTGACTGTTTTTTATGGTGATAGGACACGTAACTTGGGATTATTATTATTTAGTATTAGTATCTCCGGACCTCACTCCCATGGATTTCTTTTTGTGGGGGTACATTAAGGGTGAAGTGTATGCCTCAGAGGTAAATACAATTGATGAGTTAAAAAATAGGATTATTTTAGCATTTCACAAATTAAAGTGCTTAGCGACGGACAGTGATCTAATTAGAAAAATAAATAACAATATTCTCTGTCGGTATAATTTGTGCATCAATGTAAATGGAGGACACATCGAAAATTTTAAAATTTTGTGTGTTTGTTTTTGTGCGCGTACTTCGAAACGTTACCTAACATAAAAGCCAGTACGAGCGGAGGCCTAAGTCGCCGGCCGCCCCCCCGGCCCGGCCCCCGCCGAGCACACGAGATACCGCACACCGCGCTCCGGCGCGCGCGCGACGTTGCCGCTTTGTTACCTAGCGGTATCTAAGGTCAGTGTCTTTTTTTTTTGTAAAAAAAAGACACTGACCTTAATAAAACGCAACCACCCTTTGTAGGGTGGTTGCGTTTTATTCGGATTTGCAAGCTATTTAGTTTGTTTGAAAAAAATGTTTTCTCATTTATGGCGCTTTTTGTTTTTGTACCGTATCGAATTAATACTGTACACGTATAGTATACGTAGTTTAATTTAATGCCCCTCTGTCGTATCAACTCTGTAGAAGTATAGATTGTAGGTCGAATTTCAAGTAACGATTTGAAACAAGATCAGAAAACTCAGTTTCAAATAGAATTTATTCTTTATCTTACCTCGACATGAAAATCACCTATTCTTATTACAAGTTTAATTGAAACTATTTCTCTTTTCCCAGATCTATTCCCTGTGCGGTGACTTCAAGTGCACCAACAAGACGTCCATACCGGACGAGCCGACGAGTATCGACTCCGGCGACGTCGTCGAAGTGCCTCTACTTAACAAGGAAACGTAACTATTGTACTAATAGTATTATTTGTTAGTAAACACGCTAGATAGATGTTATTGGTTACCTGATAACTGCAGTAATGTTTTAGTTAATGAAAAAGGTTAGAGTATTGGAAATAATTCAGTGTGGTTATGTCTGTTATGACCGACATCGGTCATTTAGCGAAATAATAGTTCACAACGCGTTGTGGCTATAAAGAAAAGCCATGTCGCGTTCTGAGCCAGGGGCGTAGCTACCGACGTATGAAAGATACGGGGCCCCCGGACTACAAGGGCCTCGACGTGTGGACGGAAAGCTCCCACGTTTAGTCCCGCCGTCACCTTCGTGGCGTGCCGAGTCACTTCTGAGCTAGTAGGACCTATTTAAAAAAAAACGGGGCCCCTAAAAATGTTTGATACAGTGCCCCTTTTGAGGAGCTCGTGGCTAGATAATAACAGCCGCACGGGTCGATCTACAAGGTTAAGCAACGCTTGTCAAGGTTGGTCTATCGATGGGTGACCATCTTAGCGTACCGAGTTTCCTCCGTGCCTCGGAAAGCACGTTAAGCCGTTGGTCTCGACTATCATTTGAAGATCTTTGGTAGTCGTTACGGATAGTCAGAAGCCAGTTAATCTGACTCCAGTCTTGCCTTGAAATACCGTGTTACCCAGATAATGGGTTGTGGGGGGTCTGGTAAACAGCTGCTCCTCGTAAAATACTGGATTTCAGCTAAAACCGGTTTGACTTGAAGCCGACCCCAATATAGTTGGTAAAATCTAGGCAGATTAAGAGTGCCCCTTTTAGAATAGCTACGCCACTGTTTTGAGCTCTTACTCATGCAAACATATCGCGACATAAGTTTGTTGTAAAGACATCTCTTGCAAATTCTCGAGAACCTGGCGGACCGGAGCTTTAGAAGGGGCGGAAGCTAAGGCCCCTTAGACAAAATAAAATGGGGCCCCTACCAACAACACAACGCGCTGTGAGCTGCTTTTACGTTGAATGAGCGTTTGGGCTTAAGATGGTTGCGCCAGGGTAGCCCGCGAAATTCAATTTTAATCAGTAAAATAACTCCATAAGTCGGTATAATCCTAAAATGTCAAGATTTCATGAAATAGTCAATCTTTCGGGTTTCCTGGCCCTATGAAGTTTTATTGCTGACTTAAGTGGTTATAATTCTGAAAATACATAATTTTTACGCGCGCGAATCATACTTTAATCAACATAAAACCTAATACTGACTTGCAAATTGCAAAAAACGTAAGAAAATTTGAATTTCGCGGGCTACCCTGGCGCGTCCACCTTAATTATCCATATAATGCGAAATAATGGTTTGTCAGAGATACCCAAAACAAAATACCGGTACACCCAAGTTCAAAATACTGATAAATCCAACAATTTATTAAAAATACTGGTATCCAAAGATAAAAGATATTTTAAAACTACTGCGGCGGTAGTCCAAAATAATATTAAATCCAAGAAACCATTATGTCTTTAGAAAAGCTGCAGACCTACTCAGGATCTATAAGTCCCTTTCGGGACAAGCCGACGACCGCGCGATTAAAACGTTATTTGTATGCGGTTTGGGTTTTATAAGTCCAACTAGTTGATGCGCGCAACTTCGTTTGCGTTACAATTTTTATTACTACTCTGCTCCTCTTGGTCTTAGCGAGATGATATGGGCTATCTAACACTGAAATAATTTTTCAAATCGGACCAGTAGTTCCTGAGATTAGCGCGTTCAAGTAAACAAACAAACAAACTCTTCAGCTTTATATATTAGTATAGATAAGCTGACAGGATTGATTGTCATCAAGATTGTTCTCTGTTATAATATCTTAAGTAGAGAATAGGTTCTAGATTAAGAAACGGCCACATTTTTATATCATTACACTCAATATTGCCTTTCAAAGTACTGTGATGACGAATTTAAACTCAATAAGAATGAAATCAAATAAGTCTAACGAAATTTTAAAACATACTGATTTAATAACAGTTAAATTATGACAGAATTAGCGAATTTCACCGCGGCCCTGGAACGCGGCGTGCATTAGGAGGAACACCGATAGGTTTTAGTCAGTATGCGATAATTAGTAGAATTGGCGCTCTGCTCCGTGGGTCTAAAAAGGCCACTAGCAGAATCAGAAAGCACATCACGCTACCCGTCACTGTAAAATTTTCCCAATCAACCTTGAACCTAATTCGTTAGCGATAAAGATGAAAATGGACTTTAACAGATTGTTCCGTGATTAATAATATGTTTCTCCTAAAGTGGCCTGTTTAGCCCCTGGTAACTTTATTCCAATATAAATCGCTGTTGTATTGAGCCAATACGTTATATGCTGACAATTCACTATGCGTATTTGTCAAAATATTGGTGTCACTTGTGCGATACAAAATATACCTTATCGTTTTCGAAATAGGATTAATTTTGTATTGCACAAGTGACGCAAGTGCCAGCAATACACGAGTCCAAGTTTTGTCCCGAGTTGCCTTATGGTCAGTTTGGACCTTTTTCAAGTGCGAAAAAGAGATAGCGCTATACATTTTTTAAATCTCCCTCTTTATTTTGTAATAGAACAGTGATGATGTTGATATTGGCCCATGAGCTATTATAGTTCATGGAGCAATATCAACATCCATAGGTTAGATATTAATTTACTGAGATTATGATGCAATGCAAGACGAATGAGAACTATTTTCAGTAAATAATACATAGTATAATAAAATATATTGTTAGTCTAATTTATTTATTTTTATTAATAAGTTTTCATCTAGTATTATTTTGTGATCATAAAACTTGGTTATCAGATATTAATTTAATAGATAAATATATGAAATGTATATTTTGGGTACCCATATGTAATTTAACTTAGATTTAAGCGACAATCATGATATTTTTTATTAGTCTTGACATCGCTAGGGCACATACAGTCACATATGGCAGCGAAATATTTAACTAAATATATAAATTAAGAAAATTATGTGTAAATACATTTTATGAAAGCAATAATATTGTACAAAATAGTCAATGAAGATAGTAGAATTTTTATACTAAAATTCGATAATAATGACCAACGTCAAAATTCAACCAGATACAATTAAAAAGCTGACTATTTTATGAAAAACACAGCACAGTCAAAAACTTAACTTACAGCATGTCCATCCTGCAAGTACGTTTCATCTGGCATGTAAGTTGCGCAAGTTATACAAATAATGTCTTGTATGCAAGTTTTACTTTTGCAAGCAGAATAAGCAACTGAGCTAGTAGGTACCAATATTTAAACCACGCCAATTAGTAGAATCAATGTTCACTTAGGCTTGATCATTATTTTGTTTATGATTAAATAAAATAATTTTTATCATGTGTGTATTAAATGTGAATTGTTTTTAAGAGCCGTTTTATTTTAGTCTTAAATTAAATTGCATTAGGGCTCTTGCAGTGACATAATATAGCAGCGATAATATTTCTAAGTCTTTAAATTAATTATGGGTATATAAATTTTATGCAAGCATTAATATTGTACAAAATAATAAAAGTAGATATTAGTGGTTTTTTTTTATTAAGAAAGACATCAAAATTTAACCAGATACAATAAACTGACTATCTTATAAAAAAATATGAAAAAAACTCTTGTCCACAGTCAAAAAGTTAACTTACAGCATGTCCATCCTGCCATTACAGTTCATCTTGCATGATAACTTGCAGGCTAGTAAACGCGAGTTATTCAAATAATGTATTGTAAGCAAGTTCTGCTTTTGCAGAATAAGCAACTGAGCTAGTAGGTACCAATATTTAAATTACACCAAATAGCAAAATCAATGTTCACTAAGGCTTGATCTTTATTTTGTATAAGATGTAATAAATTATTTTTATTCATGTGTGTATTAAAGGTGGATTATTTTTAAGAGTCGTTTTATTTTTTCTAGCATCTTCATCATTTATCAAATTCTTGAAATATTTTCGATTTGAAACATCTATTGGCGCGCCCTGGCAGTAAAACTAATTTGTATGCCGTGACGGAAATGACGCAGTCATGTCGTGATGCCCCAACTGCGCCGCCTGTTACGGACGGCGAACTATGAAACTAATATGTGCGAAAACATTGTTTGATGTAACACATCTGCCGGGCGTCCCGTGACGGTTTTTTTTTATAAACGACATACTGTAAGCAAATGAAAAGATGGGTTGTAGAATGTCGTTCGAATTCAATTGTTTTTACTCTCCTTCTTTTTTTAATCTTATCCTCGAAGCTTAGTACCGTATTACCCTGTACCCGGTTGTGGAGGTCTGGTAGGCAGCCGCTCCGCGTAAAATACTGGTATTCAGCTAAATCCGGTTTGACTGCAAGCCGAACCCAATATAGTTGGGAAAAGGCTAGGCAGATGATGATCCTCGAAGACATTATAGTGTCCCAAACTTAACGCAAGATTTGAATTTGCCGCCATTTATGCAGTGAAGTGTTGGCGTGGCAGCCCCAAAACAATAACAGATTAGCTTTTGCCAGCGGATTCCACCCTCGTGATCCCTAGGGAACATACTCCCGGGATTAAAAGTAGCCTTTGTGTTTTTCGAGACTTAAATCTCAGCTGTGCCAAATTTCATAATTAATATCGTTTCAGACGTTCTGACGTGAAAGGGTAACAACCATCTATCTCCATCCATCCTCACAAACTTTCGCAGTTTTATCATTAGTAGGAAGTAGGATTGACAGCTGGTAGTTTAGGATAAGTAGAAATGGAGTAGGTAGGTACCTACCACTCGAGAGAGCAGCGTTTGTGTTGAAAATTATTTAACAAGATCTTTGGAGGTGAAACTTCAGAAAATCTATAATTTTAGATCATGTGATTTACCACCATTGGATTTATTTTTTTGGAGTGAACGCTTTAACAATACTATGCAATGCGATTGTGTTGGCTATTTTCAAGACAAAAAAAGAAGTTACAATTTGGGGTCGTTCTTTCGTTAATCGAGGTAGTTAGTTACATAGAATATTACGAGTATAATGGCTCCTCTCTTTATTTTTAGTTAGGGACTTTTACACAACAAATTAAATTAAATTTTGGCTTTCTGTTGGCTAAGAAAATAGTAGATACCCGACCTAGTGCGCAACATTTGAATCTCGAAGAAAAAAAATATACAACCGAATTGAGAACCTCCTCCTTTTTTTCAAGTCGGTTAAAAACATGGCCGTTCGCTTATTTAGGTACATACATTGTCGCTCTCGACATGCGCGCGTTAAGTATTCGAAAAGCTCGGGTTGCAGTTGCCCTGATCGTCTCCCCCTAAGGCCACCACTGCCCTTGATCTTTGTTATAGCATGAAGCGGCTATATTCACAAACACTCATAAATCCCTAATTATAAGTTTGTCGAACATCAAAACACGAAAACGACAGATAATTACACCTTCATAATGCTTACTCACTGTCTTCCTGAAATATTAACGTCTAAGCAACTAGTAATTATGAACATTTCTTCGAGACCTCATTAAAAATGTACGAAGCGTGAGCCCGCAAATGTAGACTTACTTGACTAAAGCTTTCGACTGTATTAACATAATTAATTTGCTATAATTACTGGTTTAAACATCACTTAAAACAGCTTTGAGTTATTCTGTGTGTGAGTCCAGACAATATTCATCATGAAAGTGTGTTTTCAACTATTGTTTTTGGTGTTTTCTTTGTTAAAAAAGGAGGTGTACTCCAAGGATCTTACTTGGGTCCACTTTATTAAAAGCTACGTTGAGAATGAAGGGAAACCTACTATTGTGATTTTTAGTGATCTTTGCTGGGATAAAAGTAAGTAAAATTGACACTTGATTATAGTCAACGTCAAAAAACGTTTATTCCAATTAGGCCATTAAACGGCACTTTTGAACGTCATTCACATTTTTTTTTTTTTTTTTTTAACTAATAATAGGCACACGCTTGACCACCATCTCACCTGATGGTAAGCGATGATGTGGTCGAAGATGGAGCACGCCTGCCTAGAAGCAACCTATTCACTCTTGACTTAAAGACTCCCAGGTTGTAGCTATCGGGAAACACAGACTCCGGCAGGGAATTCCACTCCTTAGCTGTATTCAAATATATACAAATTCTGAAGTGACTCTACTGTCCATTCGGATAGGTAGATTCTTATGGAGAAGAATGGACAAGAAACTCCATAGTTAGGTACTCTTAAAAATAGTACCTGCTTATGTATGAATCTATTATATTATAATTTATTGTTTGTTTTAATTTAGTTTGTTTTTCTTTTGTTTACACCAATGACAGCTCATTTCTTGTCCGGACAAATACTTTCCATCCTAGGCTGTCTGGAAGAGATCGCGGAATACGATAAGACCACCCATTGTATGTGTTTTAGTTTTAAGTTTCCTTTTGTATTACTTTTGGTGTATGTACAATAAAGCGTATAATAAATAAATAATAGGTAAATGGCTTGCTTTATTTATTTTTTATTTTTTTTCAGTAGGTGGACCTACTTTATTGTCTATTATGTTTGTTCCAGATATAATTGTAAAATTAGCAAGTGAATTGTCGAAAATTGGAAGTAGATCGTCAACGACAATGAATGTTGTCGACTCCAAATATTATAATCATGATTTTCTGTATATTGTTGACCTAGACTGTCCAAAAGCTGAAGATATCATTGCTTTGGTAATTATTTTTGGCCATTCTTTGATTTATGGGAGCATAAATACATTGCTCAAAAACTGAAGGATATTCATCAAGTACATAAGGTTTTATTTGCAGAAAGGTTTTATTGGCCTTGCCCTTATGTTATGCTAAACTGTTCCTATCCTTCTGTAGGGCAAAAGTTTTTTCTCTTACAATACGTGAAAAGAAGTGATCAACACAATAAAAAAATTGCTCATTGGCGCTTACAGGCTTTGTAGGTATGGCGATGACATAAATCACCCTAATAAAAAGCGAGAATCGCGCGAATACACTATCCTCGAGTTTACTTGTATTTGAAAATCGAATGCGTCGTCGCGATGACAGAATGCTGAACGATTCGAGCGACGATCACGGATTCGCGCGATGTCCACTGATGGATGACGACATCTAAGAGCCTCAGTGTCTTGATGATGTTTTTATCGTTATTTTAAAGGCAACAAAACGCAACCTGTTCCGCTCTCCGTACCGATGGCTGGTGATCACAGCTTGGTCTAAGCACGCAAACGTGGCTGCTTTGTGGAACAGCCCGATATTGGCTGATAGCGACTTAGTGTTGGCCGCGGGTACTGGCGGCTTCTTCGAACTAAACGAACGTGAGTAGATAGTGTAGTAATATACTTACTCTTTTCTGGGCGAGCTTCTTTATTACCAAAATAACTATTTCTACAGCCAAGCCAATCAGCGATCTCTGTGTGGGTTTTATTACAACAAATATCAGTGCGTGCGCTTAAGATGAGTGCACCGAAAAACTTATTAACCTACTGAAATAAAAACTAAAATAACTAATTAAATTAAGCCGCAACTCTCGTTTGGTCTCTATCTACAAAAAGATAAATTTTAAGAATAGACTGAACTATACCCTCAGCACATTCGATCTGTCTATGACAACTTCGGATAATTTGCCGTCACAAAATACTGACCTTCTACAACTACTAGAACTTATCTGTTCTAACTTTCATTCTCTGAAGTCCACAAGGCGTATCCCAACGGCTCCATGATATCAACCGTTCGTGGCTTCTACAACGGCAGCCTGGTGGACGAGCGGCCCCATCGGGAGCAGTTTCGAAGACGCCGTGACGTCATGGGACACACCCTCACTGTGTCCAACGTCATCCAGGATAGCAACACCACACAGTACCACTTGATAAAGGAGGATAGACTGTGAGTGGGAGATTGCACTTTTCATATTCGTTTTCCTCACGCTCTGCTCTGCTGGTCCTGAAAAGCTTTGATGGAGTTGCTGACGAGATACTTCAAGGCCACTCTGTCTTCAGCTTGTTTCAAGGTAGTAGTCGTAATGGGACCCGTTATAGCCTTGACCTCGGTCTTACCAGCGATTTTGTGACTGCCCGCATGGTCTTGGAACGCCTACTTTTCCCTCGCAACCAGTTCTACCAATTTATCTGATTGCTTCCGGACGATATAACTAAAATAGGTAACTAAGGATTCATTGGTAGCACAATGTTTAGAACCTGGTTTTGATGTATGCAACTGATCTTTTTATACGATTTATACGAAGGAGAAGTCAATAAACTCCTATCGATTGCCATTTTTCTAACAATAGCTACAATTTCGTTTAGAGAACCCCAATACGACCCCATAGCGAAGATCTGCTGGATGAACGTGAAGCTAGCACTTCAGATGTTGAACGCGACGCCTGCACACATATTCAGTTACCGCTGGGGCTACAAGGTGAATGGCAAGTGGTCGGGCATGATCGATGACTTGCATTCTGGAAGGGCGGACCTGGGTAAGTGGGACCTATCTTTCTGAATGTTGGGGCTTCTATTTGTTGTATCATTTAAGAGCGTCTCGTGGCTATATAATAACAGTCACATGAGCTGAGTCTTCAAGTTGCCAAGGCCATAATGACATAATGAAATCCTTGTTTATTAGATCTATGATGAGATCTCTCTGCATCGGAGAGCAGGTTACGCCGTTGATCCCAGTTATCCTTAGAAGGTAGATCTTTCTCAATAAAATAATGACCGATGGGACCGAAATGTTCTTCTAGAGTACTGAGAGGAAGCCTTAGCAGAAACTTTCTAAGGTTGACCAATGACCTGGTGAAGGTTACAGAAATCCACTGGATGCAGAACCAGAACCGTTCGTTCTGATGATGACTGGAAGAAGGAGGCTCTTGTCCGGTCTTTCGACTAAATGAAGATGGTAACCCTGCCTAAACCATTCTAACTTTTCAGGCACAAACTGCGTGTTATTCAACTTGGAGCGCTTTGACGTGGTTTCCTATACAGACAGCCTAGCCCCCGTCAAGGTTCGCTTCATATTCCGCCAGCCCCCGCTGCCTTACGTGGCTAACATATTCTCCATGCCGTTCTCCACAAACGTGTGGATCGCCATGTCATTCTGTGCTATGCTGTCTACGGCTACTGTGTTCCTGGCTGCGAAGTGGGAGGCTAAGGGAGGCAAGGTAAGATGCTTTTGTAGTAATCGTTGACTTGGAGAATGGACTGAAAGTTCCAATGGTGTCCGGGTAAGAAGTGAATTCGGGTAGAATAGTGGTATGCTGACAATAAAAAGTTAACCTTATAAGGGAGATTTTAAGGTATGTTTTTTATTGGAGCAAGTGACGCGTAATTTACTTAATACGCCAAGTGAGATATAGTGATCGAACGGCCAGCAGCCGAATTGTGTTAGTACAGTTTTGTGCAGCCTGACATTAAAAATGATTAGTAGAAAGCCAAACTTTTGTTTTATCCAGGGGCCAACACAACTGGACAGCTTGGGGGACGCTATGCTGCTGACATTCAGTGCAATAGGCCAACAGGGCTGTCACATGGAACCTAGGAGACTACCCGGTGAGTTCCTCACGTGGGTGAAGTTTATCGTCATTGCAGCCGATGCGGTATTGACGGCACTGTCAAAGGCCTGTCAATTATGTAGCCGAGAGTCCAATAAAATTGTTCACCGGTATCAAAGGATGTTTTTCAACACTCTTGCGAGGAAACTATTTTTTCTTTCAACCTATGTTGTTCCATTGCTGGGCAAAGGTCTCCCCCATAGCCTTCCACTCTCCCCGGTGTGTTGCTCTCTCCGACCAATCCGTCATGAACGCTTCCAAGTCGTCATGCCAGCTTTTCTTAGGCCCTCCTCGGCGACGTCGCATATCCTCTGGCTCCCACTGCGTAACAACTCTGGCCCATCTATCCTGATGCATCCCACATACATGACCCCGCCCAATCCCACTTCAGCCTGGCAGATTTGTTGCCCACATTGGCGATCCCTGTTTTGGAGCGATTCGTGGTATTACGAATTTGATCGCTGAGCCTATCGAGATCGAGAACCTGGAACGCTACGCTCCATCGCCCTTTGGCAAACCTTGAGTTTGGTTTGGACATTGAGACTTGGATTCGAGGAAACTATATAATATATATTGTGTTAATTTTTAAGAAATGGCTTTAGGGCCTGCGCAATTTATTTTTCGTGCGCCATTTTTTAAAGAGTAGGTATTCGTGATTTTATGGTACAGACATCTGTATGTAGGTACTACGAGTAGGTATGTTAACGTACCACACTATGCAGGGCGCATGATGGTGTTCCTGCTGGTCTCGCTGGACTCTTTAAGGTACAATTTCGATCTTGCCGACCGCGACCGGCGTCAATGACGTGCGACCGCGACCCACTCTGCTTTTTATGAATTACTATAGGGCACTTACGGGTGCAAGCGACCGAGTCATGTGGTTTGAGAGCGGCAAGGCGACCGCGACAGTGTCGCGCCGGAAGCAGTGCCGTCGCACGACGTAGCGTCATGTCAGGTGTTTTCTTCATACGGGGACCACACTTTGGTAGAATTTATTAGTAAAGAACACGATATACGATTGGAGTCTTGCATCATAAATAGGATGCAAGACTCCAATCGTATAAAGGTAACATGTTGTCTTTTTTTTTTTTTTTAATCTTTATTTATTTAGAGGCTTTTACCTTACAAAGGTACGTCAACCTCATCATACCCTAATCTAAATAAACAATATAATATAATATGCCAAATATGTTACTGCGTAAGTGACGGAGTTAGTGATGCAGCAACCATTTCATATATCAGTTTCGCTTCTCCCGAATTAGGTGTAGATAATATTCTAATGAAAGCCCCGACATCATACATATTTACTTTTAACTCCCGCATCACTGTCTCCCTCTCTCTTCTGTTCTTTTCACATTCCACCAGCAAATGTTGGACATCTTCGACTTTATTACACACTTGGCAATTAGGGGAATCGACTTTTTTCATTAGGTATCCAAATTTCCTGGATGGAAAATGACCAGAACGCAATCTATGTGCCATAACAACAAACGACCTCTTTGTCTGACTTTCAGCAAACCAAGGGATTCGAGGAGGCTCACTTTGCATAGTCTTATACCATATGCCTTTTTCTTTAGACTTCCGGTCGAAATACTACTCTGTCAAGAAAGTACCGGGAAAAGATCAATAATACACAAAATGTCTGTTATTCATCCAAATTTATTTTATCACCTTCAAAGTATGCTCCTTTAGAAACGATACACTTGCGCCAACGAATAATCCATTCATCAAAACATTTTTTAAACGCTGCTTCCGGAATTGAGTTCAGTTCTCGCCGCGAATTCTCCTTTATGTCTTCTATCAATTGAAAACGGGTGCCACGAAGTGGTAATTTGAGTTCAGAAAAAAGTAAAAAGTCAGCAGGAGCCATATCTGGTGAATATGGTGGTTGCTGGATGGTATTTGTTGAGTGTTTGGTTAAAAATTCGTTCACAATGATACCGTTAGACCTTCCGGTAAGAATTCAGAGTGCACAACACCGCGATAGTCAAAGAAAACAGTCAACATGACTTTGACTTTTGATCGACTTTGGCGTGGTTTTTTCGGTTTCGGTTCAGTTGGAAGGCGCCACTCCGAAGCTGGTTGACTAGTTTGCATGTCAAACTCGTAAACCCACGTCTCGTCACCAGTAACAATGCGTTTCATGAATGTTGGGTCCGAACTGACTCGTTCTAGCATGTTCTCAGCGACTTTCATGCGATTGAGTTTTTGGAGAAAATTCAGACCTTTTGGGACTAGCCGAGCAGCAACATGTTTCATACCCAAATGATTAGTTAAAATGGTACGGATCGACTCGTGAGATACAGAAAGTTCGGCGGCTATCTCTCTCAGAGTTGAATGGGGATTTTCAGTCACTATTTCCTTCACTTTTGCGATGTTAACTTCAGTTGCAGACGTTGACGGCCTACCAGAGCGAGGCAAATCTTCCATCACATCTCGACCGCTTTTGAACGCTTTGAACCACTCATAAGCACGAGTTTTTGATAAAGTCGATTCACCGTAAGCCTTCTGTAACATTTTCAGTGACTCCGAACACGAAATTCCATTGGCGATGCAAAATTTAAGACAAACTCTTTGTTCGATATTTTTGTCCATTATGAAATTCGCAATATACACTATATATGATATTACTAAAACCAGCACTGTATTTAATATAAATAACAGATGCAACTCAAACTCCGCGCCAAAATGGAAAACAGTTGTGCCAATCTAACAACTACAAAAAAACAAAAATTAGAATTTGGAACCATAAACAAATCATCCATTCCCGATACTTTTTTGACTGAATGTACTCTTTAAACCGATTGTAGCATATGTTCTTGTAATAGCTAAGTATTTCTGTGTAGAACGGAGTAATGTCTATTTCCAGTCCTTCCAAAATAGCTTTCTTTGCAAACATGTCAGCCTTCTCGTTTCCATGTATACCAATATGAGATGGAATCCATTGCAACCTCAAATTAATATGGTCACTAAGTTCATAAAATGGTCTGAGAATTACATACGCTATCGGTGTACCTCTGCAACCAGAGGCGCATCGAGCTAAATGCATTAAACCACTTTTGCTATCCGTGCATATAACAATGTTTTGATTCACAGAATGGTTCGCAATGTCTCGACAAACTATGTTCTCTAACGTTTTTGAGATTTCATTACAGATACGTTTGTATCAATAGATTTATACAAGGCCGAAATTCCATCACTCAAACTATAATAAGCGGCACCGCATCCATTTTTGTTCTTAGACCCATCAGTAAAGTACATTTTCCAACCCGGGTACTTTTCACCAAGTTCTTTGATAACATCGAATTTAAGTGATGTAACCTCATGGCTGCGCTTAGCTACTTTGACACAGTCTAAATTACAATTTATTTTATCTCGTACGTTTATTCCTGTTACCCATTTCTCCAGTGAGTACATGTCTAGAGTAATTGAACGATGTATATTATTAAGGCGTTTACAATCATTGTACACGGTCACAAGCAACGGTTTTTTCTTATTGTTCCAGTATCTTGTGACTGAAAGATCATTCAAGTCATCTATTAAATTAATAGTTATGTTGTTTGAACATGACATACTTTTTATAAAGAATTTGTAAGCTAAGTATAATCTCCTAACGTACAAAGGAGGAATACACATTTCAGCTTCCATTACGTGTATTGGAGAGCTTTTTACAAATCCACCTATACACCTCAAATACTGGTTCTGAGTTTTGTCCAGGTTACCTAAATGACTCTTTGCACTATTACCATAGAGAAAAGAACCAAAGTCAATCCTACTGCGTACCAATGAAATATACAAAGATCTCAAATGTTTCGGATGAATTCCCCAAGTCGGCCCCGCCAAAACTTTAAATAAATTTAAAAACTTTGCCGTCTTTTCCTGCATTTCATTAATATGCTTTTTCCATAGAAGTGACCTATCTAACCATATACCTAAGTGTTTCACGCAATCAACTGAGGAAATTGGTAAGTTATTAATTGTAAGTTGTAATTGTCGTCTTCTTCTGCCTCTACTAAAAAGACACATCTTTGATTTGTCTGGTGACATGTCTAGACCCATATCATCTAGCATCACCACCATAGAGTTAAGAGCAACTTGCATTTTTAATTCCGCGTGGTTTAAATCTTTATGGCTGAGATAAAATACGAAATCATCCGCGTACTGCGAAACAATTACAGTCTCAATTTGTTGGCAAACTGTTGATGTAATAATATTAAAAAGCATCGGTGATATTGGGTCGCCCTGTGCCAACCCCCTGCTTGCTTGTCTAACATCAATAGTTCGCCCATCAGAACTACTTCTTATCATCAAGTATCGCTCTAACAAAAATGAATTTAAATAACTACAAACTTTTGAGCCAATTCCTAAATCATCTAATTTTTGGACAACCTTCTCCACTAAGACATTGTTATAAGCATTTGTAATGTCCAGAAAGCAAGCCAACGTAGGGTCATTTCTAGTGAAACCCAATTGAACATGAGTAGATAATCTTGAAATGCAATCTAAACAAGATTGTGCTCTCCTAAAACCAACCGTGTAAGGTGACAAAATTGAATGTTTCTCTATATACCATTCTAATCTTTTTCCAATCATATTATGGAATATCTTACAAACACAGGATATAAGAGATATTGGCCTAAGTTTAGTCTCTGTATTCATGTCGTGCCCAGCTTTAGGAATAGCAATAACAGAAATCTCACGCCATTGTTTTGGGATATCTCCAGTTATGTAAATATCATTAAATACCCGGAGGAGAAACTCTTTGGCCTCACACGGAAGATTATAAATCATAGAGTACGTTATTCCATCATTACCCGGAGCGGTGTCCTTCTTTTTTAAACTATTCTCAAATTCTCCTATTGTAAATGCTGACTCTATTACGGCGTTCTGTGATTTGAATATTGGTGGTAAATTTATCACGGAATCCGGTGTGAGTGAATATAACAAACCTTTTAGTTTTTCCTCCGACACATTAAATTTAGCCTGACGATAACCTTTAAGCCACCTCATCTTTCGCCACATATCAGAAACTGAAGAAGTTTCATCTATGCTACTACAAAACTTTTTCCAACCGCTGTCTCTGGCTTTCATTATCAAATTATGTGCATGTGCCCCTTTCTCTTCTAATCTTGTAAGATTGTCAGGAGTAGGATTTCTTCTGAATTTAGCTAAAGCCAACCTACGTTCAGCCACTGCTTTAGATAATGATGGATCCCAATACTCTTTTGGTTTAAAATTCCTTAAGGGACTAGTACATATTTTAATAATAGGTATGTGTTTATTCGCTGCCATATCAACTTGTTCTAGGAAATAGTCGTATAACGCCTGAATATTATTGTTGACGTCAACTACTCCAGTAAAGCACTCCGTAAGGTCATGACGATAGGCCTCCCACTTTGCTTTTTTGAAGTTTCGTCTTTTATTATACTCGACGCGTTCTTGATAATTCATCGAAATCTTCAGTACGAGGTCACTACCTAAATTTTCGTTCATTACAGCCCAATGGAATTTAATAGCGATGTCCGATGATGCTAGTGTGATGTCCGGTGATGATCTTTGTATATTTCCATTTACTAATTTGACCCGAGTTGCCTCTCCATTATTTAAAGTCACAAAGCCGTGTTCCAAGGATGAGTCCAAAATTTGAGTTCCACGCTGATCTGTTTTATAAGACCAGTTCGTGTGGTGACCGTTAAAGTCACCTGCAACTAATGATTTTTTAGGCACTAACGAGAAAATATTGTCCCAATCTGATGATGTTGTACGCACTGAAGATGGGCAGTAAATAGATACAACATGTTCCAAACTCTTACAATTCAGTATCTTCAAACATATAACCTCAGGTATAGAGGTTATATGTTTGAAGATACATCCCACATACATGAGTGATGGTTACATTACTTAAGCTTATTGGGCAAACTTGCGCCTGTATAGATTTATGGATAATTATTGCGACACCACCGTAAGAATCGTCTCTGTCTTTTCTATATATATTATAACTTCTCATATTCAAACGAACGTCTGGATTAAGCCAAGTTTCACTTACAATAACAATATGTATTTTTTCTTGCCCAAGTAACGCGTCTAAACTAGGTGATTTTGGCTTTAAACTTTGACTATTCCATTGTAGTATATTAATCAAAGCGTCCTTGCGATAATTATCCATTTAGAGATTTATAATTAATAAATCCTTAACAAATACCTTGCATTCCTCATATATTACTTTCAACACCGACATTATTATTTCTTCAAATCCTTTCTCTGAATAAATTAGTTCCTTAATTTTTAAAAATATTTCTACAAATCTGAGTTTTCTTTTCTTCTTCTTTTCAGCTTCTTCTTTTTCCGATTGTCCATTTTCCTGTCTACTTCCAATTACCTCGTCTTCCATAGAAAAGGTTTCCCACTCTGTTTCCATAAATGTAGTTTGGTTTTCTTGCCCATCTTTATATTTATTTTGCTTCTTAGACCTGTCCACTTTTTGTTTTTGTCTGTTTCCTAATATTTCTGTTGGATTGCATGTATTTTCATTAGATAAGTCTTCTTGAGCAGGAACTGTCGATTGCACAGCACTACTGTAAGTTTTCTTCAAAGTTATTGTACGTTCTTCTGTTTTTTCATCAGAATCAGAAGAAATTGCTGCAACCATATTATTGTTGTTCTTTAGATATATTTCTAAGGCTTTTCTATAGGATATGTTCTCAACACTCATTAGAGTTCGAATCTCTTTTTCTTTAACGAAGGCAGGGCATGTTTTGTCAAGTGCCATGTGAGGCCCTTTGCAATTAGGACATACAATTCTGTCCGTTTCACAGTTCTCATGCTCTTTGCCGCATTTAGGACACATTATCTTTTTTGTTGGGCAGAATTTCTTTATATGCCCGAATTTCCAACAGTTGGAGCATTGAGAGACAGGAAATACATATCGTTCTACTCTAAAACGGCATCCATAGGCAAGAATAAACTCTGGAGTTGTAGGGCTCTCAAAACACACACGCACAGTCTCACTGTCCACCCACTCCCTGTCCTGACTGATACGCCTTAGTCTTCTAACTGATAATATTTTGCATGAAGTCTCTAATGACTCTAATATCTCTGACTCACTCAATTCCAGGTCTACACCCTTAATTATTCCGTAAGATAAGTCGAGTTGGTTAACAAATTGAATTCTTATTCCTAAATCAACTAACTTCTGACATTTGATTAACTTTTCTCCATCTTCTTTCTTAGCAATATGTATGAAAACCTTGTAGAGACTCCTGTAGTTGATTCTCAATATGTTTTGAATATTCTCATTTTTTAATAATTTTGCTAATGCCATTTGTTTGGGCAAGACTTCTAAGGACGTTAAGCTAATCTTGTATGTGTCATCCAAATTTCCTTCTCTTATCTCCTTCCCCGATTCGCTTTCAATTCCAGACTCACTCCTTAAAAGGCGCTTAGGTCGCCTTCTGATCACCGTTATAAAACCATCTTCGCTGCAGCTTTCATCGCTCTTTTCCCTGGCCCTTTTCCCCGCAATGCTTCCAATATTCATCTCGCAATCCTTCTGGTTATTACTATTACTTGTCTCACCCGCTAAGGAAATCGAAGTAATCATGGAATCATTGTTATCCGCGTTATTTCCGTCACTTTTTTCCTCCATTCTCGACTTATGTGGGTACTCGGAAAAAACCTTGACTTAAGCGGTACGGAGTAAACAAACTACGTGCGCTCGCGTCGGCGTCTCGCGCGCAACTGAACATGTTGTCTTGAGAACAAATATTTAGCAGGGAAAAAACTATAGATTTGCTTCATCATCATAGAATAAAACAAAGTCGCTTTCGCTTTCTGTCTGTCCCTGTGTATGCTTAGATCTTTAAAACTACGCAACGGATTTTGATGCGGGTTTTTAAATAGAGTAGTTCTCGAGAAAGATATATAATTTGCACCCGTGCAAAGCCGGGGCGGGTCGCTAGTAATTATATAATTCAAGGGCAAACGCTTCAGCACCGATTAAAAGGGTTTATCAAGTAACCTTCTATACAAGACTATTGAGCCTGTGTTACGTCGCTCGTCATGGACGTGTACATTCGTATGCTATGGGTCGCCTGGCGACGGTCTTCTGATCGCAGTCGCGCGTGGCCGAGGTCAAGATCGGATTTGTTCCTTTACCTACTATTATGGCGCGTGCAGGTCGCATGATTATGGTGTTCGTGCTGTTCACGGCGCTGATGGCGCTGTACGCGTACTCGGCGTACTATTTTGGCGTGTCACACTGTGTAGGTCGCATGATGGTGTTCGTACTGTTCACGGCGCTGATGGCGCTGTACGCGTACTATGTTGACGTGTCTCACTGTGCAGCTCGCATGATGGTGTTTGTGCTGTTCACGGCGCTGATGGCGCTGCACGCGTACTATGTTGACGTGTCACACTGTGCAGGTCGCATGATGGTGTTTGTGCTGTTCACGGCGCTGATGGCGCTGTACGCGTACTATGTTGACGTGTCTCACTGTGCAGGTCGCATGATGGTGTTTGTGCTGTTCACGGCGCTGATGGCGCTGTACGCGTACTATGTTGACGTGTCACACTGTGCAGGTCGCATGATGGTGTTCGTGCTGTTCACGGCGCTGATGGCGCTGTACGCGTACTATGTTGACGTGTCACACTGTGCAGGTCGCATGATGGTGTTTGTGCTGTTCACGGCGCTGATGGCGCTGTACGCGTACTATGTTGACGTGTCACACTGTGCAGGTCGCATGATGGTGTTCATGCTGTTCACGGCGCTGATGGCGCTGTACGCGTACTATGTTGACGTGTCACACTGTGCAGGGCCCCTAGTCTGCTAATTTTTATAAATTCGTCATTCCAACACGATGCCATTGTCATTTTGCTAAAAGTTCGTAATCTGCTAAATTCATAATGATCCTTCACTGATCGTTCAGTAGCATGTCAGTGGTCTCGTAATGAAATTGTCGTGGAATGACAGTGTCGTATTGCCATTATTATAAAACCCGTTTGGAGAAATAATTTTCGAAAAACTGCTATTAAATTTGAACATTAATTTATGCCAGATTGCTATTGTATATAATTTTACATATTATTTATTAGTGTTCTATGAAATCTGAAGTAGTAACAAAGTCGTAAATAGCAAATACGTAATGAAACTCAATTATATTTTATCCGTTTTGCTGTCAAAGTCAAATGTGACATTAGTGACATTAGGTACTGTTTACTTTACTGACGTCGACGACTGTTTTTATTTGTTTTGAAGCGACCGGTGTTTTGCAAAGAGCTAATTGAATTTTAACGTGAGCGTCATTAAAAAAACAAATAATTAATAGATTTGTTTATTGCTCTTTTTCACTTCTCAATAACGACATCATGAGACTGTGCATCAATTGCGGAATAGCAACGGAACGCTGCAATACAATAGGAAGGTGAATATTGGAAATGGATCATTCTTCCTATTGTACAGGAATGGGTGGGTTAGTATCTGATATTTCTATATCGTAAACATTTAACATTTTTGTACGTAATATTTAATGTAAACAAACTAAATGGTGTAATAGGTTCTGTTAAGTTTTCTTTTAATGGTTTTATTTTTAAAAATTAACCAGAATGTGCAACAAATTCAAATTCAAAACATCACCAATCCAGACTAAATCTGTATGGTCAATTACAACCTATTCTCTCTCTCAGAGGGGAGGCCAGCGTCCCTTCAATGGAAATGTAATATGGCCACTTATGTTTACCAAAAATAGCCACTCAGATGTTTATTTCTAAATGCTAGTGCTAGACCTAATAGTGGAATGAAAATTGTTTGTTTCAGATAAATGAAAATGACTTCATCTTCCAAGCTTGCTCTTGATGAAAGTAGACCAGATGGAAATGAACAGACACTAGGACACCGATGAGTGTTATTCAATGTGGATGTTGTCTTCTGAAAAAAGTTTGTCCTCATCAACTTTTACAGTACAGAACTGGTACAGTGCAAGAGTGTAATATAATGGATTCTGCCGTGCTTGGTTAGTTTACTAGTTTTATTCACGAGTTATTAAAAACATTATTTAGTTTAGTTTTGTAAACGAGGGCATAGAGAGTGTTATTTTCATTATCTATCTATACTTATATATAAAGCTGAAGAGTTTGTTTGTTTGTTAACTTGAACGAGCTAATCTCAGGAACTACTGGTGTGATTTGAAAAATTTTTTCAGTGTTAGATAGCCCATTTATTGAGGTAGGCTGTAGGCTGTATATCATCACGCTAAGACCAACAGGAGCGGAGCAGTAATGAAAATTGTGACGCAGATGAAGTTGCGGGTCAACTAGTACTAATATTATAAAGCTGAAGAGTTAGTTTGTTTACTTGAACGCGCTAATGTCAGGAACTACTGGTCCGATTTTAAAAATTCTATCAGTGTTAGATAGCCCATTTATCGAGGAAGGCTATTGGCTATATTATCACGCTAAGACCAACAGGAGCGGAGCAGTAACGAAAATTGTGAGGCAAACGAAGTTGCGCAGGTCAATTAGTATTTAATATTAGTCAAGCTCTTAACATCAACATTTCTCATTTGCAGGATTTCATTAATTCAGTCATTTTCAAAATGGGCACACACATACACAATGTCTCTGTGTAATGGCTTCCTGTAATGTGGATAAATTATTTTCAGGTGGGTGCTTCAAGTGTGCTTCTTTTGATGGGTGCGAGCAAATAGAGCATCCCGGTATTTCCATTCAGGCCCCTCACCATCGGGGGCATCTTCATCAGCTGTCAATGAGCGGAACAGTCAAGACATTCCTCATTTAGAAGAACCTACCTACACACATATTATGATAATCCTAATGAAGAAGATGATTAAAACAATTTACTTACTGCTATGTTTTATTTTTATTTTAATATAATACTATTTCTTATTACTGTACCTGATATAAGTTAGCACCCTATTAAATACAATATAAGCAAAAGCAAGCCAGAAGTGATGCACATGGCCCTTGTCTAAAAATATAGTTTTCTGAAAACTTCAGCTTAAAGAAACTGAAAGCCTGAGCACTTTTATAAAAAATCATCATTATAGGATGCAAGCACTGCAGCATAGCTGCAAGTGCATTCTAGAGTATATAGTCTTAGATCTCTATAACGACGAATGTTTGATAATATTTAGTGTAGGAAACATAGCCACAAATATGCATTTTTCGTTTGAACGAGCTAATCTCTGGAATCAGTCAGATTTGAAAAATTATTTTTATATTGTTAGGCTATACGGGAACAGAAAAAAACGAGATATGCGCGTACAAAGTCGCGAGCTAAAGCTAGTAACTACTAACTAGTATTTAAAAATAATAACCTAAAATATGGGCAAATATTATCTGATTTGGTCAGTGGGTCAAAATTGGGCTCGTGAAACCTTCCTAAATGCTCTAATTTATGGCGAAATCCAGCTCTGTAACGCCAGGCCCAAGTTTTTATGGAGTTACGGTTTCTCCTTTCGGCTCTCATTGAGTTTCTCGAAAACCACTGACACCTGGCGCTTGGCTACAGCAGCCGCACCAATGAAAGGCGAAGTTTGTCCAAAAAATATTGGATATAAAACGCCGGTAGAATGGCGCAGTGACTGGAAAAGCAATGACTACACAATTACGTAGGTCACTGATCGATGGAACTGTCAAAATTTTAGCAGATTACCGCATACGACTGTCATTATGTACGAGATTACCATTTTATGCCATTTCGTTCAGTGGAGTGTCAGTGATTGTTCATTGGAAAGTCATAATGACACTATTATGTTAGTAGATTGCCAAACTTGTCAAAATCAACAATTATGAGATCAGTGGTCGACCATTCTGACACTATTGTAATAGCAGACTTGGGGCCCAGGTCGCATGATGGTGTTCATGCTGTTCACGGCGCTGATGGCGCTGTACGCGTACTATGTTGACGTGTCACACTGTGCAGGTCGCATGATGGTGTTCGTGCTGTTCACGGCGCTGATGGCGCTGTACGCGGCGTACTCCGCCAACATCGTGGTGCTGCTGCAGGCGCCGTCCGACTCCATCCGCAGCTTGCCGCAGCTCGCCGCCGCCAAGATTACGCTCGCCGCCAATGACGTCGACTACAACTACTTCATTTTAAAAGTGAGTGTGCCCGGATGCGATTAAGTATATTCCTCATCATTCAGTCGATAATAGACTAGTGAGGTCTACTTGGACATTAAATCCTTTCCGCAATTAGGCATCGCCAAATGTGCCTCTCACATCCACTGGATTCTGCATCCGTCTCTCGTCTAGTACGGCTGCGAATCGTATTTTGTTCAACATACCAGCTTCACACTGACCAGCAAATTGCAAAAAAAATATAAAAATATTTGAATTTCGCAGGCTACCCTGGCGTATCCACCTTAACTGCCTAGGTGTGAAGTTTTAACAACCTAATACAAACTTTAAACTTGTGCTGGTTGGTCAGTGGTAGTTAACTGGTGAGCTACGACGTTCTGACATTCTACCTGTTGCAGTTGTTCAAAGACCCAGTACGTGAGGCAGTGCACAAGAGAATCGACCCGGAGAAGGGGACGAAACATTTCTACGACCTTAATGAAGGCGTTGAGAGGATCAGACAGGTACTTGACTGACGCTTATTTTTAAGGTGCGTTAATTTTTTTGGCTGATTTATTTTACTTTTAATTATACCACAGCGGCATTTGCAACACTGTTCTAGCTAAATAAATAAATAATAAAATAAATAATAAATTTATTCAAATAAAAACGTTTAAGTACAAAAAAAAATACTTTTAGCCAACAGTGTTAAGATTTCCATACAATTATAGTGCCTGAAATAAACTAAAACTAATATATTATTATTTTAGGTGCAACTTATGGTGGTTCGGAATTGCAATGTTATGAAGCCCGATCTAGGTTAATTTAAACCTGTGTGAGCTGAAGTTCAGTAAAGGCTAGGACAATTGTTTAAGATCCAAAATTGTAAGCTTACTTGCCTTATTTATTATGCTTGATCCCTTGAAGACAGAACTTGCTGACAACTTAAAGACCGGTACCTAGTTCCCATTAGTGATATGAAATAAGACGTCACAACTCACTATGGGTGAGGCCACAACACTGCGTTGCGACGTCGTATCGCAAAAATGACGTCGCTCAGCAATACAATGCGATTGCAATGCGTCGTAGATTTTTACGATGCGACGCCGCAACGCAATGTTGTGGCCTCGCCCTATCGTCGTAATTACAAATAACAAAATTTGTCCGATGTCATGTTCCATAGAGAAATAGGAGCTACTCTTAAGGTGGATGCGCCAGGGTAGCCCGCGAAATTAAAATTTTCTTACGTTTTTTGTAACCCGAAAGAAAGACTATTTCATGAAATCTTGCCATTTTAGGATTATACCGACTTATGGAGTTATTTTACTGATTTTAATTCTGAAAATACATAATTCTTACGCCCGCGAATCATAGTTTAATCAACAAATAACCTAATACTAATTTGCAAATTGCAAAAAAAACGTAAGAAAATTTGCATTTCGCGGGCGGCCCTGGCGCAACCACCTTGAAGACTTACTACTTGGTTAGACTGCAAAAGGCAAACGATTGACATAGGTAGGTACCTACAGTTTCTGAATCCTTGAGAGACCTTTCAATAGCAAGCAATTGAGTCAATAAACTACTTACAAAGATATTGCACCTCTAGTAGGTACCTACCTGCTATCAAATGGATAGGTACCTAAACACCTCAGGAACCGGCCAACGGATTTTTTACATTACAAATCCAAGATTTAACCAGATGACAGTCGCTAGATGTAAAATAGGTTAGATTGAAAGACGACCCCAACGTTCGTTCTTTTATTTTTATTCTATCTATTTTTCATGGAAAAGGAATCGATATTTAAACACAATTTCAGTGACTTCCCACATCCTTCTCTTTCATCATTCAGGGTTTATTCGCCTTCCACTCGATCGTGGATTCAGTGTACCTGCGCATCGAGCAGACCTTCTTGGAGACGGAGAAGTGTGATCTCAAGGAGGTGGACTTTCTGAACGGTTTCGACGCCTTCGTGCCGGTGAGGAAGGGCTCGCCTTACCTGGAGCTGCTTAGAGTTGTGTAAGTTTTTAATACACCGCACCCTCAAAATGGACTGGAATAGAATGAAAGTGACCTAACTCAAAAATTGCAAGTTGTCCTTTTCCTGCATGTTTTTAGAATTGTTAGGCTTTTGATGTTCAGCTTAAAGCAAAATCAGAAGTTACAGAATTTTTAGTTAAGGGGCCAGCGACGCATGAATTGTCCATACAAATGTAACACCAAAATCATTTGCACTTTGAACATATTTCCATCATATTATGATATTCGGATTTAGGCAGTAATTATCTAGGTCCCAACGTCGTTTTTTTTTTTTTTAGAACGTCATAAAATGAAGTTAAAGCGAATTTAATTTCGTACATTTTTACAGCGTAAATGGCATGTTTTAATTTTGTTTTTCTGCATTATAAACAACAACATTTCCAATAATGTTTCCGCAGAAACATAGCTTATATTATCAAGTTACAAATTATGGACACAAAAAAATGAAAAACATTAAGTTTTCATTCATAGTTTTTGGTATTACGGAACACATCCAAATTTCCAATCGTTAGTAGTTCTGTCTCGGCAAGCAAATGTCAATGTGTGCGTGATCGCACTGCTAACAGCCGGTAGCTGTGTGTATCGTAATTTTTTACGATCTTTGGTATAACCCAATCATATTATTATGAGTTACTTACCTACCTACTAATTCATCATCGGCCTAGCCTTTTCCCAACTATATTGGGGTCGGCTTCCAGTCAAACCGACCTACCTACTAATTATTAACATATTTTTAAATTTAAAGTGAGTGGGTGGTTATGTAGGTATTTACCTAATAAATAGGTACAGTCTCTTGGCAACATTATCTTACCCACCCTAAAAACAAACGAATTTGGACCCTCTGACAGTAACATTAAGGTTTATTCAATTTATACGAGCTTACTGATAAGCTCGAGGACTTGATGAACAAATACAATAATAATACAGACACGCAAATTTGATCTTTAAAACGTTAGCATTAGGTTTTAAGTTATAACTACTTGTTATAATATAATTAGTGTAATAGCTTGTTTTAATAATTGCGTTCAAGTAATTCTAGTCTCGTGGTCTGCGTATAAGACTGAGAAAAACAAGTTGCGAGATCAAATCCTGCGACGAAGATGTTGTTTTGCTTTCAATTAAGAATTTATTCCAAAACTATTTCTTGTATTATTGTAAAGCACTATAGACGGATAACCTTCAAATATAAACTTTCTAAAATGGTAATATTTTCGCATAACTTGTAATAAGTGGGTAGTTGAAAAATTAATATTTGTATTCATTATAAAACTGGTATTCAAATGCTACTAAGGGTATGCAGTGACTACGCGCAAACATATTTTACCTTGCAAAAACAACGTCTCTTTACAATTTTCTATTTTCTATTTTATAGGTTGTTTTTTTATTATGATGTCTCAATGGAGTGATTATTTAAAATACAAAATAAGCTATTTGCACGAGGAGAAGGTTGGCTGCTTGTGCTGTGCAAGAATAAACTTTATGAAAGTATACTATATGGTTCAAATTGTTTAGAATATTGCGTCTAGAAATTACAACTAAGTTCAAATTTTAATGCGCCTTATAAGAGTTGAGTTGGTCTTGCGGTCACTAAGGTAGTGCGATGTTCATCGTTATCTACGTTCGAACCAAGTTTAACCTAAATATAGCTTTTTGCTCAGCTGTTTTTTTTTTAATTATTTCATAACATTTATTTTACATTTCTTTAATGGACGACGTAGGGTCTTGTCTTTTTAAAAGGGCAGTTTGTATAGAAATAAAACTAAACAATTGCAAGTTTACAATGTTTATTATTCCATTAAAACACTTAGTTAAGATAAAGTAAGTAAATGCTCATATATTTCCAAATTAATATACATTTTATATTAGTATGCCATAATCAAATCTAACCATTTATAAACATTAAAAAAGGTGTGCTTATGCTTAAATGTTTGTTATCGCGAAAATGAATTCTTCTGTGAAATGCTTTACAGATTTATAGCTGCCTATATGTAGTGAATAAACATGTTATTTAAATAGAAAAATCTATTTATAATAATAACATCACCACATAATCAGCAACATTTTAATGGTTTAACAGTCAATCCATTGAGCATTTACTTACATGGTGTGTTTAAAAATGCCTAGACACTAAATTAATTAGTAGCGGATTGGCGCACCGTCCCCTGCTATAACTAGCTGTAAGCGGCTACGCATACCGGGCACCATATTTCAACACAAATCTTTGCCTCTCATGTGCTCCCAAGTCGATGTCACGATCTCAGCCAAGTTGTGTTTGTTTCGCACTTCCGTTGTGTGCCAATTTAAAACCATTTGACCCCATAGATTTTCTATAGGGTTCAAATCAGGACTTTTAGATGGCCAATTAATAACTGTCACACCTTCTTGAGCAGCTAACCAATCCTGCACAGTGGATGGAGCAGTTATCGTGTATGAAAAAATATGTGATGTTGGATAGGCAATTCGCACAGTCGGCAGCATGACGTCACGCATTCTGCGTGACGTCTCCAAATACAAACTACTATTAAACCTACCACCAAATTCCACCAATTCACCAGGTCCCATAGACGACATCATGCCCCAGTAGCCCAGGGTTATTCTACCGCTGGTTTCACAAGGTAGCAAGCACTTCTCATTGTAGCGTTCTCCTTTCACAAGATCACTTATGTTTGGTACAGTCATCAAGTTGCGACATGATGCTTTTTTACACCAAATTGCTAACGATTTATGTGGAACGATTTACAAATGTGTGTGCGCAGTCACTGCTATTAATCGTAGTGTAACTTTTGTCACTTATATGAATTTATTATCTACCTCACAAAGCAAATGTATGCTTTACTTCGTATCCAACCATTCTTGGTAAATTTAAATTCTCTAAACTTAAAGTTTTTTAATTTACCCACCTGTTTACAAGATAAGTTATTAGGCGTAAATCATATTGGTCGTTCTTTAATAATGCAAGCAATATTGTAGTTCCTTATTTAATTGTTTGTCATTACAACTAATTAAAAAAGGAACTAATACTATGTGGACTGTGTTTTCGAACCCACATGTTGTTCGTCGCCAATCCAGCATCAAACCGCTAAGCCACAAGAACTTGTCGAGAATACGCGAAATTAAAGATTGGTTTGTAATTATATAGAGTTACTTAAAAGCTTTTCAACTTTAAAGTCGACGAGATAATGATTAAAATAGCTTAACAAAATGATACATAATGCCGGTGGCTCCGACAATGTTGGGTGGGTTTACCTTAACGTTACGTGTTAAAGATCAAATTTGCGTGTCTGTATTATTATTGTATTTGTTCATCAAGTCCTCGAGCACTTGTCTGATAAGCTCGTATAAATTGAATAAACCGTAATGTTACTGTCAGAGGGTCCAATTTCGTTTGTTTTTAGGGTGGGTAAGATAATGTTGCCAAGAGACTGTACTTACCTAGTTTTAGTATAGACCTAACTAAATTTAAGTGAGTAGGTACATGTGTTTACATCTGATCTGTATCCGGACAAAAGAGTAACTTACCAATCGGTAGGTAGGTACCTGTCACAGCGCAGTTGTATTATCTACTTATAATAAGCTTTGTCATGTCACTGTTCCGTTTCTTCACTCGAGCGGGCGGGCGTATAGGTGACGATTATCTCAAAGACAGAACAAATATTTGAATGGCCTACAGATAGTTGTTCCCGGTCTGGCTGTCTAAAAAAAATATTTGAGAAGCTAAATTATCCAGCGCTGGTTAATGTAGAACCTATGCCTGCCTACCAGACCTCCATAACCTAGTAACTGGGTAACACGGTACTTCATGGCAAGACTGGAGTCAGATCAACTGGCTTCTGACTATCTTACGGATAGTGATATATAGACCCGTGAGAATGATTATTTCTGAAATATTCATTCTTTCGAACTACATGAACTTAGAGGGCTATATTGATGATTAAAATGGTTATAATTCTTTAGATAAATACGCGTTACGGTCGCAGATCGCATTTGGTCCACATACAGCTTCACACTGACCGGCAAATTGCAAAAAACATAAAAATATTTGAATTTCGCGGGCCACCCTGGAGCATCCACCTTAAGTTTAGTTCGTGACCTTGACTTGGCCTTTTGTCATATACCTACATAATATGTAAGTAATTTCTTTTTTTGTAAGAATGGGGATGGGAAATCATCAAATGACTCCTACCGTTCTGGGTGAAGCAGAAGAGTGTCAGAGTGTCAGACTCTTACTGACTAAAACCCATCCATGTTCCTCCCTTTGCGTTCCAGGGCCGCAGTGGCTCTTTCGAACAAATTCGCAATCCCATAACTTAGATGCGAAGTGATTTTTAAAAGTGAAAAAAAAAACCCTCCGCTAACCAACAAAACAATAAACGAATTTATCCACTCCAGCTTCAAGCAAATGCGTGAGTCCGGCATCGTGTCGGCCCTCACCAAGCGCCTGCAGGTCCCCAAGCCGCACTGCAGCTTCAAGATGTCGTCGTTCAGCAGCGTGGGGCTCATCGACATGAGGCCGGTGCTCATCCTCATGCTGTACGGCGTCTGCCTGTCGGTCGCCATCGCGGTGGCTGAGATCCTTGTGTTTAAGTTGTGAGTTTATTATTACTTTTTAGGGTTCCGTACCCGAAAGGTAACCAACGGAACCCTATTACTAAGCCTCCGCTATCAGTCTTGTCTGTCAGCGGTTTGTAGGTATCTTAAGATTCTTAATACAAGAAGTGTTTTTTTGATTTATGGTGCGGAACTCTTCGTGAGAAGGTCCGACTCGCACTTTTATTTACGCGCGTGTAAATCAAAGTGCGAACAAAGCGAGTCGCGTTGCAAACGCAATTAGCGGTGATTTTTCTAGTTAACAGACAGGCAAAGTCGCGTGTCTAATTTCTTAGACCAATAGTGTAGATTTCTAAAAAAATATTTTTAGTTTTGTTAGTCAGATTTAACAAAAAATCGTCGAGTTAACAAAAAGGCGCAGTTTTTCTTATTATCTTCTGTTTAAAACATTAATTGTTTCCACAGGAACGGACAAAGAAAGCTTTATCAAAGAAGAAGGAACAAGAAGAATCTACCAAACTCAGCATGAAGACGTAAATGTGAAAAAAATTCTTTGTTAAGTACCTATAGAAAACGACTAATTATTACCATCCAGGTTCTGCAGTCTCGACATAAATAACGATCGCGTAGCGACCGAATTTGGCCGAAGGCCGCCCGTACACAGTCAATTGATATCGAAAGCCATCTACGATCAATATCAATAGTATTGATCCGTGGCCTTTTAAGAGCGCTGTCACAATTTTTCTTGAATTTGAGCGTTTGATTCGAGTTTTGATGTCTGATTATGCTTTAGATATAGCACAAAAAAAAAACAAAAATACGCCTAAGAAAGTTTGTTGATAGTTGATCTTGGGAGTGTTCTAAATAAATATATCAATTTGTTCACGTACATCAGTAAATTTCTTGTCTCCGCAAATGGTGTTTCATAAAATTACGTTTTTGGGAATCTTTTGATGCTTTGGTACACCGAAGATATAATAATTTAATCAATTTTAAAAATGTTCAAGATACAACTGTACCTTCTACTTTGGAATGATCAAATCTATTTGTCATGCATTAATACACCAAAAATAATTCTGTAAAACAGAATTATTGTCAATATTCCGTACGAAACTATATTTTTTATCTATTAAAGTATATTCCAAATTCAAATAAAAAATATTTAATAATTAAGGAGGTATTGTTATAATGCATGAAAAAAAAAATTGGTCTATTTAAAAGTAAGCTCATATTTTTAAGCAATTGTTGTATACAGCCCTACAATCACTATAAATCTCGGGAAACGTGGTTTGTAGCTTTAGTCCAGGGCAAGCGCTCGATTTTGTAATAGCGCCCTTAACGACCAAATTCGGTAGGCGATCGTTAACTATGTCGAGACTTCCCGCCCAAGATGGAAAGTTAAAGCGGGCCCTGGAGTGAAAGTATTCTAAATAATAACGTTGATATTGTTACGAGCTTGTGGTTCGTTACAATAAAAAACAGCCGATTAAACCACCGAAAATAACACTTTAATTTACAACAGTAATTAACACTTTAAACAAACTAATTAAAACACACAATCGCACTACTGAATACTTCACTTCACTTAATTCGCAGTTGAAGATCGCTTCCGAAGTTATCGCTTCTATCGCCAATTCAATACTAATTCCAGTCTTTTTTTTTTTTTTTTTTTGTCGATGGCCACTCGCAGTTTCAACCCTAGAGGGTTGTCAACTACTGAACCGGACTACTAATTCCAGTCGCCGGATGTCCGCCCTTTATATATCGGCGACAGTTATTTCTAGAACCTTCTAGTATAGAAACTTCTGGAAAGTTCGGGTACATACCGGTCCCGATTGACCTGGTGTCGAAACATCGAGAATGTTCTAGCATAGAAAATTCTAGAAACATCTTGACCTCAGTAATTCCGCTATTCGATACTAGATGGCGGTACATGTACGTAAATGTCGTTATGTACCTAGCTTTAATTCTGGCGCGTAACAATATTTTACACAGCATTATTTTTTTTAACAATCGCCATAGCCTTCCACTCTTCCCAGAGTGTTGCTTTAGGACTCGAGCCACATTTATGTACTGAACTGAACTGTCTCCTGTATTGACACGCCTGTACAGTAGTACCCAACTGATTTGGCTTACCGATGTACCTGCGCAGAAGACGAATTTTCAAAGCGCGGGAAATGCTATTGACCAATCGGCACGCTCCATGCATCGCACATCTTTTTCCTGTACCGCTATTGGTCGGCAGCCGCCGCCATGTTAGCGCGCCGCGTGGCATGCACCTGACTTGCGAGTGAGACGGAACTAACAGCTGCAGTGTATTATGAACCTTATAGTAGTGATCTAAGGTTGATTGTAAGTTTTAAGCATTTTTCGTTAGTCTTCGGGCCATACTTTCTTTTCTGCGCGAACGAAGATTCACGACGCGCCTTCAGTTGGTTACTACCCGCCTCTCTCTTGAAAAAAGAACGGTGCCGAAATCATGGAAGCTTGCGAATGTGCAACCGATGCCCAAAAAGAGAGACCGTGCTGATCCTGCCCATTACCGCCTGATCGCCATTACCTCCATCCTATGCAAGGTTATGGAAACGGTTCTGAAAAGTAAGCTGCTGACCTACCTTGAAGACAATGATCTCCTCAGTGACCGTCAATATGGCTTTCGCCGGGGACGGTCAACTGGCGATCTTCTTGTGTATGTCACGCACTGCTGGGGCGAAGCCATCGAGAGACACAGGCACGCAGGTCTACTCAGCAAATTTCCTGCTTATGGCATCCCAGCTGGTTTTTGTAGCTGGATATAACTAAGTGAACGTCTGACATCATGGCTATTGATGCCGAAGTTCCTCAGGGGTCTGTTCTCTCTGCAGCTCTTTTCCTGCTGCACATCAATGTCCTACTTCAGTCTGGTCTTGTTGGGTACGCAGATGACACTACGGTTTCTGAGGGATACTTGTCCAGCGCAACAACCAGCGGGTATGAAGTCCGTTCCTTGAGAGAGGCCATGGTAGAGCGGACAAATTTGACCTTAAGCGTTGTTTCCCAGTGGGATGATGAGAATCTGGTCACTTTTAACGCCACCAAAACACAGGCGTGTCTTTTTACCGCAAAAAGGAGTCGTTTTGACCAAACTCCTACTTTTCGGGGTGCATCTGTTCCTGTGACTGATGGGCTCGAGCTCTCCTAGGCATGGAGTTGACATCCAACTTCGGCGTCACCATCGAGTACAAAGCCCAAACTGCAGCCAAAAAGCTGAGCATCCTAAATAGGGTGAAGCGATACTTCAGGCCTGGACAGCTTTCAACCCTTTACAAAGCACAAGTCCGATCCTGCATGGAGTATTGTAGCCACGTTTGGGATGGCTCAGCTAAGTATCAGCTTGCCGAGCTTGACTCGGTGGAACGCGGAGCTAAGAGACTCATCGGTGACGTAAAAGTGGTGGATGCCAAGCTACATAGCTTGGCTCATCGCTTCTACAGATTGTACTTCGGTGAGTGTGCCCAAGAACTCCACGACCTCATCCCCCCCCCCATCCACCCTTTCTACCATCGGACATCCAGACGCACTACATCTTACTATCCCTTGTTGCTATTCCACCAATTCGCACTAAGCGTTTCCAAATGTATTTTATAATGCGCACAGCAAAGGAGTGGAACTCTGCCTGTATCTATTTCCAAACTCTTACAACCCTAATCTCTTCAAAGTTAGAGTGAACCGACTCCTTCTGGGTAAGCTCGCTCCATCGTAGACTTTGTCTCTGCCATCTCTGACCCAGACTAGAGTCAAAAGCAAACCCATCACAAATAAAAAACAAATATTCGCTGAGTGTGTATGTGTAATGTCAAAATGTAATAAGCTTACAAATAAAACGAAAATACACGTGAAAGGATAATTTTATTGTACATTCTAGGTTTTAACATTTCAAATGCTAATTCATAAACCTAAACAGTACATAAAAGCGAATAGCACATCGAAACTGTGCCTTCAATCAACAGCTATTCATTACTATCTTAAAACCCTGAAGGTTGAATTTTGCCTGAACAGATTCGCTGATTGAAAAGACAAAGGTCCGTATAATCATTCAAGCCTTTAATAATCTTAAAGAAGTGATGTTTTGTTTTAAATATAATACTTATCTTCAAGTTTGGATAGTGATAACTTACTGAAGTCACTGACCACTCATATAGTATCGCTTCAGATAAATTTGCAATAACGGTCATTGATCCACATACATTTATTGACTTTCAAAAACAGAAATAAAGTTGTAAAGCTGTCCTGAGTCGACTTCTATCGTGATCCTTTACGTTCTCTTGTAATGAAAAACGGATCTTAATTTATTGTTCGGGTATCTACTAAGGGATATTAGGGAAGAGTCAATGTATTTTATTGCAAGTTTATCTGGCGCCAGCAATAATGCCACTCAAATTGTCTATTTTTAAGGTTGCAGTTTCGATGTGCATAATGTTAAACTTTTGAAGTTGACAAGCTTAAGTTTACTACTCAAATAAATTACTACCTAAGTGATGAAAAGGTACCGAAAGTGTTCATACTTTAGTTTTTTTTAATAATATCCCACAGGTAACTTCTAGCGTAGAAGCTAGAACTTCACTCATAAAAAAAATCCTATCCTAGTCACCCACTACTTGGCAAAAATTGTCGTAAAACTGTTTTGGTATAAAATTTAATCTACCATTTTGGTAGAAAACTAAAACTGGGCAACTTTTTTGTATTCCGTCAAACTGTTGGTTTCAAAAATATGCTATTCTTTGCCCAGCAGTGGGATTTCAAATGCCAACATTAAACTGAAATTCGGTGACTTACATTCTATTTAAAATTAACGTAGATCCACGTAAGAATCTAGCGTTCTAAATAAATAATTGAAAACAATTCAGATAGTGTACACCACTAATTGTTGGAACAATACTTTTGATTCCCTTCCCTTTATTTAAGTTCTTCAAAAAATAATTTTTGAATCGTTTATAAGACAGTATTAAGACATTTTTGATTTAGGTTTTTAGATATAAATAATAATATCACTTTTATTAAATCTATTAATAATTTAAAATAAATAAATTCTAATACAAGTAAGCATATTTACTTACATCCACATATCGGGTTATCCATAAACGGTAGTTTTCAGGAGCTCAGATATGACACCCTCAAACGCCAATAGGTTCTTTAATTTATATAGGCCTAACTCAAAATAATAAACTACTGAAAGGCTTGTGTCCTCACTCATCTCCTCCGAAGAGTCAATGTCCAGTTGAGAATTATGAAATGGAACTGAATTTGCAGTGGAATGCTATGAGCAAATGATCATGAATTTCATGGCTGCTTTGACAAAGTAATTTTGATGACCACTTTGAATGTTTAACGAGCAATCAAAGTGCACTACTGACGTCCATGGTCAATCAACGTGGACCTGTATTGTGTTCTACATTTCAAGTCAAATTGGATGTTAAAAATGAAACAAAAAGGTGTTATTATTGTGTAAAAACGATGGCATTTCGCAATAAAAGTGAATAATTTGATCCAAGTGTACTTTTTAGGTGTTACTGGCCCAGAGTTAACGCAACACTGGCGCTGCGATCGCCAGCCCGCCTGCCCAGCGTGGCGATTATGACACACCCCCCCAAAATTTGGGGGAGTCCTATGTCCAGCAGTGAATGTCTTTCGGCTATGATGATGATGATGATGGCCCAGAGTTTCGAAATTGTTAGAAATAGTTACTGGCCCTTTTTTAAGTAACAAAAGGTATCAACCGGTATCAAATGGCACTTTGATCAAACCTATTCTGCAAAAGTTACTTTGTCAATGCAGACTTAGCGTATCAACGCGACTTAACCGAACTTAGTAATGAAACAGGCAACCATCTTCTTAGCTCTGACATACAAACGATTCAAAAACCTTCCATACGGTATCTACTTGAGCAGGTCGCTGTCTTCGGAAAGCGTCTTGTCCTTGACCAGCGCGTTGAGATGGTCGATGAGCGCTTGTACGGACATCTCTCCGTGCACTTTGTTGTCGCGCGTGCGCACGTTCACCGTGCCCGAAGATTTCTCGCGGTCGCCCACAACTGGGGAGAAAATGAGGTTATAAAATGGAAGTTTGTGAAATAAAAGCTACAGAAAGAGCAGACGTAAATTTGATACTAGAGTTTGTATAGCGGCATTAACAGCCTGTAAACTGACTTTCACTGAACCTGACCCACTCCGACTATAACTTACAAAAAAAAAAAAACCAAGAGAGTGGGAGAAATAGAGTAAGGGAGAGAGTAGTTTCTAGATAGCTGCTGTGGCTAACTGCAAGATTTCGAAATGTGTTCGGAGCGGGATATTTGCAACTCTTTTTTTGTTATCCATGATATTGGTTATCGGCTTTGTCATTCTTTATTTACATTAAAAGTTTGATTAACGTTAAGGTATGTGTTAGTGGCTGTCAGCTCTTTAGACATCACACAGTAAAACAACCAGGATAGGTATAGTTACAATATCTCACCTAAAATGAAGTTGAACTGCGCAAGTTGTGCATTTCGGACTTTCTTATTGAGCGTGTCGCCTGCGTCTGTGTCTACTTCCGACATGAAACCGGCTGCGAACAGCTTCTCGTTTACCTAAAAAAAGAAATAGTTCAGAAACTGTGGAAATCGGCAAGTCTTAGAACTAAAAATACATGGTTATCACTGATTGGTAAGTCGTTATCGATGCTTGTGGGCATCATTAGTGCCAGAGGTGTCGTAGGCGCATTGCTATACCAGAAATGACGTAATTACACCGGTATCTGTACTCCCCAAAGGGGCCGTTCAAATATTACGCAAGCAGAATTTTTGTTATTTTTATAGGGGTATAATTTAGACGGTCACCAAAAATAATATTTTTAAGACTCTAAGCCTAGGCACCAAAATGGATCAACGGTCACCAAATTCTATCCAACTCAACTGTGATTGCCACAAAATGTAGGCTTGGGGTTACAAACTGGATAAAATAGGTTAGGTTAGGTTAGAATTGTGACCAACCGCGCGCGAGCCGAGCGAGCGAAGCGAGCGGTGCCGCGGCACTCGGCAGCGGTCGGCGAGCGCTACTTCTCGAATATTATTTGGTGACCATTTATCTGTTTTGGTAACCGTTTAGAACTTTTTTGGTAGTAAAATAGGTACTTTTTTGGGCGGTGTTTAAACACAAGCCTTTTTATAGTCTACTAGTTGACCCGCGCAACTTCGTCTGCTCCGCTCCTATTGGTCTTAGCGTGATGATATATAGCCTTCCTTGATAAATGGGCTATCTAACACTAAAATAATTTTTCAAATTGGAACAGAACAAAAAATCGTGTTGCGCCGACCGCAAGTAACATGGGATAAGAGCAGGAAGAGATGATGATAATTTATATTCACCTGCTTGGCGTAGTCGTCGAAGCTGGGCCCCACGGGTACGACGCAGACCTGCCGCGGACTGAGCCAGAAGGGCCACTTGCCGGCGTACGACTCGCTAAGCACGGCGATCATGCGCTCCACGGAGCCCAGGATGGCGCGGTGGATGATCACGGGACGTTTCTTCTCGCCACTCTCACTAAAATGAAAATAAAGTTATCAATCTGCTTTGTGAGTCACTCAACAGCGTTGGAGTTTGCTTCCAGTCGAACGAATCTCCTAAGATATTCATCAAAATTAAATGGTTTGAACGGCAATTTTGCAATTTGGCACACAAGATGAATAACATATTTATTAAGATAAGGATTTGTACTATATTGGTGAAACCACCTCTGCAAATGAAGCAGTATTTTATATCAAATTTGAATATCATAAAACTGGTTATTGTGATTCAACCATAAAAGATAGACATATGCTATCGGTGACTTTTTCATAGGTATTGATGTGTTATCTAAAACTGTAGTACATCGTTTTGTTCTACTATCAACAGTTTTCGCAGCGCACGCAATGTAAAGAAATGTTTTAGATAATTTTTTCCGACCTCTTCAGTAATAATCTTCATATTTACACAAAACCTTGACAAATTATAAACTAATACCTTCCTCGAGAACCACTCTATCTATTAAAAAAAGCCCGCATCAAAATCTGTTGCGTAGTTTTAAAGATCTAAGCATACATAAGGACAGACAGACGCGGGAAGCAACTTTGTTTTATACTATGATTGTAGTGATTTCGATTTGCATTGGTCGCACATTGCAGCGACCTCCGCAGCGCGTCCTGTATGGTGATGTATCTCACCTGACATAAGTGAGGTTGAATATCTCCGGCAGCTGGAAGTCCAGCTGTATGGTCGCACATTGCAGCGATCTCCGGAGCGCTTCCTGTATGGTGATATATCTCACCTGACATAAGTGAGGTTGAATCTCTCCGGCAGCTGGAAGTCCAGCTGTATGGTCGCACATTGCAGCGAACTCCGGAGCGCGTCCTGTATGGTGATGTATCTCACCTGACATAAGTGAGGTTGAATCTCTCCGGCAGCTGGAAGTCCAGCTGTATGGTCGCACATTGCAGCGAACTCCGGAGCGCGTCCTGTATGGTGATGTATCTCACCTGACATAAGTGAGGTTGAATCTCTCCGGCAGCTGGAAGTCCAGCTGTATGGTCGCACATTGCAGCGAACTCCGGAGCGCGTCCTGTATGGTGATGTATCTCACCTGACATAAGTGAGGTTGAATCTCTCCGGCAGCTGGAAGTCCAGCTGTATGGTCGCACATTGCAGCGAACTCCGGAGCGCGTCCTGTATGGTGATGTATCTCACCTGACATAAGTGAGGTTGAATCTCTCCGGCAGCTGGAAGTCCAACTGTATGGTCGCACATTGCAGCGATCTCCGGAGCGCGTCCTGTATGGTGATGTATCTCACCTGACATAAGTGAGGTTGAATCTCTCCGGCAGCTGGAAGTCCAGCTGTATGGTCGCACATTGCAGCGAACTCCGGAGCGCGTCCTGTATGGTGATGTATCTCACCTGACATAAGTGAGGTTGAATCTCTCCGGCAGCTGGAAGTCCAACTGTATGGTCGCACATTGCAGCGATCTCCGGAGCGCGTCCTGTATGGTGATGTATCTCACCTGACATAAGTGAGGTTGAATCTCTCCGGCAGCTGGAAGTCCAGCTGTATGGTCGCACATTGCAGCGAACTCCGGAGCGCGTCCTGTATGGTGATGTATCTCACCTGACATAAGTGAGGTTGAATCTCTCCGGCAGCTGGAAGTCCAACTGTATGGTCGCACATTGCAGCGATCTCCGGAGCGCGTCCTGTATGGTGATGTCGATCTTGGGCCCGTAAAACGCGCCGTCACCAGGATTATGTTGCCACGGCTTGCCAAATTTGTTTAGGGAGTCGGCTAATGCCTGGAGGGAAGAAAGTTTATGTTAGTTGTACGTTTACTACGTTTAGTTCTTTTAAATCTTAACAGAAGAAAGACTGGACAGACATTGATGAAGTACCTTCTCAGCCTGGTCCCAGGTGGCGAGGTCACCAAGGTACTTGTCTGGTCGCGTAGACAGCTTCAGTTGGAACGTGAAGCCAAACGTCGTGTTCACGTAGTTAAGGAAGTCCAAGCACGCCAGCTGGGGACAAAATTATTGTTATGACTGTTCCTGATTTACCCTAGGCAGATAAAATTTACGTTTTTCCTAAAAATTAACCTACCCTAGTTTTAGAGTCGACTTTCCCTGCGGCTGGGGTCGATTGTACGAAATAAATTACCAAAAATACTGCCTTGTCCGACCTTTGAGGCGAAGAACTAGGAGAGGATACAAGGTGAAGTTAATATTGGGAACCTTAGACTCAGTCAAAGAAGTTTTTAGGGTTCCGAACATCCGTAAAAAACGGAACCCTTATAGGATCACTCGGGTGTGTCTGTCTGTCCATCCCTCACAGACAGATTTTTCTGGATGTACTGGACCGATTGTTGAAATTCGGTACACATTTGGACTTCGGTTGGACGAACGCTTTACATTTATATACATATTTTCAATTTTCTAGTTCGACCCCCAAAACTGACCCGCTTTTGGGGGTCAAACAAGAAATTAAAAAAAAAAAATCAAATGAAAGTTTTTTTTTGTGAGAATTTAAATTATATTTTGTCCATAATTTTAAAATAAATAGTTTTGAAGTTGTTCAGATTTAGACCAAAAATTACCATTCCCCCTTTATCTCCGAAACTACTGAGCCTACAATTATGAAAAAAATGCAGACTATTCATAATTGTAAGCAAGTTATTACAAGTTCTATACCTAAAGATTACAGGAAATAAAAAAAGTCAGTTTTTTATGACATCACGGCCACAGTTGTGTTTACCAGTCAGCCGTCACAGCGCTATTTGGGTAGCCTATGTCCAGCAATGGACATATCATCCATCCCATATAGACAGCAAGGTTGGCGTTGTGGTTCAGCGAATGGCTGCTGCGCTGCGTGTCGCGGGTTCGATTCCCGCTCGGAACAAATATTTGTATGGCCTACGGGGGGCCAAAAAGGCCACTTTAGGAGAATCACATTAGAATCATAATATTAATCAGACAACAAACAGACAAATTTAATTTTCTTCTTTATCACTAACACATTAGGTTCAAATTTGATTGGCAAAATTTGACAGTGACGGGTAGCGTGATGTGCTTTTTGATTCTGCTAGTGGCCTTTTTAGCCCCCAGATAGTTGTTCCGGGTCTGGCTGTTTGTGAGTTTCATAAAAATATAAAGAAACAGGTGAGTTTGTATGTTTATGAACGCACCTACTACGATACAGGAGAAATTCCTAGTGTGGGACAACGTTTTTAAACAAAAATTTTGGTTAGACTCACCATCTCCTGCTCAATATGCTGCGGCGCGCAGAATATATGCGCGTCGTCCTGCTGGAAGCGCCGCACGCGCGTGAGCCCCGTGAGCGCGCCGCTGAGCTCGTTGCGGTGCAGCACGCCGAAGTCTGCCAGGCGCAGCGGCAGCTCGCGCCACGAGCGCGTGCGGTTGTCGAACAGGAGGCTGCGGAATGAAGCACGGTTAATAAGAGACCCTTAAAAAACAACGAGTTGCACTCCGGAAGTGCCAGCAGAAGTGAAAACTTGAATACGTGCATCTCTCCCTCCGCCTTACGAATTTTCGATCAGGTCACGTGGCCTGACGCGGGTTTAAATTTTTTTACCCATCACAATAAAATTGTTCAACGCCGCTAAAGAAGTTCTCACTTCAAAAAGTTTGATTCTGTTTTATTGTAAACATTGTACATGAGCTATGGCAGCCGTCATTTAGACCATTCTACCGGCCTACAGAATCCGATCAAACCTACCAATTTATTCAGGATTTCTATTAAAAAATTCAGTAGTTCTACCGTTTGTTTCCGTATTTCAGTGATAATTTAATGTTAACAAAAGTGGCAAAGTAATTATTTCGGTTCAAGGAGCGCGAGTGCAACTGTTCCTCCACATACATGCATGCTCTACAGAAACAGATGCCTCTTATACCTATTGTATGGAAGTGTTTCAATGAGCAACGCCCGGTGATGGTCCCGCGTCACAAGGCGCAGGTTACCAGTGTCTAGTCGCAGAAGGCGCCTGCTTAACCTGATACCTTCACAATACAGTACGTGTGTGACTCACCAGTGTCCCGGACAGTTCATGGGCTTGAGCGCGAAGGTTTCCTTCTCCACGTCGAAAGAGAACATGTTCTCAGCGTAATGCGCCCAGTGGCCAGATGTCTGCCACAGTTTGGAGTTGAACATGTTCGGGGTAACCACCTCTTGGAAGCCGCGGGTTCTGTACAGAAGAAAATAGAAGTGATGGAATTAATAGCAATAACAAAAACTGGCCAAGTGCGAGTCGGCCTCGTGTGCACAGGGTTCCGAACGAATTATTTTTTACCTGTTATTTTATCACTATAGAAATCATATAGATTTTCCTGTAATGTAAAGGTAAAAATCTATTATCTCCATTTTTTTATTTTAGGCTCATCAGTTTAGGACATAAGGGTAATTTTTCGTCTAATTTCTCGAAGAACTTCTAAACCATTTATTTTAAAATTATGAAAAAAAAATTAAAACCCTCACAGGAAGCCCTTTCATTAAATATGTCACACAATATTGTTAAAAAAAATTTTTTTAGTTATCTAGGTTGACCCCCAAGAGGGGGTCTCTTTTGGGGGTCAACATACTAAAAATTTAGTAATTTACGTAACGTATCCGTGTTTGGGTCTCAAAAGCCCATATGTGTACCTGCTGTGTGTGTGCGTCAAACGCGTGCCTATCTATAGTAAAAAAAAAAAAAAAACAAAAGAATCGGTCGGAGAAAACTGGCTATGACAGACGGACAGACAGACAGACATGAGACAGATACCCGAGTGATCCTATAAGGGTTCCGTTTTTTCTTCCGAACCCTAAAAAAAGGTTTATTGCTCATTAAACTCGTATTATGAAACATTGAGTACAATTACAGGACAACAATTATAACAACATAACAATAACAATTATTGGAGAACTTGTAGCTAAATAATAACAGAGACACGGGTCGATCTTTAATCAAATGACACCTGTCAAGTTCGACCCATCCTTGTTGTTAAATTGTTAGCTATCATCAGTACCTTTTTGGCTGTCGTAAAGCTCTGGTGTCCGGTTAGTGGTGCCGTCATATAGCGGCCGTACAGCGGTGAATGACGTCACTAGAACGATTTCTATGTAAACAAACGGACGTTACGGTGTCGGTGTCGCCCTCTAGGAAACCGCGCCGTTGTGTTTACATAGAAAACTTTCTACCTACCGTACCTGACCGTAACTGTCTATCTACCCTATCCAACGGAACCCTATTACTAAGCTAGTAATAGGATTCCGTTGGATACCCTTTGGGTACGGAACCCAAAAAACGTATTATCTGACACCAGTCTTACCAACGAGTGTTGTTACCGCGATACTGGGTTATGGAGATCAGGTAGGCGACTGCCTATCTATCACAGCTCACTCAGCTACAACCGTTTAGTCTCATGACGACCTCAACTTACGCAGTTAAGATTGGACAGGTATACAGTAGCAGACGCTAACAGAACCTTATCTTAAAAGATTTACATTAAACTATGACATACCTGTACTGTTCTCTAATGAAGTTGACAAGCGTGTTGTATATGTGAGCGCCGCGCGGCTGGAAGAAGCACGAACCGGGCGACAGCTCGTGGAAGAAGAATAACTCTTGTTCCTGTAGCAATAGATAACAAATTAGTGTGCATACACAGATAAACACTGGAGTAAATCGTTTGTATTTCTTTAGAGGTAAACTAAAAATAAGTTTGTTCTACCACAGTTATACCTCTTTTTAAGAGGAATATTTTGGGGGGGAAAGGGGAATAATGATTTTAATTGAATATCAATAAAACTAATCAACCCATCTGCCTAGCCTTTTCCCAACTATATTGGGGTCGGCTTCCAGTCAAACCGGATTTAGCTGAATACCAGTATTTTACGTGGAGCGGTTACCTACCAGACCTCCGCAGCCCATTAACTGGGTAACACGGTACTTCTTGGCAAGACTGGAGTCAGATTTACTGACTTCTAACAATCCGTAACGACTCCCAAAGATCTACAAATGACAGTCGTGACCAACGGCTTAACGTGCTTTCCGAGGCACGGAGGAATCTCGGTACATTAAGATGGTCACCCATCCACAGACCAACCTTGGCAAGCGTTGCTTAACCTTCAAGATCGACCCGTGCGGCTGTTATTATTTAGCCACGAGCTCCTCACAAAACTAATCAACTACGTCATTGTAATTATGTATTTTAATCAGGGAGCATTTCGGTTACCCATTGAAGGGGTTTTCGATAGGGTTTTCCTAAGCAGTTAATCAAAAACCCATACGATGTGGGTAACCCTTTCGAATGGGTTATCGTAATGAAGGGGTTACCCTTTCAGTGGGTTTCAAGTATAGAACCTATTCAATGGGTTATCTTAATGAAGGGGTTACCCTTTCAGTGGGTTTCAAGTATAGAACCTATTCAATGGGTTATCATAATGATTGCGTAACTCTTTCAATGGGTTTCAAGTATAGAACGCATTCAATGGGTTATCATAATGATGATGTAACTCTTTCAATGGGTTATCATCGTGATAAGCAAACCTCATAAACGGCTTACCTTTTCGAAAGACTTAAACACGAACCATTGGTTATTTATTGAAAGGGTTTTTGATATGGTTTTTCTAAGCACTTAAATAAAAACCCATACGATGTAGGTACCCCTTTCGAATAGCTTGAAGGACTATTATGATTGTCCATTGAAAGGGTTTTTGGAAGGGTTTTTGAAAGGGTTTTTAAAAGGGTTTTGAATGGGTTTTCGAAAGGGTTTTTGAAAGGGTTTTCGAAAGGGTTTTTGAAAGGGTTTTTGATAGGGTTTTTCTAAGCAGTTAAATAAAAACCCTTACGATATGTATTACCCTTTTGAACAGCTTAATTTAAGCCGTTAAGAAGAGCGTGTTTTTTGTATGGAAATGTCTTAGTTAATTTGGTTGATTAGGAACGGCCAGACGACAGTCAATCCGTACCAAACCTATTTGGTCTAATCAAATTGATAACCTCATTATAATAACTAACACACAACATAGCGTAAAACTATGTTCCTCGAGCAAATATATTGTCGTTTTCATCATCATCATTTCAGTCAAAAGTCGGCCACAGTTAGACACATGCCTCCCCCACGTGTCGCCCGCCCCATCGACTGGTTCTGTATTCTGTCATGAAGTTCAGTCCTTCAGTTATATGTAGATCTGTTCACGAAGGAAGCAGCGCGGGAGTGGCGCAGCGGCATACGAGCGGCGCGCCTAATCCAGTGGTGCCCGCGCGTCTGCAGTAACGTACTCATATATAGGCAACTTCTAATATCATAACACTACGCGCGCCGCGCGATCTGCCCGGATATGCGTCGCCGTGCCGCTCGAGTTCGTGTCTGCGGCGACTGGGTGACCATAATCGACTGAATGAGTTAAAAAAATGGTAATCAGAGTATACAGTGTCAAAGATTTACACTAAATAGACTGGTATATGTTTAGACGATGTATGTTAGTGACTGAAATGGTTTTCTGAAGAACCACACAGATTTAGTGGATTTTTCGAGGCAGTGCACGCATTTGCAGTACCTAATCGTGAAGCTCAACTCAACAATTATAAAATTAACTAGAACGACTTTGATCTTTTCATTTTAATTTTATCAATATTTTGACTTTTGTGTTAGAAATTAAAAAGAAAGTCCGAGCTAAAACCGGACCGAGGCCATAAAGCAACACTTGTCCAGACAAATATGGCCGTATGTGCACCCTACCCCAGGCGATCCGGATAAACATCAAAGTACCTACAAGTACGAGCAGTGTCTTTGAGATAATCACTTGTATACCCGAGTGAAGAAACGGAACAGAGACATGACAAAGCTTGTAATAAGTAGATAATACAACTGCGCTGTGATAGGTACCTACCCACCGATTAATATTAGTAATGAAACGGATTGGTAGGTTACTCTTTTATCCGGATACAGATCACATGGAAACAAATGTACCTACTCATTTAAAATTTAGGTCTACACTAAAACTAGGTACCTATTTATTAGGTAAATACCTACATAACCACCCACTATTTTTTACAAAATTTACTTAGGAAGTGAGCTCTTTCAATTTAAAAATATTTTAATAATTAATAGGTAGCTAAGAAGGTAGGTAAGTAACTTATAATAATATCTTTGGGTTGTACCAAAGGTCGTAAAAATATACGTAACTTGATACCGAATTAAAAGGCAAATATCTAAATCCAAGTTCATAGCTTAGGTCAAGTGTCAGAAATATTATAAATCAAGTTAGAAAACAATAATGATTACGCACGCACAGCACAGTAAAGTACCTAATCGTCTAACACTGGCAATGACAAAACAGCGCCCGCGTTCCCGCTTAGCGTTAGTGTGAGTGCCTGTCAGAGTGACACACACAGCAGTTACTTGCCGAGACAGAACTACTAACGATTGGAAAATGATAAATTTGGATGTGTTCCGTAATACCTACCGTTATCAATGAAAACTTAATGATTTTCTATTTTTTTCCATAAGTTGTAACTTGATAATATGTATGCTTATACATATTATCAAGTTACAACTACTATTGTCATGTTTCTGCGGAATCAATATTGGAAATGTTTTTGTTTATAATATAGAAAAAACAAAATTAAAACATGCCATTTAAACCGTTAAAATGTGCGAAATTAAAGAGATGGTAAAAAATACTGTCTAAATCTGAATATCAGCATAATATGGTGAAAATATGTTCGAACAGCAAATGATTTTGGCATTACGTTTGCATGGAAAGTTTATGCGTCGCCGGGCCCTTCACAATATAGTCGGTGTTGCTATTTGTCAGGAAAAAATACCCACACTTACAATTTTCTTCTTTTTATTGTGTAGAATGTTTGATGTACCTATCCACTACCTACGCTATTGAAAACGACATAGCATTATGCCAGTTTCGAGAAACTAACTTAGCATTAGGTTAGCATAGCACAAGGTTAGTCTTTGTAAATAGGACATTGGTGGCAATAGGCTAGTTTCCACCATCAATAAATTGCAAATCTATTTAGTCAGTCAGTTAGATCTCTTCTTCTTCCACCTGGCGTTAATCCCGGCTATTGCCAGGGTCCGCCTTCCTACTTAGCTTCCTCCACTTTGCCCGATCTTGAACATCCTTCTCAGTTAGGCCATTGGCTCTCATGTCGGACTTGACGACGTCCAACCAGCGCTTGCGAGGGCGACCACGGGACCTAGCCCCAAGAACAGCCAAATTCATGCATCCCCGACCAACGTACTCCATAGGGCGGCGCATGATGTGGCCATACCATCGCAGACGACACTCTTGCAGTTTTTACCCCACGTCACGGACACCAAGACTACCTCGGATGAAAGAGTTGCGTATGCGATCGGATTGCGCTACACCACTCATCCTCCTCAGCATCTTCATCTCCGTGACGCAAAGCTCCTGGGTGTGTCTGTTTAGTGCTGGCCAACACTCGCCGCCGTACAGTAGGACAGGCCGTATGATGCATTTATATATCTGCCCCTTGAGCTTCGGAGGCATTTTGCGGTCGCATACAACGCCCGTTACCTCGCGCCACTTCGCCCAAGCCGCGCCCATACGTGCTTGGACATCGTCGTTCACGTTGCCAGACTCGTGCAGCACGGATCCAAGGTACCTGAACGTATCGGACTTTCTGATCAGGTCCGAACCTATTCGGATGGTGTTTGAATCCGTGCTGCCACAGGACATGTACTCAGTCTTCACCAGATTTAGGCTCTGACCACCGTTTTCAAGCGTGTCCTTCCAAATGTTGACTTTGCGCTCAAGATTGGCTTTGTTCTGATTCACGAGGGTTATGTCATCGGCATACATCATTAGCCATGGGGGCTTATCTTGGATGTTTGCCGTAACTACATCGAGCACTACGTTAAATAAGAACGGGCTAAGAGCCGAGCCTTGGTGAGTGCCAACAGATATTGGGAAGCCATTCGATTCGCCAACAGCAGTCTGGACGGAAGACACGGAATCGCGGTACATGTCTCTGATAATGTCAATATAGGCCTCGGGAACGCCCTTGAAGCGCAGTGTCCACCAGATGGACTGCCGAGGTATACAGTCGAAGGCCTTCTGCAGGTCTAAAAAGGCCTTATGCAAAGCTCTCCTTCTCTTTCTGTAAGCTTCAGCCAGAGTCCGCCAGGCGAACACTGCGTCCATGGTGCTGTTACCCGCCCGGAAGCCATATTGACACTCAGAGACAGTACACTCGCTACGGAGCCGTGTGTCAATGATGCGCTCGAAGAGCTTCATGGTGTGGCACATGATCTTGATACCGCGGTAGCTACTACAATCCTGTACGCTACCTTTGCCTTTGTATACAGGAATAATCAGGCTAAATCGCCACTGGTTCGGCATTTCCTTGGTGATCAGGATGCGGTTAAAAAGATCCGTCAGAAGGTCCACGCCATGTGGGCCCATCGCCTTCCACACTTCAATTGGCACATTGTCAGGCCCGACCGCTTTCCGGTTCTTCATGTGGCGAAGAGCAATGCGGGTTTCGTCGGGGGAAATAGGGGAAATAAGTCCAAGGTTAGGAGGCGGTTCGGGAGGAAGGTTATGGGGATGCTGTTTGTTAGACAGCTCCGCGAAGTATGTACACCATCTCTCCTTAACAGAGGGGGCATCGTAGAGCAGCATACCCTGGGCGTCCTGTCGATGGAGCTACTGAAGGTGACTGAAACCTTCAGTAGTGCCATCAGGATGGAATTTGGTGTAGACAAATGTGCAGTCATGCATGTAAAGAAAGGGGAGATTATGGAATCTGAGAGAATTCAACTCTCGGATTCCATACAGTTTAGATCCCTCAGCTCAACCGAAACCTCATTAATGTTACTGACATGAAGCAATCGTTGAAAGAACGCTTCTTTGGCCGCCTGAAAAAGGTTTTGAATAGCCTTTTGTCGGGCGGAAATAAGGTGCGCGCCTTCAACGGTTGGGTCATGCCGGTATTAATGTACTCTTTCGGCATACTCAAATGGACTCAAACTGAGCTTGATGCTCTGGATAGGAGGGTCCGTACACTGCTGATCGCAAACCGGATACATCACCCACGATCGTCGGTGATGAGACTGTACATCCCGCGGAAGTGTGGAGGTCGAGGCTTTTTAAACGCCAAGACTCTCCACAAAGGCGAGATGTGCAATCTCAGAGAATATTTTCTCAAAGCTGATGTGGGTATGCACCGAGATGTTGTTGCAGTAGACAAGGGTCTCACCCCGTTATCCATGGCTAAGGAGAACTGGCGCAAACCTGTGATACTTACCACAGATGACCGCAAGGAAGTATGGAAAAGCAAGGAGCTTCACGGGCGCTTCTATCGGGCTCTTCATGGGTCCAATGTAGATTTTTCAGCGTCCGTGGCCTGGCTACGATTCAGTGATCTCTTCGGGGAAACTGAAGGTTTTGTCTGTGCGATTATGGACGAAGTAATTTGTCAACAAATAACTACCGGAGGCATATTATGAAGGATGAGACTGTGGACGTGTGTCGGGCATGCCACCGTCCAGGTGAGTTCATCAGACATATTAACTCGGGCCTGAAGGCCAGAGCAGACAGTCAAGCCACAGATTTATTTGACAACACCTCAAGAGGCTTTCGTTAGGCTGCTGGATCAAGGGCTTGATTCAGAAAGCGGTATTTCTGGAGAAACCTCCTAACAATACGAGCCCGTATTGTTAGGAGGTTCCTCTATCTGGAGCCCTGACCGCCAGTAGCTTGGACCCTGTTCCCGATACCAGGGGGCTACTATTTTTATATTTTTTTTATTTAATTTTATTGAAGTATTTAAAAATATAATTTATATGTAAAGAAAATAAATAAACGGAATAATAATAATAATAAATTCATCCGCAAGGCAGTTTTGTGACGAACTGTTGGGCACTGGTGACCCCACGGACCTGATCTCCAGGGAGAATTCTTGTTTCTCATTTCCGGCTTGCCTTTATTGGCTGGCCGGGGTGAAAACTGACGAGGAACAGAGCTCCCAACTCTTTCTTGCCTTAATCGGCCGGTCTGAGTGGAGATTCGAAAGAGAAAACTTGCTCGGGAAAAGGATGTATAATCCAGTAAGGTGCTGGTAGGGATCTTGACCGTACTTCCGGGATGGGATTGTCCTGATAGCCGTGGTATACCTCTCCACTCCTCTAGCACCTCAGGATATGTTGCCCCCTTGGCGCTACGTTACTTTGTGCTAGCGACCCTTTTTGGGGGGGGGCATTTATTGAGTGTGCAAGTCACCCCCTGCTATTTTAAAGCCGTTTTAATTGTCAATGGTCAGGCAGGGGCCAATAGTTCTTCCATAGTAAACGATTATTAGTCCACTAAATCAGCCAAACCCATAGCGTTCCATCTTTTGTTTCTATATTCTGCAATAGTCCTGCTCCAACCAGGGACTGTCCTTGGGTATACTTTCACAGTGCATACAGGGATAATCGTCGGTTATGGTGTCCCATTCCATTTGAAATGTCTAAAGAGGCCTCTGATTCATTTATTATTATTACATTTATTAATATTTAAAACAACAAATAATAAAAGTTAAGGTTTACGGAACCCTTCGTGTGCGAGTCCGACTCGCACTTGGCTAGTTTTTTCATATATTTTTGTAAGTAACGGTCTGCTAATGGTATTACTGAAAGTTATATTTGTGTGCAATTGAGTAACGCAGATGCATTCGGCTCACGCACATCAAGAAAATAAAGTGGACACATGATATAGTATTTAGCTCATGTTTACTCTCTAGACGCGGCTTCTATGCGTTATTATTTTAAGGTGGTAGGTAACTTTGGTATCGTAAAATAGTCATTCTTCACAATAGACAGAAACGTTCAATAAGGGATGATTTATATTAGACCGGGCCGTGTCCGGGCCGGGGTGGGGCCGAAGTGGAGCCCGTCCGTACTGCACTGCACGTTTATATTACACCGAGTGTTAAACGAAGTGTTCGTTAAATAAGCGAATAGTGTTCGTATGACGTGGGACCGTGCAACAACCGGGGCACAAAATATATGTAACGTTACAATGCCGTGCCCCGTCCGTCCGGGTCGCGTAAATACGAAGGCGGCTGCAACACAGACACCCGTAGTCTGTGCTGCAGGCTGCAGTATGTTGCTGATGGCTTCAAGCAGTTATAGTCTGTCTAAACCCAGCTGCAACTAGGGCTTTCAAATACCGGATTTTTTCAATACCGGTATTAGTACCGGTATTAGAAATTTCAATACCGTAATCACGTGATCACGGTATTAAACTCAAGTTTTTCAAGCTTTTAAAAAAAAAAAATAAACTAGCGCTTGACTGTCATCCCTTCTAAGGGATTCTTCTAAGGTTCATAAGAACTTTAATTAGGACATTAATAAAACCATTTAAATACGTATTTTTGTTTCCAAATCAGTCTTTATACTCTGATTACCATTTTTTTAACTCGTTCAGTCGATTATGGTCACCCTGTCAACGCAGACACGAACTTCAATCAATACCAAATTGTTATGCTATTAGCATAACAATTTGGTATTGATTGATTATAGGACTAGGATTTATAAACGTAATCAAAACTTGAGCTAAATGTAATATCGCACGTAGGCAATTAACTTAGAATATGCAAATTACAATGAAAATGAGATCTATACTTATATTTATTATTACAGCAATCTTTAGGTTTTCATTTTACTAACGCTATTATATTTATTAAAAAAAAACAATCATAAATTCCAAAATTAAACAAGTAACAAAATAAATCAAATAGTATTTTGCTAATTTGCTGACAAACAATAATAAAAATCTAAACTTAAATACATCATATTTAAACATTTTTAATCAAAAGATATTTTCATTGATTTTTATTTTGAAAGTGTGATCGCAAAAAAGTAAGTGCATTTAAGGTCGAATCAGAAAGGGAACTTTTTAGCCTATTACATAAATAGCCTGCTGACGAAAAAGCACGCTCTGCTTCTTACTACTGAATAACAAAACAATAACGTCGTTTGGCTCGCTCGACCGACTCAGAAATTCTTTTTTTAAGAAAGGTGCGGGGTGCGGGCGGGTGAGCTAGAGATAAGAGTTGGCGCTTAATACACAAGTGTGAAGTGTGAGAATAATATTACATAGTTAATTATATTATTTAATACAACTTCCTGCTACTTATTACTACAAACCACAATAATTAAAATTATAAAAAGTTTGTAATACCGTAATCACGGTATTGGCTCGTCAGTACCGGTATTGAAAAAAGACCAAAATATATCCGTGATTACGGTTTTACGGGATCCCGTAATACCGGTATTGAAAGCCCTAGCTGCAACACAGCGGTCTGTCTGTAGTGCAGCTGCATTTGTTTATATAATTTAATGAAAAAATGAAAAGGCGGCTGCAACACAGACACCCATAGTCTGTGCTGCTTTATCATGCGAATGGCTTAACGCAGTTATAGTCTGTCCATACCCAGTTGCAAAGCAGCGGAGCCGCGCTTCGCAGGGCTCCAACTTCTGGATGATTAAAAAAAAAATAACCACGAAGGCCATGGCGGGATCTGAACCTAACCTGTCCGAGTAGGGGTGCCCCAAGTCCCGTCATCTTCATCATCATTTACCAAAATCATCATTCACCATCATCATTATCATCGTCATCATTTAGTAACATCATCATCATCATCATCATCATCATCATAGATTTACCAAAATCATAATTCACCATCATCATTATCATCGTCATCATTTAGTAACATCATCATCATCATCATCAACCAGCATCATCATCACCGTAATCATCATCAACCAACATCCTCATCACCATCATCACCATCACCATCATCAACATCATCATCATCATCAACATTATCATCACCATCATCATCATCACCACCATCATCATCACCATCATCATCATCAACATTATCATCACCATCATCATCATCACCACCATCATCATCACCATCATCATCATCAACATCATCATCATCATCACCACCATCATCATCATCATCACCATCATCAACCAACATCATCATCATCATCATCATCAACCAACATCACCATCATCATTTACCAACATCATCATCATCATCACCATAAACCAACATCATCATCACCATCATTTACCAACATCATCATCACCATCATCAACCAACAACATCATTACCATCATCATCATCATCATCATCATCATCATCATCATCAATAACATCATCATCACCATCATCAATAACATCGTCATCACCATCATCAACCAACATCATCATCACCATCATCATCAACCAACATCACCACCATCATCATCATCAACCAACATCATCATCATCATGTTCATCATCTTTTTGAAGATTAGTTATCACGGAAACCAATCATCATAATCCTTATTTATGGAGGGGGAGAAGATATTCCCCACATACCACTTAACGTGGTCCTTGTCGCTATGTCAAGGACAAACTAAGAATCGATCTGTCTGCAAAGCCATTGATCATAGTACAGACACAGACGGACGGACGGACGGGCGGACGGACGGACACCGGAGGCTTAGTAATAGCGTTCCAATGGTTACCATTTGGGTACGGAACCCTAAAAATAAATACCATGCTTACACCAAAAGAAAGATAACGAAAACGTAGAAGTAATCAACCAGGTAGGTATCAACCAGGGAGCATTTCAGTTACCCATTGAAGGGGTTTTCGATAGGGTTTTCCTAAGCAGTTAATCTAAACCCCATAGGATGTGGGTAACCCTTTCGAATGGGTTATCATAATGAAGGGGTAACCCTTTTAGTGGGTTTCAAGTATAGAACCCATTCAATGGGTTAGTATATTGAAGGGGTAACCCTTTCAGTGGGTTTCAAGTATAGAACCCATTCAACGGGTTATCACAATGAAGGGGTTACCCTTTCAGTGGGTTTCAAATATAAAACCCGTTCAAGGAGTTACATCATGATAAGGTTACCTCTTAAACAGCTTACCCCTTCGAAAGAGTTAAGTCTTAACCGGGGTTGTACGGTCCCTGATTTTAATACATGTTATACTAGACCATTTCCTTAATGTGTAATTTAATGTAAGTGAATATTTTAAACTATATCGTTGAGAAACCGCCGTTGTAGCGATGCGATAAGCGAAACCGCAGGACACAGAAATATCACATAAACATAACAACGCGCCTAAGAGGCTAGTAGGCATATGCACATAACGATAACGCCAGTTATATTTAAGTTCCATTTAACATGAGGCAAGAGTCGATATTGTAACTGCCTCGTTACAATATCGATTAGGGATTTGTAAGGTAAAAGTTGCAATTTTTCAACGTAAGATGGCACAGTCCATGTCCTGCACGTTCCCAATTACCATCAACCGCGCACAAATAATTCATCATTATAACAGCCGAAAGACGTCCACTGCTGGACATAGGCCTCCCCCAAAAGGGGAGGTTCGCCATAATCGCCACGCTTAGCAGGCGGGTTGGCGACCGCGGTGTATGGTGTTGCGTTTTACAGAGAATTATGCTGCTGCCCATTCTTTGGCGAGTCCCCTTAGTCGCCTCTTACGACACCCACGGGAAGTGTTGGGATGGTATTATTCTTTTACGGCACCATACGGCAAATCTCTGGATTACTGCTGAGAAATTCCTTTTGAAAATTCGGTCCCAGTCAATGTGTTATGGAATTTTATTTTACTTTATTTGGGAAAACTAACAATCGTACATTGTATATTAAAATCTAGATACCCAGTATTCTATATATAACTGTACAATCCACTACGCTTCCACATGTTACTAGGTTATATTTGATACAGTTTTGGTAAAATTAGATAAAATCTATACATATATAACGACAATAGTTAATACATACCGAAAAAATAAACTTTTTTACAAAAAATACAACCGACTTCCAAAAACAAAACACTACAAGGTATAAATATTTGTTTGTTTACTTGAACGCGCTAATCTCAACAACTTCGGGTCCGATTTGAAAAATTCTTTCAGTGTTGGATAGCCCATTTATCGAGGAAGGCTATAGGCTATATATCATTATGCTAAGACCAATAAGAGCGGAGCAGTAATTAAATTGTGACGCAGACGAAGTTGCGTGGGTCAACTAGTATTTAATATAATAGGGATCCCAGATCATACAAGCATATTCAACATGTGGGCGAACTAAAGAATTAAATAAATACAGATATATGGTTGGTCATTTAAAATCTGACATAGTTCTCATTACAAAATTATAAATTAATGGATAGAATGCATGTCTTTCGATTCAACTACATGATATATGGTCACTTACCCTGCCGATCTTCCTGTGGTCCCTCTTGGCAGCTTCCTCCTGAATATGCTCCCACTCCTTCAGCTGCTTGGGCTCCGGGAACGACACGCCGTACACTCGCTGCAGCGTCTCCGCGTCTGCCTTACCCTCCCAATAGGCGGATGAGTTCTAGAAGAAATACATCGCTATTATATAAATAAAGTAGGCTTGTGAGCACTAAAAATGACTTAAATAAGGTATTTCACCGATTTTGTGTTCCACACTAGAATTACATTAACACTCGAGGAGCTCCGTGGCTAAATAATTACAGCCGCACGGGTCGATCTTTAAGGTTAAGCAACGCTTGCCAATGTTGGTCTGTGGATGGGTGACCATCTTAACATACCGAGTTTCCTCCGTGCCTCGGAAAGCACGTTAAGCCGTTTGTCTCGGCTGTCATTTGTAGATCTTTGGCAGTCGTTGGATGGATTGTCAGAAGCCAGTAAATCTGACTCGTCTTGCCAAGAAGTACAGTGTTACCCAGTTAATGAGTTGTGGAGGTCTGGTAGGCAGCCGCTCCACGTAAAACACTGGTATTCAGCTGAATCCGAATTGACTGGCAGCCGACCCCAATGTAGTTGGGAAAAGGCTAGGCAGATGACTAGAATTACATTAAGCCATAGTGATGTCGTGCCATTCAGTTCAAATGACGTTTTGAGTGGTAAGCATACAAAACCAACTTAAAAAGCATGTAACCTCTGCATTTTTCCACAGAATTTAGCTAGTCTTAACAACAGGTCTGGAGTATACTTGGTTACTACAATAATAAGGGCAGTCTTTATTTACGTAAAAACTATTTGTTGTACACCACATGAACACATACATACTATGCATAAATCTAGTATGTCAATCTACACTAATATTATAAAGAGGAAATATTGTTTGTTTGTTTGAATTGAATAGGCTCCGAAACTACTGGACCGATTTGAAAATTTCTTCTTCTTCACCATTAGAATCCTACATTATCCCTGATGAACATGGGCTATAGAATATTTTCAAAAAAGTTAGGGATCTGTACGAAAACTTCGATAATGTAAACGAAGGTGTGAAAAAAAATACCAAAAAAAAAAACCTTATATCGCGTACGCTGACAATAGAGCAAAACTATTGACAATAGAGCAAAGTACTACAGTTTTATAGAGAACATCAATATCCACAAAAAAGTCCGCGACGGTGTCCGCTTTTTGTTCAAATTATTCGATCAAAACCCGGGTGGAATGGAATAGTGGTGATTTTGGTAACATGATATTAATCCTTATCCATTTAAATGGTTTAGTAATTTAGGTTGGTTATGTGTACGTAAATTACAATTTAAATTATGCAAATCGGACCTTTCGTTTAAAAGTTACGACGGGTATAAAAATACTCGATTGAGGCGGTTTAGAAACTCTGAAACTAGGGTGTGTGGTTGTTAGACCTTACTGCCCACACGATAAGAAGAAGGGGAGTCTATTAATAAGTAATTTACACGTTACGTAGAGGGAGGACTTATGGAGATGAAGTTCGTGAAGACGCGGGCGAACTGCTAGTACATAATAATATTAAGTTAGGGACTTAAATCTTTAAGTTAGGGACTTTATAAATGTACTTGCAACATTTTCAAACCACGGGTCAACCACCTGAGATAGGTATCATCAAGCAATCTACCACGATAATTGATTTTTACGGTCACGATCTTTAGTTTTTTGTTTATCTCAAACCTTTCATTTTGTGATATAAAAGCTTAACTGTATATTACGACGTTACTTTTACGATTTAATAATAAATAAATTTAAAATACACTAAACATAATATGTGAAAGGCTGGGCGATTTGGAGGACTGTCTTCATGTAAATTTTGATGTTCATTAGTTTGAATATATGGAGTTTCTTGTCCGTTCTTCTCCATAAGAATCTACCTTTCCGAATGGACAGGAGTCACTTTAATATTGTTTAATATAATTTTAAATGTAATTATCTGCCTCATCTGCCAAGCCTTTTCCCAACTATATTGGAGTCGGCTTCCAGTCAAACCGGATTCAGCTAAATACCAGTATTTAATGGGTAACACGGTATTTCTTGGCAAGACTGGAGTCAGATTTACTGGCTACTGACAATCCGTAACGACTACCAAAGTTCCACAAATGACTTCCGGGACCAACGGCCTAACGTGCTTTCCGAGGCATGGACGAAACTCGGTATGTTAAGATAGTCACCCATCCACAGACCAACCTTGGCAAGTGTTGCTTAAACTTGAAGATCGACCTGTGCGGCTGTTATTCTTTAGCCACGTTTAATGGCCTAATTGAAATAAACGTTTTGACTTGACTTTGATTTGAATAAATATCTTTTTGATTTTGATTTTTGAAATAGGCAGGCAAACTATATTACAAAATATTAGATGAAAGGACAACATACCTTGGTGACCTTCAAGGCCTTGACCTTCCCCGTATGCCTGACATGGGGTCCCCTACACAGATCAATGAGCGAACCACATCGGTACACCGTAGTGGTAGGAGTGTTGACCTTCTCATTCAGGATGCGAACTTTGAAAGGGTTGTAGTCAAACATTTCTAACAGTTGCTCCTTGGTCAGCTCTAGGCGTTCAAACGGCTGCTTCTCTTTTGCAATTTTCTTTACTAAGCCTTCTAAAACGTTGAAGTCGGTTGAAGATACCTGCAGAAAAAAAACGAATTTATTAGCAATCGTTGACGGCTCCAAATAACCAACTTAAATGTGCAGGTCATGTCTGTCGCATATCGGACAAGTTGTGGGCCCGTGAAAACAGGATTGGTGTCCTGAAACAGCTATATGTGGCCGAGGCGGCCCGTAAAGGAGATGGCGGAATATCTTCCTTAAGAATTGAAAGGAAGTGGAGCAGAATCGTCACCATAATCGTCGGAAGCAATGGAGGGAGATCTTTTTTCACATTTTATTAAATACTAGCTGATCCGCGCGGCTTCGCTCCCGTCAACTGGCTACCCTACCTACCTATCTCCTTACCTCCCTAACTACCCCACCTACCCTACCTACCTACTATTTTTTTAAATATTTCAATACTTATTATGCTATTCCGGATAAAGACTAATCCAAAAACACTAAAATCATGAAAATCGGTCCAGCCGTTCTTGAGTTATAAGTGTTCGAACAAACCCGACTTTCTTTTATATATATAGATTAGACTGATATTGCAAAAGCTGACGAAAAATTGATAAAGGAAAGGAAAGTTTGTGTCCTGCAGTGGGACAAAAAAGGCTCCAAAATATGAACTAAGTCATTACTTGAGAAAAAATACATAGTCGAAAATTGAACCTCCTTGTTAATTCGGTTAATAAACCAATCATTGATATATCATTTGACAGCACATAAGTTAAAAGGATATTGCTACAATCTTGTCATGTACTTGTCAACTTTGTTTGGCAATTTACCGGTTTGATGAGCAGATAATAGTGACATGCCGATATGATAGCAGTAATGAAAGTCGTTTGAGGTATCAGGTATCGCAATGTAAATTTAAATAATTTTGCCCGCTTATTCATAAAAATAAATCCAACACAACTGCAACTTTTTATGAATAGAGCTATGTATTTCATTGTTTAACTTATGGCCACATACGAGGACGGAATGAGAAAGGTTGGTAGGCCGCGGGAATGCTACAGTTACCATTCCGGCGGTGCCGCGTCATTCCTCAGCGGGATCTAAGCCGCTAGCTAATGATAACGGCTGGCAGGACAGATATAATGGAAGAAAAAAATGTGTTGTACCGACCCTAATAATAGTGGATTTAAAAAAAGCCGACCAAGTGCGAGTCGGACTCGCACAGGAAGGGTTCCGTACCATAAACCTTAATTTTTATTATTTGTAGTTATAGCGGCAATAGAAATACACAATCTGTCAAAGTTACAACTGACTACCTATAACGGATCTTGAGATACAGCCCACTGACAGACAGACGGATAGACGGAAAGCGGAGGCTTAGTAATAGGGTTCCGTACCCAAAGGGTAACCAACGGAACCCTAAAAACTAACTAGTCCGTTAGATAGATTTCCAAAAAAATATATGACACGTATATTTTTTCACGTTAACAAAAAATTAAGACGATAATCCAGTGCCTTGAAAACTCGGACGTCACATATCAATTCATTTCAGTACACTTTTTACCGACAAGTGACGACACACGAGTTTACAACACACTGTATCGTCTTAATTTATTATAAAAAAGAAAAAAATACGTGTCGGATATTTTATATGTTTATAATAATAATAATAATAAATTTATTTCAGACTTAGTCCATAACGTTTGTTAGTAACAAACGTTATGGCTGTAGTTTATACATACGTTGTTGTGTACGTTTTTTTTTTCTTCGTTCGTAGTGGATTGAAAAATCTAATTAATCCGTCGATTAATTCGATTTTTTAATCCACTACCCCTAGTTTTATTCCAATATGGAATAAGGGCAGGGAGATGATTGTTTAATAGTTAGTATCATTAGGTTGAAAAGTGCAACAGTTGCAGATAGACCTATAAATAAAATACTGGTACATAATAGGGAAGATGCAAATACAGAATTTATGAGAATTTTGTCAGTAAAATGATAAAAACGTATAAAATAAAGACCATTGCAACGTTTTTATTGTTGTTACTATCGATTTTTAACAAAAATAGTGAATTAAAGTAACGTGGAGCGGAACGTATTTAAAAACAACAATCAGCGTTTGGTGACGTATCTGCTGTTATGCCAACGAAAAGGCACCCTTATCTCTTTGAGTTAGGACAGTTCTTAACCAGTGATAGACACGAGTGACATCATCGTCCGTTTTCGAGCGAGCCTTTAAACTGTCGGTTTCAAAACGCAATTTTGGCAATAAATTAATGCGTTTTTATTTCTTATTTATGTGGTGGTCTATTCTAGATGGAGTTCTTAAAAATTAAAGTAAAAATGGAAATATTGCATGTTCCCTATTTTTAATATATTAAAATGATGAACAGTGGATTCTTACCCCTCTTTCATTGCTATGCATATCATAGTAGAAACCCTCGTCGATCGGAGGTCCGTAGCAAAGGCAGCCCCCATATACCTGATGAAAAAATCACATTAGTTTTCATAGATAATACTGTATTCTTATAAATGCTAACCTCTATGGGATATATTCAGATTGTCTATGAAATCTGAATATATCCCATTGAAGTGAAATGAAAAAAAAAACACACTTGATTTGAAAAATTTCATAAATAAATATTGGCTACTTGTTAAGGCTGATAAGGATCTTAATAAAAAAAACAACCACTCTTAGTTCAATTAGATTTAATTTAGATGAATCACAAATCTGATGATCTGCAGTCATCATCATCATCTGCCTAGCCCTTTCCCAACTATATTGGGGTCAGCTTCCAGTCAAGCCGGATTTAGCTGAATACCAGTATTTTACGAGAAGCGGCTGCCTACCAGACCTCCACAACCCATTAACTGGGTAAAACGGTACTTCATGGCAAGACTGGCGTCAGATTTATTGGCTTCTGACTATCCGTAACGACTGCCAAAGATCTACAAATGACAGCCGGGACCAACGGCTTAACGTGCTTTCCGAGGCACGGAGGAAACTCGGTATGTTAAGATGGCCACCCATCCACAGATCACCTTGGCAAGCGTTGCTTCACTTTGAAGATCGACCCGTGCGGCTGTTATTATCTGTATAGCCACGAGCTCCTCATGTCTGATGATCGGCAGTGCGATTTTGTAAACATCGCTTACCGCAGGTGAGATAGTGGTGAAACGCATACTTATCGTTAGTAATAAAAAAAGAAGTGAACATGAAATGCTTGATTGATAAAATTCTCACCCTCTCCATAGCTTCTCCCAGCATATGCGCAGAAGAATGCCAGAAGACTGCTTGAGCATCGGTATTGTCCCACCGCAGAAGTTCCAGCTTGCAGTCACCTTCCAGTGGCCTGTCCAGGTCCCAGAGCTCATTGTTCACCCGTGCGATGATGGTGTTGTCAGCCAAGCCCTGGCTGCGATGGAGGACAGTCATCATGAGGGTCGGAGGTGGAATAGCAGGGTGGAACTGGAGTGGCTTTGTACTGGGATCGTTTTGAAGCAGGTTTGGAGTTGACTATGGCTGAAGTTCAACCAAAAGTGTATGTATCTTTAACCAACTTCAATAATACTTTTGATTTTAGGATTTTCTCAAGCTGGTATTGAATAGGTTGTGGTTTTGATCCAGCCATAAGCTTCGTATTATTATTACCCATTTTAAAAAAATGGGAGAGGTTCTGCATTCAACTTCCTTTTTTACCGTATGCAATGGTGGGATAATATTATATGGTAGTCGAATTGTTAAAATGTTAATGAATAAATATGCTCATTAATAGTATGCTTTGGTAATATCTACCAGGATTATGATTACCATAATATACAAGCACTTGAATAAATAATTGTATTATTATAAACACCAATAAAGCACAGTATATTTTATAGAAACATGCTGTATATAGCCAATACATAGTATTAAGCATGCTTCAATATATATGACTTCATTATTTTAATATTCTTTTACAGGCATTATAAACACCCACTGCTTGTGGAGCTTTTTCAGATATATATTTCATACAATACCTCAAATTCTCAACATCAACCATGCTAGTTTAGGCGGTATATCGACATTTACCAGTTAAAGCCATCTCAAGAGTCCACCCTTAGATATAGTACTTACAATTCTCTCCACCACTCGCTTGTGTGCAGGCAAATAAGTAATTAGTTATTATATACAATGATCTAGTAATTTTGGGATAGGGATAGTAGAGTGATATGGACAAATCTGACTTAGGAGACAAGAACTGATTTTTGGTAACATTTTAATTTCATTGACTAGTCAGCTTTTTTAGACTTCGAAAAACAGGAATAAAAAAAAATTAATAAAAATCTGACCTACACTAGAGTCAAGAACAAATACTAATATTATAAGGAGGTAAAGTTTGTGATGTTGTGAGGTTTTAGGGGGTAATCTCTGGATCTACTGAAATGATTTTGAAAATTCTTTACCAATAGAAAGCTACGTTATTAACCCGAAAAATACCACCCAAAGAAGTGGGCACGGGTCAGCTAGTATTATATCATACTGACATGGCAAAAAAAAAATTGTTACTTTCTGATGCCATAACACAGTGAGAACATTGCCATTTTAAACTTTTTATAAAAATTCGTTTATTTAAGAAAGTTAGTCTTTATTCTAATGTTGTTAAAATTTAACCACATTGTTTCATGAAACCATATATATTCACTTTTTTCAGACAACTTTTATGTAGATTCTCGTATATTTCAGTTTAATCAAAAATTCAATATCATAAAAGGAAGTAGGCTGCATACTTGATTGCAATCATCAATTTATTAGGTACTTGAGGAAAATAGCAACAAAAAGTATTATGCTGCATGACTCATTCCCTTCAAGTTTGAATGATGAAATAGATACAAACTATTGCATTAGACTTACTGGGGGAATGAAGCATGCAATATGCAAAATACCTACTTTTTTTTCTTAGTTTCTTATGTTAATTGGCAATAATATAAAAATCTAGCATGTTTAAATACTCACAGCACTATAAGCAAATCCCTGTATAGGTAATTTCTGATATGCTGCTATTAACATTTTAAAAGTCTGTCATTTAGCTACTCCAGTTGAAATAATTTATATTTTAATCTTTGTAGCTGTGAGACACTGTCCATTAACCACTTTCACTTATACTATTGAGAATCTGTTTTTGAACTTTGCAAACTACCTAATTTTTTCTATTAACACTTTATCAATGGATGTGACAATTTTTTCTGTTTGTCAATAAAGATAATAGTAATTTTATTGTTGATAGCAAAAAAAAAAATGTTTGTTTAACTCACCTAATTCCTTTTGCAACATCATAGGGAGTTGTTTTCCATGCTTTAGCTTCTACAGTTTTGCCATCAGGTAATGTTACTACTATGCTCATATCAGGTTTGCTTGCAATCTCTTCTTCATATTGTATTTTGTACTTATCCCAGAGACTGATGCGTTTCTGGATATATTCAGGCCATGGGTTCAGTTCAGCTGCTCCTCCGGAACCCTCATCGGGCTTTTTCTTTTTTTCCTTCATTGCTTTGGTCTTTGACTGCAACGAGAAGTTAACTTAGGACCATATTACATGAAAGTTACAAAAAAATATAATTTAATTGCTATACTGCAATTACAATCACAATATGGTGGTCAAGTGAGTGATTATGACAATAATACTTCACAATTGGTTTTTGTGAAGAGGTTAGTAAATAATAACAGAGATAAGATGCGTGAGATAGTGATTCATTAGTTTCATGAACACTGACACAGTAAACTAATCATTCAGATAAATATCTTTTTGAATATGTATTACAAGGTCACCAAAATCAATATAGTGTGTGGTAATTAAACAAAATCGTATAAATTACACAGGTGCGTGTGACAATTTAATTTGTTTCACTAAATAACCTATTGTGTACTTTTTATGTGATTTATGACTAATAAGAACTTAAATAACAGTTTCTATCATAGTTACAAGGTTTAACGGACAAAAATAACAACAAATCAGTCAACAACAATCAGTTAGGACTCAGAAAAAGAGACACATAGGCAAAGGAATCCGCATGATATCATTCCAGCAAAAAACGCTGATGAAAGGCCTACAGACCCATGTGGCATATGCGTAGTCCTTGCAGCGGACCACACAGCCTCCACGGATGCCGATAAACTTTATCATGACTTACATAACGTACAATTAAACTTTCTCAAATTAAATTATAATGTATAAAACCCTGCCTTTGCGTCAATGTTTAGTTTCGGAATTTCTTCAGCCAGAGTGTCACCCATTGCAGAACGTGTATCTTTCGAAATTGACAGCCGGACTAATGTTGCCAGCGTACGAAGATAAATGAATATTCATAAATATGTGTTCCATTTCACGTTATTTTCAACGCAAACATAAAACAAATTAACTTTTATTGACGTGATAACATCTCATAAAGTGGGTGGTAGACGTACGAACTTATAGTAGCGGTTTTTAAGATGGCGAGCTCACTCGCCTCGACGTCGGTGACACATGTGAAAGCTTGCTCATTACTCTGGTACTAGGGGGACCGCGATGTCGTCAATGGAAGAAACTTTTTCTTATTCAGGAATAATGTTTTATTATGGCCCTGATGTGGCCAGACAGGATACTTGTATGAGAGAAGCAAAGAAAAGAATTCTGTTCATTATTATTACTGTGAATAACTTTAAAATACAGTAATTTTTACAACACAGTAGCACTAGACATTTGTTACAAAACAAAGTAATAGTTCGCGGCTTGCGGCTCGCAGCGCTGACAGACGTGCGAGCCGAGGCAAGCTACGAGAAAAATTCCAAACCTGTTGGATCGCCAACAAACTAACTCAGCGCTTTTTATGTATGCGTGCTTACGGTGACACACGAGCGAAAATGCTTGTCGAGCTACGTGCGAGCAAGTACACGTAGTACTTGCTCGCACCGGCTGCGCGCACGAAAATGTGTCACGGTCACGTTTTCTTATGACGTTCTTCTTCCACCTGGCGTTAATCCCGGCTGTTGCCAGGGTCCGCCTTCCTACTTAGCTTCCTCCACTTTGCCCGATCTTGAACATCCTTCTCAGTCAGGCCATTGGCTCTCATGTCGGACTTGATGACGTCCAGCCAGCGCTTGTGAGGGCGACCACGAGACCTAGCCCCAAGGACAGCCATATTCATGCATCTCCGACCAACGTACTCCATAGGGCGGCGCATGATGTGGCCATACCATCGCAGACGACACTCTTGCAGTTTTTCCCCCACGTCACGGATACCAAGACTACTTTGGATGAAAGAGTTGCGTATGCGATCGGATCGCGTTACGCCGCTCATCCACCTCAGCATCTTCATCTCCGTGACGCGTGGCGCTCCTGGGTGTGTCTGGATAGGCCGTATGATGCATTTATATATCTGCCCCTTGAGTTTCGGAGGCATTTTGCGGTCGCATACAACGCCCGTTACTTCGTGCCACTTCGCCCACGCCGCGCCTATACGTGCTTGGACATCGTCGTCCACGTTGCTAGACTCGTGCAGCACGGATCCAAGGTACCTGAACGTATCGGACTTTCTGATCAGGTCCGAACCTATTCGGATGGTGTTTGAATTGCCACATTTAGTCTCAGACCACCGATTTCAAGCGTGTCCTTCTAAATGTTGACTTTGCGCTCAAGATGGGCTTTGTTCTGATTAACGAGGGCGATGTCATCGGCATACATCATTAGCCATGGAGTCTGATCTTAGATGTTTACCGTAACTACATCGAGCACTACGTTAAACAAGAACGGGCTAAGAGCCGAGCTTTGGTGAACGCCAAAAGATATTTATATTGAGAAAGCCATTCGATTCGCCAACAGCGGTCTGGACAGAGGACACGGAATCGCGGTATATGTCTCTGATAATGTCAATAAAGGCCTCGGGAACGCCCCTGAAGCGCAGTGCCCACCAGATGGACTGCCGAGGTATACAGTCGAAGGCCTCCTGCAGGTCTAAAAAAGCCATATGCAAAGCTCTCCTTCTCTCTCTGTAAGCCTCAGCCAGAGTCCGTAAGGCGAACACTGCGTCCATGGTGCCGTTACCCGCCCGGAAGCCATATTGACACAGAGACAGTCAGAGTCAGAGACAGCCTAGTGCACTCGCTACGGAGCCGTGTGTCAATGATACGCTCGAAGAGCTTCATGGTGTGGCACATGATCTTGATACCGCGGTAGCTACTATAATCCTGTACGCTACCTTTGCCTTTGTAAACAGGGATAATCAGGCTAAATCGCAACTGGTTCGGCATTTCCTTGGGAGGAGGAGGATGCGGTTAAAAAGATCCGTCAGAATGTCCAGACCATGTCGGCCCATCGCCTTCCACACTTCAATTGGCACATTGTCAGGCCCGATCGCTTTCCGGTTCTTCAAGTGGCGAAGAGCAATGCGGGTTTCGTCGGGGGAAATAAGGGAAAAAAGGCCAAGGTTAGGAGGCGGTTCGGGAGGAAGGTTATGGGGATGCTGTTTGTTAGACGGCTCCGCAAAGTATGTACACCATCTCTCCTTAACAGAGGGGGCATCATAGAGCAGCTTACCCTGGGCGTCCCTTACACAGAGACATTTCTCTGTGTAAGGGACGCCCAGGGTAATGTCCCGTGTAGCTTTCTGCCGGGCACGCGCCAGTTTAAAAATAATCTTTTGCCCCTCCGCAGTTTCCAGCTTGTCGTATAAGGGCGCCAGACTTTTGCTGCGGGCTCTGGCTACAGCTTTTTTGCAAGCGCGCTTAGCCGCTTCATATGCCTCCCTGTCATCCGGAGAGTTGGACCCTTGCCACTGTTTAAATAAAACCTTCTTCTTCCGAGTCGCCCCCTGTCATCCCACCACCACGTGTCCTTGTCTATGGTGCGGCCACCACGAGATCCTACTCCAGATCTCTTGAGCGGACTCATGCGGAGCACTGATCTCGAGATGCTCGACCTCCGCGATGAAGTCCGACTGCGTAGGACCATCAAGCAACCACCACTTAGTGCGGGGTTTGCGTTCCTCGATCACTCTCTTCTTTGGTACAACCGCAAAGTCCAGGACAAGGATGCGGTGCTTTCGCCTGGGATGACTTTGCAGTTGGTAACCTTGCCAATGTGGCACCGTCGCACCAGCAGGTAATCTATTTTGGTTGAGTAGGCACCACTACGGTACGTAATAAGATGCTGGGGCTTCTTCTGAAAGAATATGTTCGCGATGGCTAGGTTAGACACAGCGCAGGTGCTGAGTATACTGACTCCCTCTGCATTTAGCTGGCCATAACCAAAACCACCGCGAACACGTCCGCACTCTCCAGCAAACTGACCTACGTAACCGTTGATATCCCCCCAACCAAAACACCTTCGGAATTCGGAATAGCGCGTAATACGTCCTCGACATCATCCCAGAAGGCCTCCTTTTCAGACTCACAGCAACCAGTTTGAGGAGCATAGGCGCTGATTAGGTTCGTTACCGACCCTTCGATCAGCACCCTAACTCGCATCAACCGGTCGCTGCATCGGTCTACTTCATGGAGTCCATCCGGAAGGTCCTTGGACAGCACCATGTTTTCTTATGACGTTATCACGTAAAATAATCGTCCATAAACCGAATTTACAGACAATCAATTTTCACTTAAAATTTATTTTTGCTAGGCCGTTCCAGTAAATAACAATTCGTCTAAATTGTCCAGATTTTTGACGTGAAAACGTCTTATAAATCGATGAACGCCGGCTGCGCGCACGTAAAAGTGTCACGTTCCGCAAGCGAAAGCGCGATACAAGCGATAGAGAGACACGATCGGATCGTTCGGCTTGTTTATTAAGAATTCAATTCTTTTCTTATGACGTTATCACGTAAAATTATCGTCCGTAAACCGACTTTATTTAACTTTCTCAAGTTATATTACAGATAATGATAATAAAACCTTGCCTTTGCGTCAATGTTTAGTTTTGGAATTTCTTCAGATAGTGTGACTTCAGCCATTGAAAACGTGTATCGACTAGACTTAAGGTAGAAGCGCCAGCGTAGTCCGCGAAATTCATTTTTTTTTATGTTTTTGCAATTTGCCGGTCGGTGTGAAGCTGTATTTTGAACACAATACGATTTGCGACCATAAAGCGTATTTATTTAAAGAATTGTAACCATTATAATCATCAATATTGCCCTCTAAGTTCAAAAAGCCCTATTGAATGACTTTTTCATGAAATAACCATTCTATGGGGCTTTATGAACTTAGAGGGCCCTTCCACGGCTAGAATAAGCTTTAACAGAGGTAACATGCAAGAGTCGAAGTCAAACCACTATGCATACCAAAAATATAAACTACGAGTAAGTCGCTAAGAGTTAGACAACAGGTATACTCAAAACAAAAGAAGAACTGATTACAAAAATAAAATATAGAATAGGTACCTATAAATCTGCCGAAATTATTGAGTCGTGTTGTGAGACAATGTGAGATTGAGTGTTGTGTGAAGTGTTAGACTAGTAGGAAATGTATGTGAGCAATTCAGATGAGCATGCAGTGTGTGAGTGTCGGTGGCTTTTATGGAGTAAGTGCAGCAAGAGTTGTTTTTCGAGGAAATCAGGAACAGCTATGTATGTGCGGGGTCGGTCAAAATTAGTGTTATTTCAGAACGGTTAAAAGATTCTCAGTTTTATGATAGTCTAGGTTTTTTAAGTTTTTTTTATTTCTTAAATACTGCTTGTACGAGTTTTTCGATATAGGTTTAGGCATTTATTCAATTGGTTGTACAGGTAATTCCCAAGAAAGCAAAAGAATCTTTTAGGGAAGTGTGGATTTGAATTGTGCAGTGGAACATACCCTACCCTTTCGTCGGTTATCCTTAAGTAGCTTTGCGTCAAACAGAATTTGAGAATGTTTTCTAATAACTGTTAGTAGTATAAACGTTTGTCTGACTGTGAGAATGTCCCATTATTTGTACAAGTCAGTAGACGGAAAACGAAAGGGGAGACCAGCTCCGGCCTTGAGTAAAGGCACAGCGTGCCAGCCTTTTCAGCTTCGATCAGGTGTGTTTTTGCGGTACCTCCCCATGATGTAATGCAGTAATCAATTAGTGATTGGCATAAAGCGTAGTAGACCATCTTAATAGTCTTTTTTCTCCCTGCGACACTCGGCCGACCCAAGTGTCGTAGGGTTTTGAAAATGTAAATTATTTTTCGTAACCTGGTCACGAGGGTTTCTATGTGTGGTTTGAAGTAGAGATATTGATCCAGAGTGACTCCCAGGTATTTAATGTCATCGGACACTTCAAGGGAAGAACAAGAGCATTGGGTGTTTTCAAAGCCACAGGTGTGAGCAGTAATTGATAGAGTTGAGGGTGGGAGTAAGCTCGACTTATGAACAAATGCTGTATACTTTGTTTTAGAGACGTCAAATAATTGCCTCGCAGCCAGTTTCTAACGCGATCTAGACCGAGTTGTGCAACATCGAATACCTCCTAAACCTATCCGTTACCACTAAAGAACAGTGCAGTATAGTCAGCAAAGGTAATTATCTTTCTCTTGTGAAGAGAAAGTTGGCAGAGGTCATTAACGTACACCAAAAATAGTGTTGGGCCAATTATACTACCCTGTGGCACACCAAAATTGACGTTTCCTACCCGTAAGATAGCCCTCCATAAGTTTCAGGGAGATTCCTCTAATAGCAAGCCGTTCAAGCTTTAGAAGGTGCGGAATAGAGACTGTGTCAAACGCAAGGTCCAGGAACACCGTAAGGAATCTCTTTCTATTATCTTAGCTGACCATAATAGAGTTTACCAACTCGTGTTCTGCATCATTGGTACTTTTGCCAGTTCTATAACCAAACTGTGAAGACGAAAGGAGATTATTCGTTTCCAAGAACTTAACTAAACGTTGATTTATAAGGCGTTCCTATATGTTGGACAGAGCAGGTAGAATGGAGATGGGCTGGTAGTTATTAACACAGTCTTTTTTTCCAGCCTTATGGATAGGCTTGATAACAGCTATTTTAAAAGCCGGAAGAAAAACTCCCGTTGAGATTGACAGATTGCAGATATGTGTTATGGGAGAGGAGTTGTGGTTTGCGTATCTCTTAATAATTTTGCTGCTAATCTGATCGATCCCCACTGCACAATTTTCCTTCAGGCCCCCAATGAGGTTGCAAATTTCTTGTTCATCGGTAGGAAGAAGGATAAACGAGTTTAAAGGACCCACTGATGTGTAATCACTGGTGTGGCAAGGTGTTGTAGATTTCGGAGTGGAGATTTTATTTACCAACTTTGCTCCAACGTTCACAAAGAAGCTGTTAACGTCATTAATGTCCGCTTCGGGAATGTTAGATGACAAGAGGGATGACGAAAAATCAACCCTCTTGTTAGAACCGCTAATTTTTTTAATGACATTCCATATTTCTTTCTTGTTACCCTTTGCATTATCAATTTATTTCCTGTTTTTGTACGATGTACGATGATTCAATTAATATCTGAATTTTGAAACGAAAATAAGCCATAGCAAATTAAGAAATTAGGAATCCTCCACTCCGCCTCGTAGACTAACCGAAGTTGAAACCAAAGAGATTTCTCAATTAAAAAATTAAAATAGATTTTTTTTTCGATTTTTGACACAATAAAATTCGAGACAGGTTGTTTTGTCCAAAATTGACACGAATTAATGACAATTTTGGATAAAACAAAATTCAAAATCAAATTGTGTTATATTTTAAATTTCTAGAGTAGTAGGCAATTACAGTAAATAAAAATGTGTTCACAAAAAACTAAACCCTTAGACGCTGTCCAGAACATCGCGGCGTCCTTCAAGCAATTTGAAAGTAAACTGGACAAGTTACAACAAGATGTGGATTTTCATGGAAAGACCCTGTCAGATCTTCGTACTATGGTTTCAAATCTTTCCGGGGGAGCAATACTTGCTGCTGTCGGTAAAACCGAAGAGAGTAGAATTACTCCAAACAAATCGACGACTATCCAGTACGATGTTAGGGTAAAGAACAATAATCCTATATCATCCGCGCCCCAGAAACTAAAAGTGAATAGTTACCAAAGTCAGAAGATTAAGGCTAAGATGTCTCCTCAAATTTCACCATTTCAAGTACACGGTAACAAAATGGAATTAGGCCCCAAAGGCACAAGCCAAAAGCATGCTCTAAGGCACAGAAGAGCAGACGCTCAACGAAAAACAATAAATACGCTGCGAAGCCAAAAATTGCCTGAAAAGAAACGAGTTCGGTAGACGAAGTAGGTATGTTCTCACGTTGGGTATTGATTTCAATGTAAATTTATGTAACTTTTAAGCGGGATTATTGTAACTTTTATCTAAAAAGTATAATAAAAACAGAATATCACTTTTTATTTTATTTCTAACTAGCTGTCGCCCGCGACTTCGTTGGCGAGTAAGTCGGAAAGTAAAATGTTTTCGCTAGATAAGATCTCTCAGATAAGATATATAGATACAATCAATAGCTTTGACTCAAGAAGAAGAGTATTATGCAAGGCACCGGCTGTTTCACCTCTTCTGTTCCAAATGCCGACCAGCCCTAGTAACTTTTCGTAATGAGAAGATTAGGGGGGGGGGGGTGGTCCGTGCCCACCCCAGGATGATGGGGACTGTTTCCAAATTCTATGCTGGACATTTATATAGTTACTAGAACTTCACACAAATCAATCAAATAAAATCTACCACCGGGAAACCTTTTTTTTTAAGGTTATATGTTATATCATATGCCATTAGTGAGGTCGTTAGGGTCATAACCTATGGGACATGACCCGCAAATAGTTCGTCAAAATGACACCTTTAAAAACATATTTGATTGAAATTATCTCTTGCATTCCGAGCCACGAACTCGCAGCGCGCAATCCCTCGCCATTCATCTCTTGTCTTCTATGCGTATTATTTTTGTCTTTGATATAAAAACACTTGGGTGTTTTTTTGTTTATTTATTAAGTCTAGGTCACAGATGACATAGACAAAGTCTACGATGGAGCGTGCTTACCCAGAAGGAGCCTGTTCACTCTAACTTTGAAGAGATTAGGGGTTGTAAGCGTTTGGAAACACTGACGCAGGCAGAGAGTTCCACTTCATAACCACCCATCGAGCTAGTCCGTACTTCAATTTTATCGATTTATTTTATAATTTGCACCTTACTTTTGACATGACCCCCGACTGCGACTGCGACGGGCGACGGGCCTAAAATTAAATTTTGATCGTGATCACCGACCGTGATGAGTGTGTGTGTCTGGGCGTCGCATCTCAGGTTAGGGGCCAGCCCCCCTTGGAAAAAAATCCTAGATACGCCAATGGAGCTAAAGTAGGCTATGAGAAAACCAACCAGAAGAGAAGTCTACCCCTGCAACGGAGAGAACAGAGTAGAGACTCCGCTATCTGCACCATGTCAGACTCCCATTCTCAGTCAGTACTAGCAAAGTTGGCCAACCTAGCTCCGCCTAAATGCACAGATGCCACCTGGGCGCTTTACAGGTTTGGCGGAGCGAGCCCACCGCTCGGAGAATTTATTCTCGTCGAGCAGCCTCGGCATTATTTTATTTTTTTTAAATACCCCAATTCTACTACTATTATAAACTAGCTTCTGCCCGCGACTTCGTCTGCGTAAACTTTATGCCTGGCGCACAACTACTTTGTCTCATATTATTCTCATCCATGGAAATACCTCTCCATGATTGAGGTAACCCTAAATAAACATTGCGAAGGTTAGACCCATAAGTATCTGCAATTTTATAACATGTAGTGGCTTCTTAAAACTTCCTCACTAAACTGTTGAGTACATTAAAAAGTTAAATACATTTCAAAAGAGAAAATTAATACAAAAATATATCTGTTCGTGAGGCTCGAACCATGTGCACTTTCTCGTTCAAAACAGACATTTTTGAGAATAGCCTATCCTCCATAGCATATAGGAAGCGTGCAGAAACTATAAGTGGCAGCACAGAAATGTCATTGTAAAGTATGTTTCAAGTATAAAATTCGAAATAGCTACGCTAGATGGCACAGTCTTCTTCACGCACGTTCCCCTAAACTGAGCGTGCAGGAACCACAGGTGGCAGCACAGAAGCGTCAATGTCAAGTATTCTGACCCTGAAAACTTCGAATATGCGACACTAGATGGCATAGTGAACGCCGTGCACGGTCCCTATAGCGTGATAGTGTATAGTCTATAACCTGACCGAACCAATAAGTGTGTAATTGTTTATGCAAAAATTGAACAAAAGGTTTAGTAATTTTCTCGCCGATTGGGAACATACAGCTTAAGATTTACTATATTGTTACCTATATGTATATATATCAACGGTTAGTAAAATTGTGCGGACTAGAAATGTATCTACCTACCCTAATACCTTCTACCCATAGGTAGGCATATCTATAGGTTCTTAGTAATGAATCACAGATAGATTTCCTAATGTAAAGCAATGGTTTGGGGCAACAATGATTTTCCGACTTCAAATTCGGTTAAACTATTTAGGGTAAAGTCGTGTGCCAAGTTAAGCGAGCGATATCCCAATTAACGCATGGTCTTCATTATTTGCACTTTGGTTATCCTCTTGTGGCGATTCATTCTGAAACAATAAATACCTACATATCCATGAGCTATGGTAGATGGCGCTAGTGCCACGATCAACATCGAATCCACGTAAATTAATCGCTTAAAAATAGTAAATACACAGTTTACTACAAAACTATCATTTGTAGATCTTTGGCAGTCGTTACGGATTGTCAGCAGCCAGTAAATCTGACTCCAGTCTTGCCAAGATGTACCGTGTTACCCGTTAATGGGTTGTGGAGGTCTGGTAGGCAGCCGCTTCAAGTAAAACACTGGTATTCAGCTGAATCCGGTTAGACTGGAAGCCGATCCCAATGTAGTTGGGAAAAGACTAGTCAGATGATGATGATGACAGTTTACTACAAAACAAACAATTAAATGGAAGTCCAAATAGTAAGTGACAGTGTTATCTCCTCGAAAGTCTCAAAAAAACTATAATATTACTTCAAAACTATAAACAGGTGCAATCAAAAGTGAAGTTTATTCTAAATAAGATGAAGATTAAGACTAATAACTTTTCACGATAATGTGGACAAACAGTGCAGCGCATAAACTATTTCCATAAACAATAAAAATAATTAAGTGATTTCTTAAGTGACTTTGAAAAAAAAGGGTGTAACGTTATTTTTGTAAACTTTCAACCTACCGCATCCCAGATTTTTTTTCTAAAAAAATCACGTTCTAAAAAACTGGAATAATAATTTCAACTAGATTTGTAAATTACCAGTTGGCGTCGCGGCAACAGGCCTGACATTGAAACTTGAACTAAAGTGTCTCAAGTTCAAGTACCCGAGTACGAGAACACTTTAGTGAATGTTTCTGGCAGTTCTTTAAATTAGCTGAAATAGATCAACGCCAGTTGAAATATCACATCGTTAAGTATGACCGGATCTTAACACCCTTATTCACAAACATTACTCTGTGGTCTCACAATGCGTGCGAGCGCACAGGTGCCCTAAAACTTATTCATAAACAATACTTGAGTGGCGGCTAGCACTATGCGTCCCTTAGAATGAACGCACAGCTAAGGTAGCCTGCTAGCTGTTTTAAGCAACGCATAGCTAGTGTCTCTCGATTCTCTGTGGTCTATTATGTGTTACGACGAGAAATATTTTTCGGGGTCGGAGTTTACTGTTTGTGATAATTTTCCATGTTAATAGCGTCCTTTAACAATTGATTATAGTAGTGAAGAAGAATTTGATAATTATAGCAATGAGAGAAGCACAATAAATACCAGAAAAGTGATACGGGATTTCCAAAATCCTTTAGATTATTACAGTTCGGATGAATTTGGACGACGCTACAGGTTTTCCAAAGATGTGGTTTGACTTTTGATACTTGTGGCGGCATCAATGCCGCCATAAGAAAAACCAACGCAGCAAAAAGAACCACAACGCCATCTATCCAATTAGTAGCGAACTAAAAATCCTGCATCGCGCAAGTGAAGTTTACCGTGCGATTTGAACATCAGTTCGAACATCAACTATTGTAGCCCACCAGGCACAACATCCGTCTGGTAGGAGGATCCTCTCTTTACAACAGGGGTTTGCGGGACTTTACTCTCTGTCCCGCATACCTCCAAACTGGTGACCCTCGACTTTGAACGTCAGCGCAGCCTTCGTGCAACTACCTCAGCGTGTCGACATCATCACTTCTCATCGTGACCTCAAGCTCTCGAGCAGCGAGTCATACAGCCAGCCAGTGGCCACGGCTTCTACGGATATCCTGACCACCAGCATGCAGCGGCCGCACATTCCTGTTCGGCATCCTCAGCCTCTATCATCACCCTGACTCACTGGGGCAACGCATACAGTTCCGACTCACCGTGAACTCTGCAACTATCGGTTCCGACTCACTGGAGCCAGCAGCAGCACCACTTCAACTCACTGGAGCCTGCAGCTTCATCCCGACTCACTGGGAACTCATTACCCCGAGTCACTGGGGCACCGCGTATAGTTCCGACTCACCTAGAACTCTTTGACTTCCGATTCCGACTCACTGGAATCAACATTCAACTGGTCTGGCAAGCATCTCAAGATGTATGGACGACACATCCACTATCGACCTCCGGTCCGGTCTTCGGTGTAGGGAGGGGAGTGAACGGAGCAAATCTACATCACAGCAAAAAGAACCAAAAGGCTATCTATCCAACTAGCAGCGAACTAAAAATCCTGCATCGCGCAAGCGAATTTTACCGTGCGATTTGAACATTAGCCCGAATATCAACTATCAGGTAGTAGCCCGCCAGGCACAACAACTGTCTGGTCGGTGGATCCTCCCTTTTCAATGGGGGTTTCTTGGGACTTGACTCTCTGTACCGCATACCCTCTAAACACTCTTGCCACTGATAAATGAAGACCTAGAAATGAACGTCAAGCAGCGAAGTGAACTACGCAACACAAACGAACCAATCACAGGGCTCTATTCAACGCTGTGCGTTTGCTTATTCAAGGGTCGTTTGAGTATTTTTTATGAATGAAAGGCTTGCCATATGCAACGCTGTGAGAAATGCCTTACTTCGCATAGCGTTGCTACTTTACTGAGAAAAGTATTGTTTATGAATACGGGTGTTAGACCAATACAGTTTCATATAAGCTCCACAAGAGGTCGCTACAAGTATTTACAAAACAGACGCCAGCTAAAAACTTGATTTATTCTGCAATAAAAAATGAATGAAATAATGGCAATACTTCGTTGATGAGCAAAAGAAAATGGTCTTTAAAAGTGGAGAAGTAACATTAAATTAATTTAACGTAAACAGTTTCCGAGTATCCACCTTATGGTGCATTAGGGAGTCAAAATGGAAATGCCGCTGGGCCTGTCTATGAAAGCATAATACCTACCTACGTTTTTTTACTTATCATATTTTACCAGTTCGAGAAAATCACAAGAATGACTGGCACTACCTACCTATTCCTTTTTTCGCAATGGAATAATGGTAACCTCTGCCCCCAAACCCCCCCCCCCCCCCGCTTCTGTCTTATATAATAAGTCAAGTTTTTACCAGCAACCAACTCGAACGCATGTTACATTACATTGCGGGCTACCGAAGTATAACGTGATCAATAGCTCGACCGTGCCCCGCAATAATCGAAAGTAACTTGCATGCAAGTTTTGCCTATGTAGTCAGAACACAGAGATGAAATCTAAACGACCTTAAGGATACGTAGCGAGGGATCAGGGATGTATTTGCTAAGAACCAACAGAACCGCTTAATTTACGCATCGTCGCACATCTCTGGAGGAGACGCAGCCTAAGTCCCCAGAAATCTTGGACGCAGAAAATATTTTTTTTTCTCGAACCAAAGATATAAGTCACTGAAACCCACAAATGTTGAGTTTCAGTGGCCTATATCTTTGTTGGAAACTTTCTGGTTTTTATCTCAAGGAATTGTGCAGAGGTAAAATTGTCTTCACCGCTAAATAATTAAAAAGTGAGCGTATTTCTTACGCTCGGCCTAGTGACGCTCCGTGCAGATCACACCTCAGATCTATTATTAACACCCGTCCTCATAAATCCAGCTACTATTCTTACTCTTTCTCTGTCCATGCAGTTAGGTTGTGGAACTCACTTCCGCCTAGCATGAGACTTAAAATCTATTTCTCTTTTTAAGAATCGTCTTAAAGAGCACTACCTTTCCTCTCAACTATGATAGTATATATCATAGATATAAGAAACAAGGAGATATGCCCGTTAGACGAAAATATATCGGAACCCTGTATCCCCAGTATATCCCCTCCACACGAAAACTACTACACATGCACTTCTGTAAAAGCAATAGATACGCAGTCGCGCACACACCCGCATTTCTTAAATCAGAGTGTACTACACAATCAATTATAAACCTTATCCCATCAAACACAGCGTGTATTTACCGTTCACCGTACAACTCACGCACACTAAAACAACGGTCGCTATCGTACTGTGCAAAAGCAATTTATTTCTCATATACGCTAGTGATTGACTAAACCGGAAAGTTTTCGAATCTTCAGTTTTATTATTGTAGAAACATTTTTTTGGCGCCACGAAAAAAAATAAAAATAAAACAGCATGCATAGAAAATAATAGAATTAAAAAAAAACAAATGTAGCTAAAAAATATCTTCTTTATAATCTATACTAATAATAAAGCTGAAGAGTTTTGCTTGAACGCGCTAATCTCAGGAACTAAAGGTCTGATTTGAAAAAATATTTCAGTGATAGATATTTATCGAGAAAGGCTATAAGCTATCAGACCAATAGGAGCGGAGCGCAGACAAAGTTGCGCGTGTCAACTAGTAACAATATAAAACAACGTCGCTTTTTCCGTTTGTAGGCTTATATCTTTTAAACTACTCAACGGATTTTAATGCAGTTTTCGTAAGTGAACCCAACATACAGTACTACTTTTTGTATGATACCAATAAGGTGGCCTGCCTGTGACATCAATCCATCCCTTTTTTAAATTCGCATCTTTAGGGAAGCTGAAAAGGTAAAAGCAACTTATTTATCATTACATCTATCCTAAACTACTTCTAAACCTCACCATGAGGCAGCATCCTAATTGCGTAACACACTTTCAATCTAGATCTGAATGACTTTGAAACATATTGCTTCATGTGTGCGTAAAATTGGTCGTCTCAACAAAGTACCTAAATAACGCAATGAATGTTGTTGAACTGACTTAATAAAACTGATTCCTACTGTAAATTTACTCCACATTTTTCTGTTATAAAATAAACCCTAGTTAGTAAAGATTTTTTATAATTATATGACAAAAAAACACACCCATGCAAACAAATAACATGAATATGTTAACTTATCAAAAGCAAAAGTTGATAATTTATATTATCTGAACCATGCCGATTACTATAACGCTTTCGAAGCTTTAACAGAAGTCAAATACAAAAACCATAAAAAAGTACGGCACGAGGAAAAGGCATAATATACGATACTTCAAAGCCAAAAACACTCCACCGATTATTAACCTAAGATTTAATTAACTTACTTTACGAAAGTTGGTTACACATTTCTGTACTCCACTGTAAAAAATCATAATACGTAAAAAAACATTATTTCACATCGATCTTCCAACCGGGTTAAAACGGTTGATAAATAAACTATAATAGCAAAATTTCATTCTTCAATCGACATTGTTGTCGATAGCCTACGTTAGTGGATCTGCACACGCATATCACTAACTCACCGCTAGGTGCAGCGGCCGTACTACGCGAATCAACTGCTTAATACAGTATCTTTTTGTAATTTTTACATTGCTCGTCCAGTCACATAGCGACAAACTTAGGTAGTGGTTAAGGAGCAATGTATTTGTTGCAAAAATAATACAGTCGCTGTATATTTGGAAACAAAAATAACAAAGTAAGAGCCAGAAATGTTTTAGGAATTGTTGTTTTTGTTGATTTTAAAGACAAATATAGTAAAATACTTGTACAGTGTACTTACATATGATAAGTGATTCCAACACTAACAAAGTTTTGGTTTGTCCTTCGGTTTTTACAAGAAACCACTGAACAACACGGTATTCTTATAAATTTTCACGATCGCGGTCGAAAGCGCACTAGTTCGCGGAGACGGCCATTTGCGTATTAAGTGATCAACTTTAGCATGTCGCGCGGACACCGACACGCCCCCATGCCACATCTCCTGTTTTTTATATTTCTGTGGTATATATTTATTTTATAATATTGTATTCGGTAGAGGTATATATTTTATGTAAATTTTATTTTTTTCTTCTTGTCTTGTTCTTACACACTTTTGTCTACATTTATTTTTCGTTTCTCCTGTCGCAGGTCTGCTGGAAGAAATTTCACTAGAAGTAGTACCTTTGTACTCATATTTATAAAGTTAACTTTCACTAATTTTCTGTGTGTACATAAATAAACAAAACAAAAAATATACAAACAACTTTTTATTTATTATACAAAAAGCAATTTCTTAAAATATAAATAGAAACGTTACTCTTACAAAATAGATTTTAAACTGAGATAGTCAACACAGTTGATCTGAAAAATCTGGATTATAATATTTTCTGAGATTTCAACATAATATTCATAAAATAATACTATAACACTACATACTCGTACTGCAAAATGCATTCCATAATAATATGGTACATTATACATATTAAATAAAAGTAATTGCTACTTAGTTATTTTATTGGCTTTTAAAACTATTGTTTTCTAACTTAAAATATACCTATGTACCGTATCGTGGCGCTGCCTGGTAGATTATTAGTATTGTTTTTAATATATACTTTTTATTATTATTAGGTACCTATTTAAAAAATATATTTAAAAAATTGGCAAATATTATATACAAATAGGTACAATTATAATTGGCACTTACAACTCACATTACATCTAAAAAAAACTCTTCAATTCAATTTCAAATGCTTCTAAATACTGACTATCGATAGAAAAATAAATCATTTGAAAATGCACATATTCTTAAATAGTCTTACGTATTTTGATGATTAAAAAAACATATATATGGAGTCGCCGATACAAATAGTTTAAAAATACTTAACTAACATACTCGTAAAAATGTAATAGTACAGTATGTGACCAACATTGGCTAACCCAGTTGCGTATAATAGTCAAGTGGGTCAGATAATGTTGGTCACAGACTGTACAACAGTTACTTTTACAACATAAAATATGCCTTAACTCTTAAGATATAATAAGATAGCTTATTCTTCTTCTATTACTACACTGAAAGCTGCACCATTGATGTCCTTCAATTCAACCGATTTGAATGTCGCCACGAAGTTGATCTTACCAAGGTTCTGCAATGTAAAGAGCAAATGTTATAGGTAGGCAAGCAAAAGTTATACTATCCAGGACAATAATGTTGTGGCTTTTTAGATTTGTGAAACCTTTCGGTTTTTGTACGGCAATTATGCAATTGGTTACTAACTAAAACCTCAAGGCTTTTAGCATCAAGTTTTTTATTTTGTCTCCACGTCCAAGGGTATTTGTGAAGGTTTATGCAGGTGAGACAAATATGTAATTCGATGCACCCCAGCATATAATGTGGCTAGATTAAGAAGTCACTAGCAGCTATGGTCACGATCTTGGTCCACACATCCATCCTAGAGACAAGGCTCATTATTTATCACATACCACACCCTTCAAATCAGCTGTCTTTGTAAAAACACAGGGCCCTAAGTCTGCTATTTTTTATACATTCGTCATTCCAACACGATCCCATTGTCATCATCTGCCTAGCCTTTTCCCAACTATATTGGGGTGGGTCGGCTTCCAGTCAAACCGGATTCAACTGAATACCAGTATTTTACGCGGAGCGGCTGCCTACCTGACCTCCACAACCTATTAATTGGGTAACTCGGTACTTCATGGCAAGACTGGAGTCAGATTAACTGGCTTCTGACTATCCGTAACGACTGCCAAAGATCTACAAATGACAGCCGGGACCAACGGGTTAACGTGCTTTCCGAGGCACGGAGGAAACTCAGTATGTTAAAATGGTCACCCATCCACAGACCTTGGCAAGCGTGGCTTAACCTTGAAGATCGACCCGTGCGGCTGTTGTTATCTAGCCACGAGCTCCTCAACACGATCCCATTGTCATTTTGTTAAAGTTTGTAATCTGCTAATTCATAATGGTCGGTCAATGGTCTCGTAATAGAATCGTGGTAGAAAGACATTTTCGTATTGCCATTATTATAAAACCCGTTAGTAGAAATGATTTTCGACAAACTACTACTAAATTTGAACATTAAGTTATGCTAGATTTCTTTTGTATATATTTTTACATATTATTTATTCATTTGTCACGTATGTACGAGATTACCATTCTATACCATTTCTTTCAATGGAGTGTCAGTGGTTGACCATTGGAAAGTCATAATGACGGTTTTTTACCAAACTTGTCAAAATCAACAATTATGAAATCAATGATAGACTATTCTGACACTATTGTAATAGCAGACTTGAGGCCCTGATCTAAAACATGCTGGAGAATCTGCTGGCTGTTCAAAATTTAAAAATCACTACAGAGCTCTATGTTTGTGAAGAGTTATTCACATCTTCTACTTTTTCTTTTAGGAAGGGAAATCATAAAATGACTCCTCCCGCTCTGGGTACAGCAGGAGGGAGTGACATATCCGTGTTCCTCCTAGTGCCTTTTGCGTTCCAGGGTACGGTACCTCTTTCGAACGAAGTCCGCAGCCCCAGCAGGCACTGGCCCTAGTGGGCCCCGTCTTCCGTGTTAACATCTCCTTGAGGCGCGTTGGGATCGCAGCGCGCCGCCGACCCGGGCCTGGTTCTGATCAGACGGTGAGCTACCCACTGCTCGCCGTCCGCAGGCCCGCGCCTACGGTGGCCGAGAATCGTCCTGCGACTCCCGACGCCCGGGGCGTCTTCTTCTGTTACGGCGGCTGGGGCGTGAGGTTTCCCTCTCTTCTACTTACATAAGGCTCAATAGGCAACTCAGCGGTGATAGGTTCCAGTGGGTTCGCGTCAGAAGCCTGAAGCTTGAGCGTGCGTCTCATGGTGCCCGATGACGTCAATCTGAACTCGCAGCCAGTGAGCTTGCAGTCCAAGGGGTTGGTGAACGAGAGGTACGCGATTGTTGTCTGGTCGACGATCAAAGCGTCGTCATTGAACTGTAGAAGAAAAAACATGATTAACAAGTGTTTCAAGAATCGTGTTCACAGAACTGATGATATTGGTTTTACGAAGATAACCTCGTGTCTGAAACTGGGCACTGCATCTAACAGGTACATTTATAGGATACTAGTTGACCCGCGTGGCTTCGCTCCCGTCAACTGGCTACTTTACCTACCCTACCTACATTTTTTGTTTTTAAACCTTCCCTGTATTCTGGCGAAACTAACAAAAAAAAGAATTATTTAAATCGGTCCCGCCGTTCTCGAGTTTTAGCGAGAGTAACGAACAGCAATTCATTTTTATATATAAAGATTGAGATTTCTTACAACTTCAACACTGTATAATATCGTTAGGTTTATCTTTACCTACTCTGCGGTCACACGTTATTTTATGGACCAAAAAACAGATAATTCAACATTTTTCTGTTCTCTCGATTGAACAAAACACCGTCGACATTTCTGAGAGACATCCTGCTGCTGGATATTGGCCTCACCAAGTCTCATCAACCGGTCCTGTGCAGCATCCAGAAGAATCCCACGACCAGGGTGTATTTTTTTATTTTAAGCGACATGCACGCCTGCCTGCCACATATTCCCAACCACTGCAAGTACTGCAACTCCTGAAAGCCAGAATCAACAGTGGCGACCACCAGAAAAACGCCGAGCCAATGAAACCCGACGAGTCCCGGAGAAACGATTCAACTGTCTTGGATCCTGCAACGTAATTAATCAGAAAGGTACAGCCGAAGAGTAGGAAAAAAAATCTCCTCTTCACGACCAGGGTTTCTTTTTCTTTTTTTATGGAACGAAGTTCCTTATCGCGCGTTGTGAAAGGGGGCTAGACGGAAAAAATTCTTACGAAAAGTTGTCACGACACTTTTTGCTATAGTAAGCTATTGTAAGCTGTGCGAATGGAATGGAATGGTATGGAATGGAATGGCATGGAGTGGAATGGCATGGAGTGGAATGGCATGGAATGGAATGGAGTGGAATGAAATGGAGTGGAATGGAATGGAGTGGAATGAAATGGAGTGGAATGGAATGGAGTGGAGTGGTGAGTGGAGTGGAGTGGAGTGGAGTGGAGTGGAGTGGAGTGGAATGGAATGGAATGGAATTTCTCATCTCAATAGGGACTGATTGAGATGAGAAACAGTGGGTCATTAGTTGCCAACGATACAATACCATCTTAGGGAAAAGGATAAAGTCGTAAAACACAGTTATGTTTCTAGTTTTATTACAATTCGCGCGTTGAGAAAGGGGGCTAGACGGAAAAAATTAAGACCAAAAGTTGTAACGACACATTAAGACCAAAAGTTGTAACGACACTTTTGGCGTAGGAACTTCGTTCCATCCGGGTGTCCCTTGACACCTCTCAAGTTTTTTTTATTGTGTCTCAAAACGTTACATCAACAAATGTGAATGAAACAGCTCCAGTAAGTAATTAATAATTTGGTTTGCTCTTGACTCTAGTCTATGTCAGAGATGACAGAGACAAAGTCTACGATGGAGCGAGCTTACCCAGAAGCAGCCTGTTCACTCTGTTTATTATGTTTAAAGAACTAGCTAAACGTTTAGTTGACACTTCGCGTGACCCAAGGGCTGGCTTTTACCTCGGACAGAGGATAAACATTGCCATACAACGTGGCAATGCCGCCAGTCTTTTGGGCTCACTTCCAGTCGACAGGACGAATTATTTGACGCTATATTATAGTTAGGAGTTTTATTTTCTATTTTATTCTTGTGTATTTTTAAGAAGAATGTGCGAATTTTATTTTTAAAAAGTACATTGTTTATTTTATGCATTAATTAATTTACAAATACTTAACTAGTATACACTAATTAACACGAAATTATGTACAAACGCGTATAAAAAACAAAATTAATCATTGGGCATCAAAAAAATAATCCACATCGCTGTCAATGGCAAAAGTTCCCAGAACACTGGCAGCATTGCCGCGTTGAATCGCAATGCTGATTCTTTGGCCGAAAAAAAGCCCAGCCCTCTGGTCACGTGAACAGTCGACAAGTTGTTTGCTAATGTCCCGAAAGACTCGATGCGCACTCGGACCCCATGGGCCTAGTGTTTCAACGCCAAACGGCTCAAATATGTAACTTCCAATTAAGTTGTTATATTTACGCCGTTTGAGGTTTTCTGCACCTGCAGCAGCCGCCCCAGCACAGCCCGCCGTGCTAAGAAGATGGGATGGCGCAAGGGTGTCGACACATGTTGCATCCCACACCAAAGGCCTACCCACCTTCTAAGGCATTATGGTCATCCCATCTGGCCTTTTCCCATCTTCGCGTGCCAAGCCGTTGGGTTCTAAAACAGCTGGCACCCCGGCGGTGACAAGAGCCCGACGGATAATGTCATTAATGCTGGCATTTTCTCCGCTCTTCACCTTTATGGAAGCAGTCACATCTTTTGGACAAAATCGATCAAATCATTCAAGACACACTGACATCTATCTTAAATGTGGCTCTAGATGACCGAGCGTGGCTGCAAGCCACACTACTCATTCGCTTTGGTGGGCTCTGCATCCGCAAAATTACTAGTGTTAGCCTACCGGCGTTCCTGTCATCGGTCAACAGCACTGAAAAGTTAACCAAAAGGATATTAACTCCATCATTGGTTAACTGTGAAGTGCCTTGTTTGACCGATGCAGTGAACGCCTGGAAAGTGGCTTGCCCGAATACGGCGTCGCGTTGCCCGATAACCCGTTCTCCCAAAGACAATGGGACGAGCCGCTCTGCAGATTGGTATGGAATAACCTCATAAATACGACTACAATACTGCGGAGCGTGCCCGTCTGCTGGGTGAATGGGAGTCGGGTCTTTGGCTACAGGCACTACCGTCACCCAACATAGGTAATATGCTGAGTGACAGTACTTTCCGGATTGCTACGTGTCTGCGACTGGGTGCTCCTAGCGGAGCTCCACATCGGTGTCAATGCGGTGAAGCAGTCGACCGCCTCGGACACCATGGCCTGTCCTGCAGTAGAAGCGCTGGTCGGTTAGCACGGCACGCCTTTTTAAAAATATAATTCAATTCAAAAGTTGTGTTTTGACATAAAATCTGATACTGAGTAGAAACATTTTTCCAACAAGAAGAATAAAAGTTAAATAAGTGATAAAATAATATATAAATAAATAACTTTAAAGCAGCTGGTAACTATTAAATAATTCGACTGCTTGGTACCCGTAGGCCCGGAGCAATGCTTAGCTACATTAAAATTTGGTACCATCTTGTGTTTAAATTCCTTCCTTCTCGTCCTTTCATTGATACGCCTTGACAAGATTGCTGTCAGATTTTCTGGACCTAACTCACCTTAATGTTAATATTAGGCTTGATGACTTGGAAGTCGTCGTCATCAGCCCAGGACTGCTTGGTCTCGTCCACGATGGCCATCGCTGATATCTTCATGTTGCAGTACTCCACCAGTTTGGGTAGGTAGTCGTCTGATTTCACTAGGATGCTGATTTGTTCCTCTGTAGCAAAAGAACATCAATTAATAACTAGTTGCCATACTTATTTCTAAAGAAAGGTTCCCATTTGATCACAAAGGCAGCTGGCAGGCATTTTACTTTCTTTTTTTTTTGGTACGATTGTTAAGATAGGATCGTACCTAATGTTAGCTCAGAACACTTCACGAATCTGAGCAGTAGCAAATTCATGTGATAGCAGGGCGGAGGGGTACGTGACCCTCACGTACACCTCAGCCTTTTTATTTTTTCAGGATGTAAAATCATCAAATGACTCCCCCCGCTCTGGGCGGAGCAGAAGGGAGTGTCAGACTCTTACTGACTAAAACCCATCCGTGTTCCTTCAAATGCCCTTTGCGTTCCAGGGCCGCGGTGACTCTTTCGAACAAATTGGGGTACTCCGGAACGAAAACCTAACTTCACATACATAATTTAGTTTGTATAGACCTATACTTATAGCAGTATCATTTCAGCCGCCAGGTAATCTTCACGGTGTCTCTCACCAGTCAGTATTTTTATTTTATTTTATTTGTTTGGGACAAAAAACAGTTACATGCCAGGAATAACAAAAGAGTCTTAAATTAGCCTTAGAAATAAAATTATGCATGACCTATTCCATGTTTATGTTACTACACATGTAACCCACACCATTGTCCACGAATTCACGAAAAAAATAAAATTAAAAGAAAACAGACATACAGTATACACTATAAGACTATTACGAAGAAGAAGAAAGAAAATATATATATTATATACTTAAGAATATAGTAACTCTATTGCTCTTGCCTTAAAACTTTGTTTAGAGAGAGTAAATATGTCAATCTCCATAAAGTGAGTGTTGTACGCATCAACAAGTCGACGAAGAGGCACTCGCACCCCTGCGTTAGTCCTGCACGAGTTTGTGTGGAATAGCCGAGGAACACGTACCCCACGAAGCATGACAGATCTAGGTACTATATAGTGTAGACTATTGATAAAGGAATGCAGTCGAATCTATTATTAAATATACCATGCAGCATCATTACACCAAGCAGAAATCGTCTAGATTCCAAACTAAGAATATTATACCGTTTCATTAATTGTTCATAGGAGACTTTAGGACGATATCATTTATAATTCTTAGTACGTAAATACTTTTTCTACACAATTTCTAGCCTATCCTTGTACTTATCATATAGAGGATCCCAAATTTGCAAATTCACTATTTGAACTTACTTTTGCCAGGTCCAACAAACATCTTTCCTTCGACCTTCTTGATGACGCCAGCTCTCACTCCGTTGTAGAACACGCTGTAGATTGATAGGGATGCCTTGATGTTGCGACCCTGGAAGAAATGTATTGGTAAATTACTGTCTCATATCTGTAGGCTAGCCATCTGATAGATAAATCTACGAGTATGTATCAGGGGGCTAGCTAATAATTAAAAAACTTTCACTATGGAAACAATCCCGAAATCGCGAAAAATACATCTGCTGTTCAGTACATTTTGTCGAGTTATGCGCATATAAATGTATGGGAGAGCCGATTTCAGTGTTAGTCCCATGGTATTGGTACAGTCATGTAATGCGTCGCCCACCAGAACTCATGACGCGGTAAGTACTCGAAATGTTTCCAGCCCCAAAAAAGCGAGGTAGACCCCGACTCACATGGATAGCCGCTGTAAATAAGGACATGAAGGGCGCAAATGTCACATCTGCGACGACCCAGGACAGAACGTCTTGGCGAAGAATGACTAGGAGAGCCGACCCCAAATGATGGGACCAAGGCTAGGAGGAGTAGTAGTAGTGTTAGTCCCATAGTGAAGGGGTTGTTCATAAGTATGAGTACAATGACTCCATAAGATGTATTGCAATACCTAGGCGGTTCCATCGCTAAAACATATCTTTTACAGACAAATGTTAGATGGATATAAGAGAGAAGGATACGCTCAGATTAGATTGCTAGCACACACTAATAGGTGCACATCAGCAGAATAATCTTAGGACTTGTGGCTTAACGCATTGTTAAAAACTTTTGCAATCACTTTAGGCGTTTGCCTTGTGACCCGGTGGTCGTGGGTTTGATTCCCACGGAAAGCAAAAGTGTGTTATATATAAAGTTGTTTCCAGTTTGGCTAGGACATTGCAGGCTTGAATCACCTGATTTTCTGATAAAAAGATGATTCTGTGCTTCGGAAGGCACGTATAAAAAAATAAAATAAAGTTGTTTATTGCATCAACTAAAGTTGTTATTCTATTTACAATATGGAGCATCCTTTTAAGCGGTGGTCCCGGCCGCCAAATGGCAGCCGTCAAATAAACCATGTCAGAGGCCCTAGAAACTCTGACACTAAGGATTGTGGGGTCGTTAGATCTTACTGTCCACACGATAAGAAGAAGAAGACTAAACTAAAGCCATCTGGTTTCCGTCATAATTAAGGAAAACCTCGAAACCTATAACTAAGAAAAACTAACGAAGCGTAATTTGTACGACAAAAAAAGAACCGCAAAGCCATCTATTCCGCCAGCAGCAAACTACTAAAGGAATCCTGCATCGCGGTATCAGTTTTCCACCCGATACAACAGCCGTCCAGGCGGAGGATCCTTCCTTTTCAATGGAGGTTTGCGGGACTTTACACTCTGTGCCGCTTACCCTCTATAGTACAAAATTAAGCAGCGTAATAAACAAAGCATTTTCTCTTACATTTTCCGAAGTATTCTCGATATCGACAGTGACCCTGAAATCTTTGCCAATAGGCACAGTATCCACATCACGTAGTTTGAAAGTGATATCATTCTTCAAGTTGCTAGCTTCAGAGTAATATCTCTTAGCTCTTTCAGAGAACCTGACTCCGTTCATGAGAGCCAGTCGTTCAGAGGCTGTGCCTTCTCTGAACTTGTACTGCTCTGTGATGTCTTCTCTGTCTTCGTCGCCGTTGAGATCGAACACGTATGGCTTCTTCGTGAGAACCATGCGGCCGATGCTGGGAAGAAAAGTTTTTTAGGATGGAAAGCAAAACCAGCCAACTCTGAGTCGAACTTCCGTGCAAAGGGTTTCGAGCAATAAAAAATGAAACTCACAAAAATGAAGGAAATAAAAAGTGCTCTTGGTGAAATTCAATACCAAGAAGAATTTAAACTTACTGGTAAGTATTGCTGTCAACCACAGCATATCCAGTCTCCTCGCTAGAATCGATCCTCCACCTCATCAGTGCAGCGTTGACGGAAGCCAGCATGAACCCCACATCGTAGTTCATTCCGATGATTCCTTGCTTGATGGCTTCTAAGGGTGCCGGGCCGCACTGGTACATACCCTTGGAGGTCTCTTGAGGAGTAGCGTCGATAGCTTGCCAGCCTCCGTATCCTGGGAGAGATGAGGAATTAGCAATGTACTGGTAACAATAAAATGTAAGTTATGGGAATGTAAGAAAAGCTGTTCTGTTTTGGAAAGGCATGTACTTCAGTACTGATAAAGCTGCTGTAATTGCCGCTCATACAATTAAGAAGTGGTAAAGTTTGATAAGGTTTTTTTTATCTGCCTTTAGTTTAAGACGGCCTTTAGTTTAAGAGAGCTAATAATAATAACAGCCGCACGGGTCGATCTTGAAGGTTAAGCAACGCTTGCCAAGGTTGGTCTGCGGATGGGTGACCATCTTAACATACCGAGTTTCCTCCGTGCCTCGGAAAGCACGTTAAGCTGTTGGTCCCGGCTGTCATTTGTAGATCTTTGGCAGTCGTTACGGATAGTCAGAAGCCAGTAAATCTGACTCCAGTCTTGCCAAGATGTACCGTGTTACCCAGTAAATGAGTTGTGGAGGTCTGGTAGGCAGCCGCTCCACGTAAAACACTGGTATTCAGCTGAATCAGGTTTGACTGGAAGCCGACCCCAATGTAGTCGGGAAAAGGCTAGGCAGATGATGAGATTAAGACGGCCATCGCCACTTTTAATACGATAGCTATCCCGCGTGTTATGTTAATGGATAGATACGCTTTTCGTTAGTTTTCCATTCCACTTGGCGCGTTTTTCTTTCTCCACAAAACAAACTATAAGATTTAATCAGATGGGTTTCGAATTTCGATGATAACCTTTAGGGAACGTGCGCGGCGTTGACTATGCCATCTACATATTCGTAACTTTAAGGTTAGGAATACTTGACATTGACGCTTTGGTGCTTTCACCTGTAGTTCCTGCACGCTTCGTTTAGGGAAAAGTGCACGAAGTTAACTGTGCCATCTCTTTTTGTTATTTTTAAGGATGGGAGATCATCTAATGACTCCTTCCGCTCTGGGCGGAGCGGAACGGAGTGTCAGACTCTTACTGACTAAAACCCATCCGTGTTCCTCCTAGTGCCCTTTGCGTTCCAGGGTACGGTGACTCTTTCGAACGGTTTCCGCACCCCAGCAGGCACTGCCCCTAGCGGGCCCCGTCTCCCATGCTGACAGCTCTTTGAGGCGCGCGTGGAACACAGCGTGCTGTCGACCCGGGCCTGGTTCTGATCGGATGGCGAGCCACCAAATGCTCGCCGTCCGCAGGCCTAATAAATTCTTCTTCATTAAATCTTAGTTCTTTTAAAGGTAATTGAACTAAAAGAAAAGGCATCTCACCAGCAACCAAATCAGGCCTGGCCATCCATACATCGTTCCACACATGGTAGTTCCAGATGGAGTTAGTTTGCTCCAGCTCAGCGTTGCTTGGGTCATAACCCAGTTCCTCCATGGTTTCCGAGTAGTACTTGTCCACAGTCAGGGTGCTGTTGGCGTCACGAGCTGACACCAGGTTGGAAACCACGCGGGATGGGATGCCTAGAGCGCGGCACACTGGAAAAAATGTGTTGTTTAAGAATTATTTGGTTTCAGACTGCAGTTAAAATAACGAACACTGTTTTTTTTGTAAGTAAATATATTGTAAGTTAAAGTTGCTAAGGCGAACTTCCTATGTGGAGAAAGCCCCATTTATGACTCCTTTCGCTCTGGGCGGAGCGGAAGGGAGTCGGAGTGTCAGACCCTCGCTGACTAAAATCCATCCGTGTTTCGCCTATTGCTCTATGCAATCCAGGGCCGCGGTGTGTCTTTCGGAAACAGCTCCATGCGGTTGCCAAGTTTCGATATCTGCTAGTTTATGAAGTCTTATGTTTCTCGTCTTATGCTGAGCCGAAGTTCTTTTGGCATTAATCATTATTATTATGTCATTGACTTTCTTGGCTCCCTGGAGACCCGGTCCTTTGATAGGCGTACGAGGGCCGGAGCCAACTCGCAGTCCCCGTTAGTCATTACAAATGGAATCGGGCATCAACAGATGATTATCCCTGTATGCACTGTGAAAGTACCTATACCCAAGGTCAATCCCCATTTGGAGCCTATTGCAGAATATGGAAACAAAAGATGAAACGCTATGGGTTAGGAAGGTTTAGTGGACTGATAATATTTAATCGTTTACTATGGAAGAACTGTTTTTATTTCTGCCCTCCCAAATATGCGAAAGATCGATGTTTCATTTGGCTATTCACATGTTATTGCCATAAAATCCTGGATCACAAAGAACTGAAGACGTCGCACTCCAAAAAGAAAAAATCTGACAAATTCATGTTCATCCTTTTTTTTTAAGTCGTTTAAAAAATGCTACTCACCAGCAGTAATAACCCCAGCAAACACCCAACACTGTCCATAGGGTACAGGTTTCTGGGTCTGGAAGAACTGTAGCAGGATGTCAACGGAACCGGTCCAATCGGAGGGGGCTGTTCCGTCATCATAGACGCCGTCCCAGCGACCCACTAGTACACCGCCACCGTCTTTAGAGTTCACGATGCGGGAGATGGCGCGAGTCACCTTGACGGGGTCCCCACGACTGGAAAGAAAAAGGGATTTTTGTTAGTGTATGATGCTATGTGAAAGTTTTAAGGTGTTGGATACGTTTGTATATGAAGACCTACCAGATTTACAACGGAACCCTATTACTAAGCTTCCGCTGTCCGTCCGCCGTCAGCGGGCTGTGTCTCAAGAACCGTAATACGTAGTTATTGAATTTTTCACAGCGTGTTTTTAACGACGTTATAATATAAATAACTAGTAAACCCGCGCAACTTCGTCTGCGTCACAATTTTCATTACTGCTCCGCTCCCATTGGTCTTAGCGTGATGATATACATTCAGTCAAAAAAGTATCGGGAATGGATGATTTGTTTATGGTTCCAAATTCAAATTTTTGTTTTTTTGTAGTTGTTAGATTGGCACAACTGTTTTCCATTTTGGCGCGGAGTTTGAGTTGCATCTGTTATTTATATTAAATACAGTGCTGGTTTTAGTAATATCATAATATATAGTGTGTATTGCGAATTTCATAATGGACAAAAATATCGAACAAAGAGTTTGTCTTAAATTTTGCATCGCCAATGGAATTTCGTGTTCGGAGTCACTGAAAATGTTACAGAAGGCTTACGGTGAATCGACTTTATCAAAAACTCGTGCTTATGATTGGTTCAAAGCGTTCAAAAGCGGTCGAGATGTGATGGAAGATTTGCCTCGCTCTGGTAGGCCGTCAACGTCTGCAACTGAAGTTAACATCGCAAAAGTGAAGGAAATAGTGACTGAAAAGTCCCATTCAACTCTGAGAGAGATAGCCGCCGAACTTTTTGTATCTCACGAGTCGATCCGTACCATTTTAACTAATCATTTGGGTATGAAACATGTTGCTGCTCGGCTAGTCTCAAAAGATCTGAATTTTCTCCAAAAACTCAATCGCATGAAAGTCGCTGAGGACATGCTAGATAGAACGAGTCAGTTCGGACCCAACATTCATGAAACGTATTGTTACTGGTGACGAGACGTGGGTTTACGAGTTTGACATGCAAACTAGTCAACAAGCTTCGGAGTGGCGCCTTCCAACTGAACCGAAACCGAAAAAACCACGCCAAAGTCGATCAAAAGTCAAAGTCATGTTGACTGTTTTCTTTGACTATCGCGGTGTTGTGCACTCTGAATTCTTACCGGAAGGTCTAACAGTAAATAAAGAATATTATTTGAGCGTTATGCGGCGTTTAAGAGAGCAAATTCGACGAAAAAGGCCAGATTTGTGGAAAGAAAATTCTTGGATTTTGCACCACGACAATGCGCCTTCGCACAAGGCTATCATTGTGAACGAATTTTTAACCAAACACTCAACAAATACCATCCAGCAACCACCATATTCACCAGATATGGCTCTTGCTGACTTTTTTCTTTTTCCTAAACTCAAATTACCACTTCGTGGCACCCGTTTTCAATCGATAGAAGACATAAAGGAGAATTCGCGGCGAGAACTGAACTCAATTCCGGAAGCAGCGTTTAAAAAATGTTTTGATGAATGGATTATTCGTTGGCGCAAGTGTATCGTTTCTAAAGGAGCATACTTTGAAGGTGATAAAATAAATTTGTATGAATAACAGACATTTTGTGTATTATTGATCTTTTCCCGGTACTTTCTTGACAGAGTAGTATAGCTTATAGCCTTCCTCGATAAATGGGCTATCTAACACTGAAAGAATTTTTCAAATTGGACCAGTAGTTCTTGAGATTAGCGCGTTCAAGTAAACAAACTCTTCAGCTTTATATATTAGTATAAGATAAAAATAAAAGATACGTATTTTTTTTGGTTTATGGTACCGTGTACCCTTCGTCTGAAAGTCCAACTCGCACTTGGCCAGATTATTATTTAGTCAGAGCCTGCTTTGTTTTGGACTTCCGAAATTAAGGTTATTTTATACTCTGTAGTGTTTTGTTTGGGAGTCGGTTTTAATTTTTTGTAAAAAAGTTTTTATTTTTCATTTTTAAGTGATGAGTCATCATCATCGGCCTAGCCTTTTCCCAACTATATTGGGGTCGGCTTCCAGTCAAACCGGATTTAGCTGATTACCAGTGTTTTACGTGGAGCGGCTGCCTACCAGATAATAACAGCCGCACGGGTCGATCTTCAAGGTTAGGCAACGCTTGCCAAGGTTGGTCTGTGGATGGGTGACCATCTTAACATACCGAGTTTCCTCCGTGCCTCGGAAAGCACGTTAAGCCGTTGGTCCCAGCTGTCATTTGTAGATCTTTGGCAGTCGTTACGGATAGTCAGAAGCCAGTAAATCGGACTCCAGTCTTGCCATGAAATACCCTGTTACCCGAGTTAATGGGTTGTGGAGGTCTGGTAGGCAGCCGCTCCACGTAAAATATTGGTATTCAGCTAAATCCGGCTTGACTGGAAGCCGACCCCAATATAGTTGGGAAAAGGCTAGGCAGATGACGGGACCAAATGGCAAGTTAACTGCATCGAACTAAAAAATAATCACAGAAATCGGATCGGAAGCCTCGGAGTAATCGGTGTAGTAAATCGGTACATAAAAAAAGTACCCACCGAATTGAGAACCTCCTCCTTTTATGGAAGTCGGTTAAAAACAAACCAACGCAACGTTACCTACTTGGTACCATTAATCCGGCAAAGTTAAATACAGATCAGCATGAATTTAAACAATAAAATTCTATCAAAAGCCATTGCACACCAAATTGCTATGCTAGAAGCTGAACATCAGAACGATATTCAAATCTAAATTGCCGGTTTCCTTTCACCTGCGTATTCACACGTCGGCAATTGAGGGCCTGGTTACGTACTGCGACGGTAGAATCATAGAACAGTCTTCAGAAACACTGCTTTCCAGGAAAACAATTAAGTTGCAATGTCACGGCAATGTACTTCGGTGAGTGTGCCCAAGAACTCCACGACCTCATCCCACCGGCCCCCTTCTATCATCGGACATCCAGAAGCACTGCAAGTCACCATCCCTACCTTGTTGTCATTCCACCAATTCGCACTATGCATTTCCAAACGTCTTTTTAACCGACTTCAAAAAAAGGAGGGGTTCTCAATTCGGTTGTATTTTTTATGTTTGTTGCCTCATAACTCATTTATGAACCGATTTGAAAAATTCTTATTACATCTGAATAGGGTTTGCCGATTGGTCCCAATGTCACCAAGTAAGTATCTGATGATGGGATCCCATGAAAATCGAGAGCAACCCTCAAATTTTATAGGCACATAATTATAATGTTCTTCCTAAATTTTCTTACGCAATTCAGATATTTGTGCCTGGTAATCATCATCTCATGTTGCTGAGCTGATGATGGAAGGTGTAAATTATCTGATGATGAGATCCCATGAAAAATGTTTATTCAGCGATATTTTAGCCAATAGGGTATTTTACTAAAAAAAACTAATTAGTCCGTCTGATAGATTTTCAAAAAATATAAAGGAGATGTTCCAAAATGTATGGACCCTGAGTCATGTCCTTGTACACTAATACTTAAAAATAGAGAAATATATTTAAAACAGTTCTCAACTGTCCAATTTCTTTAAAATGGCTTTGTTTGCTTGTAAAACAAAAGAAATTACACTTGAAATTGCAACACGCAACAAAAACCCGTCATGGCGGTAAGCTATCATTTTGATTGATTAATGACGTTTGACATTTATTTCTGACATATTTATTTACCGGCAACGAGACGAAAGTGACTGATGTGACATTGTTATGACAGCTGACAGTTATTTTTCTATGATCTGTAACTAAATCGGTGCGACGCCATGTTGAAAATCGATAAAAGTAATTTATAAACATCAATTAACTACCACAACAGTAAACATTTAAATGAATTAAATGTATTTTTCCCGAATTCTACGGATTTTTCTCTTTTTTATGAGGTAATGTACATATACCTGGCCCATTTTGAAACATCTCCTTTGGTACATTTTTACCTAGCCAGATGACGTCACGCGTGTCTTTAACTCGCTATATCCTCTTTATTATTTGTTTACGTGAAAAAAGAAAAAATACGTGTCGAATATTTTTTTTTAATCTATCAGACGGACTAATTAGATTTTTTTTTGTAAAATACCACATTGTCAGCCGATTTGGATGATTCTTTTTATGTTTGGAAGAGTATTTTTCTAGACTGGTTCCATTTCAATTGGGTGAAGATCTGACGAAGAACTTTGGAGGTAGGCAAAGGAACTCTTCAATAAATGATAGCAAATGGATCGAGATTGCTGAAATCGCATGTTTTTTTAGTCTTGACACCAGTTCATAAGATAACTTCGTGCCGGTACGCTGTTAATGGTACTCAGATAGGTACCACTAAAAAGTGAAAAATAAAAAACTTTTTTACACCAAATACAATTTCGGAAGTCGGTGTTTTTGGTTATTTTTTTGTTTTTTGACACCGACTTCCGAAATTAAAGTTATTTTCTTTCTTCCGAAGTTATTTTATATCTTGTAGTGTTTTGTTTTGGATGTCGGTTGTATTTTTTGTAAAAAAGTTTTTTTATAATGCACACATCAAAGGAGTGGAACTCTCTGCCTGCGTCTGTTTCCCAACACTTACTACCCTAATCTCTTCAAAGTTAAAGGTATCAGGGGATTTGGGATGGTTAAAAAAGTGGTGGGTGCCAAGTTATATAGCTTGGCTCATCGCCGTAAGGCTGCCTGCATGTCGGTCTTCTACATATTGTACTTCGGTGAGTGTACCCAAGAACTCCACGAGCTCATCCCACCGGCCCCCTTCTACCATCGGACATCCAGACGCACTGCATCTTTCCATCCCTACCTTGTTGCTATTCCACCAATTCGCACTAAGCGTCTTATAATGCGCACTGCAAAGGAGTGGAACTCTCTGCCTGCTTCCAAACGATTACAACCCTAATCTCTTCAAAGCTAGAGTAAACAGGCTCATCCTGGGTAAGCTAGCTCCATTGTCGTTAACTTTGTTTCTGTCATCTCTGACCTAGACTAGTTGCAAGAGCAAACCCATCTCAAATAAAAAATAAAAAACGACTGCGTGCCGTATATACTAGGAATCACTGGCGGATCCAGGGGAGGAGGCTGAGACCCCAAAGACCGGGGACATATCTGTAGTAGAATGCAACGTAAGAAAGTCACTAAGGATTTTATGAAAAAAAAAAAATCCAAGGAGGCTCGGTATGCAGTTAAAGCCAAAGCCCTTCGCCCGCGACTTCGTTCGCGCGGGTTTAATATTGCAATTTTCGTAGGGATCTCTATTTTTTTTTCTGTAGTGGAAGGAAAGTAACAAAGGCTATAATAAATTAAAGCCTTCCTGATAATTTAGCTCACTATTGGCAAAAAATTGTCAAAAGCAGTGCAGTAGTTTCAGAGCTTATTCGGTACAAACAAACAAAAAGTCTTTCCTGTTTATATATCTAGGTATACTAATATATAAAGCTGAAGAGTTTGTTTGTTTGTTTGCTTGAACGCGCTAATCTCAGGAACTACTGGTCTGATTTGAAAAATTCTTCAGTGTTAGATAGCCCATTTATCGAGGACGGCTATAGGCTATATATCATCACGCTAAGACCAATAAGAGCGGAGCAGACGAAGTTGTGCGGGTCAACTAGTATAGTATAGATTTGTTTTGGCTGGGCCAAACTCCTAAAACACGTAAGAAAACAAATTAATCCAATGGCCAGCTTTAAGGAGCAGTTTTAACCCAAGAAAAAATCAAATCGTTCCAAATTTACTTACTGGTTGAAAGGCAATTCAGCTCTATCCAGCACGAACATGCAAGCAGGTAGAACATCTGCTTCGAACTGGCCGTAGAGCCAGGGTCTCCCTCGCGTAGTCTTGATGGGTCCCATCCACACTTTGCCCATGTCATTCAGGACGTACTCCTGGAGGAGGGGCTCATCTTCCATGAAGGTCTGGTCATCTGGAAAGAGGAGAGGGTTAGTATGTACATTGACATTCATATAAACTGTACAGGGTTTGCTTTAGACGGGAAATCATCAAATGACTCCTCCCGCTCCTACTACTAATTTTTTTTTTATCTTACATCCATACCTACACATGTTTTTATGTCAACTCAAGCAAAACCCGGACAGCTAAAGAAATTAATAACGAATAATTTTAGTTCCTTGACTAAGAAACACTAGATTTTCTTCTTATTGTAAAGATTTCTTCATTGTAAAGATGCTTTTTTGACGATTTAAGCGTAAACTGGAGAGCTAAGGATGGATGCTAGAGCAGGCGAAGCGGGTCTAAAAAAAAATTAAGTTTACTGTCGCGGATGCGCTATATTTTCTTTATATCATACAGACTGATGTTTCTTTGAAAAATATGGATGTTAGGTACAGCGAGTGAAGTGAGCTCCAAAATTTTAGCATCCCGCCTCGGAAGATAAGTGAAGATAGATAGGTCTTGGTTTAGTCATTGCCATATTCTGCTTATTTCTTTTTTTTATGTTTCCGTTTAATTATTTTTATTTTCTAGTGTTATGTGCTTTAGTGTGTTGTTTCTTTTCTTGTTCCTAATAAATGTTTTATCGATCTAAATGGATTCTCTGTTTACTATCGATACAGACAGTAATGTGTTCGATATGTAGGTACAATTAAGAATGCAAGAACGAGCGCAGTGAGCTCGAAATTTTCAGTACCCCAATACGGTTAATTTTAGTTGAAATGTTCGTGATTTGTCTAATTCCAGAAGGTTTGTCAATTTTATGAGTAAGGTTTTGGGGAGGTCATGGCCCCCACGACCCCCCCCATCGGACCGCGCCTGACAGGATAGCTTTTAATCAACGGCCCTCCGTACTGTCTACTGTTGATTACGAGGCATGATTTTTTGGTACAAATGGTCGCAGAAGACTTTAGTGTCGACTTGAAGACCATATAGAACCCATATACAACGTGTAACAGAATCAACGCAATACCCCTCAAGGGCCGGCCCTGGTTCAGTCTATGGTCCGGAGCGAGGAGGCATGGGAAGCGGTCACCTCCTTCTGCGAAGCAGTAATGCTAGCGAAGGAGGAGGCCGAACGTGTGAGAGAGAGGGAGGCCTCACGACCCGGCCGCCGCAATAGAAGAAGACGGCCCGGGCGTCGGGAGTCGCAGGGCGATTTTCGGCCACCGTAGGCGCGGGCCTGCGGACGGCGAGCATTGGGCGGCTCGCCGTCCGATCAAAACCAGGCCCGTGTCGGCGGCGCGCTGTGTTCCACGCGCGCCTCAAAGAGCTGTCAGCAAGGGTGACGGGGCCCGCCAGGGTCAGTGCCTGCCGGGGTACGGAATCCGGTCGAAAGAGGCACCATACTCTGGAACGCAAAGGGCAGTAGTAGGAACACGGATGGGTTTTAGTCAGTAAGAGTCTGACACTCCCTTCCGCTCCGTCCAGAGCGGAAGGAGTCATTTGATGATTTCCCATCCTTAAAAAAAAACAAAAAAAAAATACCCCTAAAGGGGCTATTGTACTCAGTATTGTGATTAATCATTAGGGTTCCGTACCTTGAAAGAAAAAAATCGGCCAAGTGCGAGTCGGACTCGCACACGAAGGGTTCTGTATCATAAACCTTAATTTTTATTATTTGTTGTTATAGCGGCAATAGAAATACACAATCTGTGAAAATTTTAAGTGTCTACCTGTTACGGTTCTTAGGATACAGCCCGCTGACAGACAGACGGATGGACAGCGGAGGCTTAGTAATAGGGTTCCGTTGGCTACCCTTTGGGTACGGAACCCTAAAAACGGAACCATTATAAGATCACTTTGTTGTCCGTCCGTCTGTCTGTCAAGACCCTTTATCTCGGGAACGCGTGGAGGTATCGAGTTGAAATTAAAACCATACTCAGGTTTATTTAAGGGACTATAAACCTGAGTATGGTTTATAGTCCCTTAAATAAACCTGAGAGCCGTGAAAAAATCAAAGTTCTAAGTTAACGATACGGCTGTTTATGCCGCAAAAAACGTATATTTCGACACTCGGAATCAAAATTTATAGGGTAGGTATTTCCCGTTGACCTAAAACTATGAAAGGCAATTAAAATCGTCTTATACTACAAGTATACGAAAAGGTCTGAAAACTATACATTTGTGATTAAATCATAAAAAAAATTACTTTGTCAAAAAACCCGACCGCTAAAAACAACTAAAAAGTTCGAAACAAGTCGCTTTTCAAGCAGTCTGATGCAAATGGTGGCATCAGATCAGTGATTGAACTGCATCAGACTTCTTGAAAAGCGACTTGTTTTCTCTCGAGTGTGTATGTGTATAGGGTGCGTGCAGAAACTATAGGTGGCAGCACAGAAATGTCACTGTTTAAGTACGTTTCAAGTATAAAATTAGAAAAAGCTACGCTAGATGGCACAGTCTTCTTCGCGCACGTTCCCCTAAACTGAGAAGAGAAGCGTCATTGTCAAGTATTCTGATCCTTAAAACTTCGAATATGCGACACTAGATGGCATAGTCAACGCCGTGCACCGAGAATTCATCGCCTGAGGACCGAAAATAGGAAAGCACGTTAAGCTGTTGGTCCCGGCTGTCATTTGTAGATCTTTGGCAGTCGTTACGGATAGTCAGAAGCCAGTTAGTCTGGTAGGCAGCCGCTCAGCGTAAAATACTGGTATTCAGCTAAATCCGGTTTGACTGGAAGCCGACCCCGATATAGTTGGGAAAAGGCTCGGCAGATGATGAGCTAACAATTATTTCATACAATGGCCCCGGGTTACCAACTAACTCGAAGTTAAAAGATAAATCTGGCTTGCGCAGGTGTGCCGAAAGGTTTTCTATTTTCTCTAATTATATTGTCCCACAGCTGGGAAAAGGTCTCCCATATTGCTTTCCAACGCTCATTGTGTTGTGCCATCTCCGGCCATTCCGTCAGGAACGAGCCTAAATCGTCACGCCAGCATTTCTTTGGCCTGTCTGGGCTGAGACGCCCTTCCTCAGGCACCCACTGTGTGACGATCTTAGCCCATCGGCCTTAATGTATCCTGTAAGTATGACCCGCCCACTCTCATTTTAGCCTAAAGGTGTTAATCTTTTAGGTTGTTGTTTCACTTACTAGGGTTCCAAGGATTGAAAAGGATGTAGATGTCCTGATAGAAGTCATAGTAGGCCTGCTCGGGGGAGCCGTTCTGCCACGTGATGACTTTCAGCAACCAGGCACCGACAGGGGCGGTTACCGGAGTTGATATCTGTGGAAGATACGACACATTATAGTACAGGTAGAAACTAATATACGGCAGCTTGCAATACTTCGTGATTCGCTTCACATTATAAGCACATACTCCTAAGTATAGCGAATAGGAGGAGTAAGAGGAGCTCGTGGCTAGATAATAACAGCCGCACGGGTCGATCTTCAAGGTTAAGCAACGCTTGCCAAGGTTGGTCTGTGGATGGGTGACCATCTTAACATACTGAGTTTCCTCCGTGCCTCGGAAAGCACGTTAAGTCGTTGGTCCCGGCTGTCATTTGTAAATCTTTGGTAGTCGTTACGGATAGTCAGAAGCCAGGAAATCTGACTCCAGTCTTGCCATGAAGTACCGTGTTACCCAGTCAATGGGTTGTGGAGGTCTGGTAGGCAGCCGCTCTTCGTAAAATACTGGTATTCAGCTAAATCCGGCTTGACTGGAAGCCGACCCCAATATAGTTGGGAAAAGGCTAGGCAGATGATGACTATTAAGTATAGCAAACAGCCCAGTGGAAATATACACATTCATTGCCGCGTCGGTCACCGGCGACCGACAAACAATACATTTTCTATTGTGTCTATTTGTCTGGCAGACAATGCTTTAATATTTAATTCGCAAAGCACTATGTAGTTCTGCATTTTTGATATGTTGTGTAGATCAGTTAGTGTGATGTGAATTCAAATTTGCAACGTCGAAAAGCTTGTGCTCGCTGCGCACCACGCGATGAACTGCGAATTATTGGGACTTCGTTCACTTTTTACTCTCAAATTCAAAATCTATGCATTTTCAACAATCAACAAATAACAATCAGCATTTAAGACAGAGACACCTAAATTTCTAATAATTTAAGTCCAACCTCCGCTCTATGGGCTTTAATGGGATCAAGATATGGCCTTTCAAAAATGGTAAATTTTTCTCGAAAATTGTCAATTTTAAGTTTTGCTCCTGTCCGTAGCAAAAATATTGGCAAATCGGGTACGTACCGTAAGTTGCCACAATCGCCTGTACGCGCCTACGTATACTATACGTGTTTAGTATTAATTCGATACGGTATAAAAATAAAAAGCGCCAAAAATGAGAAAATATTTTTTTCAAACAAACTAAAAATAAGGAACGCTAGCTCACATGAGCAACGGTAACGAAATTGACGCCATGTATAGCGATTTTAGCAAAGCTTTTGACACGGTTGACCATAGTATTTTGCTACAAAAACATTCAGTTTTCATGGGTCCCTTCTAGAATGGTTCCGGTCTTACTTAACTGGTCGGAAAGCAAGAGTTAGTAAATGGACACTCATCCAACACCTTCACACCCACATCTGGTGTACCGCAGGGGACAAATATATGCCCAATTTTGTTTATGTTTGTTGACGACATTAAATATGCCATAATAAAATTTAGATTTTGAAATGTATGCCGACAATTTAAAAATGTATGGGGTTGTAATGACAAAGAACGATAAAAACTTCTACAAATGGATATCGACAGGCTCTGTGTGGGGTGTGAGACGAACAGCATGCAAGTTAATGTTGCTAAATGTTATCTTCTCGTAAAAACATAAATTAAATTCTGCATACACAATGAGGAACCTAATTTTAAATTATTTGTCTGAAGTAAGAGATCTGGGCGTCATTATCGACTCTGAAATGAAATTTCAAACACAAACCGAAAAAATTATAAATAAAAGCTATTGAATGCTAGCATTTTTGAACCGTAACACAAGTCAATTCAAGGGTGCGTGGGGTCTGTTACCATCTTAAGACCCAAGCCAACCTCACCTGCTAGCGGTGCACCCTGCTGTCCAACGGACGAGGCTCTGGCGAACCTGGTTTCCCTCTCGTAGGGTTGTGGGGGCCAGACGGCTGGTCGCCCCACGTAAAACCAACTTCAGTCAAATATTAAAATGGACAAGAAGTTGAAAACGGGTACTCGGGCTAGGGCGTCGCCGCATAACGACGCGCAGGCACATCGCCCTAAACCTGCGATAAGTGGGCTAGGGCTACTGTGTCAAGTACGGGCACGGCTAAAGAGGATAGTACCCAAGAAGAAGTTCCGCTTTGCCACCTGGAACATTGGCTCCCTAACCGGACGTTGCCAAGAACTCGCAGACGTACTTGCGAAGCGTCGGGTCCAGTGCGCCTTCCTTCAGGAGACGCGCTGGAAGGGAAATAAGTCACGTGTCATCGGGCAGGGGCTAGTGTACACCGGATCACCAACGGGCAGGGGCGGAGTGGCCGTGGTGCTGTCTAAGGACCTTCAGGATGGACTCCTTGAAGTAGACCGATGCAGCGACCGGTTGATGCGAGTTGGGTGGGGTGCTGTTCGAAGGGTCGGTAACGAACCTAATCAGCGCCTATGCTCCTCAAACTGGTTGCTGTGAGTCTGAAAAGGAGGCCTTCTGGGATGAGTTCGAGGACGTACTACGCGCTATTCCGAATTCCGAAGGTGTTTTGGTAGGGGGGGATCTCAACGGTCACGTCGGTCAGTTTGCTGGAGAGTACGGACGTGTTCACGGTGGTTTTGGATATGGCCAGCTAAATGCAGAGGGAGTCAGTATACTCAGCACCTGCGCTTTGTCTGACCTAGCCATCGCGAACACGTTCTTTCAGAAGAAGCCCCAGCATCTTATTACGTACCGTAGTGGTGCCTACTCAACCCAAATAGATTACCCGCTGGTGCGACGGTGCCACATTGGCAAGGTTACCAACTGCAAAGTCATCCCAGGTGAAAGCCTAACGGCTCAACACCGCCTCCTTGTCCTGGACTTTGCGGTTGTACCGAAAAAGAAAGTGACCGAAAAACGCAAACCCCGCACTAAGTGGTGGTTGCTTGATGGTCCTAGGCAGTCGGACTTCATCGCGGAGGTCGAGCATCTCGAGATCAGTGCTCCGCATGAGTCCGCTCAAGAGATCTGGAGTAGGATCCATTCAGCAACAAGCTGGAAACTGCGGAGAGGCAAAAGCTTATTTTTAAGCTGGCGCGTGCCCGGGAGAAAGCTACACGGGACATTAGCAAATGTCTCTGTGTAAGGGACGCCCAAGGTAAGCTGCTCTACGATGCCCCCTCTATTAAGAAGAGATGGTGTACATACTTCGCGGAGCTGTCTAACAAACAGCATCCCCATAACCTTCCTCCCGAACCGCCTCCTAACCTTGGACTTATTTCCCCTATTTCCCCCGACGAAACCCGCATTGCTCTTCGCCACATGAAGAACCGGAAAGCGGTCGGGCCTGACAATGTGCCAATTGAAGTGTGGAAGGCGATGGGCCCACATGGCGTGGACCTTCTGACGGATCTTTTTAACCGCATCCTGATCACCAAGGAAATGCCGAACCAGTGGCGATTTAGCCTGATTATCCCTAATTACAAAGGCAAAGGTAGCGTACAGGATTGTAGTAGCTACCGCGGTTTCAAGATCATGTGCCACACCATGAAGCTCTTCGAGCGCATCATTGACACACGGCTCCGTAGCGAGTGTACTGTCTCTGAGTGTCAATATGGCTTCCGGGCGGGTAACAGCACCATGGACGCAGTATTCGCCTTACGGAACTGGCTGAGGCTTACAGAGGGAGAAGGAGAGCTTTGCATATGGCCTTTTTAGACCTGCAGAAGGCCTTCGACTGTATACCTCGGCAGTCCATCTGGTGGGCACTGCGCTTCAAGGGCGTTCCCGAGGCCTATATTGACATTATCAGAGACATGTACCGCGATTCCGTGTCCTCTGTCCAGACCACTGTTGGCGAATCGAATGGCTTCCCAATATCTGTTGGCGTTCACCAAGGCTCGGCTCTTAGCCCGTTCTTGTTTAACGTAGTGCTCGATGTAGTTACGGCAAACATCCAAGATAAGCCCCCATGGCTAATGATGTATGCAGATGACATCGCCCTCGTTAATCAGAACAAAGCCCATCTTGAAACATTTGGAAGAACACGCTTGAAAACGGTGGTCTGAGACTAAATGTGGCGAAGACTGAGTACATGTCCTGTGGCGGCACGGATTTAAATAGGTTCATCCGAATAGGTTCGGACCTGATCAGAAAGTCCGATACGTTCAGGTACTTACCTTGGATCCGTGCTGCACGAGTCTGGCAACGTGGACGACGATGTCCACGCACGTATAGGCGCGGCTTGGGCGAAGTGGCGCGAGGTAACGGGCGTTGTATGCGACCGCAAAATGCCTCCAAAGCTCAAGGGGCAGATATATAAATGCATCATACGGCCTGTCCTACTGTACGGCGGTGAATGTTGGCCAGCACTAAGCAGACACACCCAGGAGCTTCGCGTCACGGAGATGAAGATGCTGAGGTGGATGAGTGGCGTAACGCGACCCGATCGCATACACAACTCTTTCATCAGAGGTAGTCTTGGTGTCCGTGACGTGGGGGAAAAACTGCAAGAGTGTCGTCTGCGATGGTATGGCCACATCATGCGCCGCCCTATGGAGTACGTTGGTCGGGGATGCATGAATATGGCTGTTCTTGGGGCTAGGTCCCGTGGTAGCCCTCGCAAGCGCTGGTTGGACGTCGTTAAGTCCGACATGAGAGCCAATGGCCTAACTGAGAAGGATGTTCAAGATCGGGCAAAGTGGAGGAAGCTAAGTAGGAAGGCGGACCCTGGCAATAGCCGGGATTAACGCCAGGTAGAAGAAGAAGAAGAAGAACACAAGACAATTCAGTAATTTGTCAGCACTGAATGTTTTGTTTTCTGCATTGGTCCGTAGTCATATAGAATACTGCTCCAGCGTCTGGTGCCCAGTACATAATATCCACATTCAAGGCAACGAAAAAGTACAAATAAAATTTGTAAAAAGACTCTCCTACATAGTGGGTATAAGGAATACAGTAAAAAAAAAAATATGATGATAGACTGAATTACTCTAAAATTAAACCTTTACACTGGCGTCGAGATTTTGCGGGTCTAATTTTCTTATTCAAGATATTAAATCAAGGCGTGGATTGGTTACAGCTTCTTTCATCGATTAATATAAATGTACCCAGGGCGTCAGCTAGACTTCATAATTATAAGTCTTTTGCTCTTGGTGGCCGCAAAACCAAGTACGGAAGTAATGCCCTTTCCTACATTCTCCGAAGATGTAATGACATTTTTCACAATTGTGAATTGGACATATTTTCATGTTTAAAAGAGCTGTGCTCAATTATATGTAATTTTTGCCCAATAATCTTTCTTTTTACTGTGTGTTTTTATTACATTTTTAGTTGGTTATTAATTTTAATTCAATTTAATTTATTTCAATGTTATTTAATTTATTTCAATGTTATTTAATTTATTTCAATGTTATTTAATTTATTTTAATTTAATTTATTTGAGTTAATTCATGATAATTTTAACTGTAAATGATAATTGACATTCCAAATTCTATTCAAATTTTATTTAATTCTGTAACATAATTTTTACTATCATGAACCATAATTGTCGATCTTATTATTGTGCGCGTACTTCAAAACCATAGTTTTGAAGTACGCGCACAAAAACAAACACTAAATTTTTAAATTCTCGATGTGTCCTCCATTCACATTAATGCACAAATTATACCGACGGAGAATATTGTTATTTATTTTTTTAATTAAATCACTGTCCGTCGCCAAGCACTTTAATTTGTGGGCAATTGCGGCTGTCATCATACCTTTCTCTGTACGTTCGCAGAGCTAAAGCTGCGTTTCCACGGCATTCGCCGTAAATTAAAATCATGTCAGTGTATTCTGACGCCGTGTAAGTTACACGAGGCATTGTTGAAAACTTTAATTACACACACACACAACCAAAGTTTAATTACGTGTCCTACCACCATAAAAACAGTCAATCACAAAAAAAAACAGTAATACTAAATAATAATAATCCCAAGTTACGTGTCCTGTCACAACAAAAAAAAGAAATTCTGTCTTAAATTTATTTAGTGTCCTATAATTTTCGTTTTTTAAGTATATTGTGTGTAGATAAATAAATAAATAATAACAAAACAAAAACACAATTGTCAGCGCGCGAATTCGACAAATCGTACGTTCCGAAAGGACAGCGTCGGCGCACTGAAAAAACAAGTTTTTGGAGACCCCACTTACCGATCGCAAAAAACTAGGATGCAACAAACTGACCTATTTTTGTTCCTTTTTCGCGCGGATTGTTTTGCTGTTTGTCACTCTCGTAGTAAAAGTGCAAGTGTGTGTGTATTTATTGCTTCCTTGTTTACATTGCCAACTTTTTAGTGAAATATTTTGTTGTACTTGTGACATGCGTCAGAGCGGCAACAACGCATCGTAGATTTATCGTTGTAAGGTGCATGACCTATGCTTAGACATAATCAGCTGTTAGGAAAGATAGATACATCGTGTTTAAACGGTGCAAAAACTTAAAAAAATCATTTGCGACTAAACTACTGCTCGTATTTAATTGATTTTTGGTACAGAACTTGAAAATGGTACCTAGTATAGGCAGTTTAAAGGAAAGCCGCTTTGTCGTATCAACTTTGTAGATGAGTTTCGATGCCAGATGATACTGTCATGTACGAGGTATCTCCCATCCACCACTATAATATTTGATGGCATTGAGAGAGACGTTTTCAGGCGCTGGGGTGACATTTTCGTAAAACTTTGATTTGATTCCCTTTCTTATGCTCTCTTCAATAAACAACGCCATTGGGTAAAGGGACATTCGAATTTGAAGTGCTCTTTCAATTGCTGGTCTGACTACTTCATTATTTTTTTGCGATTTGCCAATATTTTACTTCGGACGGGAGCAAAAATTAAAATTGTTAATTTTCGAAAAAAACTGACCATCTTTGTCTCCCCTTGATCCCTGTAAGGTTCATAGAGCTGCGGTTGGGCTTAAATTGTTGAAAATTAAAGTGTATTTATATAGATACTGAATGTTATTGTCGAAAATGCATAGTTTTTTACTTTTAGAGCAAAAAGTGAAAAAAGTCCCAAATTTTCGCAGTTTATTGCGTGGTGCGTAGCGAGCATAAGTTTTTCGAAATTTCAGATTTGAATTCACACTTTTCTAACTGTTCTATACCACATACCAAAAAAAAACAGAACTACGTCCAGCTTTGCGATTTTAACCTTTTTTAGCGTCGGTTTCTACTGGGCTAAAATTCATTTAACAGCGGAGGTGACGTGTGAGGTATTGGCAAAAAGCGCTACATGCGTCATTTAATTTGAAGCGACACAACGTATAAAAATGGGTAGATTTTCAGATTTTGTTGAAACGCTACGAGCAACTGTTCATAAGGGAGTCTAGAAACTGGGACTAGATAGACAATAGATCACGGTAAAGTATAGGATGTTTCATTTGAGTCAAATACGGTGACAGTCTAGACCAGTCTTTCGTGTTTTTTCCCAGAAAGAATTCTCAAGAGCTACCTAGAGTTAAATTTTGAAATCTTCCTGTAGTTTATGATGGCTTTGTAAGAAAACATGGTTCTAAGATACCTGAGCTAATCGCATTAAAATTTATTAAACCACAAGACAGATACAACGCATAAATAAATACCCATGTTTAGGTAATTGTACATTTTCATCACGTCTTCCAAGTTAAATTAATAGTTTGTACGAGTATCATCATAAATAACCAATCCCAGATTCGCATGTAACCTAACGCAGATAATGTATTTCTATGAACATCACCATGCGATTCTCAAACTGCTACCTAGGTAGATTCTTAGGCCTAACGTACTTAGGGTTGAGAATTTTATCGAAAGAGCCACCTCCCTGGAACGCAAAGGGCACTAGGAGGAACACGAATGGGTTTTAGTCAGTAGGAGTCTGACAGTCCCTTCTGCTTCGCCCAGAGCGGGAGGAGTCATTTGATGATTTCCCATCTTTAAAAAAAGGCTTAAACTACAGCAGAGATTCTTACATATATCGCATTAACTTTTCTTCGTTTACGTTCAAACTTTCGGTCTTACACGCACGCTGGTAAGGCTATATTAGCCTGCTATTGAATAAGTACTAAACACATTTTTTTTCTACAATAATATCCGCAATCAGTCATCTAGGACTATAATCGGATCTTTTGATTGAGAATTTGACGTGAGGATGCTGGCAGTCACCACTGACAGATCCTTTGAAACAAAGATTTCCTCCCAAATACATCCGTATACAATCTTGCTAATTATATTGGCGCGGGAACGTGGGGGTACGTGTTGAAAGATGAATAGTAATAGTTTCTTTACAAAAAGTAGTGACATCTCTTCAAAAACATAAATGTGAACAAGGGAGCCAAAGTTCAATGTCTATATTTATTTATTTATTTAACACTTTACGCACACAGATGTACAGAGCCGGACTTAATGCCTGAGGCATATTCTACCGGTCAACCTTTGGGTGATGCAGAGAATACTACTAGAAGGGGCAAATTGTGAGAAAAAAAAAACAGAAACGCGATTAATATTTTAATTAATACAAAGATAAATATATATAAACTATAAATACAATAAAATACTAACCCCGGCGCCCATTTAGTTTTTAATTCTTCAGCGAAAAAAGAATTGAGATCTAAATGGATGCCAAGTTCTGTAGATAATCCTGAAATAAGGTTCAAGATTTCACTTGGCTAGTTTTCACCAGCAAATCAAATTTATAGAAGAGTAAGATATAAACAAAAATAAAATATTATGACTCTAAAAAACCATAAGTGAATGGATGAAAACCCTCACTTATTGTGATACTGAGACACTTCTTCAACACGTACACTGACACACACACACACACACACCCACACCCTACAAAACGCACCACACTAATCTCACCACACCAACTTTCCCCACCCACACACGCCTAAATCACAACTGAAATAATTTTGGAATCATGGTTATTTAAATATTTGGCACTTAGTTATAATATTTACTTTTAATAACATTATATAGCATATCCTATATTTGCATAAACGGAATATAATTATGTACGTCTTTTTGTGGAAGAGCGGAGTCTCCTGACACAGGCAATTATGCTTAAAAGGAGGCTTCAATCACATATTTTGTAAATGACCAAATCCTGTATTGCAAATAAACGATTATTATTATTATTATTATTATCTCCTTTATTCATATTCTTTACTTACTTAAACATTTTTTAAATATTATAAATATTATAAAATTGTACCTTGCGTAGGTTTAACATAAAGATGATAAGTAAAGCCAAAAATAAGGTAACATAATTGTACCCAAAAAACCTGGCCAAGTTGAATCTTGAATGAAACCATTTGCGACGATGAGCTCGCGTGGGACTGCCGGAGCCGTGAGCCATGCTGCATGCTTGCTTGCATGCTGTGTACTTACTTGCATGCTGCATGTTTGCTTGCATGCTGCGTACTTACTTGCATGCTGCATGTTTGCTTGCATGTGACATGCTTCATGCATGATTGGCCGGTGGTCATCAATTACTAACTAGGTACATCTATCTACTCATGCAATTAATCATGGTATTTGTTAAGCTACCTACAGGTTTCAACTTATCAATTGATATAAATACCATATTAAGTTATATGCAATTTAACTTTGTGTTTTTAACTAGACGTTTTTTATCATATTGAACTAAATAGGTTTTATGTTTTTTAGGCGGCGGACCCTGGCAATAGCCGATATAATTATATATATATATACGGCTTATAAAAATTAGTTATTTTAAAATTATATCAATCCTTTACTAAATTAACTGATTATTATATCAAACAAAATTATATGTAGGTAGATTCAGTTGTTGTATCTTGTAAATATTAGATATTTTGTAATTGTATCACATATTACTTACCTCAAAAGAGATCGTATTGCTACCCTGCATGTCCATAAATTTGGCGCTCCATGTGTGCTTGTCTGTCACCGCGTCACGTCTGATGAACATCTTTTCTGTAGTCTCCACTGATGGTTTATCGCCTGTTTTTAATCAATCAATCAAACCATTTTTTTGTTAAACATAGGTGTTTACATAAATAGAGGTTGCGCTATGTTTTGTCATAATTATGACATACAAATTTTTAAGTGACCCATTAGGTGTCATTAGATTATGCATGCGTAAATAATAAAGTTTTGAATTGAATACAGGGAAAAAAAAAGAAATAGGAAATGTCAATGATATCAAAAATAATACAAAGTCACAGTACTTATTGTCTAATGGTAAAAAATTGCATCATTGTAATAATTGGTCGTTCAGATATTCGTCTACGGTATATAGTAATAACATTTGTCAATTAATAATTTAGTTAGAGCTTTTTAAACTTATATAATGTCATGTTTTTTTATGTCATCAGGAATTTTATTAAACACTTTAGGCGCTATACCAAAAATGCTTTTTCGCATCAATGAGGTCTTACATTTATAATGACATAGCTTATTTAGATATTGAGAACGTAATGGAGTTTTTCTAGTGGAAGACATTTTTTCAAATAGTTGTGGGTTCCTTTTCACAAATAATGCAGTTTCCAAAATGTATATTGCTGGAAGGGTCAGTATTTTTAAAGACTTAAAATAGGGTCTACAGCTATCCGTTGTTTTAATATTACACATGGCTCTGACACATCTTTTTTGCATCCTAAATACAAGCTCACGGTCAGTCGACAGCCCCCAAAAAATTACGCCATATCGCAATACAGAAGCTACAAGTCCATGGTATGCTACCAGTATCGTATCTTTGTTTCCTTTTCCTTTTTTTGTGTCTTTGTTTTTTTTGTTTGTTTTTCTGTTTAATTTGTACCTACTTGTGTTTAGTTGTTTGTACGATAGAAATGCTTTATAGGTTCCTACCCGGAACCCTATTTGGGTTCCGGGGTTTTATATAGACGTGATGGAACACTCGTGTGTCTGGCGGATTTAGTTGTTTGGAGTTCATATTGTAGTTGCCTACATGAGAATTCATTCGCTGGCGTGGGGTTTTACGCACACACGACAGCGCGCCGCCGGTTTCTGACGTCATGCGTGGTGGCCTTGATCTTCTCGTTCGTAGGTTAATTCCATCGGCGGATATAATGTAGCCGAGGTAATCCAATGTGGGCTGCCCGATAACGCATTTCGAGACGTTAAGCTGTAGCCCATGTTCGTTAAGTCTTTGTTTATGTTTTGAACCCTTTTTCTAGATATTTTCTATGTTGTTCTTCGTTCTCTGATGCTACCAAGATATCGTCGATAAAAGGGAATACAGGTAGTCCCCGTAACACGTTGTCAATGTGTCGCTGGAACGTTTGCTGACCAATACTAGGCGCTGATTTCCTTCACAAACGGGATTCTGGCTAAGGTGAGACGGTACTTCACGCCGGAACAGCTGCTCAAACTCTATCAAGCGCAAGTTCGATCGTGTATGGAATACTGCTCTCATCTTTGGGACGGATCTGCCAGATACCAGCTTGATGCCCTTGAGTCAATTGAAAAACGAGCCAAGAGGATCATCGGCAATGAGAGGCTCGTCGCGTCGAAGCTCCAAAGTCTTGAACACCGACGACGAGTTGCTAGCCTGTCGGTTTTTTACCGGTTGCATTTTGGGGAATGTGCGACGGAATTGCATAATTTAATTCCGCCAAGCCCGTTCCATCATCGGACCACAAGACGAACGGCGATGCGCCACCGGTACATGGTGGACATTCCACCCATACGCACAAAACGTTTTGGGAACACATTCATAGTGCGTACAGCTAAGGAGTGGAATTCCCTGCCGGAGTCTGTGTTTCCTGATAGCTACAACCTGGGAGTCTTTAAATCAAGAGTGAATAGGTTATTTCTAGGCAAGCGTGCTCCATCTTCGACCACATCCTCGTTTACCATCAGGTGAGATAGTGGTCAAACGCGTGCCTATCAATAGTAAAAAAACAACACCTGCTGACAGTCGACATTCATGGGAAACTTGTCGAAACGGCAACCAACCTGTCTGTTCGCGACTACGTCACACCAACCGCAGATCACAGCATCAACACGGTGAACGATCAGCAGACGTACCACGACCTGATCGCAATGTACCCTGATATTTAATAACACGACCACATGCAGCGGCATGCTCATGTAGGCCACTACAATATACTTCTGTGACCCAATCACGGACGCGTAATGTACCTAAAAAATTTTTTTTTGTTTGACTAATTAGAAAATTATGAAAACAATAAGTTTTTCAAACTGTGCCGTGTGAAATTTCAAATGCAAGGGCTTCTTATGAGTTTAAAAGCTAAAATAACATAGTTTCAGAGTATTTTAAGGCAGTATACAAGAATTCAATTTCAATAACAGCCGCACGGGTCGATATTCAATGTTAAGCAACGCTTGCCAAGGTCGGTCTGTGGATGGGTGACCATCTAAACATACCGAGTTTCCTCCTTGCCTCGGAAAGCACGTTAAGCCGTTGGTCCCGGCTGTCATTTGTAGATCTCTGGCAGTCGTTACGGATAGTCAGAAGCCAGTAAATCTGACTCCAGTCTTGCCATGAAGTACCGTGTTACCCAGGTAATGGGTTGTGGAGGTCAGGTAGGCAGCCGCTCCTCTTAAAATACTGGTATTCAGCTAAATCCGGCTTGACTGGAAACCGACCCCAATATAGCTGGGAAAAGGCTAGGCAGATGATAATGATATAAGAATTCAATTTATCAATCAATCAACTAACTCTTTATTAATTTGACCATTACCCGTTATCTCCGCAACTATTACTAAGAGTGGAAGTTATCTTCAATCAATAATATCAAATTCTTCCGTTATTGGCGACTGAGTGACTGACAGACAACGCACAGCCGAAACTACTGGTCGTAGGAAGCTGAAATTTGGCATGTAGTGTAGGGGAGGTGGCATGGCTTGGGTAGTGTAGGGGAGGTGGCATGGCTTGGGTAGTGTAGGGGAGGTGGCATGGCTTGGGTAGTGTAGGGGAGGTGGCATGGCTTGGGTAGTGTAGGGGAGGTGGCATGGCTTGGGTAGTGTAGGGGAGGTGGCATGGCTTGGGTAGTGTAGGGGAGGTGGCATGGCTTGGGTAGTGTAGGGGAGGTGGCATGGCTTGGGTAGTGTAGGGGAGGTGGCATGGCTTGGGTAGTGTAGGGGAGGTAGCATGGCTTGGGTAGTGTAGGGGAGGTGGCATGGCTTGGGTAGTGTAGGGGAGGTGGCATGGCTTGGGTAGTGTAGGGGAGGTGGCATGGCTTGGGTAGTGTAGGGAAGGTGGCATGGCTTGGGTAGTGTAGGGGAGGTGGCATGGCTTGGGTAGTGTACGGGAGGTGGCATGGCTTGGGTAGTGTAGGGGAGGTGGCATGGCTTGGGTAGTGTAGGGGAGCACTAAGAGAGGATATCCTGAAATTCCTAAGAGAACGGGAAAAAACGGGATTTGCGCGTACGAAGTCACGGGCAAAAGCTAGTGGGATAATAATATACTACGTTACTGAAGTGAGGCTTGGAAGTAAAATCTCCCAGATAATAGAAACAAAATCTCACCGATAGAGAACACAAACTGCACGATATCGTTGGCCTCATCATACGGTCTCGTGAAGCACACCTCTCCGTTGAACGGCTGACCGCGTCTGACGATGGTGGTCGTCGGCTCCTCGCAATCCACCAACTCATATCTGAGGGTAAACACCAATTCATTACATGTACAACAATTCTTATGTCACAGCCAAGAATGTAAGATCAAATAAGTTGAATTCCTTATACTAGTTTTTGAACGTCAAAAGTAACTAAGGAAAGCTCCTGAAAAGCCGGCTCTTCATCAGGTGGAAGGGCCAGGGTAGCCTATAGAATGACTTTCTCATGAAATAACCATTCTATAGGGCTTCATGAACTTGTAGGGCTAAATTGATTATTAAAATGGTTATAATTCATTAGATGAATACGCGTTACGGCTACTGCCGAGAATCGTATTTTTTCAACATCCAGCTTCACACTGACACTGGTAAATTGCAAAAAACATAAAAATATTTGAATTTCGCGGGCTACCCTGGCGCATCCACCTTAAGGATAGGAAATCATCAAGTGACTCCTTCTCATCTGGGGGAGCAGAAGGGAGTGTCAGACTCTTACTGACTGAAACTCATCCGTGTTCCTCCTTATGGCCTTTGCGTTCCAGGGCCACAGTGACTCTTTCGAACAAATTCCGCAACCCTGGCAAGGTGACATGATCCTAGACAATGGCTTGAATGTAGCCATGGATAATGTCTATTATACTACTACCCACATTATCAAGTATCATCTGCCTAGCATTTTCCCAACTATATTGGGGTCGGCATCCAGTCAAACCGGATTCAGCTGAATACCAGTGTTTTACGAGAAGCGGCTGCCTACCAGACCTCCACAACCCATTAACTGGGTAACACGGTATTTCTTGGCAAGACTGGAGTCAGATTTACTGGCTTCTGAAAAACCGTAACGACTGCCAAAGATCTACAAATGACAGCCGGGACCAACGGCTTAACGTGCTTTCCGAGGCACGGAGGAAACACGGTATGTTAAGATGGTCACCCATCCACGGACCAACCATGGCAAGCGTTGCTTAACCTTTATCACCAACCCATGCGGCTGTTATTATTTAGCCACGAGCTCCTCACCCACATTATCAAGTATATAATGGCCTATTTGTTATTATGATCACACAAACATCCATTCCTCCATCTATCCTCACAATTTTTTAAAAAATAATTGTAATATTCGTGGAAATTTTTCAACCAATCGCAAATTCGCAAATTCATCTGCATAATGGTACCTTTGTGGTATTTTTTTCACAAGTGTAGAGTCTAATTTGACACCAGAATTATCCAACAGACTTGCTTAAAAATGATAGAACATATGATCGAATGATTCATTTGGTTAATTAGCAATGACTCACTTGATGGTGTTATGAGGCTGTGCGTTTTCCCGCGGATATAAATAAACATAATCAACTTGCAGTGGCTCCATCGTAAGTTACAATCTGGAACAAATAATAAAACACGATGAAAAACCTGCTACGCCATTATTTATTTTACACAAAAATTAGAAACCAGTGAAAATAAAGTTCGTGTACGAATTCGAGCTTCACTCTAATTTGAGTTTTCAGGAAACCAATATTTTTTAGGACTCCGTACACAAAGGGTAATCAACGGAACCCTATTACTAAGCCTTCGCTTTCCATCCGTCAGTCGATCAACGGGCTGTACCTATCTCAAGAACCTTAATAGATAGACAGGTAAATTTTCAGAGTGTGTATTTCTATTCCAGAAATAGCAACATATATTACAAATTAAATTTAATTAGATACAAAAGGGGGCACACAGGAAGCGTGTTTTTTCGGTTACGGTACGAAACCCTTCGTGTGAGAGTCCGGCTGGTTTTTAAATTTATATTTGTGCGGTAAAATTAACATGATGGATGACCATTGGTTAAAATTGCACCACACCCAAACAATGTTCGTTTTTTTTAACCGACTTCTTCAAAAGGAGGAGGTTCTATGTATTTTTTTTAAATTATTATTTCCTTTATTCGATAAATTAACCTACAAATTACATTTTTAAATATTAAATTTTTATTATTAAAAAAATATAAAAACATTTAAAAATATAATAAATAGTAGCCCAACGGTATTGGGAACAGGGTCCAAGCTACCGGCGGTCAGGGCTCCAGAGAGAGGAACCTCCTAACAATACGAGCCGTGTCCAGAAGTACAGCTTTCTGAATCAAGCCCTTGATCCAGCAGCCTAACGAAAGCCTCTTGAGGTGTTGGTCGAGGCTCGTGGCTATTCAAGTTCTGGACGGCGTGGACGTTGTCCTGAAAGTTGCCACAAAATCGGGCAGCTTGAAGGGCACGTTAACGCGCGCCCTCAAAGAGGCAGCTGAGGGTATCAAGGAAGCGGTTGAGGTCCTCCTTGTTCGAACAAGCTCTGAGGAGACGGCGAAGCTGTGGGAGGAGAACGGTCGTCTTCGAGCTGAGCTGGAGGACCTCAGAAGGGAGGTTGCCGCGCAAAGAGAAGCCCGGCTGCAGAAGGATGCGGCTCCCGCAGCTGCCGGCTCTCCGGTGGTTACGGCTCCAGCGTCGGGTCTGCCCCTGCACTTGCGACCGATGCGGACATCGAGAAGATCGTCCGCATCTGCATGCAGCAGTGTGGGGGCATGATGAATGCCCCCCTCGAGGCCTTAGAAACGAGGCTTCTCCCGGCTCAAAACCTCCGGCCACCGCTAGCGGCGGACAAAAGGAGGATGGAGGAGGCCGCAAGGCCAGGGCCATCGACTGTGGCGGCCAAAGCTGGAAAGGGGGGCAAAAAGCCCGCGGAGGGGCCCAAGAAGACCGCGGAGGTTGCGTCAGCAACCGCTTCCAGTTTAAATGCGACGCTCCGCGGCTGTGGTAATCACACTGCAGCCCGGAGCCATCGAGAGGGGCCTTACTTACAAGGAGGTCCTCGCGCAGGTGAGGGCCAATGTCGCGTTCCCCGACTTGGGCACACCGACCGGCTTTAGAATGAAGTCGGCGGTTACGGGGGCGCAGCTGTTCGAGGTGGCAGGTCCTGATGGCAGCCAGAAGGCGGATGTCCTGGCCGCCAAATTGAGGGAGGTCCTCAATGGAGAGGACGTTCGAGTGTCCAGGCCCGTGAAGACCGCTGAATTGCGCGTCGATGACTTGGACGACTCGACGACCCCGGAGGAGGTCGTGGCGGCCGTCGCTCGAAGCGGGGGATGTCCGCCGGGTGACGTGCGGGCAGGCGAGATTCGCGCCGACGCTGCCGGGCTCGGCATCATCTGGATAAAGTGCCCGGTAGCGGCGGCGAAAAAGATCGCCGACAGCGGGCGTCTTCTGGTGGGGTGGGTGGCAGCACGGGTGAAGCTGCTGCAACCCAGGGCTATGCGGTGTTACCGATGCCTTGATGTTGGGCACGTCAGGGCACGTTGCACCGCCGCAATTGACCGCAGTGAACTATGTTATCGCTGCGGTAAGCCCGGCCACAAGGTGGCCCAATGCTCCGCGACGCCAAACTGTAGCCTCTGTACAGCTGCAGGGAGGCCCGCGGAGCACATTGTGGGTGGCAAGGCCTGTGGCGCGCCCGCCCCCAAGACGGGCAAGAAGAAGAAAAAGAACCAAGGCTGCCGGGGACTCTTTACATCCTCCGCAGCCTGGTTGCTCTTCGGCCGACTCCCGGCCTGAGAATGGCGCCGAAGGAATGGATTGCGCGTAATGGCACAATTCCATTTCCTCCAGGGCAATATCAACCACTCTGCCAGGGCTCAGGATCTCTTACTCCAGAGCATGGCAGAGTGGTCGATTCATGTGGCTGTGGTCGCCGAACCGTACTACGTCCCCCCCAGAGATGATTGGGTGGGTGACCTGGACGACTCGGTTGCCATTAATGGCGGGGCTCTTGCCGACCCGTCCCGAGGTCATGGCTGGGTGTCCGCCCTCGCGGACGGCATCGGCACTATTGGAGTGTATTTCTCACAAGAGCCTCGCCGACTTCGAGAGCTTCCTTGTTGAGTTAGGTGCCGTCGTGAACCGGTACCACCCACGCCCAGTGCTGTTGCTCGGGGATCTCAATGCCAAATCTGCGGCGTGGGGATCCCCGGTCACCGACGCCAAGGGTGAGGCGCTGGAGGAGTGGGCGGTCACGACCGGCTTGACCGTCCTGAATCGGGGCTCGGAGTATACGTGTGTGCGGCAGCGGGGCGGTTCCATAGTGGAAGTCTCGTTTGCTAGCCCTACTGTCGCTAGCCGTGTCCGCGACTGGCATGTCGCCGTGGAGGTGGAGACGTTATCGGATCACCGATACATCCGTTTTGACGTCTTTCCTCAGGCGCGCAAGCGCCTCAATAGGGAGCTCCTCGAGGAGGCCGCTATTCTGCAGGCCTGGATCCGGGAGTCGACAACGACTGGACCCGTCGACGTCGAAGAGGGGGCGCAGTGGTTCCACGGGGCGATGACGCAAATCAGCGACGCGTCTATGCCCCGGGTCCACACAGAACCCAGAAGGCGCCAGGTGTACTGGTGGTCCGCCGAGATTGAGCAGTTGCGCATCTCGTGCGTGCGAGTCAGGCGCCGGTACACCCGATACCGAAGAAGACGTCGTCGGGTTCCTGACGAAGAAGCCGCGCTGTATGAGGTGTACCGCGCGGCTAAAGAGGCTCTGCGGCTGGCCATCGGCGAGGCAAAGATGCGTGCCAGGGAGGAGATGCTAGAGACTCTAAACAGGGATCCGTGGGGGCGTCCATACCGCTCGGTTCGAGGGAAATTCGGACCTTGGGCGCCTCCGCTTACGGAGAGTCTCGAACCTGAGCTGCTGGAGGACGTGGTCGCAGCCCTCTTCCCGGCACGAGCGGAGCATACTCCGCCGCCGATGGTTCTGCCCACAACCGCAGAGCCTGCGCCAGCGTCCCAGAGGTGACAGAAGCAGAGTTGAGGGCGGCCGTGATGCGGCGCCGGGCGAAAAACACTGCCCCGGGGCCTGATGGGATTCACGGTTGCGTGTTGGCCCTCGCTCTGAAGGAGCTGGAGCCCCATCTGAGAGGACTCTACTCAGCGTGCCTGGAGCAGGGCCAGTTTCGTTCAGTGGAAATCTGGTCGTCTGGTCCTGCTCAGGAAGGCGGGGCGCCCTGCGGACTCGCCGTCCGTGTACCGGCCCATAGTGGATGAAAATTGTTTGAGCGGATAATCGCAGCTCGCCTCGTCAGCCACTTGTGCGGAGAGGGGCCGGACCTGGCTGAATGCCAGTTCGGGTTTCGGCATGGGCGCTCCACTATCACGGCGATATCGCGAGTGAGAGTCCTGGCGGATGAAGCGGTGTCCCGGGGCGGTATGATGTTGGCGGTGTCTTTGGACATGTCCAACGCCTTCAACACGCTGCCCTGGAGTTGTATTCGGGAGGCACTGCGCTATCATCGAGTACCTCCCTACCTCCGCCGCGTCATTGGGGCTTATTTGGCGGACAGGTGTGTCACCTATCTGGGACGTGATGGCAGACATCAGCACCCTATGTCGTGCGGCGTTCGACAGGGGTCGGTCTTGGGCCCACCCCTGTGGTACATCGGTTACGACTGGGTACTGAGGGGCGAGCTTCCGCCGGGTGTGGACCTGACGTGTTACGCTGACGACACGCTGGTTACTGCCCGGAGGAGCTCGTACAGGGAGGCAGCGTTGCTGGCGACGGCCGCGGTCTCACAGGTGGTGAGCCGCATACGGCGCCTTGGCCTGGAGGTGGCCCTCAACAAGTCGGAGGCCATAGCCTTTCATGGTCCCCGGCGGGCGCCACCGCCGGGATCGCACATAGTTGTTGGGGGGGCCCGTATCGCTGTCGAGTCCACCATGAAGTACCTGGGATTGGTGCTCGACAGCCGGTGGGATTTCGGCCCCCATTTCCGGCGGCTGGCACCCAAGTTGTTGGGCGCGCCTGGGGCGCTGTCAACGCTGCTTCCCAATCTGGGGGACCCGAGCACCGCTTGCAGGCGGTTGTACGTGGGGATCGTGCGATCGATGGACCTGTATGGGGCCCCGATCTGGGCGGCTGACCTGACGGCCGGCACCATCACTGTTCTGAGGAAGCCGCAGAGGGTGATGGCCGTCAGAGTCATCAGGGGTTATCGCACAATCTCCTACGAGGCGGCTTGCGTACTGGCCGGATCTCCGCCCTGGGACCTGGAGGCAAAAGTCCTCGCGTCACTGCACCGGTGGCGTGAGGACGCGCGGGCGCGCGGCGAGCGACTGATGCAGCGGCACATTGAGCTGCGTCAGTCGCAGTTCCGCGAGGTTCTGGTGGCGGAATGGCGGAACAGGCTCTCACGCCCTTCCGCTGGCCTCGTCACTATCGAGGCCATCCGGCCGGTGCTCGACCTGTGGCTCGGGAGAAGGCACGGCTCCTTGACATTTCGTGTGACGCAGGTCCACTCGGGGCATGGCTGCTTCGGGAGGTTCCTGTGTCGCATAGGCAGGGAGCCGGACGCTCGGTGTCACCACTGCGTCGACTGTCGGGAGGACACGGTGCGGCATACACTGGCAGAGTGTGCCGCTTGGGAGGGGCCACGCCGTGCCCTCATCTCTGTGGTAGGCAGTGATCTCTCGCTGCCGGCCGTAGTTCGTGCTATGGTCGACGGCGAGGAGTCCTGGGACGCGGTGGTCTCCTTCTGTGAAACAGTTGTCGCGCAGAAGGAGGCTGCGGAAAGGGAGAGGGAGATCTCCACCTCTCTCCCGGCCCGCAGTAGGCGCACCGGGCATACGCTGCCCTCTTCCGGCCCCCCTAACTGGGTCCTGAGGCGTCGGACTTGGGGATATCCGTCGCCCCCCATTCATTCGGACCCGAGGCGGCGGCGCGTGGTGTTCCCGTGCGCCCCTGTTTGACGTCGCGGGGGGAGTCAAACACCTCACTTCCCCCGCTCTGACCCGAGGTGGCCTGCAGAGGCGGGCACCAGCCGGGGATTACGGAAGTCGCATTAGTTCTCGCGATCCCCGGTTGGTGAGAGATGGAGCACCGGGGTGGTTTTAGTCAGTAAGAGTCTGACAGACCCCTCCGCCCGCCCCAGGGCGGATGACATCCATGAGGATGTTCCCCCGTTATAAAAAAAAAAAAGGCTCGTGGCTATTAAGACATTGGCTGATACGACTATCGGTACAATGATTGCGGAATCCACATCCCACATGTCGACAATCTCGCGAGCCAAGTCAATATACTTGATTTGTTTATCTTTCTCGGCTTTCACGAGGTTCTCGTCATGTGGGACGGTTATGTCTACAATCATTGCACGCCTCTCGATTCGGTCCAACACCACTATATCATGCTTATTATTATTACCGATTTCTCCGCCAATTGTGGACCGATTTTAAAAATTATTTCCATATTCGAAAGCCTATACTCCTGCGGTGGTCCCATTGTCACCAAGTCAGAATCTGATGATGGGATCCCATGAAAATCGAGGGAAGCCCTCAAATTTTATAGGCACACACAATGTTTTTCAAGACATTTCTAACGCAATTCAGATATTTGTGCCTGTTAATCATCTTCTCATGTTGCTGAGCTGATGATGTAAGGTATAAGTCAGGATCTGATGATGGGATCCCATGAAAAATGTTTGTTCAGCGATATTTTCGCCAATTGTTAACCGATTTGGATGATTCCGATTTCCGGACTCTTCACTAAATTTAAATGCACACACAACCAACCAACCAACCAACCTTGGCAGGCGTTGCTTAACCTTGAAGATTGACCCGTGCGGCTATTATTATGTAGCCATGAGCTCCTCACACTACAAAGTATAAAATAACTTTAACTTCAAAAGTCGGTGTCAAAAAATAACAAAAAACACCGACATCCGAAATTAAAGTTATTAATTTTTCAGCTAAATCCGGTTTGACTGGAAGCCGACTCCAATATAGTTGGGAAAAGGCTAGGCAGATGATGAGTGTTTTAATTTTTCTTTATTGGTGTTGGGTTTGCTCTTGACTCTAGTCTAGATCAGAGATGACAGAGACAAAGTCTACGATGTAGCGAGCTTACCCAGGATGAGCCTGTTTACTCTAGCTTTGAAGAGATTAGGGTTGTAATCGTTTGGAAGCACAGACGCAGGCAGAGAGTTCCACTCCTTTGTAGTACGCATTATAAGACGCTTAGTGCGAATTGGTGGAATAGCAACAAGGTAGGGATGGAAAGATGCAGTGCGTCTGGATGTCCGATGGTAGAAGGGGGCCGGTGGGATGAGCTCGTGGAGTTCTTGGGTACACTCACCGAAGTACAATATGTAGAAGACCGACATGCAGGCAGCCTTACGGCGATGAGCCAAGCTATATAACTTGGCACCCACCACTTGTTTTAACCATCCCAAATGTGGCTACAATACTCCATGCAGGATCGGACTTGTGCATAGTATAGGGTTAAAAGCTGTCTAGGCCTGAAGTATCGCTTCACCCTATTTAGGATGCCCAGATTTTTGAGACAAGGCTAAGGTCAAATTTGTCCGCTCTACCATGGCCTCTCTGAAACCGTACTGTCACCTGTGTACCCAACAAGACCAGGCTGAAGTAGGTCATTGATGTGCAGCAGAAAAAAGATTTGTAGAGAGAACAGACCCCTGAGGAGCTCCAGCATCAATAGCCATGAAGTCAGAGGAAGTCTGATATCCAGATAAAAAAACCAGCTGTGATGCCATAAGCAGGAAGCTTGCTGAGTAGACAAGACCTGCGTGTCAGACCTTGTCAAAGGCTCTAGAGATATTAAGCGACACGGCAAGTGCTTCTCCGTGTCTCGCGATGGCTTCGCTCCAGCAGTGCGTGACATACACAAGAAGATCGCCAGTTGACCGTCCCCGGCGAAAGCCATATTGACGGACACTGAAGAGATCATTGTCTTCAAGGTAGGACAGCAGCTTACTGTTCAGAACCCTTTCCATAATCTCGCATAGGATGGAGGTAATGGCGATCGGACAGTAATGTGCTGGATCAGCACGGTCACCTTTTTTGGGCACCGGTTGTACAATCGCAAGCTTCCATGATTTCAGCACCGTTCTTTTTTCAAGAGAGAGGCGGTACAGGCGTTCTGCAATATGTTAAAATGTTTTCATACATTTATAAGACTAGTTGACCCGCGCAACTTCGTCTGCGTCACAATTTTCACGTCACAATTATATATAGCCTATAGCTTTCCTCGATAAATGGGCTATCTAACGTTGAAAGAATTTTCAAATCGGACCAGTAGTTCCTGAGATTAGCGCGTTCAAGCAAACCAACACACAAACTCTTCAGCTATAGAATAGAATACTCTTTATTATGTACACCATATAAGTTACAGAAAAGATAGATGAAGAAAACATTACATAGGGTGACACAATGGGCGGCCTTATCGCTAAAAGCGATCTTTTCAAGACAACCTTTGGATGGATTTCAACGATAACGGAAATACAGTACTGCAGGTAGTCTTAGGTGTACGAATTATATAAATAAATACATAATAGATAAATATATACAATTATAATTATGTTACAAATAAATAAAAAGCATAGGAATCGAGTGAAAACGATCAAACAGAAAGGTAGTGATTTTTGACCATTGTTTTGAAAATGGACAAAGATTGAGCACGTCTTACTGATACGGGCAAAGCATTCCATAACCGCACCGCTTGAACCGTAAAAGAATTGTCGTAGAAGCTGGTGGAGTGCATCGGCATCTCTAATCTCAAGTTTTCCGACGACCTTAGACATTTATTATGTGTGTCATGAAGGAACTTGAAGCGTTCTTTAAGATAAGAGGGGGTTGTAGGATTGAACAGAATACTGTAGAGCATAAATAAAATATGAGAATCCCGGCGAAGACGTATGGGAAGCCACTTGAGCTTTGTGCGAAATTCAGAAATGTGATCATATTTGCGTAGGCCAAATATAAATCTTATGCAAAGGTATATATATTAGCATAGATTGCGACTGAGATACTAATGCGAATTTTGCTTAAAAAAATGTAGAATTGGCACTCTGGTTGACATGGTTGGCATCTCTTAAAGATTTTCGAATAGTATTAACCCATGCAGCACAACTCGAACAAAAAATTCGAATCGGTGGCAACAATTTCCTACCTAACGCCACATTAAATTGTCAAACCAATTACTACCCAAATCGTTTGAAATTGTGCTTAACTTACTCACACACTATTATGAAAATTAACGTGAAGCTGTAGACATTTTACTGCTACGTACACACATTAAAACTACATATAGCGGCAATAGATATACACCATCTGTGAAAATTTCAACCTATTACGGTTCTTGAGATACAGCCCGCTGACAGACAAACGGACGGACGGACAGCGGAGGCTTAGTAATAGGGGTCCGTTACCCTTTGGGTACGCCCCTAAAAAGTTTGCGATCACTTTGAAAAATCGAAAACTTTTTTATTACGGTAGATTATATTATGATTTCTTCTTCGTTTTAGGTTTTTTATTAAAAAAATATAAAACAATATAATACTTCAATTGTTTTTCCATATAAAAAGGCTTTCACTCCCAGCTTACGCTCATTCAGAATTCTGTTTTTTTTTCTTATTTCGCGGAATGTTGTAATTGACAAAATGCCAAAAGTATTACCAGAAGTTAATAAAGCGAGCAAGAATAATAACTTTGAGGGTTGAAGGATACATCACGAGAGAAATAGCACACAGAGTTGCTATATCCCAAACCTGTGTCGTGACCACGTTGCAGAGGCACAACGGGATGGGTAATTTAGCTGACCGACCCCGCAGTGGTCGCCTAACTGTTTGGACTGCAGCTGCCCAAAAGCGCTATATTAGATTGCTGGCAGCCCGTGAACCAACAATCAACACTACTAAAATAAAAGCAGAAGTTCGGGCCGCCTCTGGGCTTGAAGATAGCATTCAGACCATTCGGAATTGCTTGCACAGCCTGGATTACGAGCACGGATCGGCGAGCGCCTCTGAATTCCTAGCAACGTCAACGACGGGGGCATTGAAGTGGGCTAGGCTTCGGCAAAATTAAGAAAATGAAGAAGAAAACATTTGGCAAAACTGTCTCTTCGTTGACGAATCGCGAATCAGTACTCATCCAGATAACCGACGTGTCCGTGTCTGGAGAAGAACTGCAAAAAACTGCAACAAGAACAGTTCAGCAAGGCCGAAAATCGGTCCTTTTGGGGTGGTATTATGATTGAAGCTAGAACGCCTTTGATCCCGTATCGAGGCTTCATGACAGCAGACATGTATAAGGCAGACCATTCCGAGTAAACCATGGGCACCAATTTGTAGTGGTCGATGATAATGCGCCCGCACATCGAGCTCAACGAGTCAGTGCTACTCTCCAAGAATACGACATCACAAGATTAGACTGGCCTGCCGGCTAGCCTGACTTAACCCAATAGAGCACGCGTGGGATACTCTTAAGAGAGCTATTTGCAACCGTCAGCCACGTCCCCAGATAGTACTAGAGCTCAGGGAAGCCGCTATTCAAGAATGGGACGGGTTACCCCAAGAAATGCTGGATAACATGATCCTCAGCATGTCCAGGAGAATCTCCGCATGTGTTCGAGCCAGGGGAGGGGATTGAATACAAACCTTGTGACATATTAGAACTAAATGAAAGACAATTTAAAGCGTATATCAAAAGCACTTTGTAAACAAGCTTATTACAAATTAGAAGATTACATTCAAGATAAGAATGCCTGGAAGCATGCTGGTCCTGCTCCATAGGACAGTCAATGTTGTGGACAAAATCAAACTGGTTGCTTTATGTATTAACTTAATAGATTTTCTGTCTCTTTTTGTGTCTGTATTTTTCTGTTAACTCACACACTGTTAATTAGTCATTCCAATATTTGTAAATGTGTGAGTATCATGTACCTACTTATTTAGAAAATTGATAAGTCTACCTCTGCATACCCTAGGTGCATGGTCCTCACACATTAAAAAAAAAAATTGTATACTTACCAAATATTGTAAAAGATTTATTTGAAAAGAGTAACTATGGAGTTTCTTGTCCATTCTTTTCCATAAGAATCTACCTTTCCGAATGGACAGTAGAGTCACTTCAGAACTTTTATATATTTGAAATGTGAATGACGTTCAAAAGTGCCGTTTAATGGCCTAATTGGAATAAACGTTTTGACTTTGACTTTATTAATAAATTGTTTGGTTTAACAGTATTTTTCTTTTTATCAAATTCCTGTTACAATTACATTTTGACTAATTACTCAACTTTTACTAATTAAAATAGGTTTATTATTTTAATTTCAAACAGGGTTTTTCTATTCAAAGAAAACACAATAATTTTTAAGTTAAATTTAAAAAGATACATCAGCTTATGCTAGTGATCAACAACTTTTTTTGATGTGTTAGAAAAATATTGCGTTTTATATTGTTCAAGGTCATAAGAATACACATTCACATGGTGCAGATATTTTGTAACACTAAAATCTTTAAACGGCTAATCTATTTAAAATTATTCATGTACTGTTAAAAAAAAATTAAATTACGAAAATCTGATAGCTCCGATTTGCAAAAATGTGACACAGGCCCTGCCTGCAAGAGCTCCACGGAGCATCTGAAGAACTGAACAAATGAGAGAGATGCAAATACTTTTGCAAGGCAAAAGATAAGATGAAGATATTAAGAGTGTAGCTCGGAATAAACAAACGCAAGTGCCAAAATAAATATTCGGATTTGATACCATAAAAGTATTATTAAATCGAAATCTGTTCTGTTGAAACCTCGATAAGGTTATTTTATATGCTTTAAAGTAATTTTCATAGAATCAATCTAAAACGTTGTGTCTTGTAGCTAAAAAAAGTAAAAAGATATTTTGAACTTTGTGATTTCTTCAGTTGGATACCAGATCATAATATAGTCAAAAAGCCTATACTGTAATCTCACATTTCTATTCCAGGTAGGCCTTATACTAAATATATCCCCTTAAGACCGCGGTACAACACTCTGCATTGCACAAATCGCCTTCATGGACTTCACCCCGATCACCCATCATCGGGGTGAAGTCCATGAAGACGTTTTGCATGAAGTGTGTAGCGTGAAGACAGAGAACATTCTCTAAGTCCTGATTTAGACTTTGCTCATTCTAACTGCTAAGGTCTAAGTATGGTGCGTCTTTGACTAAAAAAGTAACGCATTGTGGCAATTCTGACGCAAGCACGAATCTGATGAGCTCGCGATTATTCTATGGTAATAGTTATATACTTCCGATGGCTTTTCTCCCATTGCCTTTTCTAAAGGAAACTTGTTTTTTAAAGGATGGAGCTTCCTAACACAAGCAAACTATTTGCTTAAAAAGATGCTCTCCATTGTAACTAAAATAAGTTGTATAAGTTGATGCAATAACATTTTTTTAAAACTACTTAATTTCTCTACAAAAAACTGAATCTAATTCGAAAATTAATTACTTATCTTCTCTTGGGACTTGAACCTATAGCAAGGTAATGTAGGTAAGTTCGTTAATTTTTTTATCAATATTTTGAATCTTATAAGGAAAACATAGCCACTTATATCTACATTATTATTTCCTGCAAACCACCTGATATTATTACTACACAGGTAAATCAAGTAACATCACGCATTTTCCCTGAACGGTTTAGGCAGAGGTGTTAAATATAGTACTTAAATAATTAGATTTATTTTGCAAATAGGTTAAAATTGGCAAAATGACAATAATTTTTATTAAATTAAACGAGATAAGGCCGGTCTGTTACCTAGCTACCTTGAGGATAAATATTGAAACAAACTCACAGAGAGCTAGTTCTATTAAAATCTACAATTTAATTATTATTACAACTATATTTCGGATTTTTTAGAACATCCGTAGTTGTGTAACTTAAGTAAGAAGTTTGTTAATAACCCACAAATATACAAAACTTTCCTCTTTATAATATTAGTGTAGAAAAATGGTCAGTGGGATGTCTGAGGGGAATGTAATAGTCAAAACCCACGAGTAGATACCTTGTGGGTTCTAGTCTGAAGCGGTCTTTTAAGGGAAGAATATCACAGATTCGAATGGATAGTGCAAGCATTTGTCAGTTACTGTACCGTCATAGAAGATACTGTTGCCATAAACCCACACCAATCACCCTCCGGGCTATTAAAAGCAGAAAAGCTAAAATATTACTCAAGAGAAAATAAAATAATCAGCCAGGATTTGCATAGCCATACCAAAATAAATAACATTTATAAAGTAACATACTTCTTCGTTGTTTTGCCAATTATTTACTTTACTCCTTCTGAACTTTGCACACTTGCATTCAGTATTTTAATTTGTAGCCGGTAGACCATAAATTTGTTTTTAACTGCCTAACGTTTAAACTTCTAATTTTAATTTATTTTCTTTGCCGGTGTTTAGTCTTATTTTTTGACAATGTTTATGAGGTGAGGTGACAGGTGAGTGTGTGAATCACTGTGAATGTGATGATAGCATTAGCTGTCAGCTTGTCAGCTGCTGTCAGTTGACTGGTTGACAGTATGTAGTACTGTGGTCGTGTTTCGTTTCATTTTATGTAAAGTTCGTAATTTGTTTTAGGTACAAGTTTTTATTGTTTTCGTTCTATGTAAGTTTTCTTATTGTATCCTTTATGTTTCAAAACTTATTTTTAGTGTTTCTTTTAGTTAAATTTAGTAAATTTCTACCAATATACCTGCGAGTTGGGGTGGTTTTACATTTGTATAAAACATGTTACATATTTTTAGGTCTTATTAAATATAGGGAGATCAGGACATGTTTCGCCATTTACTGGTGTACAAATATTAGAACAATATGTAAATCGCTACTTCTGAGGGCTGCCAGGTGCAAAAATGGTGTGATCGTACGACAACTACAAAAAAGTCGTATGCCAAGGAAATTGTGAAATGAAAAGATCGTACAATCTAAAAGTACAAAGTTTTTATTAAATATAACAAAAAAAAAGTTTAGTTTTAGAAAAAAAATGCAATAAGTAGAGGAAACAAAGAAAGAAAACATATTTATTTGGCACATCGTTATGTATACCACACAACAAAACAAAATAAAACGATCAAATAAAAACTTAAAACTACACAACTAAAACTATTTATTAGATTTATTAAAACTATTTATTAAAACTATTTATTCTTTTTTGGAGTACCTGGCGCAGGTCGCTCGTCTTCACTTTTGTCACACATTCTTGCTTGACCAAAAACAACAGACACAAAAAAGCACTCGAGACAGTATGCAGATTCAAAGAGTATAATATAAACTACGCACAGAACGAGCGAAACTGACAAATCGCAACTATTACCGAAAGAAATAAATAATAAGTTTCGTAAAAATGCAAACAAACACAGCCTTTAAATGACTCTACAAAGAGTCTTCATTCAAGTAAAAGATCTACGTACGCGTTAGGTTGTTGGGGAATTCCCCGAAACTCATACTTGCCAGATAAGGACGTTCGTTTCATTATGAAATGTTGCCAGGTATATAAAAATCGTACATTTTTCGTACGATCTTGGTCTAGCGATCGTACGTGAGTAAAAATGCTAAAAAATCGTAGGAGTACGATTAAAATCGTACATCTGGCAGCCCTCTGACAAAATGTTAAATGTAAGACTAAATCTAGCCAACATAATTAAGTAGGTACCTACCTACATAAATTAAATTAAATTAATATATTTATACCTATTCTATTAGAACAAAGTTTACGCTTTAAATTCGAATTAGAACTAGATATTAGAACTGATTCATAGGTAACTATTTCAGGTAAGTAGGTACATATATTTTCTTACACTAGTTTAGATATAGTAAGCATCTACATGAGATAACAATTATATATTAGTTTTTCACTCAGTAGGTAGAAAGGAATGTTTATAGGAATCAGTAGCCATACTTGACTGTTACATTTTTTCTAAAATTTCTTTTACGGCATAAAAACAATTATCGATTAGCCATTTCTGTAATTTGGATTTAAAATATTTCAATGGAAGCTCTTTAATTTGTTTAGGTATATTATTGTAGATTTTTATAGATGTTATGTAACTATTTTTATGGCATAGTGTGCTTTTGTGGGTAAACATTCTTATAGGTCACAAGTTTTGAAAAATTTAATACTAGCTTGCAATATATAAAAGCCTGTTAACGTAAGGATTTTTATTTTCTTAGATATAGGTCTGCATGATGTTATTGGACTGATACCCGAAATGCATCATTTATAATTGCTCCAGAGTAGGAGTCCATATCTCAGCAAAGAGGAAAGGTACCCGTGGTAAGCAATAGGGAAGATGCAAATACAGAATTTGTGAGAATGTAGTCAGTAAAATGATAAAAAAAGTATAAAATAAAGGCCATTACAAAGTTGTTATTTTTTTTTATATCGATTTTTAACAAAAATAATGAATTAAAGTAACGTGGAACGGAACGTACTAAAAACAACAATCAGCGTTTAGTAACGTATCTGCTGTTATGCCAACGAAAAGGCAACCTTATGTCTTTGAGTTGGGACAGTTCTTTCTTGACCAGTGATAGACATGAGTGACGTCATCGTTCGTTTTCGCGCGAGCCTTTAAGGCTTGTATATTTGCCAATGACCTTGTGCATACAAACGGAGCTAACTACACCTCGGCGCGCCACTCCGCTAGCCGTGTTTTTATTTTTTTATAATAAAACAAATCCATATTTTAAAAAAGTAACAAAACCAAGTTCTCTTCGTTTGTATTGCACAGCAGTAGATATTATTTTTTTAGTCTTTTGTTAAAAAATGAAGGAGTAAAATGGTTTCATCTCAACGATTTGGAGTTGATTTGGAGATTTTTTTTCCTATTATGTGATACCAATACGTAAATTCTGGCTAAACCAAGTTACGTGCAATATCATGTAGATTACTACCTATTTTTTTCAGATGTAATTTTTCAGTAAATGCCGACGAAAAACTGCTTCGTCTGCACGCTATTTTTAAGCCTTTTCGAGAGAGCACCCTTAAACTGTCGGCCTAAAAACGCAATTTTGGCAATAAATTAAAGCGTTTTCATTTTTTATTTATGTGGTGGTCTATTCGAGATGGAGTTCTATAAAATTAAAGCAAAAATGGTAATATTGCATGCTTCACTCGCGGTACGCCTTAAGCGTTTAATAAATACAAACTGGTTTAGTTTTTTACAAATGTGCTCTTTAGGTAGTTTCCAGTTATAGTTTTGGTCAAGAATAAGTCCAAGAAATTTGTAATTATTAACTTCATTGATTTGATGTCCTTCGCAAGTAATTTTAAATATTTTAGGATTTGAGTTATAATTTTGAAAATTAATGAATTTGGTTTTATTTATATTTGCGCAGAGATAATTGTTTTCAAGCCAATTTAAAGTTTGAGAATTTGTGTCATTCAGATTTTTTTCGTGGTCTATTTCTGATTTACTGTCATTTGTCACTATGACCGATACATCGTCAGCAAAAAGTTTACATTGTTGTTTTAAAGCTGTGGGTAAGTCGTTAATGTAAATAAGTTTAATTTAATTAATTAGTATATTAATTTGTTTAATTTTGTTATTATTTAGTAGTAACTAATTTAATTGTGTTGTTTTATATAGGTATGTACTGTGATATATTTATATCTTTTTAATATGAACAATGTATCTTCGACAACTTTTTCTCGTGCTCTGCTCACATGACACGATATATCTTTTCTTTTCTTTAATAATCCAAAAAATCTGCATCTGGTGCACATAAATGCCTGGAGTGGAACACTCTGGGCGTTTATGTGTCACTATTCTGATCTTCTGGCATCCTATTCTGATCTTCTGGCATCCTATTCTGATCTTCTGGCATCCTTTAGCAGTGCTCACCTTGATGGCCCTACTGATATCTAAATCTTTTCTAAAGCCGTGTCTTCTGTCTACTCAATATTCACTTCCTGGCTTGTCTTGATTCGCAAAGATAGGACCGGCAAAGTGAAATGAGGTGTAGCCATGTACCTACGCGCTGACCTTCCCTATAAGGTAGTCAGCTCTTTCCCCTCCAAAATATATAATAAAATAAATATATATTATATAAATATATAATATTTGTTTGCTGAAATTTCTGTCCAGCACAGTAAAATCATTCTTGTAGTGCTTTACAGCGTGTTTACAGCCCTAACTGCAGTCTCAGTAATCTTGGCCCCATGTAAAAGCATGTTTTTTTAATGGATTATTTTAACACTTGCTTAATTAAACATGACTATCGTTCTCAATAGCTCCTTTCACTCCTGTCTTCTTTCAATCTTCAAGTCTTGTCTCTTTTTGCAACTCACTTTTCTCCTAATTGTACGCCCTCTTTATTAGATCTTATGATAGTTTCTTCTCCCAATAATGTCTCTAACCACGGTCAATTTACTGCTACTTTTTCTCACCAGTGTAAGCACAGCACAGATATTTTGTCTGCGGGTCTAAAAAGGCCACTTTAACACTAATAATAATAAATTAACTTCACAACAATCTGTGAAATTTAATTTTCATCTTTATCGCTAACGCATTAGGTTCAAGGTTGATTGGGAAAATTTGACAGTGACGTGTAGCGTGATGTGCTTTCTGATTCTGGAAAGTGGCCTTTTTAGACCCCCTGGATAGGAAGGCCGTGACAGCCACACTTAGATTTAGTTATGTGTAGCATCGTATTATAAACAAATGTAACCTGTAGCCTTTTCCTTCTTCAGTTTGATTATATACATCACGTCTTTACACTATGGACAGTGTAAAGACGTTCTGTTTTATTTACTCTAGACCCCTTCTCCATTGGCGTATCTAGAACTTTTTTCTGAACCCTAACCTGAGATGCGATGCCTAGACACACACAAACCAATTCCATTTTTGATCGTGATCACGATCAAAAATGGAATTTTAGGCCCGACGCCCGTTCAGTCGCAACCGCAGGTAATAATAATAATAGTAGGGTTCAAATTATAAAATAAATAGAGAAAATCTGACTATGGACTAGTTCACTATCGATGGGTGGTTATGGATACCTACCATTACATTCCTATAACGGAGACCTTTACGAAAATTACCAGGCAGTTCTCGCGGGCAAAACCGCGCTGCTGAATTTTGCTAAAAAGCTTTAGCCTAGAAAATTTATCAGCGAACGAAGTGAGCTCGACTTTTTAGAACTTTGTCTCGTATAGGTAAGATTCAAAGAAACATAGTTTCTTAGCTGATCCGAAAATACTAGAGCAAGCAAAACGAGCTCAAAAGTTTTTAGCATCCCACCTGGGTATATACCTATAGTAGGTTAGAACTACAGATATAGATGTTACGTAGTCGACAAAGTAACATCATTTGTAAATAAACAAAAGTTTTTTGTTTTTGATGCATTTTTTCTTTGTCAATATTCATTTATTTACAAAAACAAAAAATACATGTCCATTATTTTTCAATCTATACTAATGTATAAAGCTGAAGAGTTTGTTTGTTTGCTTGCTTACTTGCTTGCTTGCTTGCTTGCTTGAACGCGCTAATCTCTAATTCTTTCAGTGTTAGATAGCCCATTTACCGAGGAAGGCTATAGGCTATATAACATCACGCTAAGACCAAAAGGAGCGGATTAGACGAAGTTGCGCGGGTCAACTAGTACTCTAAATAGATGTGCAATTTATTGATAGTGGAAACTACACTAACGAAATCTAATCTTATACTTAGGCCTCCTGCTATTGAGGCGAGAGCCCGCGCGCTCATTTACGAATGGCGCGTGGCGGTGCTACGCCAGGTGAGACTCCTGCCGCGGCAAATCGCAGCACGGCGAACGGCAAGATCTCATGGCAGTATGGAGACAACGACTCTCGCAACCCAGCGCTGGGCACGCCACAATTGTGGCGATAAGTCCCCTCTTTGAGGAGTAGCTAGAGCGGCGCCACGGCGTCCTTACCTTTCGCTTGACGCAGGTGCTCACCGGACACGGTTGTTTCGGGAGGTACCTGTTTCGAATACGGCGGAGGACACGCCCGGGTGTCAAAACTGTGAGGATCGCCCGGAAGACACGCTGGAGCATACGGTGGAGGTCTACCCTGCTTGCCGAACGTGTGAGAGAGAGGGAAACGTCACGCCCCAGCCGCCGCAATAGAAGAAGACGCCCCGGGCATCGGGAGTCGCAGGGCGATTCTCGGCCACCGTAGGCGCGGGCCTGTGGACGGCGAGCATTGGGTGGCTCGCCTTCTGATCAGAAACAGGCCCAGGTCGACGGAAAGAACTGTCAGCATAAAAGACGGGGCCCGCTACGGCCTGCTGGGGCTGCGGAATCTGTTCGAAAGAGGCACCGTACCAGTCTGGCACTCCCTTCTGCTTCACCCAAAGCGGGAGGAGTCATTTGATGATTTCCCATCCTGCTGATGCTATTAAATAACGGTTTACCTCGTCAACATAATAGATATGTGGGGTCACTCCCGTTGGGTGACGCTACAAATTTATTGGACATGTTTGTTGATATTACGTACCTAAATCACCTTAAAGTACAGTCAAAGAAAAAAGTTGTGGTGGGCTGAATTGATTTAATATTTTATTTTAAAATTTTCATTTTATTTTCTGTGTTTTAATTCTACCTTATTGATGATGATTTACATGAAAAAACTGTGTTAGGTTCTAACGGAGTTGTTCCGGGTCTGACTGTTTGTGTATATGAGTAATGAGTTTATTATGAATGCGCACTCACGATACAGGAGAAATTCCTAGTTCAGCCAAGAGTAATTGTACCCAAAATCCTTCACTAACACCAGGTTTTAAAATAAAAAGTCACATTTACATTCGTAGTTTATTGTTCAACAAAATCTCACCTAGTAAAGAAGCTTCACACGCACAGCACTTTTTATGAACATTTGTCTGGCTCGATGGTTGATAAAAGAACATATTAAAGTTGTAGTCTTTGTACAAGAATGACCGTCCGTAAACAGAGTCCAGTAATTTATAAACATGACATTAGTCAATTGAGCGACTATACTCTTAACAAATAATGCTAGCAAACTCCAGTTTGCTAGCTGTAGTCATACTAGCTACTATTTATCTTTTAAAATAATTGTGCTAAAATAGAGTAGTTAACTGGGATTGTTTGCACAAGTTAGAGTAGAGCGAGCGATAACCCAATTAACGCATGGTCTTCATCATTTGCACTTTGGTTATCCTTTTTTGACGATTTATTCTGGAACAATAAATAATAAATACTTAGTCCATGAGATGTTATAAGGAAAAAGAAAATTTGTTTCTTCACATAGTTCCGGCTCGAGTCCTTTCAGGCTCACAGACAGTTTTGGGAAGTACCTTCATACGCGAATTCTGAGCCTGTATACATTTAGCTGTGCTTGCAGCACCTGCTGCTGTCTTTTTCACCTTTTTCTTGAGCCTGGGTCTAACTATGAAATAATAATGGTAACCTGATTCGAATGCCCTGGATTACATAATCAACTAAGTTTTAATCAGCAACCAACTCGAACGCATTTTACATTAAATTGCGGGCTACCGAGGTATAACGTGATCAATAGCTCGACCGTGCCCCGCAATAATTGAAACTTGCAAGCGAGTTGCTTGCAAGTGGAATCGCGGCCTCAGAAGTCAGAACACGGAGCCAGAATCCAAAGGACCTCAAGGGGGCGTTTCCACCAGAGATGTGCAAGGATGCGTAGTGAGGGATGTGTTTGTTAAGAACCAAAAGAATCGCTGTGCGAGTAGCTAGATAAATGAAACGACAGCCTAACCCAGAAGTCTTGTAGGTAGCGCAGAAAAAAATTAGCAAATTTTTTTTTTTTTCTGCGTATGAAGGCGTCTTTAACAGTTCAATCCGACTCACAGTTTATGCACAGCTATCTCTCCAATCACGATGGTTACGGAGACGGCGACGCCATACAGCATGAGGATCAGAACTGGTCGCATGTCCATCAGACCGACGCTGCTGAAGGAGGACATCTTGGTGATGCAGTGAGGCTTGGAGACCAGGTAACGCTTGCGGATGGCGGATTGGATGCCGGACTCTCGGATTTGTTTGTGACTGTGAGCGAAGCAGAAATAATTTGGGTCTTTGAGGTAACAATGAAGAATATATTCAAATTAATTGGGTTTTCCGGAAAGCAAGGTGTTTCGAAAGCGAAAATATTAGTTGTTATGTAATTGTGGCATTTTGAGCTAGTACCTAGGAGATAGAAAAGCTGTTGATTGTTCATTAGCTGATTAGATACTCTATAGCGTAGGTGCGTGAATTATGAAACATTTATCGTGACGTGGAGGTTCTTGTCGTTTCCTGATGTTTTATAATGAAGGACCATAAGGCCCGATTAGAGCCAAATGGTATTTTCTTTCAATTGTCTTGTGTGCTCGGTGCCTGACGGGTGTGTTGCAAAATAAAACATTTTGAGTTTTTTTCAAGCAACTTTGAAGCGATAGGCAATTAGAGACACGATTTTCGTTTACACAAGATTAGAACTAAGTGAAGGTTTACAGATAGCAAAATATACAAAGCTAGAACTAACACAACCCTAATCAGCTCCAAATATGGAGATCCCTTCCTGACTGGAGTAAAAGAATCGAAGGTCACGAGGTAGTCCACTGTTGCTATGTCGCACTTCTCACTCTCTAGGAACGTGGCTTCGATCTGACGGTAGACTGGCTCTGCTACTGAATGGAGGGCGAACAGACCCTGGGAAGGGAGACAGTGAGGCACTGTTAAATCGTGTTAAGGAAATGTTTGTTGTGCGAAAAGGGCAATCACATCCAAGGACCAAACTGAAGACTTGAAGAGGTCAATTAATGCAATTGGTTCGAATCTAGACGGGTGTCTATTCTAAGATAAGTTAAGGTGTAAGAATTATTGATTAGATGGCCTGGTAGAATTAATTAACAAAGAAGTGGGCCTTAATAAATCAATACAAACCAGAGTTACCCGTTACAGAGAACCTGTGAATGAATTAAAAACTTTGAATTAAAAGATAATAATTATAGTTTGTGCAAGTGAGTTTCAGAAGGTCAGTCAGTTACCTTGCGTATTCTTTCAACACCATCAGCGAGACTGTAAAGTTTAGCTTTTCCATTTTCCGGAAAGACTCGGTCGCGTATTGAAGTGTGTAGAGGTTCCCAGCTTTGATTCTGAAAACAGTACAGTGTCATTAGCTTCCCTAAAGCGTTTCTCTTTAAAAATACAGGAAGTTCAGAAGTGGGGAGTCATATCATAGATACCGAACTTCACCGGTCATGTTTAAGGGTAAAGTTCGATATCTATACCGTGTTTGGTATATACCAACGTAAACACACTATTTAAGGTTACGCAAGATCCACGTACAAAAACGAAGTGGTTGTAGTCGACGTCGTTGGCGGCGAGCGTGATCTTGGCGGCGGCGAGCTGCGGCAAGCTGCGGATGGAGTCGGACGGCGCCTGCAGCAGCACCACGATGTTGGCGGAGTACGCCGCGTACAGCGCCATCAGCGCCGTGAACAGCACGAACACCATCATGCGACCTGCATAGTGTGACACGTCAACATAGTACGCGTACAGCGCCATCAGCGCCGTGAACAGCATGAACACCATCATGCGACCTGCACAGTGTGACACGTCAACATAGTACGCGTACAGCGCCATCAGCGCCGTGAACAGCACGAACACCATCATGCGACCTGCACAGTGTGTCACGTCAACATAGTACGCGTACAGCGCCATCAGCGCCGTGAACAGCACGAACACCATCATGCGACCTGCACAGTGTGTCACGTCAACATAGTACGCGTACAGCGCCATCAGCGCCGTGAACAGCACGAACACCATCATGCGACCTGCACAGTGTGACACGTCAACATAGTACGCGTACAGCGCCATCAGCGCCGTGAACAGCACGAACACCATCATGCGACCTGCACAGTGTGTCACGTCAACATAGTACGCGTACAGCGCCATCAGCGCCGTGAACAGCACGAACACCATCATGCGACCTGAACAGTGTGACACGCCAACATAGTACGCGTACAGCGCCATCAGCGCCGTGAACAGCACGAACACCATCATGCGACCTGCACAGTGTGACACGCCAACATAGTACGCTTACAGCGCCATCAGCGCCGTGAACAGCACGAACACCATCATGCGACCTGCACAGTGTGACACGTCAACATAGTACGCGTACAGCGCCATCAGCGCCGTGAACAGCACGAACACCATCATGCGACCTGCACAGTGTGACACGTCAACATAGTACGCGTACAGCGCCATCAGCGCCGTGAACAGCACGAACACCATCATGCGACCTGTATAGTGTGACATGTCAACATAGTACGCGTACAGCGCCCTCAGCGCCGTTAACAGCACGAACACCATCATACGACCTGCACACAAAGGCGGATTAAATGTGGCCAACGCCCTACGCAGCACCTCATCGGCGTTCCCCTGGTGTTCAAGAGGTATTATACATTAAAACCACTCATACACCAACTTATTGTTTTGTCTTGAGTGTGAAAAATAAGTTCCTCCCGAACAAACGTCCAATGTGGCCAGCCTTAACGGAGGTTAATCAAGTACGCAGGAGAAATTATAGTCGACAGGAGCGTGTGCAAGCACATGTACTATACGCCTGTTCTTTTACTTTCATAGTTCGATGGGACGGCAAAACCGGGGAGAGATCAGACGCAGGATAAACGGCTTTGCGTGCTTTCTGAGCCACGGGAGTGTCACACCATCAACTTTCATTCTGCGGACTGCCACAAAGAAATTCATTAACATAATGCGCGTACAGAAACAACACCACGAAGACCTTATGGGCTAGGGCCTATGGACGCCCATGGACTGCGGTAGAGGAAGAAAGGATGCATAGTAATACCTGGTGCTCTTCTGGGTTCTATGTAACACCCTTGCTGAGTGACTGCGCTCATCGTCAGCAACAGAGCGTCACATATCCCTCCATCCAGCTGCTGTTGTGTGGTAGCCTGAAAACAAGAACAGCCTCTATTTTTATTAGTGCTTTGTTATAAAAAAATCTGTATTCGAAAAGTGCTTTTATGCCATGCATGGGTTACCGATTCCACTTCCATTTAAGCACAATTCCGTTGAATTTATGTTATCCTTACAATAAAAATAACAAGAATTCAGATTTTGATTCTGCTCCATGTACAGTTGCTAGCCTGTCGGGTTTCTACCGGTTGCATTTTGGGGAGTGTGCGACGGAATTGCATAGTTTAATTACGACAAGTCCGTTTCATCATCGGATCACAAAACGAACGGCGATGCACCGTCTGTGCACGGTAGACATATCACAAAACGTTTTTGGAACACATTCATTGTGCGTGCAGCTAAGGAGTGGAATTCGCTGCCGGAGTCTGTGTTTCCTGATAGCTACAACATGGGAGTCTAAGCCAAGAGTGAATAGGTTACTTTTAGGCAAGCGCGCTTCATCTTCAACCACATGATCGCTTACCATCAGGTGAGATAGTGGACAAACGCGTGCCTATCAATAGTAAAAAATAAACTATTCAGATTGGTCTATTAAGCCGGCTTCAAATAAATCCTCTACCAATAACCTGCACTTACCTTCGTCAGCACAAGTTCCACCTTACTGGCCAGGAACAGAGTAACGGTCGCAATAGCAGTACACACGGCTATAGTGACCCATACCCTGGTGGAGAAGGGTAGGTAGAACACGTTGGCCACATAAGCCAAGGGAGGCTGTCGGTAGATGAACAGCATCCTCATTGGAGCCACCAGGTCAGTGTAGGTTACCACGTCATAACGGTCTCGGAATATCACGCAGTTGGTACCTGGGGAGAAACAGTTACATACTGAAAGAACAAGAAGTTTGTGTATATAAGTCTCGGTCGGCTGTTATTTTTGCTGGCTTCTACCTAAGTGAGAAATGTTCTTAACAACGTTTTTTTTAAGATACGATCAACGATTTAAAAGAACCCGTTGTAGATGTCGCTACGTCCCCGCAAGGGGGCATGGCAAGCGGTATCGGGGCATAGCCCTCTGCCCGCGGGAGCGCTCCTCGGCCCGTACCTACGGCACGTACGGTCCGGTCGCCTAGTGACGACTATAGATGATGCCGTGCGTCTGCCATAATAAAATAGCAACGCACGCCTGTTGTGTAACTGTTGTTTAATTTCTGCAGGTACGCCGCAGCACTTTTCACTCAGTGCCGCCTCTTCACGGCACCTTCGGCGGTCAGTCCCCGCCGGGTGAGACCCCCAGTGACCTGGGGGAGGCCCAGCGAGAACGACCAGCGACAAGGGTGCCGACCACAGCCGACTTTGGGAAGCACCTGCAGTGAAGTATGTGGCTCCTGTCCGTCTCGATCTCAGAGCTATCCGATCACGATCGGGAACGCAGAGCCGTCTTATGTGAGCGGTCGTGTATTTTTAGTACTACTTACCGCCCAGTGCATCTGCACCGAATAAGCCTATATTAACTTAGAACATATTCGGTGCAAGATTTCGAGCGTCTGTCGAGAAATGCATGCCTGTGTTTATGGAGCGCAACCTATATTAGAACAAGTTGCGCGCCTAGGATGCGAGTTGGGTGGGCCGTGTTACTGTTTGAGTAGGGCGTGTATACTGGAACGACCTACTTAGGCATCAATCCGGTGAGACGGGGCCGCAGGTCGCGAGGCAGGCGCCTCGCGTCAGGTGGGCGCGCATGCCAGGGCGCAATGCGCTTGATATATGAATGACCAAGCGGATGCGTCTGCACGCGCGAACATACCCTTCGCGAGGCGCTGCACAAACTCGTCCAGGCCCTCAATCCCGATTAAAAGAAGCGTTTAGAAGCAGCTTTAAACAATCACTATTCTATATTTAACTAAACGAATTCAAGATGGTCATGTTTCAGCTGATCCGAAGACGTCTGATTCGACCTGTGAGAATATTTAATTTTATATTTCATACAAACATCCCATTGATAAAACGCCTCCAGACTTATTCAAGTTTGCAATATTTCTGTCTGTTTGTGATTTTCCCACTTAAGCTAAGCTATAAGAGTATGATGAAATGGCGAACATTTTAAAATGAAAATTAGTCAGATCGGTCCAGTCATTCTCAAGCTATGCGCGGCACATTAACACTTGTGAGTCTAGTAGAGTAGACTATGATTGCAGATGACTTTGTTTTATACTCGTAGTCACCATTTTTGTGGAGACCATAAAGCAACTTTTCCACTTACCCATATCAGCCTTGTTCGCATACAGATCAGCGATCATGCCAGACCACTGCCCATTAACCTTGTATCCGTACCGGTAGCTGAAGATGTACCGAGCTGACGCGTTTATCATATCGAAGCCAATCTTAGCTGCAGACCAGCAGGCTTTGGTGATTGAATCGTATTGGAGCTCACTGAAAGGGAAGGAGTGAATCCTAAATGATGCTCTGCTATAGATTCAATAAAGCAGATCTTACAGATTAAAATGGGGATAAGAATAAAGTCTAGGTAGGAATGAGGGTTTTTATTTTCTGGTTTCAGCGATGATGTCATTATTCTGGCAGGTAAAAGCCAAGTACCTCATTACCTAAGTTTACACTGCCGGTGAATCTTGATTGACCTACTATGACATCTTAAAACCATCATGAGAACGGTGTGAGGGGGAGACGGAGTTATACAAGACGCATAACACCATCCAATTTTGCTATCGCAAAGATAGGTGTACGAAATATTGCCCCAGCCACCTGCTTTTGACATAAAATACAGCTCTACCAGTGTGGAGCTGTCAAAAGACCAAATCGAAATTAAAGTACATTTGAAGGGCCATAATTGTCTTTCAGTTGGACTCAATTATGCTCCGGTAAATTAATTTTATTTCCGAAGAACAATGTTTGATGGGTGACTAAAACCTAGAACCTTATAGACATAGAAAAATCAGTGAGAAATCTTACAGCCGATCCTCCCTAGGCAGATGCAACCGGGTGGTGTTGCTATCTTGGATAACGTTGGACATGATGATGGGGTGTCCCATCATGTTCTTTCGTCTTCGGTACAGCTCTCTGTGGGGTCGTAGGTCCACCAGACTGCCGTTGTAGAAGCCACGGAAGGTTGATATCATGGAGCCATTGAGACCTGGTCTGTGCACTTAGAGGAAGAGCGAAATTATCGGTAGAATGATTAATACAAGTGAATTTTAAAATAAAAATGTTTCTAGACTTGAGAATGTTGCAATATCTTCTATTATTTTGCTTTAGATTACCAATTTTTTGTAATGATTTTCTATTTCATTTTTGCTCAAATAGTTCAGGCTCTTTCCAGACACTCCTTCTTTTCATAAGTGTTACTAAAGAAAGATAAAGTATGTAATTTTATCAGTTCATCGTCATAATAATCATTTGGGCAAACGACGTCCACTGCTGGATATAGGCTTCCCCCAAGAGTCGCCATAATGACCGTTCCTGTACTTCTTGCATCTAGAGGACCCCTCATAATTTTTTGTTAATCTGTTTAAATATGCTTATAAATCCTTGTTTAAAGTTTTGGTTTAAAAATTTAAGTCATTTTCTCTCTCTGTCTCTATCAATAAAAAAATCCTGCATTGGCTAAACTCCTATGTAGGCACTTACTTTCCATCATCTTGATCTGGTTGCCAATTCTCTCAGCCATCACCAGGTCACTGTCAACCAGGACTGGTCCGTTCTTCATCAGAGTCAGCGTAGACTCATGGAGTTCAGGAGAAGTCACCAGAACCAGCCAGCGGTATGTAAATTGGAACAGTTCCTTGGTCAAGGCCTGGGGAAAATGTGTATAGAATGATTCAGACTGTCTATGCAAAAGATAAATATATAGTTTGTTTTTGTTGGGTTAACTACATCAAGCTATCCTAGTGCCAGTGTGGGAGTGAGACGATTACTAAACAGGACGCATAACACTATCCCTTTCTTCTAATTCATGATGCTTTGGGGACGCAGATGAAAGTTATTATATCTGTTCCCTTTGTGCGACTTACAATGAGGTTGAGGATCGGAGACGAAGTGAAAGTCCAACATTTTTTTTTTTTTATTTGTAATGGGTTTGCTTTTGACTCTAGTCTATGTCAGAGATGACAAAGGCAAAGTCTACGATGGAGCGAGCCTACCCAGAAGGAGCCTGTTCACTCTAACTTTGAAGAGATTAGGGTTGTAAGCTTTCGGAAACACAGACGCAGGCAGAGAGTTCCACTCCTTTGCTGTGCGCATTATAAAAGACGTTTGAAAACGCTTAGTGCGAATTGGTGGAATAGCCACAAGGTAGGGATGGTAAGATGCAGTGCGTCTGGATGTCCGATGGTAGAAGGGGGCCGGTGGGATGAGGTCGTGGAGTTCTTGGGCACACTCACCGAAGTACAATCTGTAGAAGACCGATAAGCAGGCAACTTTACGGCGATGAGCCAAGCTATGTAGCTTGGCATCCACCAGTTTTACGTCGCCGATAAGCCTCTTAGCTCTGCGTTCCACCGAGTCAAGCGCAGCAAGCTGATACTTAGCTGAGCCATCCCAAAGGTGGCTACAATACTCCATGCAGGATCGGACTTGTGCTTTGTAAAGTGTTAAAAGCTGTCCAGGCCTAAAGTATCGCTTCACCCTATTTAGGATGCCCAGGTTTTTGGCCGCAGTTTGGGCTTTGTACTCGATGGTGGCGCCGAAGTTGAGACTGGATGTCAACTCCATGCCTAGGAGCTCGAGCCGTTGTTGTTGATTGTAGTCAATAATATTATAGGTATCATGTATATTGTAAAACAGTAGCAGTGAGGAACACTAGTAACTATGTACATCTAACTATTTAATAACTGTACATGATTGGATGGACGATCGTACTCCGTGTTGCGTAGCGGTTGACTGGAGAGCAAGGAACGCTAAGGATAGAGCCCCAAATAGTATCTTGTGTTGCCACTTAACAAGGGTGCGTTTTTCCCTTGCGAATTATACATGCAATCCTATATCTAAGGTACGTTCACATATGCGCAATATGCCATTAAGACTTCATAGTCATCATCATCTGCCTAGCCTTTTCCCAACTACAATGGGATCGGCTTCCAGTCAAACCGGATTCAGTTGAATACCAGTGTTTTACGTGGAGCGGCTGCCTACCAGACCTCCACAACCCATTAACTGGGTAACACGGTACATCTTAGCAAGACTGGAGTCAGATTTACCGGCTTCTGACAATCCGTAACGACTGCCAAAGATCTACAAATGATAGCCGGGACCAACGGCTTAACGTGCTTTCCGAGGCACGGAGGAAACTCGTTATGTTAAGACGGTCACCCATCCACAGACTAACCTTGGCAAGCGTTGCTTAACCTTCAAGATCTACCCGTGCGGCTGTTATTATTTAGCCACGAGCTCCTCACTTCATAGTAAGGTCCCTGATTTTCAATGCTCCCCTAGGTCGTTGCAGTTAAGAAGGTTGGTAGGGAACAGGGCTAAAACGTCTGAGGGTATGCTAGATTCCAGTAGATACATCTTTATGAAAGAGCTAGGCCAACAAGTATTTGAATATGTAGATACTTACATAGGAAATAACAGCTTTCGCCTGAGCACAGTCCAAATCAGTCAGATACAATATAGCAAGATCTTGATACTTGGACAATGGCTTAAAAGATGCTGACGTTCGTACTCCTATGCTAGACATTTCCATAACAAGCTTGTTTATTACGTCTGCAAGTAATATAACGCATTTCATAAAACCATTGGAAAATTATATTGAATGGTGGAAATGCCATCCATAAAGATTATTTTCTGTTTTTTTATAGGTAGCTTCTTTTAATTTAAAACTAACTCTTCCACTTCTCACAGTCGGCAAATCTTTTCGGTAAGAGTAATCCCGCCATCTCCTGCTTCGCCTACCGCGTCACCGGTTCCTGATGCTCGAAATCCAATCGATATGAAGGGATCCCGAGGTCTTTGCCCTGCAGTAGGACTCAACAGGTTCATAAAAACTACTCTGTCTTGTTAACACTGCCATATCTGATTTACCAATAATTATCATCATCATTTCAGCTAAAAGAAGTCCACCACTGATTTAAGGCCACCCCAAAGTATCGCCTGATCGACTGATTATTTGCGTTTTGCATCCAGCAATACCCAGCCTTCACCAATAAAACTTTGATTAGGTATTGCTTATTTGTAGCTTTTGTTTTCAAGAGCAAGCTACTTACTCTCTAAGCCTGAAGTCCTTAGTTTCGCGCTTAGTTGCGGGCGTATTCTACTCCGTATCACCCACAGACTTACGATTAATCCCGAACCCGAACTAAGAATGAATGATAGCACGATTTGACAGTAACTGTTAAATCGTGTTGTCATTAATTCTTAGTGGTTAGTTGATACGGAGTAGAATACGCCCGCAACCAAGCCCGATACTACGGACTTCGGGGGGCTTAGAGAGTAGCCCCTGTGTTTCCAGCATTTTTCTTGATTACTTACTCTTTTTCCAGCATAATCCACCATAGATCAAATGCGTAGGTTTTTGATCATTTTGAATAAACAGCTTTATAAAATTGATAGTGTCCACATCTTTTGTGTAAACCAAACTTGGAACCAGCAATAAAAAGACAAAAGAAATTGTCTTCATATTTCTTGAATAAAGATATAGCACATGTAGAGAAGGTCTACAGACAAATGAAGACTTGGAATGACTCAAGTAACTTCGGTTGAAAAACCTTGGGTATTTTTCTAGGTAAAGTCAATAGGATTTTGTTAAATGTGATGTCAGCTGTAATTGAGAGCAATTGGAGTTGACAGGTTGTCAAACAAAGACAATTTCAGATAATGTCCACAACGCTGTGACGTCATACATCCGAAAAATTATGGTTTGTTTGTCTGTAGTAAAGTGTTTTCGCGAATAACTTTTTAATTATTATTTTTTTACTTTAACCATAATCCTGATAATACAAAGATGGTAGATCAACCTTATCCAGTACAATATACCACCGGCCCCCTTCTACTATCGGACATCCAGACGCACTGCATCTTACCATCCCTACCTTGTTGCTATTCCACGAATTCGCACTAAGCGTTTCCAAACGTCTTTTATAATGCGCACAGCAAAACAGCCAAAGAGTGGAACTCTGCCTCCGTCTGTGTTTCCGAACGCTTACAACCCTCATCTCTTTAAAGTAAGAGTGAACAGGCTACTCCTGGGTAAGCTCGCTCTATCGTTGACTTTGTCTCTGTCATCTCTGACCTAAACTAGAGTCAAGAGCAAACCCGTCTAAAAAAAAAAACAAGCTCGACTACTATCGAGAAGACTGACCAGTATTAACTAAGGACAGAGTTATGTGGAAAAGGGAGACTGAGGTCATTTACCAGCAGTGAAAAAATATAGGGTAGGTACATAGAATAATGAGCTTTATGAGCGACTCATCTTCAGAAGAAAGGACCAATTCTCTACTTAGAAAAAGTTCCGGGATGCTTGTTCAAGAGTATTTAAGTAAGTAGTAAATATTAAAGTAAAAAAACAACGGGTTACACTCCGGGAGTGCCGGCAGAAGTGAAAACTTGAATACGTGCTTCTCTCCCTCCGTCTTACGAATTTTCGATCAGGTCACGTGTCCTGGCGCGGGTTTTACATTTTTTACCCATCACAAATAAGTGCACAACGCCGATAAAGAAGTTTTCACAAAATTAGTTAAGCTTATAGAGTACTGTGTATTTTATCGAAGACGTACAATAAAATAAAACATTCTTTAAGCTAGCTTGTGTGTACCCAGTTACGATATATCAATCAAACCAATATATTCAAGCCTACGTCACAACAAAGATAAGCTTCTAACCAATCAACCGCGTTAGAAGGCGCCACGCACGACACGACAGAACAGAATAATTTGAATGACGGGAGATATCAAATCAACTAAAAACGACGAACAAAGCCAGGGCACTTCACTTTGTCGTACAGAAGCCAAGTTCAGGTTTTCACCAAACATAATAGAGCTTATTTACTTAACATTTTCGACTGAATATTACATGACATGCTTTTGTTTGACGAACCATTTGAAATGGTGACATCAAAAGGCGCCATTATATATTATATTATTGAAAGGTATAAAAAGAAACTGCGGGCATGAATAAAACACAAGACTTTTGTATTATCTTTATTGTGAATATCGTTACGTCTCTAATTTGCATTCGGTGACATTTCAACAATTATATTTATGTGATATGATTTTGGTTCTATCTGAGTAACGATCTTTAGAAAAGTTTAGTAAATTATCAAATAAGCTTATTCCTAATTTTTCCTAAAATGTATTGTTTCCTTTAGTGGTTGTACTTGGCTGTCCATAATAACTAGGTCAAGTGAAGAGTGTCGAATTGTCGATATACCATTGAAATGAATGATCAATATCTGGTACCTACCCTGGGCAGGATCGTGGCTTTTCAGCGCGTCATTCTTGTAACGAATTGCTTGCTATAGAAAATCATGAGAAACATTCTTGGATGTAACATTTCATAGTAAAAGCTCGTGATGTAATAACACGATATTGCATTGCTTTTCTAGAAATCTTAGTCAGTGCCGGAACGGGATGTGGTCATCAACCACATACAATCCTCTTTTCTGTTGTCTGATCGTCATTCTGAAATGAAAGACGGAAAATAAGTTGGTAATATTCAAATAGCAAAAAGATTTCAAAGCGGAGCAGGATGATTCATGAATCTGGAAATTAGGTAATCAAGTATAGACTAACTTTCAGGAATGTTTTATCAGATAGCAGTTGTTTTTCTTTGTTACTCGACTTGAGACATAGATAAACTGATTGAGGATAGAGGACCGAAGAGGCTGAAGATCTGCCATGCAAAGAGACGGGATGCTCAATGTTTTGGGAACAATGGAGACATCACAAATAGCCACTAGAGGGCTGCTACTTACAATCTCTTTGTACAGGATCTCAAGCAGCAGCACAGCTGGAGCCAGCAGCATGCCGTATAACGTCATCAGCATGGCAGGGTACATGTCAGTGATGCCCACACTGCTGAATGTGGAGACATCACAGAGAGCCACTAGAGGACTGCTACTTACAATCTCTTGTACAGGATCTCAAGCAGCAGCACAGCTGGAGCCAGCAGCATGCCGTATAACGTCATCAGGATGGCAGGGTACATGTCGGTGTTGCCCACACTGTTGAATGTGGAGACATCACAGAGAGCCACTAGCGGACTGCTACTTACAATCTCTTGTACAGGATCTCAAGCAGCAGCACAGCTGGAGCCAGCAGCATGCCGTATAACGTCATCAGCATGGCGGGGTACATATCAGTGATGCCCACACTGCTGAATGTGGAGACGTGGCCGGAGCAGCGAGGTCGGGGCACTGTGAGGCGCTGGTGGACGTTTGCTTGGACTCCTGATTCACGGATCTTTAGGAAGCTAGGGATGATAAAAGGAAGTTACATTACAGATAAATTAAGAGAAAATCCAAACATCTTTCTATTTCTGTCTTAAGTCAAGTAGACTTCAACTCAGGTTTTCTAAGTGTCACTGTAAGTAGTAGCGGCTTTTTGTTTGGAGGGTTAATAACATAGACAGAAAATATATTATATGCTTTTGGATAGTCCAAATAAGATAGCAAGAAAGTATTCAGCTGTATTTACCTTGACTACTCAGTATTCAAGGTAAATACTCACTTGATCTTGAACAAATCCTTGAACGGCGATCTCTTCTGCCCCGGCACCCAGGGATCGATCTCGTTGATGTAGTCGATCTCCACCAGGTCGCACTTCTCGTCCTCCTGGTAAGTCTCCTGGATCAGACGGTAGCCAGGGTTCAGCTCCATGTGGAACGCGAATAGACCCTGGAACAGAGGAAGAGATCTATGGAATCATATGAAAAGAAAGAAAAAAATATTTTTCGCCACACACAGATATACAATTAGGAACAAAAATAAGGAGTCTTCATTTTAAAACAGTAAAATTGTGTGCCTCACAGTTGAGAAAAATGCCAGACAACTTGGTACTTTGTTATATGACGCTGGTTTTCTACAGAACCTTATGTTATGTGTAAACCACCTGTTCAGGATAGTAATCGCGGCCCTTTTTTGTTCTTGAATGGGAAATCATCAAATGACTTCTCCAGGTCCGGGCGAAGTGGGGACGAGTATCAGACTCCTACTAACTAAAACCCCGTCTACCTTCCAAAGCCACAGTAACTCTTTCGGACAATTTTGCAACCCTGGCAGGCACTGTCCCTAGCGGACCCCACCCATTATGCTGACATCTCTTAGAGGCGCGCGTGGAACACAGCGCGCCGTCGCCCGGGCCTGCAGTGCAATTCTGTTAACATGTCGAAGTGATAACTTAGACGAAGTGAACAACAAGTGAGGGGTCAGACCATGCAAACAAAATGGACTGAAAATTCACTCGTCACTCAATCCTCCTAGGTGTACACGGACGTCTCACGTCGACAGGAGAGATCGGTTGGTCCTTAACGGACGGCGAGCTACTCATCGCTTGCCATCCACAGCGGCCCTGGAACGCAATGGCAGAAACCTAACCGTGTTTTAGGCAGTAAGAATCTGATAGTCCCTCCTGCTACCCCAGAACAGGAGAAAGAAATCATTTGATGATTTCCCAAAAAAGTATGAACATTTTTATTTCTGCATAAAATTAGTCTAAATGAGTTCTGAATCCAATGAGGGCTTCCGTCTTTGTACTTACCAGTTGGCACCACTATCGAGTAAGGTAATCATAGCATTTTTTACATTTAAAACGACATGCTACACTAGCGCCTCTAGCGGCGAATTTAAACGCGATGGCCCTCATTGGTTTGAAATCGATCCAAATACGATCAAACATAATAGATTTTTATCTTATTTGCGTTGAATAACAATTAAAACAAAAACTGAATATTGAAAATGTCGCATATAAGTCTTGTTGCTAGCGGTCTGAAGAAAGTAGGTATTAATTACCCACTTGTATCTTGTAATTACTAATACGCGAAACGATTGTTACTGCCATTAAAATTTTTCGTCTAATACATCTACAATTAGGTGTCGTTACTGGCACTTTATCCAATTCAAAAATAGAGTCGAATCAGAACTCCATATTATCTCTTATTTTTTCTAAAACAAATTAACTTAAAAAAATATTAATTTACTTACTCGATAAGATAAATCAATGTTTATCAATGTTATCTTTTAATTCTTAATTCTGAGTTTTTTAAGAAATAAAAAAAGTACTCGACGAGGATGGGATTCGAACCCACGCGTGCAGAGCACATTGGATTAGCAGTCCAACGCCTTAACCTCTCGGCCACCTCGTCTTGTGAAACCCGGGCCTAAATAAGGGGCTGGTATATAGGTGAGTACTTCACTGTACTTTTTTATTTCATTATTATCTGATAGACAAGCAGAACGACAGAATCGTGAGATAAGCGATTTAAACAAATACAGTATATGAAATTGGATCTCCAGTCTTGCCATGAAGTACCGTGTTACCCAGTTGATGGGTTGTGGTAGGCGGCCGCTCCTCGTAAAATACTGGTATTCATCTTAATCCGGCTTGACTAGAAGCCGACTCCAATATAGTTGGGAAAAGGCTAGGCAGATGATGAGTATATGAAATTGGATATCTAAAAAATCTACATAAAAACACTCACACAAAAAAATACTTGCCTAATTAATAATTTAACTTGACCCTGACACAATTCAAAGCAATTGTTTTTTAAAATAGCGACCTACTTAAAGCATCGATCCTCATATTTATCGAAACTTTGTTTGTCGCACATTTACTTTAAATTCGGAAGTCAGTGTTAAATACGAAGAAGCTACCAAAAACACCGACTTCCGAAATTAAAGTTATTATATACTTTGTGGTTTTTTTTTTTTTAAGTTGGTTGATTTTTTTTTATTTTTCTCTTTTTAGTAGTGCGTAAAAAAATGATCTGTGCATGGGACAGTCGACTATTTTCGGGATTTCAGTACCCCATAATAGAAGTTGTTCATGCTTATGAGAACAATGACCCGTTAAGAGTAATTGCGTTTATTCTGTTACACGTAATGTAGACTCGTGCCTACAGTTTTTAATCACCTACTTATGAATTACAAATAGATAATAGTTAAGTAATTACAGTATTTTATTTGTGATTAAAAAAAGTCTTTAACTGTTAGGATTTTAGATTAGTTCCTTTATTTAAAACTCTTCCTGCTCTTGTCCTATTGTACTTAATTGGCGTCGAAACAACACGCATTTAAAATATTTACTTAATTACTTCCTCAAATTCAAAGTACAATGTCATTTGAATAAGAAATATTAGAGGGAGGTATTATTTTAAAGACATTTTTAGGTCTCACAGAGAACCGGGTTGGCGGCGCGCTGTGTTCCACGCGCGCCTCATAGAGCTGTCAGTAAGGGAGACAGGGCCCGCTAGGGCTAGTGCCTGCCGGGGTGCGGAATCCGTTCGAAAGAGACGCCGCGGCCCTGGAACGCAAAGGGCACTAGGAGGAACACGGATGGGGTTTAGTCAGTAAGAGTCTGACACTCCGTTCAGCTAAAAAAAAAAGTTCTCACAGAGGAAGTACTCATCATCAGTGCATCTCCAATAGCTAATAGCGGGTCAATACGACACAGAGCGCTGTCTGTACAGACTTTGAAGTCATCATAAAAAAAATCTATCACACAGAATACGTGATATCAGGGCTTAATTGTCTGTATTGCTTGTGGTTGTGGCACAGACAGAACTTTCTGCTGTCTTGAATGATGGATGACATTACACTTTCACTACGAACAGATAAATTTTATTAAGGTTACAGGTTTTTTCAATCTGGACGTACGCTAAAAGTTATACAGTTGATATATGTATAATGTACTCAAGAAGTTTTTAGCGGCAAAGCAGAGTTATCCGATGGTTTCCTATCACCTGTAGTGTTTACCAACCCGATATTACAACGGGAATACCGGTTAAAGTTGTAGCTGACGATGAATAAACGCTCTTGTGCAGTTGCTTTATCATCTTGTTAACAACGTACTGTAGGCTTTCTATATCTCTTACCTCTAAAACTGTGGGCCTCTTTCATGGTTATAAATGAGTTAGAGCATGCTCTAACTCAGTTGCACAGGTGTGCGTTAACACTTTTATACTGAAATGGTACTGATGTAAGAGTCTTATATAGGTTTTTTAACGCTTTGGTGCTAGTTGGGTCTATATCTATTGTTGTTGGACCTGCTGAAGATTGTAAGACTATCTTTGCATTGTATAGACTCAATCTCTATTACGTTGTATAATTTTACATATTAATTATTTCAGAACGAGTGTAACCATGATTTTGTAAACACTGATTTAAAAAGAGTGTCCATAGAGTTTCTTGCACGTTCTTCTCCATAAGATCTAATCTTTGGAACGCGCGACTGCCGCGCTGGAGATAGGGTCGGTGAGTGTGTTCTGTCTGCTGCAGAAGAACTTGCTGCTCTTGTCGCTAGCGCGGCAGAATTTGTTTCGTCTATTTGGCTGACAGACCAGAGCCTAGCACCAATATTCAAACGTAAGTATAGTAAAGTTAACGTAAGTGAATATTGATTGTGAAAAACTACAATCCCATAGTATTTTGGTTTATTTTTTTGGGAAAAACACAATATATATCATTCAAAAATTTATCAAAGTAAATAATTCAAATAAATATTATGTGCGAAATAAGTATTGTAGCTGTGGTAAAATTTTACGTTACGTACGTTACTATAAGTCAAAAATATTCGTGCAAGGCACTCTTGACAGTACAAAAGCCTGTAACCGGTCTATTCGAAATAAAGTATTTTGTATGGAAGATCCATAAAGAAATAAATATAACGTGTGAATTACAAACCTTCCTAATCCTCTCGACCCCATCTTTCATGGAGTAGTAGTTCGCTCTCTTGCCTTTTGGAGCTATTTTCTTCTCGTAAATTGACTTGCGTATCGGATCGTTGAGTTTCTGAAAACCACGCCTTTCTTTATTTAAGCCAGGTAGTTTATTTTTATTATTTTTAGGAGGCACAAGGAGGAGCTCGTGGCTAAATAATAACAGCCGCACAGGTCGATCTTCAAGGTTAAGCAACGCTTGCCAAGGTTGGTCTGTGGATACCCATCCACAGACCAACCTTGGCAAGCGTTGCGACCGTCTTAACATACCGAGTTTCCTCCGTGCCTCGGAAAGCACGTTAAGCCGTTGGTCCCGGCTGTCAATTAATAAAGATCTTTGGCAGTCGTTACGGATTTTCAGAAGCCATGCAGTAAATTTGACTCCAGTCTTGCCAAGAAGTACAGTGTTACCCTGTTAAGGGGTTGTGGAGGTCTGGTAGGCAGCCGCTCCACGTAAAACACTGGTATTCAGATAAATCCGGTTTGACTGGAAACCGACCCCAATATAGTTGGAAAAATTAGTAGGCTAAGAGTAATGTAAGTACCTATGTAATGTAACAAATAACCAACTACCTATTTTATCTGAGCAAAATTTTAAAAGTATGTGTGACAAGGATAACAAAGAAGGAAAATTAGTTTATTTGGACAAAAAGGCATTCCAAAATTAATTTGATTATATAACGTTTAATTAAATTGTTATATCTTTTATACTATAGGGTACCTACTCTCTTTTCCATTAGGATAAACTCTAACCAGATACTAATGAAACTCAAACTCAAGTTTTCTGCGTTCTCCTTTAGCCAAATACAGCTTCTTACCTTAAAGAAATACCGATTATACTCAAAGTTACTGGCCCCCAACTTGAGAGGCGAGTTGAGCAGGTCAGGTAGACTTCTGACTGAAGAGCTGGGGGCTCGGAGTAGCACCACGATGTTGGCAGAGTAGGCTGCGTACAGAATCGTTAGAGCCACGAACAGGATCAGGGTGACGCAGCGACCTGGTGGGTTTGGATTGGTTGTAATTTCCAGGATGGGAAAAATTGGAGGGATTTCTCTCAAGACATCTTGTAAATTTAAGCTGTTAAAAGAGTCCCATGTCTCTTGTGCTTATTGGACACAGAATCACAGTTACAAGTAGGTAGGTATGTTAGTATTCAACGAGGGACTTCGAGGAAGTATAAATAAATAAAAAATAAATCATTTATTTCAGATAGTTTAGGATACGTATTTGTTCTTAAAATTGAAAACTTAAAAAATAATGTTAGTAGTAATAGGTGGAATGAAAATCTTTAACTATAAAACATATGAACAGCTCCAGCATAACAAAATTAATTCTAAGCATTTAAAGCATTTTTAATAACAAACCTGCGCCATATCTCGGCTCCAAAGTGCATCCTTGCTGTAGAACTGCTCCGATGATCAGGATCAACACATCAGCCCAAGAACCGTCAAGTTGTAAGGGATGCTGGAATAATTACAATGAAAACAATATCAATCCTAAGTTTCCACTGATTGTGGACTAACAAAACTATCTCAGAGCAACCTTATCTACAGGACACTAATGTTTTTGCTTATGAAAACTGATTCAAGTTCTGGAAAAAGCTTTTCTCATTGAACTCTTATGTTACTGAGGCATTCCTTAAGAGGAAACGTGGGCGAAGAGACTTTGTATGTAAAAATTCATAATTCGAGCTCATTCATTCTTAGTGGTTAGGTGATAAGGAGTAGAAAACACCCGAAACTAAGGTCGAAACTACGGACTTCGCAATAGAGAGTAGTTACTGTAATGCTGAAGCAAAAACTTAAATATAACTAGTCCTGTAAGCTCTCAAAAATAGAATTAAAAAAATACCACTCACCATCCCCATACTAGCCTCCCACTTCGAAGCTATATACAAGAAGATGGAGCAGCCCAGCACACAAATGAAGATGGCGAACCACACGGTCCCAGAGAAGGGTAGCGTGAAGATATTGGAGATGTAGGAGAGAGGGGGCTCTCTGAACACAAAGCGGACGGCCGTGGACCCCACCATCGCGATGTAGTCTACTGCCATCATGCGCTCTTGAGTGAATATTGTTAGGGTACCTGGGGAGATGATAGGTAATCTTTACTCAGATATATGGTTAGATATTGAGGATGTAGGAAGGAGAGCTTGGGGCCCTCTGAAGGCGAAGTGTACGGTCAAGGAGTTCACCATGGCAATGTAGTCTACTGCCATCTTGCGCTCTTGAGTGAAGATTGTTAGGGTTCCTGGGGAGAGTATCACACAAAAAAAAGTAGCGTCTTCCCCGATTATACTCTCGTAACACAGGAGGGGAGCATTTTTCGGGATAAAAAGTGGCCTATGGAATCAGCGATAGTGTAGCATTTATCTGTGACAGAATTTTCGTAGTCAGATCAGTACTTCCTGCGATTACCGCCAGCAAAAAAAAATACCTATTCGTAATAATATTAGTTTGATAATTTAGTTATTAAACGGGAACTTGGTAATATTTCACAGAAATTCTGTTCCATTTTGAATGTATTCAGTACTTAAGTAGGACATCGTGCAACAACCGCTTAGACAAAAACTTTTTTACAAAAAATACAACCTACTTTTCGACTTCTACTACTACCTCCAAAGTTCTTCGTCAGATCTTCACCAAATCCTCTTCGAAAATACTCTTCCAAACAAAGAAAGAGTCATCCAAATCGGCTGATAATTGGCAAGAATATCGCTAAACAAAAATTTTTCATAGGATCTCATCATCAGATCCTAATTTTTACCTTCCATCTTCAGCTTAGCAACATGAGATGATGATTACCAGGCACAAATATCTGAATTGTGTTAGAAAATTTATGAAAATCATTGTATGTGCCTATAAAATTTGAGGGCAAGATTTTCATGGGATCCCATCATCAGATTCTGACTTGGTGACAATGGGATCAATCGGGAAGTATTCCCTTTCAGATGAAACAAATTTATTTCAAATCGGTTCATAAATGACGGAGTTATGAACTAACAAACTTAAAAAAAAATACAACCGAAATCAGAACCACCTCCTTTTTTGAAGTCGGTTAAAAACTAAAACAGCTGACAGTCTCGTGAAGGTCGTGGGAATCCCATGGCGTATCTTTGGGGAGGCCTCTGGTTCATCGCTAGTCGGCCTGTTTCGACAATTTGTAAATGATTTGGCACTTTCAGAACGACAAAATAATAAAGCTCAGGGGCGTTCCCGAGGCCTATATTGACATTATCAGAGACATGTACCGCGATTCCGTGTCCTCTGTCCAGACCGCTGTTGGCGAATCGAATGGCTTCCCAATATCTGTTGGCGTTCACCAAGGCTCGGCTCTTAGCCCGTTCTTGTTTAACGTAGTGCTCGATGTAGTTACGGCAAACATCCAAGATAAGCCCCCATGGCTAATGATGTATGCCGATGACATCGCCCTCGTTAATCAGAACAAAGCCCATCTTGAGCGCAAAGTCAACATTTGGAAGGACACGCTTGAAAACGGTGGTCTGAGACTAAATGTGGCGAAGACTGAGTACATGTCCTGTGGCGGCACGGATTCAAATAGGTTCATCCGAATAGGTTCGGACCTGATCAGAAAGTCCGATACGTTCAGGTACCTTGGATCCGTGCTGCACGAGTCTGGCAACGTGGACGACGATGTCCAAGCACGTATAGGCGCGGCTTGGGCGAAGTGGCGCGAGGTAACGGGCGTTGTATGCGACCGCAAAATGCCTCCGAAGCTCAAGGGGCAGATATATAAATGCATCATACGGCCTGTCCTACTGTACGGCGGTGAATGTTGGCCAGCACTAAGCAGACACACCCAGGAGCTTCGCGTCACGGAGATGAAGATGCTGAGGTGGATGAGTGGCGTAACGCGATCCGATCGCATACGCAACTCTTTCATCAGAGGTAGTCTTGGTGTCCGTGACGTGGGGGAAAAACTGCAAGAGTGTCGTCTGCGATGGTATGGCCACATCATGCGCCGCCCTATGGAGTACGTTGGTCGGGGATGCATGAATATGGCTGTTCTTGGGGCTAGGTCCCGTGGTCGCCCTCGCAAGCGCTGGTTGGACGTCGTTAAGTCCGACATGAGAGCCAATGGCCTAACTGAGAAGGATGTCCAAGATCGGGCAAAGTGGAGGAAGCTAAGTAGGAAGGCGGACCCTGGCAATAGCCGGGATTAACGCCAGGTAGAAGAAGAAGAAGAGAAGGGGCACAGACATGCTCTCTTTGAGAGCCATTGGACCGTGTATGTAGGTTACCCCGCGGCCCGCGAATCTGTTCGAAAGAGACACCGCGGCCCTGGAACGCAAAGGGCATTAGGCGGAACACGGATGGGTTTTAGTCAGTACGAGTCTGGCACTCTCTGCTGCTTCACCCAAAGCGGTAGGAGTCATTTGATGATTTCCAATCCTTAAAAAAAAGGCCTAACCTTTTAACCTTTTTTTAAAAGGCAAGCATTGGAAGATGTTACATGTCTTCGTTTTTTTTTTTGTTTCATAGACAGTTCGATGTTCTCACGATGTTCTGCCGTTTCAAACGTTTGGGAACACATTCATTGTGCGTAAAGCTAAGGAGGTGGAACTCCCTGCCATAGTCTGTGTTTTCTTATCCTAATAGCTACAACCTAAGAGTCTTTAAATCAATAGTGAATAGGTTACTTCTAGGCAAAAAAATGGTGGTTGCTAATTAACCGTCACGAACGAACGGCTTAGTAGACAAGTTTCATAACGGTAACTTTTTTTCTAGTCAACTAGATTAGCTATATTTTTAAAACTAGTCCAGCTTAATAATACTGATACAGTTATTTTTATCATCCCACCTGCCAAAGGTGATTAATCAGTTATTAGCAATAACTAAAGGTCAATGAATGGTGGAGAATCTAGTGCTAAAAACATCAGGAATTTAGCAAACGAAATTAACAGTATTAAAAATGATCAAATATGATTAGAAGTTTTGTTTTGCAAATGATGTAAGACTTCTAAAGATTCTCTTTTTTACTGAAGGTAGATTTAAAAACAATGTCAAGTTAAAATAGCAAGGAGATAAATTAATTAATTCTTGTGTTGAATGCAGCATGTTTTGTTTATTTCATTTACTACATCGTAAAATAATAAATAATTATTTATCTACACTTTATGTAAGTAGGTAGGTACCTATATCAAGGTTACTCTAAGTCAGTATCTTTGTTTATCCTTACTAATATTGTAAATGCGAATGTAACTCTGTCTGTCTGTCTGTCGCGCTTTCACGTCAAAACTACTGAACTGATTTAAATGAAATATAGTAGGTACACAGATAGTCTTGAGCCTGAGAAAGGACATAATAGGCTACTTTTTATCCCGGGAGCATGTTCCCTAGGGACCATGCGGGCGAAGCCGTTGGCAGAACCTTATTAGTTAACAAGTTTTTTTTTAAGATTTGGAAACATTGAAAGTTTCACCAGACTATTCCATTTAGCACAGTTAAGTGAGTCATCATATCAGCCGAAAGATGTCCACTGCTGGACATAGGCCTCCTCCAAAGGCCGGGTTTGCTATAATCGCTACGCTTGGCAGGCGGGCTGGCGACAGAAGCGTATGGTGTTGCGTTTCACAGAGAACGCTGTTGCCCATACTTTGATGAGTCCCTTAGTCGCCTCTTACGACACCCAGTTAAGTGAATAACCATTACTAATATTAATATTGATACGATGGTACCTACAAGTATGTTGTTGCAAAGTATGGGACAGAGAGAAAGATGGCCCCCATTATAGGCCATAGAAACTGACTTGGTGCAGTAGATTTGGAGCAAATTGGTTAGCGATAAATGGACAGACAGACCCGAGTGAGCCTACAATGGTTCCATTAGTTCATACGCATCTTTGGAACACAATGGGCCTCATCAGAAGGCTTAATGTCACCCAAAGGGAAATGGAGAGCGCAATGCTTGGAGTTTCCTTGTGTGATCGAAACCGGAGTGATGGTATCCGCAAGAGAACCAAGATTACCGACATAGTGCGAAGAATCACCAAACTGAAGTGGCAGTGGGCAGGGCACATTGCTCGCAGAATAAATGGTCGATGAGACCAAAAAGTTCAGGAGTGGCGACCGTGTACCGGAAGACGAGGAGTTGGAAGGCCTCTCACAAGGTGGACCAATGACCTGGTGAGGGTCGCGGGTTGCGATGGTTGCGAGAGGCACAGGACCAGTTATTGTTGCGACCCTTGGGGGAGGCCTATATCCAGCAATGGACGTCTTTTGGCTGAAATGATGATGATGATAATCTTCGGAACTATAAAAAGAATATTGTTGCAGATTAAAAGCTACCACGTTACCTAGATCAGCTTCCTTCTTCAGCAGCTGGTCGACAATCCCCTGCCATTGCCCGTTCTTGTCCTTATAACCCCAGGTGTGCGTAAACATGAGCCTCTCCGTCGCGTTCAGCATTCGGAAGCAGATGCTCACTACGGCGTACGACATCTTCGCTATAGAGTCCTGGTGGAGATTCCTGGGTGGAAGATGTATTTGATTTGTCAGTGAGACACTTTAAACTAATTTTTTTTTTACTGCTTGGCAAAGGTCTCCCCATAGCCTTCCACTCTACCCGGTGTATTGCGTTCTCCGACCAGTCCGTCATGAACGCCTCCAAGTCGTCACGCCAGCGTTTCCTAAGCCTTCCTCGGACGACGCCCGTCCTCTGGCTTCCACTGCGTAACGACTCTAGCCCATGTGTCCTGTGGGTCTATAAAGGCCATTTTACCATAATCAAATTAGAATCATAATATTACCCACACAAAAATCTGTCAAGTTTCATTTTCATCTTTATCGCTAACGCATTAGGTTCAAGGTGATTGGGAAAATTCGACAGTAATGTGCTTTCTGAGTCTGCTAAATTGGCCTTTTATTTAAAAAGGCCCCTGATCTATTCTACATAGAAAACTAAGATAGACTCAACTAAGATAGATTCAACTAAGATAGATTCAACTAAGATAGATTCAACTAAGATATACATCGAATTTTATCTCCACGCTTGACAGACGATAGGAGCAGGTGGGTGGGGTAAGTTGATAGACATAAGGTAGAGCTGGAGATTGTCCGTCATCCAACCCTACCTAAGAGAGCTTTCAGACTCGTTCGACGATGCTCATTCGCTCCACGTGTTCATGGACACCCTTCAATGTTGCCTCGTTGTTCCCAGCCGTGTTCTGGGTGATGAAGACTTCGTCTTTTTGTACCGTAGACCGACACATTTTTCTTTGGTAGACGCGTTTTAATTAGCAAGGTACCGAATAACGTAGCCTGTGGCAGGGTCGCCATGAGATGTATGTAAAAAAAAGGGTTCGGGTATAAATAAGAAAGCTACTGTTCGGTTCCCATACGAGTAGTATAATGAATCTAAAAAATATACATTAGTGCATACAAGTAAATGCATAGCGGAACGTAATGCCACTGCAATAACATGAAACGTAAATCTAAAGGAGCATACTTACTAAATGATATAAAGGAACATACATACACTTCACAGGTAACGAGCGTTGTATGCGACCGCAAAATGTCTCCGAAGCTCAAGGGGCAGATATATAAATGCATCATTCGGCCTGTCCTACTGTACGGGGGCGAGTATTGGCCAGCAATAAGCAGACACACCCAGGAGCTTCGCGTCACGGAGATGAAGATGCTGAGGTGGATGAGTGGCGTAACGCGATCCGATCGCATACGCAACTCTTACATCCGAGGTAGTCTTGGTGTCCGTGACGTGGGGGAAAAACTGCAAGAGTGTCGTCTGCGATGGTATGGCCACATCATGAGCCGCCCTATGGAGTACGTTGGTCGGAGATGCTATTATATGAATATGGCTGTTCTTGGAGCTAGGCCCCGTGGTCGCTCCCGCAAGCGCTGGCTGGACGTCGTCAAGTCCGACATGAGTGCCAATGGCCTGACTGAGAAGGATGTTCAAGATCGGGCAAAGTAGAGGAAGCTAAGTAGGAAGGCGGACCCTGGCAATGGCCGGGATTAACGCCGGGTGGAAGAAGACATACACTTTATAGCCGAGTTGCGGAATTTGTTCGAAAGAGTCACCGCGGCCCTGGAACGCAAAGGGCATTAGGAGTAACACGGGTGGGTTTTAGTCAGTAAGAGTCTGACACTCCCTTCTGCTCCGACCCAATCAGGAGGCGTCATTTGGTGGTTTCTCATCCTTATAAAAATGGGTGAATCGAAACAAAACTTCGTAGGGGATTTTCACGTTATTTAAAAAGTGTTTTGGCAGCATTTACGATCTCAAATTTATTACATTGAAATTACAAAAAAAGATACTTTCTTAAAAAACCAATAACATGATATTACAGTAAAAATCCCCATCACAGTTTTGTTTCGATTCACCCCTCCGTATACCTATTTACCCCGTTTGACGATACCTTTTCAAAAGAACGAATGACCTAATTTTATTTAATTATATTCGTCCACGTCAAAAACACTTCACTTCGTAAACTTTCAAATGCAAGTCGCAATATTATATCAGCAACACAAAGACTGCGTCAATAGACGTGGAGCGAGGCAGCAGAGTGGAGAGCGTGGGTAATTCGAAACGGAGTTACAAACTGTGTCATTCCATTTTGAGGCGGAGAGAGGTAGTAAGGAGCGGAGTTGCGGACTAAGAAGAGCAAGCTAGCGAGTTCACGCTTTGCCGCTACGCTTCCCAGTTTTGTATGATTTTTGAAACTCATTCACAAATCCCTGTCCACTGATGCGGGTCGGAGATTTCATGCGATTTAATTGGTTAATATTGGCACGGCTACACGCCGCTCCTTTCCTCTCCGCTCCAGTGGACAATCAGCATTAATATAAAAGATTTATCAAAATGCAGGGAAATTAGCAGTGTTGACTGTTTGCGACAGCGAAATGAATGCCCACAATCTCCTCAGAAAAACAATAAAAATTGAAAATTTCTCCTCAGAAACGAAAATGCGTTTAACATACATTACTGTGGTCAGTGTACGAGTATTAAATAAATAAGACCAGAAAGATAATTATTATGGTCGTCGTGTCTTTAGTCCCGCAGTCACGTCTCGACGGATGACAATGAAACTTTGCCAGATAAAAGTTTATGAAACGACCAAGTTAGAAGTAGGCCGCATCTCACCCGGAGAAGTTTTATATTCTTAGCTAGATATATTAAGTAGAAACAGTAGATATTCTATTCTACTAAATGTGGCAGCCGCAGCATTGGAAGACCTTCCATGAGGTGGTCAGATGACCTGAGCCTCTAAATAAAGTGCCATAGTGAATGCGAATGTTGAAATGCGCGGGTTTAATATTGCAATTTCCGTAGGGACCTCTATTTTTTTTCTAGTAATAATTATATCCTATGTGACTTAGCAATAATGTAGCATTCTAATGGTGTTAAGTTTTGCGAAATCGGTCCAGTAGTTTTTGGATTTATTTCTTACAAACATACAAGAATATAATTCTTTGCTCTTTATAATATTGTTTACATTGATCGATCACGTGTCATTTCGACAGCGGTTTGTCAATCAAATAGATAGATTTTTGACGTTTTGACAATCTACTTCGGAACTATACCGCTGACAGAATGTCACAATGTTTGCTAGAGAGTCTAGTGTAGGCCACGGGAATACACGTCATCATCTGCCTAGCCTTTTTCCCAACTTCCAGGGGTCGGCTTCCAGTCAAACCGGATTCAGCTGAATACCAGTGTTTTAGGTGGAGCGGATGCCTACCTGACCTCCACAATCCATTAACTGGGTAACACGGTACTTCTTGGCAAGACTGGAGTCAGATTAACTGACTTCTGACAATCCGTAACGACTGCCAAAGATCTACAAATGAGCCGGGACCAACGGCTTAACGTGCTTTCCGAGGCACGGAGGAAACTCGTTATGTTAAGATGGTCACCCATCCACAGACCAACCCTGGCAAACGTTGCTTAATTTTAAAGATCGACCCGTGCGGATGTAATTATTTAGCCACGAGCTAACGGGAATACACACTGGCTGTGATATTCACTGGAACCGTCGATGTGGCGACAGTTAGAGGAAACCAATGTCTAAAAGTAGGACGTCTTTCGGCTAAAGTGATGATGATGAAAAGTGACTGTAGTCACATAGATATCAATTGCTGAAGAACTTGAGAATAAATTAAGAAGTTCCTTAGGAGAGAGACCCTCATAAACCTGTTTTTTTGGTGAAGACACGAGCATGATACATCTACAAAACATTTTTACAAAAAATGTAACCGACTTCCAAAAACAAAACACTACAAGGTACAAAATAACTTCGAAAGAAAGAAAAGAACTTTTCTGAAGTCGGTGTTTTTGGTTATTTTTTCGTTTTTTGACACTGACTTCCGACATTAAAAATTTTCAAATCGGTTCATAAATGACGGAGTTATGAGGCAAGAAAAAAAAAAAAGATACAACCGAATTGAGAACCTCCTCCTTTTTTTGAAGTCGGTAAAAAATTGATAGGAATGCCGTTCGTAGCTGAACCTTTACAAAGTGTGTCTACCGTATGGGCTTTATAACCTAGAAGAGTTTCACTGCATGCTAAATGTTGGCAGCAGAAACTTTATAGAACATTTTTTAAGAGGATTTTGGGCACAGCTTGGGCTTCTAATTTATTTTTTATCCATAAATCAAGGACTAACCGCTTTGGATGAGCAAATAAGACTTTAGACTACTGCAGACTTGTGGTTTTATCCTGGAAGTAAGGGAAACCCTTGCTGATGTAAGTATTCATCAGGAAAAGTTGCCTCATCGCTTTATATAGAAATACTTAACTGCGTTACAACTTACTACGTCTTGCGGAATCTTAAGGATATTGGCAAAACCTGAACTGCAAGATAGTTGTCGATGCAGGTGAAGGTTACATATAAATAATAAAAAATATAATTTTATATCTCTGCGTTTTAAGTAAATGTGTGGTCCATTAGCATATTTATGTGCTAATGAAGAATATTTGATCGCTGATAATTTACAAGAACTGCGCGTTGTAAAATTTATTTGACACACACTTGGCTTTAATACGAGATATGATTTAATAGAGAGAAAATTACATTGGCAATTGTACCTTATTTCAATTCTAATTCTACAGATACAAGCAAGTTTCACCCTTTTCATTGTTTCGCAGAAGGAGACCGCCACATCCTAGGACTCGTCGTTGTCGACCATAGCACGGACTACGGCCGGCAGTGAGAGGTCACTGCCGCTGAGATGAGGGCACGGCGCGGCTCCTCCCAAGCGGCCAACTGCCAGCGTATTCGCCGTGTCCTTCCGACAGTCGACGCAGTGGTGACACCGAGCGTCCGGCTCCCTACCTATGCGACACCGAAACCTCCCGAAGCAGGCATGCCCCGTGAGGACCTGCGTCGCACGAAACGACAGGGAGAGCCTTCTCCCGAGCCAAAGGTCGAGCACTGGCCGGATGGAGTCGATAGTGACGAGGAGAGTCTGTCCCACCATTTCGCAAGCTTGATGTGTCGCTGCATCAGTCGTAAGTAATCCTACTTCAAGATGGCAGAAAGAGCTTGACTTTTACCAAAATAACTGAAAAATAAATAACAACAAGATCGTAAGGCAAACGATCTTGCAAATGCGAAGAAGCGATCTTGAAAATGATTTGAGGAGCTTTTTAAATGATATCAGCTTAGAGGCATACAGCCTGCGTAATAGGACTCTCTCTGCATCAGCAACTATTTGCATCCTGTCAGCGTCGCTAATAACAACAAGTTATGTTCTATAACAAAACTTATAAACGGAATAATGTGCCTAATCTATTTATTCATCGTTGCTACTACATACATGACACAATTGCAGCTTCTTCGAATCGTGTAGATCAGCACGCATGATATTATCCCTTGTCATGTTCACGTCTAATTATAAATATACCTAGGTATTGCATCAAGTTTTAAAATTTAATAATTTATTTACAGACTAGCTTCTGTCCGAGGGTTCGCTCGCGTCAATACTTATAGATTTTTATGAAAAGTTTGCCGTTCTAGCCCATCTCCAGGGTCCGCGTATCTCTGTACCAAAATTGAACAAAATCTGTTCAGTGATTGAGCCGTGAATACGCAACAAACTTTATGTCTCATTTTTAATATTAGTTAGGAACAATACAGACTATTATAAATTACATAGAATACGCAAGCTGTAAAAAAAACCGGACAAGTGTGAGTCGGGGAGGATAGTAGGATCACTGTGATGTCCGTCCGTCTGTCTGTCAAGACTGTTTATCTCGGCATTGCGTAGAGGTATCGAGTGGAATTTATAACCGTCCCTTGAAGCTGTTAAAAAATCATTTGCCGTTGAGAATTATGAAATTTAGCAAGTAACAGTCTTATACTACAAGTATAGGGAAAAGTCTAAAATAGAAATTAAATCTTAAAAAATATGGTCTTTATTTAAAGTAATTTGTAGCTACAAAGTACGGAATCCTCGGCGGGCGAGATCGACTCGCACTTGGCCAGTTTTTTTCCCTTTTGAGGTACGAAACGCTAAAAATGCACAAACGGGGGAAAACTCAATGGCAATCGGAAAACTCGTCCACATCGCTGTCAAAAGTGGCCAAAATCAGCATGCTGATTATTTGACCGAAAAATATCTACTAACGGCTTGATGATGTCGCGTAACACTTGGTGAGCACTCGGACTCCAGCTACAGTATAAATAGATTATCTTTACCGTGCCCCAGTTCTAGTGTTTCAACCCCATATAATTCCGGCTCCAACATATTAATTCCAACTAGTTGACACGCGCAACTTCGTCTGCTCTGCTCCTATTGGTCTTAGCGTGATGTTATATATGTATAGCCTATAGCCTTCCTTGATAAATGAGCTATCTAACACTGAAATAATTTTTCAAATGGGACCAGCAGGGAATAGTACAAGCGATAACTTCAGAAGCGATCTTCAACAGCAAATTAAGTGAAGTGTTCAGAAGTACGATTGTGTGTTTTAATTAGTTGTAAATTAAAGTGTTATTTTTGGTGGGTTAATCGGCTGTTTTTATTGTAACGAACCCCAAGCTCGTAACATCAGTATGACTGGTATAAATTAGCTTCTGGTGTTCTCCTTGATTTATTTTGTGTAGGTACATTTCAGTCTATTTCCAGTACTTTTTAAGGGTTCCCTAGCCAAATGGCAAAAAAACGGAACCCTTATGGATTCGTCGTGTCTGTCTGTCTGACTGTCTGTCTGACTGTCTGTCTGTCCGTCCGTATGTCACAGCCACTTTTCTCCGAAACTATAAGAATTATACTGTTGAAAATTGGTAAATATATGTATTGATGTGAACCGGGTTAAGATTTTCACACAAAAAGAGAAAAAAGACAATATTTTTTTGGGGTTAGGATACTTAGAACTGAAAATCTATTTTTTTTTTCATCAAACCCATACGTGTGAGGTATCTATGGATAGGTCTTCAAAAATTATATTGAGGTTTCTAATATATTTTTTTCTGAATTGAATAGTTTGCGCGAGAGACACTTCCAAAGTGGTAAAATGTGTCCCCCCCCCCGCCTGTAACTTCTAAAATAAGAGAATGATAAAACTAAAAAACATATATGATGTACATTACTATGCAAACTTCCACCGAAAATTGGTTTCAACGAGATCTAGTAAGTACTTAGTTTTTTTTAATACGTTATAAATCGGAAACCGCAATTTACCTTTCATTCAATCAACGCAAATATAAAAAAAAAGGTTTATGGCACGGAACCCTTCGTGTGCGAGTCCGACTCGCACTTGGCCGGTTTTTTTAACTAAATCAAATGATTTCTTATAAAGCATGCCACCAAACGTGAACACATACCTAGGTTACAACCGGCTATAAATACCTACCTAAATATGAAATTATTACATTATTATGCAAATGAATAGCAACTCAAACTCGAATATCCACTCTAAAGTGTCACGTACTCAGGTTATTACCCTTATTTGCATAATAATAGAAGAAATAATAATAACATAATAGTTAACATAATTGACTGGTTTCAATAGATAATTTAATAAATTTCGTGTCACGTAATTATCCAGGTAGATAATATTTTCTTGCAAATAATGTGGGAAGTTCGCATACGTATTGACTTCGGAAACCTCTACTAACTAATTATAAAATAATACCCCATTGCTGCACTAACAGTTTGGTTTTAAAACGCAGTAGTTGTTACTTTACTTATTTCTTCTCAGCTAAAGCACTAGAAAGTTGCGACGGGCGGGTGTTTTTAATGTCTTTATATAAAGGTTGACGTTCAAAATTGGCCAGCACCCAGCCTTTTTTGAATAAATGACTTTTATTTGAGCCTGAAGAGCTCGTGGCTAGATAATAACAGTTGCACGAGTCGATCTTCAAGGTTAAGCAACGCTTGCCAAGGTTGGTCTGTAGATGGGTGACCATCTTAACATAACGAGTTTCCTCCGTGCCTCGGAAAGCACGTTAAACCGTTGGTCCCGGCTGTCATTTGTAGATCTTTGGCAGTCGTTACGGATAATCAGAAGCCAGTAAATCTGACTCCATGTCTTGCCATGAAGTATCGTGTTACCCAGTTAATGGGTTGTGGAGGTCTGGTAGGCAGCCGCTCCTCGTAAAAAACTGGTATTCAGCTAAATCCGGCTTGACTGGGAGCCGACCCCAATATAGTTGGGAAAAGGCTAGGCAGGTGATGATGACTTTTATTTGGTCCTACAAAATATGTGCGGTATCATCATTTCTCGTTCCTAGATTTTCATCATCTGCCTGCATTTTAACCGGAACAGCTGAATGCACGTAAGTATTTTAAATCAAGCAACTGCCTGACTAACAGATTTAGTAATTAAACTTAAAAAAATACTTACAATCGATCATTCATATGCAGTCTCGTTTCATTGCTGTCAGTGATAACATTTGACATAGTCAGAATATGACCTCTCAGGTCATATCTCCGAGATGACAGCACAATGGAACTTCTGTAGTCTTCCATCCAACCATACTTGGTAACTGTTATTTTTGATAACGTCTTTGGACCCTCCTGAAGAACAGCACTGGTATTTTCAGTATTCGGCACTGGTATTATTACTTTCACGTTATCTGATAAACTAGTATTTTGAGTATTTTGAACCATCAGGTGGTTTTCTGAATTGATATTTTCGAAATCGGAATACTGGTGTGGTCTGGTTCTTTTCCATGTTGATCTTTTCGTGAAAATTACTTCGGTCTTTTCTGATATTTTGTATGCTGAAACAAAACATGGATGACATTTCAAATTCCATTAAGATGACCGACATTGAACCTGCAGGTATTTCTGTTTAACATAATACAGGGTCAAATTAAAAGTTGGATGATATAAAACAAATTAATTCTAAGCAAATGACATGATATGGAATTTTAATGGTAATAGTTTAGGGAACTGGTTTATCTCTATGGTGCGTGCGTAGGAGTCATTAACGACGTATTGACGTGCCTCTATGGTTTCCGTGCTGTTACATGTACCCAGTAATGATCTCGACTCGATTAGATATCGTTTATACCTAGTTGAGAACACCATGAGACCATGAGTGGCGCTTGACATGACAGAGTCACGTTACATAATTTTCGATAGACAGGCACAAACGTTTGAGAAGAAATATCTTAAAAGCTATACTTCACCCCCGTAAGGATAAGGATACTGACCATGTACTGAACGGTGTTACAGGGTATAATGTAACATGCTACATAGCGAGCATTCGCGCAGTCAGTACGTGGAAACGAGCACGAACCTGCGAGCAACGAGCCGGTCGTTGCTCGTTTAGAGTGCTCCATCCGCTGTTAGTTTTTTGGCGAATCCCTTTGAATGTTACGCAGTTTAGTCAGTACGTCGCGATAAGTCAGACATCTTGAGAGAGAGTGTCTTGCGAGTCTGGAGCACGGGTAAGCAAAGAGTACGAAACGAGCATGTTACGCGGATTTCAGGACACAGCCTAACGTTACATGCTCGCTGCGTCCTGTAACACCGGCCATTTCCTACCTGTTGTATGTCGGGAAACATCATTATTTCATCACTTTACAGATTCATCATCATCATAACAGCCGGAAGACGTCCACTGCTGGACATAGGCCTCCCCCAAAGGGGGGTTTGCCATAATCGACACGCTTGACAAGCGGTTTGGCGATCACAGTGTAGGGTGTTGCGTTTTTACAGAGAACGCTTCTGCCCATTCTCTGGTGAGTCCCTTTACAGATTAATAAAATGATAATAATAAAAAATAAATGACAATTATTAAGTATTCAGACCAATCTTTGTAATAAAACTAGCCAGTAAAATTGATGCTTAAACGTACTTACTAGTACGGTCTGTGACCATCATTATCTAACCCACCACCACACCCACCCACTGACTATTAGCGAATAGTAGTCAAGTGGGTTAGATAATGTTGGTCATAGACTGTACTTAGTATTCAATCAGCGTACTGCGGTAGTAGATACACACGTTCAGATTAGGGAATTTATGATCTGAGCTACAGGTGACTTACTGACTACGTGACGGTGATTATGTGATTAATATTAAGTGCTTGGTCTAGGACTTAAGTGGAATAAAAATGATACAGTAAAAAGAAACTGGTAGGTATACCTGCTACACCAACTTGCAAGGAACTGTATCGTCTTTTTTTTTAACGTGACGGTAAAATACCCAATAAAATAGGAATCTCCGCCTATTTGGAACCTCTTACCCAATAAACAATCATAGAAAAGGGGTTAAGCCGATCAAATTGATGATGTTGACCCTACTTCTTGCTTCTTTAAGTTTAAAACTGTGAGTACCGTACAATACACAACATTGAAACAAATTGATACGAATCATAATTGATTGTCATAGATTTCCGATACCATTAATTTAAGCTTAGAAGACATAGATTAATTATCATAAATTATGCTATCGTAGTATAATCTTTGAGCTGTCTATGAAGACAAACGTTCAGACCTTCTAAGGACGAAGAGAGATTTGATCGAAATCTGTAACTGTTTAGTGTCCATTGGAATTATAGCAAACTGCCGTATTACCTACTTAATGGGTTGTGGAGGTCTGGTAGGCAGCCGCTCTACGTAAAATACTGGTATTCAGCTGAATCCAGTTTGACTGGGAGCCGACCCCAATATAGTTGGGAAAAGGTTAAGCAGATGATAGAATTATAGCAAACCAGCTCTTTTCCGCGGTTCCGTTATCGTGGCCTATCCTACAGAAAATGTATACATTTCTGGGACACAATGTAGCGATACGACACTTTACGATGGCGAACGTGTGTAGAGGTGTCCGGCAACCTCCTTTGAAAAGGAAGGATCCTCCCACCAGACGGGCGTTGTGTCTGGTGGGCTGCCTGATGGTTAGTGTCGGACTGTTCTATTCTATTTACTTTTAAATATGGCAAGCAAAGCCGATGTCAACTATTCTGCCAATGCCCAAAGTAGATTGGAGGGCAAGTGTGCATTATTTCACTGACTATGGAGGGAGAAACGAATTAAATTCTTGAATCAATACAATTGAATACATTGTCATGTCATAGGCCCTTGAGGCGGTTTAGGAACTCTGACAGTAGGGTGTGTGGGGTCGTTAGACCTTACTGCTCACACGATAAGAAGAAGAAGTTGAATACTTATTGGGTTGAGTCGGACTGTTGTTTTTTTATTAACTAATTATGGATTTGCTCTTGACTCTAGATAATTTGTGACTCTAGTCTATGTCAGAGATGACAGAAACAAAGTCTACGATGGAGCGAGTTTACTCAGAAGGAGCCTGTTTACTCTAACTTTGAAGAGGTTAGGGTTGTAAGCTTTGGAAATACAGACGCAGGCAGAGAGTTCCACTCCTTTGCTGTGCGCATTATAAAAGACGTTTGGAAACGCTTAGTGCGAATTGGTGGAATAGCTAAAGCGAGTTTAATTATAATCAAAGCGGCGGCACAGATAATGGCAAATACGGGGCGACGCACGGCGACATAGATGCCATTCACGTGAAGATTTCTGTCAGTGAGAAAAATATCGTACTTTCAGAGATTACCTAATCTAAGCTGTTTATAGTACAAAGTTTTGATATAACATAGGCAGAATATCTGGTTTATTTACAGTTCAATTCAGGCCGAAGCTAAAGCTATCCAGACATCTTTAGGATTCTATCAGAAGCAATGAAATGTGTATTTCACTTATTTGCGGCGCTGATTTATGAATCATGATTTTTAATCTATACTAATATATAAAGCTGAAGAGTTTGTTTGTTTACTTGAACGTGCTAATCTCAGGAACTACTGGTCCGATTTGCAAATTCTATCAGTGTTAGATAGCCCATTTAACGAGAAACGCTATCGGCTATATATCATCACGCTAAGACTAATAGGAGCGGAGCAGTAATGAAAATTGTGACGCAGACGAAGTTGCGCGGGTCAACTAGTATTTATACTAATTTATAAAGCTGAAGAGTTTGTTTGTTTACTTGAACGCGCTAATCTCAGGAATTACTGGTCGGATTTGAAAAATTCTTTCAGTGTTAGATAGCCCATTTATCATCACGCTAAGACTTGGAGCGGAGTAGTAATGAAAATTGTGACGCAGACGTGCGGGTCAACTAGTATGTAGATATAAATTAATTATGTCTAAGTATAGATTGATCAATTATTGCGGAATTTAATATAAAGAGAGGTGACACTGAACTGACATTCAAAGACCGAAATAAAAAGTTCTAAGAATTAGTTATTAGGTGGTAAGCAAAAAATACTTTAATTACATTTTATTCCGCTACAGGTTGTTTTAAAATACTTAGCAAAGACTTGTGTTATTCATTTATCTATCTTAAAAATGACTCTAAAAATGTGTCTCCAAGTGGGTAAGTGGTACAGCGTGGAGTCCTAGGTTCGATTCCCAGGTCGAACAAAAATTGTTATTGGTTTTTCCTTTAGGAATTTCTCTAGGACAGCCCGGAGTTTAGAAGTTGGTGGTGTGACACCCCCGTGCCTCGTAAAGCACGTTAAGCCGTTGGTCCTGCGCCAGATCTCTGTCTGGTCGTGTCGGGTTGCCGTCCCTGTGGAATATGAGAGTGATGGAAAGAGAGTTCATCTGTGTTTGTGTGCACACTAATGCACTTAGGTCCTGCGCCGATGGCTAGACTTGGTTGAAATTGGCCACCATGGCCGAATTCGGCCAGGAGGATTATACTGGGTCCGCGTGTCGAACTGCCTCTCACAAAGGAGAGGTGTGTGCTGTGTTCCTTCTTGCTCGTGCCAACACCCTTATCATTCCGTCGTGAGAAAGGGATAGTGCTAATCGTCCTGTATAGCTCCACCACTCATATTGGAATCATGATGAGATTGACACGTTAAAATAGAGCAACATGGTAGTGTTATTATGCTTATGCTGTCTTTATCGCATATTGCTCGCAGAACAGATGGTCAATCGAGCCGAAAAGTTCTGGAGAGGCGAACGCGTTACCGAAGACGCAGCGTTGGAAGGCCTCCTACAAGGTAGACCGATGACCTGAGAGTCGCGGGTAGCCGATGGATGCGAGACGCACAGGACTGGTTGTTGTGGTGACACTTGGGGGAGGCCTATGTCCAGCTGTGGACGTCTTTCGACTGTTATGGTGATGATACAAATTTCCGTGCGTTCAGGCGATTTTGCCATACCTATTACTGGAATCAAAAGTAGCTCACAATTTAGGACCCATTAGTTTAAGTGGTAAGATATAATCCGTGGTGCTTGGCAACTGGGCTTAACCCAGTTGTATTTGTCCCTTGGTGCCTATTGGCCTAGTTCTATTCTGTCTCCTGCTTGATACGGAGGGAAGTGGAAATTATATTTATTTTTTTCCTACTCCTCCGCTGTACTTTTCTGATTAATTTCGTTGCAGGATCCAAGACAGTTGAATCGTTTCTCCGGGACTCGTCGGGTTTCATTGGCTCGGCGTTTTTCTGGTGGTCGCCACTGTTGATTCTGGCTTTCAGGAGTTGCAGTGGTTGGGAATGTGTGGCGGGCTTGTTATGGTGATGATGAAGTTATTTATATTTATGTTAGTTATTTGTATATGTAAGAAGCTGTTAAATGAACCTGTTTTGTTATCGAATTTATTATAATGTCAAATGTAGGCATGCACCAGAAAAGACCAGACGTAAAAATCTAATAAGATGTACACATCCTATATCCTTCTTTGTGCCTTGAGTTAATCAAATATTTGATTCAGAAAAATTGGAAACTAATCATGAATTTACATGTCACATAAACTAAATGCGAAAAAACCGGCCAAGTGCGAGTCAGATTTTCACCCGAAGGGTTCCGCAACCTAAATTAAAAAAAAACCGTAACCTAATTTTTTATATTTGAGTTGATTGAATGAAAGGTAAATTGTGGTTTATGATTTATGACGTATTAAAAAAAATACTAGATCTCGTTCAAACCAATTTTCGGTGGAAGTTTGCATGGTTAATGTAAGTACATCATATATTTTTTTAGTTTTATCATTTTCTTGTTTTAGAAGTTACAGGGGGGGGGGACACATTTTACCACTTTGGAAGTGTCTGTCGCGCAAACTATTCAATTAAAAAAAAATATATATTAGAAACCTCAATATTATTTTTGAAGATCTATCCATAAATATCCCACACGTATGGGTTTGACGAAATAAAAAAATTGAGTTTCAATTCTAAGAATGGGGGATCACCATAATTTATTGTTTTTTTTTTCTATTTTTGTGTGAAAATCTTAATGCGGTTCACAGAATACATCTATTTACCAAGTTTCAACAGTATAGTTCCTATAGTTTCGGTAAAACGTGGCTGTGGCATACGGACGGACAGACAGACAGACAGACATGACGAATCCATAAGGGTTCCGTTTTTTGCACTTGGCTACGGAACCCTAAAAACACGTTTTTTGTATGCGAGCCGCCTTAAATTTTTTATTTAATTCAACGTATTATTACTTGAAATAGCGGCAATAGAAATGCACACTCGTGTGAATGTGTGAATCCTAATTGTCTACCTATTACGGTTTTTGAGATACAGACCACTGACAGACAGACGGACATCGGGGCATAGTAAGGGTTGTTGTCGATTTGCCTCATTGTCGATTCGTCATCGAAAAAAGGCATGTATAAATTTGTCATAATTTATTTTGAAATAAGTAGAAAATTATTTTGGAGTATTGTTAATTCGTCACACTTGTTTTCTCTGTACAGATAGCAAGACAATAAGCTCTTGATAGGAATGAAATAGACATATATTAAGAATAATATAATTAGGGTTCCGTTGGTTACCCTTCGGATACGGAATCCTTAAAAGTTATAGAACTACGTTTATTTTTAAGATGTCCTTTCTATGTCCTAAACGACCGCGGCAAGTGCAATGAATAATGTTATAGTTATAGATATAATGTTGGTACGTACTGCAAGGTGATTTTTTGCGCTCGCTGGGAAATTCAGTTTTTGTAATTAGCATTAAATTATGCATAACACGTATTTATTATAGTTTCTTTGTCTAGATTAACTATCGATGCTAGAATGATGCAAATTCTAAGACATCTAATACGTAGACACGCGAAAAAATTAATGGGTCTTTGTCAGCTGAAATGAGATGCAAATAATGTTTTTTCCAGCAATTTATTTCTACTATGATATTGTTTTAACAATTGATATTGTATCATACAAGGGTTATCCAGTAATATAGTTATTTTTTGTTCAAAAAAACGTTGCTCCACGCTAGGAATTTCCCCTGTATCTTGGGTACGTTTACAGACATACAAACTCGTACACAAAAACAGCCAGACCTGGAACAACTTTCTGTAGGTCATACAAAAAAATATTCCGTGCGGGAATCGAACCCGCGACATGCAGCGCAGCAGTCAATAGCTAACCATGTCATCATATCACAAACAATTACTTGATGACTTTTACGTTGTTTCCCCATTCTCATCATCTGCCTAGCCTTTTCCCAACTATATTGGGGTCGGCTTCCAGTCAAACTGGATTCAGCTGAATACCAGTGTTTTACGTGGAGCGTTCGTTTTACCAGACCTCCATAACCCATTAAATGGGTAACACGGTACATCTTGGCAAGACTGGAGTCAGATTTACTGGCTTCTGATACTCCGTAACGACTGCCAAAGATCTACAAATGACAGCCGGGACCAACGGCTTAACGTGCTTTCTGAGGCACGGAGAAAACTCGGTACCTATGTTAAGATGGTCACCCATCCACAGACCAACCTTGAAAAGCGTTACTTAGGTAACCTTAAAGATCGACCCATGCGGATGTTATTATTTAGCCACGAGCTCTTCATTCACTTTGTTTCCCCATTCTACCGCAGGGAAATTCCTTGCGCTGGATTGTGATTCCTAATAGCTTCCTGGAGTTATAGGTTACACGTTACAGGATTTGAGTAAGACAAGAGTAAATAGGACATTTCAAAGGAAGCATGTTCCATTATCGATATCGTCATAAGGTGATACTCGTGGCCTATCACGAGCTTAACGGTGAGATCCTAGTGGTCAAACGCGAAAGTTATCATCATCATACCAGCCGAAAGACGTCCACTGCTGGACATAGGCCCCCCCAAAGGGGGCGTTTGCCATAATCGCCACGCTTGGCAGGGGCGTTGGCGATCGTATGGCGAAACGCAACAGCGTTTTACAGAGAACGGTGCTGCCCATTCTCTGGTGAGTCCCTTAGTCGCCTCATACCACACCCACGGGAAGTGACGGGATGGTATTATTCTTTTACGGCACCATACGGCACCGGCCGACACCATACGGCATAAAAACGAATATTATCAACAGTAATAAAATAATATGGTATGGCACGCTAGGAATTTACGTAGGATATTATAGAATATTACGACAATTCCATGACAAATGGTCATAATGAATAAGTCATCAAAAATGTAAATCATTACAATTATAGGAAAAGTACTTTCAATGTTCACTGTTGAGTATGAGACACTCATATCTATGGTATTACTAATGAGATTGAGATACCAGTAAAAAAATGTCTTACGTAAACATAAATGCAGGGAGAAAGATAGATTAAATGGATTAAGATTTTTTGCAATGAGAAAAACTGCTGCCTAAGATTTCTGTTTTGATGAACATTTTTACGATTTTTCTGCTTTTACGACTATCAGCATCATTCGACTCCGAGTAGGTACACATTTCGAAACGAAAGTTAAAAAAAAAACGCTCTACTTCTCGTTGGTATGGCGCCCTTACCTTCCACAAACAAGTATTCCTCGCTGCTAATCTTCTTCACCACAACCATATCACTGTCTACCAGGATATCAACATCATCCAGAGCTTCTGAGTCCTCCTCATAGTTTAGTAACAACCAACGGTATGGTGCCTTGAAGTAACCCTCTTTGCTTGCCTGGAAAAACAACGAACCTCATAAGAATTTGGATGATGTTTTTAGGCTCTATTACTAAGGCTCCGCTGTCCGTTCGTCTGTCCCTCCGTCCGTCCATCCGTCCGTCTGTCTGTCAGGAGGCTGTATTTCTATTGCCGCTATGACAACTCATCATCATCATCTGTCTAGCCTTTTCCCAACTATATTGGAGTCGGCTTCCAGTCAAACCGGATTCAGCTGAATCCCAGTGTTTTACGTGGAGCGGCTGCCTACCAGACCTCCACAACCCATTAACTGGGTAACACGGTACTTCTTGGTAAGACTGGAGTCAGATTTTACTGGCTTCTGACAATCCGTAACGACTGCCAAAGATCTACAAATGACAGCCAGGACCAACGACTTGACGTGCTTTCCGAGGCACGGAGGAAACTCGGTATATTAAGATGGTCACCCATCTACAGACCAACCTTGGCAAGCGTTGCTTGACCTTAAAGATCGACCCGTACAGCTGTTATTATTTAGCCACGAGCTCCTCATTGCCGCTATGACAACTAATAATAAAAAAATAAGGTTTATGGTACGGAACCCTTCGTGCGCGAGTCCGACTCGCACTTGTTTTATTTCGTCTTAGTTAAAGAGAAAATCTTGAGGACATTAAATTTGACAGTGCTTTGTTTTTAATTCTCAAGTATCAAACAAATGACGATCATTCAGGCTTACTTAGAAAAAAACTAGCTGATCCGGCAAACGTTGTTTTGCCATACAAATAAAAAAAAAATTGCCTGCGACCTATTCTCAAAAAAATTCATAAAAATCAGTCAAGCCCTTTCGGAGGAGTTAGATAACAAACACTGTGACACGAGATTTTTTTATATTATAAGATATAATCGCACGATTAGTTCTGAGTGAGTACCGTATCTTTTCTCAGACCTACCAAATATCCACAAAAAAAAACATAAAAATCAGTCAAGCCGTTTCGGAGGAGTTAGATAACAAACACTGTGTTATTATATATTTTAAGATTTTTTTTTTTATACTTTATTTGTTTAAGGGATTTTTGTACACTTATATATTTTAAGATAATCGCACGATTAGTTCTGAGTGCAGTAGCATATTCTTTATTAAAAAACATAGAGAAGTTGAGTATTTAAATCAAAGGTAAAATTGAAAATGTTTATATTTTATTTAAGGGTGACGTTCTGTATCTGATATTTATAAGTAGGTACTGAAAGGAAACACTCACAAAATAATAAAAAAATATCATCGATATTTTTCAAGAAATACGACTTCAAAAATGTACTAATTTCCAAACATAATTAACACTTTTCATTCCGTTAGTGGCATTTACTTTTAGTTCAATCACAGATTTGATGCTACCACAATGACGATATTTTTAGGGTTCCGTACCTCAAAAGGAAACAACGGAAACCTTATAGAGTTAGATCACTTTGTTGTCCGTCTGTCAAGACCATTTATCGTGGGAACACGTGGAGGTTTCGAGTTGAAATTAAAACCATATACTTAGGGCCTCAAGTCTGCTATTACAATAGTGTCAGAATGGTCTATCATTGATTTCATAATTGTTGATTTTGACAAGTTTGGTAATCTACTAATATAAAAGCGTCATTATGACTTTTCATTGGTCATCTCGTACATAATGACTTTATTAATTATAAATAATATGTAAAAATATATACATAAGAAATCTGGCATAACTTAATGTTCAGATTTAGTAGTAGTTTTTCGAAAATCATTTCATCTAACGGGTTTTAGAGTAATGGCAATACGAAAATGTCTTTCTACCACGATTCTATTACGAGACCACTGACCGACCAATGATCGACCATTATAAATTAGCAGATTACGAACTTTTAGGAAAATGACAATGGGATCGCAAATGTATAAAAATAGCAGACTTGGGGCTCCTTCCAGCTGTTAACGTTAAGTTAACGTAAAAAAAAAGCTACGGTTATTTACGCCGCAAAAAACGTATATTTCGACACTCTCAAGGGGATCAAAATGTATATTTCCCGTGTCTAGAACTGTTAAATTTGGCAAGTAATACCGTCTTATACTTCAAATATAGCGAAAACTTTGAAAACTATGTATTTGTAATGAAATCATAAAAAAACATATAGTCTTAATTTAAAGTAATTTGTAGCAACAAAGTACGGAACCCTCGGTGGGCGAGTCCGACTCGGACTTGGCCGGTTTCTTATTATTGCTATTCGTTTGTTTACTTTATATCAGTTACAGAACGTAACGCTGAAATACACACTTCTGAAACACCCCTTCACGTAATATAGCCCTCTAAGTTCATGAAGCCCTATAGAATGTTTATTTCATGAAAAATTAATGTATATTGATGATTAAAATGGTTATAATTCTTTAGACAAATACGCGTTACGCCCGCTAATCGTATTTTGTTCAACATACAGCTTCACACTGACCGGCAAATTACAAAAAAAAACATAAAAATATTTGAATTTCGCGGGCTACCCTGGCGCATCCACCTTAACGGCAATGAAACCACTTTATTTAAGACAAAATTGTGTTCTACTTACTTTGACTAAAAATCTCTCCGTCCCAGGACATTCCAAATCAGCAATGATCAGAATATATTGCAAATAAAACTCAGTACGGTTATACTGCAGTGAGGTGGCAGTACTGAAACCAATGCTGCACATGCTCTTAGCCATGGATTTAAGAGCATCTGAAAGGGAAGGCGAAATTATTTTGACTAGTTTTATACCCAGTCACTGTATCAAAAAAAATAACAAAGGAAGATGAGATGATGCATATTGCCCCTTATTTTTTCTTTTTAGGGTGGGAAATCATCAAAATGACTCCTCCCGCTCTGGGTACAGCAGGAGGGAGTGTCAGACTCTTACTGACTAAAACCCATCCGCGTTTCTCTTAGTGCCCTTTGCGTTCCAGGGTACAGTGCCTCTTTCGAACGAAGTCCGCAGCCCCAGCAGGCACTGGATGCATATTGTTAAACTTTTATATAACTACTAGTTGACCCGCGCAACTTCGGCTGCGTCACAAATTTCATTACTGCTCCGCTCCTATTGGTCTTAGTGTGATGATATATAGCCTATAGCCTTCCTCGATAAATGGGCTATCTAAAACTGAAAGATTTTTTAAATCGGACCAATAGTTCCTGAGTTTAGCGCGTTCAAGCAAACAAATAAACAAACTCTTCAGCTTTATATGTTAGTATAATAGATATAAAGGGTACAGAGTTGGGATTTTACGCCTCAGGCGTTCTAAACCAGTCACCCAAGGTTGGTAGCGAGAAAACCTGGCAGGTCTATTGGTAGAAATTGACAAATAGAAAATATTACAAAATAAAAATACATAAAAAACTTTTAACAAAAAAATATAACCGACTTCCAAATAAAACACTACAAAAAAACTTTAATTTCGGAAGTTAAAGTTTTTTATTTTTCACTTTTAAATGGTGATACTTGGACGACGTCATCGTCTACGCAGAAATTTAATTGACCAAAATGCTCATAAAATATAAACAACTGAGCCAAACTATTTTTTTTTTTATCAAATGGATAGTATGCTTTTATCATTGAACTAAAAAAGAGTCACAGCAATCGGTTCAGAAACCTCGGAGTAGTCGAAAAAAAAATGTACAGACGCCAGCACATCAAGCTACAACATTCTGTCAAATTTCATCAATAGATTTTCAACTTTGTAGCTAAAGTTTAAAGTTTAAAGTTGATTGGAAAAATTTGATAGTTTCGGGTACCTTGATGTGCTGGCGTCTGTTCATGCAAAAAATAATCCAACCGAATTGAGAACCTTCTCCTTTTTTGGAATTCGGTTAAAATAGGCAGACAAGTGGAATGCGGTGGTTGCGGAATTAGTTAAGGAACTTATTAAGGAATACCTAAGTTCCGTAAACTAATTCCAAGAATGATTACTCCTTAATAAGACATTATTTTTTGTTAAATAACACAAAACATTTAAATGATGTCAGATTTATCAACAATCGCCGGCTTCATAGGGACCGTGCACGGCGTTGACTATGCCATCTAGTGTCGCGTTTTCGAAGTTTTAAGGGTCAGAATACTTGACATTGACGCTTCTGTGCTGCCACCTGTGGTTCCTGCACGCTCGGTTTAGGGGAACGTGCGTGAAGAAGACTGTGCTGTAGCGTAGCTATTTCGAAAGTATTACTTGGAACATACTGTTGACAGTGACATTTCTGTGCTGTCACCTGTTTCTGCACTCTCCCCATTATAGATCAGAAGCTTAAAGTTTTCAGTAATCGTGAAAAAGTTGATGATATGAAAATTCAGTTGGAAGCTGTAGTCACTAAGATAAGGTAAAGCAGGTTACTCACGTTGACTCCAACATAAATAAGGTAGCAGCAGAGACGTGGGCCTATTATCCATAGTCACAAACGACAAAATAACATCAATATTATGATCACATTTGACTATTAAAATAAATAAAAAACTCACTAGAAATACTATTCCGACGTTCATTTTTCACAAAAAAAATCGAGAAATAATAGAGTCGAGGGATGAATACCGTGTATGGAGAGGGTATTATATTGACATTAGCATTTAATATGCGAGTAAGCTTCGAGTAGGTTGCAATGCGATAGAGGTACAGTCGCAGCCAATGGCGAAGAGTTTTCTTTTTAATGAAAATAATTTTTAAATAAATCGTTCTTTAATTTTCTCATTTCTATAAAGTTAAATTAAAGCAATTAGAACTCTGAAAAAGAGATAAGGTACTGTGACCGGGTTCTGCCTGTCTTAAAATTCGAATTAGTGGTTATAAGAAGTCCTGATGAAAGAGCTGTCCCTATAGTACCAATCATTAGAGACTATTAATGACTCTTAATCAAACCAGTAGTAGCTAGTAGTGACAAGTAATACTAGTAGTAATAACAAGTAGTACTTTGTTATTTCAAGTTAACAAAAGCCCAGTCAATGAGCACCATTTAATTCCAAAGTACGTTTACATCACAAGAATATATAAAATAAAATCCAATGTCATGGGTGTGTTTAAAAAAAAACCGATCATAGAAACTCTTGGGATGATGAAGAATTACTATGTAAGCACGGTAAGCAATTGTCATCTATAAACGCAAAGGGAAAAACGCATTGTCATTCTTTATACCTCTTAAGGTCTTTTTTATTTATTTCCGTTTAGAATTCTGCTAAATCAGATGAGAAAAAAAGGTAAGTACATATTTTAATTGAGGCTTCTTATTAGCTCATCATTTACGTAGGTTTCTTAATCCAGTCAGTCTCTAAGTCATGCGTTAGGTCATCGCTAAAGAACTGCAAAATACATAGTTGCTGTTGCAAAGTTAGGTACAAAGTTAGACATACCTATAATAAATTTATCAAAATCCAGAAAGTAAGCAAATTGAATAACAACAAATTTAAAATAATCCTATATACATGGCTAAAGTCAATGGACTATACTGATGTAGAAAATCTCATAATAACATAACCCATTGTGCACAACACACGAACACACACATACACACCCACACCATAGTATAAAGAGAAGGAAGTAGGTTATCTTCATACAAACGCACCGCGCGCGGCTTGTATGTGTGCGCCATAGTATCTATGCATCGACGCACGCACACTTTAACAAAATCTCGACCCGTTTCTCAGTGCGCCAGTCGGGGCTAACACTGCACGAGGTTCGCGCGTTGCGGCTTTTCGGCACCGCTAAATAAAACCAAAATGTCTGATAATCGCAGGAGAACGTATTGCTGTGTGTTTGGGTGTCTTAATAATTCATCGATTCCAGAATTGTCTCTGTTCAGATTACCTATTGAACAGGAAAGGTAAGCTAGTTACTTATTCTAGTAGATATATAATTTTTACTTGATGATGAGATAGGTACCTACTTACTTATTTTTTGTTGTATTAGTTTTCTATCACACAGAGGAAGTAGGTAGGTAGGCCTAATTTCCTACTAGAATGTATTAGGTACTTTTGATCTGTCAATTGATTTGCCACTATTGCTTTGTTTACGTTTAGTTATGCTGATTTCTCAGTATTGTAGGTATAGTAACTAAGTACCTACCTACAGTTATAAAATCGTAATTCAAAATAAGTAATTGACTAATTGTAAATCAGATATACATATAAAGCAAAGTTCGAATCATAACAACAAATTCGATTATAGTCTAAGAGACAGTCGTTAGTTTTTTTAATGTTGTTTTGTATTTACAGTGATTCTTTTAATTATTCTTGATTATTAATGATTCTGTTTCTTTCATCGTTTAGATAAAATCGGCCTCACAAACTCTGTACCCGGACAATACAATAATATAAATTAAAATTTATCTAAAAGTGACAACCCTAAGACAGTAGGCAATTGTATCGCGGATTGGGCCGGAGATAACCTACTTCCCTTCTCTTTATACTATGCCCACACATACACAAACACACCCGTATACACACACACATTCACACAAACACGGTAGCACGTTTGTTAACTTTAGGTTTACAAAAAAAAAGAAAAATTGTTTCTGTTCTTTTAATTTATTCTGTCTGACGTAAGATTGTGTCACTTTATTAAGGGGAAGACACTAACACCTACAACACAGTTTTGACTAGCGCAGGTGCTAGGGAATCCTATAATCCAAATTGTATTCATTATGCCAATAAAGAATTATTATTATTATTAATGTAGCGGAAAAGAAAATATCCACAGGGGGCTCTTGGGTGCAAACGATCTACAGCGTTCATGCAGCGTCTTTCATGGACCATGGCCCATCTTGCATTTTACGCCGCATATCCAGTTACCTGCACACGTGAGGTCCTGATGACTGCTTCAGCAAACGGTGCTATCGTAGCTGAATATGGACCAGACAATCAGTTTCCCTTTTTGTAGAAGAAAACTGCAGTCATAAAATGTTATTGTTGTTATTGAAAGGGTGGTTATCCTTAGATTACTTTGAAATTTTTTACAGATATTGTACCTATAGAAAAACTGTCAACCCTAAATTTTATTCCATGGAGAGGGATGCGGAACAGAGAGTAAAGTCCCACACACCTCAATTGAAAAGAAGGATCCTCCAACCAGGTGGCTGTTGTGCCTGGCGGGCTACTGCCCGTTAGTTGATATTCGGGCTTATGTATATGTTCAAATCACACGGTAAACTCTGCTTGCGCGATGCAGGATTTCGACGTAGTAGTTCGCTGCTAGTTGGATAGATGTTGTCGCGGTTCTTTTTGTTATGATGTAGATTTTCTCCGTTGGTTTTTCTTGTGGCGGCATTGATGCCGCTACAGATAAAAGATATCTGTTGGAAAAATATCAAGGTTGAACGATGCTTGCAAAGGTCGGTCCGTGGATGGCTCCTCAGAAAGCATGTTATGCCGTTGCTCCCGGCTGTCATTAGATCTTTAACAGTAGTAACGAATAGTGAGAATCAAAAAAAAAAACTGACACCAGTCTTGCCAAGGGTTGTCGTGTTACTCAGTTAGATAGGCTGTGGCTTCATGTAAAAAAAAACTTGTACTCAGCAATAATTCGACTGGTATCTGACCCTCATATATATAGGTAGGAAAGGTTAGGTAGTTTGATTGATTGAGCAGCTTTCACAATAATTTAAAACAGAAACATTTAACAAAATCTGTTAAGGCGGCAAATGTTTGTGTTGTATTAGTAGCTCAATAGATGGCGTTAGTGGTAAAATTATGAGTCGCTGAAATTGTTTGCATCTTGCTCAAATATAAGCGTTGGATTTCGAAAAAAATTAGATAAAATCGGTTTAATATTGAAACTCAATCAACAAGGCCGTGTTTTATTTAAAGTGACGCAAGCTAAGGTTTGGACTTCTACAACGTCTTTGTCAGCGACTGTATGCGATTCAGGGATATCGAATTATACGCTTGGCCCTAATGATACGCTATAGCCTATGATTACCATAATATTTCATTTTGTCGTTACTCTTTAATACAGTTACCTCGTAAACAGGCATAAATAAAACATCATTTGATTTCCTTGCTTATTTATTAATAGTTTTGTTCTGTAGGATTTTCTTTTTGAAAGAAAAGAAAGAAAACACGGATATTTACCACATGGAGGTACACAATTTAGGAACAATAAATCGAGGAAAATACGTAAAAAATTAAAATTTAAAAATAAAAGATTCCGACGAATTGAGAACATCTTATTTTTTGATGTCGGTTAAAAATAAGGAGACTACTCAAAATAATGATTTAAAAGTGTGCTTCACGGCTGCGCTAAACAGGTTCAGTTCTGCAAAATACGAGTTTTCAATGAACAACATTTAAAGTTAGTTTGGAGGATATCCACTCGGCTCAATCGCCAGAACAACTGAAACAATCTCGATTAAATATCAATAAAAAACTAGCTTTCTATAAATTCGAGGTAGAGTCGAGTGGGAGGACATGACTTGAAAAATAGGATTAACACAATTGATTTCCATATTTTTTTTGATCTTAAAATTGTTTTTTTTTACTATTGATAGGCACGCGCTTGACCACCATCTCACCAGGATGGTAAGCGATAAAATATAAATGTAATAAATGCATTTGAGAGTTACTACTGCCAGCGGTTTCGCCCGCATGGTCCCTAGTGAACATACTCCCGGGATAAAAAGTAGCGAATGTCCTTTTTCAGGCTCTAGACTATCTGTGTACCAAATTTCATTTCAATCGGTTCAGTAGTTTTGGCGTGAAAGCGCGACAGACAGACAGACAGAGTTACTTTCGCATTTAAAATATTAGTAAGGATTTCTTGAATAATAGCAGAAAAAAAACACAAAACACCTATTGCCAAATTATTTGTCGTTTGCCAAACACGTCGAATTTCGATAATTCATTGAATAAAATAAACACGAGCCGGTTTTTTGCATAATATAATATTTTAAATAATATTATAATATCTAAAAATATTATTGTAGACAAATTATTGAACAAGTTTAGTTTGGAACAGGTTTAATAATGCCAAATAAGATGAGTAATAAGAGATTTAAAAATCATTGGAAGATTAATCTGTCTGGTATTTATATAAAACTAGCTGACCCGCGCGGCTTCGCTCCCGTCCATCAACCTACCCTACCTACCCTACCTACCCTACCTACCCTACCTACCCTACCTACCCTACCTACCCTACCTACCCTACCTACCCTACCTACCCTACCTACCCTACCTACCCTACCTACCCTACCTACCCTACCTACCCTACCTACCCTACCTACCCTACCTACCCTACCTACCCTACCTACCCTACCTACCCTACCTACCCTACCTACCCTACCTACCCTACCTACCCTACCTACCCTACCTACCCTACCTACCCTACCTACCCTACCTACCCTACCTACCCTACCTACCCTACCTACCCTACCTACCCTACCTACCCTACCTACCCTACCTACCCTACCTACCCTACCTACCCTACCTACCCTACCTACCCTACCTACCCTACCTACCCTACCTACCCTACCTACCCTACCTACCCTACCTACCCTACCTACCCTACCTACCCTACCTACCCTACCTACCCTACCTACCCTACCTACCCTACCTACCCTACCTACCCTACCTACCCTACCTACCCTACCTACCCTACCTACCCTACCTACCCTACCTACCCTACCTACCCTACCTACCCTACCTACCCTACCTACCCTACCTACCCTACCTACCCTACCTACCCTACGGGATAAAAAGTATCCTATGTCCTTCTCCTGGCTCTAAACTACCTCCCTGCCAATTTTCAGCTAAATCGGTTCAGCCGTTCTTGAGTTATAAGTGAAGTAACTAACACGACTTTCTTTTATATATATAGATTTAATTAAAACAAATTAGGAACGCAACTTTTCTTGTTCTTGTATTCGAATGTTTGTCGCATACAAACAAGATTTTTAAGAACAATGTAGATACATCTATTCGAGGACAGTCGAATAACTTCATGTTCTTGAAATACCTTCAGATGCTGATGGTACAAAATTCTACTATGGTATAATAAGATAAGATGTAAATAGTTTATTTTATTTGTTTTGGATTTACTCTTGTCTCTAGTCTAGGTCAGAGATGACCACGACAGAGACAAAGTCTACGATGGAGCGAGCTTACCCAGATGGAGCCTGTTCACTCTGACTTTGAAGAGATTAGGGTTGTAAGCTACTTGATATTGTGATAATATAATTGTTTATTTTTATTTATTTCCTTTATGAACACAAAAGTGCAGAGACGGACTTAATGCTTTAGTTGTGATGTATAATTGTTTATTTTTATTTATTTCCTTTATGGACACAAAAGTGCAGAGACGGACTTAATGCTTTAGGCTTTTAGTACCAGTCAACTTTTGGGCGATGCACAAACCAATACTGGTTATGTCAGGTTATGGTGAAGTACCAGACTTAGCTGTAAATATCTTGTAGAACTACATAATCCAGTTAACTAGTTTCCTACAGAATTCTAGTCGATAGGTTTCCAGTCCTAGTTAAGCGATTAGCAGATTCTTTAGCATTTATCGCAACGAAGAATTTAGTCAGCCATCCAAGTAATGAGCAATCAAGGAATATGTCTAATGCTAATGGCTTTATAATTATTGTGTTCGTTGCAAATTCTCGGAACATTTTGTATTGCCCATCATCATTCATAGATATGGGGGGAGACCGACCATAATAATTAGGATAACTTAGGTAAAACGAAAACTTGTATCAGCCTAAGGTAACTTAGGACAGAAGAATACGCCCCGGGCGTCGGGAATCGCAGGACGATTCTCGGCCACCGTAGCGCAGGCCTGCGGAAGGCGAGCATTGGGTGGCTCGCCGTCTGATCAGAACCAGGCTCGGGTCGGCGACGCGCTGTGTTCCACGCGCACCCCATAGAGCTGTCAGCATTAAAGACCGGGCCCGCTAGGGCCAGTGCCTACTGGGGCTGCGGACTTCGTTCGAAAGAGGCACCATACCTTGAAACGCAAAGGGCACTAGGAGGAACACGGATGGGTTTTAGTCAGTAAGAGTCTGACACTCCACCGTACCCTGAGCGGGAGGAGTCATTTGATGATTTCCCAACCTAAAAAAGGGTAACTTAGGATAGTTACATTTGGATCATATCTACTAGCTTCAGCCAGCGTCTTGGCCCACGTAAAATATTGAATTCATAAAATCATCCCTAGAGAACGGGACAGGTACCTATTTTACTTAAGATCCTATGGCCTCTAGCTGGGGCAGAGGGCGTCCACGGTAGTCTTCCATCGCGAACAGTTCTGAGCTTCACGCTTCACTTCGCTCCATGTCATTTTGATTCGGACTTCCTTTTCCCCTGAAGATTCCAGTCCATAGCCTGTTTAAGAACGTGATCAGAATCCCTCCGAAGCGTGTGACCATTCCACCTCGATCGGGCTTCCGTGGCATTTCTCTAACAGCTCTACCATAGCCACCAACCAGTCATCTCTTCCATTCTAGGAACTATTTATTTCATCCATTATAACAGGGTTCTGTGACATTCATAATTGAATTCTCCCTTTTCTTAGGTCGGGCTGTTTTCCTTCAGCTCCTTATCTTTTCTTAGCCATGGACAAAAAAGGCAAGACATTCTTACCTCTCAGTTTTTTGGACATCCCTTCCAAAATTTCTATACCAAGTCAAGTCAACGTAATTACTTCAACTTACAAACACATACTGACCCAATTAAAAACATACTTTCCTCAAACACTACCAAGAAAGAATGACGACAAAATTAGCTCCATTCATAAAAGTTCCATCATTAATCACAAACAATAATTATTTTAAAAATAAGTTGACCACGGTGACCATGACCCAAAACCCTTTGAGGATAAATAACGAAAAGTTGACGCGCCAAAAATGAATCAGCCATCTTTGATTCCACGAACTCGATATAATAATATGTACTACGTTTAATTCGCACTAGTCTAATTCGTTTAATTCGTAGTGTGACAATGTTTGTTAGCATTCTGTATTTTACCAAACTGGATATAGAGTTTAAATTTATGAGTACATCAGTTTGTGGCTACAGTTGCGGGTTGAAAATTTTGTTTTACTTGATTACGTAAGACGTTCCTATAGCATTTTGTACTTTGAGCAAATAGAAACTCAATGTTCTATTGACATTGAGTTTAAATTTGTATGATACAGCAATTTGTTGCTATAAATTGCGGGTTGAACGTGACGATCGTCAGGCGTATGTTTTCTTAGATTTATTTTTGGTTCAAAACAATTGGTTGGTTTGTTTTCTATTATTTGGTGTGTCTTAGTTTTGGCACGATTATTGTGGTTTACGGCCACTGCTATATTTTTTTACAACAGATCTGAGTTCGGCAATATCTGCTGTCAAATGAATCATAGCTTTTGTGCTTAATATTCGACACACTTCAACTTCAAGGTCCATCTTTGGGAGGAATTCCATGTTTACGTCATGACATCGACCTCTGACTTTTATGATTCACCAGATGAAGAAAAATGTAACGGCTTATTTCGAAATAAATCTCGATCAAAACACATTTCTTTGGTAATTGCTTTTTGTGTATAAAGTATTTCCAAAATAAAAACTGTCATGTTGCAAATTCCTCAGAGAGAGTCGGATAATTTCCATTTTCATTTTCCTTGTCAGATTGGAGCCCTAAAATAAAAATTAAACAAAAGACTATCGACCTATTATTTCATCATTTCTCGCTTTACCAAAATATCCCGCTTCTCGCTTTCAAAGCGTGGTATCCCTAGCTACAGAGCTATGGGCTACATACAATATCCCTTAAACGCCCATGATCGCATTCTCGGATGTGTGTCAAGTACACGCGTCCTGTCCGATCGCCCATAAGTCATACTCCTCGGTAATAACTGTGCAAGGGTTTTCTCGGAAAGGCCGTACGAATGACTTACAACTTATTGCCCCTAATTACATACGGCTATGTTTATTAGTAACGAGTGTGCTATTTTATTGCATTACTCTTAAAGGCAAAGTCAGTACCCGTAGTTCAAAAGGCTCTCCCAGTCAATAAATAATTATGGTGCTACATCTACATGTTGTGATAATGACGACTTTTTTATGGATATTATCAGTAAAAAAAGCTTTTAGAGTAGGTACTACTCTGTCAAGAAAGTACCGGGAAAAGATCAATAATACACAAAATGTCTGTTATTCATCCAAATTTATTTTATCACCTTCAAAGTATGCTCCTTTAGAAACGATACACTTGCGCCAACGAATAATCCATTCATCAAAACATTTTTTAAACGCTGCTTCCGGAATTGAGTTGAGTTCTCGCCGCGAATTCTCCTTTATGTCTTCTATCGATTGAAAACGGTTCAGTTGGAAGGCGCCACTCCGAAGCTTGTTGACTAGTTTGCATGTCAAACTCGTAAACCCACGTCTCGTCACCAGTAACAATGCGTTTGATGAATGTTGGGTCCGAACTGACTCGTTCTAGTATGTCCTCAGCGACTTTCATGCGATTGAGTTTTTGGAGAAAATTCAGATCTTTTGGGACTAGTCGAGCAGCAACATGTTTCATACCCAAATGATTAGTTAAAATGGTACGGATCGACTCGTGAGATACAGAAAGTTCAGCGGCTATCTCTCTCAGAGTTGAATGGGGATTTTCAGTCACTATTTCCTTCACTTTTGCGATGTTAACTTCAGTTGCAGACGTTGACGGCCTACCAGAGCGAGGCAAATCTTCCATCACATCTCGACCGCTTTTGAACGCTTTGAACCACTCATAAGCACGAGTTTTTGATAAAGTCGATTCACCGTAAGCCTTCTGTAACATTTTCTGTGACTCCGAACACGAAATTCCATTGGCGATGCAAAGTTTAAGACAAACTCTTTGTTCGATATTTTTGTCCATTATGAAATTCGCAATACACACTATATATGATATTACTAAAACCAGCACTGTATTTAATATAAATAACAGATGCAACTCAAACTCCGCGCCAAAATGGAAAACAGTTGTGCCAATCTAACAACTACAAAAAAACAAAAATTTGAATTTGGAACCATAAACAAATCATCCATTCCCGATACTTTTTTGACTGAATGTATATAGGTGGCTTGCCATTGGTCGACTGGTGTGCCATGTTGGCAGTAAGACACATTTGTTCTACACACACTACACAGATATTTAAATATTATTTTTAACTGTATTAGTTTTTATACTTATTACTGTATTTAATTGCGATTTATTTTTATTTTAGAATATTTAATTAAGTATTATGTTTATTGTATTTACCTTCGTCCGTGTGTCACTGCGGGGTGCCAACTGAAAACCAGCGCTGGGTGTCTGACGCCCAGCAAATTCAGAGATGGTTACCCTTTCGGCATGGGCACGCTCAGCGCAATTTGTGTACCTGCTAACTATTACTTTAGTTTTTCTTTGTCGCTGTGCGTTTGTGTCTGTGCTGAATAAATGTTTTTCTATTATATTCTATATCTGATTACTTATGTATATAATATAATATATTCCTTGAGGAGCTCGTGGCTAGAAAATAACAGCCGCATGGGTCGATCTTCAAGGTTAAGCAACGCTTGCTAAGGTTGGTCTGTGGATGGGTGACCATCTTAACATACTGAGTTTCCCCCGTGCTTCGGAAAGCACGTTAAGCCGTTGGTTCCGGCTATCATTTGAAGATCTTTGGCAGTCGTTACGGATAGTCAGAAGCCAGTAAATCTGACTCCAGTCTTGCCATGAAGTACCGTGTTACCCAGATAATGGGTTGTGGATGTCAGGTAGGCAGTCGCTCCACGTAAAATACTGTTATTCAGCTAAATCCGATTAGACTGGAAGCTGACCCCAATATAGTTGGGAAAAAGCTAGGCAGATGATATCTGATTACCTATAAAGGGGTAAAAGAACAATACGGAAAGAATAATTCATTCTATAGAATTTAAAATATTTTTGTAATAATAAAGTACTTCCGAGAGAAAAAGCGTGAAATCTTCTATACTAATATTATAAAGGAGTTTGTTTGATTGAACGCGCTAATCTCTGAAACTACTGGTTCGAATTTGAAAAAAAAAATAGTTTTCGATTGCTCATTTATTGAGGAAGTGTTTCACACCATAACACCACGCCACGACCAATAGGAGCACAGCATTGATGAAAAAAGTGACGCAGACGAAGCAGCGCTGGTCAGATTAGGGAAGATGCAAATACAGAATTTATGAGAATGTTGTCAGTAAAATGATAAAAAAGTATAAAATAAAGGCCATTAAGTACAAAGTTTTTATTTTGGTTAATATTAATTTTTAACAAAAATAATGAATTAAAGTAACGTGAAACGGAACGTATTTAAAAACAACAATCAGCGTTTGGTTATGTATCTGCTGTTATGCCAACGAAAAGGCAACCTTATGTCTTTGAGTTGGGACAGTTCTTGACCAGTGATAGACACGAGTGACGTCATCGTCCGTTTTCGCGCGAACCTTTAAACTGTCGGTTTAAAAACGCAATTTTGGCAATAAATTAAAGCGTTTTCAATTTTTATTTATGTGGTGGTCTATTCTAGATGGAGTTCTTCAAAATTAAAGCAAAAATGGAAATATTGCATGTTCCCTATTGGCAACTCTTGTAAGCAACATTTATCTATTAGAGATGTAAAGAATAGAATGGGGACTCAAAAATGTTTGAAGAAGGGTGACGATGATTGTTGTCGAAGGAAGGCATTTGGAGGCACACGGATTGGGTTTTAGTCAGTGTGAGTCTGACACTCTTTTCCGCTCTCAGCCAGAGCTGAAAGAGTCATTTGACGATATCCCGGCCAAGTGCGAGTCAGACTCGCACACGAAGTGTTCCGTACCATAAACCTTATTTTTTTATATTTGAGTTGATTGAATGAAAGGTAAATTGCGGTTTACGATTTATGACTTGTAAAAAATACTACTTACTAGATCTCGTTCAAATCAATTTTCGGTGGAAGTTTGCATGGTAATGTGCATCAGATATTTTTTTTTACTTTATCATTCCCTTATTTTAGAAGTTAAAGGGGGGGGGACACATTTTACCACTTTGGAAGTGTCTCTCGCGCAAACTATTAAATTTAGAAAAAAATGATATTGGAAACCATAATATCATCTTTGAAGACGCATCCATAGAGACCCCACACGTATGGGTTTGATGAAAAAAAAATTGAGTTTCAGTTCTAAGTATGGAGAACCCCCAAAATTTATTGTTTTTTTTTTTATTTTTGTGTGAAAATCTTAATGCAATTCACAGAATACATCTACATACCAAGTTTCAACAGTATAGTTCTTATAGTTTCGGAAAAAAGTGGCTGTGACATACGGACGGACGGTTAGACAGACAAGACGAATCCATAAGGGTTCCATTTTTTGCCATTTGGCTACGGACCCCAAAAAAAAGGTGCTGATGATGAGTCAGTATCTCGTAAAACTGGAAGGCAGTAGATATGTATAAACACCGCCCAGCATGTCAGGACTCCTATGAAAAATTTAAAACAACTGAAACCTCATTTTTAACTTTGCAGATACTCGTAACAAGGATCCATTGGCACTATAAAACGGCTAGACAGATAATACCTAGGTATCAATGAAGACTAATAGAGATATTTTATTAAATTAATGTATTTTTGATATCGCTATAAACTATGCGTGTTATTATGACAGTGTCCATTTGTCAGGATTGGTGCAAAACGACACTGTGTCTCCATTATTTATTCAAATCGATATCGCTGTTATGATGGTCATCTTTCATCGCTTTTTCAATAATCAAATTGGTTCTGTCTGGTCATCATCATCTGCCTAGCCTTTTCCCAACTATATTGGGGTCGGCTTCCAGTCATACCGGATTTAGCTGAATACCAGTATTTTACGCGGAGCAGCTGTCTACCAGACCGCCACAAACCATTAACTGGGAAACACGGTACTTCATGGTAAGACTGGAGTCAGATTAATTGGCTTCTGAATATCCATAACGACTGCCAAAGATCTACAATCCAAATACTTGCAATAACCCGGTAATAATACATTGCAAGAATATTACAAGCTTGTCCCTTGGCTTCGCTCCCTTGACCTATCCGACACGACCCGTGCATTGTTCTGAGTTAAAATCAAGAATTTCTTGATAGGATTGATGGTACTTCCAGACTTCCAGAGACCTAAAATAATGAATTTTACCTTTGTGTAGTATAAACCTTATTCTGAATATTGACATATTAAACTTTACCACTTTTTTCACCAAAAATCTGTTCTAGACAAAGCGCAAGGGAGTGTCAGACTCTTACTGACTGAAACCCATCCATGTTCCACCTAATTTCCTTTACGTTCCTGGGCTGCGTCACCGCAGCCCAGGAACGTAAGGTAAGGTTTGGTAAGGTTTGCTCTTTTGAACAAATTCTGCAAAAACTCTAGCACCTGACCCTAATCTCAAAACCTCGTGGTTTTCCTTACAAGAATAGGCAACACTGCTTTATATCCACATCCCCAATACATCCAAGCGATTATCACCTTTACCACTCTCATATTTATGTCTAAAGTGCTATGAAGATATTGTGCTTTTGTGGCGTATATGATTTAACTGTGAGTCAATTGCATGGGTTGTCTGTTACGCCTGTAATTGAACGTTTATGTTACTCAAAAGTTGTTATTACTGTAATTCAATCAATTCTTATCATTGTAATAGTTATCGTGGTAAATATCGCATTGATTTCCTGTACTATTCATCGCCCATTGCATTGTTTAAGATAATCTTAGATCGGTATTAACCGACTTCTTAAAAAAGGAGGAGGTTCTATGTTCGGCTGCATGTATTTTTTTTTATGTGAGTTCACCGATTTCTCTGCCAATTATGGACCGATTTAAAAAAATATTTTTTTGTTCAAAAGCCTATACTCGTGAGGTGGTCCCATTGTCACCAAGTCAGAATCTGACGATGGGATCCCATGAAAATCGAGGGAAACGCTCAAATTTTATGGGCACATATAATGTTTTTCACGAAATTTCTAACGCAATTCAGATTTGTGCCAGATAATCATCATGTTGCTGAGCTGATGACAGGATCCCGTGAAAAATGTTTGTTCAGCGATATTTTCGCCAATTTTTTAACCGATTTGGATGACTTTTTTGTTTGGAAGAGTATTTTCCTAGACTGGTCCTATTTTAACTTGGTGAAAATCTGATGAAGATCTTTGGAGGTAGGCAACGGAACTCTTTGATCAATGATAGGAAATGGATCGGGATTTCTGAAATCGCATTTCTGTTGATTGTTTACACCAGTTCATAACATAACATCACGCCGGTACGCTGTTTTTGTGGTTTCACTTTTCAGTGGTACGCAGGTATCACTAAAAAGTGAAAAATAAAAAACCTTTTTGCAATAAAATAAAACCGACTTCCAAAAACAAAACACTACAAAGTAAAAAATAACTTGAAAAAAACCAAAAAATACTAAAAACACGATTTCCAAAATTAAAGTATTTTTTTACTTTGTAGTGTTTTGTTTTTAGAAGTCGGTTTTGGAAGTCGGTTTTATCTATTCAATCCATGTAAGTCCTTATGTAAGTTCTTTAAATAACGACCTTATACCCCAAAGGGCTCGAAATTATAATTGCTAACTAGATTATATTTCCGCCATTTCAGGTTTTCAGCAGCTGCAGCGACAGCACCAACACAGCACAACGAGCTAGGAAGATGGGATGGCGCAAGAGTATCGACACAAGTAGCGTCCCATATACCTACTAAAGAACTACCCATCTTCCATGGAAATAAAGATGTTAATGTTGTTGTTGTTTTTTTTTTGTGTACAGCATTTATAAATAAATCTATACTCTATACTTAATATATAAAGCTGAAGAGTTTGTTTGTTTGTTTACTTGAACGCGCTAATCTCAAGAACTGCTGGTCTGATTTGAAAAATTTTTTCAGTCTTAGATAGCCCATTTATCGAGGAAGGCTATAGGCTATATAACATCACGCTAAGACCAATAGGAGCGGAGCAGTAATGAAAATTATGTCGCAGACGAAGTTGCGCGAGTCAACTAGTAATAAATAAAGATATACTGTCCGGTTGCGTGCTAGTGTCGTGTGCCAGGCCATTGGGATCTACGTAGTAGATACTGATGAAACAAAATGGCAATGCCGCCATCTCGTGTCTTCCAGTAGAAAGCAATGCGGACGAATTTTTGACGCCCTATTTTAATTAGATGCCTAATCGTGAAATAAAAAGCCAGAAAAAAAACTAGAATGCGCTTTTATTTTTCTATAAATAATACCTAAATGACCAACAGTAGCGATTACTACACTGAATTTTCGGGGTTTTCCCGTTGGCACCACATATCACGTTCACGAGGTAAACCGATCTATTACAATAGCAGGAGGCCTAAGCCGTTGTAATTAAAGGTCAGGTGAGTCATTGTATTTACTCACAACCGGCGTGCGTCTATGACCATCCTGCTACAGTACTTCGGTAGGCATTAACTTAAAAAACTTTTTTACAAAAAAATAAAACCGACTTCCAAAAACAATACACTACAAAGTATAAACCACTTTAATTTCGGAAGTCAGTGTTTTTGGTATTTTTTTGGTTTTTTGAGACTACCACCAAAAAGTGAAACCACAAATACGGCGTACCGGCGTGATGTTATGAACTGGTGTAAACAATCAACAGACATGCAATTTCAGAAATCCCGATCCATTTGCTATTATTGATTGAAGAGTTCCGTTGCCTACCTCCGAAGCTCTTCATCAGATGTTCACCAAATTAAAATGGGACCAGTCCGGGAAAATACTCTTCCAAACAAAAAAAATAATCATCCAAATCGGTTAACAATTGGCGAAAATATCGCTGAACAAACATTTTTCATGGGATCCCATCATCAGATCCTGACTTATACCTTCCATCATCAGCTCAGGAACATGAGATGATGTTTAACAGGCACAAATATCTGAATTGCGTTAGAAATGTCATGAAAAACATTGTGTGTGCCTATAAAATTTGAGGGTTTTCTCGATTTTTATGGGATCCCATCATCAGATTATGATTTGGTGACAATGGAACTACCTCAGGAGTATAGGCTTTTAAATAAAGAAATAATTTTTAAAATCGCTCCACAATTGGCGGAGAAATCGGTGAACACACTTAAAAAAAAATACATATAGCCGAACATAGAACCTCCTCTTTTTTGAAGACGTCGGTTCATTATAAGCGAACCTTTACATTTTATTATACAACTTAAGTTACATACCAGTCAGGCTCCGCAAAATTAAATAGGGAATATGCATCCGATTTTTTTATTAGCAAAATTAAATACTTAATAGCTGTAGGAAACAATCGTGAAATTATTTTTTAGATACCTTCATCAGGAATGAAGTTACAAAGCTTCAAAGATTACAATTACAGAGAGAAGTCCGATGAAAACTTTGACGTCATCGTCTATAACGCCTATACAGCTGCCATAAAAAACAGCGTTTTCGCGAGAGGTTCAGATATATTTGTTTATATTATTTATATCTCCTTTTCGAGTAATTTTGATTCTATTTTCACTGTTAGTATTATATTTTTAGATTAACTGTATAAATGATAAATATGTTTATGATAAAGACTAGATAGTTGTTCCGAAAGGGACTTACGAAGCCTGACTAGTTAAACGCAATCGGGGATGCTCCAGATTGCTTACCAGCAATTAAGCTCAACGGATGCCCAATCAATACAGTTGACACGTTTAAGTATCTTGGGCATTTATTAACCGCTGACCTGAAAGACGATGCAGACATTGAAAGGGAACGTAGGGCGCTGTCTGTTCGTGCGAATATGATAGCTCGCAGATTTGCTCGGTGTTCGAGGGCCGTCAAAATAACCCTATTTAGGGCATTTTGTACGTCCTTTTATACTGGCAGTCTGTGGGTGGATTACACGCAGAAACAGTACAGCGCTCTACGTGTCCAATACAACAACGCGTTCAGGATGCTCATGGGGCTGCCTCGCTTCTGTAGCGCGTCGGGGATGTTTGCCGAGGCGCGTGTGGATTGTTTCCACGCAATCATGCGCAAGCGGTGCACATCCCTATTGCATAGGGTGCGGGGCGGCCGCAACAGTATCCTGATCGCTTTAGCTGATCGCTTTGACTGTCAGTACGTGAACCACTGTTGCATGGTTCATGTACAGACTGATATTGCCATATTATTTTAATCTCACTATTTTAAATTTAATCTATTATAATCTATATCTATTGACATTAATCAATTGAATAATATGGGTATAATGTTTCTGAAATTTAAATGTAAATTCATAATAATTAATGTGAGCTATTGTTATTTATCAAAATTATTGTATTAATTGTCTATGGGTTTCATGGCCTGAAATAAATGATTTTTTTAAACTTGCACTGACCTCAGCCGGGCGATTCTGTAAACATGTCGAAGTGAAGGCTTGGATGAAGTAATCACAAAGTGAGCTGTCATTACTAGCCAAGTAGCCACATATGTAAACGAGACAAAAGGAGTATGATTGTATCTAAAGATCGATCGTAGCAGCTAGCGGACCTAGAAGGCGATACAAAAACCTTACTCGGTGAACCCCCACAGTTTTTTCCAATACCTATGAACGTATTCATTGGTATTAATTTTCTTCTAAGTTTGTTACTTACCGAGTTAAAAACCTGACACTACGCAGGTAAACCAACCTTACTAAAGGCTTTTTGTTTACGTTTTTACTCCATGACGATTAAATCATCACCGTTCTTCTGAATGACTGATGATTGTAGCGTAACGTAGGCGGATCTAGTGCGACGCAAGAGTATGATTAATAGTATGCATTAGTAATAAAGTAACAAAGAAATTGGCCAAACATGGGATAATGCTATTAATATTGTTTATGAGTCAGTATGGTGTTATCAATTTGAGAAAAACATGGCGCCTAGGTGTGGGAGATGTATCAACGTTGGGTTTTCCTCGTTTACTCAGAGCATGAGATAGTCCTTCGTCTCTTTCATGGTGTTAAAGGGTGGTGAGTATATCAACCAAAGGATTACCCCAAAGAAAGTATGCTTTTTTTTTAAGGATGCGAAATCATCATATGACTCCTCCCGCTCTGAGTGAAGCAGGAGGGAGTGTCAAATTCTTACTGACTAAAACCCATCCGTGTTCCTCCTAATTCCCTTTGCGTTCCAGGGCTGCGGTGACTCTTTCGAACGGATTTCTTACTCCCTAGCGGGCCCCGTCTAAGAAAAGGATGCTGGATTTAGTATGTTATGTACAGATAACTGTTAAGTTAGACGTGTTCTTGAATGGAGACCGAAAATTGGTACACCGAAGGTAGGGCACCATCAATTTTAGCAGGGTGGCTTATGTCTAGCTGTGGGTTGCTATAGACTGATGTTGATGGTGATAATGAGCACAAAGATTGCCCAAACATGGGGTATTGCTATTAATATTGTTTATGAGTCAGTTTGTATGGCGCCTAAGTGTGGGAAGTGGGTGACCATTATCCTTGTTTACTTGGAGCCTGAAACTGGTCACTTGAGGTGGCGTATGGTGTCGTGGCATGGATGGATTGTATTCAAAACAAAGCATTTCCCCAGGAAAAATAAGGAGGTATTTGTACGAAGTGCGTTTAAGGTTTCGGTATGGTGTTTTATGGGAATGGTCATGGATGTCTGTAAAAGAGATGAACATGGCGACTCAGTGTGGTAGAATGTACCTCAGATGAATCAGGTCATTTGAGGTACTTCAATGTGCCCAGGGATGGATGAAGGGTATCACAATCTAAATTCTAAGCTAACGCCACCGGAAAGAAGAAGCCGGTGTTTGTGTGAATGATTCATGGCTCACTGCCATTTTAGTCCGAGGCGCCAATTAATTGTGACGTCATTCGGTTCGGTACTAATGTCATCTCTCTCGTACTATGGTTATGACGTATAAAAAGATTAGCCACTACAGTTACTTGTGCTTCGTCATTCGATGAGGCTCTTCATGGCAGATCAGTAAGGATCCCTAACAGTCTCCATACGGGTATGCCGTTACAGAGTAGCGGAAAAGAGGTTCCAGGGTGGTATTTTCAGATGACATGGGGCTGTGGTGTTTTGCTGATGGTAACCACCGGGATAGGTTTAGAGCGGTAAAAATCCCATTCTCCCTATTGTTATAGGTACCCAAAGTCCTTGAAGATTTCTTACTGAAAGCAGAAACGAAAGCTATTAAGTAAGTTCACTAAATTATATCACATCTCTGACTCATAAAAATATTTCGTCTATCATTATCTTTTAACATATTTGGTTCAAAAACGACGAAAATTAATTTGACGATGTTTCTTCATAATTCGGTCAAAGTGAACAGTACAACTCACCAGAGAATGGGCAGCAGCGTTCTCTGTAAAAACCAACACCATACACTGCGATCGCCAACCCGCCTGCCAAGCGTGGCGATTACGGCAAACTCCCCCTTTAGAGGAGACCTATGTCCAGCAGTGGACGTCATTCGGCTGTTATGATGATTATGATGAACAGTAGAACCAAATTTTTTAAGTACTTGTGGCTTATTGTACTTTTAGTGGTGCTTACCAACCATCACAAATAGTATTTCGCGCTAATCAAACGTAATGATGTACTTACTATAATGATTCATCTCGATAGTACTCTATCTATTGTGAGCTGTGATAATAACAATCGTGTATATTGATTTATCATATTCATTTGGCATGGGCTTACCTTTGTGGGGTTTACTCTTCCGTGTGCGTGTCCATTTGTGATGCCACTGATGTCTGTCAATGGGCTGTTTATAAACTATGACTTAATTGTGTTACGTAGGTTACACTACGTTTACTATTTAGTGCTTTGAATTTGAATAGATTAGTATTTTGCTGACAGAGAAAAGTAAGATTATTGACGATAGATTTAGAATTAGTAATATTACCGCATTTAAAATTACGACAATACCTAGGGCCGTAGACAAAGTGATATTCAATCAAGCAGGCAATAGGCTTGTCCACTGAAAAATCTAATTAGTCAGAGATTATAAAAAAATATAAGACCCTTTTTTTTTTGTTATGTAAACCAAAATTGTGGTATAATTTTTAGTGCGTTCTGACGTCACTCCCGAGTTTTGATGCGTTTTATCTTTTTCAATATTCTTTGATTTACAAAAACAAAAAAATATTTACAAAAACAAACAATATTCGTTAAAAAATAGATAATACTACTGTTTGATAAGTTTGTTAAATTAAAAAATATGATCATGAAATTCATTGAATTGTGTTTCTGTGAAAAAGGTTTCATCCATGTAAATAGTCTTTGAAACCATAATATTTAACATAAAATGACAAGAACCAAATATTATGTGAAACATTTTCTGTGAAACGATATTCTATGAATTTTCCGTCTACGAAACAAGGGTACACCAGAAATATGAGATATTGTCGAAAACTCAAAAAGTTTATGACTCTATCAAAATGTCAATTCCAAACATTTTGACATTAAACAGCTTCTCAATGGGTTAGGTGAAAGTATGGTGGACGAATTATGTGCAATTAAAACAAAGGTAAGCTGCTTCGGAAGGTGAGAAATGAGCTTAGGTGTTGTGGCACAAGATTATAAGTTGGTAAAGACATACCATATTTGATTCTGAGGAGATCGTGGCTTATATAGCCACGAGCTAACAGCCGCACGGGTCGATCTTCAAGGTTAAGCAACGCTTGCCAAGGTTGGTCTGTGGATGGGTGACCATATTAACATAGCGAGTTTCCTCCGTGCCTCAGAATGCACGTTAAGCCGTTAGTCCCGGCTGTCATTTGTCGATCTTTGGCAGTCGTTACGGATTGTCAGAAGCCATTTAATCTGACACCAGTCTTGCCATGAAGTATCGTGTTACCCAGTGAATGGGTTGTGGAGGTCTGTTAGGCAGCCGCTCCACGTAAAACACTGGTATTCAGCTAAATCCGGTTTGACTGGAAGCCCACACCAATATAGTTGGGAAAATGCTAGGCAGATGATGAAAGAGTACGGACCATATTTGAGTGATTCTGCTATTAGGTACCTACTTCAAAGTTTTCTGAAAAAAATAGTTACCTACGCATTCACCCATCTTATCTATTCGTTAATGGAGTCACTGTGGGGTGAAAACGATTAAGATTAGCACATATAGAGAACTGTGCAATTTGGGCTGCAAAATCATAAATAGTCTGGTCGAAAATATAAAACTTTTGTTTTCTTTTAATAGAAATTTGAACCTTGAGTCAATTGAGAAACGAGCCAAGAGGATCATCGGCAATGAGAGGCTCGTCGCGTCGAAGCTCCAAAGTCTTGAACATCGACGACGAGTTGCTAGCCTGTCGGTTTTTTACCGGTTGCGTTTTGGGGAATGTGCGACGGAATTGCATAATTTAATTCCGCCAAGCCCGTTCCATCATCGGACCACAAGACGAACGGCGATGCGCCACCGGTATATGGTGGACATCCCACCCATACGCACAAAACGTTTTGGGAACACATTCATAGTGCGTACAGCTAAGGAGTGGAATTCCCTGCCGGAGTCTGTGTTTCCTGATAGCTACAACCTGGGAGTCTTTAAATCAAGAGTGAATAGGTTATTTCTAGGCAAGCGTGCTCCATCTTCGACCACATCCTCGCTTACCATCAGGTGAGATAGTGGTCAAACGCGTGCCTATCAATAGTAAAAAAAAAAAAAAAAAAAAAAAAGAAATTTCTCCTGTATCGTGGGTGCGTTTACAAACATACAAACTCACATAAACAAACAGCCAGACTCGGAACCACTATCTGTAGGCCATACAAATATTTGTTCCGTGCGCACGCAGCGCAGCAGTCGGTCGCTCAACCACTGCGCCAACCATGATCGTCAAATTACTTTCATGTTATTTATATTGTTCGAAGTGCCAATGATCCATTTACTTATTACAAAATGAATTTACTAGAATTACGTACATAACTCTATAATAGGCGTTGGCATCGTAAAAACCTGTTGCCGAACCTTACTTTCGGACCACAAGATTGTGGTCTCGATTTAATTGTTTTTTTTTTTTATATCAATTAACTTATCTATAGGTGTACGGCCTCTCTTTGGGCGGAGAACCGCCGGGTCCTCGATGAGGCGATCGGCGGCGGCGACCTCTCGCGACCGGCACTGGTTCAATCTAAGGTCCGGAGAGAAGAGGCATGGGAAGCGGTGACCTCTTTCTGCGAAACAGTAATGTTGGCGAAGGACGATGCCAAACGTGTGAGAGAGAGAGAAACCTCACGACCCAGCCGCCGCAACAGAAGAAGACGGCCCGGGCGTCGGGAATCGCAGGGCGATTTCCGGCCACCGTAGGCGCGGGCTTGCGGACGGCGAGCATTGGGTGGCTCGCCGTCCGATCAGAACCATGTCCGGGTCGGCGGTGCGCTGTGTTCCACGCGCGCCTCAAAGAGCTGTCAGCATGAAAGACGGGGCCCGCTAGGGCCAGTGCCTGCCGGGGTGCGGAATACGTTCGAAAGAGACGCCGCGGCCCTGGAACGCAAAGGGCATTAGGAGGAACACGGATGGGTTTTAGTCAGTAGGAGTCTGACACTCCCTTCCGCCCCGTCCAGAGCGGAAGGAGTCATTTGATGATTTCCCATCCTTAAAAAAAAACGGTTTCTTAGGGAGTGTAGGGGAGCAGTAAGGGAGGATTTTCAGAAATTCGTACGGGAACGGGAAAGTGGGATTTGAGCATACGAAGTTGCTGGCAAAAGCTAGTTTTGCTTTAAAATCCTGATCATAGTAACATAGTTTTAGGTTTTATTTACTAGCACACTTGTAATTATATTTATACTTAGCTTTAGGTATTTATCTATGGGTCTTTGTTACCTAAAAATAAATGGTTTATTATTATTATTGCTGCCTTTTCCTTACCTGCTGTTTCAGTAACTTCATCGTCACCATCATATTAGCCGAAAGACCTCCACTGCTGGACATAGGGGCTGCTGGGCCTCACCCAAGTGTCGCCACAACTACCGTTTCTGTTCAATAACTTATAGGACTTTTAATTTATTTTGCTATCCTCGTTTAACCACAATTTCACCTAATGGAAAGCGGTAATGTGGTCGACAATGAAGCACGCTTGCACAGAAATAACCTATTCACTGTTGACTTAAGTTACATCAAGTAAATCACCAAAAAGGCCACACCCATGATCCAATACCCGATGGCAATGACCGAATTCGCCATGAGCCATGACCATCTTTGTCAAAAACCAGTTCGTAAGAGATCGATAATGGCTTCCTCTTTCGTAAATTGAACATTAAGTATTCATTGACCTGTTTTATAATAATAGTTTTGAATGTTACTTTTATGTAATACAGCAATATCAAAATCCTTAATTTTAAATGCATTTACAGGCAATCTTGAAAATTCACATTCATATTCGCTTATTTACGTTCCACAATGTAAAACAAGGTGTTAACAAAAGGCTTTGAGCTAACAGCAGCTGTAGACCCTGTTAGGGCACAGCACAAGGTACAACACTACATATTACTATTATCGCTTAGGCACCTGTCTCACCGCCAGCGAGGAAGCGAGTAACTATCGACCATTTGCTCGCTGAAGAGAGGGACAAAATATATAGATCTCGTGTGAGTAAAAGAGACACATACATTCATAGTCGATAGCTGGCTGTTCACACTGCCGGCGAGCGGCTCTTACCTCTAGTTGATCGCAGCGACAAAAGCTATCAAAGATTGTACTCGCTCATCGACACTCGCTAGGCGGTTGGACCTCACCTCATCTGTCTAGCTTTTTCCCAACTATATTGGGGTCGGCTTCCAGTCAAGCCGGATTTAGCTGAATACCAGTATTTTACGAGGAGCGGCTGCCTACCAGACCCCCACAACCCATTAACTGGGTAACACGGTACTTCCCGGCAAGACTGGAGTCAGATTTACTGGCTTCTGACTATCTGTAACGACTGCCAAAGATCTATAAATGACAGCCGGGATCAACGGCTTAACGTGCTTTCCGAGGCTCGGAGGAAACTCGGTATGTTAAGATGGTCACCCATCCACAGACCAACCTTGGCAAGTGTTGCTTAACCTTGAAGATCGACCCGTGCGGCTGTTATTATCTAGCCACGAGCTCCTCGAGGGCGGTTGGACCTCACCAAACAGCTGTAATTTCTAACTATAGTACGGGCCGGAGCGAGTATTGCGAATAAAAGCCCGTCGCACAAAAGCACTCGCTGAAAGCCGAGCGTCAAAACAATCGAAACTTTTCACTCGCTACTCGCTGATCGCCAACTGTTTTGAGTTTGAAGCTTTACTCGCTACTCGCTGATCGCCGGCGGTGAGACAAGTGCCTTAACCTGTGATCACCTGGGCGCAATAGCCGTCGCGAGGCAACAACAAATTGAATACTTTCATTGCAAAAAATCGATGGCCGCCATGTTTTTTGGTCGATATAACTGGGTAACACGGTACTTCTTCTTCTTCTTCTGACAAACCGTAACGACTGCCAAAGTTCTACAAATAACAGCCGTGACCAACAGCTTAACGTGCTTTCCGAGGCACGGAGGAAACTCATTATGTTAAGATGATCACCCATCCACAGACAAACCTTGGCAAGCGTTGCTTAACCTTGAAGATCAACCTGTGCGGCTGTTGTCCTGCGATATAGCACTATTCATCCAGTTTTCGGCTTTTGAGCGATAGACCTGTGATAAGAATCAACCATCAATAGTTTTAGAAGATTATTAAATCTGAAAGACAGCATAACAGCTTGTCTGAATATGCATGTAAATTCGTCTTAAAATAGGAATGTTCATAATAACACTTAGTGGAAACAAAACTTATGCAATGAAACACACGACTGATTGTGTTTTAATTTGTCCTGCGATGTTAGTTGTGTACATAATTACCTTACTTATGTGTGTAGGTATTAGTTTTATATTATCTATGTTTTTATGTAAGATTATCTGTTAGATTGTCAAGACACGTGTATATGATATTACTTTTTGCTTTAATGGTGTTTTTGAGATGAATAGCAATGCCTTTGCTACTTCAGATAGCCCATTAACAGAATTACGTAACACATAAAATCGCATAAAGTTTCAAAATCGTAAGGAATTCTAGATCTATTGCTTCATAAATATGTTTACAAATTCGTATACTCGACAACGTAAAAAAAGCAATAGATACATGCGGTTAAAATGACAAAATGGAATATTACGTAACCAGACTGTTCGTTTTTAATTACTTCTCACTTTATTCAATCTACGCTCTTTATTTAGTCTGACTCCATTCTTGCCATGAAGTATCGTGTTACCCAGTTAATGGGTTGTGGAGGTCTGGTAGGCAGCCGCTCCACGTAAAATTGTGGTATTCAGCTAAATCCGTCATGACTGGAACCCGACCCCAATATAGTCGGGAAAAGGTTAGGCAGATGATGATGATAAGATCAACGTTTAGCCTGTGATAAGGACGTAAAGATAAAGCAGTAATTGCCCAAAGGGTTCCCTCTCGCTATGATTTCTTCGAAGTTTCTTTAATAGAACGCTGGAAAAGAAATAACTGCTACCGATAGTGCACCAGTGACAGTCGATTATATTCAGTCAAAGGCCAGAGCCCCAAGTCTGCTATTTTTTATAAATTCGACATTCCAACACGATCTCATTGTCATTTTGCTAAAAGTTCGTCTTCTGCTAATTCATAATAGTCGATCACTGGTCGGTCAATGGTCTCGTAATAGAATTGTGGTAGAAAGACATTTTCGTATTGCCGTTATTATAAAACCCGTTAGTAGACTTAATTTTCGAAAAATTACTACTAAATTTGAACATTAAGTTATGCCAGATTTCTTTTATATATATTTTTACATATTATTCATTCATTCGTCATTATGTTCGAGATTACCATTCTATGCCATTTCTTTCAATGGAGTGTCAGTGGTTGACCATTCGAAAGTCATAATCACGCTTTTATATTAGTAGAGAACCCAACTTGTCAAAATCAACATGAAATCAATGATAGACCATTCTGACACTATTGTAATAGCAGACTTGAGGCCTTGTTAGCCACCGACACATCTTTGCGGTGGCCGAGACCCACTGAACAAGTAACAAATAGGATAGGAGAATAAGACATACAGCAAGAACTGTAGGATACGAGTATATTTATAGACAATTTAATGGCCTGTATTTTTGTGGTCTATGATTCCAGACCAACCATTTTATTGAGCACTCATGTTCAGATTGGATGTTTCTGTGCTCGACTTCGTAGGCTACAACGAAAAGATTTGATCTCTTGCCAAAGATCTGTCTAAATTTATGTTTTAGTATTTTTTCCTGCTGGAAATTTTTTATTTTCAACTCTAGTTTCCGTTTGATTTCAATTTTTTTTTTTATCAATTCAGAATTAATTTTGGTATAGCTATGCAAATCATGGTTGAAATTTTTATTTTCTCGTAAGTGTTATTTTAGCTATTCTGCTTTTAGTAGTCCGGAGTGTGGTTTATGGCAACAGTATCTTCTATGAAGATACAGTAACTGACAAATGCTTGCACTATCCATTCGAAGCTGTGAGATGCTTTCATCAAAAGACCGAGTCTAGAACCCACCTACTCATGTGTTATGACGCACGGACGCACGCACGGATGTGTTTTGTTAAATTGTACGCACCTTAAAGGAGACTTTGACCATAGGCTCTAGCTAGACGAGAGTGTGCCATAGAGAGTGCCATTCCATCAGCGAATGCACTGAGGCTTTTCTGAAATGTCGAGCACCAGGTGCCAGCACTGAGGCGTCACTCCTAAACACTTATCAAATCGCTTGTTTTCTGACATTTGTTAAGCAACACAAACTCAACACACACGTGTGTGTGTGTGTGTTGAGTACACACACACAGACAGAACACACAACACACATAGAATGTAACTTAAAAATATATAGAAATGGAGGCTTTTTTAACAGATTATAGTAGAACTAGTTGACCCGCGCAACTTTGTCTGCTCCGCTCCTATTAGTCTTCCTCGATAAATGGGCTATCTAACACTAAAAGAATTTTCAAATCGGACCAGTAGTTCCTGGGATTAGCGCGTTCAAGCAAACAAACAAACTCTTCAGCTTTATTTATATTAAGTATAGATTGGCACTCTGAGTTTGTTTCAGAGTTTATTCTCAAGTAGTCTCTAGTTAACAAGTACTTTTTTCAGCAGTCTCGGAAAAAATATGGAGGTGTTATTCGATTCGGAAGAGCATGCAGATGATTTTTGAAAGAAAAAGAACCACTCGAAAAAATTGCAAATGTTATAAACAATTTACTGAAAAAACAACGAAAGGTTTGGTCTTTTGCAAATATCTCAAAATCTGATCCGTATTTATGAAATATAAAAAAGCAAGCCACGCCTGCTTCGACTACCAAACCTGCCCAACAGTTCGCCACAAAACCTGATCTCCAGGGAGAAGTATTGTTCCTCATTTCCGGCTTGCCTTTATTGGCTGGCCGGATTGAACACTGACGAGGAACAGAGCTCCCACCTTTTTCTTACCTTAATCGGCCGGTCTGAGTGGAGATTCGTAAGAGCAAACGTGCTCGGCCGAAGGATGTAAGTATAATCCAGTAAGATGCTGGTAGGGATCATCTTTTGTTTCCATATTCTACAACAGTCCTGCTCCAACCGGGGATTGACCTTGGGTATACTTTCACAGTGCATACAGGGATAATCGTCGGTTGGTGTCCCATTCCATTTGGAATATCTAACAGGGCGTCTGCGAGTTGGCTTCGGCCTCTCGTACGCCTATCAAAGGACCGGGTCTGCAGTGACGCGAAAAATAAAAAATCAAAACAAATATATTTTTAGATACATACCTATTAAATATCAAAACAAAGAAATGAAGAAAATCAGGCAACTACCTACTAGATAGATCAATGCATAATAATCCACCGGCAATATGTTTTTATCGCGATTTTTCAATTAGTTATGCAACAGTTAATTAAAATTTTTTTTCTGCTTGAAAATGAACACTGCAAATGTTAAACTATAAATCTGAGATTTTTTCCTTCTTTGGAGCTACCCTTAAAAGATTTCAAAATATATCACCGTTGGAAAAACAAAATAATATGTACTCGTATTATTATTTTTTTTAATAATAATGTATGTGGTTTAAAAATTAGAATCTTGAATTAAAAATAATTCAAGATTCTATTTAAAAATAAAAATATTACTTTTTACAAATTTTTAATGATGAACGTTTTTATTATTTTTATTTTCTATTGTTTTAAAAAATTTTATAAACAAATGCGTTATTTGTGAGGTGATTGAATTTTTTTTTTGTAATCCTAATCTTTGAAGCAAATGATGATAGTTTAAAAAAACGATCATCAAAATAAATAAAAAATCTGAGACTGCTGAAAAAAGTTGACTAAAATAGCACTTGTTGACTAGACTACAAAGTAGCTAGATAAGTAAGGCCGGCCTTATCTCGTTCAATTTTAACCTATTTGCAAAATAAATACAATAATTTAAGCAGGTAATATATATATATGTCGAGGTCAGCGACGGTAGAGCGAAGGGTCGTCAATAAACTAAATACTACACCAAATCAATCTAACTAGGCAAACCGACAGTTTCGTTTTGGAGAAGTGACTTGGTCCGCGTCCCGATGCGAAGTGCCCGTTCGTCAATCACCACTTTCCAAAACGACTCTGTCCACGTGCCGCCATTACTAAATAACGTCACGGCGTTTGCCCCACTACTACATTAATCAATTGAGCAACTTTTATTAAAACAATATCGTTATCCACGACATATATTTAACATCTCTGCCTAACCGTTCAGGGAAAACGCGTGATGTTACTTTACCTATAGTAATAATATCAGGTGATTCGCATTTTGTTAATTTGCGGAATAATTATATAGAAATAGGTGGTTACGTTTTCCTTATGAGTGCAAAAATATTGATTAAAAAGTCAACGAACTTGTGTAAGTTCGTTGACTTTTCAAAGCGAGTATACTTAAATAAATTACCTATTGGTATATGTATCTATACCTATAGGCAATTATTTATGCTCGCTGACTATCCGGTTACTTTAAGTTGAATATCAAAATAATAATTTCTGCTTGGATGTTTTGATCACCAATCTAATAGTTAAAGTCCCAAGAGAAGACATCGACGCCTTAGAGCCTGCGCGCACTAGCGATTTAAGTTGGCCGGTAGTTTGATCGGTCAGAGGATCAGTATAGAGTTATATGGCAGTGTGCACACTCCCACGCGTCAGTGTGCCATATAACTCTATACTGATCCTCTGACCGATCAAACTATCGGCCAACTTAAATCGCTAGTGCGCGCAGGCTCTTACGGCCAAAAAGAGATTTCAGCGACAGGCTCGGCACGGCGTTCGGCTTTTTTCCCTTATAGGTATAAGTAATTTTTGCAAATATGTCGCTAATCCCTTTTTGGGCGTACCTAAGGTATGGATAATTTCGATACAGATTATCTACAGTCTTTTTTGCAGTGAGATTAAGTAAACAAAAATTTTTCTTGCATGAACTTAAATAACTTATTCCAGTTACAATGGCAAATAGTTTGCTTGTGTTAGGAAGCTCCACCCTTTAAAAAACAAGTTTCATTTAGGAAAGGAAACGGCAGAAAAGCCGCTATAACTATTACCTTAGAATAATCGCGAGCTCAACAGTTGAGTAATCACAATGATAGTGATACCTTCTGTGATTCCTGCTTGCGTCAGAATTGTCACGACGCGTTACTTTGTTAGTCATAAACGCATCATACCTAGTCCTTAGGACTGAGGATGAGCAAAGTCCAAATCAAGTCTTAGAGAATGTTCTCTGTCTGTGGTCATCGGGGTGAAGTCCATGAAGACGTTTTGCGCAATGTGGAGTGCCGTTTGATGCATTGCATCTGACTACAGATGTTAAAAAAGGGCCATCTTTAAAAACCATTGGCAATTTTTTTAAGTAACTAAATGTCGTGTACCTTTTATTCACAGGGGGACGTCCTCATGGATGTCCTCCGCCCTGGGATGGGGGTAGGGGTCTGTCAGACTCTTACTGACTAAAACCACCCCGGTGTTCCATCTGTCACCTACGCCGGGGATCGCGGGAACTTATGCGACTACAGTAATCCCCGGCCGGTGCCGGCCCGTTTCTGCGGGTCACCTCGGGTCAGCGAGGGGATTGAGGTGCCCGCGCCGCCACCTCGGGTCCAGATGAATGGGGGAAAACGGACATCCCCAAGTCCGCCGCCCGTTGCATCTGCTGCGGGCCAGGAGAGCGGTCGAGATCTCCGTCTCCCTTTCCGCGATAACTGTTTCGCAGAAGGAAACCACCGCGTCCCAGGACTGCTCGCCGTCGACCATAGAACGGACTACGGCCGGCAGCGAGCGGTCACTGCCTACCATAGAGATGAGGGCACGGCGCGACTCCTCCCAATAAAAATGCCGTGTACCTAGAACAACTGGGGTTGTGATGATCATTTATTTTTATTGAAGAATGGGCTTGCTCTTGACCACAATCACGCCTGATGGAAAGCGATGGATGAGGTTAATGATGGGGCGAGTGTGCCCGAAAGATGCCTGTTTACTCTTGCTTTGAAGGAAAATTGTTATCTTTTCTTTTAGAAGGAAACTTACTATTTATTCTAATTTATTTAGCAAAAATATAAACCCAAAAATATGTAGACTAGTTTTTGCCAAAGTCAAAGTCAAAACGCTTATTTCAATTAGGCCATTAAACGGCACTTTTGAACGTTATCATTTACATTTAAAATAATATAGTGACTCTACTGTCCATTTGGAAAAGTAGATTCTTATGGAGAAGACCGGACAAGAAACTCAATGGCTCTTTCAAAAATTAGTGTAAATATAGATTTTCATTTAAAAAAAGTAGCCTTTAAACGTATACTCTGTACCAAAATATTTATAAAAAAATTGGTAGAAAAAATCTAATTAAAATAAACAAACAAGAATTGATATGTTTTTTTTGTTGTTGGTTAAATTCATCAACATCGGTTCAGCAATCGTTAAATTGTAATTAACAAACAAACTCACTTTCGCGAGGAGCTCGTGGCTAGATTAGACAGCCGCGCGGGTCGATCTACAAGGTTAAGCAACGCTTGCCAAGGTTGATCTGCGGATGGGTGACCATCTTTACATACCGGGTTTCCTCCGTGTCTCGGAAAGCACGTTAAGCCGTTGGTCCCGGCTATCATTTGTAGATCTTTGACAGTCGTTACGGATAGTCAGAAGCCAGTAAATCTGACTCCAGTCTTGCCATGAAGTACCGTGTACCGTTACCCAGATAATGGGTTGTGGAGGTCTGGTAGGCAGGCGCTCCTCGTAAAATACTGGTATTCAGCTAAATCCGGTTTGGCTGGGAGCCGACCCCAATATAGTTGGGAAAAGGCTAGGCAGATGATGAAACAAATTCACTTTCGCATAATGTGTGTTACTACTTAAGTAGGATATAACATGGGATTTACACACAGATCAGCTGACGAAATGAAGGTGTACGACAGGTACATCTCTCACTACCCTTTGGGGAATACTAGCGTGATGTAATCTATTGCTTGTTTGTTTGGTTGAACGCGGTAATCTCAGGAACTACTACTCTCTAAGCCCGAAGTCGAGTTGCTAGCTTGTCGGTTTTTTACCGGTTGCATTTTGGGGAATGTGCGACGGAATTGCATTATTTAATTCCGTCAAGCCCGTTCCATCATCGGACCACAAGACGAACGGCGATGCGCCACGGGTACTTGGTGGATATCCCACCCATACGCACAAAACGTTTTGGTAACACATTCATAATGCGTACAGCTAAGGAGTGGAATTCCCTGCCGGAGTCTGATCACATCATCACTTACCATCAGGTGAGATAGTGGTCAAACGCGTGCCTATGTATAGTAAAAAAAAAAAAAAAAGAATTAATGACAACGCGATTTGACGGTGAGTTTCAAATCGTGTTGTCATTCCTGGTTCGAATTAAAAATCTTTTAGTGTGGAGAGCCCATTTATCGTGGAAGGCCATAGGCTATATTATTATAACATCACGCTACGACCAATAGGTGCGTTGCGTGGGTCATCTAGTGTACCTAGATCTAGGTATAATATTTTAAGTAGATACATCTGTACGAAGGTAAATTATATGAAAGTACCTATTACCTTCGTATAAGGATGTCAGTTGATGATTCTCTCGATAAACATTCTTAATCATCACGAGGAATTCCCTCCCACACGTAACAAGAACCAAGTCACGTAAATAAAGTAGATATGTATTTCAAATTAATTCATATAAGGAAACAATGCGATGACGATTTTGACATTGACATAAATAAAATAGTAAACATTTATCAATAATTATTATGACGTAAAAATAATAATGATTCCTATCGTTCTAAAAATATTATACCTACAGGGTTATTTGTAAAACACCAGCAACCTCTTAGGCAGTGAAAGTACACATGATTATAAATAACTTAAATATTGACTAAATTCCAACTCGATACCTCCACGCGTTTCCGAGATAAAGGGTCTTGACAGACATACGAACGGACAACAAAGTGATCCGTTATAAGGGTTCCGTTTTTTTCTTCTGAGGTACGGAACCTTAAAAAATCAGCTATTTCATTCATTTTCATTGGTGAAACATTGCATTTTGTATGAAATAGCTGATTTTTTCGAGTTTTCGGGGTTGTTCTCAAAGTAAAAGTTGATTATAATTGTTGAATACTCCCTTGTCACCTGTTGGACATCAGACCTTGTTACAGTCTCCCCACTGATGGCACTCACGATATAGCACTATTCATCCATTTTTTAGGGTTCCGTACCCAAAGGGTATCCAACGAAACCCTATTACTAAGCCTCCGCTGTCCGTCCGTCCGTCCGTCCGTCCGTCTGTCTGTCAGCGGGCTGTATCTCAAGAACCTTAATAGGTAGACAGTTGAAATTTTCACAGATCGTGTATTTCTATTGCCGCTATAACAACAAATAATAAAAATCAAGGTTTATGGTTCAGCTTTTGAGCGATAGACTTGTGATAAGAATCAACCATTAATAGTTTTAGACGATTATTTAACCTGAAAGGCAATGTGCTTTTCACGTGCTTTCCGAGGCACGGAGGTCGTTAAGATGGTCACCCATCCACAGACCAACCTTGGCAGCTGTTGCTTAACCTTTTAGATCGAACCGTGCGGCTGTTATTATCTAGCCACGAGCTCCTCCTTTATTGTAAAGAAACACGGGTGCTATATTAAACGTCATCACTTTTTGTGAAAAGAGGGTTCCGCACCCATATTGAACCAACAGAACCCTACTAAGCCTCCACTGTCTGTCCGTTCGTCAGTCTGTCTGTCAGCGGTTTATATCTTATGAACCGTAATAGGTAGACGTTGAAATTATCACAGTATGTATTTCTGTTGCCGCTATAACAACAAATAACAATTATAATACGATGGTACGGAACCTTGTTTATTATATCTATATACGGAACCCTTCATGCGCGAGACCGACTCGCACTTTGCCGGTTTTTTTACCCCAGTACCTAGGAAGTCAAGGAAACAAAGTCCTTTTAAGCTGTTTTTATTAGGGTTCCAAACAAAAAACGGAACCCTTATAGGATCACTCGGGTGTCTGTCTGTCTGTCCGTCTGTCACAGCCAGTTTTCTCCGGATCCATTAGACCGATTCTGTTGAAATTTGGTACACATATGGACTTTTGTAACCCCATACATACGAGTACGTATTATGTAAATTATTATTTTTTAGTATGGAGGTCATTTTTGGGGGTCAAACTAAAAAATTAAAAAAATAGATTTTTTGAACAATATCGTATGACGTATCTAATGAAAGGGCTGTGAGGGCTTTAATAATATTTTTTTCATAATTTTTAAGTAAATAGTTTTGAAGTTATTCAAGAAATTAGACGAAAAATGACCATTTCCCCCCTTATCTCCGAAACTAAAATGGAGATAATAGACCTTTACCTAAAGATTACAAGAAAATCTATAAGAATTCTATAGTGTTAAAATAACATGTTAATACTTACCTAAAGATACTTACTTTACTTAAACGTTACCTTACCTAAAGATTACAGGAAAATCTATAAGAAGTCTATAGTGTAAAAGTTACGTGTTAAAAAACGGAACCCTTTGCACGCGAGTCTGACTCGCAATTGGTCAGTTTATTGTTTTTCTTGTCAATCGGACAAAATATGTGTTCTAGGTAGAGATAATGTGTTTTCAACAATTCCATGACACAAAATGTTGCACTTAAACATGACAACGTAAATTTTAGGTTCGCCCCCGAACTGGTGAACCAAAATAATTCCATTATTATTTGAACTGCTTTTGCGCTAATTAGAACTTAATTAAGAACAAATTCGTCATAATGTATCATAGTTATGACGCGTTTTGTAGTAAAAGATATACGTATTGACGCTTGTGGCTAAATAATGTCTCACAGCCGAACGGGTCGATCTTCCAGGTTAAGCGACATTTGACGAGGTCGATCTTTGGATAAATGTGCATCCATTACATACCAAGAATCTTTCATGTCTCGAAAAGCACGTTCGGCTGTAGGTCTTGGTTGTCATTTGGAGACCTTTGACAGCCGTAACATAGCCAGAAAATCTGTCACCAATCCTGCCAAGTGGTAGGTGCTAGTACTAGGTACCGTTATGAAGATCAGGCAGATACTTCATAATTATAAAATAGTCGTACCTACCTACTCACATTGGCGGATGCGAGGGGTAGGGGGGCTGAGAAGCTTAAGCTCCCCTCAAAATACCTGGACTTCTTTGGTAATCTATAACCTGAAATATTATTCATGGAGGCTTGTTATACCTTTACCAAAATAAATTGTTTACTTTGCTAAAACCCTGACGGGGTCAATCCCTTCCCAAACGGCAATGCTGGATTCGCCCCTGGGTACTCAGCTGAAACCGATTAGACTGGGAGTTCTGATAGGCAGTGGCTTTATGTAAAACTATTTCATTATATGTATAGATACTGGTTCTCAGCTACATCCAGTCGAATTGGAAGCCGACCCTAACATAGTGTTGGGAAAATGCTAGGCTGATCAATTTTGTGGAATTTGTTCGAAAGAGTCACCACGGCCGTGGAATGCACAGGGCATAGGAGGAACACGGATGGGTTTTAGTCAGTAAGAGTCTGACACGCCCTTCCGCTCCTCCCAGAGTGGAAGGAGAAATTTGATGATTTCCCATTTAAAAAAGATTCCGTTTGATTGAATGACGTTAGATCGATGTGACCTCTACTGGGCCGGCCTTAGGGAAATACTGCCGGTAGACACAGAAACGTAACATTGTAATAGTAGGTATTTATAGCTGTAGGTACTGTGAATTTGGTGATAAATATAACGTCAGAGTACGGTGGCCATGATATTGTGGATTAGTAGGACAGTCTATTATTATGTTAATTTTCTTTCGGTTCTTTTTATTTGACTATTGTTATAATAAATAATTTATGAATAACTAGTTGACCCGCGCAATTTCGTTTGCACCACAATTTTCATTACTGCTTCGCTCCTATTGGTCTTAGCGTAATGATATATGAACGTATAGTCGACACGAAAACATGAAATAAGAAATTGCTGAAATATAAAATAGTCTAGATTACAGTAACTAAACTTATCTCTTCACGACGTAATAACTTTGTTTTTGGACATATTTTATAGTTGATAGATTCCTATTTTCAATTAGGAATATTTTTTTTTGGTAGTGATGTGATAATCTCTGTACTATTTTTACAAATAAATACTTGTTTAAGAGTTTGCGGGCTTTGACGTTTATCTATATCATGATATATGATATAGATATAGAATTCAACCTAGTTTTTCCCATGGTTTTTCATACTATTCCCTGAAATAGGCTTACGTGGATTTCAGTTACTAGACTTTAGCTACATGTCATGGATTCAAGGGCTTTGACGTTTCGATCATAAGTGCAGGGTTTTCCCTATTATTTATTAATATTCTTCCATGAAAAGCGACTAGACTTTTAGTCACAGGTTTCCCGAAATCGTGGAGGTCCTATCATCGTCGCCGGCGCCGCCGTCGATCGCGGACATATACATAGTCGAGTACCGAGCATTTCACGCCAGTCGAACTGGGCTTGCTCATCGTACGGGTTCATTTTATAATACATAATTTATTTAAAATCGTAATTACGAGTTTGCTTTCTGAAATTAATAGTGAGTGCTGTGGTTAAGTGTTGTGCGTTTATTTTGTTGAAGAAAATATTTTAGGTTTGTTTTTTTTTTAATTTCATATTTACCTCGGGATTTTTATTTATAAGGCTGGTCTGCAATCGTTAAAAAAGAGGTTAGCTATTTATCGAGGATTTTATAGCTGCTGACTATTGTAGGTAGGTTCATAGGAATCTGTCTTGATTATTTTATTATTGTCCTAGTATGAAGCAGAACGATCTATTTTTGTATGGTATATAAATAAACATGAGTTAATGAACTTTCGGCGACAAAATATTAGGCATATATATACTTTCCTCATAAATCACTAGAGCAGTAAATAAAATAGACACCAGGCAATATATTTTGGCAATTCTACTGTGTTTACGATATTATAATTTTAAATAAAACAAGTTTTTGAATAAAATAATCTGAGATACTGTCACATAATTAAAAAAAAATGGTTTTAGCTTATTATTTGCATTTTTATATCTAAAATGTTTGGTATCTTAGATATTATAAAACATTCATGATACAACTATAGGTAATGTGCAATTGTGTCGTAACAGCTGTGTTAGGTTGTTTACTCCAGGTGTCACGGCTAAAAATACTTTCTTTGCATATAGCGATAGTAACAAGAAAATTATCGCTTCAAATCTAAACACTGTCTAATAGTGAGAAAGATTTTTTATGATTATCTTTTAATTTATTATACGTTTTAAAGGTTCTGTACCAAAATACATAAAATAACGGTGCGATTTTGTCTGTCTTTCTGTTTTTCACAGATGTTTATTTTAAAAACTAGAATTTTGATTAATTAAAATTATTCTTAAACAGCAATTAACAAAAAAAAATATATATATACTGTAGAGTTAGAGTACCTTGCTTCTATTATTGATATTTTTTTTTTTTGTTTTGTTATCTCACTTGAAGCTTAATGCAATTCTTATTGAAAATTATGCGATAGCTACTGTAGTCTCGTTTTTTAACGATGGAAAATCATCAAGTGTGTCCTTCCACTCTGGGCAAAGCAATCTGATTTAGAACCTTCAGACTTCACGAAAATAATATCTAACTCGCTTATAGTACCGTTTACACACACATAGACATGATTGAAAGTATGATTTGAAGTATGGCGAATCAGAAGGGTTTTTATGCCGTATTTTGACTAATTTCGATAAAGTGGAATATCCGATTTTTTCTGCGACTTAATATTGTTCCAATTACACTCGAAACAAAATAAAACTGAAAATGTTGACTTCAGCGCCATCTCGCGGGAAAATGGCAATGAGCAACCCGTAACATTCACCTTAAATCTATCCGTGTTCCTCCAAATGCTCTTTGCGTTCCAGTGCCGCGGTGACTCTTCCGAACCAATTCTGCAACCCTGAAGCTACTCTACTCTAAGACTCTAATACTATTTGATCCAGCTTGACTGCTAACTACGGCTATGCAACCAGCAGATAAGATTTTTTGGGTTAGCAACTTCTTATGTAAGTTCCTATCAACATCAACAGGAGATGAAATTGAACTCTCGAAGTCGCGACCTCTTGATAGTACAACGCTTTGGTCATTATCTATATCGTTAGCAAAAGTATTTTTTGTACGAATGCAATCTATGCTGTGTTTTTCTCTCTGTTCATACCTACCTATTATTATAAGATTCATTAACAAGACCCGAGTTATTATTTCAATTAGTAGCATACATGGAAATCGTTAAACTTTATTGAAAATTTTTATGTTGTTTAATTGGGTTCTCAAGATATTTATGCTTAATTAAGCACGTTGTAACTATTGGCTATTATATTTTTGAGTGTTTTCCTTAAAATAGTAGGTGAAAAACATACCTAGCTAAATTGACTGTACAATTTTAACTCATAAGGATATTTTGAAGTTCATATTTATTACTAACGGATAAAACGCGTGTGTATTTTATTAAAACATTATTTTGCATATTTGCTTTACTAAAATTATAATAACTAAAATAAATTAACAGCGAATAATTTACTGAATCATGTAAAAGGGGCAGATGCATTATTAAAAACTGCTTTTCAGTTATATTTCTAGCTCACATAGGAAATACCAATATGCTACTCAATTGTTTAAAATCGTGGGTTGGTTTCGTTAAAACGCGATCAATAAACAGCTTGACCAACGATAAAAATAACTATTCGTTAATAACTAATAATGAATAAAAAAAACGAATTTTACGGTAAATTTTTAACATTGGTTATGTTGTTAGTTAGTTACAAAAAGAACTCTGGCTACCTTCTTTAGGCTTTACCCTTAATGGCAACAATGTTAGGAATAAGTATACTCATTTCTGAAATATTTACTGTTTTCAAATATAACAGAAATAAATCCGCAATGAAAACTACTCAAATTTTAATAAAGCTATAAATGTCAGACATAAAACGAGGAGTAATTTACTTTAAAACAAACATTGGATTCAGTTCAACACTTAAATGATTTTTTTATTTTCTATCTACGATGTTTTACATATTGAGTTATACCTAAATATATATGGTTCCGGCTGTCATTTGTAGATCTTTGGCAGTGGTTACGGATTGTCAGAAGTTCAGAAGCCAGAAAATCTGAAGTACCTATAAACCGTGTTAGTCAGTTACTGGATTGGTCGTACAGGTATTCAACTGAATCTGGTTTGACTGGAAACCGACCCCAATATAATTGTAAAAAGGCTGGGCAGATCATGAGTTATAGCAAAATAAATAAAACGGAGTTAACTGCTTCGTTGGTCGAGCTATGCAAGAGATGGAACTGATAACAGCTGATCTCCATTGAGATTGGTTGCAATGACCGAAATCGGTCTACTATTATAATACTTAAATTAATTAAATATTATCATTGAAGACAACTTTTATGACTTACTATACTGTTTTACTTATAAAGAGAGCCGTTTATGGGAAAATTAAAGAGCCAAAGCGGAAAAATATTATGGGCAAACCGTTTTTTTTTTTTTGTTTGCCCAAACACGAAGGTACGCACATGACAACAGCATTATCTAACTTATGTTTGAAGTTCAAGGTTAAAATTCTTGTTAAAATATTCATTCATTAACATAACGTACCAACTTATTATAGCCTCGTAGAAAAGGTAAAGAAAATTAACAAAAGACAAATAAATAATGAATATCAAAAGTGAGACCTGTCCTATCAACAATTGTTTTATGGAGTTCCTACCAATGCAATAAAATAGAGATGTTACTTTTTCTTCAATAAAAAAACAATTAATTACATCTTACGGAGAGATAAAATTGAATATTAATTCATTTTAAGTTGACTATCAATACAAATGATAGGTAACATTCGTACATACAAAAAATAGATAAGTAAAATTTTTAATGAGCCTTTTAAATACAAAACCTCACGCTAGTTTCTACTCCCCGAAGGGCTTCTCAGAGGTGTAGTATGGTAGACACACATTTCAACAATTAAATTTAAGTCCCATGCAGCAAATAGGTAAGTATCTAGTAGCAATAGGATTGGGCCTATTACCATAAACTAGGCTAAATCCAGCTACTGAGAATGTCCAAATGGAAAACCCCGAATCACTTTGTACGACCCGGGAATCGAATAGTGCTCAGAGTTTAGTAAGAATTAAAAAATAAAACTCGATCGCATATGTGACATAGTGGGGAAAAAGAAGTTTTCCGTTATTGTCACTAGATATGCTATTCAAGAAGGTTAACGCAACTTTAATCAGCGAGTTAAAAAACTCGAACTGAGGTCACAGAAGTAGTGACGTGTCAACATTTGTGTCAATCGAGGCCGTCGGCCAAAATACTCTATCAAAATACAGACGCACCTTGACTAATCATTGAATGAAACCGAATCTAGGATCTGCTTATAAATATCAGTTACACATAGGTATGTACCGGTGCAACGAATCATTTTCAATCTACGGTATTAGCTGCAATGATGCAATTGTGTTCATTTTCTATTATTGGACGGATTCTCACCTTCGGCTGTGCAGTTATACAGGGTGTTACGAAAAGGTGTATAGTTCGTTTTTTAATCCCAGAGATTAATTTGACATTTCAAGTGAATGCTCTTTCTTTTTTCAATTTGGAGTTTGACTTTAGCACCTGTCAAATTAGTCTTTGGGATTAAAAAAGGAACTACCTATAGTCATATTTAAAAAAAAAAACTGCTTCTGACTATGAAGATGAACAACTTTCTTCAAGAAAATTATAGTCAATAATAGAAGAAAAATTTCTATACAAAGATATCATCAGCTAATCAAAATGGTCGTAAGGAGATACGATTTTAATGAATTGACTACGACTTACTACGAAAAAGGTTATACAGAGACATGAGGAGAGTTCTCTCTACAAATTTTTAAACATGTTCACATTCACATGCAAGTCGCAATCTGTCAAAAAAGTATGGAAATTAAGACTATTTTTGACAGATTTGACAGCGATGCGAATGCAAAAGTTGCTAAAAATGAGTAGGATTGACCCTCTCGTCTAATAATCGAGAATAAGTAATCACAATTGCATCATTACAACACTCTGTATACGATTTGATTGAGCTAGTTTAAGAATTCTAGATATTGTGTGCAGTGCATAGTTTGTGGGCGATCAGGAAGCTATGAGGTCAGACGACTGATCAGCTGTTTGTGCTGACAAACAGCTGATCAATCGTCTGATGTCTGTTTATAGGTACGATTATTGAATTCTAAAATGACTGCATCGTTTGACTAGAGCATTCGCAGAGACTACCGCTGAACACAATTCGAATTCTGGGTCCCGAGAGTAATTAGATTTTTCCAATTGGAAAAATATTTTTTTTCATGGGACTTAAACATATGTAACAAACAAACAAAAACAACAATAATTTTATCTGCTTTTATCTTTTTAAAGGAATACTAGCTGACCCGTGCCCATCGTTGGGTAGTATTTTTATAGCCTATGACACTCACAAACGACGTGGCTTTCTATTTATAAAAGAATTTTCAAAATCGGTTTAGTAGGCCCTATCATAAAACCAGCGCTGTGTTATTTATTTTTAAATTTCGCAGCCTATGCTGAGAGGGACCTTTTAGGCCTCGCACAGACTAAAATGTTTTTAGACTAAGTAATTCTGTTAATTTAATTAAAACATCTGTCTGTTTTGTGCGAGTTCCAAATAATCATTTTTTCTTTCTTTAGTAGATACAGAGATTACCCCCCTACAACCTCACAAACTTTACTTCTTTATAATATTAGTATAGATAAGCGGTGAATGGCTTAATGCTATAGATATTATTTCGAAAAATTCAAAGCATGTAGTAATTGACTCTACATTTCAGAAAGCCTGATAAAAAATCATACAACTGAAATCATACAACAATTTCGTTGTGTAGGTAACATTTAAAACCGTCCAATAATATTAACAAAATGGGTCTCAAAATAAATGTTTTGCGTACCATAAATCATTTAATATTTGTTAAATTTTATCGGCGTTAGGTTCAATAATGTTAACTTTACGACGCTTACAAAATAGACCGTAACTACGTGATTTGGAAACTATGTGTTTTGTGGCTATTTCAAGAACTGACAGGCTTTGTTGATGGATTTCGGTTTTAGCTTCAGCTCAGTTGACGTAAGTTTTTGAGAAACGTTTAAATCAAGATGCAGAATTAAGTAGATATTTATGTACCTACTCGTCATCATCTGCCTAGCCTTTTCCCAACTATATTGGGGTCGACTTCCAGTCAAACCAGATTAAGCTGAATATCAGTATTTTACGCGAAGCGGCTGCCTACCAGACCTCCACAATCCATTAACTGGGTAACACTGTACTTCATGGCAAGACTGCAGTCAGATTTACTGGCTTCTGACAATCCGTAACGACTGCCAAAGGTCTACAAATGACAGCCGGGACCAACGGCTTAACGTGCTTTCCGAGGCACGGAGGAAACTCGGTATTTTAAGACGGTCACCCATCCACAGACCAACCTTGGCCAGCGTTACTTAACCTTGAAGATCGCCCCGTGCGGCTGTTATTATATAGCCACGAGCTCCTCAGAATCAAATCGAATCGTCTTTACCAACTTATAATCTTGTGCCACAACACCTAAGGTCATTTCTCACCTTCCGAAGCAGCTTACCTTTGTTTTAATTGCACTAATTCGTCCACCATTCTTTCACCTAACCCATTGAGAAGCTGTTTAATGTCAAAATGTTAGGAATTGACATTTTGATAGAGTCATACCTTTTTGAGTTTTCGACAAAATCTAGCCACGAGCTCCTCATTTATGTACCTACTCGTATTATACCTAAATTTAATATCTATCGCATGGAGTTCCTACTCTTCAAATCCAAGCAATTAGCAATTAAAGATATTATAGTAATTCTATTTCGATTTTACTTGTTACTATTGATGTATTGTCAAGTGCGGATTTGTCGAGTCAACAACCTGAGCGGTGTGTATTTACAAACGAGTCGTCTTAACCTTTGGATCCGTAATTTCTTATTGACATTGGCTAATCTGCCAATCTCTTGGTCAGTGTTACCTACCTACGTCGATGTGTATGGTGCAATTTTTAGGTTTCCGTTCCCAAAGGGTAACCAACGGAAACCTATTAAGCCTCCGATGTCCGCCCGTTCGTCTGCCTGTCAGCGGGCTGTATCAATAGGTAGACCGCTGACATTTTCCAGTGTGTGTTTCTATTGCCGCAATAATAAATAATAAGATTAAATATACTTCAAAATTAAAGCGGCTCCCATAAAACAAACGGTTTGTGTTACTGAAACTGTCGTGTGAGAGACCAACTCGCACTTGGCTAGTTTTTTTGTCTAATCTTATCTTGTGGGGAACTTGTGTTTCTGGAAAAACTTTTGTTTGTTTAAATACAGTCTATGTTCTGGAAATGGTTTAAGTAAAAGGAGGAGCTCGTGGCTAAATAATAACAGCCGCATGAAGTACCGTGTTACCCATTAACTGGGTAACACGGTACTTCATGACAAGACGAGTCAGATTTACTGGCTTCTGACTATCCGTTACGACTGCCAAAGATCTAAAAATAACAGCCGGGATTAACGGCTTAACGTGCTTTCCGAGGCACGGAGGAAACTCGGTATGTTAAGATGGTCACCCATCCACAGACCAACCTTGGCAAGTGTTGCTGAACCTTGAAGATTGACCCGTGCGGCTATTATTATCTAGCCACGAGCTCCTCCTGTTATCTTATGTAGGATGTACTTTTACAGCCTTAACCCAACATACGTATCTAATCTGACGCATCTCGCAGTCAAAGCATCTTGAACTTTCAACATAGACATACTCAACATAAGCATACTATGTAAATGGACTGCTATTTCTGGACACGGCATGCGAATGCATTCGACATGGTTTCCGACTCCAATCAAATACAGCAATACTATTTAGTTCGTGACTAAAATACTGCAAAACTATGCAGTTAGTTAGAAATAAAATACCACACAAATATGTAGTAATGTGTGTATCTCTTAATAGCTGTATTTTAAGGTTTTATTTAGTACTTCCGTCACAGTCTGATTTAGATTAATACAATGTGCGATTGGTTCTAGTTGATTGTAATAAAAATTCGTTAGTTAGAAAAATTAGGTAACATACTTGCTCACGCAATAACAATATATTGGGTTTGTTCCTGATGTGGGACACAATTGTTATTAATTGCTTATTTAATAAACATCGTATTCTTTATGATTTCCCATCACTTTAATGTTAGCCATACTAATCCTTATTTCCTTAATGTATGTCTATTTGTCTGTCTGTCGCGCTTTCAAGCCAAAACTACTAAACTGATTTAAATGAAATTTGGTACAGAGATAGTCTGGAGCCTGAGAAAGGACATAAGCTACTTTTTATCTCGGGAGTATGTTCCCTAGGGACCACGCGGGCGAAGCCAATGGTAGAAGCTAGTATTCTATACGTAAAAGTAATACAAAAATTCCTAGAACAAGTGTTCCAAAATACATACTTTCGAAGTTCTTCTTCCACCTGGCGTTAATCCCGGCCATTGCAAGGGTCCGCCTAAATACATAGTTTCGAAAATATGAGTAAATAACAGTAATAATATAGGTAATACTAAAACTAGACCAATGGTTCCGAACCTGAGGGTAGTTACCCCCGTGGGGGTAAATCAGTTATTCCGTGGGGGGTAACAAAGAACCTAATAATATAGACCTAATCTAATGAAATACGTAGCTAAATCGTAAAGATATCTATAGATCTTTGCACAGTAGGTAAGTACGATTCTATAGGAGAGGTTTTAATCAAACTTTGTTGTGTGATGCAGCACCTTTCGTTACTGGTGATCATGTTACCACGATTAAACAAATATCACTGTTAAATCAAAGTGGCATTTCAGACATGAGTAACGATATTTTGGCAACCATTACTTATTTCTGAAATTGAAGAAAGTCTCATATTGGGGGTCGGAGATAAAATCAGTTTTCCTAATAGGTCACAGGGGTAACAATGTGGAAAAGTTTAGGAACCACTGCACTAGACTCTTGTAGTGTGTATCTAAGTTTCATTGAAAAGTACGAAGTTACGAGTCATCATCTGCCTAGCCTTTTTTCCCAACTATATTGGGGTCGGCTTCCAGTCAAGCCGGATCTAGCTGAATACCAGTATTTTACGAGGAGCGGCTGCCTACCAGACCTCCACAACCCATTAACTGGGTAACACGGTACTTCATGGCAACACTGGAGTCAGATTTACTGGCTTCTGATTATCCGTAACGACTGCCAAAGGTATACAAATGACAGTCGGGACCAACGGGTTAACTTGCTTTCCGAGGCACGGAGAAAACTCGGTATGTTAAGATGGTCACCCATCCACTGACCAACCTTGGCAAGCGTTGCTTAACCTTGAAGACCGACCCCGTGCGGCTGTTATTATCTAGCCACGAGCTCCAGTACGAGGTTACGAGTTAATAATTTTTATTTAAATCAATCATTCATATTAATTTAAGCTAAGAAAATGCGACGCTGTCATATTGTGTTTTGTTTAGAGTACCTGGATGATCGGTATTTTTAGCTGTTTTGTTGACTGTACTTTCGTGAAACCATTGCTGATTTTGTACACAGTTCTTGGTTACTAATCTAATTTTAGTACCTACGTACTTACTTTACTTTACCTATGTAGCAGTAAAATGTTTACAGTTTCACGCCAATTTTCATAATAGGTAGTGTGAGTATCTAAATTAAGCACAACTTTGGGAACTTTGACAATTTAATATGGCGTTACGTAGGAAATTGTTCCAGGGTTGCGGAATTGGTTCGAAAGAGTCACCGTAGCCCTGGAACGCAAACGGCACAAGGATGAACACGGATTGGGTTTTAGTCAGTAGGAAAGAGTCTGACACTCCCTTCTGCTTCACCCAGAGCGGGAGGAGTCATTTAAAGATTTCCCATCCTTACCTTTTGTTGGCACCGATTAGATTTTTTTTTAGATCGAGTTGTGCTGCATGGGTTAATACTATTCAAATTCTTCAAGATACATTCAGTCAAAAAAGTATCGGGAATGGATGATTTGTTTATGGTTCCAAATTCAAATTTTTGTTTTTTTGTAGTTGTTACATTGGCACAACTGTTTTCCATTTTGGCGCGGAGTTTGAGTTGCATCTGTTATTTATATTAAATACAGTGCTGGTTTTAGTAATATCATATATAGTGTGTATTGCGAATTTCATAATGGACAAAAATATCGAACAAAGAGTTTGTCTTAAATTTTGCATCGCCAATGGAATTTCGTGTTCGGAGTCACTGAAAATGTTACAGAAGGCTTACGGTGAATCGACTTTATCAAAAACTCGAGTGCTTATGAGTGGTTCAAAGCGTTCAAAAGCGGTCGAGATGTGATGGAAGATTTGCCTCGCTCTGGTAGGCCGTCAACGTCTGCAACTGAAGTTAACATCGCAAAAGTGAAGGAAATAGTGACTGAAAATCCCCATTCAACTCTGAGAGAGATAGCCGCCGAACTTTCTGTATCTAAAAGTCGATCCGTACCATTTTAACTAATCATTTGGGTATGAAACATGAGGAGCTCGTGGCTAGATAATAACAGCCGCACGGGTCGATCTTCAAGGTTAAGCAACGCTTGCCAAGGTTGGTCTGTGGATGGGTGACCATCTTAACATACCGAGTTTCCTCCGTGCCTCGGAAAGCACGTTAAGCCGTTGGTCCCAGCTGTCATTTGTAGATCTTTGGCAGTCGTTACGGATAGTCAGAAGCCAGTAAATCTGACTCCAGTCTTGCCATGTCGTACCGTGTTACCCAGTTAATGGGTTGTGGAGGTCTGGTAGGCAGCCGTTCCACGTAAAATATTGGTATTCAGCTAAATCCAGCTTGACTGGAAGCCGACCCCAATATAGTTGGGAAAAGGCTAGGCAGATGATGATGATTTGGGTATGAAACATGTTGCTGCTCGGCTAGTCCCAAAAGATCTGAATTTTCTCCAAAAACTCAATCGCATGAAAGTCGCTGAGGACATGCTAGAACGAGTCAGTTCGGACCCAACATTCATGAAACGCATTGTTACTGGTGACGAGACGTGGGTTTACGAGTTTGACATGCAAACTAGTCAACAAGCTTCGGAGTGGCGCCTTCCAACTGAACCGAAACCGAAAAAACCACGCCAAAGTCGATCAAAAGTCAAAGTCATGTTGACTGTTTTCTTTGACTATCGCGGTGTTGTGCACTCTGAATTCTTACCGGAAGGTCTAACGGTAAATAAAGAATATTATTTGAGCGTTATGCGGCGTTTAAGAGAGCAAATTCGACGAAAAAGGTCAGATTTGTGGAATGAAAATTCTTGGATTTTGCACCACGACAATGCGCCTTCGCACAAGGCTATCATTGTGAACGAATTTTGAACCAAACACTCAACAAATACCATCCAGCAACCACCATATTCACCAGATATGGCTCCTGCTGACTTTTTTCTTTTTCCTAAACTCAAATTACCACTTCGTGGCACCCGTTTTCAATCGATAGAAGACATAAAGGAGAATTCGGTGCGAGAACTGAACTCAATTCCGGAAGCAGCGTTTAAAAAATGTTTTGATGAATGGATTATTCGTTGGCGCAAGTGTATCGTTTCTAAAGGAGCATACTTTGAAGGTGATAAAATAAATTTGGATGAATAACAGACATTTTGTGTATTATTGATCTTTTCTCGGTACTTTCTTGACAGAGTAGTATGATCAGATGACGCATGAAATCTGCCTTTGAAAGTCGTTGTTTTTTAGTAGACCATAAAATTTTAACCAATTTATTATTAACCAAAAATATATTAGTTGACTTGTATTTATACGTTCAACTTTAAAACCACAAAATCATAAACTAACTTAGCCACTAAAATAATTATCTAGAGTCTATATTGATATCCGTTGTCTATACATATACTGTATCCGTCTGCGGTTAGATAATAAAATTCTGTTTTCAAAGTTATCAAGTGCACTTTACCGCACAAAAAAAAAAAAAGTAACTAAAAAAATATTGGTTTGCCCAAAACTCAACTTTGAGTGACCCTCGAATTTGTACATGCGCTTTATTTTTCACTGATTTAAAATAACTTGATTCGGTGTAAAATAATTAGAATTAAAATAAAATTAAGAAATTACGTAGCCGATTTTTCACCGAGTTTTATTATTTGTTCCAGATTGTAACTAAAGATGGAGCCACTGCAAGTTGATGTTGTTCACTTCTATCCGCGGGAAAACGCACAGCCTCATAACACCGTCAAGTGAGTTATTGCTAATTAATCAAGTAATCACTTAATTAAAGCTATGATTTTAAAGCCAACCACTGTCCTAGATATTGAAACTATGTTGAGTGATTCTGCGGTCAAATTAGATTCTTTACTTGTCAAAGAAACACTAACATTATATTAGGTACGATTGGTTGACAACCTCCTCTTAATAATGTACATTTCTAATGTTTGTGCGTATGAATGGATTAGGATGAGTCGATATTTGTTACACTTTCACGCAAAAAATTATAAAACGCAGAAACGAAGTGGGGGTATTTTTTCAACACTGGTAGTGCTAGCGATGGTTTCATCGTTTCATATGTCGAAGTTAAAACTTAGGCGAAGTGAACGACAAGTGAGCTGTCAAACTATACATATAAACAAGATGGATGACAGCTCACTTGTCGTTCACACCACCCAAGTGTGAGACTTCACTGAGATGTCGACAGAATAGTTTTTGTCACTTTTGACGTTCAAAAAGTATTAGTTCAAAACTTCGCCGCAAGAGGCGCTAGTGTAGCGTGAGGTTTTAAATGTCAAATTTGAAAGAAAGAAAGAAAAAGCGTTTATTTGCGCCAAGCATTTCGCTGTTGATTGGCTATTGACGCGAGTTTATTCACCTATTTGTTTTGATTTTTTATTTTCATGTTTTTATTTTCCTTCTGACTTTGTTCACATGCGCATAATAACAACTTTAATCCTATGATTAAGAACCTTAATCGACAGTGGCGCCAATTGGTGAGTGCAAAAACGGTAGCCCTCATTGATTGATGCATCGCTTTAAAATAAGCATTGTTATGCAATGTTTTTTTTTATCCTCAGATACGAGGTGGTGAACGACGAGAACCCAACGACCACCATCGTCAGACGCGGTCAGCCGTTCAGCGGAGTGGTGAGGTTCACGAGACCGTATGATGAGGCCAACGATATCGTGCAGTTTGTGTTCTCTATCGGTGAGATTTTGTTTCTATTATCTGGCAGCTTTTGCTTCCAAACCTCACTTCAGCAACGTAGTATATTATATTTTACTAGGTTTTGCCGGCGAATTTATACGCTCAATTATCCCGATTTTCCTTCTTCTAGGAATTTCGGGTACCTAATCCTCTCCTACATGCCAAATTTGCTTTCCTTTTCCTCCTGCTTTGGGTAAAGCAGAAGGGAGTTTCAGACTCTTACTGACTAAAACCCATCCGTGTTCCTCCTAGTGCCCTTTGCGTTCCAGGGTACGGTGCCTCTTTCGAACGAAGTCCGCAGCCCCAGCAGGCACTGGTCCTAGTGGGCCCCGTCTTTTGTGCTGACAGCTCTTTGAGGCGCGCTTGGAACACAGCGCGCCGTCGACCCGGGCCTGGTTCTGATCAGACGGCAAGTCAACCAAAGCTCGCTGTCCGCAGGCTCGCGCCTACGCTGGCCGAGAATCGCCCTGTGACTCCCGACGCCCGGGCGTCTTCTTCTGTTGCGGCGGCTGGGGCGTGAGGTTTCCCTCTCTCTCACACATTCGCCTTCCTCCTTTGCTAGCATCATTGCTTCGCAGAAGGAGGTGACCGCTTCCCATGTCTCCTCACTCCGGACCATGGCATGAAACAGGGCCGGACGTGAGAGATCGCCGCCGCCGATCGCCTCGACGAGGACACGGCGGTGCTCCGCCGAAGCAGGGCAGACCTCCACCGTATGCTCCACCGTGTCCTCATATTCGGAACCCTATAAAGCACTATCGTGTAAACTAAACTTAACACATACAAATTGATTATTCATACATTATTTTTCTTATCAACAGGAGATAAACCATCAATGGAGACTACAGGAAAGATGTTCATCAGACGTGACGCGGTGACAGACAAGCATACATGGAGCACCAAACTCCTGGACGTGCAGGATGGCAACACAATCTCTTTTAAGGTAAGAACACATTTGGTACGAGGAAATAAGGGATAGAGAAACGTGTGATAGAGCAGGCATGGTTCTTGATAGTCATATCGTTATGGATGAAGAATATGATAAGGAAGTGTCGTAACATTAACATCACGCTTAAAATGTGCCACTAAGATGGAAAACCTCCAAAGAGGGCTTGATGGAAGAAGATCTTTCCAATACCTAGTATATAAGTCTGCCTGTGACAGTGGCCTATATTCATCTGTCTGACCTTTTCTCAACTATAGGTATTGGGGTCGGCTTCCAGTCAAACCGGATTCAGCTGAATACCAGTATTTTACGCGGAGCGGCTGCTTACCAGACCTCCACAACCCAGTAATTGGGTAACAGTAGGATTAACTGGCTTCTGACTATCCGTAACGACTGCCAAAGATCTACAAATGACAGCCGGGACCAACGGCTTAGCGTGCTTTCTAAGGCACGGAGGAAACTCGCTATGTTAAGATGGTCACCCATCCACAGACCAACCTTGGCAAGCGTTGCTTAACCTTGAAGATCGACCCGTGCGGCTGTTATTATCTAGCCACGAGCTCCTCAGACAGTGGCCTATAGATAACCCATTTTTAGGGTTCCGTACCTCAAAATGAAAAAACGGAACTCTTATAGGATCACTTTGTTGTCCGCCTGTCCGTTCGTCCGTCTGTCAAGGTCAAGACCCTTTATCTCGGAAACGCGTGGAGGTAACGAGTTGAAATTAAAATAATATACCTACCTAATTAGGTCTACAGTCCCTTGAAGCTGTGATAAAATGAAACTTTTAAGTTTACGTAAAAAAAGATAAGGCCGTTTATGCCGCAAAAAACGTATATTTCGACACTCTTAAGGGAATCAAGGGTATTTTCCGTTGATCTAGAGCTATGTTTAGTAAGTAATACCGTCTAATACTAAAAGTATACAGAAAAAAATAATTTATACATTTGTAATCTATACTAATATACAAAGCTGAAGAGTTTGTTTGTTTACTTGAACGCGCTAATATCAGGAACTGATGGTCCGATTTGAAAAATTCTTTCAATGTTAGATAGCCCGTTAATCGAGAAAGACTATAGGCTATATATCATCACGCTAAGGCCAAAAGGAGCGGAGCAGACGAAGTTGCGCGGGTCAACTAGTAAAATTATAAGTTCCTCCAAGGAATTCCTAATACTCCTTATGGAGTAATACAATCACTCTTTGCTCGACCTGGGAATCGAACCCAGACCCCACCTTCAGCAGTCGCACTTGCACCAAAACCAAAGATTCACGTAACAAAAACTTGCTAGAAATAAATATCAAACTAGGTATTATTATTAGATAGTTAAGTAATAGGTATATCTAGGTTCTTAATTATTATTAAGGCAGAAATCAGCAATCTAGCCACGACATTACTGGATATTTTTAAAACTTGTTTTACTAAAATTGTTATGCTAATATTAGCACGTACGAAATTGCATTCTGCGCAGAAAAATAAAATATTTGCACGTACCTAGTCTGGCTAGCAATCGAATTAAACTTGGTTACTATTAGTGAATTTAAAGTGGAATATTATTTTAGTAGTCTATTTAAAAGTTGTGGTAAGATCAGCTACAAAAGTAGACGAAAATCTAAATATTTTTTTTTCTTTTTGAAAATTTATTTCGAGTAACATTTTACTTCGTACAATTTTACCAAGCCAAATGACGTCACGCGTGTCTTCAACGCGCTGTATCGTCTTAATTTTTTGTTTAATTGAAAAAAGAAAAAAATCCAGTCCAATATTTTTTGAAAATCTATCAGACGGACTAATTTGTTTTTTCATTAAAATAGCCTATTACCTACTTACAAACCCAAGTTTCATCAAAATAACAGAAGGAGACGCCCCAGGCGTCGGGAGTCGCAGGGCGATTTCCGGCCGCCGTAGGCGCGGGCCTGCGGTCGGCGAGCAGTGGGTGGCTCGCCGTCTGATCAGAACTAGGCCCGGGTCGGCGGCGCGCTGCGATCCCAGCGCGCCTCAAAGAGATGTCAGCGTGGATGACGGGGCCCGCTAGGGCAGGTGCCTGCTGGGGCTGCGGAATCTGTTCGAAAGGGGTGCCGTAGCCTTGGAACACAAAGGGCACCAGGAGGAACACGGATGGGTTTTAGTCAGTAAGAGTCTGACACTCCCTCTTGCTTTACCCAGAGCGGGAGGAGTCAGTTGATGATTTCCCAACCTTAAAAAAAAAAGAAAAAATTCATCAAACTAACAAACATCCAAACGTTAAAATTTTTACATGTTCGGATTATGAAAATGTATTTATTACAGACTAGCTTTTGGCCGGAACTTTGTACGCGCAAATCTCGTTTTTCCCGTACCCTTAGGAATTTCGTAAAATCCTCATGTATTCAGTTTTTTAAATAGTGGCATATATCAATATGCCAGTATTTAAAAAACAAGTAAACACATATTTAAGTACCTTTTACAACCACGTATTATCGCATCTCAATGATTAATAAACGTAGGTGTCAACTTGAGGAACATATTATAATAACGCTTAAAATAACAATTTATGAGCAATCGACTAATGGTCAAGACCGGTTTGTCTAAACTGCGATGCTCAACTGCGTAGCCGTAGCTAACGAAATTAAATCTTTTGCATTATAATAAGGCATGCAAGGTAAGCATTATCCGGCAGAAATTAAAACTTCCAAGAATATGTTAGGTACTGGAAAACACTGCCTGACCAGCGGTTTACAGCGTCGTCTTACTTGGTCTCTTCAGCGTCGTCTTACTTCTTGTGGCGGCATCAATGCCGCCACAAGAAAAACCAACGAAGAAATCTACATCGCAACAAAAAGACAACGCCATCTATCCAACTAGCAGCGAACTACTACTTCAACATATACATCAGCCCAAATATAGACTATCGGGCAGTTGCCCAAATGCCCACACTGGACACAACAACCGTCCAGTCTAAGGATCCTCCCTTTCCAATGGAGGTTTGCGGAACTTCACTCTCTGTGCCGCATCCCTCTAAAAACTATCGTGCGTGTTAACGTTGCTGATTTTGTCGCACGAGCAAAACACATACATTCCTCTAATGTCCTAACTAATAATTGTTTAACGTGTTTCGCCAAAGGCACTGCCATCCCTTGCCTACGGTCTTCCGAATTGTATAACGCACCTAAATTCGTGTAGTTATGATTCAAAAGCATTATGAGCCTTACCTACGTTCGTGTAAGACCGAATGTTTGAACGTAAACGAAGCAACGTTATTTATGATGTATGTAAGGGGTGTCTGCTGAAGTTTAAGCCTGAGAATCTAACTCGGTAGCAGTTTGAGAATCGTCAAGCCAAAGAACTTTTAATATTGAAGATGATGATCATAGAAATACATTATCTGCGTTAGGTTACATGCGAATCTGGGATTGGTTATTTATGATGATACAAACTATTAATTTAACTTAGATGACGTGATGAAAATGTATAATTAGGTACCTAAACATGGGTATTTATTTATGCGTTGTATCTATCTTGTGGTTTAATAAATTTTAATGCGAAAAGCTCAGGTATCTTAGAACCATTTTTTCTTTCAAAGCCATAATAAACTACAGGAAGATTTGAAAATTTTCCTGTAGGTAGCTCTTGGGAATTCTTTCTGGGAAAAGACAGAAGACTGATCATGACTGTCACCGTGTTTTGAAGACAAATGAAACATCCTATTAAACTTTAATTTAACGTGATATATCGTCTGTGTAGTCCCAACTTTTGGAGTCATAAATTAAAAAAAACAAACGTCGTTCACAAAGATACATGCAAAAAGGGCCAGTCCTGGAACATTATCTGTAGGACATACAGATATTTGTTCCATGCGGGTATCGAACCCGCTACAGCCAATCGCTCAACCACTGCGCCAACCATGGTTGTCGTTAAATTTATCGTCTGTAGAAGTTTGTCATTGCGGTTCAACAAAATCTGATAGTCCACCCATTTTTTTATACGTCGCTTCAAATTTAATAACGCCCGTGAAGTCCGCTTTTCGCCCATACTTCAATCGTCACCTCCGCTGTTAAATTAATTTTCTTACTTAAAGTGATTGCGCCAGGGTAGCCCGCGAAATTGTTCAAGAAGCCCTATATATTGGTTATTTCATGAAAACGTCAATCACAGAGTTTTCCAAGCCGTTTTAAAGTTCTACCTGTACTATAATCTGTCATAACTTCCACAGGTATCAACCCCAGTGACCGCCCCTGTCGGCGCCTGGGTGCTGAGGGTCATCACCTGGCAGAGAGGCTCTCCGGAGCGAGCGTACTATGACTTTGATCAGGACATATACATCCTCTTCAATCCATGGAACCCTGGTAAGTAAAACAACAAGCTAAAGGTGGTTGTGCCAGGATAGCCCGCGAAATTCAAATATTTTTATGATTTTTGCAATTTCCCGGTCAGTGTGAAGCTTTATGTTGAACAAAATACGATTTGCGGCCGTATTGCATATTCATCTAAATAATGTTAACCACTTTAATCATTAATATAGCCCTCTAAGTTTATGAAGCCCTATAGAATGGTTATTTCATGAAAAAGTCATTCTACAGGACCGGAAAATTGCAGAAAACATAAAAATATTTGAATTTCGCGGGCTATCCTGGCGCATCCACCTTAACAATCTCACATTCGTATTGGGGATGCATTTTTGTACAGCATTGCGTGTTTAGATAAGCTTAGATAAGCTGTCGAAAAATGAGTCCATTTTTCGAACATAATAGGTAGGCAGGTAGGTACTTGTAAAGCAATAGATTAAGATTATTTTTCTCATATGGATATGATTGCCAGTTATCTATATTAAAAGTTTAATATTATAAAGCTGAAGAGTTTGTTTGCTTGAACGCGCTAATCTCAGGAAGGTCAGGTCTCTCACAGGTACAAATTGAAAAAAATTAGTGTTGAATACCTCATTTATCGAAGTATATAAGCTATAACATCACGCTACGACCAATAGAAGCGGAGCATTAACTAATTATGTGACGCAGACGAAGTTGCGAAGGTCAGCTAGATAAAAATTAAGTGCAGGATTTTTGTAACAAAAAAGAGAGTCTCTGAAAAGAAAAACAAATAAAAAACGCGGGTTACCAATTTACATTTCTTTGTATTAGAATGCAATCTTCTCAATTTAAACTTTAAATAAGTTGCAAAACCATGAAGAGACTTGTAAAAACATTGCTAGTCTAATTTATTTATGAGTTTGGATTTCAAATGCAACTGAGAGTAAAATATAAAATGCTTTTAAGCTTTCCATTTGGCTTTAGAACCGTTACGTTGTCTAAAAAGTTTATAGTTTTGCATTTTGACTAAAATATTAAAACGTATTTGAATTCGGAATAGACAGATAATAGAGATGAGAACAAAGCATTCTTTGCCTAACAAATAAAAATATAACTGCACTGGTGTTTGTGACAATAGGGAAGATACAAATACAGAATTTATGAGAATTTTGTTAATAAAATAATGAAAAAGTATAAGATAAAGGCCTTTGCAACGTTTTTATTTTAGTTAATATTGATTTTTAACAATAATAATGAATTAAAGTAACGTGAAACGGAACGTATTTAAAAACAACAATCAGCGTTCAGTGCCGTCACTGCTGTTATGACAACGACTGTCCTAACTCAAAGATATAAGGTTAACTATTGTTAACCTTATGTCTTTGAGTTAGGACAGTTCTTGAACAGTGGTAGACATGAGTGACGTCATCACCCGTTTTCGCGCGAAAATTCAAGCTGTCTGCGCGCAAAAATTCATTTCTTATTTATGTGGTGGTCTATTCTAGATATAGAGTTCTTTAAAATTAAAGCAAAAATGGAAATGCATGTTCCATTATATTATAGAAATCGTTGTTCGTTATAAGCTCGAGGGAGTTACCGTGACCCTGGAACGTAAAAGCCAACACTCCCCTCCGCTCCACCCAGAGCGGGAGGAGTAATTTGATGATTTCCCGTCTAAAGCAAACTCTGTCCAGATTATTTCAATATCAGTGTACATACTTACCCTCTCCTCTTTCCAGATGACCAGACCTACATGGAAGACAAGCCACTCCTCCAGGAGTACGTGCTGAATGACGTGGGCAAGGTGTGGGTGGGACCCATCAAGACTACGCGAGGAAAGCCCTGGCTCTACGGCCAGTTCGACGCAGTTGTTCTACCTGCTTGCATGTTTATGTTGGATAGGGCAGAAGTGCCTTTCAACCAGTAAGTAAAAATGGAACGATTTGATTTTTTTATTTTTTTTAGTTAAAACTGCTCCTACAAGTTGACCATCAGATTAATTTGTTTTCTTAGGCATTTTAGGAGTTTGGTCCACCCAAAACAAATCTATACTATCACTACGTACCTAGTATAAAACAAAGTCGCTTCCGCTGTCTGTCTGTTCCTATGTATGCTTACTTAGATCTTTAAAACTACGCAACGGATTTTGATGTAGGTAGGTTTCTTTAATAGATAGAATGATTCTCGAGAAGGTTTTAGTATATAATTTGCACCCGTGCGAAGTCGGGGCGGGTCGCTAGTATAATATAAACAGGAACGATTTTTTTGTTTGTTTGTACCGAATAGGCTCCGCCACTTTTGGACCGATTTTAACCATTTTTTCACAAAGCTAAATTATCAGGAAGTAGCATCGGCTGTAATTTATTTGAAAAAATATAGAGATCCCTAAGAAAATTGCAATATAAAAACCCGTGCGAACGAAATCGCGGTGGAAGTGCTAGTTGAGAAATAAAAAGAATTGAGTAGGCAGGGTAAGGAGCCCTCAGAACACGTGTTGATCTTCAAAGAGTCCCGTAATATTGAAAACATTCGTGATTTTGAAAAGGCATTTCCAGCAGTTCAATGCTTTATAATATGGATAGTTGACCAGCGGAACTTCTTCTGCTCCGCTCTTATTGGTCTTAGCGTGATGATATACAGCCGCCTTCATGAATAAATGGGCTATCTAACAATGAAATATTTTTTTCAAATCGGACCAGGAGTTTCTGAGATTAGCGCGTTCAAACAAACAAACAAACTCTTCAGCTTTATATATTAGTATAGATTTCATTATTTCTTGCCTACAGCTTTTCTCACGTTAATAAAGATTTTCGCAAAATAATGTTCATGCCTGCGTAACAAACAAAATCACGTTTTAGTAAGAATGACGTTTCCTGTAAATGTAATACAATTTATCAATCACCAGTAAAACCAATCATGCTTTTCATCTAAACGATTATAATCACGATCGAAAATAGAATTTACATAGAAAATCTGTAATGGCATGACTGATTTATTAAATTGGCAAAACTTCAACAACAGTTTGTAACACTATTTCATTCTGAATTAATTGTCTAGGTTTTACCTGACATAATATGCAACTAAACGAGACAAGGCTAGACGAGGCTTTAGAATATAAATATCGAGGAAAAGAAATAAAACAATACAGAAGTTCAAGCCTTAAAGGCGCAGCTCCATTGCTGCGCAAGGCTTGAGAACGTACATACGTGTAAAATGTAGGATTTTACACTTATGTAGCATCGCTTTGGAAAAACTGCCCGTGGCTTCGTACGCGCATATCCAGTTTATTCTCGTTCCCGAAGGGATTTCGGGAAAACCTCTCTTAGTGCTCCCTTACACTCCCCAAGAAACACACAAGTTAAATTTCAGCTTTCTACAACCAGAAGTTTCGTTGTCTGTCATTCACTTAATCAGCCAGTAACGAAAGAATTTTATATAGGTACTAGTTGACCCGCGCAACTTCGTCTGCGTCACAATTTTCATTACTGCTCTGCTCCTATTGGTCTTAGCGTGATGATATATAACATATATCCTTCCTCAATAAATAGGCTATCCGACACTAAAAGAATTTTTCAAATCGGACCAGTAGTTCCTGAGATTAGCGCGTTCAAGTAAACAAACAAACAAACTCTTCAGCTTTATATATTAGTATAGATTCGGATTGCGACCCATACTACATAGTAAAGTCGACCTACCTTCGAATCAATCAGTCGCTTAATATGGTAGCTATTCGTGTAGTAAAAACTTTTCATCGACGTTGACTGATTCATTCTACCATCGATCAAATGCTGTGGTAGGTAACACTCAAATCAAGACGGTCAGTTAATGTCCGTAGGCAGCCTGTACGGTGCATACCAGGGATGGCCAACCGGTCGATCGCTATCGACTGGTCGATCGTGGGTGGCTATTAGTCCAATCGATCGCGGCAAGGCAAAAAATGTAAATACTGAATAGGTTATGTTAATAAAATGAAAAATACTACATAATTGCATACTGAACTTTACTTACTGTTACATTTCTAATTTTAAGAAGTTCCTATGAAATAAGTATATCGCACAGGGTTTCGTCAGTAAAAAGTCGATTTTGGGTCTAATCAAGTTGGCTATCCCTGGTGTAATGGAATTGCACCTTAATTATGTTCCTGGAAAACTAGCAGTGTTTCTGAAGACTGTTCTATGATTCTACCGTCGCAGTACGTGACCAGGCCCTCAATTGTCGACGTTGTATGAATACGGAGGTGAAAGGATGCCGGCAATATAGAGGCGTTTGAAATATCGTTCTGTTGTTCAGCTTCTAGCGTAGCAATTTGGTGCGCAATGGCTTTGAATAGTTTAGAATTTGATTATTTAAATAGATGATGATGTGTTTTTAACTTGTTTGTTGATTGTTAATTCTGTGGATTCCTCATATATCTAGATAATGGTAGTCGTTAATTTGTTTTTTGTTTATAAAATTATTCATTCAGCATTATAACATCAAAACATCTTCCTTATACCACTCTTCTGTAGCAGGCAGCTAGAAGAAATTTCTAGTGAAATAAGTAGTACCTTTGTGCTCTTTTCTCTGTACACTTTTTTAAGTAGGTATAATCTGTGCACAGAAAAAAAAATCTAATGGGTTTGTTTTAAGCTTTAATTGACCTCAACTGAAATCAGACTATCTTTACAGTCTGACTGAAGTTATTTCTTAGAAGTTACAATAATATTTGTCAAGATGAATTACAAAATTACCTTGGAAAGTATTGCGTCACCAAACCACTTGATAATAATCATAGTTCGAAGTTGCCAGTTTATAAAAGGCGCTGATTAAAAAAAAGAACACCGGCCACGTACCTACGAGTCGGATTCTCACACGAAGGATTCCGTAACAAACCATAACCACAAGAGTACGGGAGCCGCCTTTAATTGTTAACTTTATTTTTATTATTTTTGTTGTAGCGACGCGACGTTAAAAATACACACTCTGTAAAAGTTTCAACTGTCTACCTATTACGGTTCTTGAGATTCAGGTCGCTGTCTGACAGGCGACCAGACGGACGGAAGCTTAGTATTTGCGCTGGTTACTCATGGGAATTGAACCCTAAAAATCATCTTGCCCAACAAAAAATGGTAGCTTCATAACATTAACAAAAATCCCTTTTTCTTTCCAGTCGTGGGGACCCCGTCAAGGTGACTCGCGCCATCTCCCGCATCGTGAACTCTAACGACGATGGCGGTGTACTAGTGGGTCGCTGGGACGGCGTATATGATGACGGAACATCCCCCTCCGATTGGACTGGCTCCGTTGACATCCTGGCGCAGTTCTTGGAGACCCAGGAACCTGTACCCTATGGACAGTGCTGGGTGTTTGCTGGGGTTGTTACTGCTGGTGAGTAGTGATTTTTTGAGTGGAATCTTGCAGATTCTATATGATCCAGGAAGTATTCATAAATAGTCTGCCGGAGTCTATGTTTCTTGATAACTACAATCTGGGGGTCTTTAGGCAAAGACTGGTAGAATAGATTACTTCTAGGCAAGCTTGCTCCATCGTGAGCACATCATCGCTTTCCATCAGGTGAAATTTTGGTCAAACGCGATCTAGTCAATCATAAAAAAAAGAAAAACAAAATTTTATTAATAAAATAAAACAGCAGTCTCCCACATATTTGGAATTAAGAGAAATAAAGGAATTACCTAAAATAAAGGCGATTAATGAGGATTCCAATGGGCAACTTTTGACGTCACTTCCCAGCTTGTATCTAAAACTAAGTGACGAAGAACGTTTTGGGGTCTGCCTGTTTTTTTATCATAAGAGTTCTCAAAAGTTTTGTTGGTATATTTTAAAGAACGCATTCAATGTTGAGTAGGCACTTTTGTTTGAAGATAGTTTAGAAAATATCTGTAAAGTAATTTCTTGTTACATCTCGGTAGCGTCGAAGTGGAGCAAAAACTGGCACCAAGCCAAGAAGCAAAGAGATAGGTAGTACCAAGGACGGTGCAAACGTAACTATTACTTTCGCGTTTAAGTTCAGTTATTATCTACGAGAATCAGATCGTTCATCACCATTAAACTGTGCATTTAGTTTAGTTTGTAAATCATTTCAAGCAGTTTGTACGTGGATATCCAGAAAATGTTCATCGCACAGATAAATTAATATTGGGACAGCTCATTAAGATACGGAGGGTTATCTATGTATTCCACTGCCTTGATAAACGTTTTAAAAATAACGATGTTCTTTGAAGCGATTTTTCAATTTAATAATCATGAGATTCTTGGGACTTGGTCCAAAAAACAACTATGTTTTACTGGAGCGTCATTTGAAGCATAGCGGACTGCCTAGTGCCACTCATTAAATCACATTTGAAACCCATCAACATAGCAATCAAACTTTATTTTTATTTAGGATCTTTTAATAGTAAACTAAAGTGGTAGTGGGCAGGGTTGCTCGCAGAACCGATGGTCGATGGGGCCGAAAAGTTCTGGAGTGGCGACCGCGTACCGATAGATACAATGTTGGAAGGCCTCCCACAAGATGTACCGATGACCTGGTGAAGGTCGCGGTTAGGCGATGGATGCGAGAGGCACAGGACCGGTCGTTGCGGCAACGCTTGGGGGAGGCCTTTGTCCAGCAGTGGACGTCTTTCGGCTGATATGATGGTGAAGATAGTCCAGATAACCTGAAATTTTGCACCAGTCGTAGCCTAGGAGTGTCCTGAAAGCCAGCTACTGGGTACTACCCAGTAAAGGTCAGATAAACAGTCGCTCCGTGTAAAACTAGATCAGCTGCATTCGATTAGACTGGAAGCCGACCTCAAAATGGTTGGAAAAGCACTAGACAGATTGATTGTTGATACAACATTTTTTATTGGTACAACGTAGAACAAATTTGATTGACTTGATTCATCCAACCTATCTAAATAAGTCAAATCTGTTATGTAACTACTCTACACTATCCTAATCCTATGTTTAATGCATGCCGTGGCAGCCTGTTATTAAGACTACACTATAAAATGTACAAATATGTGTACCTCAACATGTATTCTGGTGTTTGCTTTGTTGGTTGTCCATAAATAAAACATCATCCGCCGTATTGCCGAATGGTGCCGTAAAAGAATAATACCATGCCCATTACTTCCCTTGGGTGTCGTAAGAGGCGACTAAGGGACTCGCCAGAGAATGGTCAGCAGCGTTCTCTGTAAAACACAACACCTTACACTGCGAATGCCAACCCACCTGCCAAGCGTGGCGATTATGTCAAACCCCCCCTTCTGGGGGAGGCCTATATCTAGCAGTGGACGTCTTTCGGCAGTTATGATGATGATTATGATAACATCATCTGACTAGCCTTTTCCCAACTATATTGGGTCGGCTTCCAGTCAAACCGGATTGAGCTGTATACCAGTATTTTACGTGGAGCGGCTGCCTGCCGGCCCTCCACAACCCATTAACAGGGTAACACAGTACTTCTTGGCAAAACTGGAGTCAGATTTACTGGCTTCTGACAATCCGTGTCGTCTGCCAAAGGGCTACAAATGTCAACCGAGACCAACGGCTTAACGTGCTTTCCTAGGCACGGAGGAAACTACGAGTACTTGTTAAAATGGTCACCTATCCACAGACCAACCATGACAAGCGTTGCTTAACCTTAAAGAGCGACCCATGCGGCTGTGATTATTTAGCCACAAGCTCCTCTGATTGTTGATACAACATTGAAAGAAAAAAATTAAAAGAATATTAACTGGCGAAATAAAAATCAGAAACAAAATAAATACCTTATCAAAACTAATAACGTCAAAAAGGCCTCAGATCAGCATAATATGAGCCACTTCATAAACTAGCAGATAACGAAACTTGGTAACCACATGGGACTGTCTCCGAACGAGTCACCGCGGCCCTGGAAAGCTGAGGGTATTAGGAGGAACACGGATGGGTTGTAGTCAATAAGAGTCTGACATCGACTTCCGCTCTGCCCAGAGCGTAAGGAGTCATAAATGGGGCTGTCTCTACATTGGAAGTACCTTAGGAACTTCAACGTAAAAAATATATTTACTTAAAAAAAAAAATTCGCTATTTTACCTGCATGTCTGGAACCGAATATCTCCTTAACTTTATTCCTAACCAACTCATTTTTTCCAGTGTGCCGCGCTCTAGGCATCCCATCCCGCGTGGTCTCCAACCTGGTGTCAGCTCACGACGCCAACAGCACCCTGACTGTGGACAAGTACTACTCGGAAACCATGGAGGAACTGGGTTATGACCCAAGCAACGCTGTGCCGGAGCAAACTGACTCCATCTGGAACTACCATGTGTGGAACGATGTATGGATGGCCAGGCCTGATTTGGTTGCTGGTGAGTTGTCTTTTCTTTTATTTCAATTCAACCTTAAAGCAAAGTTCAAGGTTAGAGTGAACAGGCTCCTTCTGGGTAGGCTCGCTCCATCGTAGACTTTCGTCTCTGTCATCTCTGACATAGACTAGAGTCAAGAGCAAACCCATTACAAATAAAAAAATAAAAAAAGCAGCTAAGATTCAATAAAGAAGAATTTGTGTTTTATATTCGCAGACATGTATATTTACAGATTTCGATGCTATAGTTTCAAACTTGCAACGCTAGATGGCACAGTTTACTTCGTGCACATTACCCTTAACGAATCGTGCAAGAACAATGGGTGGAAGCACCAAAGCGTTAATGTCAAGTATTCTTAACGTTAAAGTTACGAATATGTAGATGGCATAGTCAACACCGCGCACGTTACCTTTAGGGAGGTTTTCGTCGAAATTCGAAACCCATCTGATGAAATCTTATACTTAGTAAGTTTTGTTTTGTGGAGAAAGGAAAACGCGCCAAGCGGAATGGAAAACTGACGAAAAACGTAGCTATCTATTAACACAGCAGGCGGGATAGCTATCGTATTAAAAGCGGCGATGGCCGTCTTAAATTAAAAATAAATAAAAATACACAAAGTAAAAAAAAAAGAAAGTCAAGAGTGAACAGGCTCCTTCTGGGTAGGCTCGCTCCATCGTAGACTTTGTCTCTGTCATCTCTGACGTAGACTAGAGTCAAGAGCAAACCCATTGCAAATATGAAAAAAAAAAACCATCATCAGACTTAACCACTTCTTTCTCAATTGTATGAGCGGCTGTTACAGCAGCTTTACCAGTACTAAAGCACATGCCTTTCCACAACCCAACAGCTTTTCTTACAACCCCATAATTTACAAGCGTTTTATTTTTACCACAACATTGCTAATTCCTCATCTCTCCCAGGATACGGAGGCTGGCAAGCTATAGACGCGACTCCTCAAGAGACCTCCAAGGGCATGTACCAGTGCGGCCCGGCACCCTTAGAAGCCATCAAGCAAGGAATCATCGGAATGAACTACGATGTGGAGTTCATGCTCGCTTCCGTCAACGCTGATCTGATGAGGTGGAGGATCGATTCTAGCGAGGAGACTGGATATGCTATGGTGGACAGCAATACTTACCAGTAAGTTTAAATATTCTTCCTATTGAATTTCGCCTAGAGCGCTTTTTGTTTCCTACATTTTTGTTAGTTTCATTTTTATCGTTCGAAACCTTTTGCACGCAAGTCAGACTCGGACTTGGACGGTTTTACTTTGCATTCTAAAAACCCTTTTCTTCCCAGCATCGGCCGCATGGTCTTAACAAAGAAGCCATACGTATTCGATCCCAACGGCGACGAAGACAGAGAAGACATCACAGAGCAGTACAAGTTCAGAGAAGGCACAGCCTCTGAACGACTGGCTCTCATGAACGGAGTCAGGTTCTCTGAAAGAGCTAAGAGATATTACTCTGTAGCCAGCAACTTGAAGAATGATATCACTTTCAAACTATGTGATGTGGATACCGTGCCTATTGGCAAAGATTTCAGGGTCACTGTCGATATCGAGAACATATCGGAAGAGGTAAGACATTAATGCTTTGTTTATTATGCTCCTTATGTGTGTTCTCTTTCGAGAGGGTTTTGCTTAATTACGATGCAAGCCAGAAGGCATTATTTTAGTGATTAGAAAAATTCTCTAAGCTAAAAGTCCTTAATTTTTTACAAAACAGGACGTCATGCTCACCAGACACCCCATCATCTATTTTGCTGTTTATAAATTCATATCACAATTGTACGCAATGTGTACCGAATTAGTACACACTCAGCGTCAGCTGTTAGACAACTTTTAGTAGTAGGTACACTCTAAAAGCTGCGTATCAGCTGAAAAGTAATTTTAATCTGAGTAGTAATCTAATCTGAGTGTATCCATCTCCTCTCTGTCATATCTATTCAACGTTTGTCTGTAACAGATAGATTTTAGCGATAAGACCGCCTACTGTTGCCCCCTATTTTTTTTAAGCGCTTAACGTAATTTGTTTTGGTACACATATAAATTGGATAGATTCTGATGGCTTCCTTGTAATTCCTACCCTCAGATTTTGAGAACGTATTAAGTACCTACAGATATACGGCAGTAATAGCTGACCTATGCAATTCTTCCAGGGTCGCAACATCAAGGCATCCCTATCAACCAACAGCGTGTTCTACAACGGAGTGAGAGCTGGCGTCATCAAGAAGGTCGAAGGAAAGATGTTTGTTGGACCTGGCAAAAGTAAGTTCAAATAATGAATGCCCCGTAAATTCAAAATTTATTAGAAAAGAGTTTTCTTAAGATGCCTTACAAATAAAGCCTATGCTGTAGTCTGTATTAGGAAGCTCTTTAGCCTCCTCTCGATCAAGAACAAGGTGTTTAAAGTGATTACCCAGATGAGACTTTTTGTTTTTTTTTTTTTGATCCTACACTAAAAGATTTTTTAATTCGAACCAGTACGATGCCTCTGAAGTTAGCTTTTGCTGCACAGTAGATACCCCACCCCGCATGCCCGCTATCTTACGAATTTGCTATCTACTGCACACGAGTTTTGTCAGCCGCTATAAGGTCCTATGACTCCTACTACCCGTGATTCCACCTCGAGATTCTAACTGTACTTATTACCAGTAACTCGCTTCACATCAGTGCCTTTATGATCGAATGGGCTGCTACGGGGTAAACGGCAGTTTTTAATCGATGTTCTTTTGCTACAGAGGAACAAATCAGCATCCTAGTGAAATCAGACGACTACCTACCCAAACTGGTGGAGTACTGCAACATGAAGATATCAGCGATGGCCATCGTGGACGAGACCAAGCAGTCCTGGGCTGATGACGACGACTTCCAAGTCATCAAGCCTAATATTAACATTAAGGTGAGTTGGGTCCAGAAAATCTGACAGCAATCTTGTCAAGGGGTATCTTGTTACCCAGATACTGGGTTGCGGAGGTCAGATATACAGTCGGTCCATGCAAAATACTGGTTCTCAGCTGCCTCCGATTGGACTGGACCGACCGGGCGACCCCAATACACCGTGTTCTTCACGTTATCCCTTAACTTTACCAAACGTTTTCTATAGCTTTAACAAATCAAATCCAACACAGGAAGTAGTACTAAAAAAGGCTTCGTCGATATTTGTCATTTAATTTAATTGAGCTATGCTGTATGTAATGTGGGCCTATGTTGCCGCTTAGTGCAATTAAAATTAATCCATCAAATGCTATTTGAATTTCATTTGTTTTTCATTGCCAATTCGGGTAGAAGCATGCAATATCGGGTGATTTACGTCAAGGTATTTAGTTTTTTAAGTAAGAATAAATTAAAAATAAGAATTGATTAAAGTTTCTATAACGTAAAATGCTATTCTGAACATCCGGTTGAAGTTTATGTATATCATCCTGAACACGGTGTATACCTTACGTAGTTGGGAAAAGAGAAAAGCAGATTGATGGTAGGCGAATTATTGGGAACAACAAACTATACAGTATGACCAAGTCACTGCACTTGGCGGAAAAACCCTGCTTGAAGGAATCTTGTGGATGCAAGATGCACAGGATCGGTTGATGAGGCTTGGTGAGGCCAATAACCAACAGCAGGATGTCTCTCAGAAATGTCGACAATGTTTTGTTCAACCAAGAGAACAGGAAAATGTTGATGTACCTGTTTCCTGTTATTTTGTCGTCGATCAGTGTTTTTGGTCCGTAAAGTAACGTGTGACCGCAGAGTAGGTAAAGATAAACCTAACGATATTATGCAGTGTTGAACTTGCCAATAATATTAGTTAATATAGGTACTTACCTTTTTTTTTAGGATGGGAAATCATCAAATGACTCCCGCTCTGGGTGAAGCAGAAGGGAGTGTCAGACTCTTACTGACTAAAACCCATCCGTGTTCCTCCTAGTGCCCTTTGCGTTCCAGGGTACGGTGCCTCTTTTGAACGAAGTCCGCAGCCCCAGCAGGCACTGCCCCTAGCGGGCCCCGTCTTTTACGCTGACAGCTCTTTGAGGCGCGCGTGGAATACAGCGCGCCGTCCACCCGGGTAGTTAATATACCTACACAATAGGTTTCGCGTTCGTCATACAAAATTTTATTTGTACCTTTTAGATGCGGAGCCCAGCTTCAGTTAGATGTTATCTTCATAATCATCAGCTCAGTGAACACGGCTCTTGAAACACTTATTAATCATGTTTTTTTCTTCTCCAGTTCAACGACGACTTAATCCTCGACCAGCCAACAATCGCGTACCTCTCGTTCACCAACCCCTTGGACCGCAAGCTCACTGGCTGCGAGTTCAGATTGACGTCATCGGGAATTCTGGGACGCACGCTCAAACTTCAGGCTTCTGACGCGAACCCACTGGAACCTATCACCGCTGAGCTGCCTATTCAGCCTAATGTAAGTAGATGTGAATAACTCCTCACAAACATAGAGCTCTGTGGTGCATTTTAAATTCTGAACAGCCAGCAGATTCGCCAGCATGTTACTGGCCAGTATTTTGCAAAGACAGCAGATTTAAGGGTGTGAAAGCCATTAATGGCACCAGTATAAATTATGAGCTTTGTCTCTAGGATGTATTTGTGGACCAAGATCGTGACCATAGCTGTTAGTGACTTCTTAATCTAGCCACATTATATGCTGGGGTGCATCGAATTATATATTTGTCTCAACTGCACCTTCACAAATACGCTTGTACGTGGAGACAAAATTATAAAAAAAAAAAAACTTTTAATACCGTAGTTCAAGATTTTTCCAAGTAAGAACTTGGAAAACCTTGAACTTTTAGTTATTAACAAATACACACGCAAACTTAAGAAGTTACAAAATTATTGTTCTGGATAGATAACTTTTGCTTGCCTACCTATAATATTCTCTCTTTACATTGCAGAAACTTGGTAAGATCAACTTCGTGGCGACATTCAAATCGGTTGAATTGAAGGACATCAATGGCGCAGCTTCCAGTGAAGTGTTCGAAGGATAAGCTAGCTTATACCATAGGAATTAAGGCTTATTTTATGTTGTAAAAGTAACTGTTGTCATATTACATTTTTACGAGTAGGTATAATATTAGTCAGGTATAATAATTAAGCATTTTTATTTTGTATTAGCTAGGCCATATATTTTTTATAAAATCTTCAAAATACGTAAGAATATTTAAGAATTTGTGCATTTTCAAATGATTTATTTTTTATAACGATAGTCAGTAGTTTTAGCATTTGAAATTGAATTGAAGAGTTTATTTTAGATGTAATGTGAGTTGTAAGTGCCAATTATAATTATATCTATCAGTAGGACTACCAAATCATTTTATAATTATTAAAAATAATAAAAAATATATATAAAAAAAATCTACCAGGCAGCGCCGTGATACGGTACACAGATATATTTTAAGTTAATAAATCAATACTTTTAAAAACTAATAAAATAGGCAATTACTTTTTTAATTTGTAAAATGTACCATATTATTATGGAATGCATTTTGCAGTACGAGTATGTAGTGTTTTAGTCTTATTTTTATGGTTTTTATATTGAAATTATTTAGAGCAACTGTGTTGACTATCTCAGTTTAAAATCTATTTTGTAAGAGTTACGTTTCTATTTATATTTTAAGAAATTGCTTTTTGTATAATAAATTAAAGTTTTTATGAATATTTTTCGTTTTAATTATTTAGCGGTGAAGACAATTTTACATTTACCTCTGCACAATTCCTTGAGATAAGAAATAGAAAGTTTCCAACAAAGATATAATCCACTGAAACTCAAAGTCATGGGTAAAGATGTAGCGTCAGGAAAAAAAAACTATAATTTTAAAACAAAATTTTATTCAATTCCATGCAGCGTCCACCATTTTCTCTTACAAACACAAACAATGACATTTTGTTCGAAACTATCCATTTACATTGAAATAGGATACGGCCTAGGCAAACTGTGTTACGTTCCAAAAAGTACTTTACTAGAAAAAATGGTTCTTACGTTTTATCAAATCACATCTTAGCATTGAATCGGGTCAACGAACTATCGAATAAATTAAACATGAACGGCCACAAGGTATTCATTTGAGGAGTTTTCTTAAAACTTTAAACGAAGAATCCAAATAATAGTTCTTGATTTTATAAAGAGAATCAATTTGGTGGAACCATGTAAAATCATTATAATAATTAAGCCATTACAAATCAATTAAAACCATTAATAAGCTCTAACACTTACAAAATAATCACAAACATGAATAATGTATGTACTCGAAGCTCGTAATTAACTAAAACAACAAGTTTGCCCAGCCGTACCCTTGAGAACCATCAATCGATGCACCCAAAACCGTAGCATATTAAACCTTAACCTATTTGATTAAACTAAATGGAAAAACACAACATCGCATACATAAATAAAACAATATATTTTATCACATACTCGGTTAGCTTGGTGCCCACTTTGTTAATTAAAAATGGCGCTGATTTTAGAGCAAAAATTAAGAAATAATTCCTTAATATATTTCATAAAAATAATCACGGAAATGACTATCAATAAACGAATTAATTGTAAAGAAAGAGACTGGCCAAAAATTCTGAAGCCTAAAATACGAGATCATAATACTTTAACATCAAGTCAATATTCCTCGAAAGGATAAGCTAAGCATAGGAACATGGTAAACCCATACAGCCTATTGGCACTAAGGGTCAATTCATACCGAAAGCGGCGAGCAGTTTCCGTGTCATAATTTTAAACTTTATCTTCATTACTATAACACATATTATCGCGGGAGTCATCGGAATGCTCGCGGCGCCGCGGGCGGCTGCACGACCTCTTCAAGTTTCTCAAGCGATCAAGCGATACTATGTGTTACTGTGATGAGGATTAAGTTTAAAATTATGACACTGAACCTGCTCGCCGCTTCGCTGCCATTTCGGTATGAATTGACCCTAACTGGACACAACCCAGCATTGGGCTACCTAATTAGTAAATTCTTGATGGGCAAACCAGATTAACCACATTTATCCCGTCTGCCTCCAAAGTAACAGTGAACAGGCTTCTTCTGAGAACGCTCGTTCCATCATAGACCTCATCCATTGCTTTCCATCAGGCGTGACGAGGTCAAGAGCAAGTTCATTTCTTAATAAAAAAAACCCAGTAGCTTGTTATTATTTGTGACTTGAGACAGGAGCCCGACCCCAACATGTAGAGGCGAAAATTGATTAATTCATTTAAGTGAATATAAAAAGTGGACACCAAGTAAATGAAAATAATTTGAAAGGGAATTATGTTGCACAAATGCACCTGTACAAGGAACTTCAAGCTTAAAGGACGGCCAACAAAACCACTGTATATTTATAAACATTTCTGTATTTATATTAAAACTATTCTGTAACAAAACACAAGTTTGAAAAAGTAATTAAAACATATTTTTTTGCTGATCATACTACCGATGAGAGGACTGGTAAATCATATCAATGACAATTGATATAATTAAAATAATTATTTTGCACAAATTAAATAAAAAGTTTAAATAAAAATGAAAAACTCCATTAATTATTTTTATATAGTTAGTTCATTGTCGTTTTTAAAACCAAAATGTGACTAAAATTAATCATAAATAGCCGTTTGAATAATTTAGAAAATAGAGAATAAATAATTTGGCATAATGGACAGTTTTCAAAATAATAAGAATAATACTTAGCTGAGAATATTCACTTCGTTTTTTTTTTATAAATTATCTTTCACAATTATTATTCTTAATTTATTACAAACTTGGAAATATTGCTTTCGAGCTTATTCTACACACGATATAGACTTCTTGGTAATCTGCTGTATTTCAAAAATAAAGAATTCTTCACTTAGAGGATGACAGAACTAAATGTTGCTGCGATTCTTTTGTGTATCAACTAAACTTAGGTACCAAAAATTCTTGCTATCTCTTAACTGAGAAAGAAAACAGAAAGAGATGGAAGTACTGGAGCTGTCAATCGTGTGTAAAAAAATATTCCATCACCTTTTCATGCCGCTTAAAAAGTTAGTTACAAAAGCTTCGAAGAACTAACATACTGACATTAGAAATTTCCATCTTCTTTGTTCTGCTTTAGCCTTCAAATTAGTCGGCAGCAGCGCGACTGTCGCGCTGCTTTGTTAATCCATACAATCAATAAATGCAAAGTGCCGCTCGTTTGTCATTTGTATGGATTAACAAAGCAGCGTAACAGTCGCACTGCTGCCGCGCGCCACTTAGCGACTAATTTGAAGGCGCCCTTAGAAAGAGATAGCAATATTTTTTGTTTCAAATCAGAGTACAATTTAATCAACGCTATTATCAGTCGAAATTGTGATTTACCAAAATCGTGAGTGTTCCCATCTAGACTGTAATACTTTAACTCATCCGGATCGCCATTCAGAAGTATGTAGAGAGTAAAATGCGTTCACTTTACTCTCTACAATCTTTTTGAATGACTCATTAGTAATTTCACTAAGCGTGAATTTATCATGACTCTTTTCCACCCTGTTGCATTGTCAACAATTTAGTTCTGTATCAAGTAACAATATAGACTGCTATAAACAAACAATACTATTGAAAATAATTCCTTCTCTCATAAATTATTTGTGAAAACTTACGCTTTAATTATGCGCAGCGTATTTTTTTTTCTTAATTGTCTTATTTTGTAAACAAACACGGTACTATTTTATATAAACTAGGAGGTTTTGGCAACACTCAAACTGAGATGTAAGAGCGTACTTAGACAAAACTTAACCTTATTTGTTAGAAATTAACGTGCATATTCCTATAGTAAAAGCGACTACACTCGACTTCGATCAAGCATTTCATAGGAACATTAAGCTTAACTTCTAAGATTCATTTTTGCATGAAATGTATCTGTACTTAACTGGAGTAAAATCAAAGTTCGCTCTATAGATCTCAACGTCACGTAGACTTCTAAAAGGTTTTGATTTTTATTACAAACAAACAAGGTTCAAATTGCATTGGACATCAGTACGTTATTTTTGTTTACGAAATAAGACAATTAAGAAGAAATACACTTAAAATGAAATTGTTCAACACTTACTCGCTAAGATTGACTTGTCCGTGGTGTGGGGAATGTGGTAACAAGGATCAGATTTTGTGGTTTAGATATTAATGTACTATGTACTACTTAATTCATTAACCTTTTGACCGCCAGAGCGTAAACGCATAGGCGTCCCTCCAAGCACCTTATTGAAAACCAATTAATCATTGCTTTTCGTTCCATATTTTTAAAATAAAATATTACTCGTAACGTAATCACAGAACATTTGATTTAGTATATTTATTTTGTACTTAAAAATGTTGTTTGCTTGTCGGCTATAGCCGACGGTGGCGTGTTGGGCACTTTTTCGTTTGTCGGCTATAGCCGACTGTGGCGATCAAAAGGTTAAACTGTTTATTGGTACTCGAAATGGCTCGACCGAATAGAACATTTTTGTGTATTGTATTTTATTCAGGAAAAATTACAGACATGCATATTATTTGCAAACAAAAAAGGTAGTAAATATTGCTGACAATAATTATTTAATTTAAATCTTAGTAGATTTTAATTTGACATAATTGTGGCTATTTAATAATTATAAGTAAGAAATACTTAACAGAAGTAAGGGAAATAGGTCTTGCGCGAGTAAAAATGACAAAAAATCTGCTACGACCCCTTACTGAGATGTTGGTAATGAAGAAATGTAAACCAACATGGGAATTAAGTATAAGACCTCACTGCCTGCAGTAAGCACATAATCGTAATTTCTTTGCCTTATCTAAATTAACTTGGTTTCGGGGCCATGTCTTCTTCTTACTTATAAAATCAGCTTACATCCTTACTTAATCTATAAAGCTGAAGAGTTTGTTTGTTTGCTTGCTTGTACGCGCTAATCTCAGAAACTACTAATCTGATTTGAAAAAATAGGGTATTTTACTAAAAAAATCTAATTACTCCGTCTGACAGATTTTCAAAAAACATTGGACACGTGTTTTTCTTTTTTCACGTGAACAAAAAAAGAAGACGATACAGTGCGTTAAAGACACGCGTGACGTCATCTGGCTTGGTAAATTTGGTACATTTTTACCAAGCTAGATGACGTCACGCGTGGTCTTCAACTCGCTGTATCTTCTTTATTTTTTGTTTACGTGAAAAAAGAAAAAATACGTGTCCAATATTTTTTTTTAAATCTGTCAGACGGAGTAATTAGATTTTTTTTTTGTAAAATACCCCATTCTTTCAGTGTTAGATAGCTCATTTATCGAGGAAGGCTATAAACTATATATCATCACGCTTGACCAATAGCAACGGGGCAGACGAAGTTGCACGAGTCAACTAGTATTGTAATGCGAAAGTAACTCTGTCTGTCTGTCGCGCTTTCACGCCAAAACTACTGAACCGATTCAAATTAAATTTGGTACACAGATAGTCTAGAGCCTGAGAAAGGACATAGGCTACTTTTTACCCCGGGAGTATGTTCCCTAGGGAACGCGGACGAAGCGCTGGCAGAAGCTTTTAAATAATTAAAACTTTGTAGTACACAGTACATAGATTTAATCAATAACCTACATAGATTTCAGTTTTTTCGTCACCTCATGTGACGAATTTGCACTAAGAATGAGTCTTCAAGACGAACAAGCTATGCTAATGAAATGTACAGATTTAATGAAAAACTATTTATTTCAATATAAATGCATTTAAACACTGTAACAACGTTTTATTTAAACCTCTTTTGTATATAACCAATATTTTCATACCTACTTAGGAATTGATTTTAATCGTTAGATATGTAATGTGTAATGCGATCATTTAGTTTAAAACCCGTAGCTTTAGTAAAATCCGATAACTCGCTAATAATACTAGGAAAATCGGGCTTACTGCTTACGAAATAAAGGTGCTGTAAATTTCAAACTGTTGACCATTGACCTGAATTGATACAGTAGTAAAACTTAAAGAACGAAAATAAACCTTATTGCTTGTTAAATAAAGGCTGTCGCATTAGAACTGTGTCTCCTGATCAAGTCCGGTTTAGTAGTTGACAACCCTCTAGGGTTGATAACAGCGAGTGGCCATCGACAAAAAAAAAAAAAAAAACACTGTGTCTCCTGATTATACGTACAGAATGTCGTATTAATAATGTCGATAAATAATTTCTATTATACGTTCCCAGCACAGGTCAAATATTATTGACCGCTTAAGAAAATATCTAACGATTCAAATCGAAATTCACGCTTTCATTTACTACATAAGAACCAAACATCCTACATCTAGCGAGTGTCACCTCTACATTTCATTAACACAACATAATTTAAAGAACCCGGACGATCAATTTTCAACTTTACAAATAAAGAAATAAGATTGAATACTGCTCGATCGGGAACTTTCACAGGTACGAAAGAAACCAGACAACCGGTTTTCATCTTTAACTTTTTACACAAAAAGTTGAAAATCGGTGGACCTGTAACTTTCACATGTAAGAAAGAAACCAGGCGACCAGTTCTCCTCCTTATGCTTTTAACAATACGGGTGAAAATCGGTTGACTGATAATTTAAACAGTTTCTTCACACTCGTCACACCACAGCTGACTAAGCTAGTGTACTTTGGCTTTACCTGTGACGAGCTTGGCGTACTCCTCGTAGAAGCGCGGGAACAGCTGGATGGCGAAGTATACCACGGAGAGATATGCCACGATGGCCAGCGTCAGTATTAGGTCGAATACTGCTGGTTTTACACTGTGGGAGAAGTGAAGAGCTTTAGATTTTTTTTTGTGCGGATGTTATGTTGGATGTAATTTAAAAATTCTATCATCAGTTGAGTCTTCAGTCCATCCAATCAGTCCGCAAAAAAAGATTGCTGCAGTAGTACCCAACTGATATGGCTTACCGCTATTGACCAATCGGCACGCTCCATGCACCGCACTTCTTTTTCCTGTACCGCTATTGGTCGGCAGCCGCCGCCATGTTAGCGCGCCGCGTGACATGCACGTGACTTGCGACTAAGACGAAACTAACAGCTGCAGTGTATTATGAACCTTATACTAGTGATCTAAGGTTGATTGTAAGTTTTAAGAACTCTTTCGTTAGTCTTCGGGCCATACTTTTTTTCTGTGCGAACGAAGACTCACGACGCGCCTTATTAGTTGGGTACCACTGTACCCCAAATTATTCTACGAAAAAAATTTAAATGAGAATGGTTCGTCATCATCTGCCTAACCTTTTCCCAACTATATCAGAGTTGGCTTCCAGTCAAACCGGAGAGGGAGAATGGTTGCCAGCTTGAAATCGTTATAGATCTAAATGGTCATTTGAAATTAAAAACGAGAGTATATGTTTCCTTGATGATTTCCAAATACATTACTCTACTTGTCCCACCCACAGCGAAAAAATTGTTCGCAAGTCGTGAAAAAAGGTGGCTGACCGTGAGCTGTTCTTGTCGGTCTCCAAGTTGAGACCTAAGAAGAAGTTGACATCTAAATCACATTATTGACCAGCGGGTAATAATATTGTACGGAATTACATTATAACCCAATAATGACTTACTTTAGGTTGAGTTTCATCATCATAATAACAGCCGAAAGACGTAAACTGCTGGACATAGGCCTCCCCCAAAAGGGTGGGGTTTGCCATAATCGCCACGCTTGACAGGCGGGTTGGCGATCGCAGTGTATGGTGTTACGTTTTACAGAGAACGCTGCTGCACATTCTCTGGCGAGTCCCTTAGTCGCCTCTTACGACACCCACGGGAAGTGATGGGCTGGTATTATTCTTTTACGGCACCATACGGCATCGGCCGACACCATACGGCGGGCAGGTTGAGTTTGCGTGACATATAATCTGTCGTGTTCGTGCAGGTAGCGTGAAAACAATAATAATAAAGCTTACCTGTAAACATATAAGGCAGCCCTCGTGGCTCCATACAGCGTGTACTCGGGCTCCCGCTTGTCGACGTGGTGCGAGCTCATGGTGACGTCCATGTAGCGAGACAGCGCGTGAGAACAATAATAACAAAGCTTACCTGTAAACATATAAGGCAGCCCTCGTGGCTCCATACAGCGTGTACTCGGGCTCCCGCTTGTCGACGGCGTGCGAGCTCATGGTGACGTCCATGTAGCGAGACAGCGCGTGAGAACAATAATAACAAAGCTTACCTGTAAACATATAAGGCAGCCCTCGTGGCTCCATACAGCGTGTACTCGGGCTCCCGCTTGTCGACGGCGTGCGAGCTCATGGTGACGTCCATGTAGCGAGACAGCGCGTGAGAACAATAATAACAAAGCTTACCTGTAAACATATAAGGCAGCCCTCGTGGCTCCATACAGCGTGTACTCGGGCTCCCGCTTGTCGACGGCGTGCGAGCTCATGGTGACGTCCATGTAGCGAGACAGCGCGTGAGAACAATAATAACAAAGCTTACCTGTAAACATATAAGGCAGCCCTCGTGGCTCCATACAGCGTGTACTCGGGCTCCCGCTTGTCGACGGCGTGCGAGCTCATGGTGACGTCCATGTAGCGAGACAGCGCGTGAGAACAATAATAACAAAGCTTACCTGTAAACATATAAGGCAGCCCTCGTGGCTCCATACAGCGTGTACTCGGGCTCCCGCTTGTCGACGGCGTGCGAGCTCATGGTGACGTCCATGTAGCGAGACAGCGCGTGAGAACAATAATAACAAAGCTTACCTGTAAACATATAAGGCAGCCCTCGTGGCTCCATACAGCGTGTACTCGGGCTCCCGCTTGTCGACGGCGTGCGAGCTCATGGTGACGTCCATGTAGCGAGACAGCGCGTGAGAACAATAATAACAAAGCTTACCTGTAAACATATAAGGCAGCCCTCGTGACTCCATACAGCGTGTACTCGGGCTCCCGCTTGTCGACGGCGTGCGAGCTCATGGTGACGTCCATGTAGCGAGACAGCGCGTGAGAACAATAATAACAAAGCTTACCTGTAAACATATAAGGCAGCCCTCGTGGCTCCATACAGCGTGTACTCGGGCTCCCGCTTGTCGACGGCGTGCGAGCTCATGGTGACGTCCATGTAGCGAGACAGCGCGTGAGAACAATAATAACAAAGCTTACCTGTAAACATATAAGGCAGCCCTCGTGGCTCCATACAGCGTGTACTCGGGCTCCCGCTTGTCGACGGCGTGCGAGCTCATGGTGACGTCCATGTAGCGAGACAGCGCGTGAGAACAATAATAACAAAGCTTACCTGTAAACATATAAGGCAGCCCTCGTGGCTCCATACAGCGTGTACTCGGGCTCCCGCTTGTCGACGGCGTGCGAGCTCATGGTGACGTCCATGTAGCGAGACAGCGCGTGAGAACAATAATAACAAAGCTTACCTGTAAACATATAAGGCAGCCCTCGTGGCTCCATACAGCGTGTACTCGGGCTCCCGCTTGTCGACGGCGTGCGAGCTCATGGTGACGTCCATGTAGCGAGACAGCGCGTGAGAACAATAATAACAAAGCTTACCTGTAAACATATAAGGCAGCCCTCGTGGCTCCATACAGCGTGTACTCGGGCTCCCGCTTGTCGACGGCGTGCGAGCTCATGGTGACGTCCATGTAGCGAGACAGCGCGTGAGAACAATAATAACAAAGCTTACCTGTAAACATATAAGGCAGCCCTCGTGGCTCCATACAGCGTGTACTCGGGCTCCCGCTTGTCGACGGCGTGCGAGCTCATGGTGACGTCCATGTAGCGAGACAGCGCGTGAGAACAATAATAACAAAGCTTACCTGTAAACATATAAGGCAGCCCTCGTGGCTCCATACAGCGTGTACTCGGGCTCCCGCTTGTCGACGGCGTGCGAGCTCATGGTGACGTCCATGTAGCGAGACAGCGCGTGAGAACAATAATAACAAAGCTTACCTGTAAACATATAAGGCAGCCCTCGTGGCTCCATACAGCGTGTACTCGGGCTCCCGCTTGTCGACGGCGTGCGAGCTCATGGTGACGTCCATGTAGCGAGACAGCGCGTGAGAACAATAATAACAAAGCTTACCTGTAAACATATAAGGCAGCCCTCGTGGCTCCATACAGCGTGTACTCGGGCTCCCGCTTGTCGACGGCGTGCGAGCTCATGGTGACGTCCATGTAGCGAGACAGCGCGTGAGAACAATAATAACAAAGCTTACCTGTAAACATATAAGGCAGCCCTCGTGGCTCCATACAGCGTGTACTCGGGCTCCCGCTTGTCGACGGCGTGCGAGCTCATGGTGACGTCCATGTAGCGAGACAGCGCGTGAGAACAATAATAACAAAGCTTACCTGTAAACATATAAGGCAGCCCTCGTGGCTCCATACAGCGTGTACTCGGGCTCCCGCTTGTCGACGGCGTGCGAGCTCATGGTGACGTCCATGTAGCGAGACAGCGCGTGAGAACAATAATAACAAAGCTTACCTGTAAACATATAAGGCAGCCCTCGTGGCTCCATACAGCGTGTACTCGGGCTCCCGCTTGTCGACGGCGTGCGAGCTCATGGTGACGTCCATGTAGCGAGACAGCGCGTGAGAACAATAATAACAAAGCTTACCTGTAAACATATAAGGCAGCCCTCGTGGCTCCATACAGCGTGTACTCGGGCTCCCGCTTGTCGACGGCGTGCGAGCTCATGGTGACGTCCATGTAGCGAGACAGCGCGTGAGAACAATAATAACAAAGCTTACCTGTAAACATATAAGGCAGCCCTCGTGGCTCCATACAGCGTGTACTCGGGCTCCCGCTTGTCGACGGCGTGCGAGCTCATGGTGACGTCCATGTAGCGAGACAGCGCGTGAGAACAATAATAACAAAGCTTACCTGTAAACATATAAGGCAGCCCTCGTGGCTCCATACAGCGTGTACTCGGGCTCCCGCTTGTCGACGGCGTGCGAGCTCATGGTGACGTCCATGTAGCGAGACAGCGCGTGAGAACAATAATAACAAAGCTTACCTGTAAACATATAAGGCAGCCCTCGTGGCTCCATACAGCGTGTACTCGGGCTCCCGCTTGTCGACGGCGTGCGAGCTCATGGTGACGTCCATGTAGCGAGACAGCGCGTGAGAACAATAATAACAAAGCTTACCTGTAAACATATAAGGCAGCCCTCGTGGCTCCATACAGCGTGTACTCGGGCTCCCGCTTGTCGACGGCGTGCGAGCTCATGGTGACGTCCATGTAGCGAGACAGCGCTCGCTCGAGCGCGCCGGTCACTCCTGTGGACAACGTTATAAGGGATACGTTACATTACAAAGCGTACATCTCTATGGAGAAGAACATGAAAGAAATTCCACAGCCACTCTTTTTCTTTTTCTTCTTAAGGTGGATGCGCCAGGGTAGCCCGCGAAATTCAAATTTTCTGACGCTGTTTGCAATTTGCAGGTCAGTATTAGGTATTATGTTGATTAAGTATGATTCGCGGGCGTACAGTTCCCATCACGCAAGTTTGCCTCCGCAAAATACGCCGCAATCGGCTGCGCAGGATGTCAATTCGACAACAAACATACAACCGCACATGCGCGGGTAGCTCGCGCATGCGCGGATTAGCGCAAGCGCGCGGGTGTAATGGCATCTCACTCGCTCGTATACGTTCGATGCATAAGTGTGTCTCGCTTGCTCAATGCAATACGACTGTGGATGCGAAAAGTGTTACACGTTGGTATTGTTTTTAATTATTTATTTTGGTTATTTCTAACAGTTTGATTTGTGTTCTTGTGGTGTATGTGTTTTTTGTGTTACATTTGATATTTTTATTGTTACTGGTAGTCTTTGTTACTTGTTTATAGTATAATACATATAAAAAAAAAAAAATATTTTTGGAACGTAACACTTTTTTACGCGATTACACCTGCGCGGACTTCACTCAAACCTAACTTCCGAGGGGCAAATCACGCTGACGCGAACTGTAAGAATGATGTATTTCCAGAATTATATTCATTTAAGTCAACAATAAAACTCCACAGGGCCAGGTAACCCGAAAAAGGACTATTTCATAAAATCTTGACATTTTAGGATTATAACGACTTATAGAGTTATTTTACTGAGTTTAATGGTTATAATTCTGAAAATACATAATTCTTACGCCCGCAAATCATACTTTAATCAACATATAACCTAATACTAACTTGAAAATTGCAAAAAAACGTAAGAAAATTTGAATTTCGCGGTCTACCCTGGCACAACCACCTTAAGTAAAGAACTTCGCTCTTTAAATAGGTCAATATTAATACGGAGAAGAGGTCAATTTACATATGTTTTCTTTAATAAATAAATAATAGTCATGATTGAAACATTGTGTCTTTATCTCGAAATATCTCGATTGGGGCACCATGATCCTATCAATTAAAGGGTCCTCTAACCATATATACGCCATTTAGATTTATTTTTATTATGTATGGACTGTATAGTCTGAAATAAAGTTTAATTTTTTATTTTTATTATCAAAGTTGCGGAGCACGAGCGTTAGCTCGTGTGCTAAAAGTCAAAATGGCGGCGGGGAACCTTTGCTACAATGTTTCTATGCCCTTTCAAATGAATCGGTATGTGAGATTCGGAGCAAATGAGATATAAGGGTTCTGGTTTTTCATTCAGACCTACGGGTGTTTTAACAAAAACAGAATAGGTATTTTACTTGAAAAAAAAAATAACGAATTAGAAGTACAGAGAAAAGTCCGTCAGATAGATTTCCAAAAATTTTGGACCCGTATTTTTATCGTTTTTCACGAAAACAAAAAATTACATACAGATAAGATACGGTACGTTGAGAACTCGCGTGACGTCACTACGATAGTAAAATTTATATTAGTGACGTCACATCACCAGCCCCCTCTCCCGAGTTTTGATGCGTTTTATCTTCGTCAATATTCATTGATTTACAACAACAAAAATACGTGTACATTATTTTTTAATACTCTGACGGACTAAATAGATTTGCAATTTATTGATGGTGGAAACTAGTCTATTAAGCTTAATAGGGGAGTGAGCGCCTTTAAACGGATTTGCTAAGGTATTTATAAAAAAAAAAAAATCACCTGCACTGGGCGGTGTGGTGGTGATGATTTGCGGTGCTCTCGCTTGAGACGATAAGTACTTGTACCAATGTCTGATGGCCGCTTCGTCTACACTCTGCAAGGAAACACGGATGTTAAACATGGAATGAAACTAAGTTGTTGGAGTGAAAGAGCTTCATCATTATCATCATCGACTGCCCTTTGCCCATTACTGAGCATAGGCCTCTCTTGTAGTCCAACATTAGAGCCAATTCAATGAAGTTTTCCTGAAATAACGAGCACCAGGTAGCAGCACTAAGGCGTCAGGTCTTATCAAAATGCTAATGTTTTGTGACATTTTTAACATTGACATCAACGTCATGTTTACGTCAGTCACATTCAAGCAACAGGACCTTTCGCCTATGTGGCGCCAACTGGTGATGACCCACCCCCCCTAATTATTATTAATAAATATAAAATTATGGGATGCGACTTTCGTCGGGGCGTGGGGGGATTTGGTGCTCCATTTGTGCCGCAGTTCCATCATCGGACCTCAAGACGAAAGGCGATGCGCCACCGGTACATGGTGGTCTCGCACAAAACGATTTGGGAACACATTCATAATGCGTACAGCTAAGGAGTGGAATTCCCTGCCGGAGTCTGTGTTTCCTGATTGCTACAACCTGGGAGTCTTTAAGTCAAGAGTGAATAGGTTCTTCTAGGCAAGCGTGCTCCATCTTCGACCGCATCATCGCTTACCATCAGGTGAGATAGTTTCAAACATATGTCTATTAATAGTAAAAACAAAAAAAGTTTATTTTCAGGAATGTTCTTACATCACTGTCTGTTCCTCGCTACGATACTGCCGAAATGACTTTTCGAGTTCACATTAATATATTGAAAGATTATCGTTTAGCAAGATTTATTACAAGGTTTTGTAATCCGGTGACATAGTATAAAATTTCTTATAATAAAAATAAAAACCAAAATACAAGTATCAGCACAACTTATAATAATAATAATAATAATTCCACCTTCTCAATTTAAATTTCACATACTTGGCTCTGGCCCGTGTGTAAGGTTATATCCTCTCTCAAAAGAGAAGAAAAATAAAGAACTCACTATAATAATAATAATAGTACTTCTGGATACGGCTCGCATTGTCAGGAGGTTCCTTTCTCTGAAGCCCTGACCGCCGGTAGCTTGGGGCCTGTTCCCGATATCGGCGGGCTAATATTTTTATATTTTTAAATGTAAAAATAGTGTGTGTAGTGTGAGTGAGTGTGTGTGTGTTGTGTGTGTGAGTGTGTGTATGTGTGTATTGTCTAAAAGTATTTTTTTTTAATATATAAATAAGTGAAGAAAATAAATAAAGTGAATAATAACATTTAATTCAGACTAGGTTTTGCAGTACAACTTACCAATGCGTCGTTGTACAAAGCCGCATCTTCCTCATTCAGTTCATCGGTTAGGTTGTAAATATGGGAAGCTAACGCCTTCGCAGTCAACGCTATGTTGTCCACTAGATTCTTGACAGACGCTTCATTTGGCTGGTCCAGGACTGTGCTGCGGGATGGGTCTTTGTGACTCTGTGGAAATTAATTAAGAATAAATTGAACAACTCCAAATTATCCACTACTGATGGAAAAATGTAACAAAATAGTCGATTAAATTAAGACCAATATATTCTTTTTTCTTTCTTTACTTACATATTTTTCAACGCTTGCCAAAGTTAGTCTGTGGATGGGTGACCATCTTAACATACGGTATTCAGCTGAATCCGGTTTGACTGGAAGCCGACCCCAATGTAGTCGGGAAAAGGCTAGGCAGATGATGATGATGACAACAGGGACCAACGGCTTATCGTGCTTTCCGAGGCACGGAGGAAACTCGTTATGTTAAGACGGTCAACCATCCACAGACCAACCCTGGCAAGCGTTGCTTAACCTTCAAGATCGACCCATGCGGCTGTTATTATTTAGCCACGAGGTCCTCTTGTAATTTTTGGTCCCTGTTGTCATTTGTCGATATTTGGCAGTTGTTACGGATTGTCAGAAGCCAGTTAATCTGACACCAGTCTTGCCAAGAACTGCCGTATTACCCAGTTAATGGACTGTGGAGGTCTGGTAGGCAGCCGCTCCACGTAAAATACTGGTATACAGCTGAATCCGGTTTGACAGGGAGCCAACCCCAATATAGTTGGGAAAAGGCTAGGCAGATGATGATGACTTGAGAAGTTGTATCAAGATATTCTTGATGTCTTTTGAGTTTAATATGGACTCCTTTTGAATTATTAACCCATTGCCTCTGAGGTTATTAATGGATTTTCGACTCAACAAAGCACTACATACCAAAATCGATTTCTGAATTTAAATAAAAGAAGTAAGGTTAAAATTTTGTTGTGTTTCAATCAATTGAAATAACTAAAGATTTTCTTTTTTCTGTTTACAATTAAAACCAAGTCAAAAGCAAGGTGTTCTTGATAAAGCAGTCAATTAGCTGGTTTCTTTTAAAAGTGCCTTCATTTAACCGATGGATCATCATCATCATCATAACAGCTGAAAGACGTCCACTGCTGGACATAGGCCTCCCCCATAAAGGGGGGGTTTGCCATAATCGCCACGCTTGGCAGGCGGGCTGGCGATCGCAGTGTATGGTGTTGAATTTTACAAAGAACGCTGCTGCCCATTCTCTGGCGAGTCCCTTAGTCGTCTCTTACGACACCCACGGAAAGTGATGGGCTGGTATTATTCTTTTACGGCACCATACGGCACCAGCCGACACCATACAGCACCCCAATCAGTGGCGTGCGGTAGGTGCAAGCCAGCAGGACTCCCTAGTCCCTATACACGGTGCCATTTTAGTCTCTCTAGACTCATAAATAACTTACATTACAAAATTTAATAATAAGTTGAAAAAAGTTTTGATCTTGCTCAGCTGTTTTAGTTATTTTCATTATGTTATATTTTGATGTTATCTATCTATACTAATATATAAAGCTGAAGAGTTTATTTGTTTGCTTGAACGCGCCGATTTGAAAACTTCTTCCAGTGTTAGATACCCCATTTATCTATAGCCTTCATGATAAGACCAATAGGAACGGAGCAGACGAAGTTGCGCGTGTCAACTAGTTAATGATATAAGAAATAAACACCTAACAATATAATATTACTATAGCACATAATACAGTACAGAAACAGCATGTCGCAGTGGGCTTTTTTACCAGTTATTACCTATGCTGGCTTGCATGTAGGTGCTCGCCACTGAACCTGTATCAGTTTAATAAATATTACCTGCAACGAGCTGAGCGTAAAAGCCGTCATCCGTCTGATACTGAATCTCTCATGCTGCCAGGCGAGCAGCTCGTCAGCTAGGTTGATCTTCTTGTGGGTGATGGGCACGCCCAGCCGCGCCTGCAGGCTGTGTGCCGCGCCGCCCGCGCGCGGCGGCTTGGACACGTGCATCGTCAGCGAGCGGGAGGACGATATGGAGTCTAGGCACATCACGAACGAGACGTCCTGGGGAGGGACAGTCAGGATCACTTTGTGCTATAAATCTATATACTAATATACTACTCTGTCAAGAAAGTACCGGGAAAAGATCAATAATACACAAAATGTCTGTTATTCATCCAAATTTATTTTATCACCTTCAAAGTATGCTCCTTTAGAAACGATACACTTGCGCCAACGAATAAACCATTCATCAAAACATTTTTTAAACGCTGCTTCCGGAATCGAGTTCAGTTCTCGCCGCGAATTCTCCTTTATGTCTTCTATCGATTGAAAACGGGTGCCACGAAGTGGTAATTTGAGTTTAGGAAAAAGAAAAAAGTCAGCAGGAGCCATATCTGGTGAATATGGTGGTTGCTGGATGGTATTTGTTGAGTGTTTGGTTAAAAATTCGTTCACAATGATAGCCTTGTGCGAAGGCGCATTGTCGTGGTGCAAAATCCAAGAATTTTCTTTCCACAAATCTGACCTTTTTCGTCGAATTTGCTCTCTTAAACGCCGCATAACGCTCAAATAATATTCTTTATTTACCGTTAGACCTTCCGGTAAGAATTCAGAGTGCACAACACCGCGATAGTCAAAGAAAACAGTCAACATGACTTTGACTTTTGATCGACTTTGGCGTGGATTTTTCGGTTTCGGTTCAGTTGGAAGGCGCCACTCCGAAGCTTGTTGACTAGTTTGCATGTCAAACTCGTAAACCCACGTCTCGTCACCAGTAACAATGCGTTTCATGAATGTTGGGTCCGAACTGACTCGTTCTAGCACTTCTAGCATGTCCTCAGCGACTTTCATGCGATTGAGTTTTTGGAGAAAATTCAGATCTTTTGGGACTAGCCGAGCAGCAACATGTTTCATACCTAAATGATTAGTTAAAATGGTACGGATCGACTCGTGAGATACAGTAAGTTCGGCGGTTATCTCTCTCAGAGTTGAATGGGGATTTTCAGTCACTATTTCCTTCACTTTTGCGATGTTAACTTCAGTTGCAGACGTTGACGGCCTAACAGAGCGAGGCAAATCTTCCATCACATCTCGACCGCTTTTGAACGCTTTGAACCACTCATAAGCACGAGTTTTTGATAAAGTCGATTCACTGTAAGCCTTCTGTAACATTTTCAGTGACTCCGAACACGAAATTCCATTGGCGATGCAAAATTTAAGACAAACTCTTTGTTCGATATTTTTGTCCATTATGAAATTCGCAATACACACTATATATGATATTACTAAAACCAGCACTGTATTTAATATAAATAACAGATGCAACTCAAACTCCGCGCCAAAATGGAAAACAGTTGTGCCAATCTAACAACTATAAAAAAAAACAAAAATTTGAATTTGGAACCATAAACAAATCATCCATTCCCGATACTTTTTTGACTGAATGTATAAAGCTGAAGAGTTTGTTTACTTTAACGCGCTTATCTCAGGAACTACTGGTCCGATTCTTTCAGTGTTAGATAGCCCATTTATCGAGGAAGGCTATATCATCACGCTAAGACCAATAGGAGCGGAGCAGTAATGAAAATTGTGACGCCGACGAAGTTGCGTGGGTCAAATAGTCGCCTATAAATAAACAGTAGGAATGTACGTAAATCAAGTGTTGATAGCATCCTCATAACGTCGCGTCGGCGAGAAAAATATACATTATTTGTTAAATTTTACCGTCTAAATTTGTTTAAAACACTTACTTTCTTTCGCTATTACGACTATAAGTATTACAACCTTATTCTGATTAAGGTTAACATTTTTCCCCCTTTCTAACCAGTCAAAAGTTTTGGTAGGTATAGTTTACGAAGACAAATAAAAAGATTTTCTAAATTCTAAGTATTTTTCCATGATCTATACATAAAAAGCTGAAGTGTTCGTTTATTAGCTTGAACACGCTAAACTCAGGAACTACTGGTCCGATTTGAAAAAATATTTCAGTGTTAGATAGCCTATTTATCGAGGAAGGCTATAAGTTATATATCATCACGCTAAAACCAATAGGAGCGGAGCAGCCGAAGTTGCGCGGGTCAACTAGTAATTTACAAAGCCAGCACGGAGAATCAGTAAAAATGATAGGCGCCAAATAAATTTGTAATAGCGGTCATTGACCTACCTAAATTTATTGACATTCTTAATTTAAAAAACTGAAAGAAAGACATAAAACTGTCCTGAATCGACATCTACCCTGACTGTTTACATTTTATTACAATAAAAATCAAATCATAATTAGTTTTCCGGGTACCATAATGCTCGAGTACAGGCGCGAGAGCATACGAGCAAGTGTTCTAGTTGACTCACTTGCAACAAGGAAGCATCAGCGGAGTCCAGCTGCTCCTCCAGCCACTTCTTGGCGGAGAAGTAGTTGAGCGAGTGGCCCAGCGAGGTGAGCACGAACAGTAAGGACGGCGCGCCGCGCACGGACGAGCTCGAGTACAGGCGCGAGAGCATACGAGCAAGTGTTATAGTTGACTCACTTGCAACAAGGAAGCATCAGCGGAGTCCAGCTGCTCCTCCAGCCACTTCTTGGCGGAGAAGTAGTTGAGCGAGTGGCCCAGCGAGGTGAGCACGAACAGTAAGGACGGCGCGCCGCGCACGGACGAGCTCGAGTACAGGCGCGAGAGCATACGAGCAAGTGTTATAGTTGACTCACTTGCAACAAGGAAGCATCAGCGGAGTCCAGCTGCTCCTCCAGCCACTTCTTGGCGGAGAAGTAGTTGAGCGAGTGGCCCAGCGAGGTGAGCACGAACAGTAAGGACGGCGCGCCGCGCACGGACGAGCTCGAGTACAGGCGCGAGAGCATACGAGCAAGTGTTATAGTTGACTCACTTGCAACAAGGAAGCATCAGCGGAGTCCAGCTGCTCCTCCAGCCACTTCTTGGCGGAGAAGTAGTTGAGCGAGTGGCCCAGCGAGGTGAGCACGAACAGTAAGGACGGCGCGCCGCGCACGGACGAGCTCGAGTACAGGCGCGAGAGCATACGAGCAAGTGTTATAGTTGACTCACTTGCAACAAGGAAGCATCAGCGGAGTCCAGCTGCTCCTCCAGCCACTTCTTGGCGGAGAAGTAGTTGAGCGAGTGGCCCAGCGAGGTGAGCACGAACAGTAAGGACGGCGCGCCGCGCACGGACGAGCTCGAGTACAGGCGCGAGAGCATACGAGCAAGTGTTATAGTTGACTCACTTGCAACAAGGAAGCATCAGCGGAGTCCAGCTGCTCCTCCAGCCACTTCTTGGCGGAGAAGTAGTTGAGCGAGTGGCCCAGCGAGGTGAGCACGAACAGTAAGGACGGCGCGCCGCGCACGGACGAGCTCGAGTACAGGCGCGAGAGCATACGAGCAAGTGTTATAGTTGACTCACTTGCAACAAGGAAGCATCAGCGGAGTCCAGCTGCTCCTCCAGCCACTTCTTGGCGGAGAAGTAGTTGAGCGAGTGGCCCAGCGAGGTGAGCACGAACAGTAAGGACGGCGCGCCGCGCACGGACGAGCTCGAGTACAGGCGCGAGAGCATACGAGCAAGTGTTATAGTTGACTCACTTGCAACAAGGAAGCATCAGCGGAGTCCAGCTGCTCCTCCAGCCACTTCTTGGCGGAGAAGTAGTTGAGCGAGTGACCCAGCGAGGTGAGCACGAACAGTAAGGACGGCGCGCCGCGCACGGACGAGCTCGAGTACAGGCGCGAGAGCATACGAGCAAGTGTTATAGTTGACTCACTTGCAACAAGGAAGCATCAGCGGAGTCCAGCTGCTCCTCCAGCCACTTCTTGGCGGAGAAGTAGTTGAGCGAGTGGCCCAGCGAGGTGAGCACGAACAGTAAGGACGGCGCGCCGCGCACGGACGAGCTCGAGTACAGGCGCGAGAGCATACGAGCAAGTGTTATAGTTGACTCACTTGCAACAAGGAAGCATCAGCGGAGTCCAGCTGCTCCTCCAGCCACTTCTTGGCGGAGAAGTAGTTGAGCGAGTGGCCCAGCGAGGTGAGCACGAACAGTAAGGACGGCGCGCCGCGCACGGACGAGCTCGAGTACAGGCGCGAGAGCATACGAGCAAGTGTTATAGTTGACTCACTTGCAACAAGGAAGCATCAGCGGAGTCCAGCTGCTCCTCCAGCCACTTCTTGGCGGAGAAGTAGTTGAGCGAGTGGCCCAGCGAGGTGAGCACGAACAGTAAGGACGGCGCGCCGCGCACGGACGAGCTCGAGTACAGGCGCGAGAGCATACGAGCAAGTGTTATAGTTGACTCACTTGCAACAAGGAAGCATCAGCGGAGTCCAGCTGCTCCTCCAGCCACTTCTTGGCGGAGAAGTAGTTGAGCGAGTGGCCCAGCGAGGTGAGCACGAACAGTAAGGACGGCGCGCCGCGCACGGACGAGCTCGAGTACAGGCGCGAGAGCATACGAGCAAGTGTTATAGTTGACTCACTTGCAACAAGGAAGCATCAGCGGAGTCCAGCTGCTCCTCCAGCCACTTCTTGGCGGAGAAGTAGTTGAGCGAGTGGCCCAGCGAGGTGAGCACGAACAGTAAGGACGGCGCGCCGCGCACGGACGAGCTCGAGTACAGGCGCGAGAGCATACGAGCAAGTGTTATAGTTGACTCACTTGCAACAAGGAAGCATCAGCGGAGTCCAGCTGCTCCTCCAGCCACTTCTTGGCGGAGAAGTAGTTGAGCGAGTGGCCCAGCGAGGTGAGCACGAACAGTAAGGACGGCGCGCCGCGCACGGACGAGCTCGAGTACAGGCGCGAGAGCATACGAGCAAGTGTTATAGTTGACTCACTTGCAACAAGGAAGCATCAGCGGAGTCCAGCTGCTCCTCCAGCCACTTCTTGGCGGAGAAGTAGTTGAGCGAGTGGCCCAGCGAGGTGAGCACGAACAGTAAGGACGGCGCGCCGCGCACGGACGAGCTCGAGTACAGGCGCGAGAGCATACGAGCAAGTGTTATAGTTGACTCACTTGCAACAAGGAAGCATCAGCGGAGTCCAGCTGCTCCTCCAGCCACTTCTTGGCGGAGAAGTAGTTGAGCGAGTGGCCCAGCGAGGTGAGCACGAACAGTAAGGACGGCGCGCCGCGCACGGACGAGCTCGAGTAGAGGCGCGAGAATATTCGGGCCAGCTCGAGAACTGCTACTGCGCCTGACGCGTTGGAGTCCGCCCCTTGGGAGAGCTCCTGTTAAACAGATATTATTGTATTTATCATTGAAAATAGTTAACAACGGCTTGGGATAATGTTTAAAACTGGTTGTTGACGAAGGTTCAATGAGATCGTCAGTGTCTTGTGAACTTTTTGCATCTGCCGGGAACTACATATTCGATGTTTCTTGAAATATTGACTGATCATCTGCCTAGCCTTTTCCCAACTGTATTGGGGTCGGCTTCCAGTCAAACCGGATTTAGCTGAATACCAGTATTTTATGCGGAGCGGCTGCCTACCAGACTTCCACAACCCATTAACTGGGTAACACGGTACTTCATGGCAAGACTGGAGTCAGATTAACTGGCTTCTGGCTATCCGTTACGACTGCCAAAGATCTACAAATGAAAGCCGGGACCAACGACTTAACGTGCTTTCCGAGGCATGGAGGAAACTCGGTAGGTTAAGATGGTCACCCATCCACAGACCAACCTTGGCAAGCGTTGCTTAACCTTGAAAATCGACCCGTGCGGCTGTTATTATCTAGCCACGAGCTCCCTCTTGAAATATTGACTCTTTGTTTAAATTAAAATACATTGTTTTAAATAAATGTTATTCTTTCTTTCAAATGAACAATGAAGGTATCAACTTTAATTAGGCAGTCTGAATACTGTGAGAATATTTACTATAATATAAACTACTACACTTGGCAATCTTTCATTGTTTTCGTTGCAGCGTTGTTTGAGTTTTTTATTTCTTTGACTACATAGTAGCTTGCATACTTACAGGAACAACAGCTGAAGAATCATAGTGCGCTGCAATGACGATGGTCTGTGCTGAGCCGGAGCGACCAACCAGCTTGCCGTGAAGGGTCACCGGTTTGGAGTCCAGCTTTTGAGGGGTTGAGGCTGACACCACTGTGGATGGAGATGCCTATGAGATATTTTATTGTACTTATGATGATCTGAACTTCGTTCAAAGTCTCATGTGAGAAGCATGGGACTGGTCAATGACGTCATGAACGATAGCAATAATATTGAATTTTTTAAACAAATAAAATTTTTATAAATATATTTTTTTTTTATGTGTAGTATTCATTGGTTGTTGAGGCACAACAACGTGACCATTGAGAGGAATGGAAGAAGGCCTTTGCCCAGCAGTGGGACAGTACGGGCTAGCAGTAATAGTATTCATTGGATAGATGAAGTGGGTTGCCGTTGTAAGAAGAACAAAATGGCACCGAGATATTGACCTGAAAAATACCAGCTCGTAATTTAATACACATCTTCACTACTCTAATGACATCTTTTCTACTTTATTTTGACCTCTCATAAGTGCAACCTGTGCAACTCATAAATAAGTTTACTAGACACTAGTTGACCCGCGCAACTTCGTTTGCGTCACAATTTTCTCTACTGCTCCGCTCCTATTGGTCTTAGCGTGATGATATAGCCTTCCTCGATAAATGGGCTATCTAACACTGAAATAATTTTTCAAATCGGACCAGTAGTTAGATAAGCGCGTTCAAGCAAACAAACAAACAAACTCTTCAGCTTTATATATTTATAATATTAGACATTTTTAATTGTTGCTTGAATAGTCTTCATTAGTATATCTGAAAAACCTATACAAACAATACATTTAGCAAACTTGTACTACTTATTTTGATATGCAGTTATCTCTGCTTGCTTTTATGATCTGGGACAAGATATCTGTGGCATTCAAGACTGTTAATAGTCTTGAATGCCTCTTAATTTTTTGACCTAAATTGCTTAAATTGTTCATTACAAGGCAGCAACCAAAATTAAATCTGTGGGTCACAGAAATATTTCTTCAGAGACCATTTCAAACTTTGTTCATATTATGTAGCAGCCAATTTGCTAGCCACTGCAGAAAACCATACTATTTATCAATGAATCTGCCTAGCCATTTCCTATCTATTCTTCTTCTTCTCGTGTGGGCAGTAAGGTCTAACGACCCCACACACCCTAGTGTCAGTTTCTAAACCGCCTCAAGGGACTATCTATCTATCTATCAGGATATGGTTTCCGCACTTAGTCCTGATGTTGGACCATTGTGCGTGAGCCATGGCGGCCAAATTAATCCAACCAGCCAACCTCCCTCCAGAAGCAGATCAGTTTACCCGGTGTGTTCAAGATGTCTGTGAGCGAGCTCTGTGTTCCTATCGTTTGGTTCCGTATTTCGGTAACGCCTGTGCACTCGAGGAGTACATGCGATACAGTTTCCTCCTGCTCCATGCATGCTCTGCATAGAGGACTGTCCGTAATGCCTATGGTGTATAAATGTTTGTTTAATGAGCAGTGCCCGTTGATGGTCCCCGCCACCATTCGCAGGCTGCACCTATTCAGTCGCAGAAGGCGACTGGTCAGTTTCTTGTTTAGGGATGGCATAGCTTCCCTGGATTGCCTGCAGCCTGGTGCCAAGGCCCACCAGCGTTCCGCCTGCTTGTGTGTGTGTTCTTGAAGCCATGTGCGCAGCTGGGTGAATGGGAGCGGTACTATGGGTTCGGGTCCAACCGCCACTGCACCAGAACCTCTCCTGGCCAGCATATCGGCAGCATCATTTCCTAGTGATCCGCTGTGTCCTTTAATCCACTGCAGCGTCACAGTGTTGCGGTTGGTCACCGTGATGCGTTCCAATGCAATGTGACATTCTTGTATAAGTTCCGAGGTAGTATAATATTTCCCTAGGGATTGGAGGACTGAGGCGCTGTCAGAGAGTATGCGAATATTGGTGTTCGTGACTCTCCTGGCTTCTATGGCGTGGACCGCTAAGATAATGCCCATACATTCCGCCTGGTAGACGGTGTTGAGTTTACCCAAGGGTCTGGATATTTTGATGTTAAGATCGTCGGAGTAAACTCCGATACCGGTTCCGTCGCTTGTCTTTGATCCGTCAGTGTATATTCTCAGCTCTTTGGGACCCGAGTGATCGTCCATTTGCTGCTCCAGAACTATATTGTAGTGCTTCTGGAAATGGTGTGTCTTTTGGGCTTTGTCGTTGGGTGAAATCATCATGGGTTGCAGTCCAACAGCGTCCTCCATGATGCGCGTGTGCTTGATTCTGGAGTCTGTTCTTAAAGTGCCAGATGTCCTGAGCCTGAGAGCCGCCAGGGCCGCCACTTCCCGCACTAAGCACGCACGCCTCAAGGGACTCTGACCTGGTTTTGTTTGACGACCGCCATTTGGCCGCACGCACGGAATCATCTTTTTTATCAGACAATCAGGTGATTCAAACCTACAATGTCCTAGCCAAACTGGAAAATAACTTTACAAAGTATGCTTTCCCGTAGGAATCAAACCCAAACAACCACCGTGTCACAAAGCAAATGCCTAAACTACTCAAGCATGGAGGCAGTTTCGTATCTATTTTGGGATTGACTCCCAGTTTAACCAGATGCAGCTAAATACTAGTTTTTTACACGGTATAACACCCAAGTAAGTCTGGCTAACTAAACTTCTTTTCATGAATAAATATTTGACCAAAGGTCTTACCAATCTGATAACCATTAGAAGAAACAGAGTTCATCATAGCTTCCAGAGCCGTTCCAGACTTGTCATCGGTGATGAAGCTGTGCTGCAGGTCTCGGAGAATATCCTCGAAGTCTGGAGTCCACCGTGCGAAGTAGACGGGGGCATTAACTTCTTGCTGGATCATTGCCATTTCCAGGAGTTGGATGTGCTGTGGAAATCATTCAGTTTTGACTCAAACAGTTAGTCAGTTAACTTAACTTAGTTTTCAATAAATTTAAAATCTATACTTTTATACCTACTAATATTATAAAGAAGAAAGATTTGTATTTTTGTATGTAACAAATAAACCTTAAAAACCACTGGGCTGATTTTTAAAATTCTTTCAGCAATGGATAGCTACATTATCAGCGAGTAACATGGGCTATACTTTATCCCCGTACTCCCACAGGAACGGGAACAATGCAGGTGACACCGCGTGATGTCCGTTAGTCTCTTATGGATCTAGTTACAACATGTCCAGTATACTTGGTTTAATTGGGACTCATTGTGTAGCTCATACAATAATGGAATGATACATGATTATGATAGTCATGATACCTGATTACTATGCAAGCATACTGCATAATAAAACTGAAATATTTTCATACAATAGTGTAATTTAACTTGTTTCTGAGCCTTATATCTAATGGGAAAACAATCAGTTTGATTTTTGTTCGGTCCTTTAATGAAACTTTGAAAAAATGTTTCAGTTTAATACACAATTGATAAAATGAATATGTAATGCGGTGGGATTCTGGTGTCCTGAAACACAGGTCTCGAGCCTAGCTTAGGCACTAGTCTCCAACAATATACTTAGCTGTACTATGTATCTTTGTAAACCAGTTTATTGTGACATTTTATATTGTGGTGAGAAAATAAATCATATTGTATTGTATAGTTTGGATTGATATTCTTTGGTAAACCCGTCAGGCCCCGCCGTCCCTTTGTGGGACAGCAGCACAACAAAAGCAGCAACAGCAGCAGCAAAATTAACAGTCAATAGTAAGACAATAGTCTTACTATTGACTGTTAACTGATTTAAATCACATAGTAACCAACTAGGCTATTTTATAATACCTCTCTCTCTTCTGCCGTAAGAACCGTATCATTCTTGGGCAAAACCAGCAGCAATGCTCCAGCTTTGCTACGAATCTCCATGAACTGTTCAATGGTGATATCCTGTACCCTTGCTACCACGCAGTGACGAGAAGTGCTCCATGACGTAAGGGAACGGCCTTCTAAATTGAAACTAGCGCTGCGGCAGCCTATGGGTAATGGACAAAGTAATTAAGAAAGTGCAGTTTTATATCACATTGAACAATAGGAAGGTAGACAGCCAAACAACAACAACTATTAAATATATCAAGAGTCAAGAGCAAACCCATCACAAATAAATAAAACGAACCTACTACAGGTAGGGAGTATGTATCTGCACTACAGATAAGTTTACTGGAGAAGGTTAAGGAAGGAAGAAGGAGAATATGTCATCTAGTCTATGTCATCTCTGACATAGACTAGAGTCAAGAGCAAACCAATCACAAAACAAAATAAAAAAGGTTAAAACTTTACATTTTTTTATTATTTAAACAGATCTTTGACTCATTTTAATAATGTATGTGTTCTGTGTATTGTTAATACTTTGCGTGAAATCTTAAAATGGCTACATTTGTCACATATGCAATTTTATCCAATGCTAGTTACGGGGATTTGCACTATCCCCAACAATATGTCTATATGTCAAAGTGGCTTTATTATTTTAATGTAGGTAATCACAACTTAAGTTCCCAAGATACAGGTCTACCTTAATTGGGAACCAATCAATCCAAACAAACTGAATTTTAAAATAGTTACTGATGAGATAATTATGTTGAGGATGTTTTACTATGAATGTGTTATAAGATTTCTTTGAAGAAACACAAATAACAGTACTTTGTGATAAGCAATTTTATAAGAGTGAGCCTATCACAGATTTATTTTATAAATTTGCTATTTTTTTATATGATCATGACAATTTTGGGTGTACTGAACTCAACTCTGAACAATCCAGAAAAATCTACTACTTACAGTATACAAATAAATGTACACAAGTTAGTAAAAACTCCCTCTGATTTAAGTAACACTGCCTTGAAAACATGTATACAATTTAATTGATCGCCATTTGAAAAATAAAGAATGTTGTACTGATTTTTTTAATGCCACTGATAAGAAAGTTGACTGTAATTATAATAAACAGCCCATGGAGTACCCTAGCAATATAACCTCAAAAACGTTACGAATCGATTTTTTTGTTTTATAACTTACAAGTTTATTAACGTTACGAACTTACCATGGGGAACGGTATGTAGGTCGTAGTGTTGCATTCTATACACGGAAAACTCATGAGAAGCTGCGACCGGGTTCACAGGAGACATTATGATAAAAATAGGCAGAGCGACTAGCAAATAGTAGGGCAAGTAGCCCTTAAAAATCTCGGCAAAGCCGTCCGCCTCGTCTAGCCACATCTTGGTGACTAATTGTATTTTCAGTTAACAAAATTAACACCAAATACGATTTTTAGTAATAACCATAATCCAATTAGAAACCCTACGTGTGATAAGTCGGTCAATGACATTCCATTTGCGTGACACTAGTGATGCGCATTTATTTAGTGTTACTATGAAATAGTCGATTTAGATAAATGTGACATTTCAATGTCAGTGTTATATAATAAATTCCAAAAACATGCGAAATACTATTGTTGCAATAATATTTCGCATGTTTTGGAATTAGTTAAAAAATAAGCTATTAGGTTGATAGCAATTCCTTATTTGGAAAGAGTAAAAATAATATTAAATTTACAAACATAATGTAAAAAACGTAGGTTTTAAAATAACAATCTGGCCTAATCTCGATTGACTTTTAGGGTTCCGTACCCGAAGGGTAACCAACGGAACCCTATTACTAAGCCTCCGCTGTCAATCCGTCCGTCCGTCTGTCTGTCAGCGGGCTGTACCTCAAGAACCGTAATAGGTAGACGGTTGAAATTTTCACAGATTGAGTATTTCTATTGCCACTATAACCACAAATAATAAAAAAAAATAGATTTATGGTACGGAACCCTTCGTGTTCGAGTCCGACTCGTACTTGGCCAGTTTTTCGACTAAATTCTTACTAAGAAAAAAATAAAACTTTGCAACTCTAGCCAAGAAAACGTGAGACTTGTTTCTTACGTTTTGTTTAACTCAGAAAGCTATTTTAATTCTCACCGGAAATCGATTAATTATTTAAAAGTACGTACGTGAGACGAGAAACTGGACAAGAGTCTAAGCTGTGCTGTGATTTTCTTTATTTGACCGCCCTCCGCCCGTGTATTAGGCACACTGTAGATTTTGGTCAAGTTTGTTTTGTTATGCTTTCACGCCTAAATAGCTGAACCGATTTTGACGTATTTTGGTGCGAATATAGATGTGACCGTAGAGACGGATATAGGCAAGTTTTTGCGAAAATCTACATTAACGCTAGTGGAGCTTTGAAGATTTTATTCTGCTCAGTAGGTAAGTAATCGGTCCGCCTTGTGGGAGTTATTGTGAAACTGCTAACTGCTAGTCTTTCAAAACGCTTGCACCACACTAGAACCAGAGGAGACTAAGTCCTGAATTACTTTATGACCTCAAAACTATAATGCGAGAATGTGCATATTTGTATGTTGTGTTATTTATTATATTTCTTAACGAGTCGATGCCAAATACAGTTCGATTGAATGTTATGTTAAGCCTAATACTCTGCAACGGTAACATCACTCGCTGACGCTGTCATAACGACCTCATATGGATGATGGGCCATGGACAGCGGAGAGACGCCACAAAAACATTGAATATGTGTGTTGTTGATGTGGCGTAAATAAGTAAATATTAAATAGTAACTTTCTATCCTATAGACATAGAGGGATATGAAACAGGGCGTAAAGTCCCGCAAACCTTCATTGAAAAGAAAGGATCCACCGACCAGATATTGTGTCTGGTAAGCAACTGCCTAATGGCTGATATTTTGGGCTGTTGTGTATGTTCAAAGCGCACGGAAAACTCTGATGCCGCGCTGTAGGATTTGTAAGTATGACGTCAGGTCTTTAGTTCATAGCTGGCAGTATAGATGTCGCTACCATAATTTTTGTGGCGATATACCTTTAATACCGTTGCCGTTACAACCCAATTCCAATGGTCAATGGTTACCAGTTTGAGAAGATTAGATCTATGACCCTCTCAATTGCAGGAATCAGATATCGCGATCAAATTGTAGTGATATAATCAACTCAGACTAAACCTGGTTGAATGTTTTCCTTTTACTTAGATATCGGTCATGCGAGCTGAATGTTCACTTCAGATTTTACCGAAGTTTATGGCGAAATTGTGTAATATACCATCTATCAAACAAGTGACTTTAAGGTGGTTTCGCCAGGATAGCCCGCAAAATTCAAATATGAAGCCCTATAGAATGACTATTTTATGAAAAAGTCATTCTGTAGGGCTTATGAACTTAGAGAGCTATATTGATAATTAAAATGGTTATAATTCTGTAGATAAATACGCGTTACACCGCGAATCGTATTTTGTTCAATATACACTTCTCACTGACCGGATAATTGCAAAAACATAAAAATATTTGAATTTCGCGGGCTACCCTAGCACAACCACCTTAAAGCCAAGGGTCACATTTTATTTCGAAAAAATCATATAGATACAAGAGTGAAGCCGTGGGAAAAGCTAGTTATTTATTTAGTTCTGCGGCTAAAAAGCTGGGCATTCTAAATATGGTGAAGTGATACTTTAGGTCTAGATAGCTTTTAACCCTGTCAAGGCACAAGTCCGATCCTGCATGAAGTATTACAGCCACGTAAGTACCAGCTTGCCGCGCTTGATTTGGTGGAACGCAGAGCTAGGAGGCTTATTGGCGACGTAAAACTGGTGGATGTCAAGCTACAAAGCTTGGCTCATCGCCGCAAGGTGGCCTGCTTGTCAGTCTACTACAGATTATACCTCGGTGAGTGTACCCAAGTTCACCACGATTTCATTCCACCAGCCCCCTTCTACCATCGGACATCCAGACGCACTGCAAATTACCATCCCTACCTTGTTGCTATTCCAACAATTCGCACTAAGCGTTTCCAAACGTCTTTTATAATGCGCACAGCAAAGGATAGGAACTCTCTGCCTGCGTCTATGTTTCCGAACACTTACAATCCTCATGTCTTTAAAGTCAGAGTGAACAGGCTCCTTCTGGCTAGGCTCACTCCATCGTAGATTCCGTCATTATCTCTGACCTAGACTAGAGTCCAGAGCAAATCCATCTCAAATAAAAAAGTATACCAATTTTTGATTCCTTTTTCGGGTAACAAGAAGGAACCTTTACCTGAATTGCGTGAGTCATATTCGTAAATAGAGATTCCTTTATTAAAAACTGTTAAACAATGAACAATGATAAGTAATAATAAAATAAATAATTATTGTGCCGATAGTCGTGACGGCCAATGGCATAATTGCTAAGAGCCTCGACCAACATCTCAAGAGGCTCTCGTTGGGCTGCTGGATCAAGGGCTTGATCCAGAAACCAGTACTCCTGGACACGGCGCGTATAGTGTGGAGGTTCCTCTCTCAGGAGCCCTGACCACCGGAAGCTTGTTCCTGATACCGGTGGGCTACTATTTTTAAATGTTTTTTTTTAATGAAATATTTAAAAATGTATATATATGTTGATAAAATGAATAAATGAAATCAATAATTAAAGTAAAGCTATTTAAATGTTGCACAAAACACTGCAAGGCTCTGAATTTGCTTGCTCAATTTGAAAGTGCCTACGACGCTACGCGAGACTACGCTTTCGTAGGCGTGTGCTACGGTGCTACGAGTCTACGGTCTACGCCAGACAACTAGTTTATTGTGCAGTTTTTTGACTTTGATTGAAAATACAGCTGGTCTATTCTTAAAATAAGTATTTCGATATCGAGCTTCACCTGAATGACAAAGCTCATAAAGTGAGCGAATTTGATACTCACCTCGGATTCTGCTGTCGAGACACGAAAATGTTGTTACAGAATAACACTACTGCACTGAGAAAAATATAAATACAGGAAACTTTTGAAAATAAAACATAGTTGTGATATCAAAGATAAGTAATTTTATGGGGAAAGGAAAAAAAAACAGTTTTCGAGTAAGTGGGTTGTAAAAATAAACACATACCTAGTTATTAAAACTACAATAATTATAATAATTTGTTTTAACATAAAAGTGACAAAAAATTGTGAACATTTCGACCACTGAAATCTATTTCATTCTTTTTCAAACTAAGTTCACCAAACAGTGCAAACTAACACAAAAAAAACCCAACTCTAATTCCTCGTATCCGCATTCACTATGAAAAAGCTACGACACCTCTACGCGGTGTCTACCCTAGAGTGTAGAGACTCCGACACAAATTGCAGTGCAAGTGTCTAACACCGACCACGATTTATGTCGCCGGCAGACACTTACAGTAGGACACTAATGGCGGACACTGGCTGCTATTTGTTATACCGTGCAAGTTCTTCATGGAGAAATGAAAGATATATTATGATATCTTACGAAAGGGTACTTTTTTTTAATACATAATATTTAATAGGTTCTTAAAATGCGAAAGTACCTCTGTTTGTTTGTTATATTTTCACGCCAAAACTGCAGAATCAATTTTGATGAGTTTTTCTATAGTTATAGATTAGACCTTGGAAAAGGACAAAGGATATTTTTTATCCCTGGGGCTCTTTCACTTCGTTCACCCGGCCGAGGCCATTATCATAAACCACGCAATATTTTTTTTTTCCTAATGATAGGCACGCGTTTGACCACTATCTCACCTGATGGTAAACGATGATGTGGTCGAAGATGGAGCACGCTTGCCTAGAAGTAACCTATTCATTCTTGACATAAAGACTCCCAGGTTGTAGCTATCAGGAAACACAGACTCCAGCAGGGAATTCCACTCTTTAGCTGTACGCATTATGAATGTGTTCCCAAAACACAACAGAAAACGAGCACACAAACCACAACAAATCCAGAAAATGAGCTGCTAGAGAAGTTTGAAATGGAGTATCTCAATAATACTGCGGGAATCGAGGCAGTATTCTTGCTCACAGCTCGCAGTAACATTCCGAGTGAGGTAGTTCTTGAATTATCTCAAGTTTCAATAGCTCGAATCCATCCTTCGCAAATATTGTGGAGATTGTTTGCTTGTGACGCTTTTACCCTCAATGCTCCTCTGGCCAGCTCAGTCTCATCTAGGCTTTGTAAATGTTTTAATCTTATCTTATACTAATATATAAAGCTGAAGAGTTTGTTTGTTTGTTTGTTTGTTTACTTGAACGCGCTAATCTCAAGAATTACTGATCCGATTTGAAAAATTCTTTCAGTGTTAGATAGCCCGTTTATCGAGGAAGGCTATAGGGTATATATCATCACGCTGAGACCAATGGGAGCGGAGTAGTAATGAAAATTGTGACGCAGATGAAGTTGCGAGGGTCAACTAGTACATGTATAAAATACTAGTTGACCCGTACAACTTCGTCTGCGCGTCTTAGCGTGATGATATTTAGCCTATAGCCTTCCTCGATAAATGGGCTATCTAAAACTGAAAGAATTTTTCAAATGGGACCTGTAGTTACTGAGATTAGTGCGTTCAAGTAAACAAACAAACAAACTCTTCAGCTTTATATATTAAGTATAGAAGTATAGATGATATTCTGTAGATAAACTTGTTGTGTGGCTGAACAGATTGGGGTGGAACCAGTACTGAACAGCCTTATTGTAGTGAAATACCCTTAATATAGTCTATACCGGTTCCTGCCGCACGTGACTCCCAATCCCCTGCAGTTCAGCATTTCAATAAAAAGAGACAAAAACAACAAAATTGCAATTCTCCTGCGAGAACCTCTCTTTTATTTCATTTCCGCTAAATTTCGTTTCGCCATTACCTCTTGAGTTTTATCTTTGCATCAAGATAGGAACGCGAACGCAAAAACGGGTCGCAATTACTTACTCGGAAAAATCACGTTCTATGTCGAAACTGAAATGGGCCGGTAGATGTACCAGCCATGTTTTGTACCGACTTGACCTTCCTTAGTCGTTGTACTAGGTTATGGGCGAAAGCATTAATAATCATACCTCTGTGTGTTTACATTTTGCGGATCACTCGACCGCGATTAGATTATGTCCGAAGAGTTCTGTTTTTGGGGCAGAAAAACTGAAACGGTTTCCAAAGCGGCTCTATGAATGTTATCTAAACAACCTAGATTTTGTATCCAAGGAAAATTGATATCATCTCAACAATTTAACGGCATAATTAAAAGTATTTACGGAACTAATTTTGGGTGGTTTACGTTAAGATAATTTGAAGTAATAAGCTTTGGAGGTGTATAGTAGGAGCGGTTGTCGCGCGTCCCGGGGCGACGGGAGCCGGGGTTGCGTCGTAGAGTACGCGTAACCGCCGAGCAGGTGGACACAGAAGGTTCGCTTCCGATGTAGAGTTATTAGAAGAGCGTTACAGAAAAGCCATTACGATGAAGAATTGTGAGGAACTTTGGGAAACTACAGCAGCATCAGGAGGTTTGATCTTGGCGTTGTGTTGGGACAGTGAAATGTGAGGTCATATAATGAGTTGTTGTGCTGAAAGGAGGTTCTGTGCTTCTCCGCTCATTGGAAGCGGTGTGGTGTGCGAGGCGCGAGGCGGCGCGGCGCAGTGCGGCGCTATCGAGCGGGTCCGCGGGGGGCGCGAGGGCGCGGCGGGGGGGCACGCGGCCGGAGCGCGGGGCGGGCCGGTGCACGCGGCAGTGTGCGCTGAGCCCCCGGGAGCGCGGCATGGGTGGCGCGCTGCTGCTAGCGCTGCTGGCGGCGGCGCGGGCCAGCGAGCCCAATGCCACCGAACTCAGCCCCTCGCCGCCACCAGAAGATGAGAAGACCCCGCTGTTCCCCATCGACCTGTTCAGCGAAGAGCAGCGGCGCTCCGGCGCCGTGCTGCTGCACGTCGTGGGCATGGGCTACATGTTCGTGGCGCTCGCCATCGTGTGCGACGAGTTCTTCGTGCCGGCGCTGGACGTGATCATCGAGCGGCTGGCCATCCGCGACGACGTGGCCGGCGCCACGTTCATGGCGGCGGGCGGCTCGGCGCCGGAGCTCTTCACCTCCATCATCGGCGTGTTCGTGTCGTTCGACGACGTCGGCATCGGGACGATCGTGGGCTCGGCCGTCTTCAACATTCTGTTCGTGATCGGTGCGTGCGCGCTGTTCTCTAGAACGACTTTGACACTGACTTGGTGGCCCCTGTTCCGCGATTGCTCCTTCTACTCAGTGAGCCTGCTCGTGTTGATATACTGTTTCAAGGACAGCGAGATATACTGGCAGGAGGCGCTGGTGCTGTTCTCGCTGTACGGCGCGTACGTCATGTTCATGCGCTGGAACCAGCCGGTGGAGCGCGCGCTGAAGAAGCTCATCTACAAGAACAAGGTGACGCGCGTGCGGAGTACCGACCAGCTGATGCCCACGGTGAGCCCGCCCGCACACACCCCAGCATGCATGTTGCAGTTTGGCGCAGATTTGGCAGACGTTCAACTTTCCTCCCTGCCAAATTCCTCTAATCTTTTCACCATCTAGTACAAAAGATGTCGATTCTGTCTCATTTGTGCACATATAGTAACGCCTTTCATTCAGAAAGTCGGAGAAAATGAGGTTTGAATTGCGTTCTCACCAAATCTGCGCCAAAATTTAGAGTATCGACTTTCAATAGAGCCTGCGATGTGTTGAACCTTCTAAACGTTAGATGAAAAACCTTCCCTTGTCCCTAATCGACTAAATAGTGCATTATAAATTTCTATTACAAAATACAGCAAATAAAGTAGAACCTATCATCTCAATTACAAAAAGAAATTAAGTTTCTAAAAAGTAAGAAAAAAGTAGTGAAAATTAGGGAAAACTTCTAACATTTGACCTCAATTTAAACTAATCGTTCTTTTGTATCGTTAACAAGTACATTGTGTTTGCTTATTAGACTGTTATCGTGATCGCTTTTACGTTGTTTCACGCCGCGGTATATTTTGTTTATCATTTTGGTTCTAGTTAATAAGAAAGGGCCATTTTCAAAGTCAAAACTAGGGTTTATTTCATATGTTAAGGTTTGTTAAGTTATTTTTTCATTTAAAATCAAACAAATACCTAATTTTTTCAGTAATTCACCGTAAAACCCGTCATGATTACGTACTATTCGAACCTCGAATGTCAATACCTACGCACTTATTTGAAAACTTGAATTCCTCCGTCCATTGATTTGCCGGATTTAGGAAGTTACTACGGATTACGCAGCGTACAACACAAACCTTTGAAGTATTTCTATTTATTATAGGTACGTAGTAAAATGAAAGCGCCTACGGAAAATCTCAATAAAATTCTTTACATATCGTCGGCGCTGGAATTTTAATTTCGTTTTGTGTCTTGCTCTTGTTCTTAGGGAAACAGAATTCAATTTTGGAACGAATGTGAATATTTTGAATCGAGTTTGAGAAGGTATCAATACTTTTTACAGCCATATATTTACTTGGTAGTAGGTTCAATGGAATTACTAAGTACTTACAACCATATAAAAAATGTTAGAAGTGTTAACAACCGAGCCTGCAATGTGATAATATTTATCGCTATTGTACCGTATTATAAAAATTAATTAGCTCATTAAAATGTGAGCAATAAGATCAACATATCGATTTTAACTAGTATTAACCTACTGTAATTATTGTTACACATGAGTATTCATTGCGTACATAAAAGTTACATTATCATAAAGAAAGTTACTCGGGTACACGAAACAGACAAAACACGCATATAGGTATTTTCCGCAAAGTAATAAAGCAGTTCATGTAGAAGGCTGAAAACAGAGATGTCAGTGCCATTTCAGGACATAAAAACCGTGGCTCAAAACAAATGGTGGCGTTCTACCAAATTCAAATCTAAAAACGATTATTTTAAAAACGTTCATTGGAATTTGAATTACTAAACGTAGAAAAATTTATTGATAGGAATTCATGTTCTAAATATTTTTATTTGAAACCTGAAAGTCTGCTACAGTTCAATACTGTGTAGGTATATCTTTAGGTTTAAATATTTTATATGTAAAGGAAATTCATGTTATAGTATTTTAATTTAAAACTTGAAAGTCCGCTACAATTCAATATCAGTTTATCTTTAGGTATAAATATTTTGTAAAGTTATAAATATTTTCATTCAGCATATGTGCATCAGTGGGTAGTTTTCGACTAATATAATAGGCAACTATGATTCGAGCTAATCATTTATAATTATGGTTAATAATCTATTCAAAAGACTTAAATCCCTTCAATTCACCGTCAGAAAACGCATATTCTTAACTGATTGGTTTAATGAAAATTAACTACAACAAAAACATCACCTAAAGGGGTTAACCAGAGATGAAAATTGTATAGAAAATTTGCCACTACTGCAGATGGGAACCACTACTCTAGCTTATTCCTAAAAGAGTAAAGACTTACGGTACGGTGTTCAGAAACGAAGGGGTGAATAGAAGCAAAATTTAGAAGGGGATTCTTATAATCATCATCATTTCAGCCGAAAGACGGCCACCACTAGACATAGGCCTCCCCCAAGATGGGGGGTTTTGCCATAATCGCCACGCTTGGTAGGCAGGTTGGCGATTGTAATGTATGGTGTTGAGTTTTGTAGAGAACGCTGTTGCTCATTCTCTGGCGAGTCTCTTACTTGCCTCTTACGACACCCACTAGAAGTGATGGGATGGTATTTTTCTTTTATGACAACCTACGGCATTGGCTGACAGCATACGGCCAGGGGATTTTCATTCTATTTCAATTCTGCTTGCAGCATTTAAGGATTTCAATATTTAAATCAATATAAGTTTAAAAGATCGATATTATTTTAAAAACCACCATTCAAGTGAAAATATCATTCAAAGTTTTGTTTCTATTCACCCCTGTGTTTCTATTCACCCCGTTTTGCCGATACTTAAAAGAGGTAAAGCAAACGAAATAGTGACTGCAGAGTTCAAAGCTTCTTGGTTCAAGCCATAAACTTGTTCTCGTTATCGACTGACTGTTCCTGAAGTAAAAGAGCTCCAAAATAAATATAAATCTCTGCCTTCGTGTCTTGGAAGAATTTTATGAGAAAATATTTAAGCGCAGTGCCTTCGAGGAGTCCAAGTCAAAAGAACAATTTTCATAAAATTGTTGATTTCGCGTGCTTCCCTTAGCTTTTGTTTCGTTGAAAAGTTGTAGATGGGTTTTTACTTCGCGAATATCATTTTTAAAGTACTGATGTACAGCCGCGCTTTGTTTGATGTTGAGTGAAAGGAGTTTTATGCGGATATCTGGTTTTTGTAAGTCATTGAGATTTAAGATGGCTTATTGCTGAAGTCCTGTATTGCCAAAGATGTTCTTGATTTGGCAAGTATTGGACTGATTTTATGGGAGTCCTCAATAGTACCTGCCTATACAAGGTTTACATCTTATAGGTATATGAGTCCTCAGTAGTATGTATTGTACATAGGTCTTAATCTTGCACTAGTTTTCGCAGACATTTATAGTTGGAACATTTTCTGAAGGTAATTTAGACCAAAAAACAGAAACAATATTTTAATGTCTACTAGTGAGTTCAGTAGTACCTATCTAAATCACTGAAAGCACAAATAATATTAAAATCATAATGGACAACATTAGTCACCCATTGTAATGCTTGTCTATAAAATTAATTGAAAACCGTAACTCAATTAAAACAGCTGCAATCCATCAATTAACTACAATAATTTATTCAACGCCAACCATCAAGAATTTACAACGATTTACACAATTATGAATGCATTTATAAATATTAACAATGCAATAACAGAGGACCTCAAAAATCCATTTTAAAACCAGACAGAATTGCTTTTTGAATCCAGATGCACCTCAATTATAACAACTGTTTTCATTTCCATATTTTCTCTTCTCAGTAGAATTTCAGTACCTGTTAATCTATAACAACACAATTTGTAAAGCAATTTTGAAGTTTGAAAGTGATAAATGATATGTGTATGTAGGTTTAAATTGTTTTACTCTTGCTTTGAAAAAATATGAAAACCATGATGATCCCTTTCCTCGTGTAGTTTATACTAACTTTTGCCCGCGACTTCGATCGCGTTAGTATTGATTTTCAGTTTTAGGGTCCCATCAAACTTTTCATCAAAATTAATCAAAATCGTTTTTGTTTTTTATTACGCTTTCAAGAGTAAAAAACAAACAAACCATAAAATACACTTTTGCATTTAGATTAATAATTAGGATACAATACAAACAATACTTTAGAAACAATAGACAAGATTGTAAACAGAATGTCATAGGACGTGCCTTTTACCAAATTCTGATGGACCCACTCGAGCAACTTATTTTTTTTTCTAAACTGAGGAATCACTTTTTTATGCCAGTGAAACCCACAAATAAATCTCAGTTTTGTACGTACGTTTAAACATTCCCAGGTAGCAGGTCAATGTCAATTTCATTAGAAACTGTGAGATTAGCTATGTGGATGATATAATAGATTCAGCTGATTACCATTCCGTGCCAATGTTGCTCGTTACTGATAGCTTATCAGCGTCGCAGAATATCTTGTTAGGTAATAACCAATGCAAATAGTGCAATGGTTCATGTTAATGATAGATTTGACAACTTTAGTTTTGAAATATCTAAGCTACATTCACTCTGCCTTGCCTTTTCCTAACTATATTGGAATCGGTTTCCAGTTCAGCCAGATGCAGCTGAATACCAATATTTTACATATAGCAACTCCTATCTGCCCTCCACAACACAGTAACACGGTATTTCTTGACAAGACTGGTGACATTTTTTTCTGGCTTCTGGCAATCCGTAACTACTGCCTAAGATCTAAAATTGACAGCTAGGACCAACGGTTTAACGTGCTTTCCAAGGCACAGAGGAGGTTCTGTAGATTAAGATGGTCACCCATCCACAGACTGACCTCGGCAAGCGTTGCTTAACCTTGAAGATCGGTCCATGCGGCTAATATTACTTAGCCACAAACTCCTCCATTGGAAACGCAAGTGTCTGATAAAAATGATTCTCCGAAGGACAGCTAATTAAAGAAAAAATGGTACCACTTTACCTAGTTAAGTTAGTGACCTAACATAATTCTGGCCTAAATAATAAAACTACAATAAAAAACTTGGCAACACTAGCATTACGCAAGGGTAGCATGCTAAGTTCACGTGTGTAGGCGATTTGATTTCAAACGATTACGTATATTTTTACGTTAACGTTTGCGTTTTGACGGCCATGTCCGTTTATGCGTTGCGATGACACGCGAATTAGGTTACAGGGTTATAAGTTTGCGCAGTAGTGAGGGGAAATTAGTCGAGTTTTTTTTTTAAGTTGGCATTTTAGGTGCAACGGAAATTAGGGTCGCTCGAGTTGTGTTTTGTTTTTAATAGGGGTGGTTTTCGCTTTTATGGTAATTGTAACAAGACTTTGGTTGGTTTATTTATATTTCTTTTAAATTGATTTATTTTATTCGCATGTAAACTTTAGTTTTCCTTTAGTAAACTTTAGGTTTCCTTTTGGTTCCTTTACTGAAACTATTTTTAAATTATTACCATTGATAATAATTTTCGGTTTCCATAAAGCTTGAGGATTTATAATTGAAGAAAAGTGGTAAAAAAAATATCGGCCCAAAAATTTCATCTCAAGATTGCGCATTAGGACCAAGTAAAATGTTGCTCTTATTACCTTTCTATTTTAAAACCCAAAAAAAGCGGGAAAGCCCTTCCCTTTAATCCTCAAACAAAAGTACAAAAAAAGACACAAAGCATTATTTTTACACTGCCTTCCAGTTTCAAGAGCTCCCCTTTTTCTTGCACCGTAAGTGGAAAGCTCGACAGTGTAATAACTAGTTCTGCCTGCATCTTTGTATTTCTTGAACCAATTCCTGAAAATGGAAATGAAAAATTTTCACAGTCTGTTTCCAATTCATAAGATAGAAATTGATTTTGACTCGACTTCATTTTCTGTACGGGATTGTTGCACATTTGTTTGCTCAAAACCGACAAGTTCACGTAAATTTAATTTACAAGGTTGACTTTAAAATTGGTAGGTATTTGAATATAAAATAGAGTTTAATTTTTATTGCAATTCAGTGTATGAGGCATGTTTTTTATAGTTTAAAATTTCTGAATATTTTAATTTTTAAACTAAACGTAATTAAAAATTCCTTAAAATTGTATGCGATTTATAACTGCTTAAATTTTCAATCTTCTGAACCGTGTGAATAAGCTATTGTACTTCAGTATCTTCAACTTCAGTAATTTAACAAGTACAACAATTTTGGACTAATGTAGTAACTACTATGACTAATTTACACGCTGAAATTAAAGGCGGAATAAGAGATCTGTAACCATTTAACGTAAGAACTTTCTGTAACTTATTTAAGCAAAAAAAGGTTTTGTATTTGTATGTGTAAATTATAATAGGTTACCAAGGATAAAACAAAAATTAAAAAATAAGAATCAACATCAGTACAAAATGTATTCAAACCTAAATACGGCCGGGACTGGGCTACGAAACACACTGCTACGAAGCTACATCAATACCGCTACGGGGCTACGGGCCTACGCTCGTAGCACTCGTAGATAGGCTAGGACATAGAGCACAGAATTGCAACACTGGCACCAACTATGTAAATAGAGCTCTTTGTTGTTACTGTACACAATTTTGAACTTATTAATATTAAGAGGATGTGACATTTTTCGGTGTAACAGTTTTGGTTTTATTTAATTTTTGGCGATGTGATTTTCGAATTGAACGAGATTGAGAGTGAAATGTGAAGGACGCGTCACGTATAGACATAGTTCGTTGCATGAGAGATATGAAAGTAAAGTTTAAGTCCTTGTTGTCAAAATAAATCAGTCTTATTGTATAATTATGAAGTTTCACTACCACTTGCAATTTTAGCTTTTTAAGTAAGTTTCTTACGAAAAGAAAAATGCAAATTTTTTTTCGGAAAAAAGAAAATGCGAAAAGTATGAAATTTAATTTAATCTATAGGTGGGAAGATGGGTAGGCCTTTAGTGTGGGACGCAACCTGTGTCGATACTCTTGCGCCATCCCATCTTCCTAGTTCATCGTGTTGTGCTGGCGCTGCCGCTGCGGCTGCGGAAAACCTCAAGCGGCGGAAATATAGTAACTTTATTGGTAATTATATTTTCGAGCCGTTTGGGGTTGAAACCCTCGGGCCGTGGGGCTCTTGTGCTCACAGCCTTTTCAAAGAAATTTCGAAACGGCTGGTTGACACTTCCCGTGACCCAAGAGCTGGCGTTTACTTTGGGCAAAGATTAAGCATGGCCCTAGTAACTTATTATATATAAAACTAATTACTATAAAAATATTGTAAAAATCTACAGGTAATTTGTACAAACTCAGTTTGGACAGGTCAACCTATATCGGGTCAGCTAATCGACTAACAATATTCATGCCCACGAAATGTGCACCCAGCACAAGTTTCAACTGTCACAGAACGTTGTGGTCAGAAATTTCTGTGGCTATTAATATCTATGAGTAAACGATGACACTCATTAACACGCTTGGTTTGTTTGAAAAGTTTTGATAATGCCGTCTGTCATAGTGGCCGCACGACGTCTACATGTTCTGTGGTCTATGGCACTGCTACGGCGTAGCAGCTATTAAAAATGATGCATTGTATTGTCGGCTACCAAATGGATGAAGGTTTTAAGGTTCCGCACCTTTTGTTTTATTTGTTTGGGGCTTTTCTTCTTTGTTTTGGGGAAAGTTTGAGATTTAGTGACGGTAAAGATAATGTAAGGAAAACTGAATTCTTATATTATATTTTTGATAGCTCTGATTTTATATAAGACGAGCTTTTGCCAACGACTACTTACACGCATATCCCGTTTTTTTTCCGTTCCCGTAAGAATTTCGAGAAATCGTCCCTCTCTCAGTGCCCCCTCCCCCCTCCAAGTACATCACAAACTGCTTTCTACGACCAGTAGTTTTGGTTATGCGTTGTCTGTCAGTCTCTCACTCACACAGTAACGGGAGAATTTTTATATTAGGATTGATCGTGATATTTTAATAATTTCATTAAGAGTGATTAAAATCATAAGGGACTCGCTAAAGATGGGCAGCAGCGTTCTCTGCAAAACTCACACCTGGCAAGCGTTGCTTAACCTTGAAGATCGACTCGTGCGGCTGTTATCTAGCCACAAGCTCCTCTTCTTTGTATTGATTTGTGTGGAACAAAACTCTCGACTCCGAATCTAGACAAAATACCTTATGAACAGTTACTCGATATAATAATCCCAGTAGGCCCGAAGCGCCTAAAGCTCGACTAAGCATCTCCACAGGTAACCAATGAGGCTGTATTAATAATAAATGTAGGTATATACGTGTGTTCATCTATAAGTAGGTACTAATATTGAGTTTGTTTGTTAGTTTGGTTGAACGCGCTAATCTCAGTAACTACTGGTTGCAATTGAATAGATCTCACGAGATCTTTACGCGCTTAGAGCCTTCTTGGATTATTATATTGAGAAACAAACTGACCCGCGCAACTTCGTCTACGTCAAATTTTTCAATAATAATAATCATCATATTATTATCAGGCGACTGAGGCCCATAGATAAAATACATAAATTTATATATACAAAAAATATCTTAAACAATAATAAACTAATACATATTGACAACTAAAACCTAATTAAGACTATAATAATTATACACGTCACGTTGGCGGCGTCGTGTTCCGCTGCGTGGTGTCGCGTAAGCGTCCTCGGAAACGTCGAAATACGAAACCTTTCGGCCAAAAGTCCTCTTTAAGAAGCAACAAAATAATGCTCCGCTCCTATTGGGCGTGATGTCAATAGCCTTATCTGCCAAGCCTTTTCCCAACTATATTGGGGTCGGCTTCTAGTCAAACCGGATTCAGCTGAATACCAGTATTTTACGTGAAGCGGCCGCCTACCAGACCTCCACAACCCATTAAATGGGTAACAACATGGTATTTCTTGGCAAGACTGGAGTCAGATTTACTGGCTTCTGACAATCCGTAACGGCTGCCAAAGTTCTACAAATGACAGGCGGGACCAACAGCTTAACGTGCTTTCCGAGGCACGGAGGAAACTCGGTATGTTAAGATGGTCACCCATCCACAGACCAACCTTGGCAAGCGTTGCTTAACCTTTAAGATCGATCCGTGCGGCTGTTATTATTTAGCCTATGCTATATATATGCTAATAATCCAAGAAGGACCTCAGCGCCTAAAGCTCAACTAAGCATCCCCTCAGGCAACCAATGAGGCTGTATAAATAATAAATGTAGGTATTTATGTGTGTGTGTGTGTGTGTGCGCGTTAGTGAGACCACCTGTTGGCCATGAACCAGTAATACATTATGTACTGATGACCATTATAATGACTTTAGCGTACATTGCTCCGTGACTTAACTGAAGGTCAGTGTTGGTAGTTAAGGAGCAATCAATGAATGTTGAATTGGGTCATTACTATCATATATGGTAGTTTGTTACTGTTTATTTTACGAAGAATGTTGCACGGGGTCTATAATTTGATTTGAGAAGTTGTACTTGAATTAATACTTCCTTTATAAGAATTTTTGTTCTTATTCTACGCAAAATGGGGACATAATCACCGTAAAAATTGTGTTTTAAAATTATTTCCGAGTTATTAGGCAATCTGTTTACATGTACGTCGAAATAACGATATTTTAGTGACTAAAATAACAGTCAAAGAACATTTCCTGATGAATAAAAATAGAAGTTTGGCAACCTATGTATAAAAAATGTAAAAACGTCTTATACTCTATTCTCAGTACAAAATTATGTAACTATTGAAAAATTTGCTCTTGGTCATATATGTATCTATTCGTTTATGTCTGTAGGTACCTATACCTCTTTTGGTAATCAGGTACTATAAATCACTATCAACAGATAAATAATTAAGATTTATAACCAATCAGCAAACCAAGTCCCTAAGTACCCTTTTAAAGCCGTCGTTGTCAACCGACGAGCACCTTAGATGACGGGACACCTCGCCTCGACGCCGACGAACTCGAGCGATACTTTCAATCTTGACGAGACATTTTAGTATCTAGTTTTACTTTTAGTCATAAGTTGTATTACCTGCTTAAGAGCTTAGGATTTCTGTTGTAGCAGGTAGCCATAATGTAATTTAATTTTAAAAAATTAAGCGATCAATTCAGAAATCTTAGTTTATTGCTGTATTAGTTTTCATCAAAATCGGAGGAGCTCGCGGCTAGATAATAACAGCCGCACGGGTCGATCTTCAAGGTTAAGCAACGCTTGCCGAGGTTGGTCTGTGGATGGGTGACCATCTTACCATAGCGAGTTTCCTCCGTGCCTCGGAAAGCACGTAAAGCCGTTGGTCCCGTCTGTCATTTTTAGATCTTTGGCAGTCGTTACAGATTGTCAGAAGCCAGTAAATCTGACTCCAGTCTTGCCAAGAAGTACCGTGTTACCCAGTTAATGGGTTGTGGAGGTCTCGTAGGCAGCCGCTCCACGTAAAACATTGGTATTCAGCTGAATCCGGTTTGACTGGAAGCCGACCCCAATGTAGTTGGGAAAAGGCTAGGCAGATGATGATGATGATGATGATGATGATGGTGGTGATATTAGTTGTAGTACCTAAAAAGCTTAGGATTTCCGTTGTAACAGGTAGCCATAATCTCATTAAAAACCCTAGTTAGAAACTAGGGTTTTTGAATCTAGTAGTAATGTCTTCCTAGTTTAGTTTTAGTTGTTCCTAGTTAATTCTAGTTTATTTTTTCTAGTATTAGTAATCATCAAAAACGGGCGCGAGACTACTTTGATTTTTTTTTAATTTAAAAAAATACACTCAGACTTCAACATGCATAGGAGTTGGCAGCTTTGCCACATTTAATGGTAATTCTTTGGACCTGTGATTATGCAGTGTCGATCAGTCGGTCAGAAATATTCATGAAAATCAGACATGCATTTGAACCCCATGAACCAAGCCTTTGACCCAAACTGACTAAAAATATAATTACCAATAAAGAATCAGTATATGCACCGTTTGAGTGCCTCAGCAACCGCAGCGACATTATTAAAAAAGTGTTGCTGCCTGTCTTAAAACACACATATCACATGTAGTATAGTGCGGACAGCTAAGGAGTGGAACTCCCTGCCGGAGTCTGTGTTTCCTGATAGCTACAATCTGGGAGTCTTTAAGTCAATACGTTAAGTAAGTGAATACGTTACTTCTAGGCAAACGTGCTCCATCTTCGACCACATCATCACTTACTATCAGGTGAGATAGTGGTCAAACGCGTGTCTAACAATAGTAAAAAAAAAACAGTTACTAAGTAGTGGCACTTACCTATTAACTATTAAAATAGCACAACAAACAAGGCAGTGCCCATTATCATCTAACTGCCTCCAAAATTAATTACCCTCTTTTACCTAACAAACAGTAATGCGTCCATAAAACACATAACGCGGACTATTGAAACTGCAGCATCCGAACACTTTGGCACTGGGCCAGCAGCCTGGCTTCTAGTGGCCCACTGTGAGGACGGGGACAGGCCACTGCGCTTTGTGAACATAGCTAAGATTGCTTTTATACTATTGTTTGAGGTGTTCAAGTGTGTTGGTCTGTTGGAGAGTAATTAAGTGGCGTATTTTAATAGCAGTTTATGAAACTGTTGTTTAACAAAGGTTATTTAAACATGAGTGTGAGTTTATACACCGAGATGCAGGGGAAGTTTATAATAGTATCACACGAATGTTAATAACTAATAAAGATGGTTTTTACCTAATTATTTGTTTATATATTTATTTCCAATTTAATTAAGCGCATCAATATAAAAAAATCAGATTATCGAACGAATCGTGCTATTTTTTAAATTATGAAGTAAATAAACAATGTAAATCGAAATAATTTCGAGATTTTTTGGGACATCAATGACTTTAGAACATAGATAGATACCCGATCTTCCGAGCTACCACAACTTTTTTTGTCATACATAGTGTCACACACGGAAAGTTTTAAACCATTTTTTGTAACAATATCTTTGCATTTACGGCATTTACCATAACCTTTTCTTCTTTGTCTGACGTTCAGAAAAGGTTTGATGGATAGTCTTTTATCATTCTTATGGTTATTATTTTCGCGTCAAACTCATATACATAAATACCTACATGTTTCAAAACTAGCTGCCAATGGTTTTTGGAATTTTCACAAAAGAAGGTACTTACAGGGTGCAGGGCCAAAAGCTTCCTGTAGATAGATATCTTCCTCCAAAGTTCAATATATTTCTATGTCATAATTCAGCAGTTTAACAGTTGCTAATTTCTATTTTTCTGTTTTATTTTTTATTAATTAATTTAATTTATTTTCTAATTTGATTCTCATTCACTTTGGTTTCTAATAATTGTTTACTTTTGATTTAATATTATAGATAATTTTTGATTGTTTATTATGTTTGTATTAAGATTCAATGACATTTATAATTTCTATTTTCTTATTTACATATCTATTTTTTGTTTAAATTGTATTTCAATTTTGTTTTGTATAGACCAATAACCAGTTTGTGTGGTTTAACTGGTAATTCAAGTAGGTTATGATAATAAATAAATAAAATAAAAAGTTCGACGGTACGGTTGGCGCAGTGGTTGTGAGTGACTGCTGCGCTGCGTGTCACGGGTTCGATTCCCGCACGGAACAAATATTCGTATGGCCTACAGATAGTTGTTCAGGGTCTGGCTGTTTGTGTATGAGAGTTTGTATGTTTGTACATTTTGTTTCACCCACGATACAGGCAATATTCATAGTGTGGGACAACGCAAAAAAAAAAGTTATAGTTATGGCGTGAAAACGAGATAAGCAAACGTACAGACAGATAGATATTATAAAAGTAAAACATACTAGTTTCTGCCTGCCGTTTTACCTTGTGAAACTCAAAATTTATCCCAAACAAAACATTCCTTCTCCCGAAATGAAAAGTGTCATAATTAATTATGTCCTAAAAATATGAATATGTATCCGCATTTATAATATTACTTTAGATTTACTACCATTACCGAGCCGTTTCACAACACTTTCAGTCTAGAACATCCACAAAGGATTATCCAAATCATGTCCCGTCCTACGTTTACCTATTGTCAGGTGCTCCGTTACACCTAAGACATCTGTGACACTGCGAAAACTAACCATAAATCAGTGTCGAGATTAGCATTGGAAGACAAGTTAGGGTGTGTAATGTTAGGTATCACTATAGGGACCGTGCGCGGCGTTGACAATGCCATCTAGTGTCTCATATTCGAAGCTTTAAGGGTCAGAATACTTGACATTGACGCTTCTGTGCTGCCACCCGTGGTTCCTGCACGCTCAGTTTAGGGGAACGCGCGCGAAGAAGACTGCCATCTAGCGTAGCTATTTCGAATTTTATACTTGAAACATACTTGACAGTGACATTTCTGTGCTGCCACCTATAGTTTCTGCACGCTCCCTATCACTACATATTATAAAACAAAGTCCTTCGCCGAGTCTGTCTGTTTGTTCGCAATAAACTCAAAAACTACTGCACTTTCACACTGTTTTCACCAATAGATAGAGTGGTTCTCGAGGAAGGTTTTAGTATATAATATGTTTAGAAAAAAATTAGGGATCTTTAAGAAAATTGCAGCCTGGGCGAAGTTGCTGGACTGGAGAAGTGCTAGTAAGGTATAAGAGAGAGTTAGTGGAATTGACACTAAGTCTGCGCATCTCATACATTAATAGAGGACATTTTGTAACATATTAACACAAGTGTGCATGTAGGTATTGTGTCTGTAAACATGGAATATTCCGGAAGAGGACAAACGTAAAGAATGCGACCTAGCTGTCATTAACGGTTGTTCGGATTTGCATGTCACCACGCGACTGCATACTAACAACGCTTACATGAATTGTTTTGTCATGTTGTCGTATTTAAATCTAGTTTAGTATGTTATTAAAGGGGTGAGTATATAGATAGATAGTTTGTTTTACGGATTTAAAGTTAAAATAACCATATCATTATCTTTCAATACTGATTAATGGATTTGTAGCGGCATCAAGACCGCCACAAGAAAAACCTACGGAGCAAAACTACATCGCAACAAAAAGAACCGCGACGCCATCTATCCGACTAGCAGCGAACTACAACGTTGAAATCCTGCATCGCGCAAGCAGAGTTTACCGTGCGATTTGAACATATACATCAGCCCGAATATCAACTATCGGGCAGTAGCCCGCCAGGCACAACAGCCGCCTGGTTGGAGGATCCTCCTTTTCAAATGAGGTATGCGGGACTTTACTCTCTGTACCGCTACCTCCAAACTGGTGACCCTCGACAAAGAACGTCAGCGCAGCCTTCGTGCAACTACTTCAGCGTGACGTCATCATCACTCCTCCTCATCGTGACTTCTCGAGCAGCGAGTCATACAGCCAGCCACTACCCGCGGCTTCTACGGATATCCTGACCACCAGCATGCAGCAGCCGCGCATTCCTGTTCAGCATCCTCAGCCTCAATCATCACCCCGACTCACTGGGGCATCGCATATAGTTCCGACTCACCGTGAACTCTGCGACATCCGGTTCCGACTCACTGGAGCCTGCAGCATCATACCGACTCACTGGGATATCTCATCACCACGACTCACTGGGGCACCGCATATAGTTCCGACTCACCGTGAACTCTGCGACTACCGGTTCCGACTCACTGGAGCCTGCAGCATCATCCCGACTCACTGGGATCTCATCACCCCGACTCACTGGGGCACCGCATGTAGTTCTGACTCACCGAGAACTCTACGACTTCCGATTCCGACTCACTGGAATCAACCTTCAACTGGCTTGGCAAGCATCTCAAGATGCATGGACGACTCATCCACTATCGACCTCCGGTCTCCGGAGGGGAGTGATGTAGCGGCATCAAGACCGCCACAAGAAAAACCTACGGAGCAAAACTACATCGCAACAAAAAGAACCGCGACGCCATCTATCCGACTAGCAGCGAACTACAACGTTGAAATCCTGCATCGCGCAAGCAGAGTTTACCGTGCGATTTGAACATATACATCAGCCCGAATATCAACTATCGGGCAGTAGCCCGCCAGGCACAACATCCGCCTGGTCGGAGGATCCTACTTTTCAAATGAGGTGTGCGAGACTTTACTCTCTGTTCCGCATACCCCCAAAGATTCTTAGGAAGAAAAGTTGAGAATCAGTTTTTTATAATAAATTTTCCACAAATACATGGAATTAGTTGTACACCCACAATAGTCCACGCCTGTATCCAGGTCAGATTTATTCACAGCTGACAGATTTACCATAGTATCAACTTTTTTTGGATACGTATAGTACCTACTAATACTACCCATAATTTGCTAGTAATATTTAAGTAGATACGGGACTGCTACTGAGAAACAGATTTGAAAATCGAACAACACTGCCCGACCCGAGAACCGATCCTAGTACTAACCTCGCTCTCACCAATAACGCTTGCAACCACTTAACAAACAAGTCAGTCAAAGAACAAGATTACAAGATAAATTTTCTTGTTGAAAATAACAAGAAGTCTTGAGAACACCGGATGTTTGTTGACAAGACCATAAACTGGCGACCAGTCTATAGAGCGCCATAGAGCTAATATTGACGTGAACTTGCTGGCCGGAAGTACTACGGTATGGGAAATAATAAGCTTTGCCATCGGCTAGACAAGCGTCTAGACGAGAGTAGTTTATTATAATTACGACTAGTTGGCGACAGTGATAAGTTCAATGTAAATAAAAATCAATTGCCACAAATGTGGTGGAGTATCAAACGTGTATTAACGTAAATACGTATGGTGTCGGCCGGTGCCGCATGGCGCCGTAAAAGAATAATTACCGTGGGTGTCGTAAGCCTTAGTCGTCACTAAGGGACTCACCAGAGAATGAGCAGCAGCGTTCTCTGTAAAACGCAACACCATACACTGCGATCGCTAACCCGTCTGCCAAGCGTGGCGATTATGGCAAACCCTCCCTTTTGGGGGAAGCCTATGTCCAGCAATGGACGTCTTTCGTCTGTTGTAATGATGATGATTAACGTAATTTGTCAGAATAAGGTTTGTATGAAAGTCATTTTTTGAGAAATCCGGAAAAAAGGCACCAACAATAATTTTCCAAAAAGAAAAATCCGGAAGTATTGATTGGTACTGTATCCCGGAAAATTGCACGATTCCTGTGAAAAGCTAGTTACCTACGTAAAAAGCATGAATAGTAGATCATAGTTTCATTCAAATAAAGATACCACCATATATAAAACTACTAGTTGACCCGCGCAACTTCGTCTGCTCCGCTCTTATTGGTATTAGCGTGATGATATATGGCCTTCCTTGATAAATGGCTATCTAACACTGAAAGAATTTTTCTAATCGGACCAGTAGTTCCTGAGATTAGCGTGTTCAAGCAAACAAACAAACTCTTCAGCTTTATATATTAAGTATAGATACGAATAGATCCGATTTTCAATACAAGAGAATTTAATAAAACAGAGTAATAGCTTCTTTAAAAATACACAAAATGCTGGTCACTGCAACAGTGCTGTCGGAAGCGCGCCGAATTAATTATTCGAATCTCGGTTGGTGAGCTCCGCTATGTTATCGTATCGTTGCAGAGCTCGTACTTAATGGGATTTGACAATGAGTGCAGTTTAAACACGAAAAAAATTTACCTCATCTGCATATCCTTTTCCCAACTACATTGGGGTCGGCTTCCAGTCAAACCGGATTCAGCTGAATACCAGTGTTTTATACGGAGCGGCTGCCTACCAGACCTCCGCAACCCATTAACTGGGTAACACGGTATTTCTTAGCAAGACTGGAGTCAGATTTACTGGCTTCTGAAAATCCGTAACGACTGCCAAAAATCTACAAATGACAGCCGGGACCAACGGCTTAACGTGCTTTCCGAGGCACGGAGGAAACTCGGTAGGTTAAGATGGTCACCCATCCACAGGCCAACCTTGGCAGTCGTTACGGATAGTCAGAAGCCAGTAAAAATCTGACTCCAGTTTTGCCATGAAGTACCGTGTTACCCAGTTAATGTGTTGTGGAGACCTGATAGGCAGCCGCTCCTTGTAAAACACTGGTATTCAGCTAAATCCGGTTTGACTGGAAGCCGACCCCAATATAGTTGGGAAAAGGCTAGGCAGATGATGAGTACGAATAAAAATGTCAAAGTGAAGGCTTAGGTGAAGTGACCTGTCAATTCAGGTAATCTAGATGGAATCACTGCTCAGATCGTCAATGAATTAAAATTGATTCTGTATTTATGAAACGTTATTTCTTAAAATACCAACGTGCAGTTATAATAAAAGATTTTAAAATATTGATTTCAATACCCAGGAGATTTGGGTGAGATTTTTACGGTCGACAGGAAAATCCGTGAGGAGTAAGTTCACTGCGTCCCTGCATATTTTACGCCCAATTCGCAGCGCGGGGCTGCTTCGATATTGATAACATTCGAGCATCGAAGACTTTCTGAATAGCTGTATCACCGAATACCAAAATAACATAACGGCTATTTTTACCGTTATGAGGGACTAAGAAAGTAGGGTTTGGTTGCACACAAAGATACTCGTAAGTTAGTTTACTACTGCTACTTTTGAGTCAAAGGCAATGCATCAGATATATCGGGTAGTGACGATTGGTTAACATAATGCTTTCGCGTTTCCAAACGTCCTTTTTTTTGCGCACAGCAAAGGAGTGGAACTCTCTGCCTGCGTCTGTGTTTCCGAACGCTTACAACTCTAATCTCTTCAAATTAAGAGTGAACAGGCTCCTTCTGCGTAAGCTCGTTCCATTGTAGACTTTGTCTCTGTCGTCTCTGGCCTAGACTAGAGTCAAGAGCAAACCCATGACAAATAAAAAAATGCTAGCAATCGTACATAAACCTCTCAACAAGAATCTGGGACCACTATACTCTAGCCATCGGTAACCACAGTGCAATATTAATTTGTAGTTCAAAGTAGTGATTCGCCCGAACACACTGCATGCCCCAACACACATCAAAACTAGCAGTTTTTTTAAAGCCGATATTGGGCTTTAAAAAAAGTTAAAAAATACATTATTTGTGCCAACTGGAGTGGACAGTACTCATATTAAAATCATTTGTTGGCATAAACTTTATATTATGCTTAATATTTTCTGGCTTTGGGCCAGAATTTAAACTGGCAGCATGTATAAGGCTTACCGTTGTCTAGCGTGGCATGTGACGGGTACAAAACAGGCCTTGAATTGAATGATATATGAATAAGGTTTTGGAGATATGCGAGAGATATTTCATAAAAATATTTATACGTTTATCGAGCCAAGTCTTTTTATGACTGACTACGCTTTGGTTTATGGATTTATTTATGAAAATTTTGTGGGGATTGTGGGTTGTTGGCCGCGTGGATTGATAGGGTTTTCTACTTGCTTTGTCCCCAGTCGGTATCTGGGGGGTTCACCATTCTTTGCATATCAGCGCTCCTTTGACATGTCTTTACAGTATGATATCAGTATAAAGGTATGTGGAACATGGTAATAAGTCCCGCAAACCTCCCTTAAAAAGGAAGGAACCGCCGACCAGACGGGTGGTGTGTCTGAAGCAACAGTCCGATGGTCGTTGCAGGACGGCTGTATATGTTCGAATCGCGTGAAGAACTTTGATAGGGCGATGCAGGCTTTGTCTGACGTCAGGTCTTTTTGAAGTTCGTATATATAGCGGTATATATGCCACTTCAATGAAGTCACAAGTAGACTGAAACATGAAAGACTGACGACTGGATTAGCCTTACAAAATCGCCTTCATTCACCTGCTTTTAATAAGGGCGCAGTGGTTACAGGTAAAATATTTCTAGTACAATTTTGTTGACCCAATTCATTTTCTACCTCAGTCAAAGGACAGCAAACAATCTGAAATGTATGACTATGATAGAGCCTATTAACGCCCGTATATTCGAACATTATTCATGAACCTATATCTGCATTGATTGGTCGCAGTGTCCGTCAGTTATGGCCATAATCCCTCTCACCGAGAGTAGACTAGTGTTCCACTAATGGAAACGTTTATCGGCATATTATGTAGGTATATTGTGTATGGCCACGAAGAGCTCGCGGCTAAATAATAACAGCCGCACGGGTCGATCTTTAAGGTTGAGCAACGCTTGCCAAGGTTGGTCTGTAGATGAGTGACCATCTTAACGTACCGAGTTTCTTCCGTGCCTTGGAAAGCACGTTAAGCCGTTGGTCCCGGCTGTCATTTGTAGATCTTTGGCAGTCGTTACGGATAGTCTGAAGCCAGTAAATCTGATTCCAGTCTTGTCAAGAAGTACCGTGTTACCCAGTTAATGGGTTGTGGAGGTCTGGTAGGCAGCCGCTCCACGTAAAACACTGGTATTCAGCTGAATCCGGTTTGACTGGAAGCCGACCTAGTTGGGAAAAGGCTAGGCAGATGATCATTGTGTATGGCCACAATACCCGCGCTAGGTAATTTGTGATAAGTTGTTTATAGTACTGTCAAAAGTACTGCAGATAATTATGATTATCCCTGGCTGTTCTATAGCCATTAGTAACTGACAGTTTGAGCAGTCATGCTCGCTCAATAACTGTTTTGTTGAGTCGTGTTTTAGGTTGAGCTGTACCATTTTTAACATAAATGAGGTATTTAAGTCTAAAAATGTTTTTGGCTAAATGAGTTTTTTTGTTAAATGTCATTCTAGCTGAGACCGTTTTAGCAGTTTTTTTTTTAAACGGATATTTATTAGTGTTACTCATGGCTCAGTTACCTCGGTTTCTGGGGAGAAATGATAGTGTGCACACTCTGTGCTCTATGGTGGGTCGTAAATGTTTATAAGGTTTATTATTCAAAGAAAAAATATGAGATAACGTTCTTGAATCTACTGTCCAGTATACTGGCCACTTTGTAAAACCCTTCCTATAAAGTGACGCACGTCCAGTGATTACGATTAGCAGATGAATCAATCACAGCAGCGTTTGACAATAATCACATTTTTAGGGTTCCGTACCCAAAGCGTAACCAACGGAACCCTATTAGCCTCCGCTGTCCGTCCGTCCGTCCGAAGAACCATAATAGGTAGACGTTTGAAATTTTCGCAGATTGTGTATTTCTATTGCCGCTATAACAACAAATAATAAAAATTAATGTTTATGGTACGGAACCCTTCGTGTGCGAGTCCTAACGCACTTGACCGGTTTTCATTTTAATAACTTTCGCTTTTAAAACTAGACATGTTTTATAAAAGTTTATTAAAATACAAGTATACACCCACTGTTTTGCACCATCATTTTAAAACGAATTTAAGGGGACATCTCATATCCAAGTATGCATTACCTACAACACTAGAACAAACTGTCCGCATCCTACAGCAATTCAAGCAGATATAGCTGGCCATATACTGTGTTAATTATCTTAACGCCCTGATTAACGTGGCTCTGCATCTAGTGTTCATCGCGAATCAGTCACGCTCGAACCCTCGCGAGGGGTCACAATTTATAATTATAGTAGAATTGAACTGCATAATGTGTCTACGTAATTATTTTAAAGCAGACCACTAATCGTTCTCGAGGAGCTCGTGGCTAGATAATAACAGCCGCATGGGTCGATCTTCAAGGTTAAGCAACGCTTGCCAAGGATGATCTGTGGATGGGTGACCATCTTAACATAGCGAGTTTCCTCCGTGCCTCGGAAAGCACGTTAAGCCGTTGGTCCCGGCTGTTATTTGTAGATCTTTGGCAGTCGTTACGGATTGTCAAGCCAGTAAATCTGACTCGTCTTGCCATAAGTACCGTGTTACCCAGTTACTGGGTTGTGGAGGTCTGGTAGGCAGCCGCTCCACGTAAAACACTGGTATTCAGCTAAATCCGGTTTGACTGGAAGCCGACCCCAATATAGTTGGGAAAAGGCTAGGCAGATGATGACACCACTAATCGTTCTGTTTGCAACTAACTTTTGCCCGCGACTACGTACGGGCATATCCCGGAATTTCGGGAAATACTCGCGTGCTCCCCTCCACTCCGAAAGTTTGGCATGTATGTTATATGCTAAATTTCAGCTCTCTACGACCCGTAGTTCCAGCTGTGTGTTGTCAGTCAGTCAGTCACCAGTAGGTACTGTAGTACCGGGAGTTAAGGCGTAGCGGTAGCTAGTTATACAATCAAAAACTGATGAAACTTTTAAGGAAAACCGTTTATGGGGCGTCCGCCCGCAAGGAAATATTTTCACAGAATCTTCAGACCCGAGAAGCAATTCACACGTCATTATTTGAATTCCTAATCTAATATATTTTTTACTCTTCTAAGTAATGAGGCTACACCTCCATAGAGGCTACAGTACCTAGCGCAAGAGTTTTATTAGCTTCTTCCCGTGGCTTCACCCGCGTGAAGATCAGATGGGTTTTAATTAGGCTTTTAATTTTGTGTTCATAAGTTGTAATAAAAGGGGTAAAGAGTGCAACAATCTCAACGGATGGAGTGTGAACTTGTGATTGATTTGTCTTGCCTTACTTTTTCGGTATACTTATCCTACTGTGCAAACTACATAGTGAAATGTTCAGAAGCTCGGAGGTGAAATAAAGCGCAGTATACTTGCCAATGCTTCCTTGTATTTTTCAATAATACTCAATCCATTTAGTATTAACAAAATTTTGTTAATAATTAATGGATTGAGTTGGTTTGAACAGTTCAGCAGTTCAACTTTTTCGGGAAAATAATCGCGAAACAACAGGTTAAAAAATTACCACTTCGTAAAACTAACGCTCATTCATTTCAGTTACTTATATATTTAAAAATGGAACACCAGAAATTTAAAAATAGAACATCCGCAAAATGATAAAAGATTTTATTGCTATCATTGTTTATGGATAAGATTTTTTTTTTAATCGTGCTGTTTTGTTCTGTTGCGTTTAGACACCATGTAGTTCAAAACACAAGGTACCACATGCTCCTCCCATAAAGTGGAAAGTTTTCCTCTATAACAGCCCATGGCCACAGATGGTGCTACCCTCATAGGGCCAAAAGAACTTGCGTTTAAAACGCCCAGCTGCGTCATAAGGATGCAATTTTGTAAAGAGGGGGCCGCGAAAGAGGTGGGCCTCTAATTAGAACGAACCGGGAAAGATCTCCTATTTACCTCTTGTAAGGATGAAATGGCGTGCTTTGGGTGTTTCGTTTGTGAGGTATGAAGGTGCATTGCTAAAGGGAAAACAGAAAAAAAGAGAAAGAAAAAAATAATGTGTATTTGAAACTCGTACAAGACAAACGGCGAAATCAGATTATGTGATTCAAAACTAACAGAACTTTTATAGTATTACTCGGGTGTCTTTCTGTCTGTCCGTCTATCATTGCCAGTTTTCTCCGGATCTACTGGACCGATTTTGTTGAAATTTGGTACACATGTGGAATTTTGTAACCCGAGTACGGACGCGTTACATAAAGAAATAAATTTTGAGTATGGGAGTGACTATGGGAGATAATGTAGAAAAAAAAAGATTTGCATGCGAGAAAGCTAAATTATGAGGAAGTAATAATGACTATAATTTATTTTCCAAAAAAATATTGTATATATATACTAATATATATACAGATTTTTTAATGTGGCAACATAATTTGTTTGACGATGCCATCGGAGAATATTGGAATTTTTAGTAAAGAATTGTTGGTTTTTTTTTAGCAAGGGCTTTAAGGCATGTTTTGGAAAATGGAACTAATGAAAATCAAAACAGCTTGTTCAGTATCTACAATGTGGTGATATATTTACTTATACGTAGTTAGAAAGTCATGCATATAATGCATTCATCACATATCATATCAGTAAAATCTATATACTAATATATAAAGCTGAAGAGTTTGTTTGTTTGCTTGAACGCGCTAATCTCAGGAACTACTGGTCCGATTTGAAAAATTCTTTCAGTGTTAGATAGTCCATTTATCGAGGAAGGCTATAAGCTATATATCATCACGCTAAGACCAATAGGAGCGGAGCAGTAACGAAAATTGTGACGCAAACGAAGTTGCGCGGGTCAACTAGTTTGTAATAAAACTGTGACAAGCTAGCTTTGTGCCACGGATTCGCTCCCGTGGCCCATCTATCCCACAAGAAGCGTGAATTATTTTAAAATAAGTAATCATAGTTTTTATTTACCAGTGCAACAATATTTGTAATTTAAATAGTATTCCCACGAATTTTTTTTTTCTAAAATATGTATAAACAAAAAAACCCCTCTTTATGATATTATTTAACATTAAATTTAATCATTCAATGGCCTCATTACAAAGTACATATACCTACAAAAACACAACTCATCAGCTGGATTTTTATAAAACCTGCTCGCACCAGATATGTAAAAAATTAATTTACACCTTTCTCTTTGAAAAATTCAGATCGTAATTGAATTTGTGTCCGATAAATGGCGACAACCGACCTATCACGATGAAATCTAATAACGGTATTAACAGAGGTGGATATTGTAGGGTCCTCTGTGTATGTACCTTGTATGTCAATACTTCAGTTATTGACATAACACCCTGTCATAATTCTGAACACCAAGGACATTTTGTGTTGTAGTACGCCGTTCTTGTTACTTTTGACTAGATGACCCGTGAAACTTCCTCTGCGTCACATTTTCCATTAATGCTCCGCTCCTATTGGTCTTAGCGTGATTTTATACAGTGTGAGTCTTTATAATGTGCACATATGAAAATGAGGAAAACTATGCGTAGTTTTTTCGACGAAAAAAAAAACAAGTTCAGACACATAATAGTAGATTATGCACCGAGGGCATAATGCTTTATCCCCTCGGTGCATAATCTAGTATTATGTGTTTCTTATGTCACGGGCGTCATATTAAATCCCGAACCTAATGAAGAATTTGAAAGTTAATTCCCGAGCGCAGCGAGGGAGTTTAAATTTAATGCAAGAATCATGAATGCAGTGAGGGATTCAACTTTGCCCAAGGCAAAGAGACCTTTATCTCTGAGGAGCATACTCTACTTTTCACACATACTGCGAGAAAATTGTTCGCAAGTCATGAAGAGGTTTCAAAGTTGAGTTCCAAATTCAAATCACATTATTGTCCTCCGGGCAGTAATATTGTTCTGAATTTCATTATATGCAATAATGACTTACTTTAGGTTGAGTATGCATGATATAATGTGACGTTTTCGTACTGGCGGTGTGAAAAAAAAAAAACATTTTTTATGGATTTTCTAAAGTTTTGTTCACAATTTTGACCCCAGGTGTAAACAATCATCATATCAGCCGAAAGTTGTCTACTGCTGGACATAGGCCTCCCCAAGCGTCACCACAACGACCGGTCCTGCGCGTCTCGTATCCATCGGCTACCCGCGACCCATGTAAACAAAACTGTAAATTTGTCGACTTATACTGCCTATTCTATAGCCTTCCTCGACAAATGGGCTATCCAAAAATAAAATAATTGCTCAATTCGAACCAGTAGTTCCCGAGATTAGCGCGTTCATTCAAACAAACAAATAAATAATCAAACAAACTTTTTAGCTTTATAAAATTAGTATAGACAGGTTTGCGTTTGACCACTATCTCAGCTGATGGTAAGCGATGATGTGGTCGAAGTTGGACCCCGCTTTTCTTGAACTAACTTCTTGATGTAACTGCTATGGGTAGTTCGGCTTATTTTTCTCGATCGTTTATTTTGTTACAATGGTAAACTTACGACCAATACTTCACAAAACACCTCTTAAATGCAAATATTCAGTTTTTACTGCAAAATAGACCACGGAAAAAGCTCAAAATAATTAGAAGCCAGGCCAATAGTTTTGTAAGGGGCAAGCTCTGCCACAACATCATTCAATGCTTGATTTTGTCCACGACTGAGCATATTCCTCTCTTTTCTGGTGCCGGCCTCGTTCAGTTCTACCGCTATGGCATCTCGCAGTCAGACAAACGACACTGCTTCATCCAGTCCACGGACTACACTCGGCAACCGCCTTACTCCACCTAAAATCACCGTTTGTCTCCTATTTTTAGCAACGATCGCTTCATCTCAATCACAATTTGTCAGAAAATTTACAATTTCCATAGATTTTTGGCAGATTTCGACTGACATGCGAAAGGTGCTTAAAAATGATTAGAATTGGCCCTCTGATCTCCTACCCAGCTCCAGCTGAGTTCCGTTATTAATTTTCCAATGTCGGAAATCTTCGTAAATCTTCGGATCTCAACGTCCGCCAAAAACTACCTCAGTGCAAATAATTAAAGCCCAATTTCTCAGAAGAATGCCTCCAACATTCCCTCCAAACCTCGTACGGTCAGCACTTACAATTCCTGCCAACATAGTAGGTTGGTACCCCTGGCGTGTTGCCAACTGAAGCAATTTATCTAACAGACCACGATACGGGTTGACAATCGGTCGCATATTTGGTGCTGTTTGGCCATATCGGCTTGATATCGGGGTTGCGATGCTTAGATTGGTTGTGGGATATGTTTTTGAGTTGGGACGCTCTTTTGGCAGTGAGTTTTGTGGTTGATGTCATGTGTAGAATATTTTTAGTAGTTTTTTTTAATGTATGACGTTTTGCTGTTTAGATTCTTGTCGGGCATGACATTCATAGGCATCGTATTAGTTTAAAAGATTTTAGGACAAGGCGAACATGGCGATACAATATTTTTCTAGATGTAACACCGCTTTCCTACACCACATCATACAATTAAAAACCAGCCAAGTGCGAGTCGGACTCGCACACGAAGGGTTCCGTACTATAAACCATAGTTTTTATTATTTGTTGTTATAGCGGTAATAGGTACCTATTACGGTTCTTGAGATACAGATACAGCCCTCTGATAGACAGACGTACGGACGGACGGACGGACAGACAGACGGACGGACGGACGGACGGACGGACGGACGGTCGGACGGACGGACGGACGGACGGACGGACGGATGGACGGACGGACCGACGGACGGACGGACATCGGAGGCTTCGTAATAGGCTTCCGTTGATTACCCTTCCGGTACGGAACCCTAAAAATGATATTGTATTAGGTACTAAAGTGGACATTCAGGATTACACAATGTAATATTTGAAGCGAAACGAAATACTTTAAAAACTAATTAAATAATAATCAGTCGTTCTGGCGCTAATCGAAAATAGCAAACATTTTCTCAAAAAAAAAACATTGAAAAAAGCACCCAAAGTAATTTAAAAAATTCACACATCCATCAAGATCACGCGAAAAGCAAACATTTCAAGCAATTAACCCTTCGCTAGCAATAAAATGCATTAAAGGCCGCAGAACCGGGCCGCAGTCGGGCCGCAACCGGGCCGCCGTCAGAAGCGGCCTGCATCTGACAGCCGTTGATCGAAAACCGTAAATAACTGCCACACGTATCAATGTATCGTTTCTGAAGTATAAAGAGTTAATCGTACTACTGTTCCCGATAGATTCATTTTCTTTTTCCGATTTGCGGTTTCCTATATAAGACTTCACTATTCAAGTTTTTGACGAATGGTTTTAAATAATACCTCCAACATCCCATTCGTTTAAATTTTTTATGTTGTACTATAAAGAGTATGTGTATCCATCTATTAGCCATTGACGAAATAGTATGAACTATAACCAGAATAATAATTTGTATCCACTGATCAAATTATTCCGAACTAACTTTTCCCGCTGCTGTCACACTCGTGACCTTACCCCGAAAAGTGTGAAAATTTTTGGGATAAATACCAGCTAGGACGGCACACAACAAATTATTGTTTCCTATCAAATAAATAATTTTCGTAATACCCGCCACTTTAGCAGAATCAGAAAGCACATCACGCTAGCTGTCTCTGTCAAATTTTCTTAAAATGGCCTTTTTTATTATTTAGAGTAAGCCCATTCGGCTTACTCTTGACCACAATCAGGCCTGATGGAAAGCGATAGATGAGGTCTATGATGGAGCGAGCGTGCCCAGAAGATGCCTGTTCACTCTTGATTTGAAGGCAGACGTGTTATATGTGGACGGGAACACAGATGCTGGCAGAGAGTTCCATGCTTTAGCTGTGCGTATAATAAATGCGGAAGAGAATCGCTGGGTACAACTAGTTGGGATATCGACCGAGTATGGACCCTTTTTAGACTCGCAGTTTTTTCAAGTATAATCTCTCACAAACAAGAAAAACTCAAAACTCGCGGTAGTGAACAGTTAAAAATTCAAGCCAGCAGATTAAGACTTAAGATTTTGAACCTAAAAAAAAAATCCTAATCTTCTCCAACAAAACGCCGAACAGCATAATCCATTCTTGCAAAATAATTTAGTAATGTATGAGAAAGCTCATTAATAACAGGCAACAGGGCAGAAATGAGATAACCAACATAAAATAAAGCTTCAACCTCTTTCCACGAGGCTAAAACATTAACTATTTACCGTGCTATCTCGATAGTAATGAAAAACATTGAATATATCACTCGAGTGCAATTTCTCTGGCTTGCAATTGCTCTTGGTTGCAATGTCTCTAGGTTGCAATTTGCAAGCCTGGCTTTAGCCTCTCGAAGCCGTTCTACTAACGACTTGAACTATTCATGCAGAGTTGCTGAATACCTATGTATTTTATTCCGACTGTGCAACTGTTTGTGCGAATGAAGCTTTTTTGAGCTGAAGGCAAAGGAAATGGAAATATTAATAGTAGTAACAGGCTGGTGGAGGGAGATTTAAAAGGAAATTTTGAATCTTTTGCAATAAGAAACCCACTACGTTCAATAAGTTTACAATTCTTCCGAAACTGGTGACTGACAGACAAACAACCGCTGGTCGTAGAATGCTGAAATTCGGCATGTAGGTTCCTTGGGGAGTGTAGGGGAGCACTAAGACAGGATTTCCTGAAATTCTTTACGGAACAAAACGCGTGCCTCTCTATAGTAAAAAAAAAAGCTAATTAATGATTTATTTGCTGAGCTTAGTAGGTGCCTATTTACTGCGGTACGAACTGCTGGCTGCGGCTCTGCCCGCGTTTAATTGGAACTTTCCCACTGAATAAATTATAACCTATGTGTTATTAGGATTTACAGTCATATAGCTTATACATCGGTAAGCTATATTACTGTAAATAATCCTAATATTGAAAGAAGCCTGAAAATCTGACAGAAGCCAGTTAATGGATTGTGGAGGTCTGGTAGACAGCCGCTCCACGTAAAATACTGGTATTCAGCTGAATCCGGTTTGACTGGGAGCCAACCCCAATATAGTTGGGAAAAGGCTAGGCAGATGATAGTGATGATTGACAGAAGCCTAAAAATCTGACACCAGTCTTGCAGAAAAGTACGTGTTGCCCAGTTACGGAGTTGTGGAGGTCTAGTAGGCAGTCGCTCCACCTAAAAATACTGATATCTAACTGTTTTGACTGGAAGTTGAATAAAGTAAAGTCCCCAATATAGTTGGGAAAACGCTCGGCAGATGACTGTAAATAATACTAATCATAGTTTTTTTCCCCGATGCTGTAACTAAAGAAGGTGACATTCTCTCTGCGGTAACTATTTTGAATGAAACCAAAATGATGTAAAAACTATTGGGATTAATAAGCAATAATGTCGCATATAATACTAAACATCTTGAACTTTTCCAACATCTTCCATTATTCTCGCGATTTTATATTTTACTCGGTAACCCGCGCAAATTCATCTACGCCACATTTTTCATTAATGCTTTACTCCTTATGGTCGTAGCGTGATGTTATGTAGCCTATAGTCTTCCTAAATAAATATTTTATCCATAACAAAAAAAAAACATGAATTTTTCAATTAGAACCAGGAGTTCTCGAGATTAGCGCGTTCAATCAAACAAACAAACTCTTCAGCTTTATACATAGATGGTAAAGTTTCTGCAATAGGTAGATATGTCATCATCATAATATCAGCCAAAAGACGTCCACTGCTGGACATAGGCCTCCCCCAAGGTGGATGGGTTTGCCATAATCACCACGCTTGGCAGGCGGGTTGGCGATCGCAGTGCACGGTGTTGAGTTTTACAGAGAACGCTGCTGCCCATTCTCTGGCAAGTCCCATAGCCGTCTCTTATGACCCTCACGGAAAGTGATGGGTTTGCCAAAATCACCACGCTTGGCAGGCGGGTTGGCGATCGCAGTGCACGGTGTTGAGTTTTACAGAGAACGCTGCTGCCCATTCTCTGGCAAGTCCCATAGCCGTCTCTTATGACCCTCACGGAAAGTGATGGGTTTGCCAAAATCACCACGCTTGGCAGGCGGGTTGGCGATCGCAGTGCACGGTGTTGAGTTTTACAGAGAACGCTGCTGCCCATTCTCTGGCAAGTCCCATAGCCGTCTCTTATGACACCCACGGAAAGTGACGGGATGGTATTATTCTTTTACGACACCATACGGCACATAGATAGATGTAGTACAATATAAAGAAGGTTTTACTCAGTGTACCGCAGGCCCGCAGCTGGTTCATTCCGGCGGTCGATTCGTAAATAACAAATGAGGCCGATTAACCTCCCGGTTAATTGAACAAGTGGGTAGCATTCGAAGGGTTAGTTACATTTCGATACAATTGTGCAAGCCGGGATTAATAACGGTAACAAATGATTCGCTCTCACTTACTGGACGGTCGGGTGACCTTAAGAAATCGTCCATCCTTGTTTCACGATTCGGGAAAATTTCTAAAAAGAATATAAGTTTATTGTAACCGCAAGAAATACATGTTCAACTTTTTATGAAGTCCAGCCATCGTCATTTGGTTTTTGACGATGAACTTATTTTACGATGGAAATATAACATGTACGTGGAACATGACAATTGACAGGCATACTTATTCATAAAACAAATCTAATGTTACGATTGGTTTAAATACAGGTAAGCAGATACTTAAATTAAAGTCCCTATTGATATTTTGAATTAAAAAAAAAATTGACTTAGTCAAAAAACCCGACCGCTAAAAACAGTCTGATGCTGTTCGATCACTGATCCAATGCCACCAACTGCATCAGACTGCTTGAAAAGCGACTTGTTTCGAAGTTTTTATTCGTTTTGAGCGGTCGGGTTTTTTGACAGTCATTTTTTTTATTTCCTACATTTTAGTGAGTTACTTTTTTGGAATCGTCTCCTCGAGCCCTTTATCTTGATACCCCACTCGAAAGTTCTGAAAAAAAAATTTTTTTTGAAGGCCTAATTTGGCGCCAAAAATCCGCCATTTTGTATTTATTTTTTATTTTGATATAACCAGTGTCACTCTCACAGTAAATAAGAAACTAACGACACCTCTCAAGCTAAAATCCATCGAGCCGTTTAGGCTCTAGGGCGTGCAAAAGAAATATACATACATACATATATACACACGAAAAACATAACCCTCCTTTCGCAGTCGGGTAAAAAATTTGCTAATCAGTATTAAAACTAATCATGTTATCTTTTTATGCACAAAACTGATATTCACCTTTCAAAACTTACGTATTTAACAGTTAAAATACTACTAACATTTGTAATAGGACATTATATATCACAAAACAAATTCATTAGTCCATTAATTACGTAGCTTATAAGTTCATGCTCACATCGCAAAATACATAGGTACAAACAGTCGAACTCTAAACATTTTACTCTGCACATTTTACATTACACCCACTACAATTCCTCCCGAAACATTTCGCGGGCAATAGGGTATTTTACTAAAGACACGCGCGACGTCATCTGGCTTGGTAAATTTGGTACATTTTTACCAAGCCAGATGACGTCACGCGTGTCTTCAACTTTCTGTGTCCTCTTTATAAAAGAAAAAACACGTGTTCAATGTTTTTTGAAAATCTATCAGACGGACTAATTAGATTTTTTTAGTAAAATACCCCATTGTCTGACCACTCGACAGATTCTGATCATGCGGTGACTTCTGCTGGTCGATTCTGTAAACATGTCGAAGTGAAGGCTTGGGTAAAGTGATCAAGAAGTGAGCTGTCATTCCATCTTATTTACATGTATTGAGAGCTCATTTCGTGATCACTTCACCCGAGCCTTCACTTTGACATGTTTACAGAATCTCACTGCTGCAGCAGTAGTATTCAAACATACAGTAAACAACTCACCGTGAAAACATAGATTAGGCACTTCTCACCGCCGGCGATCAGCGAGTAGCGAGTAAAGCTTCAAACTCAAAACAGTTGGCGATCAGCGAGTAGCGAGTGATAAGTTTCGATAGTTTTGACGCTCGGCTTTCAGCGAGTGCTTTAGTGCGACGGGCTTTTACTCGCAATACTCGCTCCGGCCGGCACTATAGGTAGAAATTACCACAGTTTGGTTGTTCTGACCGCAAAGCGAGCATCGCCGAGTGAGTGTCGCTGAGCGTGTACAACCTTTAATATCTCTTGTAGCTGCAAACAACTAGAGGTAACAGCCGCTCGCCGACAGTGTGAACAGCCAGCTATCAACTATGAATGTATGTGTCTCTTTTACTCACACGAGATCTATTTCTTTTATCCCTTTCCTCAGCGAACAAATGGTCGAAAGCTACTCGTTTCCTCGCCGGCGGTGAGACAAGTGCCTAATGTGAGCTAAAGGGAGCTAGAAGTGAGCTGTCAATCCATATCTTTAGGTATTCACTTCACGCTCACTTTACCTAAGTTTTCACAGTGAAATTTTAACAGAATAGAATGGCTGATCATGCGGTGACTTCTGATCACGCGTCGAATTCTGACCGCTTGACCGATCAGCCGTCGCAGCGCCCGCAGTTTGAACAATCACTCGCCAGTCGCCGAACTTCTACTAAATACTGTTCTTATTTTCACTCTGCTTTACTCTGACATGACTCTTCTATTACTGGCTTAACTGACTGAAGCCTGTTTTTACAGCACCAGACAGCTGCCCAAACTTTGGTGAGTGATTGCCTAATACAGCACTTCTTTTTTTCCTTTTTATTGCACTGTTCAAACTGCGGGTGAGTTCGAAATTTGGCCGCTGCACTGGTTGCACAGAGGCTATAGACAAAATGCCATTTTATCAGCGTCAGCGACTGTACTGACAGTACTATCGAATGCTAAACGGTAAGGAGAAGACAGTGTTTGTTAATCTCAAACATGTTTGACAACCGCCTTCGCCACGCTACGCTGACAGAATGTCACTTGTCGAGAGCCTCAGGTCATGATAAATCTAGCGGTTTTATCTGTGCAAACTGTTTTTACTGAGCCATCGTTGGTAACATGAGGAGATCGTTGTTCAATAACTCATCTAAACTTTCAATGGTATTCCAACAGACCGTTTGCACAGTTAAAACGATACGGAGCGAAGTGTGTAGCGAGTTACAAATAATTGAAATAGCTCGGTTCCGCCCTCCGCATTCGCTAAAGCGTTTTCTCGCCCGCATTTTGAACAATTTCAATTTATTTCTTCATATTTTTGCTCTTATTCAACTTGTATATTCGCTTTACACTGACATACTAATACATTAATTTTGAAAACTACTTACTTTACTGAAATACATTTTTACATTTACGCTTTTACGAAATTACTAGGTAACGCAGTTTTATAACTTTTTGCTTTTATGATTGTTTTCCTTATTTCCTAACCCTACACGAACAACACATATCGACATGACTTTCAGTTGTCGATGTGCATACCATTTGCGAGAAGGCAGAGAATGGTTGGATTACGAGCAGAAAACTTCAGTATCTCCCAGAAAATTTCCATCTTTTGAAGTTAATCGCGAGACTTAAGTCAGTTCTTTGCCCCACTGAATATTTTGGTTCAACCTGGTGTGTGTGTGTTAATGTTAATCTTTTGGCCACTTCATTCCCCAGAACCTGACCTACCTACATGCCATTCAATCTCTGCCTTCTGTGCAACGTGCAGAATTTACACACCTTTTACTATGAAGAGTTGAGGGCATAATCATACTCGTTTTAGTGCGAGAGAGATAATGCCGTACATGTTGAATAGCATCATCTCTTTCGTTCAAGAGATTAGTGATGGCTTTGACTCTTCATAATGCAGTACCCAGACGTTAATATGGCACACCAGATTATGGAAATTGACGATGTAAATTAGGAACGAATATGACATCGTACTAAAAGAAAGCAATAACCGTGCGAATATTCGATTTTCGCTTTTATTTGTTCGGCAAAGCCGAAAAGCGCTCTCTACCGGTGCGACGGTGCCACACTATTGAGTTTTGTCGTACAAATTAACGCGATGAATCGCGTGAATACGCGACGATCGCTTCTTTTTGGAACGTACAGGCGACGACTTACGAAACTTGTATTTAAAACTCTATGCCATATTGACGTCCAGGTAATACGGTCCTCAGATCACACTATCCCGATATGAAAGTACACTTTCCATCCAATATTTTAAGTAATTAAACCGAGGCGTGCATGGCCGTTTGAAGAGCTTTATCAGCAGATTATACTTGACCTATTAAACCTCGCGGCCTATTTGACAGATTTTGGCACTTCGCCGAGCATGTTGGGCAGATGATACGCTGCTGTAATTTTACAGTTTAAAATTGTTTTAATCTGCATTGTTTTACAGGAAGAACAGTAAGTTGTTGATATTAACTTTTAATTGTGTGCGATGCAACTGTTAGATTTAGGCCATAATATTGTAAATTAATTGGTGATTGCAGTATGTTATTTTTAGTACGTAATGTCCGCTAAATACGAGTGCACAGGACCAGTCTATGTGGGGACGATTGGGAGAGGCCTGTGTCCAGCAGTGGACGACTTTCAGCTGAAATGATAATAACGGGGAATTACTGTGTACATAGGTATGCCATGATCTTCCTTAATACTTATCCTCCAGATTTTATTTATGATTTTGGTGAGATTTTGCAGTTGGGTAAGACCTGAGCCGATTGTAATATCAGGTACAATTATTTCTTGTCTTCCTATTTTAATTATTTATTTTAAAGGTAAACTAATATTAAAATTAAATCGTTAACTTAATAACGTCTCTTTTTTCCATCTGTTACAGAGGTTTTATACCAGATTTTTGCCATGTAAAAATGATATATTTTTTGCTAAGTTGAGTCGCTAATGACGTGCTCACAGATCAGCATTCAGAATTATTAGCTCATTCCGCGTTTTATTTATTTATTTAAACTTCATGTACAATAGTGGTACATAGGCGGACTTAATGCAACAAGGCATTCTCTACCAGTCAACCTTTGGGTTAAAACGAAACACACTGTGGAATATATTTAGGAAAAAAGAAATATACAAAGAAATAACATATATAATACAAGTAAATGAATAAACTAAATATATATTACCAATAAATAATAAGTAAAAATACACATATATTGGTAAAATAATAAACTAATAAATTATATGATGATAAAAATGGTCAGCCATCAAGGCTGCTTGCACTGGGTGTAGGTGACTAAGTACCTACTAAAAATCATAACTCATCATGAAGGTTCTTTGAACAAATAAAGGTCAAAAGGATACTTCCAGGTCATCTGTCATGCTACCATCAAAACTTAAGAGGAAACATGGGCGGCGAGACTTCTTATTTAAAAAGTCATAATTCGAGGTTTCGTTCTCGTCTGTTTACGCTTTCAATCATCTCATCTGCCTAGCCTTTTCCCAACTATATTGGGGTCGCTTCCAGTCAAGCCGGATATAGCTGAATACCAGTATTTTATGTGGAGCGGCTGCCCAGTTGATGGGTTGTGGAGGTCTGGTGACCTCCACAACCCATCAACTGGGTGACACGGTATTTCATGGCAAGACTGGAGTCAGATTCACTGGCTTCTGACTATCCGTAACGACTACCAAAGATCTACAAATGACAGCCGGGACCAACGGCTTTACGTGCTTTCCGAGGCACGGAGGAAACTCGGTATATTAAGATGGTCACCCATCCACAGACCAACCTTGGCAAGCGTTGCTTAACCTTGAAGATCGACCCGTGCGGCTGTTATTATTTAGCCACGAACTCCTCGCCTTCAATATTAAACCGATTTAAGAAAGACTTCATGTTTTCCTTTTTGATGATATATTAACCGTACCTATATGCACTCGAACCCTCAAAAACACTCAAAATTATCCGATAAATCAACAGAGCCCTAGTGTACAAATTTGGCAACTATAAATGAAAAAGAAACATAACACAACATAGGGACACAGTATACATATATCCTTCTTATTCAGTTGGTGAAATATCTTTTAAATCGGTTCAATATTGGAGGAAGAAACAGGTGAGAGCCAAACCTCGAATAATGACTTTTAACATACAAAGTCTATCCGCCCGCATTACCTCTTAAGGTGTAATGATCATAAAGTCAACCAATCCGACCAATCAAGTCTGAATCACAGTTAACTTCAAACTCAACCCCCCCCCTCCCTATGTAATGTTTTCTTCATCTATCTTTTCTGTAACTTATATGGTGTACATAATAAAGAGTATTCTATTATATTCTCACTTTACCTACATTTTAACGGTTAGATGTTTGCAGACCTGTAGTGCTATTCTGTAACAACATTTTCGTGTCTCGACAGCGGAATCCGAGGTGAGTATAAACGTAACACCTTATGTTGTGTGCAATAAAGTTCAATTTGTGAGCTATCTCACTCAGGTGAAGCTCGATATCGAAATGGTTACTTACAGGATAGACTAGCTGGGGCCCAAGTCTGCTATTTTTTATAAATTCGTCATTCCAACACGATCCCATTGTCATTTTGCTAAAAGTTTGTAATCTGCCAAATTCATAATGGTCAATCACTGGTCGGTCAATGGTCTCGTAATAGAATCGTGTTAGAATGACATTGTCGTATATTTTTCGATATACTTGTATAAATTTTGAATATTAAGTTACGCCAGATTTTAGACATATTATTTATTAGTTTTCTATGCAATCTGAAGTAGTATGAAGTTTTTTCAGTAATTTGTCACTATGTACAAGATTATCATTCTATGTCATTCCTTTCAATGGAGTGTCAGTGGTAGGCCATTGGAAAATCATAATGACGCTTTTATATTAGTAGATTACAAAACTTGTCAAAATCAACAACTATGAAGTCAATGATAGACCATTCTGACACTATTGTAATAACAGACTTGAGGCCCAGACAGGCTGTAATATTCATTAACTGCGTCCAAACTCCGCGTTCATTTGTTCCGAAAAAAACAGAAAAAGTCTATAGCACGAGGTCCCGAGGAGGCCTATGTCAAACTGTGGCCTACGATAGCCGGGAGTTGATGAAAAAAAGTTTGTCTCTACTTATTTTGTACGGGTAACCCTCACGTCCGAATACTCGTCGTACTTGTAACTGCGAAAACCACCCTTACTGCTACGTTATAAAGCCACAATTTTTTTGCAATTTTCACGTTGTAAACGAACCATTTTTCGTTTGTTTAAGCCGGTCTCTGTAATCCTTTAATCCAAACTACTATTCAGGTTCCACTGTATAAAATTTAACTTTTGCATTTCCGTTTGAGTACTGCGGGTCTAAAAAAGCCACTTTAACAGAATAAGAAAGCACGCCACGCTACCCGTCACTGTCAAATTTTCCCAATCAACCTTGAACCTAATGCGTTAGAGATAAAGATGAAAATTAAATTTGACAGATTCTATTAAAGTGGCCTGTATAACCCCCTGTTCTGTGTTCGCGCGTGGATTTGGCTCATTTTTTCTGCACCGAAGTGCTCAGAGCATCAGGAAATGGAAAAAGTTAAATCAAATGTGATATAATCTGGGAACTTAGTATCATTTTAATGCAAAACGTTTGCGTGAACGTCAGATATAGGAACCTACATAAATCGTCCCACTCATTATCAAGATTGGAGCACGAATTTATCAAATGGAAGCGCTAGAAATCGGCGAGTATTACAAAACTTGCATAACAATTGACCCAGCTTTGCTTTTGCTATATCTGTCTTTAACTGGGTACAATTGTGTCGAGATTCAAAGACTGGGATTCTATTCAAACGTTTAAGTGCTACATTTAGATGTGAAAGCTGTGCCTAGTTTTTCATCTTCAACTGATATGAAATAGAAAAGTTTTCACGTTAAAATAGAGCTTTACGTTTTACTGTAGGCAGACAAATAGTCTAATTTGATATTTTCATTTAATTCTTTACTGTACACTGAACATAACATAGTACAAAGTTACAGACATAGACATCGCAGCCTTGAATCACCTGATTGTGTGCTATAAAGATGATTCAGTGCTTCGGAAGGCACGTATAAGTCGGTGGTCTCGGCCGCCAAATGGTGTCGTCAAATAAACCTTGTCAGAGGCCCTTGAGGCGGTCTAGAAACTCTGACACTAGGGTGTGTGGGGTCGTTAGACCTTACTGCCCACACGATAAGAAGAAGAAGAATAAATACCAAGCAGAACGAATCGTTCCTTATTACAATCCCTAAGCCAGCTAATTCGTACCTTCTACTATTTCTTATTCCCCTAGTACCCAAAACGTTCAAATCTCAAAGGCACTCAGTATATCACTACCACGCCTTCGATCACCCTGTCACTGAGCCCAGTGATCACTGACAGCTCAGCACAACGCCTTCACATCAACAGCTGTTTAAAATCAGTCTGTAGCAAGTCACGCACTTCCTGTAGAGGCTTGATTAATTCGACCTTCAGTTGCGCTAATGGAAAGGGTAAAGGGTTCCATTGGAATATTGGAGGTCGTTGTGTTAGTGAAGAAATGGCGTGGTTCGATTGTTTGAGGAATATTGTGTAATAATATGAAAGAAATAGGAGTCATGTTCGTGCTAAGGGTTTCGATCAAATCATAATTTTTGAACTTTTTAATTTACGGAACCCTATTAATAAGCCTCCGCTGTCCGTCCGTCCGTCCGTCCGATCGTATGTCCGTCGTGTCAGCGGGCTGTATCTAGAACCGTAATGTAGAAAGTTGAAATTTTCACAGAGAGTGTATTTCTATTGTCGCTATATCAACATCATATTTTTACTAAATTAAAAATTAAAGGAGGAAACAAGAAACGTGTTTTTTTCGGTCTTTAACACTAAAGAACCCTTCGTGTGTGAGTCCAACTCGCACTTGACCGGTTTCAAATTTTTTATTTTAGAAATCCGTAGCATATAGGATTTTCTGCAATCATCAGCAGCGTCCGTATTTTTTTCAAAATACTTTTGTAGATCAAATTGACCATTCCGCCAACAGTTTCAAAGTAACATGTTAAAAAAAATATGAATCGTTCGGAACCCTTCGGCACGCGAGTCCGACTTGCCTGTTTTTTCAGAGAAATATTATTAAAATGTTTGATCAACTAATTTGTTAAAATTATAATAATAAGATGAATGGAAAGATAATGATGATGAGAAGCGAAAAATTTACCACAACGGGTAACGCAAATTAAAAAAAAATATACTCGTAGCTCCACCAATGGGGTACTTGACGACTAAAAAAGATACATGAATAAATGCTTATTTAAAAGGCATTCTTAAAACTATACGATTGGTGAAAGAATAAATAAAATTGGTGGAAAAACAGAAAAGTTATACGCTTTTGAAGTTATTCTTCCATCCTTATACACAAAATGTCGCTTGTACTGGATAGCTTCAATTCAATATGGCGGGACTTGTGAGTGACGTTACACGAGTGCTGTCTCTTTTTATCAAAGATTTTAAAACTCAGACAACGCCGTCATTTTTTTAGATTTCTAAGCAATATTTGTGACGTGATAACGTCTTGATATAAATCGATGAACACCGGCTGCACGCACGAAAAAGTGTTACGGTGACTTTCCGCAAACAAATGAGCGCGGAACAAGCGATACAGAGGCACGGTCGGGCTAAGCGTCCGGCTTATTTGTTAAGAATTCAATTGTTTTCTTATGACGTTATCACGTAAAACTATCAAACAATCTTTTTTAACTGCGTCTTGTCTGCTCTCTAGGTTTTGAAAACTTGGCCTGTAAGGTATAAAATGGCAGCAAGATTGTATTTTCTAATAAAACTGAGGGAAATGGTCCGAATTTTCGCGTGCAATAATGGCCGCGTTTCGTTCTTAGTTGCTTGCACTGGCGACTAACGGTGCCCCTCTAGTAGCCAAGTTTGCGACAGAGCAAACACGATTCTGCTAGTCACTTGCCAAGCCAATTCTGCTAGTCTCTTTGCATTATTTGAGTCTAACATTTTGGTAAAACTGGTATTTAGGCGACGACATCGCCAGCAACCTTGAGGGAACAAAACGCGCATTTATTTAACACCCGTACGACCCAAAATTCAGTAGTTTTTTGTACATACCTTATAATCCTAAGACTTAAAAAAAATTACCCTATATCAAATGTAGTTAATTAAATTGTCTACAGATATGAGAGATGAAAGATGTATTTTGAGATAGAGCAAATTTCATTAAAATACGCTCGGTTTTAGTCCGATTGTCGTTTTTATGTCCGTGTTAGACATAACTTTAAAAATTAATTACACTATGTTGAACGAATAAAACTCAAAATTAACATACATCAAATTATTAAGAAAATAGTTTAATATAACATATATTTTCCCAAAATATTACGACTAGCCGTTTAGACGTGATTCTCATTTTAAAATCAGTTACTCTCAAGTATCTCCGCCTTAAACAGGTTTTAAATATGTACCCGGCTGCAGCTGCGGAAAACCTCAAGCAGCGTCAATATAGTAACCTTATTGGTAACTATATTTTCGAGCCGTTTAGGGTTGAAACCCTCGGGCCGTGGGGCCCTTGTGCTCACAGCCTTTTCAAAGAAATTTCGAAACGGTTGTTTGGCACTTCCCGTGACCGAAGAGCTGGCTTTTACTTTGGCCAGAGGCTAAGCGTTGCCATTCAACGTGGCAATGCCGCCAGTCTCTTGGGCACACGCAACGGAAAACGCAACGTTTTAAGGCCTCCAACAAGGTGGATTGGTGGCACTTGGGAGCCTATGTCCAGCATTACAAATGCTTCTCAAACGCTTTTCAAAGCTTACTGTCAGTCTTTCTACACGTGCAGCCTGTGGGTCAGCTTCACTCAGCGGAAATACAGCGACCTACGCGTTCAATATAATAATGCAATAAGAGTGCTGCTGCGGCTGCCGTGGCGGGGCAGTGCATCAGGGATGTTTGCAGACAATAATATTGATGGTTTTGCCGCCATTATTAGGAAAAAATGTGCATCCCTGATGAGGATGACTCGTGTTCGCGGCAGCACCAACAGTATTCTCAGTGTATTCGCGGATGGCGGTGGTATTCCCCGATTTTGCTTAGATGGATGCGGCTCCACGCTGAACTTTAGTTATATGTTTTTATGTGTCTGTAACCTACTAACACCAGAATTTGAGTTAAATTGTAACTAACCCTATGGACTCCGGTCTGAAATAAAAACTTTCTATTATATTCTATTCTATTGGATGTCTTTCGGCTGATATGATGGTGATGATGATGATAAATCACCTTTCTCGCTATGCATCCTCGCACATTTCTGATGTAAACGCAGCCTTAGATTCGAAGTCACCCCAACATAGTTGGAAAAATGTTAGACAGACTGAATTTAAGGTAAAAATAAAAGGTACGTAAAAATATTAGAATGGCAGTTAATGTAACATCTCTTGTTCAGTATTGTTTTAGTTTCTGAAGTTATTTGCGTATTTTTGTACCAAAGTTATCGAAGCAATATTGTAATGCCAAAGTTTGGATTTGATGCCGGAGGCGGTTGGAGCTAAAAATAATATAAATAAAGGTACGTATTATCTGAAGGTTAAACAAAACTTTGTCGTTAGTTGATTTAACCGTAAAATCGGCCAAGTAAGAATCGGACTATGACACAAAAGGTTGCGTACCATACACTGATAAGAACACGTTTCTTGTTTGAGAGCCCCTTTTCATTTTAATTTATTTTTTATTATTTCTTGCTATAGCGGCATTAGACAACACACTCAAAATTTTAACGGTGTTTGAGATACAGCCCGCTGACTGACAGACGGACGGGCGGACAGCGGAGGCTTAGAGGCGGGTTCTGTTAGCACGAAACCCTAATAATGGAATTGTTTAAAAGCTCTGGAAGTACTGCAGTTACTATCACCAAGTTTTCTTACGCTACTTTGTATCCCGGAACACGAAGAGTTCCCGCGGGACACGCGCGAGTAAAATAATCAGCACAAGCTAGAGTCATCACACGACTATGCTTGTCAATTCAAATTGATGGACCAACGGACCCCTATTCTAAGTCTCAACTGTTCCGTTTTTCTGTCAACTAGAACTCATGAACTGTAATGGGCAGACAGTTGACATTTTCACCCTAAACTCTTCAAAGTTAAAGAGAACAGTAGTGCTATTCTGTAACAACATTTTCGTGTCTCGACAGCGGAATCCAAGGTGAGTATAAAATTACGTCAAACGTAAGACCTTTATGTTGTGTGTAATAAAGCTCACTTTATTTATTTATTATATAGTTTATTGTACACCTCATAACAAGCATAGAAAAAACGCTTATAAAACTAGTGTACAATGGGCGGTTTTATCGCACAGGGCAATCTCTTACAGACAACCTTTGGATGGACTGAACTAAAGAAGTTAGATTTAGGGCGGTCAGTGTACAAACATCATAAATAATATTAATAGAGAGACATACACAATAATATAAAAAAAAAAAATTTACAATACAACATACTTACTTATAAATATCAAATATATGATCGGGAAAGGAGACAAAAAGTTACAGTGAGAGGTAATGCTCCTTCACCATTTTTTTTAATGTTGGTAGCGTTTGAGCGCGCCTCACCTCATTGGGTAATGCATTCCACAAACGAACTGCTTGAAAAGTGAAAGATTTGATTTGATTTTTTTTTATTTGTGAGGTTTGTCACTCAGGTGAAGCTCGATATCGAAATGATTATTTACAGAATAGACTAGCTGGCTTCTTTTGGGTAAGCTCGCTCCATTGTCGACTTTGTCTCTGTCATCTCTGACCTAGACCAGCCCAAGCAAGTCTCTGGCCCAGGCTGGTGTTCAGCTAAATCTGGCTTGACTGGAAGCCGACCCCAATATAGTTGGGAATAGGCTAGGCAGATGATGATGATGATCTCTGACCCAGACAAGAGTCAAGAGCAAACCGATCTCAAATAAAAAAAAAGCGTATTTATATTTCCGCTATAGAACAAATGATAACACACCTTTTAATTTTAGATTAAGTCCGACTTGTACTTGGTCTGTTTTCTAAGTGCGCGACTGAAGATCTAAGTATAAAGCACTGACATAAAACTCCCTTCCCTTCCAAATATCATTATTATTTCAACTAAATGTAATAGAGGAACAGAGTATAATATTTCCGTCGCTTATATGAAATTTCCCGTCTGTGAAGTGTAACAGCTGTTGGTTGCTCGTAAACCGTAACCGTTGCTGTGACTCATATTGGAATACTGAAACTTTGCTTGGTTGAGCTTTGAGCTAGGTGAGGGTAGTACCAAGGGGTATCGTTATGAACCAGTTCAGGGCCTCAAGTCTGCCATTACAATAGTGTCAGAATGGTCTATCATTGATTTCAAAATTGTTGATTTTGACAAGTTTGGTAATCTACTTATAGAAAAGCATCATTATGACTTTCCAATGGTCAACCACTGACACTCCATTGAAAGAAATGGCATAGAATGGTAATCTCGTACATAATGACAAATGAATAAATAATATGTAAAAATATATATAAAAGAAATCTGGCATAACTTAATGTTTAAATTTAGTGGTAGTTTGTCGAAAATCATTTCTACTAACGAGTTTTATAATAATGGCAATACGAAAATGTCATTCTACCACGCTTCTATTAAGAGACCATTGACCGATCAATGATCAACCATTACGAATTAGCAGATTACGAACTTTTAGCAAAATGACAATGGGATCGTGTTGGAATGACGAATTTATACAAAATATCAGACTTGGGGCCCTGGGGTCTTGGAATAGGTAGTCGATTTCATGTGTATAAAATACTGGCAGCTTTATTCGGTACGTTTGGAAGCAGAGTAAGAAAAATCTAAAAACAGCAAAAAACTAAATACTTGTGTGTGTGTAAATTAACTAGAAACACACTATGTGTAAATTTCAATTATCTAAACGATTCATCAGATACAGCCCACTGTCAGACAGATGAATGGATGGACGGACTGAGTAAGCATTGTAATTTGGTTCTGATAGTTACCCGGGAACGGAACTCTTTAACCTTTTTCCTTCCCAAAATCTCCTTAACATTAAACCCTATAAAAAATGGCTACAACATTCCCAAATAGGAACCCAGTTTTCTTTCAGTTCTTTATGTTATTAAACAAAACTCACCATTAATAACAAGACATCACCCAGTCATGTCAAAATATTCCCATGAATACAAAACTCGCGGACTCGCTCAAAGCAGAGCGTCACTTAATGCCTTTTGTTCTCGATATAATTACCTCCTCTTGATAAAGGGTGGAAAGTCGTTACAATCGCTTTAGGAGCAAAGTTTCCACCTGAAGTTGCTAAGATGTAATATTTTTCAACTTTTGGTGAGCAACTCTTGAATTATGGGATAAAGTAGGTACGACTGTACTTAAAAGTACTGAAAGTCATTATTTTAGAAATGAAATTGTGGGAGATCATTCTTGTGATGAAATGCCATTGATGAAATGTAAAAGTCTGTATGTAGACCAACTAACTTCTGACACAATGAAAGTTGGAAAATCTACAAAAGGATCAAGAAATAAAAAGTATCTATGTTTCATTCAAAGCCATTAAGACGTGAAAGCTAACAAACAGACCGATAGAGTAAGTTAATTTTGCATTCATATTCAGTATGGATTTTTAGGTTTTGTAAATAATTTCGCCTTAGTTAAATGTATTTGAATGACATGAGAACACGCATAGATTCTAGGGATATTTATATCCCGGTAGTGTCCCTTTGCACACGGGCAGAGCCACTGGTGGTGGCGAAAAACATTTCAATAATTCACTAAAAAGAAAGCTAAAAACGAACCTGTTATAAACCTTGAAGACTACAAACATGCAACGCTCAATGGTGCAGACTAGTCCAAGCAAAACAAAAGAAAACCAATGAGACAAAGCTCCATACGTAAAAGGAAGACAAACAGCATTGTTTCGAAGCGAATGCTAAACAGAAAGCTTCGTGGAACAAGCCCGTTCATGTATGAAATGTATTTATTCTATTGCTACAGCCAGTCCAAACGTTTTGAGAATCAGTCAACTGAGCATCGATACCACAGAGTAGATAGATACAGAAAGCCCGCTGCGTATAACGGGCGACAACTCGCGCACGCACACATACATAGACACATACGTACGGCGGCAATCACAAACAAATTCCGGTCGAGCGTACGCTTGCACTCGCTGCACGTGAAGTGTGTCTATGTGTGCGCACGTTTTCGCTCGTTCTTTGGAGCTGATATTCTGTTCTCATTTGTTTTGTCTCGATACATAGCTCAAATAGCTTCGGATCGTCACTCGGGTAACAATATCGATTGTGGATGATGCATTGGCGGGAAACACGCGATGGAATCGCGGATGTTTTGAATAGTGGCGATTTATATCGATTAGCAACGATTAATTTCTGTTTCGTTGTGATTTTGGAAGTAATGGTTGGATGTTCCACGAATATGCATTGCCGAATTTGTAGATTAAGCTTGATAATTTTTTGTCAAAGAATTTGAATGTAGTGTAGCGAGTTTTATGTAATGAGTGATCTATGTGATCTATGTAAGACTATAGCAAAGCAGCCGTAAGCAGAAGTAATATTGGTCTCTGCCAATACAATTTAGAAAATGAGAAAATATCACAGTTAGAAAACGTCATACTTAATTTATCTGGAGTGTGTTTCAAACCACTCATAACATTGATATTTTATAAATAACCGATAAATAAAAAGGTACCAGCTACTAACCAGCACGATAGTGCTTAAGAAATACTCGCAAATTCAATAAAACTTTTTAATAGAACTACATAACAGTACAATTTTCATAAAATATACGAACAAAACTAACAATAATACCAATCAATATCATTACCTGGCGGCGTCGGTCCAGCAAAACCTAGCGGGGATCCTGTTTGGACGATCAGGCTTGACACCGACTGAGTAAGAATCTTTCAATCCCCCGGCGACTTCCCCACCTCCTGATGTAGGTGGTTTCTTCTCCAATTTTTCTTCTGATACCATTTCTGTAACTGCACTCTTGCTTCTCCTGCACAGTATCTCCTGGTGTAGTTCTTCTTCCGAACTAAAATCATCTTTACTCTCTATCAAATCTTCTTCTAAATCTTCCAAAGCTGATGGAGTTGACTTGGCTTTGATTTGATGGGTCTGGACATTTTGTATTGCAGGTAAAGTTTTCTTTTCTGATGCACGAGTTTCCGAATTATTTCCTAGTGCATGGAAATCTAATTTCTTTTCAATGCTTGATATTTTTTCCAAGATTGCATCCAATTTGTTTGTATTGCATTTTAATATTGTTTGCAGTTTTGAGATATCAGTAGTGTTATTGCAATTGCTTATTTCTGATATACATTCTCTGAGCGCAGTCAAAATGGGTGCTTTAATACTGTCGCTAAGGAAATGCTTATCTTTTTCGTTCATAAGATGTATTTTAATTTTCGAGTCTACTTGGTTTTCGGTCGCCAAAGCTTCGAAAGATTCAGAAACAACTAACTTTGAACCATCATTTCGTTTTTTATGGTGACTCCTTTCTTTCTTGTGACATTTTTTTTCCGATACTTCAGAAAATGTGCAGCATAATGATTGATTAATGTTTAAATCATCTAAAGTGTTGCTTGAACCATGACTGAGGGACTCCCTGACACTGAAACTCTCTTTTCTGACCTTTCTATAAGTTTCGAAAACTTTCTTAGCGTCCTTCTTTTCTTCATGTACCGCCGCGTGATGATCCGAACTAGTTTCTTCGTGAGGTTTCTTATCTTTCTTCCTGTGCCTTTTCGTAGTTTTTATAGTATAAAACACGGGTATTTTTTCATCACTCTGTGGTATAACTAAAGGCACTAGATCTCTGGCAAACCGTATAGTTTGGTCTAACACTTGGTCATTACTACTGTTGACTTTATAAGTTCTATTATCATAAGAGAATTCAGTATTCTTCTCACAAGTGAACTGTTGACATTTATCCTGTTTATATTTCTTTTCTTTCCTAGCTTTAAGTTTTTCTTTCCTTACTTCGGGATTTTTATAATCGTCGAGATATTTCTTGTGAATAAATACGACGGAATTGTATGAGCGTTGATGAGGGAAGTAATTAGCTAGGTTCACGCCGTTGATTTCTTTGAGAGAGGGTTTCCATTCTGTGAGCAGGAGAGTTAGGTTAATAATTAACGTGGAAATTGTTCGGTTTATTGCCTTCGTCGTGAACTCGCTCGACTGGCTGGGCGGGGCACATTTTATTGCAAATAATTAGGGGCTAGTTTTATGAACATTTGTTGTTTAGAGGCCGTGTTTGCATTGATGAAAGTGACTGAAGGGTCTTGCAAAAGGCTACAACTAAAATTTAGTACAACATTGCAGGGCACGATCGAGTAGAACTACATTTTACCTCGATAGCGCGTAATATAACGTAACTTGCTTGCAAATTGCTTGCAGCTGGAAATGCTGCCTTAGACCTTTTTTCGTTCTAAGTCTGTTTATTTTATGCTTGATGTAACTTATCAACCCGATTTTCTTCTAGTACTACTACTACTATTGATAACATTGAAGAAAATTAGCAAGCACTTTACGTAATACACTAGCTTTTGCCCGCGATTTCGTTCGCGCATATCCCGTTTTTTCCCGTTCCCGTTGGAATTTCGATAAATCCTCTCTTAGTGCTCCCCTACACTCCCCAAGGAATCTACATGCGTAATTTCAGCATTCTACGACGAGCAGTTTTGGCTGTGCGTTGTCTGTTAGTCACTCAATAAGTCGGTAACGGAAGAATTTCATATAGCTACCTACTAGTTGACCCGCACAACTTCGTCTGCGTCACAATTTTCATTACTGCTCCGCTCCTATTGGTCTTAGCGTGATGATATACAGCCTATAGCCTTCCTCGATAAATGGGTTATCTAACGCTGAAAGAATTTTTCAAATCGGACCCGTAGTTCCTGAGATTAGCGCGTTCAAGTAAACAAACAAACAAACTCTTCAGCTTTATATATTAGTAATATAGATTGATTGGTATTCTGCTGCGCCCAAAAAGACCGGTGGCTGACCCCAAGATATTTAGGAAAAGAAGAACAAGGCTAGGTATAGTACTTCCACAAAAAATAAGGCAGACCGAGTTTGTTTAAAAAAAATAAGACAAGGTACTACTTACCTGAAGCCATCCAATAATATAATTCTACACGATAAACAATACTCTTTAAAGTAAATAGTAAATTAAAATTATTTATTTAAAACTCGCAAGGTAAATATTGACAAGTCGACATTGACACTACAGATTTTGTTACTTGTTGATGAACAAAAAAGTTCTAATAGCAATTTATTGTTTCTGTCTGCACTATAAAAAGTTTATATTATGTTGGCCCCAGAATGAACTTACGTTACGTTTTCCTAATGCTATTGGATAAACTAATCCTAATATATAAAACTAGTTGACCCGCGCAACTTCGTCTGGTCGTCGAGCACCGCTCGCGTCACGTTCAAAGAGCACGCGTCGCTCGAAGCGCGCCGGCGGCGGTCTCGAACACCCTGCACCCGTGTTAGGTCGGGCGCATATTGCACGAAATTTTCTATCAGAATTTTCGACGTCCGCCGCTAACGCACTCGACTCATACATTTTGTTCTAGTCCCCTCATACTTTCCGACATGTCATAATTCTCACAGTATGCGGCGTCTAGAACAAAATGTTTTAAAAGTCTGAAGCCATTGCTTTCATGGCAGAAGGAGTCATTTGATGATAACCCATCCTAAAAAATGTATTCCATTTTGACCGCGCGCCTACTCGTAGGTACTAGAGAGCGCCAGGGTGTTGATTGCACACGGGCGCTACATAGGCTACAGACGCCTCTGCTGAGGAAGTTAAGCAGCATTACATTTTCGGGAAGCCACAAAGCTTCGCAGAAATAAATATGTGAAGAGATGTGAGACAGTTTAGAGTTATGTATGAAAGAAGCAATAAATAACTAGAAGTGCGCTATTACAATCTTGAATAATACAGCATTGTTTTATGGCATGGACTTGGAAGAAAATATACGAGTAACCTCTGGATTCCGAGGTTTCTGAGTATGATCTTCATCATATGCTTTCATTATCCTATTTTCCTTAATATGTATCCAGCCCTGGTTCAAGCCATGGTCCGGAGTGAGGAGACATGGGAAGCGGTCACGTCCTTCTGCGAAGCAGTAATGCTAGCGAAGGAGGATGCCAAACGTGTGAGAGAGAGGGAAACCTCACGCCCCAGTCGGCGCAACAGAAGAAAACGCCCCAGGAGTCGGGAGTCGCAGGACGATTCCCGGCCGCCATAGGCGCGGGCCTGGGGATGGCAAGCAGTGGTTGGCTCGCCGTCTGATCAGAACTAGGCCCGGGTCGGCAGCGCGCTGCGATCCCAGCGCGCCTCAAAGAGATGGAAGACGGGGCCCGCTAGGGCCAGTGCCTGCTGGGGCTGCGGAATCTGTTCGAAAGAGGTACCGTAGCCTTGGAACGCAAAGGGCACTAGGAGGATCTTCATCATATGCTTTCATTATCTTATTTTCCTTAATATGTATCCAGCCCTGGTTCAAGCCATGGTCCGGAGTGAGGAGACATGGGAAGCGGTCACGTCCTTCTGCGAAGCAGTAATGCTAGCAAAGGAGGAAGCCGAAGTGTGAGAGAGAGGGAAACCTCACGCCCCAGCCGCCGCAACAGAAGAAGACGCCTCGGGCGTCGCGAGTCGCAAAAAATTAACAAAATGTTCCTTAATATGAGATTTAGTGTTAAATTGTAGCCTGAACTAACCAGTTTTCTATTAACTTGCTTCGTTCGTATGTGCCCGGTAACAACGTAATAAGCCATATGATTTTTCAACAAGGTCCTGACATCCCATACATATTAAAGTTGGTGGACCTACGTATATAATTTTAGACAACGCAATAATATGGATTATAGTAATAGGGAGCTGGTCAGATGATGCATCCAGAAAGTTGACATAGAGAATCCGCAATCGAACTAACACGGATAACACCCTCGTGATTGGTTTCTTAAAACTTTTACTCTTTGTTTTTTCTCTTTTGCCGCACGGGTCGATCTTTAAGGTTAAGCAACGCTTGCCAAGGATAATCTGACTACAGTCTTGCCATGAAGTACCGTGTAACCCAGTTACTGGGTTGTGGAGGTCTGGTAGGCAGCTAAATCCGATTTGACTGGAAGCCGACCCCAATACAGTTGGGAAAAGGCTAGGATGACTGGTGTGTAGTACCAATACTTATAGAAGGGATGACATCACATTAGGATAGGACCTATTAGTTCTCCTATTAATTAACATGAATATTACAAACAAAAAAAATTTAATATTGATAAAACCTGTCTAGATAGGAACGAACTAGAAATCAAACAACAACAGACAGCAACACATCAGACAGCAATGCAATGCATTTTCATCCCTATACTGAAAGCTTAAATCCTTGTTTTATTATGGCAACCCCGGTCGACTCACACAGAGGATCTTTAACGTTAATGCTGCGTTGTTAGGGTAGAGTTTTAGTTGTGGAACTTTTTCTCTTTGTAGCAAACTACGGCTGCAGACAATCCCGGCCAGACCTAGTCCTACCTCACGGGAGCCTGGATTGATCGACATTCGGCCAGTTCATTACAGGACGAGGTAGCGATATGACGCGTTTGTCATGTTCGTCCAAAACTCCTATACCTGGCGGCCATTTTGAATTGGTTTTTGGTCATTTAAAAAGAAATTTGACGGTGTATATCGTGTTTTGAGGTATCCTGCAGAAGTGTCCTCTGAAATTAAGGTAGGCATTTTTTTTTTTAATACATTTTTCTTTGTTCTCGGAAGAGACCTATATTGTACATCTTGTTAGAACAACCTGTAACTGTTTTAGGGTTACCCAAAAGGTAACTCACGGAACCCTATTACTAAGCCTCCGCTGTCCATCTGTCCGACTGTCTGCTAGCGAGCTGTATCTCACGAACCGTAATTGGTAGACAGTTTAAATGTTCAGTGTGTATTTCTATTGCCGATATAAAAACAAATAACAAAATTTAAATTTTATAAAAAATTAAAACGGGCTCCCATACAAGAAATGTGTTTTTTTACGGTTTGTGGTACGGAACCCTTCGTGTGGGAGTTTTGGGAGCCCGACTTGCACTAGGCCAATTTTTTAAATACCTTTGTTATTTATTGACTTACTACAACGTGATATTCGTTAAGAAATAGAGCTCCTATTAATACATTTACTTCATTTTTCGTGTCGGTTAAAAGACAAACCCAGGCGCGCTCGCACTGAAGAAACTAGGTATGTAACTATTATCATGCGCATAAGCTCTTACTCGTATTATAATTGTTATGAACCTACGGTATAACCAGCTTGCAAAACAGAAATAAAACAATAAAAATATTTAAACACTACAATTAAACGCGATTTTAAACGTAATCACATCAACTATGCACCGCCATGTTCATTGCACAATGACATAATCACCAGTTAAATCAATTAACACTGTTTGTGTTCATAATTAAGTGAATTGACCGTAATTATTGTGATATCGGGGCTTTTTTAAATGTGGGCGTTTTATAAATAAATGGATTAACGTAACACCACGACCTAATTGTTCGAAGAGTGGAGCAATGGGCATAGACTTGCCTCACCTGGCATAGCAGTGACAAATTGTTTGCTTGAATGAACAGGGTGTTAGTGCCCTACTATTGTAATTTAATTTTTACGTTAAACTCTATTTTCCCTTGGCTGGGAAATCATCGAATAACTCCTCCCGCTCTGGGCGGAGCAGAAAAGAGTGTCAGACTCTTACTGACTAAAATCCATCCGAATTCCTCCTAGTGCCTTTTGTGTTCCAGGGCTGCGGTAACTTTTTCGAACAAATTCCTCATCCCTGGGTGGCACTGGCCCCAGCGGCCCTGTCTTCTTTGCTGAAATCTCTTTGAGGCGCGCCTGGAACACAACGCGTCATTGTGCAGGGCCTGGTTCTGATCGGACGGCGAGCTATCACCCAATGCTCGCCATCCGCAGGCGAGTTTACTTCTCCAATAAGGGATCATGACAAAAAAATAGCAACCGATCTGCCGAGCTTATCTGAAGACAGCAAATTACCTGGGTGAAAGCATTTTTGAGTAGGTTAGTGATGTGTGCAATTGTTTACAAAGTTAAGGTATAGTTTAGAGGGATTATGGATCAGCAAATAAAGATACGTAGACTATTATCAGATGCTAGGGTTGCGGAATTTGTTCGAAATAGTCATCGCGTCCATGGAACGCAAAGAAGGAACTCGGATGGGTCTTAGTCAGTAAGAGTCTAACACTCCCTTCCGCTCCGCCTAGAGCAAAACAAATATTTTGATCTTTGAGGTTAGGCAACGCTTACCGAGGTTGGTCCGTTGATGGGTGACCATCCATTACATACCAAGACTCCTAAGTGATCTGTTAAGCCGTTGGTTTTCTTCGGTTGTCATTAGTAGTTTTTTTTTTTATAGTCGTTTCGGATAGTATTACCCAGTTACAAAGATGTGGAGGTCAGATACCCACTCGCTGTATAATTTGTGAGTTAGTACAGTGGTATGGGGTAGGCACAACCATATTGAATAAGCTGCTTAACCTGTGATCATCTGGACGCGATAGCCGTCGTGACGACACAACAATTGAATAGTTTTATTGTAAAAAAATCGGCGGCTACCATGTTTTTTGATTGATCGGGAGCCATAGGATGTTAAAAACTGCGTTTAAAAAAACCTCTTTTTTTGTTTGGCATGTGGAATGCCATAATGCTTCCATTTTTGTTAACGCCCAATGGCATACCCGTGTGCCGACGAACACCCACAGATTAAGTTACTTTTAAGTGGTCAGCTGATACTGAGAGTCCCTGACACCCAAAAAAAAGCAAAAACATTATTCCCGATAGAAATTTCGACAGCATTTTAATTCCATAGGTTATCGAACCTAAGACCACACGCTGAGCAGTCGCGTTTCCACAGTAGGTCAATTACAGTCTGACATTATTGTTACAAGGTAATAAGGAACATCTAAGCTAGAAGCAGTGACTACGAGCCCCGTGCACACGCAATAGCTAATGGCACAGAGCACGGAATGAGGCACCCGGCAGTGATAGGAGACGCGCCATTTAAAAACAGGCCAAATGCGAGTCGGCTTCGGATTTAAGGGTACAGTGCCATAAACCGATAAATCACGTTTCTTGTGTGAGTGTCCCCATTCACCTTATTTTTTATAATTTGTTGTTATATCGGCAACAAAAATACATAGTATGTAAAAATTCTAACTGTCAGCTCCGGACGGACAATGGAGGCTCAATAGTAGGGTTCCGTTGCTTACCCTCCAGGTACGGACCCCATAAAATATGAGGGCTATATTTGTAGGCTCGTGTTTGATTACCTGAGGGCCATTTCTACAAATTTTTGAACAACTTTCGCAAATGCATGTTGGTCGTCATAAATATATTATGGAAATTGGGGCCTCTTTGACATATTGCAAATGCGAACTCAGATGATAAGCGATTGGACTAGTTTAGGCTGTCATTGCCATATCCGAATTGTCACAAGCAGTCAAATTCTATGAGTAAACGATGACACTCATTGACAGATTGGTTTGTGTTTTGACAATGCCATCTCTAGCAGTGGCCACCGCGGCGGTTCCGTGCTCTGTGGCAAATCAGAACTTTCAACGTTTCAGCGACCTTGCTTGAATCACGCGATGTCTATAGAATCCTTTGCAGGAGAATTAGGTTATTTGTGGTATTTTCATTTCGTCTATTTGTCAAGGTTGAAATATCTTAATTTGTATGAAAGAAAGGATTTTTTTTTGCATCTCGAAACGGACGAAACAAACAAAATAAAATAAATACGACAAAAAAATCTAGTAATATGTCACTTTTGTGACGAAAAATACTTCGTTTTCTTTCTTAAATAGTCGGATGAAAGCTCTTGCCTAAGGTTCTAACGAATGCGGAGATGAAATTTTAGAAAAGTGCAAGTTTTAATCAGCTTCTTCCTTCTAACAAAATGTTTATTTATTTAGTACGTGGAGGACTTACAGCTAATAAAAACCAACAAAATAGGAAACCGTTGTCACCAACAAATCCTCACGTAGATCGTAGTCGAATCTTCTCTATTGTAGTAAAGTTGTATCAAGGAGTTTATCTGTTTTCACATTTCAATGTATGCAGTCGAACTGCGCAACTCACCTGTGGTTGTACCCATAAGTCAAGCCCACGATTTCCTTCCCGTTGGAAGCATCGGATGCTATTCGACAAGTCTCGGACGCTATTCGATAGATGTCCCGGCTATTTGTAGCCTACGATCATGACAAATAGTATCAGGCCGCGTATCCACCTGCAAGCAATCCGCCTGCAAGTTTAATTACATTGCGGGGTATAATGGAGCGATTGATCACATAAGCGCCGTAGCCGTTCTGTAGCCGCTATGTAGCCGCTCTATAGCCGCTCTACAGCCGCTCTATAGGTAGCTGCTCTATAGCCGCTCTAAAGCCGCTCTATAGATGCTCTATAGCCGCTCTATAGGTTGCTGCTCTATAGCCGCTCTAAAGCCGCTCTATAGATGCTCTATAGCCACTCTATTGGCGCTCTATAGCCGCTCTATAGCCGCTCTATAGCCTCTCTATAGCCGCTCTATAGCCGCTCTATAGCCGCTCTATAGCCGCTCTATAGCCGCTCTATAGGTAGCTGCTCTATAGCCGCTCTAAAGCCGCTCTATAGATGCTCTATAGCCGCTCTATAGGCGCTCTATAGCCGCTCTATAGCCACTCTATAGCCGCTCTATAGCCACTCTGTAGCCGCTCTATAGCCGCTCAAAGATTACGGAAGTCGCATTAGTTCTCGCGATCTCCGGGTGGTGAGAGATGGAGCACCGGGGTGGTTTTAGTCAGTAAGAGTCTGACAAACCCCTCCGCCCGCCCCAGGGCGGAGCACATCCATGAGGATTTCCCCCCGGTACAAAAAAAAAGGGGATCGACGCTAGTTGCAGGTGCTCTCAGTGTAGTGTGTAAGGGACTATTATTATCTCCGACTTTATCACAACCGCCTTGTTGGTCGCTCACTGCGGAGTGTGGGGTCCTGTGTTCGACTACCGAGTCGGGCAAAAAGGATTACTGTGTTTACCCGTAAGTAATTTCTTAGTAGCAGTGCACTTGTAAACTATAATATCTCCTGCATACTAAGCTTATATCCATTGAGATAGGCCACCGTGAATAGAACTCCGTCAGGAGGAGTATAGTCTTCAGATTTATCATACATTTTTCGTGGTTATCTTCGACATTATTTTACTTCACTTTTATAATATTAACTAGCTTTAAACCGCGACTTCCTAAGGGCTCGTTTGTCCCGTTCCCGTAGGAACAGCGGGAAATTTTCACTTCTTTTTCAGCTTTCTATGTCCAGTAGTTTCGGTTGTGCGTTGTTTGCTAGTCACTCACTCAGTGACGAAAGGATTTTAGGTATTTAGACTGATAAAGGAAAGGAGCTCGTGGCTAAATAATAACAGCCGCACGGGTCGATCTTTTAGGTTAAGGCCACGCTTGCCAAGGTTGGTCTGTGGATGGGTGACCATCTTAATATACCGGGTTCCTCCGTGCCTCGGAAAGCACGTTAAGCCGTTGGTCCCGGCTGTCATTTGTAGATCTTTGGCAGTCGTTACGGATTGCCAGAAGCCAGTAAATCTGACTCCAGTCTTGCTAAGATGTACCGTGTTACCCAGTTAATGGGTTGTGGAGGTCTGGTAGGCAGTTGCTCTACGTAAAACACTGCTATTCAGCTGAATCCGGTTTGACTGGAAGCCGACCCCAATATAGTTGGGAAAAGGCTAGGCAGATGATGATACTGATAAAGGAAATATTTTTTTCTCAAAAATGTTCTATCATTTCGAACCGACAGTAGAAGTAGTAGGCTCCGTCCTTATTCCGGCGAGCAGCATTATCAACTTTTCTGGCGCGACTCTCTATTAGCGAGAGTGGGTGCTTATCCCTTTCTCAGACAAAACCTCTTTATGCAAACACAGGGTATCAAGTCGAAAGCGTAGGCGAATTATGGGATTTTGTTTATTTGTCAATCCATACTTCTTTTTTTTTTACTATTAATAGGCACGCGCTTGACCTCCATCTCACCTGATGGTAAGCGATGATATGGTCGAAGATGGAGCACGCTTGCCTAGAAGTAACCTATTCACTCTAATACATTCTAATTTATACATGCGAAAGTAACTCTGCCTATCTGTCTGTTATTTTTTGACATCTTTAGTATATAGGTTCAGAGGCCCTATTATAACGTGCTAATGCCATCATGATTAAGCTGTGAAAAAGGGATAGTGTTATGCGTCTTGTATTACTCCGTCTCCCTCCCACACCGTTATCATGATGATTTTAAGATGTCATAATAGTACCCAGGTGTACGCAGAGGTCGCTCAGTGCCCTACGTATCCAATATAACAATGAATTTAGAATGTTGTTAAGGCTGCCCCGCTTTTGTAGTGCCTCCATGTTGCGGAGGACAGACGGCTTCTATGCCATCGTACGCAAGCAGCTCGCGTTGTTGTTATTACGCTGAGTCCGGGGTTGTACTAACAGCATCCTTATGGCCATCTCAAATATCCTGAAAACATTTATTCGTGCTCAAATATAACTCGTTTTTTAATTTACGGACATGGTCTGAAATAAAGATTTTATTTATTTACTTAAATACATACAATTTACTTTTTTTTATATTTCTACAAAAAATTAAATATTTAAAAATATAGAAAATAATAGCTCACCGATATCGGGAACAGGGTCCAATCTACCGTTGGTCAGGGCTCCCGAGACAGGAACCTTTTCAGTATACGCGCCGCGTCCAGATGTACTGCTTTCTGGATCAAGCCCTTGTCGACAACCTCGCTAGCCAAGTCAAGATACTTCTCTTTGTTTATCTTTGTTTATTTATTTACTAGTGGACCCACGCAACTTCGTCTGCTCCGCTCCTACTGGTCTTAGCATAAATGGGCTATCTAACACCAAAAGATTTTTTTAAATTTTTGAAAAATTCTTTCAAAATTCTTTCTTTGAATTTTTTAGATTAGCGCGTTCAAGCAAACAAACAAACTCTTCAGCTTTATATATTAGTATAGATTATTTATTTAAACTCGAATGATTGTGGCTGAAACTTGCCACATAGGTAGACGATATCTTGAATTTCTTTTTTCCCGGGAAGATGTTCCCCTGGGATTCTTTTCGAGTTTCACACGGGAATTGCCGCTGGCAGAAGTACAACTCTCTGGTTATCTTCTATTATATAAAAATCTCGTGTCACAGTGTTTGTTATCGAACTCCTCCGAAACGGCTAGACCGATTTTTATGATTTTTTTTTGTGTATAATTGGTAGGTCTGAGAATAGGTCGTAAGCAGTTTGTTTTCATATGGCCAAACAACGTTTGCCGAGTCAGCTTGTAAAATATATAAAAAAGTTTATCAATTGCCCAGACGATGGTTAAGATGATAATAAGTGTTAGACGTTAGTTTTCAGAAATACGCAGATACTCTAAACGAAAACAAAACCTTTCTATTTTTGAGCAGTCGTATAAAAACCTTTAGTTTTTTTCTCGTAGAGTCCAAGGAACCTTTACATGAAAGACCCGAAATGCATTAAGAAAATTCAGAATTAAAATTCTCTATATGTATCAAAAATATGTTTTAAAACTAAAAGTCAAATACGAAATCATTCTAAATTCCTTTGATGTCAACAGTGAACCAAAATTAAACGTTCAACGCAAATAAAAATATAAGCTCTTAATTTCCCCCACCCCCATAAGATTGAAACCACCCCAGCCGGATGGGGGAGGAAATTAATACCCATTTATTAACTGGCTATTTTCACTGAATATGTAAATTGAAACTGGATGTACACTTCCCCATGCTATATAATTATGTGCCCCATGCTATATGTCAGACCCATGCTATACTAAGGGAGCTGTCTCACCGCCGGCATAGAGCAACACAGGCCACCGGCGAGCCGGTTCGCCGGTGGCCTGTGTTGCTCTATGACCGCCGGCGATCAGCGAGTACCGAGTAAAGCTTCAAACTCGAAACAATTGGCGATCAGCGAGTAGCGAGTGAAACGTTTCGATAGTTTTGACGCTCGGCTTTCAGCGAGTGCTTTAGTGCGACGGGCTTTTACTCGCAATACTCGCTCCGGCCGGCACTATAAGTAGAAATTACCGCAGTTTGGTTGTTCTGACCACCAAGCGAGCACCGCCGAATGAGTGTTTCTGAGCGAGTATAATCTTAAATAGCTGTTGTCGCTGCGATCAACTAGAGGTAAGAGCCGCTCGCCGGCAGTGTGAACAGCCAGCTATCGACTATGAATGTATGTGTCTCTTTTACTCACACGAGACCTATATGTTTTGTCCCTTTTCTCAGCGAGCAATTGGTCGATATCTACTCGCTTCCTCGCTGGCGGTGAGACAAGTGCCTTGGGGTAGCAGAGTTGAAAGAAAACGGTTGCGGAAATCAATTTTGTTTTTATTTTTAGATGTTGTACAGAGCGTAGAAAAACAATGATCACATATTAAAAATATTTTACAACGCACTAGCGCCATTATATACATCTTGTGTTCTTTTCAACGTAATAGAGAATACAGTCTCATCTTCTACTATTTAGAAGACTTACAACATGTTAGAGAATGAACGACATACCTTAAAGGGGTGATTGTAATCATCATTATGAACAACTTACAATGGCACCGACACTGAGATCGCAAAAAAAAAATCGTTTGTCCCATACGACATAATGTACAGAACAGCTGATTAGATTTCGGGATTGTCATAATGGTACAAGTTGTTCATTATGATGAGTACATTGACCCCTTTTAAAGTATGTCGTTTATTCTTTGAGACAGAGATTGCATTCTTTGAGATTTATGGCGGCAGTAAAAATACACACTCTAGAAAAATGTTAACTAACTGTCATTTACGGTTCTTGAGATACAGCCGAATAACAGACCGCTTTGGGGAGGCCTATGTCTAGCAGTGGACGTCTTTCGGCTGATATGATGATGATGATCATGATATGTTAACGTTTGTGCGGAACCCTAAAAAATACAAAATTAAAATATCTCATCATCAGCCGAAAGACGTCCACTGCTAGACATGGGCATCCCATAAATTTGGGGAGGGTTTGCCTTAATCGCAGATCGATCGCAGAGTATGGTGTTGAATGCTGCTGCCCATTCTCTGGCGAGTCCCTTAGTTGCCTCTTACGAGACCTACGGGAAGTGATGGAATGGTATTATTCTTTTACGGCACCATACGGCACCGGTCGACACCTTACGGCACGGCAAAATATCTCACTTTCACGAAAATACAACAGTAAAACATAATACCCAACAACACAGACAACAAACAAACATCCAGACTACTACCCTTTATAGAATTGATTCGCCATCTGCATACACAGACAGATAATTTAATTGGCGTCTCCCCCCAGCCAGACAAACACCCCCTATATGACTGCTACGGGAGACTGAATCTATACACATAACGCAATGAATTCTTCCCATTCCCTCCCGGTTCCCTTGTGTTACACCGGTTCCCTTGTGCTGCACCTATTCCCCTGTGTTGCAATAGTTTCACCTGCAGAGATTAATTTCATTTCGGACTTCCCCTAATGGACGGGGCAGTGGTTCTTTTGTGTTCAATTTCGCTTTGAACTTGTTTTTTAATAACTGCTGTCTGCTGCAGATGTGTCGTTTGGATAAAGTATTATTTTTGTTCATATGTAGGATTAATTTGTGGAGATACTTCTTTGTACTTTTTAGGATAGGTAAGTCGGGTTAGAGGCTGTACTCGTAAATAATATTAGGGTACATGAGTTATACAGTCTGCTCTTAGAAATTGCAATCAAACAGATACAATTTTAGCAGAAATTGTGGCAATGCGGGCACAAAATTTCAGAAACTAGCTTAAACCCGCGGCTTCAATCTACAAGTATGTATCTTTGATCTAAACTTCTTCGAAAATCGGTTTGGCGAATTAAGCAGGACAAACTCTCTTTCACATTTATAATGTTGGTTAGGATTGAGTAGATTCTCTAATGGTCTTCAGGGTAGCGATGAACACCGCTGTCAATCCAATACCTTTACCGCTCATCTGTCTACGAATGCCACATTACCAAAACAGCAAAACACATTTATACGAAACCTTACCTTTTAAACCAAACCACAATTTACACATGACCGACTCAACCACAAAAAATTCCCCAGATAAATAATTTTCATAAACAGAACACCATTTTAAATGAAATTTCTCACTGGCATAAAGGGAAACGCGGTAAGCCACCGTTTAATATTAAATAAGCTAGGTGTTAAGCCTTACGACAGTAGCGCCTCCCGGCGGCGGCTGTCAACACTCCTTCATCATTAAGGACTTCACACGGGCATTTAGTGTCTACTTAAGTTGTTATATCGCGTAGTTGGTTTAGTAAAACATAGTTAAGCTCTTTAGTTTTGATAGGCTTTCGTGATAGTTTGAACGTCCAAACTACAAAGTTCTGGAAAGGTCTGAACTTGGAATGAGGAGTGTTGGGATCAAGAAGGAAGATAGGGACTCCAAGGGGGCTACTATGACGTGCCAATGCGACCACGATTAAGCTGTGAAAAGGTATAGTGTCATGCGTCTTGTGGCCACGCCTTTACGTCAATGTTCTACAACTGACCATGAATACGAACAATCAGCACATAACATCTTATGGGACTGTATTCTTTGGCAAAGTGAACGCAATATTATGTTAGATAGTATTCAGGTTACATCTGGGGTAGTTTACTATACGGACCTTGTAGAAACCTGAACAATTTTCCGTGCGTTCAAGTGATTTTGCCATACCTATTACTGGAATCAAAAGAAGCACACAATTTAGGACCCATTAGTTTTAGTGGTAAGATATAATTCTTGGTGCTTGACAACTGGGCTTAACCCCGTTGTATATGTCCCTTGGTGCCTATTGGTCTAGCTCTATTCTGTTCCCTGCTTGATAAAGAGGAAGTGGAAATTATATTTTTTTTTCCTACTCCTCCGCTGTACTTTTCTAATTAATTTCGTTGCAGGATCCAAGACAGTTGAATCGTTTCTCTGGGACTCGTCGGGCTTCATTGGCTCGGCGTTTTTCTTGTGGTCGCTACTGTTGATTCTAGCATTCAGTAGTTGCAGTGGTTGAGATTTGTGTGGCGGGTTTGTCCCAAAAAAAAATGCATCTTGTAAAACTCCGTCTCCTTCCTACACCGTAATCATAATCGCTTTAAGACGTCATAGTAGGTACCCAGAAAGACAAAGCTGACATAGACTAGAGTCAAGAGCAAACCCATTACAAATAAAAAAAAAGAGCTACAGTAAAGCCAACGGCCCATAAGATGATCGCCATTGCCACCAACAGATGCAAAACAAAGGCAACGCAGATGCGTTCCCAGCCCAGGCAGAGGCAAAGTTTTAGCTTTTTTTTTAAACTCCCTTATCATTCGCTGCTATGTGATTCGCTGACTCGAATCATCAAGACCGAGGCTTTTCAAGTTTCTTTGGAAATTTGTCATCCAGGTGGTTTGAGCAGCTTCTGGTTTGATTAGAAGTACGTCTTTTGATCCTCTAGCTACATACATTGTGTTGTGCATCAATGAAATAGAATGCCAAAGTTACTTTCCACGCTTAAATACTATTTGTAAGTCTGTACAATATATTGCCGAAGAACATTACCCGCACCCACACACAAAATTGGAGGCTCCGACGAGTTGAGGCGAGGTTCTATTAAACATTACCTAAACATCCAGACTTCTACCTAAACAGGCATAAAATTATATTTTATTTTTTAAGTAAATAGACGAATAACTCTTTTACACGTAATGTTTTTAGGGTTCCGTACCCAAAAGGGGTATCAACGGAACCCTATTACTAAGCCTCCGCTGTCCGTCCGCCCGTCCGTCCGTCTGTCTGTCAACGGGCTGTATCTCGAGAATCGTAATAGGCAGACAGTTGAAAATTTCACAGATTGTGTATTTCTGTTGCCAAAATTTTATGGTAGGTAAAAATTAAGATTTATGGTATCCGTAAGATAAATCTTAATTTTGGTGGGGTAAAAACCCCGACAAAAATTACAAAATAGTTTTTGTCGTCAAGTGTTGAAGGATTGATGGGACCACACACGTCACTATGGACATTATATAGAAGTCAAAAATTTGTTCAAGTCAGACACGCACTTAGCCGGTTTTTGTCAAATTAACCTAGACATGGCTGGTGTTTCCTAACTGACTACCCTAAGAAGAAACACCGAAAGTATGAATATGTCACTGGAAAATTGCAAACTCCGTAAGATAGTAATAAATCTTAATTAGATTATAATTTCTTGATAAAAATAATACAAATAATTTTCAATGCAATTTTCTACACAAATTCAATAGTTTTCAATATATCTGTGTCGTATTGACAAAAACTGAATTTACTAATTCACGCGATATTTTATAATCGTCTGCGATTATATAAATAAAATAAAAATGCCTTTTAATTCCTACTATCTAACTACTTTACATTATTTTATGAAACTCAACTAATATAAACACTGAACTTGTTCCCATTTGTTTTTTTTTTTTACTATTAATAGGCACGCGCTTGACCACCATCTCACCTGATGGTAAGCGATGATGTGGTCGAAGATGGAGCACGCTTGCCTAGAAGTAACCTATTCACTCTTTACTTAAAGACTCTCAGGTTGTAGCTATCAGGAAAAACAGACTCCGGCAGGGAATTCCACTCCTTAGCTGTACGCATTATGAATGTGTTCCCAATACGTTTTGTGCGCGTGGGTGGGATATCCACCATGTACCGGTGGCGCATCGCCGTTCGTCTTGTGGTCCGATGATGGAACGGGCTTGGCGGAATTAAATTATGCAATTCCGTCGCACATTCTCCATAATAAAACCGGTAGAAAACCGACAAACTAGCAACTAAAACTAATTTAAATTAATTTAGTAACCTTAAAATAGTTTACTTGCTTTAAATGTATTTTTTTACTATTTAACTAAGCACAATAATTTAGTGAATTAATTCTAAGCGTTATCTGTATTATCCTACTTCTTAATAATACTTTAAATGCGAAAGTTAAATGCGGATATTTGTTACTCTTTCACGTCACAACGCCTGGGGATCGGGGATCACGCGGGAGAAGCCGCTGGCAGAAGCTAGTAATTTTATAAAATTCTTCCGTTACTGATTGGGAGTGACTGTCAAACAACGCACAGCCGAAAATACTGTTCTTAGAAAGCTGAAATTCGGCATGTAGGTTCCTTGGGGAGTGTAGGGGAGCACTAAGAGAGGATTTTCCGAAATTCTATCGAGAACGGGAAGAAACGAGATATGCGCGTACGAAGTCGCAGGCAGGTAGTGTAATATCTATATACTTTAATATCTATTACTAATATATAAAGCTGAAGAGTTTGTTTGTTTGTTTGTATGTTTGTTTGTTTGCTTGAACGCGCTAATCTCAGGAACTACTGGTCCGATTTGAAAACTTCTTGCGGTGTTAGATAGTCCATTTATCGAGAAAAGCTATAGGCTATATCTCATCAAGCTAAGACCAATAGGAGCGGAGCAGTAATGAAAATTGTGACGCAAACGAAGTTGCGCGGGTCATAATATATAAAGCTGAAGAGTTTGTTTGTTTGTTTACTTGAACGTGCTAATCTCAGGAACTACTGGTCCGAATTGAAAAATTAATTCAGTGTCAGATAGCCCATTTATCGAGGAAGGCTATATATCATCACGCTAAGACCAATAGGAGCGGAGCAGTAATGAAAATTGTGACGCAGAAGAAATTGCGCGGGTCAATTAGTGTATATATATTTCTAAGACAAGATATAGGGAAAATTAAATGTCTCATTCAGGTGAGCCCGAGCTAAGCCCTAAGTTTAATAATAAATGTGCGGAGTATTGCGTGACGACCGTGCTGCCACCTGTCGACGCCACCTGTAAGCTGCGCCGCCCCTGACAAGTTCTCACACTTGTATATTATGTTTTATGTAAATGGGTAGTTCCTTGGGAAGCTCTCGGTACCTATAGTACCTATATATGGTTACTATTGAACACCAGTAAGAGTTTGAAATATCCTCCCGCTCGGGCCAAAGCGGAAGAAGTCATATTTATCATGTTCTTTCTCTATAAGTAATTAGCTTATGACAGGTTATATGCTTTCATATAATATTGTTTTTTTTTAATTTTTATTTTTTTTTATTTATCTGACTGTGTAGGTTACCTAATCCATTTTTATTTAATTTAGTTATTTACTTTTGTATCAGTATCATAGAGTGTGCTAGCTAACAAGTCATAAATAATATTACATTATTATTATTTTCTTTTTTCGTGTTATATATTAACTACTTTGCATACTTATTATATAAATTCAAGTTCTTAAAACGTAACAGACAGATGTGTTGCTGGGGAGTTTGTTGGCCACTTCTTCTCCACATCTGAAACACTAGGAAGTGGTGACGGGCGTTTTGCGGACTGTCTTTTGTAAAACTTGATGTTCAAACAGTGCTGGCTCTTAGCCTAATTTGAATAAACGACTTTTGATTTTTTTAAGGTCTCTTTTGATGATTTCTCATTCAGAAAAAACTGGTCATGTGCGATTCGGAATTTCACACGAAGGCTTCCGTACCATAAATCGAAAAAAAAACTCGTATCTAAAAAAAAAAAAAATTTATTTTTGCTTTTTATTATTTGTTGCTATAGCGGCAATTGAAATACACTTTTAAGTCTACCCATTACGGTTCTCGAGATACAACCCGCTAGTAGATAGACGGACGGACGGACGGACAGCGGAGGCTTAGTAATAGGGTTCCGTTGGTTACCTTTCGGGTACGGAACCCTTAAAAAAAGATACGATTGAGGACTTTAAGGAGCTCGTGGCTAAATAATAACAGCCGCACGGGTCGATCTTGAAGGTTAAGCAACGCTTGCCAAGGTTGGTCTGTGGATGGGTGACCATCTTAAAATAACGAGTTTCCTCCGTGCCTCGGAAAGCACGTTAAGCCGTTGGTACCGGCTATCATTTGTAGATCTTTGACAGTCGTTACGGATAGTCAGAAGCCAGTAAATCTGACTCCAGTCTTGCCAAGAAGTACCATGTTACCCAGTTAATGGGTTGTGGAGGTCTGGTAGGCAGCTGCTCCGCGTAAAACACTGGTATTGAGCTGAATCCGGTTTGACTGAAAGCCGACTCCAATATAGTTGGGAAACGGCTAGGCAGATGATAATTGAGGACTTTATGAATGCCACTTAAAAACTATTGGGTGGAAATAATTGTTTTAGAGACTCGAAAAGATGAGGGAATACGCATGCGATTTTTTTTATTTGCAAATGAAATACTTAATAAACAATCATGAAATCACCTTTTAAATAACGTTATCAGCGATGAAGTTATAAAGATTCTAAGATTACAATGTAGCAATTGTTTTTAGGGTTCCGTACCGTGCCCGAAGGGGAACCGTAATAGGTAGAAGACAGTTGAACAGATTATGTATTTCTATTGCCGCTATAAAAAATAAATTTTATGATACGGAACCCTTCGTGTGCGAGTCCGACTCGCACTTGGCCGGTTTTTGTAATTATTACTATTTGTAGTATCAAAACCCCAAAGCGAATTCATAATATCATCAAGAGACATTGGCGTCTCAGATTTTCGCGAAAGGGAATTTTTGTTTAAAATAATTATATCTCGTTTGTTCTTGAGCAATTTTGGTTATATTTTCTCAGTTTGTATTATATCGGAGTCTGTGTTTCCTGATAGCTACAACCTGGGAGTCTTTAAATCAAGCGTGAATAGGTTACTTCTAAGCAAGCGTGCTCCATCTTCGACCACATCATCGCTTACCATCAAGTGAGATAGTGGTCAAACGCGTGCCTATCAATATTAAAAAAAGTAAAATATTTTTGGATATTTTTAGATAAACTGTATACCTAGATAAGTAATGTTGAATGAACAGTCCTCCTGTATTAACATCATCACTGACGAAATTTCTCAACTCAAACTAATATAAAAGTACAATTTAATAAAAACGTACCGTAAATACCTAAATAAGTTACAAAACGCGGCATTTCGTATCAAATCTGAGTGAAATTGCAGAATAATTCCCAGGGCGGTACTCAGCAAAGGAATAAATTAACTTTCACGGCGTGTACATACGTACTCATGTATATAATGTATGTATGTGTACGTAAATACGTTACGTTGGGCAATTAATCACTTCTTGGCGGGGACTGTATGGCTTTCGGGTACAGTTGACGTGAAAAGTGACTATATATTTGTGACTTTTAAAATACAGTTGGTAGTATTTTGTGTATGTAATTGTAAGAAATGGTTTAAGATTATTGAATAATGTTAAAGTACATGCGCGATGCGGTGCATGTGATGGTGTACATGCGAGTCTGACTCGCTCTTGGTCACTTTTCACTTGTACCATAAACCATAATTTTTATTATTTGTTGTTATAGCGGCAATAGAAATACACACTCTGTGAATATTTCAACTGTCTACCAATTACGGCTCTTGAGAGCCCGCTGACAGACAGACGGAAGGACAGACAGACAGCGAAGGCTTAGTAATAGGGTTCTGTTGGTGACCCCTTGGGTACGGAACTCTAAAAACTAGATGTTTTCTGCAACAAAAGCACGAAAAGCAGCGGCTTAAATCTGGAAAATCTGTTGACAGTTAATTAGTCATCATTTAGTTGCAGTGTGCTTCAACATAACGTGAATACTTTTATGTTTACTTCGATACTGTCCGAATATAAAAATTCTTCCGTTACTCTTGAGTGACGGACAGACAACACTCAGTCGAAACTACTGGTCGTAGAAAGATAAAAATTTATTTGTAGTCACGGGCAAACAATAAATACTTATTCACGAATTTACAATCAACTTTCCCACAAACCTCCGACTTCTGAATTAAGTGTTGGACAGGTTTTCAGGCTAAAATCTGTTTAAGCCTGAAAACCTGTAATTTCTTTATTAAATTAGGTTTGGACACGTTTTTCAGCTACAAACTAGCAAAACTCAAAAGAACCACATTGAACTGCACTAAAAATATCACTCGGAAATCAAAGTTGTCACAACACTTGCGTCGCCGCCTGTACCACTACATTGTACAAAGGCGAGACATTTAGCCCTTTCGTGTTCAGACCATTTTGTTGTGATTTTATTTTTTAGGGTTAAGCATATGGAAATAAAACGGAAACGTTCTGACTTGTCAGATTATTTGTTGCTGATAATTTTCGTATGCCGTGTTTGGGTAAATGTGATTTTATATTGTTCTCTGAATTTTGGTGGTTTATAGAGCTACTAGCTTTGGCTTGCGACTTCTTGCGCGAATATCTCGTTTTTCCCGTTCCCGCAGAATATTTTAGAAAATCCTCTCTTATTGCTCTTCTACTGTTGGGAAGCGACACGCCAAATTCCAGCTTTCTACGACCGACTACCGACTATAGTAGTTTCGGCTGTGCATCAGCTGCCAGTCAGTTAGTAACGTACTTCTACGACTTCGTACGCACATATCCCGTTTTTTTTCCGTTCCCCTTGGGAATTCCTGGAAATCTTCTCTTATAGCCCTCCTACACTCCCCAATACTAGTCGTTCGTTTTCTGTAAGTCACTCAATCAGTCAGTAACGAAATAATTTTATATATTAGGATCGTGTAGCCTTTTCGCTCAAACGGCCTTAGGGCCTAGACAAATTGGTATTCTATGAAGTACATATCTGTGTATAAAGTCGACATGCAAAACTGTTTGGAAATGACCACAATCATGATATTTCGGTCGTGCGTGGCAGTCTTATATACACAGCATATAAACGTAGAACCCAGAGGTCCAGTCCAGACCTTAGTTATTTTCTGAGGAATAAAATGTGTGGGGTAGAGTATTATTCGTTACCTATGTACGTAGCACACCCCTCATACTCCGTCCTTCAATAATACGAAACCATTTTTAAATTCAAACAGCCCTACAACAACAAATTTTACCTACGTTTTCCACCTTTACATTTTAACGTACCTTCCTACAAGATATGGACGAAGGCACCAACCTAATCTTTTACGTTCCTTTACAAACCCTAACATGTAGATAGCAAAACCTTTTGTTTTGAAAGCCCCCATATCAGAAAACAGAGAAAATCCCATATTTAGCGACAAAACCCGGCCAGTTGTCTCTTTAACAGTGGGATATAAAAATGGCAGTCGACTAAGATAAGAAAGGGAAGCACCGCCATCCGTAAGGATTTTACGAGGCCTCTTTGACCCCGTGTTTGGGAACCGCAAATGATGTAATAAATAACGATTTCTTGCCTACTTTTTAGTACGGTTTTAGTTTTTGACACAGTACATTTGCTATTTTTTTTTAAATGACAAAAAGCGGAGTATGTTCTGAAGTTAACCCGTATTTTTGCGTAACATAATTCATCAGCCTAGCCTTTTCCCAACTAAATTGGAGTCGGCTTCCAGTCAAACCGGATTCAGCTGAATACCAGTTGTTTTACGTGGAGCGGCTGCCTACCAGACCTCCACAACCCATTAACTGGGTAACATGGTACAACTTGGCAAGACTGGAGTCAGATTTACTGGCTTCTGACAATCTGTAACAACTGCCAAAGATCTACAAATGACAGCCGGGACCAACGGCTTAACGTGCTTTCCGAGGCACGGAGGAAACTGGTTATGTTAAGACGATCACCCATCCACAGCTCAACCTTGGCAAGCGCTGCTTAACCTTCAAGATCGACCCGTGCGGCTGTTATTATTTAGCCACGAGCTCCTCCTTTCGCTTTTGCGTAACTTAATTAAATGATGAAATTGAAATAGGAATAGTGTTGCCTTAAACGTTTCAAAGTTCGAAATTTTTCGTGTTGTGTTCTAATATATAAAATTCTTTCGTTACTATGAGTAAGTGACTGACTGACAGACAACGAACAGTCGATACTACTGGTCGTAGAATGTTGAAATTTGGCATTGGGCTCCTTGGGGAGTGCAGGAAAGCACTAAGAGAGGATTTCCCGAAATTCCTACGGGAACGGGAAAAAACGGGGTATGCGCTTACAAAGTCGCGGGCAACCGCTAGTCTAATATATAAAAATATCGTGTCGCCGCACGGGTCGATCTTCAAGATTAAGCAACGCTAGTCAAGGTTGGTCTGTGGATGGGTGACCATCTTAACATACCGAGTTTCCTCCGTGCCTCGGAAAGCACGTTAAGCCGTTGGTCTCGGCTGTCATTTGTAGATCTTTGGCAGTCGTTACGGATAGTCAGAAGCCAGTTAATCTGACTCCAGTCTTGCCATGAAGTACCGGATTACCCAGTTATTGGGTTGTGGAGTTCTGGTAGGCAGCCGCTCCACGAAAATACTGGTATTCAGCTAAATCCGGTTTGACTGGAAGCCGACCCCAATATAGTTGGGAAAAGGCTAGGCAGATGATGACGATGATCGTGTCACAGTGTTTGTTATCGAACTCCTCCGAAACGGCTTGACCGATTTTTATGATTTTTTTGGTAGGTCTGAGAATAGGTCTTAGACTACTTTTTATTTATATGGCAAAACAATCTTTACTGGGTCAGCTAGTATTAATGTGTTCGGCCCTATTTGTGAAACAATATTTGAGGAAGATAGGTTTTCTAAATAAGCAGTTGTTATTGCTGTGTTTTGTAACACTTCAACATATTTTTATCTCTCACCTGCTGCAGTCGGGTAAAAACAGGTTCAGCGGGAGAAGTTTTTGGCCTGAAATGATGCCCACGAGAGCTAAAAAGCCACTTTAACAGAATCATAATATTTAACCACACAACAATCTGTCAAATTTTATTTTCGTCTTTATTACAAACGATTTAGGTTCACTGTGATTCTATAGATCATGATTGATTGGGAAAATTTGACAGTGGCGGGTAGCGTGGTTTGCTTTATGTATTCTGCTAAAGTGACCTTTTTCGAGGCCCTGATCCTTCAACTTGCCAGTGTGTTTGTTGGCATCTGGTAGTCAGGTACTATGGATTGTGGTATTGATTGTGCCGCTGTCTGAAAATGCGTCTTTTGATTTACTTAGTTGAATATATTTCGCCATTATCCTATATCTGTGAAATCAGTGCGCAAGGAGGAAACAGTTACATGTCTACACTGGGTCTTAAATCTATACCTATGAATGACAATCGTCTCGTCGCAATGACAAATGAAAAATCCCGCGATTCATTTAAATAAATAACAAGCTATAACTATTAATTTGATTGAGTTGAGTGGAGAGAAAGGGGACTTACTACATCAGGGTTAGGCTGATGGTCCACTGGAGCAGAGAGGAAAGGAGCGGAAAAATATTAACCAATAGACTTGGATAAAATCTCCCCTCCGCGTCAGTCACTGAGATTTTATGCAATTCCATCTATACTAATATGTAAATCTAAAGAGTTTGTTTGTTTGGTTGCTAGAACGCGTTAATCTCAAAAACTACTGGTCTGATTTGAAAAATTATCTCAGTGGTAGATAGCCCATTTATCGAGGAAGGCTACTAGGCTATATATCATCACGCTAAGACCAACAAGAGTGGAGCAGACGGCGTTTGGTTGGTTAATATTTTTCCGCCCCTCTCCTCCCCTCTCCGCTCCAGTGGACATTCGGCCTTAGACCTCTAGTCTCCGTCGATCGAACCTTACGCAAGTCCCATACCATAAGATTATATTGCCACACAATAATTACAGCTCCTTAATTGGATGTCAATTCGAGTGACAAACGACTCGCCTATAAGTACAATATCATGTACAATTAATGTATTCGTTCAATTAATAGCTCGGAGCCCGTAACGCTATTAGCAACTGATCTTGACATATTATTATTACGCAAAGGCTTAAGACTAAATGAGGCTTTTATTTTTAAGGATGGGATATCATCAAATGACTCCTCCCGCTCTGGGTAAAGCAGAAGGGAGTGTCAGACTCTTACTGACTAAAATACCTTCGCGGCTACCATACCATGGCGGATCCCTTTGTATATAGTTTAATTGATTAAATACGTAATTTCATAGTAACATGAATCGCAAAAGAGATAATTTCTTCGATAGCCTTAATGTTCTCACATCCGCGACTCAAACTCCTGAACTTAGTTTTGCTTCTTATGTCAAAGCACCTTTTGGTTCACGCTTGAATAGCCCAGCACCTTTGGCACAAAATGTTTATTTGGCACAAATTATTCAATGGTTGTGACAATCTTATTTTTATGTTTGTTATAGAAAACTGTTTTGTAAAATCGAAACTGTTTATACATAATTTGTACTTATTAATATCCGGAATCCTTTGAATCAAAATTTATTTTATTTACTAAACTGCTCCTATATATTTTTGCGTGCTTATTACTGCTTCCCCAACGTGTTTTGTATCAACTTCGAAAGTTTTCCAGGCTTTTGGCGAAAAGATATTGCTCGTAATCAAAATCTACATGTTTTACGAACCGATCTTTTATGGCATTTTACTGATAAACACTACATAACAATAAAGATGGCTGATAAGATAATTCTAATGTAAATTAAAGACAAAACCTCAATAACTACAACCCTCAAAAAACACTCAAAAACAAATATACAAACGTTACGGCGACAAAGTATAACACTTCGCCTCCCGACACGATAACCAGCTCTCTAGAAGACCATCAGCTCACGAACGAAACACTCCTGCCACCCCAACTTGAATCCAGTAACCCACAGCTAAGGGTCAGTTTGCTTTGTCACAATCGTGCCCTACAATGCGGAATGAGAATTGAAGTGGCCAAAGTTTCGGAATTGGGTCGCGAGGGCGGTTTAAAAATCGGCACAAGAGAATTTGAAGTGAATTTTGGATAACTCTATGTATATAAATCGGATTTCCTCGGGCCTTATATTTGAACTGACGGTTTATTTTTTATAGTTCTGAGCCTTTTTGTTACTTCAGGGATTTCTTCACGGCGAAGAGGATTGAATTTGTGTATCTTCCACTGAAACATTCATTTCCTAGACATTCTAATAAGAAACAATTTGTGTGGCCAGTATTAAATACAGGTATTTTGGTGATCAATTGGGCCGTGGTGAAGTTATTGGCAGATATTTTTTAGCACAGATAACACACAGATATTCATCGGCTGCCGATGGATGCGAGACACGCAGTACCGGTCATTGTGGCGACGCTTGGGGGAGGCCTTTGTCCAGCAGTGGACGTTTTTCGGCTGATATATTATATTATATTATAAGAGGGTGTCTGCAAACACTGATTACCACTTTTTATTTATTTCTTTAACATCATTTTCTTATATAGTTTTTACAGTGCGAAAGTTTTTCTGACTCCGCAATAGCCCATAAATGGCCCGTCGTACCAATGTGAACTCGTGGCGCGGTCGGTGATATTCGGGAGCGTTCGTGTGCGCGAGACATAAAAAATGCCGTGTTTCTTATATGGTGAGCGCGTATAAGTAAATATTTGATTACCTTTACTATTTAAATGTATGTTGTACATCTATAATAACTAATATTATAGGTACATAAAACTGAAGAGTTTGTTTGGCAACAAACGAGCTAATCTCAAAATCTACTAGTTCGAATTGATGGTGGTCATGCGCGTGCCTTTCAATAGTAAAAAAAAAAAAAAAAAATTGTTGGATATCCCATTTATCGTGGAAGGCATGAAATATGTAACGCAGACTAAGTTGCGCGGGTCAGCTAGTATAATATTATATAATATATTAGTAAATAATATAGTTACAAGATTTTCCCATGGCATGTCAGAAACGACTTACATAAATCTATGTCATTTCAAATGAACGCAAATCAAATAAAACAATCATCCTCCTGATCGTTAATACACTGGACTGCTTAAAGTAAGCTGGTCCCTTATCAGGCCGCTTATCACGACTCCCTTTATCCCTCGTCAGTTCGCTATCGAGCCCGCCAGTTAAGCCTCTGACAGATTCGTGTACCGAGTACCTTTGGGACTCCACTTGCAAGGCTTTGGGTCAAAAGAAACAAGGAATTATTTCCATAAGATTTCAGGAAGAGGTGTCTATAGAATTCCTTTTACTGTCGCGTTAAAACTCTTGAGTGAAAACATCAAACGTTGATGACAGTGGTGTTGGATTTGGTCAAGTGGATGGACAGTGATGCCATGTTTCTGGACTAAACATTTCTCAGTCATTAACGCTTACGTGAGAAATTGATCATACCGATTTAGCTGCTATTATGAAAAGTAAAAAAAAGCAATGTTTGAAGGTTTTAGGGTACCGAACTCGAAGGGAAACTAACGGAACTCTATTATGAAGCCTCCGCTGTCTATCCGTTAGTCTGTCCGCGAATTTTTATAGTGTGTACACTCGTCTTACCGCCGACGAAGAAGCGAGTAGCTATCGACTATTTGCTCGGAGTTTGAGAAAAGGGACAAAAGATATAGATCTCGTGTGAGTAAAAGAGACACATACATGCATAGGCTGTTCACACTGTCGGCGAGCGGCTCTTACCTCTAGTTGATCGCAGTGACAAGAGCTATCAAAGATTGTACTCGCTCAGCGACACTCGCTCGGCGATGCTCGCTTGGCGGTCAGAAATTACCAACAAGCGGTAATTTCTACCTATAGTGCGGGCCGGAGCGAGTATTACGAGTCGTCCCGTCGCACTAAAGCACTCGCTGAAAGCCGAGCGTCAAAACTATCGAAACTTTTCACTCGCTACTCGCTTCTCGCCAACTCGTTTGGAGGTTAAAGCTTTACTCGCTACTCGCTGATCGCCAGCGGTGAGACATGTGCCTAAAGTTCACACAGATAGGTAACTACTCAAATAAATTCAGTACAGGAACTAAAATAGAGTGTTCAGTGTTCTGGGCACTTTTGCCATTGACAGCGATGTGGATTATTTTTTGATGCCCTATGATTATTTTTATTTTTTTTATACGCGTTTGTACATCATTTCTTGTTAATTAGTGTAGTTATTTAAGTCTGCATGTATAAATTATCTAAAGTTTGCTATAATTCCTAATAAATTCAGTAAAGCATCTACTTATTTACACAAACATAACAAAAGTACAGGAACTCGCACATGCCAATGTTCTGAACCTACAGTCTTATATGTTAATTGTTCATGACTACTTTTTCCAAAGTAAACCGCTTGAAAAGCCACTGAATAAAAATTTGACAAAAACCAGATTAAACCACACGAAGTAAGTCAGTAACTCGATCTATCTAGCCGGTGTCCCACTTAGCTCGGCCCTCGAGAGACCGTCGCGAACTTCAGACGTGGGCAACTGTTAATATAGTTGACAACTTTCACTACAGTTAATTGAGTGGTTTAGCTTTTAACCGAGAACTAACTCGGTTTAGCTGTTAGCTTGTTTACTTTTAGTGGGGATAACTGTGGGTGTTTTAGTGTGAGGGGGGGAGGTTACAATCTTGGTTCTTTTACCTACTGTGACGATTAAATATTTTATAACAAATTCTTATTTTTATTATTTCAATACTAACACTTTTCCTACTGATTGTACCTATCTTTTCTCATTTTGATAATAACGTGGGACGAGTTGCAGAATGAAAATATTATTTATTTTTATTTTCTACAAGTCGTCTTAAATAGGCCGTAGGTATGTAGGACAAGTTGATGATTAACTTGGAAAGATGAAGATTGGTTATTTAGCAGTTAAAATTTCATATCAAAATTTACCGAAGTCATAAATAGTCAAACTGACGTTTAACAATGTAATTGGCTGTAGATCTTTACAAGTAGGAAGGACCAGTAAAATATGATTCACTGGTCTTCGTAGCGTGTCGATTACAAATAATAAATAGTGATTCAAGTTCATGTTTGGCCCAGTACTCAGCAACGGTAACACCATTCGCTGACGCAGCCATCAGGTTGAAAATGACATAGTCAATTTTATCCCGAAACAACACATCATTCCTACACAAGGCACAAGACGCCTTGGAAAAAGCTAATATTTTTTAAATACTCATTTTAAAACGGTAGATTGTAGGTGGTCAGTTCCTATTCTTAAAAAACCGGCCAACTGCGAGTTGGAATAGCACACGAAAGGTTCCGTACCATAAACCTTAAGTTTTATTTGTTGTTATAGCGGCAATAGAAGCACACAATCTGTGGAAATTTCAGCTTTCTACCTATAACGGTTCTTGAGATACAGCCCGCTGACAGACAGACGGACGGACGGACGGACGGACAGCGGAGACTTAGTAATAGGGTTCCGTTGGTTACCCCTCGGGTACGAAGGTAACTAAAACCTGGCCTATTTTATTATAATGCCCACAGCAAAGAAGTGGAGAGTGAACAGGCTCCTTCTGGGTAAGCTCGCTCCATTGTAGACTTTGTCTCTGTCATCTCTGACCTAGACTAGAGTCAGAGCAAACTCATTTCAAATAAAAAAAAACAACACCTACTAACCCTTATCCTTGTTCAAACTTATACTTTGCTTATCACAACGTACGCTATTCTAAAGCACAAAAACTTAGGCTATCTCTATCCTATTTCCGCAACAAAATCTAGGACAAAGATCTCACAATTACCACGCCATCCCGCATAAATTATTCAATTAGTTCGTGTAAAAGAGGACATTTAATAAGCCACAAGTGGTACATTTAAATTATTTGCGGAAAGGACAGACCGGGGCGCCGAAGATAAGCTTGTTATGTGGCACAGTAACTGATGTGGCCGGTTTTAGGCGCATTACAGTAACGAGGTGCTAAGTGCTCTAATTAAAAAAAATGTCCTTTTTGTTTATTTTGTACGGTATTATGGTCGTACGGATATTAAATGGGGAATGATTTTTTATGGGATTGGCAAGGTGGGAGATTTATTTGGGCGCATTTAAGAAGACTTATAGAATTGCATTAGCACATAATTTTTAATATATTTTACAGTACTGGTAGGGGAGATAAGCCTAAATCGGGTACCCCGCCTAAATCGGGTATGCTTGTTTCCGTGCGTGTTACGTCTATTAGTGAGAATGTACGAGTGCAGCGAGGTGGCGTGACAGTCGGCCAATCACAGGCAGTCGGCTCTCCGCTGTGACGAAAGCGCTTGCAAGGTAAGATTGAAAACAATATTTTTGATGGTTTTACTAAAAAAAAATGACTTTTGGTAACAGTGAATACTCAAATATTGTATGGATTATGTTTACTTAAGTTTTGTGTTGTGATTTTGTAAGGAATTATGCATCTAAATTAAAAAAAACTTGTGGCATTCCTGCATTTGGTTTTGAGGTTATGGCGGTTAAAAATAAAAACATGCGTTTGGGCATAACGGGTAGGGGTAAAACGGGTATGTACCCGATTTGCCCTAGTATGGTCAAGTAAGTAGTTTGGGTGGTTGAAATGAGGTTTTAATTAAGATTTTTGGTTTGTTTTATTCTAGATGGTTAACAAATATAAAAGAAAAACCTCTAATGCATCATGGGACGAGGCAGTTATGAAACTTGCTATGGAAGAAGCTAGCAAAACCTCAGTGAAAGGTGCGGCTAAGAAGTACGGTATAAACTTATCCACGTTGCAGCGGCACATCAAAAAAGGATGCCCGAAGAAGAAACTTGGCAGGTACACAACTGTATTCACGGATCCTCAGGAACTCGAGCTTCTTGAATATGTGTTTCATATGGAAGGTTTGTTTTTTGGACTGACCAAGAAAGAATTCTTAGAACTCGTGTACCAATATGCCGAAAACAACAATATTCCACACCCATTATATAGCCTTATATTATATTATTATATTATATACATTATATACCTTATATTATATTATATACCCACTATATAGCCTTTACCCGTTATGCCCTGATGAGGTACCTGATTTAGGCCCCCTATAAGGGCAAAACGGGTATTTGGAAGGGTCTCCTAATTTCTGTTTTTCTAAGATTGTTGAAGAGAATGGTTATGTTTGTTATTTTTTTTATATACTATATTAAATAAACATTTCCTTTAGTAAAACTATTTGGTACATTTTACGTTTCTAAGTATTTTTTATTTCACATGTCCCTTAGCGTACCCGTTTTAGGCTTACCTCCCCTACGTTATGGTAGGAACCATATAAATGTGCAATAACGGTCATTGACCCACATACATTTATTGACTTTCTTAATATCAAAAAATACTCTTCCAAACACAAAAAGAATCATCCAAATCGGTTAACAATTGGCGAAATTATCGCTGAACAAACATTTTTCATGGGATCCCATCATCAGATCCTGACTTATACCTTCCATCATCAGCTCAGCAACATGAGATGATGATTATCAGGCACAAATATCTGAATTGCGTTAGAAAATTTATGAAAAACAGTGTACGTGCTTATAAAAATTGAGATTTTCCCTCGATTTTCATGAGATCCCATCATCAGATTCTAACTTGGTGACAATGGGACCACTTCAGGAGTATAGGCATTCGAATAAAAAAAGAATTTTTAAAATCGGTCCAGAATTGGCGGAGAAATCGGTGAACATACATAAAAAAAAAACATACATACAAACGAACATAGAACCTCCTACTTTTGAAAAAATCGGATAAAAATCAGATATTTCTGTTTAAGACAGAAAGCTGTTTTGAATCGACTCCTGATGTGATCCTTTACGTTCTACTTCTTCTTCTTACGTTCATTGTTTGGGTATTAACGAAGGGATATTAGAGAAAGGTCAATGTACTTTATTGCAAGTTTGTCTGGCTCCTACCTTAGTTGGACGTAATGCAAGTGAGAGAGCTCTGCCAGTCAACCCAAAAAAAAGGCAATAAAAGGCTAGACCATGACAGGTTTTGTACATCTACCGCGGTGTAGCAAACTAATTAGGTACATTTAAAATCGAAATGAGTCTCATTACGATTACCAGTACTAATAATTTATTTTATTTTATTTATTAGGGACAAAAGAACAGTTACATGTTAAGGCGGTACAATAAGATTCTTAATATAAATTGTTAAACATATAACCCACACTATTGTCCACGGATTAATCAAATTTGAGAAAAACGGAAGCTGATTTTAAGAATATTGTTTCTAACTGTTTGAATTGAGAGCTAAAATAAAATTTTTAAGCTAATGAAGCTATGGCAAGATTTTTATTTTTTTTTATTGGAAAGAAGAAAATGTCTGTGTTCATAAAGTGTGCATTATAAGTCTCCACAAGGCGTCGAAGATGTACTCGTGCCCCGGCATTGGTCTTACATGAATTCAAGTGGAATAGGCGGGGCACGAGAGTCCCGAAAATAAAATCAAAGAACCAGTAAAAAATAATATGCCACCAGAACCGTGCTTTTTCCGAGACATAAAGAAGCCTATGACACTCAGTGGCAGTATTAATTTCTGCCAACGAAAGAATTTTCACAATCGTATCAAAATTTCTAGAGATTAGGTACCTCCTAAAAGAAATTAAGTTTACCTCTCCATAATATTAAGCTTAGATATTTAAGATTATTCACCGTAATAAAACACAAAGATAACCTCCATCAATCCAGCATAATGCCGTAGATTACTCCTCAAGGTATCTGAATCATAGCTTAAGAGGCTACTATAAAATACATAGGTCGATGTACCGGTATTCCCCCCGCCTCCACTTACCTCATGAGCCTCTAGGGAGGCCGAACTTACTTCAGTTCTCATATTAATACGAATCGGCGTGAACAGCAAGACTTAGCTTTTATATGAATAGATCTACTTTTGAGGAGCTCGTGGCTAAATAATAACAGACGCACGGTTCGATCTTTAAGGTTAAGCAACGCTTGCCAAGGTTGGTCTGTGGATGGGTGACCATCTTAACATAACGAGTTTCCTCCGTGCCTCGGAAAGCACGTTAAGCCGTTGGTCCCGGCTGTCATTTGTAGATCTTTGGCAGTCGTTACGGGTTGTCAGAAGCCAGTAAATCTGACTCCAGTCTTGCCAAGAAGTACCGTGTTACCCAGTTAATGGGTTGTGGAGGTCTGGTAGGCAGCCGCTCCGCGTAAAACACTGGTATTCAGTTGAATCTGGTTTGTCTGGAAGCCGACCCCAATATAGTTGGGAAAAGGCTAGGCAGATGATGAATAGATCTACTTTGAATGTCATCGTAGTTGTATCAAAAAGTTTTGTATAATTAAGTCGTTTTGACTGTAAACTTTTAGGCGTTACCTTATTTAAATTTTCGCCGGTACAGATTTTTTCGGGTCATTCCATCTTTTTCTAAAAATAACTCTACTCAAACTAGGATAGATGCACAGATTACTCCACAAGGCATCTGCAGCATAATTAAGGGGCCACCATCTCTTCTTTTACCTGGCGTTATTCCCGGCTATTGCCAGGGTCCGCCTTCCTACTTAGCTTCCTCCACTTTGCCCGATCTTGAACATCCTTCTCAGTTAGGCCATTGGCTCTCATGTCGGACTTAACGACGTCCAACCAGCGCTTGCGAGGGCGACCACGGGACCTAGCCCCAAGAACAGCCATATTCATGCATCCCCGACCAACGTACTCCATAGGGCGGCGCATGATTTGGCCATACCATCGCAGACGACACTCTTGCAGTTTTTCCCCCACGTCACGGACACCAAGACTACCTCTGATGAAAGAGTTGCGTATGCGATCGGATCGCGTTACGCCACTCATCCACCTCAGCATCTTCATCTCCGTGACGCGAAGCTCCTGGGTGTGTCTGCTTAGTGCTGGCCAACATTCACCGCCGTACAGTAGGACAGGCCGTATGATGCATTTATATATCTGCCCCTTGAGCTTCGGAGGCATTTTGCGGTCGCATACAACGCCCGTTACCTCGCGCCACTTCGCCCAAGCCGCGCCTATACGTGCTTGGATATCGTCGTCCACGTTGCCAGACTCGTGCAGCACGGATCCAAGGTACCTGAACGTATCAGACTTTCTGATCAGGTCCGAACCTATTCGGATGAACCTATTTGAATCCGTGCCGCCACAGGACATGTACTCAGTCTTCGCCACATTTAGTCTCAGACCACCGTTTTCAAGCGTGTCCTTCCAAATGTTGACTTTGCGCTCAAGATGGGCTTTGTTCTGATTAACGAGGGCGATGACATCGGCATACATCATTAGCCATGGGGGCTTATCTTGGATGTTTGCCGTAACTGCATCGAGCACTACGTTAAACAAGAACGGGCTAAGAGCCGAGCCTTGGTGAACGCCAACAGATATTGGGAAGCCAACAGCTGTCTGGACAGAGGACACGGAATCGCGGTACATGTCTCTGATAATGTCAATATAGGCCTCGGGAACGCCTTTGAAGCGCAGTGCCCACCAGATGGACTGCCGAGGTATACAGTCGAAGGCCTTCTGCAGGTCTAAAAAGGCCATATGCAAAGCTCTCCTTCTCTCTCAATTTCAATAATTATAATTTTAATAAGTAATTTACATTCCAATTTTGTAAAAGAATTGAATGATTTAATAATTTTCTTTATTATTGCTTTTAATTATTATTCTTTGAATGTATAAATTCTAATTACAATAAGTTGTAAATAATGTTATGTATGCCGTTTTTTGTGCATGTGGTGTTAACCAGTAATTAATTGTTGCATTTGAATATGTTACTATAGTTATTAAATCAGAAATGTATATAGTGTAAACAATTGTTGGTTAACCTAATAATAAATAATAATAAAGGGACTTAAGGGGCCACCATCATATACTACTATACATTCAGTCAAAAAAGTAACGGGAATGGATGATTTGTTTATGGTTCCAAATTTAAATTTTTGGTTTTTTTGTAGTTGTTAGATTGGCACAACTGTTTTCCATTTTGGCGCGGAGTTTGAGTTGCATCTGTTATTTATATTAAATACAGTGCTGGTTTTAGTAATATCATATATAGTGTGTATTGCGAATTTCATAATGGACAAAAATATCGAACAAAGAGTTTGTCTTAAATTTTGCATCGCCAATGGAATTTCGTGTTCGGAGTCACTGAAAATGTTACAGAAGGCTTACGGTGAATCGACTTTATCAAAAACTCGTGCTTATGAGTGGTTCAAAGCGTTCAAAAGCGGTCGAGATGTGATGGAAGATTTGCCTCGCTCTGGTAGGCCGTCAACGTCTGCAACTGAAGTTAACATCGCAAAAGTGAAGGAAATAGTGACTGAAAATCCCCATTCAACTCTGAGAGAGATAGCCGCCGAACTTTCTGTAGCTCACGAGTCGATCCGTACCATTTTAACTAATCATTTGGGTATGAAACATGTTGCTGCTCGGCTAGTCCCAAAAGATCTGAATTTTCTCCAAAAACTCAATCGCATGAAAGTCGCTGAGGACATGCTAGAACGAGTCAGTTCGGACCCAACATTCATGAAACGCATTGTTACTGGTGACGAGACGTGGGTTTACGAGTTTGACATGCAAACTAGTCAACAAGCTTCGGAGTGGCGCCTTCCAACTGAACCGTTTTCAATCGATAGAAGACATAAAGGAGAATTCGCGGCGAGAACTCAACTCAATTCCGGAAGCAGCGTTTAAAAAATGTTTTGATGAATGGATTATTCGTTGGCGCAAGTGTATCGTTTCTAAAGGAGCATACTTTGAAGGTGATAAAATAAATTTGGATGAATAACAGACATTTTGTGTATTATTGATCTTTTCCCGGTACTTTCTTGACAGAGTAGTATAAAGCTGAAGAGGTTGTTTGATTACTTGAAAGCGCTATTCTCAGGAACTACTGGTCCGATTTGAAAAAGTCTTTCAATTTTAGATAGCCCATTTATCGACGAAGGCTATATACCATCACGCTAAGACCAATAAGAGTGGAGCAGTAATGAAAATTGTGACGCAAACGTAGTTGCGCGAGTCAACTAGTAAAATATATCGATGTGGCCGGTATTCCCCCCGCCTCCACTTACCTCATGAGCCTCTGAGGAGGCCAAACTTATGCCAGTCCTCACATTGATATGAGTCGGGGTGAAGAGCGAGATTTAGCTATCAATACAGATGTTTAATATTTCAGGGTTTACGTCCTGTTTGAAAGGGCCAATTCTTTTAATTTTTAAGCTACCTACGCATTCGCATCTCAGTTGCAATCTGTCACAAATGTGTCAAAAAATGTCCCTAATGCTACGGACACACTACCGTAATATGGCTATAATTTTATAGCAAACAAATGGCCGCACGGGTCGATCTTGAAGGTCAAGCAACGCTTGCCAAGGTTGGTCTGTGGATCACCTTAACATACCAAGTTTCCTCCGTGCCTCGAAAAGCACGTTAAGCCGTTGGTCCCGGCTGTCATTTGAAGATCTTTGGCAGTCGTTACGGGTTGTCAAAAGCCAGTAAATCTGACTCCAGTCTTGCCAAGAAGTAGATACCGCCGCGTGTTACCCAGTTAATGGGTTGTGGAGGTTTGGTAGGCAGCCGCTCCGCGTAAAACACTGTTATTCAGCTGAATCTAGTTTGATTAGAAGCCGACCCCAATATAGTTGGGAGAAGGCTAGGCAGATGATGAATAGATCTACTTTGAATGTCATCGTAGTTGTATCAAAAAGTTTTGGATAATTAAGTCGTTTTGACCGTAAACTTTTTGGGGTTACCTTATTTAAATTTTCGCCAATACAGGTTTTTGGTCATTTTATATTTGTCTAAAAATAACTCTCCTCAAACCCAGATACATCCACAGATTACTCCACAAGGCATCTGCATCAGAGCTTAAGAGGCTACTATAAAATACATACGTCGATGTGCCGGTATTCCCCCCGCCTCCACTTACCTCATGAGCCTCTAGGGAGGCCGAACTTACGCCAGTCCTCACATTGATATGAGTCGGGGTGAAGAGCGAGATTTAGCTATTAATACAGATGTTTTATATTTCAGGGTTTACGTCCTGTTTGAAAATTAATTAGGAAAAATTAATAGGAGGTCTCGTAGGCAACCGCTCGACGTAAAACATTGGTATTCAGCTGAATCCGGTTTGACTGGAAGCCGACCCCAATGTAGTTGAGAAAGGCTATGCAGATGATGACATAACTATGGCAAACAATACCAACTGAAACAACACCAATTATGGCCATCAATTTATTGCCATATTACGGTAGTGCGGTCGTAGTAAACAAATCACTTTTAGTTTTCAAGTAGTTCCGTTGCAGTTGGTAGCATCGAGTCTGTGATTCAACTAAAATAATCGCCTTAAGGTGAATGCTCCAAGGTAGCCTGGGCTACCCTGGAGCATCCACCTTAATCAGAATTATTAAAATGGGATTTTTGCAACGTTTTAGTCACTTTTTGCGGTCGGGGTTTTATATGAAAATAACTCTACTAATATATAAAGTTGAAGAGATTGTTTGTTTGCTTGAACGCGCTAATCTCAGGAACTACAGGTCTAATTTGAAAAATTCTTTTAGTGTTAGATAGCCCATTTATCGAGCAAGGCTATAGGCTATATGCTATCATTACACTAAGACCAATAGGAGCGGATCAGTAATGAAAATTGTGACGCAAACGAAGTTGCGCAGGTCAATTAGTTACTAATATATTAAGTTGAAGAGTTTGTTTGTTTGTTCGCTTGAACGCGCTAATCTCAGGAACTACAGGTCCTACTTAAAAAAATCTTTCTTTGTTAAATAGCCCATTAATAATATATATTTTGATGGTGTCTCTGAAACATCCTGTATGAATATTTCTAAGTTGAATGTCTTTGTAGTTGTGACAGTGTTGGATGGTGATGTCGTAATGTCTATAAACTTTATGGAGTTGTGTCATTTTTCGTCTGTGAAGTTTCTTTGTCGTTCCATCTTTATAAAATCTGGGTATTGTTATAATTAATGTTTAATAAAAAATCTTGTTAAGAATGAAACTTGCCTAAAAATGAGGTTACATTTAAACTTTAGCTAACTGAATTTCCCGCAATGGTGAAAGGATTCCTAAATATTGTTCCTATCTTTATTTAATATTATAGCTGAACAGTTTGTTTGGATGAACGTGCTAATCTCAAGAGCTTACTGGTTGGAATTGAAAAATTCTTTTTTTGAAGTGTTGAATAGCTTATTTATCGAGGAAGGCTATTGGCTATATAACATAACACTACGCCCAATAGGAGCGGGGTATTCATTAAAATCTGACGTTGACGAAATTGCGCGGGTCAGGTATTTATTGATAGCTCGCGTTTGACCACTATATCTATGATCGATGATGAATTTTCTTGACACGCGAGGACTGTTACATCCATCAAGAAACTCATAATCCAACAGAAAATTCCACTCCTTAGCACAATTAAAGTAACCCAAAATGTTTTGAGAGTATGAGTGTGATGTTTACCATTTACCAAGTGATTCGAATAAATGATCATATAATTATTTTACATTTAGTTACTTTAACAGAAAACAAGCGCTGTCTATTATATTTATTACTAGTTGACCCACGCAACTTCGTCTGCCTCACAATTTTCATTACTACTTCGCTGCTATTGGTCTTAGCGTGATGATATATAGCCTATAGCCTTCCTCAATAAATAAAATAAATGGGCTATCTAACACTGAAAGAATTTATCAAATCGGACCAGTAGTTCCTGAGATTAGCGCGTTCAAGTGAACAAACAAACTCTTCAGCTTTATATATTAGTATAGATTAAGGCAATACAAACGAATAGTTTAATTTCAGATAGTCATAATAATATGAAAATGAAATAATCCTGTGAATGGCGCATTCAATAACGTTATTTTACCAATAAAATGTATGTCGTATAGCGCTCGCGAAGCGTCCATAAAGTATTAAATTGACTGGTTTTCAGTGTTCATTTTATTATAAATAATAAAAATAACTATATACATTATGAATATACAAAACCAAATACAATCAGACGTCGAAAAATTCCTCCGCATCGCTGTCATCCGGAAACGTGCCCAGAAGACTGGCAGCATTGCCACGTTGAATGGCAATGCTAATTCTTTGAGCAAAAAACAAGCCAGCCCTCTGGTCACGCAAAGTGTCGACCAGTCGGCGAGAAATATTCTTAAAAAAGAGACGCGCACTCGGACCCCATGACCCTAGCGTTTCGACCCCAAACGGCTCAAACCTGTAATTACCAATAAGGTTACAGTATTTTCGCCGCTTAAGGGCCTCAGCAGCCACAGCAGCAGTGCCGGCACAGCTCGCCGTATTATATATATAAAATGAACACTGAAAACTTTTCTTTGTTTTTTTTTACTGTTGATAGGCACACGTTTGACCACTGTCTCACCTGTTGCTAAGCGATGATGTGGTCAATGATGGAGCACGCCTGCCTAGAAGTAAATTCACTTTTGACTTAAAGACTCCCAGGTTGTAGCTATCAGGAAACACAGACTCCGGCAGGGAATTCCACTCTTAGCTGTACGCATTATGAATGTGTTCCCAAAACGTTTTGTGCGTGTGGGTGGGCTGTCCATCATGTACCGGTGGCGCATCGCCGTTCGTCTTGTGGTCCGATGATGGAACGGGTTTGGCTTGTGTTTGCTTTCATAATTTAACTTTCAAACAGTGCATATACTATTTTGGTGGGACATAAGCATGTTATTAGATAGCTTTATCTCGCGGCTTTACTCCTGTGGCTATGTAGAAAATTATCCGCAGGGGACATACTTTTGGGACAAAAAAGGATCCTTAGTGTTATTCCAGACTACAACGTGATTGAATAACAAACATCCATTCATCCAGACTTTCGCATTTAAAATAATAACTAGCTTTTGCTCGACTTCGTAAGCGTTTACCCGCAACTCAGAGATACACGAATACCTCAACATGAAAACTATTATGGAAGAAGCTAAACAGTACATAGACAAATACACAGACCGATTAAAACACCACCCTAACCCATTGACAAGTACGCTTCTAATGCGGAATCCGATAAACCGCCTGGAAAGAGCAAATGTGCTACTTGAATAAGGAGAGGTAAGGCGATGGCCCTAAGTCTCTTAAAGTTTATTTACTTCAGGTTATCTGATTATAGTCCAATGACTAATCGCAGATTCCAAAAAAAAACTCTTCGTAAGCGCATATCCCGTTTTTTCCCGTTCCCTTGGGAATTTCGGAAAATCTTTTCCTTCGACTCCCCAAGGAACCTACATGCCAAATTTAAGTTTTTAACGACCAATAGTTTCTGCTGTGTCAGTCACTCAATCAATCAGTATCGGAAGAATTTTTATATTAGGATTTTTTTTTTTTTTTTTTTACTGTTGATAGGCACGCGTTTGACCACTATCTCACCTGATGGTAAGCGAGGATGTGGTCGAAGACGGAGCACGCTATTGGATTATTATAGTTCAGACATTTTAGACAAGCGGCTTTGTGCGTTTGCTTACAACTATCCTTTCTTTCCTCTAAGGTAAATGTCTCTCCTTTTAACGTCAGCTATTTGCCAGTGCATGTCTGTTCAAAACTGGTCCAGTAGTTACGGAGATTTTTTAAATACACAACTGACGTGTTTGCATTTATAGAATAGCTGTTATTTTAATATTACACAAAAACATTTAAATTTTTTAACGTAGAAAGATACGTAGATGGATACCTACGTATATAGATTACACTATATGACACCCGCAGCTCTGACCACGTGAATGTTGAACTACCCTAACGGAATAGACCGCCGGGAGAAAAAAAATCAACCATCTGTTATTTTAAACTATAATTTACCTCTGCGCCAAATTTCATCAATATACGTATAGCCGTTCTGTCGTGATTGAGTAACAAAAATCTATCCATCCGAACTTTCAAAACGTTATAAACACCACCACAGCCTAACTGCAACCATCTTACAGCCTAACTTATATACATAACTAGATCCTCTCGATAGTGGCAGTATACCCAAGTTACCCAACCAGTGATCAATTTAACTCGCAGTCCCCAGAGTGTCCAATATAAAGTTAAGATAAGTTCACAAGTACAGTCTGTGACCAACATTATGTTACCCACTTGACTGTTATTCGCTAATAGTCAAGTGGGTTAGATAATGTTGGTCACAGACCCTCCTACTATCTATACTTGAAAGATTTTCTCTTTTAGCCATTTACTTCCGAGTAGTTTTGTTTTATATCAATGTACTACGAAGTTCTTTTATTCATCAACTAGATCATCATCATCTTTTCCCAATTATATTGGGGTCGGCTTCCAGTCAAGCTGGATTTAGCTGATTACCAGTATTTTACGTAGTGCGGCTGCCTACCAGACCTCCACAACCCATTAACTGGGTAACACGGTACTTCATGGCAAGACTAGAGTCAGATTTACTGGCTTCTGACTATCCGTAACGACTGCCAAAGATCTACAAATGACAGCCGGGACCAACGGCTTAACGTGCTTTCCGAGGGACGGAGGAAACTCGGTATGTTAAGATGGTCACCCATCTCAACCTTGGCAAGCGTTGGTTAACCTTGAAGATCGATCCGTGCGACTGTTATTATCTAGCCACGAGCTCCTCTTTATTTATCAACTAGATGTCCCACGCAACTTCATCTGCATCAATTTTTTTATTAATGCTCCGCTCTTCTGGGCCGTAGCGTGTCTTTATTAGTACGAGCCTTCCTCGATAAATGGGCTTTTTAAAAGAATTTTTCAATTCGAACCTGTTCCTGAGATTAGCACGTTCAACCAAACAAAATCTTCAGTTTTACGATATTAGTATAGACTAGCTGACCCGTGCCCACTTCGTTGGTCGGTATTCTTCGGGTTAATACATATAGCCTTTGACACTCCCAAATAATTTTCAAAATCGGTTCAGTAGATCCAGAGATTACGCGGGCCTGCGGACGGCGAGCTTTGGGTGGCTCGCCGTCCGATCAGAACCAGGCCCGGGTTGGCGGCGCGCTGTGTTCCATGCGCGCCTCAAGGAGCTGTCAGCAAAAAGTCGGGGCCCGCTAGGGCCAGTGCCTGCCGGGGTGCGGATTCCTTTCGAAAGAGACGCCGCGGCGCTGAAACGCAAAGGGCACTGGGAAGAACACGGATGGGTTTTAGTCAGTAAGAGTCTGACACTCCCTTCCGCTTCCCAGAGCGGAAAAAGTCATTTGATGATTTCCCATCCTTAAAAAAAAAAAGATCCAGAGATTACGCCCCACAACCTCACATCACAAAGTTTAACTCTTTATAATATAGTAGAGATTTAACTTTTACGGATTTCAAAACTAAGTTAAGTTGAAAGGAAGAAATGTGAAAATGAAACAGAAAGATGAAATATTATAGGTTTACTTTACTTTTCATAAATACTAAGAAACTACCCAATTAACTAACAGAAATAAAGACATTATAAGCTGTTCTGAATTGACTTACTCGTATATCGTGATCCTTTGCGGCCTCAAATATTGAAAAACCTTTTGTAATTTATTGTTCCAGTATATAAGAAGGGATATTAAGTAAAGGTCAATGTACTTTATCTATACTAATATATTACTAATATATAAAGCTTAAGAGTTTGTTTGTTTACTTGAACGCACTAATCTCAGGAACTACCGGTCCGATTTGAAAAATTATTTCAGTGTTAGATAGCCCATTATCGTGGAAGGCTATAGGCTATATACCATCACGCTAAGACCAATAGGAGCGGAGCAGTAATGAAAATTGTGACGCAGACGAAGTTGCGCGGGTTAACTAGTTGTAAAATATGACATACATATACTACTACATTCTGACTGAATGTGTTTCTCGATCCACTCGATAGAGGCAGTATACCCAGCCAGTGATCAATTTAACTCGCGGTCTCAAGGGTGTCCCACACAAAGTTTGGACAAGAAAAACTTGTTATAGTTGATAACTTGTATTACTCAAACATTTACTATTGAGTTGGTTTCTTTAAAAACACAAACGGAGGAAGATCTTTTATTTACCAATTAAAATTTAACCGATTATTGAACTATATTTTGGTCGTAAGGACACATTCGTATTTTTATCGCATTTTTCAAAAGGTATCTTCATTTTGTAGATCTTTGACTCGTTCGTTACAGGTGGTAGGAAACCAGAAAATCTGACGCAAGTCTTACCAAGGGCAGTGTCACGCAGTACTTGGTCGTGTGGTTTAGGCGTTTGCCTTGTGACCTGGTGGGCGTGGGTTCGTTTACCACGGGAAGCATACTTTGTAAAGTTGTTTCCAGTTTGGCTAGGACATTGTAGACTTGCATCATCTGATTGTCTGATAAATAGATGATTCCGTGCTTCGGAAGGCACGTACAAGCCGGTGGTCCCGGCCGCCAAATGGCGGTCGTCAAATAATCCATCTCAGAGGCCCTTGAGGCGGTTTGAAACTCTGACACTAGGGAGTGTGGGGTCGTTAGACCTTACTGCTCACACGATAAGAAGAAGAAGAAGACCCAGTAACTGGGTTGTGGAGGTCAGATAGGCAGTAGCAATGTGTAAAATACTGGTACTCAACTGTTTTGGGTTAGACTGAAAGCCGTCTCCAACATAGTTGGGGAAAAGTTAAGTACCTATAGGTAGATCTGTCATGTAACTATAGGTAGATTTGTCAGCACGATTGGCGCAGTGGTTGAGCGATCGGCTGCTGCACCGCGTGTCGTGGGTTCGATACCCGCACGGAACAAATATTTGTATGGCCTACAGATAGTTGTTCCGGGTCTGGCTGTTTGTGTATGTGTCTTTGTATGTTTGTAAACGCACCCACGATACAGGAAAAATTCTTAGTGTGGGGCAACGTTTTAAAAAAAAAAATATCTCTGACCTATATTAGAGTCAAGAGCAAATCCATCATAAAAAAAAAGATCTTTCTGTCTTATGTGACCTTATGTACATGCAAAACTGACGTACTTACTACATATTTAACACATAATTCATAAAATTAACTATTTATTCATTAAAATAGACATATCATGTATCTTTTTTAGAGTATAATTTCAGTACCTACTTTATAATACATAACATCATTTACCAACCATCTATAATTTTTCTTCCATTTTATATTGTGCATCCCAATCGATCTATCATGCCTAGATTTCTAGATTATTTCGGCCAGGTACACAGTGGCAATGGTTATAACAATGGGCCTGAGTGGGCCATTGTGTACATGGGTCATTAGAGCATGGTCTAGAGTCTAACCTAGTGTTGACATTTGACATTAGATTGTAAGAATTTCCCTTTTACAAAAGCGGGCGAGCTCACTGTATAACTATAATAGTATAAGTAGATACATGATTTTAATAATTTAACTGTGTGTATCTCTTTTTATGCTCGTCAACAGATATCGCTTATCGAAAGCTATGGCGTGGCGGCGTTTTTTTTATTTACATTTTTAAGTAAAAAACGATTTTTTCTAGATCATGAGAAGATTTTTTTAGCTTTTTGTTTTATGGCAATTGGTTTAATATTTTTTTCAAGAGCACCACTTACATACACACCACACTGCACCCGAGACGAATAAAGACGTAAGTACACTTGCGTCATTTAGTAGTTAAGGAAATGAATAAATTTATTTAGATTAAACCTAAATCTAGATTTATGGGCAGGTCGCTAGTAGGCTAAATCAAAATCAAAAGGTATTTATTAAAACTACAAAACTGAAAATCAGCGCTTTTTGAGCGTAAAAACGTAAAAAAATTACATGAAGACAGTCCCCCAAAACGCCCCGCCTGTCACCACTTCCTAGTGTTTTAGCTGGGAAGAAGAAGTGGCGCAACAAACTCCCCAGCAACACATCTGTCTGTTAATTTATATAACAATATTATTCAACATTTTATGATAGATATAGAACATTAAATTAAACTTAATGGCACATGTCAGCTACCACACTATATTATCCCAACAAATAAATATGAAACAATGATAAATCTAATTATCATCATCTGCCTAGCCTTTTCCCAACTATATTGGAGTCGGCTTCCAGTCAAACCGGATTCAGCTGAATACCAGTGTTTTACGTGGAGCGGCTGCCGGCCAGAACTCCACAACCCATTTACTGGATAACACGGTACTTCTTGGCAAGACTGGAGTCAGATTTACTGGGTTCTCACAACCCGAAACGACTGCCAAAGATCTACAAATGACAGCCGGGACCAAAAGCTTAACGTGCTTTCCGAGGCACGGAGGAAACTCGGTATGTTAAGATGGTCACCTATCCACAGACCAGTTGCTTAACCTTGGTGATTGACCCGTGTGGCTATTATTATGTAGCCACGAGCTCCTCATGATAAAAACTAATTATATAGATAATTAAATAAGTAAACTCAAGCATACAATACTAATCAAAATCCTCCAGGGATAAATGGCGTGCCCGCTTACACGTGCAACAATGGAATTAAACCCTAAGCTGTGACCCAAAGTCACAAGTGATAAACTAGGACCATCGCAGATAAATTATAACACTTAAAAGTTATAACAATAATAAACCACGGTCAGCAAGACCACCAGTCACCACGAGCAGTAATTATTACAAAAATATTTTTTTCTATAGCCAGGTAACTTTTACTTGAGGAATAAAAATGGCGGTTCGATTATGTCAAACAGCTCTAATTATTCTTCATTTAAGAAGAAGCCCTAAGGGTTGGTACACATCTGACGGAAAATACATCGAGCGTATCATCGGTGGCGTCTATTCGCATTAACGCATCACGGGTTGAATGTGAAAGTTTGAATGTTTTATCATATAATTGTTCTGTTCTGGCGTTATGCGATACAATACGCGACGCATTTTCCGTCAGATATGTATCGACCCTTAATTTTACATTGTTATAACACCAAAAAATACTACGTCGTAGCAGATTTCGTAGCAACACCGCCTACGCCGCTACGTTGTCGTAGCAAGAAGCGTAGCGGCTACACGCTTGTACAGGATTTAAGATTAATTCCTCTTGTCGACTCAGTGACCCTTAAAAATTCACTGAAATTTTCATAAGATATTATAGGTATATTTATTGGTAAAGTCAGCAACAAAAATTGTTTGACACTTCAGTTGTCAAATAAATAATTATTTAATTTAGAAAATCATTATCTGCCTAGAATCTTCCAAAATATAACTATGGCGTAGCACATTTGTTAAAATTTAATTTTTGGCGTATGAAATGCTAAAAAACAGATAATAGTGTCAATTTAGATGATGCAGAAGTTCAAAAGTAGCAATTTTCATCAGAAGTCTATAGTACTAAGAAAACTTCATATTCGAAGGTAGAAAAAACCGAGACTGAAACATATTCACGGATAGGCTCACAAATGTAAGAAGTGCTTATAAATCGACCGAATGACCCTTAAAAACTCACTGAGGTATTCAGTTCGAAATATATTTCCAACGAAAACACTTCGCAGCACTTGGGATAACACTACAAATCTAACGATCTCTCAATAACATCAAGTTGGTTTGGTGTTGTGAAACCCACGAAGAATCTAATATATTAGAAACTAGCTTTTGCCCGCAACTTTGCTCGCGTTTAAATTGATTTTCTCAAAAAACGTCAGTCTCATCTCCGTAACAAAAGTCATCAAAATCGGTTGGTCAATTTAGGTGTGAATGCATATCAAACTCACTTTAGTATTTATAATAGAATAAATCAGAATAGATTTATTTAGACGTAATCCTATTACGATATTTGCTTGATTTCATTAAACTCGTTAAGATCAAATTCAAAGAGTCATTTATACAAACTAGGCTGAGTGCCAGCACTTTTTGAACATTAACGTTTAACAAATGAAATGTCCCCAAAAACGCCCGTCACCACTTCCTAGTGTTTTAGCTGGGAAGAAAAAATGGTCAACAAACTCCGCAGCAACACATCTGTCTGTTACGTTAGAAGAACTCGCATGATCAAGGCCTGTGTACTGGATATAGGACTATTTATACCGGTAAAACTGTAAGGTGTCTGTGGGTAACGGAATATACGCGGGCAAAAGCCTCGAAGGAAGCCAGTCTTCGCCAGCTGGTCAGAATTGATCAGATGTACCTAACCCGAAACGAAAGGGCGGTAATTTGGTACTGGTGCCAAGTGTACAAGACAAACAACACGCAAGCATAGATAATTACTACCTATAATCTGACTCCAGTCTTGCCATGAAGTACCGTGTTACCCAGTTAATTGGTTGTGGAGGTCTGATAGGCAACCGCTCCGCGTAAAATACTGGTATTCAGCTAAATCCGGTTTGACTGGAAGCCGACCCCAATATAGTTGGGAAAAGGCTAGGCAGATGATGATGAAAAGCATGCAAAAGGTATTCTTTCAATCAAATCAAGTACTTTAGATGCTGCAAAAAATCTTGCTATAGATTGACAAGAAAAACAAACTTTTTTTTAAGATTGGCTAATTAAAAGGTTAATTTAGTCGTACAATTATATTTCAAAAAGTCAAAGAAAAACTTTCACAAAAGCCACGACTTATTACGGTAAGAAATACCTTGGCTTAAAAAGCAAAACTAAATAAAATAAATCCAAACTCCAATTTCTGGTACAGAACCCATGGGACCCTAAAACAGTACGACCATTGAATTAAAAAATCGTAAACGAATTTTTATCGTTGACTTAATGGGCGATTAATGCGGCGATTAGGCCTGTAGGGGGGGCTAAAGTGGCTATAGTAGCTGTACTGTCTATATCAGTCACTGGTACTGAAGTTTTTAGGGTTGTCCGATAAAATAATGTTGTTCGGTTTCAACGCCTTATGTGGTTTAATTCGGCGGGTATTTGTTTAAAGAAGGATGTTGGAAAAAAAAAATAGCCACCGAATTGAGAAACTCCTCTTTTTTTGGAAGTCGGTTAAAAACTGGCTTAGTACGAGTAAACTCGCGCGCTTAGAGTCCCGATAAATTCATAGACTTCCTATAAGTTTTTCAGTAATTTAAAAGTAAAGATCATTTTCTGGATATATTTTCGAAAATAAGTATAAATAATTTTTAAAATAACTTGAAAGCTGTTTACTTTAAAACCATGAAAAAAGACAAAATCAACTGTAAAATACAATAGAAGTATACAAAATACACCCCCAATTAAGAAAAAGTAATCAGCTGTTCGCTACATTAATTTGAGAAAAGCATGCAAAAGTATACTGCGAGCTGATTTTTTCCTTTTTTGGGATTGTATTTTTATTTTAATAGTGTCATTGATTGATTCCTGATGTCTGGAAAAATTCGGCTGGTCATTGAAAGATAACTCAGTATAAAAAATAGCTCAGACTGAAACTTACGTGAGAAAAGTTAGTTATAGCACGGTATATACAATAAAACCTAAGTAAGGTTCGATAAATTATAACAGAGAAGTACAAAATGCTGACTTAGGGCCAACCCTTAGCAGAGCAGACCATTATCAGTAGGCTTACAAAGAATGTCAGCACACATAAACTGGAGATAAATCAGTGGCCGAGAAAATATTACTTCTTATCTTAAGAAATGCTTACCCTGTCCGACGGGGCTATAAAACGCGTAAGTCGGCCTACAGCATTATTCGGGGTGCATTAAATAAAATAGCCTTCATGGGTCGGAAATCTGCCTCGATCTTACTTTTTCAAGTCGATAAGGGTTTGACCACTGCATGATCTATAATTGAGGAGCTCGTGGCATCAATCATCAAGTTAAGGCACGTATAATCCGGTGGTCCCGGCCGCCAAATGGCGGTCGTCAAACAAACCATGTCAGAGGACCTTGAGGCGGTTTAGAAACTCTGACACTAGGGTGTGTGGAGTCGTTAGACCTAACTACCCACACGACAAAAAGAAGAAGATCGAAGTTAAGCAAGTCTTGCTTAGGTCGGTCCGTGAATTAGTGATCTGCCAGTTGCATACCGAGACTCCTCCATGTTTTGAAAAGCACATCAAGCCGTTGGTCTCGGCTGTCATTTGAAGACCTGTGAAAGTTGTAGTGGATGTCAGAATCCAGAAAATCCGACACAAGTCTTGCCAGGAGGTATGGTGTTACCCAGTTATTGAGATGTTGAGGTCCGATAAAGCAGTCGCTGCAAAAATACTGGTAGGGTCTGTTACCAACATTATCTAACCCACTTGACTATTTGCGAATAATAGTCAAGTTGGTAGACTGTACTCAGCTGCATCCGGTTGGACTGGAAACTGAACCAAATATGGTCATGAAAAAGCTAGACGGATCGACTAAACGTTTTTCTTGTGCAATAATTCATACAAAATGAAGGGTACAGGCGAAAAACAAGGAATATCACATAAAATTCATTTGACTTTTATTTTTTTAATGGCTTAAACATTTATCAAAGCTTCCTTATACCTAAAGATAATCTCAGTGGGGTAGACTTGAGCTCCTATTAGTAATATCTAAGATTAAATACGTAAAAGAAAGTACATACACTATGAAAAATTAAAATGTAAATTACACAAAAACTGGTTTTTGTGACATTCCTTGTTTTTCGCCTGTACTCTTTAAATGAAAAGCGATTTTATGCAGCTAATCCCTGTACCATAAAAAACCAATAACAAAGAAAACAAAATAAATACACGATATTTTATTTGCTCTAAAAGTCAAAAGAACTTTTTCAAATGGCACATACGCCTTTTTGCCCCTCGACGTTGGCGCATAGGCCTTTTACCTTTAGACGTCTTTACAGACCGGTTTTCCGGCCTCAGAGTGGGCGTAACTTCAAGTACCATTAAGCATTACATACTACCAACTTAGGTCTTACTTGAGGAAATACTCTTGACTTAGTCTTGCTTAGGGTTCCGTTAAATTAAGAAGGGTCAACCTGTATGTTTTAAAAGCTTTGTATTTAGCTGAAGTTGATGTAAATATGAGTATAAGCTAGGAGCTCGTGGCTAAATAATAACAGCCGTACGGATCGATCTTGAAGGTTAAGCAACGCTTGCCAAGGTTGGTCTGTGGATAGGTGACCACCTTAACATAACGAATTTCCTCCGTGCCTCGGAAAGCACGTTAAGCCGTGGGTCCCGGCGGTCATTTATACATCTTTGGCAGTCGTTACGGATTGTCAGAAGCCAGTAAATCTGACTCCAGTCTTGCCAAGATGTACCGTGTTACCCAGTTAGTGGGTTGTGGAGGTCTGGTAGGCAGACGCTCCACGTAAAACACTAATATTCAGCTGAATCCGGTTTGACTGGAAGCCGACCCCAATATAGTTGGGAAAAGGCTAGGCAGATGATGATGATGATGTATATATGAGTCTGTATGTCACTATTGAAAGTGGCTATGGTAAGCGACAGATAAATGTGCGATAACGGCCACTAACCCACATTTATTTATTGACTTTATAAATATCAAAAACATAAAGCTGTCCTAAATCGTTTTCTTTCGTGGTCCTTCACGTTCTCTAGTCATGAAAACCGGTTCATAATTTATTGTTCTGTTATTTACGAAGGGATATTAGAGAAAGGTCAATGTACTTTATTGCAAGTTTATCTGGCGCCGATCATAGATACGAGTACGAGTTTTGGGAAATCAAAGTCCAGTGACAATACAGATTTTTATCAACACTGCCAGCTGATTTGTACCACGCAAAAATGCACAGTTTGTTTGCGCTAAGCCTCGGTAAAAATGTATGAGCATTTTAATTATTTAAAATGATAAAAGTAATAAAAATTGTCTTGTTTTGCAGCTGATTTGGGGATCTGTAGATATGAATCAATTATTGAAAAAAACATGTTACGTAAAATTCATAAAAAATAATATACAAAATCTAAATCCTCACCCGTCCCACAAAAAGATCGATATCGTATCGTAAAACAATTTGCTTTTTAAACGATATACCCATTAAAGAGGTGTTGAAATATCGGCTTGGATTGCGATCGGCGCCATGATTGCTTTGTGAACCAATTTACGGATGCGCCCACAGAGCAAGGAACCTTCGTGACGACAGTGAAGAGAAACGCAACTACTATTAATATTCGTGTGGTAACACTTGAGCAGAATGGTATCGGCCGATGCCGTGTGGTGCCGTAAAAGAATAATACCATCCCATCACTTCCTGTGGGTGTCGTAAGAGGCGACTAAGGGACTCACCAGAGAATGGGCAGCAGCGTTCTCTATAAAACTCAACACCATACACTGCGATCGCCAACCCGCCTGCCAATCGTGGCGATTATGGCAAACCCCCCCTTTTGGGGAAGGCCTATGTCCAGCAGTGTTATGATGAACACCAGAGCAGCTATTGTTTATTTATTTAAATTTTCCTCTGCGCTAACAGTCAGTTCCAACACGTGCAAAGAGTCAACAATTACATTAATAGTATTTAGCACCGATAGAAAATAAATAAATTTCAAATCATATTAAAAAATAAAAACATAACAAATTATATATTAAAAGTAAATAAAACTGCACGGACATAAGTATCACAACCAATTTAAAATACCACTAACACTAATTAAAATCAATTGAAATCACAGTCATACTAGGAATATTTTCTGGATTAAAAAATATATGATTCTATTAAATTTGCAGTTAGATTTTCGAAAATATGAGACAGTTATTTTTTATTTATTAAATCAATCAATTAAAACTATAAAACTGATAAAGATAATACGCGACTAAGTTCTGAATGCAAAATCTATAATTTTTTCGCAATCTGTCAAAAATGCCTGACTTTCCCTACATTTTTTTGGATTGCGGTTGGGGCGCGAATGCGAACGTTGCATTGGCCTACAGAGGGCTTGGCACGAATATTTTTGGAGTTCTGTATCCAAAGGGATGCAACGGAACCCTATTACTAAGCCTCCGCTCTCCGTCCGTCCGTCTGTCTGTAAGCGGGCTATATCTGAAGAACCGTAATAGGTAGACAGTTGAAAATTTCACAGATTGTGTATATCTATTTCTGCTATAACAACAAATAATAAAAAACTAAGGTTTATGGTACGAAACCCTTCGTGTGCGAGTCCGACTCGCAATTGGCCGGTTTTTAACGTCTGGTAACGTTACGTAAAATGTTACTACAGGTAAAATACTCGTTTCGCGAATAATGTTTATTTGAATTAGATACTATATTCATATTTTTGAATGGTACAAATTGTGTATAGTATGTCGCATAAAATTTAACAAAATTGCATCGTTACTATATGTCAAAATATTCGTGCTAGGCTGCTAGGCCATCTGAAATGGGACTTACGTCACTTTCAGGTGAAAAGTGGTAAGTTAATTATGTAGATTTCCGTACTTGGTCGATATCCCGACTAGTCTTACCCAGCGCTTCTCTTCCACACATTTATTATACGCACAGCTAAAGTGTGAAACTCTCTGCCAGCATCTGTGTTCCCGTCTACATATAACCCGTCTGCCTTCAAATCAATAGTGAACAGGCATCTTCTGGGCATGCTCGCTCCATCATAGACCTCATCTATCGCTTTCCATCAGGCGTGATTGTGGTAAGAGCAAGCCCATTCCTAAATTAAAAAAAAAAAAAAAATTCAGGAGAAATTTCAGCACACTGTATCGTCTTCATTTGTTATTGAAACTATTTTGAAAAAGATAGAATAGAGGAGAATAAAAACGGCTACCTATGGTAAAAGAGCAGTTTTGAATGAAAAGTTTTGATTATACCTTTCCTATCAGTAGGTAGCTGCCATTTCGTATCCGTGCTCTGTGGCACTTCCAGTGTGATTGTATTCCGTGTCTCGAACCAGCGGATTTTTAATTACACAGCTCCTGTAGACTCGGCGTAGAATTATTTTTCGGCGATTAATTTAAGCAATTACCGTTTTGTGTATGAAGGCTTATCTGAAGGTAGCAAATTACCTGGCTGAAAGGATTTTTTGGGTTGGTTCGGGATGTGTGCATTTGTTTATAAAGGTGAGGTTCATCAGTTTATGTAGGGAGTATGTGAATCAACAAACAAATATACCTACCGGACACAGATGTTTCGGGAGATAGCTGTTTCGAATTCAGCGAGAGGACACGTCCGGGTGTCATCACTGTGAGCATTGCGCATATTTTTAAGGTTCCGCACCCAGCGAGTAACAAACGGAACCCTATTACTAAGCCTCCGCTGTCCATCCATCCGTCCGCCTGTCTGTCAGTTGGCTGTATCTCAAGAACCGTAATAGGTAGACAGTTGAAATTTTCACAGATTGTGTATTTGTATTGCCATTATAACATAAAATAATAAAAATTGAGGTTTATGGTACGGAACCCTTCGTGTGCGAGTCCGACTCGCACTTGGCCGGTTTTTTTTAAGGATGCGAAATCTTCAAATGACTCCTGCCACTCTGGGCGGAGCAGAAGGGAGTGTCAGACTCTTACTGACTTAACCTATCCGTGTTCCTCCTAACGTCCTTTGCGTTCTAGGGCCGCGGGGACTCTTTCGAGCCGATATCGCAACCCTGGCAGGAACCATATTATCCCCTACCAAATGATATCTACATATAAGCCACGTTCATAAGCGTAACAAAACAAAACTTAAACTCCACTATAAATATAAAGACATTTAAAATACTACATGTAGCATTAAATTACATTTTCTTCCCTATTTGTCTTCCACCATACAGCTATTTCATTACAAGTGGTTGTTTCTCACAATGACCGGCAAGAATAATAGACGCGGTTCCGCGTAATGACCGGCCTCAGTGTGTTTGTACATTTAAAGTTCAAATCATGTAAATTAATTAGATCTTCATTCGTTTTTGTTTGGCGCAGATACAATGGTTTAACGAGCAAAAGTTTCAGGGTGTGTATTTTTGAGTATGCTTGAATTAATTGAGCAACGAGCAGAGGGTTTTCGTTACAGGAAAACATCGTGAAGTAGCTCGGTATGTTCTAAAACCAAACACACAAAGAAATGACGTGGCATTGACCTTTTTGCATTGGACCATGGATGTAGCCTCTCCTGTGGCTATGTGCGACTCTGCCTTTTACAGGAGGGACCTGTATCTTAAACTTTCCACTTAACATAAATAACGATATTCTGTCATGTTTGGTTCTCAATTACTTTACCATCTTTGTTCGACGCCAATCTTCGTCAAAAGATATCCAGTATTACCGGATGCAGCTGAATTCAAAAACCAAAAAAGAAACAATAGTTCACATGGATGACAGCTATCTGATCTCCACAACCCAATTGTACTTTGGTAACAGGATCTCCCTTGTCAAGATTATTATCAGATTTTCTGACTGTAGGTTTGTCAACGGCCTACAAATGACAACTACATTTAAAACTTTTAACAAAAAAATAAAACCGACTTCCAAAAACAAAACACTACAAAGTATAAAACTCGTTTGTTGCTGTTTTTAGTTTTTTCGTTTTTGGACACCGACTTCCGAAATTAAAGTTATTTTTTACTTTGTGGTGTTTTTTTTTTAGAAGTCGGTTTTATATTTTTGTTAAAAAGTTTTTTAATTTTCACTTTTTAGTGGTATGCAGCTGTACCGATTGCATGCGACTTCAGAAATCCCGATCCATTTGCTATCATTTATTGAAGAGTTCCGTTGCCTACCTCCGAAGTTCTTCATCAGATCTTCACCAAATTTAAATGGGACCAGTCCGAGAAAATACTCTTCCAAACAAAAAAATAATCATCCAAATCGGTTAACAATTGGCGAAAATATCGCTGAACAAACACTTTTCATTAGATCCCATCATCAGAACCTTCCATCATCAGCTCAGCAACATGAGAGGATGATTACCAGGCACAAATATCTGAATAGCGTTAGAATGTTTATGAAAAACAGTGTATGTGCTTATAAAATTGAAGGGTTTCCCTCGATTTTCATTTGATCCCATTATTAGATTCTAACTTTGTGACAATGGGACCACCTCAAGAGTATAGGCTTTCGAATAAAAAAAGAATTTTTAAAATCGGTCCAGAATTGGCGGAGAAATCGGTGAACATACATAAAAAAATACATACAACCGAACATACATTCAGTCAAAAAAGTATCGGGAATGGATGATTTGTTTATGGTTCCAAATTCAAATTTTTGTTTTTTTGTAGTTGTTAGATTGGCACAACTGTTTTCCATTTTGGCGCGGAGTTTGAGTTGCATCTGTTATTTATATTAAATACAGTGCTGGTTTTAGTAATATCATATATAGTGTGTATTGCGAATTTCATAATGGACAAAAATATCGAACAAAGTGTTTGTCTTAAATTTTGCATCGCCAATGGAATTTCGTGTTCGGAGTCACTGAAAATGTTACAGAAGGCTTACGGTGAATCGACTTTATCAAAAACTCGTGCTTATGAGTGGTTCAAAGCGTTCAAAAGCGGTCGAGATGTGATGGAAGATTTGCCTCGCTCTGGTAGGCCGTCAACGTCTGTAACTGAAGTTAACATCGCAAAAGTGAAGCAAATAGTGACTGAAAATCCCCATTCAACTCTGAGAGAGATAGCCGCCGAACTTTCTGTATCTCACGAGTCGATCCGTACCATTTTAACTAATCATTTGGGTATGAAACATGTTGCTGCTCGGCTAGTCCCAAAAGATCTGAATTTTCTCCAAAAACTCAATCGCATGAAAGTCGCTGAGGACATGCTAGAACGAGTCAGTTCGGACCCAACATTCATGAAACGCATTGTTACTGGTGACGAGACGTGGGTTTACGAGTTTGACATGCAAACTAGTCAACAAGCTTCGGAGTGGCGCCATCCAACTGAACCGAAACCGAAAAAACCACGCCAAAGTCGATCAAAAGTCAAAGTCAAGTTGACTGTTTTCTTTGAATATCGCGGTGTTGTGCACTCTGAATTCTTACCGGAGGGTCTAACGGTAAATAAAGAATATTATTTGAGCGTTATGCGGCGTTTAAGAGAGCAAATTCGACGAAAAAGGCTAGATTTGTGGAAAGAAAATTCTTGGATTTTGCACCACGACAATGCGCCTTCGCACAAGGCTATCATTGTGAACGAATTTTTAACCAAACACTCAACAAATACCATCCAGCAACCACCATATTCACCAGATATGGCTCCTGCTGACTTTTTTCTTTTTCCTAAACTCAAATTACCTCTTCGTGGCACCCGTTTTCAATCGATAGAAGACATAAAGGAGAATTCGCGGCGAGAACTGAACTCAATTCCGGAAGCAGCGTTTAAAAAATGTTTTGATGAATGGATTATTCGTTGGCGCAAGTGTATCGTTTCTAAAGGAGCATACTTTGAAGGTGATAAAATAAATTTGGATGAATATCAGACATTTTGTGTATTATTGATCTTTTCCCGGTACTTTCTTGACAGAGTAGTAAAACCTCCTCCTCTTTGAAGAAGTCGGTTAATAATACTAGGACTTCACCTGCGACTTCGTTCGCGCTGGTTCAATATTGCAATTTTCGTAAGGTTCTCTATTTAAAAATGTACATGGATGTTATGCTGGAGATTTAGGTGCGTTTAAGCGTGCGTGCATTTCTTTCACGTAGAGGTGGTCTGTGTCCTGTCAATAAAAATATCATAGACTTTTGCGCAGTTTTCTTAACCCAAGCAGTCAGCAGGTTAAAACGTTTAAATACCGTTTAGTTGCAGCTACTCATTGTCTCATAGCATGAGAGCATTCCTTTATTCTTTAATAATGGAACTTTAACAGCAGATGTAACGTCGAAACTCTTGAATAAAAACAAATCCTCTCTCCTTTATTCCCATATTTTTCACTAGTTAACCCGCGCAACTTTATCTGAGTCACAATTTTCATTACTGCTCCGCTCCTATTGGTCTTAGCGTGATGATATATAGCCTTCCTCGATATGTGGGCTATCTAACACTGAAATAATTTTTCCTGAGATTAGCGCGTTCAAGTAAACAATCAAACAAACTTTTCAGCTTTATATATAAGTATAGGAAGATCTGCACAAAACTATCTATGGTAGTGCTGGTTTTGTCGACCGTTTTAGCGACGGCCTATCTGATCTCTAGTGGTACAACCCAATTGTACCTCTATGAAGGCCGCTGTCAGAATTCCTGGCTTCCATAATGACTGTCATTGCAATAAATAAAATGAAAAGTTCTCCAATATTCCTCACATGCACGAAACTCTCCACTCTTAATAAGAATAAAGACGGTCAGGCTCTCCATTACTTTGTCCCCTTTGTTGGTTGCCAATCTTCGTAGCAGACAGAACAAAAGCTCATCGTACACTGAGAACATTGTGTCTCGAGCGATTATTAACCAAAATGTTGGTGGAAATGTGCATGCATGTTATGTTGGAGATTTATTTGCGTTTAGAAATGTTTCGTAGTGTTTTTGTTAAAGAGGGCTTTGTACAATTAATTGTTGGCAGTGGTACATACAGTAATATCTCAATGACTGCGATATCATTATGTTTCATCTGTCCCACTGCACTATAAAGGCTTCCCTTTCTCTCCTTTTAGGGTTCCGTAACAAAAGGGTAACCATCGGAACCCTATTACTAAGTTTCCGCTGTCCGTCCGTCCGTCCACCCGTCCGTCCGTCCGTTCGTCCATCCGTCCGTCCATACGTCCGTCTGTCTGTCAGCGGGCTATATCTCAAGAACCGTAATAGGTAGACAGTTGAATTTTTTACAGATTGTGTATTTCTATTACCGCTATAACAACAAACAATTAAGGTTTATTCAATGGAATCCCGGAAGAATGGCTGGTTTTTTGTATCTTTAGCCCTTGGACTGCAGCTAGGTATAATCTTCTGGAGGGTGTCTGGCTATAGAGTGGACTGACGGACAGTGGAATCTTAGTAATAGGGTTCCGCTGGTTCCCTTTGGGTACGGAACCCTAAAAAGGCCAATTTAGTTCCAAATCATAGAGTCAAAATCGTTGCCAATTAGTTCTAGAACTATCCTTTTAACGAATTTGTAGTCACCCTGTATTAGCTGTGCTGTGAAAGACCTGACACTGTGACCTCAAAAGCAACAGCCTAGCCTTTTCCCAACTATATTGGGGTCGGCTTCCAGTCAAACCGGATTTAGCTGAATACCAGTGTTATACGTGGAGCGGCTGCCTACCAGACCTCCACAACCCATTAACAGGGTAACACTGTACTTCTTGGCAAGACTGGAGTCAGATTTACTGGCTTCTGACAATCCGTAACGACTGCTAAACATCGTCAATTGACAGCCGGGACCAACGGGTTAACGTGCTTTCCGAGGCATGGAGGAAACTCGGTATGCTAAGATGGTCACCCATCCACAGACCAACCTTGGCAAGCGTTGCTTAACCTTGAAGATCGACCTGTACGGCTGTTATTATTTAGCCACGAGCTCTTCGCAAACTATAACTTCTATCCCCTTTAATGTTTGCCCAATACAGACTGGTCCATCAACGCAAACGAATTATATCCATCCTCCCGTTACTAACTATTCTGATGGACCTCGCATATACAAGTGAAGGGATAGATGCAATCCCTAGACGTTGCTACGATCTAGTCATGTTGCAAGCACTTAATACTCAACTCAAACATTATGAAAACTAAGTTGCTTGTAGATTGGCAGTATCTTTCAGAAAGGTCTTAAAGCATTTTCAGTGATAATTAGAAAATGAATTCTTTGTAAATGGATCAAGGTTTTGTATTCCAAAGCTTGCTTGTTTCGTAAATATGGTGCAGTGAAGGTTTTTTCTTAAAAGTGAAGCGTACTCGTATGTAAGCTTTATTTGCATCTCTTTGAGGTGCTGAAGGATGCAAATGGGTGCAGTTTAAATAGAACGGTTTTAAAAGACAGTTATTTTCTCATTAATTTGTTCTTATTATGCATGAAAATTACTTTTCTAGGGGTTTCAGTTAAGAACTATAAAATAAAAGTTTCCAAACACGAAGGTTTGATACTTTTTTTTGTTTTTCAAATAGAATACGAGGATCATGTTTCTATTTTATAGCTGAATCGTATTCATAAGTTATTTTTATCGCCGTCGCTTCCACGAAACCCAATCAGTTAACCCGTTATTATACTGCTATCTCTTTGAGGCGCGCGTGGAACACAGCGCGCCGTCGACCCGGGCCTGGTTGATCGGACGGCGAGCCACCCAACGCTCGCCGTCCGCAGGGCCGCTACTACAGTTCTGTTGCGGCGGCTGGGGCGTGAGGAGTTAAGTTCAATTAAAATTAGTGAAACGTCACATCTTCTATATGAAGACTTCCAAAATGCTTTACTAAACTACAATCTGCCAAGCCTTGCCCAACTATTTTGGGGTCGGCTTCCAAATTTTTTTTTTTTTTGTTATTTTTAATTGTCATGGGTTGGCTCTTAACTCTAGTCTATGACAGAGATGACAGAGACAAAGTCTACGATACGGAGCCTACCCAGAAGGAGCCTGTTCACTCTAACTTTGAAGAGATTTGGCTTTTGGAAACACAGACGCAGGCAGAGAGTTCCACCCCTTTGCTGTGCGCATTATAAAAGACGTTTGGAAATGCTTAGTGCGAATTGATGGAATAGCTACAAGGTAGGGATGGTAAGATGCAGTGCGTCTGGATCTAACTTGACCTAGTTGAATACCTGTATTTTACTTAGAGCGACTGCCTATCTGACCTTCACAAACCAGTAACCAGGTTAGACGCCGGCCCCACTGCAAGCGGTCTAGCGGTCAGAGTTCCGAGTTCAGCGTCGCGCGTTCACTGTAATCTATGCGGTGGCTTAGAAACCTATACACAAAAGCAGTTAGACTGCGACGGTCAAAGCGGACTCGAGTTCTGTCGGAGTTCTATTTATTGCAATAGCTAGAAGTTCACGATGTCCAACGAGCTCGAAAACTTTATTGAATAAGTTAGATAAAGTCGTTTTTTTTTACGATTTGCAAGACATTTGGTTGAGAGTCACATTTGGTTTCAGTAAAAAGAGCGTGTGACTTGTTATCACTGCTTGAGATTATTGAACTCCAGATTGTTAGACCACTCGCAGTGTGCACAAGCGTGAACACGGAACGTAAAATTCGGAATTCTGACCGCTAGACCGCGTGCATTGGGGTGGGCGCCTAATACGATATTTTCAATCTGTGAACCGGGTAAATCACTACACTGTCGCATTAGGTTGAAACTTGTAATGATGGTTGTAAGGAGAAATAAATAAAATAATAATAATAAGTAATAAGACATTCAATCAAAATATTATGTACAGTTTTAGTCCTACGTCAGTCATAACGCCGCGCCGCCACGCCAAGCAAGAGATTCTAACAATCCAAAATTCCTCCTGAAATAAATCACCTCAACTTTGTACCTACCAAATGTAACCTAACCCTTCTTTGTCCACAGCACGGCAACGCGACCACCTCGAGCGAAACGTCGGTGGGGACGAACACGGCAACGGCCGCGCCGTCCGCGGGGCCTAGCAAGGCGCCGCCCCCGGCCGCCAAGTTCCGCCACGGTCTGCTGCAGCTCATGATACACACGATCGATCCCATGCATGACGGTGAGTTAGGTACGCACGCGGCTTTGCCTACACTTTTACACCTATGCTAAGTTATGGTTTGGGTAGTTAATGATGAGTTTTCAAAAATCGAAGTCTGAAAAGAGACAGCACCCCTTGAACATGTTTGTTTCTTTTTTTTTAATGAATGTACTTTCCTATCCTGTTTCGCTCCGAAATTTCCTCCCTCAGAGTGGTTGCAGAATGTCTTTTTTGGTTGGTAAAACTGTTCTTCCACCACCTTTTGTAATACAAGTAAAGATTTAAAGAAGCTTTTGGCCCTGAAAATCCTGAAAAGTAAATCAAACTAGTACCTATTAAACCGCTCTTTCCATTTGAAGATTTATCACGGCAAATTAAGTCACTCAAAAATACACATCAAAATAAACATACCTTCAAAACACGACCTCACTCCTAGAAGCTCTCTTGAACACTTAAATTCCGATTCTCCGATTCCTTACAAAATTATATCCCAATTATTCCACAGTATTATATTAAAAAGCCAATTTATCATCAATTACCCAAAGTTAACCTCATTACAACTGGCTTACGTGAGCAAGTCTCGCCACGCAACCATAATAATTAAATCAACAATCAATTAATAAAAAACAAACATTTTTCATTCGTGTGTCGCTTGCATTACTCACATAAGTCAGGAAAATCGTTTTACCAATAATTTACTAATGGTACAAAAACGGATCCTGACGCTACGTGGTACAAAAACGGATCCGAATTAGGTCAAAGGAGAACGCACGTACCTAATTTTACGGGGAGGTACGCACTGCGCTTTGCTATCACTAATGCTACGGTTGCTGAAGTTCAGAGCTCTTGAAACGTCTATTGGAGCTCTGAAATGGTACAAAAACGGATCTCAAACATGCAATGTTGTTTAGACCCACATAGGAGCTTATATCGATGCAAAAATAGAATCCTGCTTGATTCGTGTGCTATTAGAAGCACAAGCATCGACCATACATAATATTGCAATATTGTACGTTTTTATATTTATTGTGTTGTTTTTGTGACTGTTTCTAGGTACGAACCTATTTCGTTTTTAGGAAATAACCCGGAATACAATTGTTTTAAGAGGGGAAATATTAACAATGTTAAATGGGGAATGCTCATCTGGACAAACGCCCTCGACAAAGTAAAATATTATCATTGATACTGAAATAGGCTTATCAATCCCATACATTTTTGACTTTTGATATAATCGTTTTGACTAATAGAATGTAACTTGGGCAAGGTCCTATAGTGGCCATATCTTATTTTGAGATAAGTATAAATGCAGAAGAAAACCGGCCAAGTGCGAGTCGGTCTCGCACACTAAGGGTTCCGCACCATTAACCTATTCGTTGTTGTAGCGGCAATAGAAGTACACAATCTGTGAAAATTTCAACTGTTTACCTATAACGGTTCTTGAGATACAGCTCGCTGACCGACAGCCGTACGGACGAACGGATGAACGGACAGTGGAAGCTTAGTAATATGATTTCGTTGGTCACCCATTGGGTACGGAACCTTAACAAGTAGTCTATAACAACAAAAAAAACAGTCTGCATATAACTTCAATAAGTAAGCCCCAGTTCACTAAAACCAGTAAGCGTAAGATCAAAAGAGAAACACAAAAACTCAAAACAAACTAAAAATTTGCGAGTCTAAGATACCGGTTATTTTAGTCCTTATCACCTTAGAATTAAGATCTTATAAAGCCATGTTTAATTGCAGCGACCCCAGCACCATCTATCACATTGATGGATGTATCTTGGTGTTCCATGTTTGCATACGGCAGTGTCTTACAAACCAACCATTACGTTTGCGTGAGAAACTATTTATTACGGGCTATGGGCTAACTAACGATTTTGCACGCGTGAATCTAAGGATACAAAGTGAATTTAAGACTGCGTGAATTAAAGACTACTGTGGCCAAGTTTACCAACGTGATAAAACGCAAGAAGTTTTTTCTGGAAATAGTTTTATGCCAAAACAGGTGAAAGTACTTATTTATTTTTATTTAAAAGGAACAACAAACAGCTACAATATGAACATAGAAAACAAATTTTACACAAAACATATCACAATATTGTAGCCTACAACGCTGTCCACAGATAATCGGTTGAATACTTAGAAAAAGATCACTAGGATGACAGATACGAGTACGTTAGACTTAAAAAAAAAAAAAATTGCCGTCATGCGTTAGTTACAAAATAAAATCTATACTTAATATATAAAGCTGAAGAGTTTGTTTGTTTGCTTGAACGCGCTAATCTCAGGTACTACTGGTTCGATTTGAAAAATTATTACATTTATAATATATCATCACGCCAATAGGAGCGGAGCAGTAATGAAAACGAAGTTGCGTGGGTCAACTAGTAAATGATAAAACGAATTTAAATAAAAAGGGAGATGGAGAACAAAAAGAAAGAAAAAACAATTATGAAAGCTGCTTAAGTATAAGACTTTTCAACTCATAGACTACTCGTTATTATGGGTCTTGTTATCGATGTAGGTAGATAGATAGATTTGGGAGTCCAATTTCCGCACTTAGACTCCCATTCGGTCCGTTGTGCGTAGGTGCCCTCGCTAAGTCAGCCAGCCTAGCGCCGTCTATTAAGGTTTAGAAGGAGTGTGGTGTCCAAAAACGTTAAATGCTATGAAATGAACTGGAATTATTGCCATTATATTGGTAGAACTGAAAACAGATTTAAGTATGACAAACCAACCGGTACTGGGCTCGAATCGTGAGTTAATTCGTTGCTCTCATAAGGAGATCTGTGTCCCAGTACTGGAAATATTAAACTAAGGCTGAAACAAGGCGGGTAAAAGTTCACATTAAAAAAATGTCCATAGCCATTATAGATACTACATCTTTTTGTCGGGGAAACCTTCGGTAGACTTACGTGTGAACGTATGTAGACGTATGTGGAAAAGACCAGGGAGTGTGGGATTTACACTATAAGCACATAGAAGCCCTATAGCCTCTTTAAATACGCCGTCTAAGTTAAGCCTGAAAGTCTCGCTGTGCTATCGTCTTTAGTTTTGGGGTGGCAGTCAGAGACCCCAGTCTAAGCACCCGCGACCCCATAGTCATCATCCGAAAGACGTCCACTGCTGGACATAAGCCTCCCCCAAGCGTCGCCACAACAACCGGTTCTGTGCGTCTCGCATCCATCGGCTACCCGCAACCCTCACCAGGTCATCGATCCACCTTCTGGGAGGCCTTCCAACGCTGCGTCTTCCGCGTCAATATGCCCTGCCCACTGCCACTTCAGTTTGGCGATCCTTCGGGCTATGTCGGTAACCTTGGTTCTCTTGCGGACCCTGGAGTATTGATCAGTAAATGTTCTGTAAGGAATCAGAAACCTCAGGCACCCTCTTCGTTCAAGTCCTATTCTGATCGCACATAGGTCACCGCAAAATCTACAGTCACGCACGGTCGTATCAGCGGAACTAATTACAAATAGCGAATATGCCAAGCCTATCCGTCCATCAGTAGGCAAGATTGCCTATCTGCCCATCAGTAGGCAAGATTGCCTATCTGCCTAAGATTGCCTGTCGAGCACGCAAACAGAGCTTCACCGCAGTACGGCAATGTGTGTGATGCTTTGTCTTGTGGGTGATTGTGAGACACGCACTTGGAAAGACTTGGGTCGCGTTACTGAAGTTCTAGAATATTTGATCGAAGAATAAAACTTTCTTAGATTCTTTATATCGGAAATACTTAGCGATTGTTGAAATGCCATAATATCTAAGACTAGTTTTTGCCCACAACTATCCCGGTTTATTCGTTCCCGTATTATAGCCTCATGAATGTGGCTATCACATACAAAAATAATTTTCCAAATCCGACGGTAGTTCCAGAGATTAGCGCGTTCAAACAAACAAACTCTTCAGCTCTGTAAGATTGACCACGTAATATTTCTCCCAATGGCTTTTCTACAGTCAAACGTTACTGCTGACCAAAGTCAATTCTAGAAGTTTGGTGCACAATAACGCATGCTTGTCGATATCAACTCTTCGGTGGATTTTGATAGAATTTTTCATAACACTAAACCAAAAATCCCTAAAAAGTATAGTTTAACCCGAAAACGTTAACGAAATTTGGAATGAAGTTAGATGTACAAGCTGCGTATCAAGGCTAGGTTCTATAGAAAGTCAATATTCCAAACATTTTTGACTGTCTGTGTATGGACAAGTAATCTATCATGCAGTCAGTGAATATATTCACAGCTGATATCATATGTCATTGTAACCAGTGTATCAATTCGTCCCAAATTAAGTTCTCACTAGTGCCCAACCCTATAGGTACAGGTGTAAGTAAAAACGGAAACAGACTTGTAACACGCGACGCGACTGTGTGGCCGCCTTTTGCTTGGTGTAACACATACTATTATTACAATTTAAAGGTTCATACACACATGAGTCACCGTCAAATCGCCGAAACAGCACGTTGCAACGTTAAAGTTGTGTCGTGACTGACGTGTGAAAAAGTGTCCAACGAAGTATAAGAATCTATATTTTTTTGACTTGAGGAAAAGGCAACTTAGCGAACTGATATGTGTATGTTATGTGTATTATTTATGTTATAATATTAATGCTAAAATCTATGGGCCAATTTCTGAGTTAAGAACATGTTAAGTCGTATATTTAAATACCAATGCATTGGTTGACTATAAAATAATTAGACTAGTTCAAAATTAAAATTCACAGATCTGGGTTACGATAGCCTATATTTAAGTAATTTTAGAACTGGAGAAGAGAAAGAAGACGAAGAAACCATTACTGGCACATTCGGGATTTAGTAAGTTTAAATGTACTAAATGTTTGGTAGTCATTCGGTACTTTTGGCTTACTAAGCCTCGCGTGCGCTTCTTCGTCGGTCAAGAAAACCGAAGAAGTGAACATGTTCGTCCATGGATTGAGTAAGTTCTAGAACTTAAAAGTAGTGTGTTTTATCAAAGAACACGGAGACTCCATCGCTTAATCAAATATGTTGACTATTGTTAAGTCAGCTGTGTGCATTTACATAAGTCAAATCGTATGAAAAAAACCGGCCAAGTGTGGGTCGGACTCGCACACGAAGGGTTCTGTGCCATAAACCTTAATTTGCATTATTTATTATTATAGCGGCAATAGAAATACACAATCTGTGATTTCAATCGTCTATCTATTTCGATTCTTGAGATACAGCACGCTGACAGACAGACGGACGAACGGACGGACGGACGGACAGTGAAAGCTTAGTAATAGTAGTAATACTAAGTTCGTTAGTAATATTAAGTAATACTAAGTTCGTTTTAGTAATACTAAGCTTCCTTCCCTTTGAGTACGTAGCCCTATAAAAGGTTGTTCAAATGATATTTGAATTTCGAAGATTATAATTTTTATTAATGCAACTTGCTTGGACACGAATATTATTAGTAACTAGTTGACCCACGCAACTTCGTTTGCGTCACAATTTTTATTACTACTCCGCTCCTATTGGTCTTAGCGTGATAATATTTATAGCCTATAGCCTTCCTCGATAAATGGGCTATCTAACACTGAAATAATTTTACAAATCGGACCAGTAGTTCCTGAGATTAGCGGGTTCAAGCAAACAAACAAACTCTTCAGATTTATATATTAGTACTAGTTGAACCGCGCAACTTCGTCTGCGTCACAATTTTCGTTACTGCTTCGCTTCTATTGGTCTTAGCGCAATGATATATATATAGCCTATAGCCTTCCTCGATAAATGGGCTATCTAACACTGAAAGATTTTTCAAAACGGACCAGTAGTTCCCTTGATTAGCGCGTTCAAGTAAACAAACAAACAAACAAACTCTTCAGCTTTAATATTAGTACTAGTTGACCCGCGAAACTTCGTCTGCGTCACAATTTTCATTATTGCTCCGCTCCCATTAGTCTTAGCGTGATGGTGTATAGCCTATAGCCTTCCTCGATAAATGGGCTATCTAACAATGAAAGATTTTTCAAATCGGACCAGTAGTTCCCGTGATTAGCGCGTTCAAGTAAACGCAGTTTGTTCAACAAACAAACAAGCAAACTCTTAATATATTAGTACACAGATTAAAATTTAACGTAAATTGTTATTTTACTTAACTACTGGTAAACTACTACTGTGCGTGTGTACTGTTGTTCCCTTTGGGGGAGGCCTGTGTCCAGCAGTGGACGTCTTTCAGCGGTTATGATGATGATAATGATGACTGTTAAAAAATATTTAGCTACAGACGTTATTATAATTTGGTTAAATTAATCGTGGTTTCCCACTCACCATAAATCGCGCGATGTGTTACAAATCTGTTTGTACACTTACCTGTTGTCCCGCTGTTACAGTTTCAGCCTTTTTTTTAAGGCTGAGAAATCATCAAATGACTCCTTCCACTATGTGTTCACATCGCGGAAGAGAGTGTCAGACTCTTACTGACTCAAACCCATTCGTGTACATCCTAATGTGCTTTGCGTTCCAGAGCCGCGGTGACGCTTACGAAAAAATTCCGCAACACAGTTTTAGCTCACACCTACGCTCATTTGCTATATTCCTAGTAGGTACGAGGTAGGGTCACCGCCAACCATCTAATTTTACCCGCAAAGTTATTTTGGTCTGGTTACCTGAATGAATGTTAAGATAGCTCTGTGGTCAGAAATATAAGTATAAAGGTATTTTTTTCTGTTATGACGTAGGTGGATATATAAGTCACCCTTAACAATAAAAGGGCTCAAGTCAACATTTTTGTGTAGTTTGATTTTGAATGCTAAAGGCACATACTAACTATTTTGTTAGAAAAAAAATAAGCTGGAATATATGTAACAATTCAGAATCTTAAACATTCTGAATTGCTACATATACAGGGTTATTTGTAAAAAACCTGCAACCTCTTAGGCAGTGAAAGTACGCATGATTATAAGAAACTTTTACTTTGGGAAAACCCCGAAATCTCGAGAAAAATATCAGCTGTTTCATACATTTTTATTGGCTAAATATTGCATTTTGTATGAAACAGCTGATATTTTACTCGAGATTTCGGGGTTTTCCCAAAGTAAAAGTTTCTTATAATCATGCGTACTTTCACTGCCTAAGAGGTTGCTGGTGTTTTACAAATAACCCTGTATATGTTACACTTATTCCCAAAAAACTACTTTTTCGTTTTTAAGTCTTTATATTACTAAGGGTGCGATATGCATTAGATAGGTAAGGTTGCTTGGTGTTCGTGCTTTTGTTAACATAGTGCAGTTTAATAAATTGTTAATACATACTTTTATAATTAATTTTGAAGGTAGTTTAGATTGAACGTCAACCGTGTTAATTAATGAATAGATCAGAGTTAATGAGTCAATGGTTTCGTCCAAAACCAAAACCGGCCAAGTGTGATTCGGACTCGCACATGAAAAGTTCCGTACCATAAACCTTAATTTATATTATTTGTTGTTGTAGCGGCAATGGAAATACACAATCCGTGAAAATTTCAACTGTCTACCTGTCTTCTTGAGAAACAGCCCGCTAAGAGACAGACGGACAGACGGATGGACAGCGGAGGCTTAGTAATTGGGTTCCTTTTGGGTAACCAACGGAACCCTAAAAAATAATTTATTGATAAAACACATTTCTGGTCTATTTAAACTGAAATTTTACCTGCACTGATGGAATACCTTTATATTAATTAACCTATAAATCACTTCATTGATAAAGCAGACCTTCGCCAATCTTACTTAAATAAACCATAGGTACGCATAATTTGTGAAACCCAGAGAATAATTTACGCCTTCGATAAATCATTAATTTTGAGGGTCATAGTTATCACATTTATGTTCTTGTAACACGTGAGCGATTGAAACAATAGGTAATTTCTGAAATAAAAACTTATTAGTTGGTTTTTTTCTTTTTTTTTTTTTTATATATAATTAAGTATTAGTTAATTTCTATTTTATTTTTTTGGTATGCGTCATGCTTGGCGCAAATAAACGCTTTTTCTTTCTTGTCTTTATTTTTCTTCTTGGTCAGATAGTTTTTTTTTCACGAAAAATCAAGACGATACAGTCGTTGAAAACTCGCATGACGTCACTACGATAGTATAATTTATTTTTACTAGCGACGTGACGTCACCTTGTCCCACTCTTGAACTTTGTCGAGCTTTATATTTCTTTGTCATCTTTTATTGGTTAGAAATTGCAAAAAAAATACGTGTCCAAAGTTTTTGAAAATCTAACGGTAGGGCTTATTTTTTTTCATCTAAATATATTCCTGATTTTCCTTGTATATCTTTCCAATAATATCAAAGTCTTTACATAAATACAATAGCCAATGGGCAATTTTCATATTCCTTAAAGGAACGTTCGCATAACAAACATTCAAGAACACATCTAATTCTTTGTTAACCAGTTTTTGATATTAGTTAACTGTCGCTAAGATAATATTGTTATTTGTTTAATGATTTTAAAGTAAGAGAATATTGCCTTTCTGATCGAAAAAACAGATTTCAACGAAACTTTATAATATTGAAACGACAACAAACACTGATCAAAGTTAGAGTGAACAGGCTCCTTCTGGGTAGGCTCGCTCCATCGTAGACATTGTCTCTGTCATCTCTGACATAGACTAGAGTCAAGAGCAAACATTACAAAAAAAAAAAAAAAAAATTCTCATGTCATCAAAAGTTCAATATCGACCAGATTTCGGATAACGCCATTTTAGATATACCACGGCAGCAATGCAAAATGTTGCCTCAAATAATAATGTAAGCAATATGATCCTTATTATACAGCGAATGTCGATACAGATACAGACCCCGAAAATGGTCGGTACTCACAGATAGGGTTGCCATGTGTCCGGACAAAGTACCACGCATAGGTATTCCAAGTATTTTCGCCCGAAGTTATCATAACCCTCTATGTTTTTTAAATTAAAAAATTTAAATCCCCGCTCAGCGTCATTTGGCTCCTTCTGAAGGGTTTGTGCTGACTAAACGGTATGTCTCATGGCTTAAAAATAACAGCCGGCAGCAGGTTAAGCTACGCTTGCCGATATGCGGAAAGCCAATTAAGTTCTCGCGATCCCCGGCGTTGGTAAGAGATGGAACACCGGGGTGGTTTTAGTCAGTAAAAGTCTGACAGACCCCTCCGCCCGCCCCAGGGTGGAGGACATCCATGAGGATTTCCCCCGTTAAAAAAAAACGCTTGCCGAAATCGGTCTGTGGATGGGTGACAAGCACCGGGATTTCTCAATTTCTTGGCAATCACGTTAAGCCGTTGGTCTCGGCTGTCATTTGAAAATCTTTGGCAGTCGTTACGGGTTGTCAGAAGCCAGGAATGATTCCAGTCTTGCCAAGAACTCCCGTGTAACCCAGTCAATGGGTTGTGGAGGTCTGGTAAGCAAACGCTTCACTGGTATTCAGTTAAATCCGGTTTGACTGGACGTCGACCAATATAATTGGGAAGAAGGCTAGGCAGATGATAAGAGCGCCCATGGATTTTCTTGTACTTTCCGCTGAAATTGTACGCTTACGAAGAACGTACAATTTGCTTCATATTTCTGAGTGCGCAACTCCTCAACAATTCAAACGTAACTGTAAGTTGTTTAATTGGAATAAATGCTTTGAGCAAAGGCTTTGAGTTTGTGTTTAGGAGCGCACATCGCACTACTCGAAACTGTCAAATTTTCCCAATCAACCTTCAACCTAAAGCTTTAGTGAAAAAGTTGAAAATCCATTACAGAAATTTGACAGGGTGCCTATTATGACATCTTAAAACCATCATTATAACGGTGTGGGAGAGAGACCGAGTTATATAACACGTATAACACAATCCCTTTTTCAAAGCTCAATCATGATGGCATTAGCACGTCATAATAGGGCCGAAGATTGTTGTTGCTTGATGTACTGGCGTCTGTACAGCCCTACACAGAACGATGTTGACCCCACCTTGACCGAAAAGGCGCTAAGGTATCGATTCGACTGTTTTCGTAAGGCACACAAACACTCGGTGTTGGTAACACTTTGCTCGGGCTTAGGTCATTCTGCAACACAGTGTACAGTACGGTTTTTGTTTTATTTTTTTCCTGTAGATTTGAACTATTAGAATCGTTGCAAGAATTTGGTTTCTTTTTAAGTTACTTATAAAAACCAGCTTTTTCAATACCATGTCATAGCATGTCAATTCTTTCTGTGGGGATATTTTTAATATCTCTTTTTTTCCAAAGAACGAAAATCCTTTTATTTTATCACAAATACAATTACAGAAGTTTTCAGGCCAAACGAACTAAACAAAAATAAAATAATTAAATTATTTCGTAATGTTAAATAACTATCATAACAAGAAAAACAACGTAGTTCATTAAATTCATAGATACAAAATGTTTCGTACTTAAAGTTGCAGAATAGCCCATTTGATACTCCAACATGTTTACCACGGCCACTAAAACGTATATATAATTGTTCCCTGCACAACATCATCTTATGAAATTGATGGCAGAGAAATAAAAGCGATGCTTCGCTGAAAGTAATATTAGTACATTCCATAGAGCACGGAACCCTAGACTAGAGACGTCTTTACCAATAAATTAACGAAATTATATTTATTTGCGCTCTTATTGAAATGTTTATGGTCTACTCAGTTTCTAATTCTGGTCATTTCTAAGGAAGTCGCAATCTTACAAAAACACACCTAATTTGGTTCATTATTGACAGATTGTAACTGAGATGCGAATGCGAACTTTGCTTAAAAAACCGGCCAAGTGCGAGTCGGACTCGCACCCTTTGGTTTCCGTACAAATAATAAAAATTAAGGTTTTCTTTATACCTTAATTTTTATTATTTGTTGTTATAGCGGCAATAGAAATACACAACCTGTGTAAATTTCAAGTGTCTACCTATGACGGTTCTTGAGATACAGCCCGCTGACAGACAGACGGACAGACGGACAGCGGAGGCTTAGTAATTGGGTTCCGTTAGTTACTCTTTGGGTACGTAACCCTAAAAATTACTAGAAATGGTAAAAGGCGAACTTAGAGTACTGTACATTCGTAGCATTTATGTGAAATTCGAACCAAAACCTAAGGAAACATAGTCCCGTGAAAAAAGTATCCTTTAACCTATCCCAGGACCTGGTCTATCTGTACGCCTCGTCTAGGTTTTTGGTGTAAGAAAATTAAGGGAATTAAACCGAATCATTCGTGTAGTTTTGAAAATTATGCACTTTTCATTTAAATGTAGGATCAATACTTTCAGAGAAAGAGTATATCTAAAATTGATACTAATAAAATTTAAAGTAGAAAATTAATGTAGAAGTGAGTAAAAAGATATGTTTAATGGATTTGGAGGTTCAAGCAAAAAACTGACAAAAGATACCTTTACCCCTCTCCCCCACCCGGCTCGTCTCTCACCCTCGGGGACTTTTCAATTCATTCAATTCAATTTATTTATTTATTTATTGCATCAAATATGGTAGGTATCTTATCAATATTAAGTAACACACATTTGGCCAATATATAGCATGCAATATTACAAGTTTTTACTTAACATATTAATTACTAGGTTAGTTAACATTTCGTCAACTTGTGTAAATATATCAACTAAACAATTAAATAAGTATATCTGTACTTTATTGTATAGAATTTGCAGGGGCACTATTGAAAGAACTCATCTATCGAATAAAACCACTCCTGTAACAACCACTTCCGCAACGTAACACAAAACGTATTGAAGGGTAGTTGAGTAATTGACCTTGGCAAAGCATTGTAAATTAAAGGAGCCATATAAACGCAGCTCCGCCGAAAAATTTCTATAAAAAAATTTTTTGTATGTTCATCTTGATACCTCAAAGAAAAACTAACAAATTTCAAAACTACACGAATTATTCGGCCTGATCGACGTTAGTTGAGCTACTTTTCCTACACTATTAGAAAAGTCTGATAAATCAAAATTCAGTCTAATAACATATTGTCAAAAGTAAATGGTGACACTCACTGACAGCTTGGTTTGTATGGACAGTGGCCGGCGAGATCTTTCTGTGCTCTGTGGCACATTCTGAAATACTCTTACGATTGTGAGAATAGAATGGCTGTTTTTATCTTATTTTGTATCACTTTATATTTTAATTAAGTTTGTTAGATAAACTAAATTTTGTGTGTTTTGAATACAGAAAGTATTTTATTATTCATTTTTAAAGTCAAATACAGGGATTTTGTGGTCGTCCCGACTATCGGCACAATGACTGCCATTACACTTGTCGGCAACCTTGGAAAATCAAGATACTTAATCATCATCTGCCTAGCCTTTTCCTAACTATTTTGGGGTCGGCTTCCAGTCAAACTGGATTTAACTGAATACCAGTGAAGCGTCTGCTTACCATACCTCCACAACCCATTAATGGCTTCTGACAATCCGTAACGACTGCCAAAGTACTACAAATGACAGCCGGGACCAACGGCTTAACGTGCTCTCCGAGGCACGGAGGAAACTCGAAAATCAAGATAATCAGAGTCATTATAATTATACATATTACGATAAGTGTTCAGGGTCAAAAGTCAGTAATAAATATACAATTTGAAACCAGCTTTAGCCTGTGTTTTCTGTCGCGTCAGTATAGATTTTAGATTTTCTAACTCTTTAACAAAATTCATCAAAATTCTGAGTTCGGTTTAAAAAAAAAGCATAATAAACAAAATCACTTTTTCCATTCATAATATTAATTAAGACGGAAATAGAGAATACGAAGAAAATTAATATATTAATTCCCCTTATTTCTATCATGACAAGATTAACCCAATGCGATCTTTTCTGTAACTTATATGGTGTAGGTACATAATAAAGAGTATTCTATTCTATTGGCTAATCCTAACTTATGCTAACATCAAAACTCATTATAAATAATGCATTCCTTGTGAATATTAACACAACGTCCGAGGAGCTCGTGGCTAGATAATAACAGCCGCACGGGTCGATCTTCAAGGTTAAGCAACGGTTGCCAAGGTTGGTCTGTGGATGGGTGACCGTCTTAATATACCGAGTTTCCGCCTCGGAAAGCACGTTAAGCCGTTGGTCCAGCCGGGTTATTTGTAGATCTTTGGCAGTCGTTACGGATAGTCAGAACCCGTAAATCTGACTCCAGTCTTGCCATGAAGTACCGTGTTACCCAGTAAATGGGTTGTGGAGGTCTGGTAGGCAGTCCTCGTAAAATACTGGTATTCAGCATAATCCAGCTTGACTGGAAGCCGACCCCAATATAGTTGGGAAAAGGCTAGGCAGATGATGATTAACACAACGTAAAGCTAACTGCAAAACTATCCATTACCAAAATTCCGCTCAAATCAAATGTACTCATAGATAAGTACACACACATTCCCAGTAACGCGTAATTCCAAACTCAGCTCATTTCCAATAGTCCTAAGATTACAGCAGCCCGATCCCCAGCTGTGGTCCTCACGATAAGCTAACGGCCTATAAATACTAAGTGCACTATTTGTGGTCATTTGTGGCCTTAGGCCCATAAGTTACAGTTTCAAGTTGGACGTTTTGAACCGAATGAGAATATTAACTACATCATGAACGATTTGGAAGCAGTCGTTTAATGGTCTTTTGAGATACAAATAAAGGGTTAAATATGACACGATATGTAATGATCATAAAACGTTTTCAGCTGTATTGTGCCTATCAATCTGAATAACCTTTTTAGGGTTCCGTACCAAAATGATAAAAAGGAATGCTTATGGTGTGAGTCTATCTGTCTATCACAGCTGAATATCTAAAGAACTACTAATACTAGCAACTTGAAATTAGGAACAGTTTTAGATGACGTTTGTTCAACCATTGTGCAAATAGGAAAGAAATAAAAATGGTTTTTTTTTTTTGCAATAGCGACTGAATGGGGTTTTTAAAAATTCAAAGTAGGGCTACTAAGGCATGTGGGATATCATATGAAATAGCAGTATTCACACATTCTTAATATTACTATATCATATTTATTTTTAGGCAGCATGGTTTTCGATGTTTGACGAAAAATATTAAAATTTTGATCATGTCCCCCCCCCCCCCCCCGCTTTATCTAAGAATTAAATAGATTTTTCTCTATTCAATAGAGAAAAATCTAAAAATATTTTGTGTGATAGAAATTTATGTAGAGAATTATGCTTTGGAACTATGTCTCTAAATAGCACACTTTATCAGAAATCATTAACAAAAATTACATTAATTCAACTAGCGGTCAAGAGCTGTCGCTGACCTAAAACTGCAATATACACCGCAGTATTGAAATTCTCTGACGAATAAAGGTCTTGACGATGAAAATTTAAAAACATTTCATGTTTTATATGAAGGTACGGAATCCTTGGTGCGCGAGTCCGACTCGCTCTTGACCGGTATTTTTCCTATTATGTGAGGTCGGATTTTAGCCTAACCGGATTCAGCTGAACACCAGTATTTTTCATGGAGAGCGACTGTGGGACTAAAAAGGCCACTTTCAGAAAGCACATCACGCGTCGCTGTCGCTGCTTTAGTGATAAAGATGAAAATGAAACTTGACAGATTGTTGAATGATTAATATTATGAACCGCTGACTTCCGCAATCCAAATTTTGGGCCATTTGTCTATATGTGGCGTCTGTCAAAAATCTTCTAATGACCGCTGGGACCAAAAGCGTCACAAAAGATTGGTCACCAATCGACGAGCTGATCTCGGCAAGCGTTGCTTAGCCCCGAAGAGCTCCTCGCATGCGCTCCTCGTTTATCCCCTTAATACATTCACTGCCGCGTCGGTCACCGGTGACCGACAAAGAATACATTTTCTTTTTGTGTCTATTTGTCTGGCAGACAATGCTTAGAGCAGCTGTACGAAACTAAGGTTTCGATTTTTTTTGACAATCGACGCGTCGATAGATGTCAGAACGTGTCTGACACACATTTGCAGAATTTTGTTAGTAAATAGTATAAATTCCAATAAGGGATATTTAAATTACTATATTATATAAAGATTCATCTTTCATCCTACAACACCGATCTAAGGACTAAATTCTTAACTTTTCCAAAGCCCATAAGTCCCGGGCACTTGAAAATTCCCTGTCGAAGTGCCGATAAGCCGACCGAAGAAGTGTCTTTCCCCTTTTGACAAGGGGTGACGTAGGTTAAAAAATATACGCATAAGTTAGTAGCTTCGGTAAATTTAGCTTGGGATGCGGTAAAAAGTCGCGTTGCATGACACATAAATCGTGAAGGGCACGCCTGGTTACTGAGACTTGGTGACAGTTCTTATTTACACTCGTTTATTTTATTTTTTTTAATAATTGAGCATAGGGATGGTCTAATACAACTTGATTCCAGAACATTTGCTCTTGGGAATTGTTTTTCTTTCTTTTAGTTTGATGTATGCTCTGTGCTGCTCGCTGGAAGTACCGTGTAACCCAGATAATGGGTTGTGGAGGTCTGGTAGTAAAATACTAGTATTCAGCTGAGTCCGGTTTGACTGGAAGCCGACCTCAGTATAGTTGGAAAAAGGCTGGGCAGATGATGTTGCTCTGTGCTGCTCTTCTAGAAATTTCGTTAACCCATTGGTCCCGGCTGTTATTTGTGGGTCATAGACAGTCGTTAAGGATTCAGAAGATTCCAGTCTTCCCAAAGGGTATCGTGGTCAGATAGGCAATTGCATGTAAATTACTAGCAGGGTCTGTGTAGAGTGTGCATGTGGGGGGGGGGTGTGTGTGGTGTGATGTTAGTCACAGACTGTACACAGCTGCATCCCGTTAGACTGGATGCCGACCCCAATATATTTGGGAAAAAGCTAAGCATATTGTATCATCTCTGGCTAAAACAAATTTTCCCAAAAAATCACCAAGAACAATGTCGTATTATTTCAATTATTCTCGAACGTCAGTCTTTTCAACTTGTTTATACTTTACACAGCATCTACGCGACTTCCACTCATCGCCAACGCGCTGCCTCGTCTACTATAAAACTTTTATTAAAAATATAGCAATATTCAAGTACAACAATCTACATTTCACTTTAAAACGAGACCGCCTACTACTCTTAATATCAAAATGCAACATTTAAACTCTAGAAGCACTCAAACTGGGTTGGAATGGAAGTGCTACACACATATATTGTACTTGCTGATGAAAATAGGTCAGAGAGAACTATGCTGTGCACTAGTTGTGGTCTCGAGACTAGTTAGGACATGAAGCAGATACAATGAGATTATTCCGTGAACTGTTTGTAACTTTATTAAACTCGGAGTCGGTAGCAAATGTTTTGTGTGGAGATGCGGCGCGGCCTTTTGTTGGGTTTCAAGATGGGGGGAATAGTTTTGCTGTCTGTGTCAGCGGTATTGAATTTGTCCTTTATGTTCGGTGTGTTGTACGGTTTTAATTATGTTTTAGTTTTGATGTCTGTATTAGGTATTTATTCAAATAACAATAAAAGTACATAACTAACTTTAAGCTATTTACTTAACTATTTATACCTACTAAACCAAACTATATATACTTAGGCGTCGAAGTTTTCTTCCGCATTGCTGTGTTCCGGAAACGTGCCCAGAAGACTGACAGTATTGCCACGTTGAGTGGCAATGCTAATTCTTTGTATTAGGTTGTTAAATGTAAATACCTCAGCAGTGCTATTCTGTAAATAAATATTTCGATATCAAACTTCACCAGAGTGATAGAGCTTTATCGCACACAATTTAAGGTCTATACAAAATACGAATTTGATACTCACCTCTAATACCGCTGTCGAGTCGAGACACGAAAATTTTGTTACAGTATGACACTATAGGACCAATACGACAGTTTGAGGTAAACAACGTACTATAAATAACGTGAAAACATCTCCAAAAATCAAAAATTGTCCTAACTTGTAGAACGTGTTGTTGCTGAGGCCGAAAGCTTCTGGAAAGGCGACCGCGTGTTAGGAAGCATACCTTACGCTTGTAAAGCTTTCTCAAGGTCCGGCATGACCTAAGCACAGTCACGAAAATCCTCTGGATGCGAAAAACACACGACCTATCCATATGGTATCGTTTGAGGAGGCCTAGATCCAGCACTTTTTTACTAAAATGATGACGCTTGTATTGGTGATCACAAATACAAATTCCTTTATTTCAAATAGACCAGTTACATGCACTTTTGAATAGTCAAGGTCTGTCAGTCAAATAGATAAAGCTGATTCTGCCGCGCTAGTGACAAGAGCAGCAAGTTGCTCTACAGCAAAACGCACTCACCCTATCTCCAGCGCGGCAGTTATACGTTCCAAAGAGTAGATCCTATGGAGAAGAACGTTCAAGAACCTCCTTTATTCTGCCCCAATGACCGTAAAAATCTTTCTTATCTCCCAAAACCAATTGATTACCATAATCCAACCCATTTTCCTCTTGTCCTCAGGCAAGGTAGATGAAAAAGCCACGCAGCTACACGCGATAGCCTCGCTCAAGGTGTTGCTGGAGGCGACGAGGCCGACGGCTGGGGGCGCCGGTGCTGCTGCTGCAAGGCATTCAGCTGCGGCTGCGCAGGCCAAGGAGACTCCCCTCGATCTGCCCAACGGCGGGATCGGGGATGTCCAGTTAGATGCTATAGAAGAGGTGAGAATTATTTGTTCGTTTTTTACTTTGTGAGTTTGTGGAAATGTGCACGGTGTGGTCTATGCGATACTTTAAGACTGTCGAATGTTTAGCTGATGGTGGCGCGTGTGCTGGATCATTTAGTTCCCTTCCAAATGGTTGAGGTACATGGTGCTGATACACACGTCATGTTCGTGAACTGACGCCGTCAGTTGAGACTGGTCATCTCTTACCTGGCCACTGGCGTATTTTAATCTGTACATTTTGAATTGTTTTATTTACTGTCCTGTTCTTTGCCTTGTCCTCACATATAGAAACAATCAAGGATAATGTTACCAAGATTCTTGTAATACATCACATGATTTAAAAAAGTGTCCGTGGAGTTTCTTACACGTTCTTCTCCATAGAGATCTACGCTTTGGAACGTGCAAATAGCTTCATGTTTTTGACAGACCAACCTTGACAATTCAAAAGTGCCTGTAAATGTTTTATTTGAAATATGCTTTGAGTTTGAGTTTTAATTTTTCTCTGTCACTTCTGACCTAGACTAGAGTCAAGAACAAATCCGTCTCAAATAAAAAAAAAAACTTGACATTGACGCTTTTGTGCGATCAGCTAAAGCTCCTGTACTATGTAACACTTATGGATTCTGTCCGAAATAAATAGATAATAATCATCATCTACCTAGCCTTTTCCCAACTATATTAGGTTCGGCTTCCAGTCAAACCGGATTCAGCTGAATACCAGTGTTTTACGTGGAGCGGCTGCCTACCAGACCTCCACAACCCATTAACTGGGTAACACGGTACTTCTTGGCAAGACTGAAGTCAGATTTACTTACCTAGAATAGATAATAATAATAAATGTACGTTCCCTATAAAGGCACAGGTGAGATGTCCTTTTTCTTTTGGTTTATGAAATTGAGTGGTGACGTTGTCTTCTGATGATTTGTGACTTTTTATATGTGATTGATATCGTATTTGAATGTCGTGTGAGAACTAAGAATTTTGATAATAATGTACTTTCATATGCTGTTGATTGACTTGTACCATTGTGCTCACTTATGTTTAGGAACTGCAGATATTGTTGTTTCATTATTATGTACGTTTGTTTGTGTGCTATTTGTAATGCATTTTTTGGGGTGTTGTCGTTTTCTTTCCAGATTTATCATCATTATTCATAGCAACACCTATGCACTGATCATGATCATTCACTCTTCAATATATATTGAACCGTCTCGATCTATGTTTATAAAAATGTTTGCACTGTATTTTTATGTGTATTGCCTTCTTTTATCCAGATATATTCAAAGACTACAGGGTTGCTTATTTCAAAATGGACAGACATTCAGAACTTTCTAGAAATAGTAACATGCTGGTTATGTTTCCACACCTCCAAAACTTCAGAAACGATATCCCATCAAGAAAATACCTAAATCCCAAACAGAAAACTAGCAAATTCATGCCGAAATCCTGTCATATAAAGATAAACGCAGCCTTTGTTCGATCCAAAGATTTATAGATGAGGCAAGTCCGTCTCTCATTGTGTGGAACGCGCCAAGTGATTAATTGACTCCACGACCTGAATCATGGTCGCAGACTGTGGCCCCAGTAATCTGCTTCGTTGGCTCTGGAGTTTTTGTAGCCACAAATCCATTTTTTTGGCCACCTAACAGATTTGTGTTGCTGACCCTAAAAATGTTATTTGCGAATGTGATGGATGGGAAGGGAGAAAAGTAGGCTGTTTTGTTTTTGTAATGATAAACAGACGCATAAAGCGAGAGACACACTGGACGCAACGCATGCGATGTAACGTGGGAGAATTGATGTGCACACTTGTCCCGTGTATGCAATGTAAATTGACATCAGACGCCTTTGTAATTTCTCAGAAGATGCCTAGTGCACCTTCTGAGAAATTACTACAGCGTTTGTAAGTCATGTTATCTGAGTAGCGAGTTTGTGGATGATTTATTGAGTTTTCTATTTTATTATTACGGTTCGATTCAGACAGACAGACGGACGGACGGACGCGTTCGTCCGTCCGTCCGTCTGTCTGTTTTCCGTTGATGGACGAATGCACGGCGGAGGCTTAGCGTGGGAGGTGTGTGATTGCGTTGCATACAATAAATGTGTTTCTATTGCATAGTTTTTCACAATAATAAATAATAAATCAAGAGTCCAGATATCAGAATGCGTTGTATACGTTGCGTACATTGGACCAGTGTGTCTCTCGCTTAATTCTTTGCGTTGGAAGGAGTCATTGCATGATTCCCCATCCCAAAAAAAAGGGGCAAGGGACTCTCTTAGGAAGGGTTCCTGACCGTAAACCAAAAAAAAGTTTCTTGTATGGGAGCCCCATTTCATTTTAGTTTCTTTGATTTTTTTTTTTATTTGTGGTTATAGCAACAATAGAAACATACACTCTGAAAATTTCAACTGTTTACTAATTACGATTCTTGAAATACAGCCCGCTGACTGACAGACGGATGGACGGACGGACAGCGAAGGCTTATGTAGTAATAGGTCCATTGATTGCCCGTCGGTCATGAACCTTAAAAAGACAGACAGTTGCAGACATGCTGTTGCTTTGTCGCGTTGCTCTTTTGTGTTTATGTCCCACCTCACAAATCAAGAGAAGAATTGATGACAAGATGATATTTTTTCGACGAAGAACACACGATCAGCTGTTTGAGTTCATCATGTTTGCCCGGAGTCTACTTTACCGAGAACATTTTGCCGTAAAGTTCGGTTAACTGACATTTTCATAGAAAAACGATTGTCCGATCTTCTTATTATCGTGTAGGCAGTAAGGTCTAACGACCTCACACCCCAGTGTCAGAGTTTCTAGACCACCTCAAGGGCCTCTGACATGGTTTATTTGACGACCTACCGGCTAATACGTGCCTTCCGAAGCACAGAATCATCTTTTTATCAGACAATCAGGTGATTCAAGCCTGCAATGGCCTAGCCAAACTGGAAACAACTTTTCAAAGTATGCTTCCCGTAGGAATCGAACCCACGACCACCGGGTCACAAGGCACAAGCCTAAACCACTCGACCACGGAGGCAGTAAAAAGTAAAGGTACGGGCACAGATTGCCCAATGAAAAATTGCTTCACTTTTTAAAAATAGGCTTGATTTACACGAATGAACTTTCTTTGGTAATTTGTTATCTAGAGCAACAGTTCAGTCAGCGCATCATTGGGGCAAAGGTTCATCAAATAAAAGAACATCGGGCAATCGTGATGCACTTGAGCAGCCGGTCGATTCAATAAACATGTCGAAGTGAAGGCATGGGTGAAAACCATACAAACAAGATGGCATGAAAGCTTACTTATCGTTCACTCCACCTAAGTGAACACGGTGAGATGTCTACAGAATAGACCAGCAGTACTATCTTCGGGTTCTTCTCACCTTATCAAAAAATCAAGCATGTGTGCGTGTGGCTTCAAGGAACAAATGAATAAAGATTAAAACCGAACAGTTTTATGTCAAGTGTTTTATATCTATGTGTAACCTTTAACCCTTTAATACTAGGCAACGTTTGACGCGCTACACGTGAAGCCAAACATGTTTAGCAACGTGTATAACAATGTTAGTAAAAAAAATGAGTTTGTCAACAATCCCGACCACTAAAAAGTTTCAAGCAGTCGCTTTTCAAGCAGTCTGATGCAGTTGGAGGCATCAGATCAGTGATGGAACTGCATCAGATTGATTGGAAAGCGACTTGTTTCGAACTTTCTAGTCGTTTTAGCGGTCGGGTTTTTGGCCAGACAATTTTTTATATCCTAAGACACATTTTTGGAATCGTCTCCTCGAGCCCTTTATCTGGATACCCCACTCGATAGGTTTTGAAAGTTAATATTTTTTGAAGGCATAACATGGCGTCAAAAATCGGCCATTTTAATTTTTATATACTTAGTGTCACTCTCACAATCAAGATAAATCTAACGACACCTCTCAAGCTAAAATGCATCGAGCCGTTCAGGCCGCAGAGCGTGCCAAACAATTATACATACATACAGACATACTCTCGACCCGACCGAACCATAGATTACAGAGTTGTGTTGGACTCGCGGGTGTGCCATCATCTCTCACTGAGTAACCCCCACTTCCCCGTTCTTGTGTTCCGATTCCACAAAAAGGGGGTAACTGAGGCTTATTCGGCTGGGTACTTTCAACGTCGGCTGGACGCATCATCATAGATTACTTTAAAGATACCATGGTTCCTGATTGGTTCCTTATCCTGGTTTCATGGCTACCTCCTTCTCCTTTTTCCTGTCGGTATTGTAATACCACCCAAGGAAGGAAAAATAGGGGAGACAATCCGTGTATAAACGAATGTTGGTATAATTATACGTAAAGGTTGAATGAATTTGAAATGTATTTGGTAATTTCAGAAAATTTTCTATAAGATATTAAATAGTTTTCCGATAACATGAGCCTATTAATATTATATTTAGACGGTTAAGTTCAGTACGTAGAGTGCAACAATATTTCTTCCCTCGGTGAACTTCGCGTTTCATCATTCGTCGAATTTCTATCAGTTGCCCTTTGCACTTGGTGCAGAGCGGACGCTCTCAATCAACTTGGAAGTATATAGAGTTCTTAATACTCCTTTAACTTAATTTAATTTAAAAATGGGAGGAAATGCGATGATTGCCGTGGGGCATTAAGAAAATAGTTGTACTGTACTTATGTCACGGACTATTTTAATAGTCTGTCAAAACACGAAATTTCTATGATATAGTTTGTAACTTTGCCCTATTCTGTTACAAGCATTGTCTTCTTCCTTACTTTGATTTTGTTTATACCACCGTTTTTATTGGAAGCTTATTGTAACAATACGGATTTAAATCGAAATGGAAAGCATCACATCCCATTCCGCATTTTTATCAAATCGACATTGACGTCAATAATGTAGAAGGGATTAAGGTGTATTTGGCAGCCAGTCACTTTGAAGACCACAAAATTTTTTGTTCAGTAAAATAAATAATTTTATGAAAATAATTTATAATTTAATTCAAATATGTGTCACCATCATCTGCCTAGCCTTTTCCCAACTATATTGAGGTCGGCTTCCAGTCAAACTGGATTTAGCTGAATACCAGTATTTTACGAGGAGCGGCTGCCTACCAGACCTCCACAACCCGTTAACTGGGTAACACGGTACTTCTTGGCTTAACTAACTTCTGACTATCCGTAACGACTGCCAAAGATCTACAAATGACAGCCGGGACCAACGGCTTAATGTGCTTTCCGTGGCACGGAGGAAACTCAATACCTATGTTAAGGATGGTGACCCATCCACAAACCAACCTTGACAAGCGTTGCTTAACCTTGAAGATCGACCCGTGCAGCTGTTATTATTTAGCCACGAGCTCTCTTTACATTTGTATATATAACTATAAATTTCAATACGAATTTTTATGTTGTAAAAGTCTAGTTGTTTGTTTTAAATTATTGCATACAATAAGAAGCACATATTAAGGAAGAAAAAACTGACTCCTGAAATACAGATATTACATATCTAGCTCTGGAGTCAGGGCAAAATAAACTATTTCTATTTAAATTTAGATACTGTTTTTGACAAAGAATTTGACAAAGCCTGTCTATTATTATTAGGTCTGTACCTATGAAATTGCCGTTCTGCAGTACTGGCCATTTAAAATCAAAATAATTTTTTTTTGGCTAAGAATTCTAATTTCAAATTAATTTTATTTTAAAAGCATGGTTTTTTTTCCAAAAGTAGTAATTTGTTTATTGATTAGTGTTACATTTTCATCGCATTTCAAAAGTCATCATGGATACGTTAAAAATTCGAGTAATTATGGAATATGAATACCGTCGTGGCAGCAACGCGGCACAAGCGGCACGCAACATCAACGACGTTTACGGAACTAACACTACAAACCAACGCACCACCTGTTATTGGTTTGCTCGCTTCCGTTCTGGAAATTTCGACCTGAAAAATGAACCTCGCGGTCGTCCGAAGACTTTGGTCGACAATGACGAATTAAAGGCGATTGTGGAAGCTGATGATACACAATCTACGGTTGAATTAGCAGCAGCTTTCGACGTTAGCGTCAAAACAATATTGGTCTATTTGCGTCAAATTGGCAAGGTATAAAAGCTTGACAAATGGGTGCCCCACGAACTCAATGATCGCCAGCGCGAAGTACGCGTCGAGACGTGCCTTGCACTGCTCAACAGACACACAAATGAAGGAATTTTGAACCGCATTGTTATCTGCGATGAAAAATGGATTCTGTTTGATAGCCGCGAGCGTTCAGCAAGTTGGTTGGATCCTGGTTCAGCACCTAAACAATGCCCTAAACGAAAACTTACCCCTAGAAAAGTGATGGTCACTGTTTGGTGGTCTAGCGCCGGTGTGATTCATCACAGCTTCTTACCAAACGGGGTGAGCATTACGGCAGATGTGTACTGTGAAGAACTGAACACAATGATAGAGAAGCTGGCACATCTCCAACCAGCATTGGTCAATCGCTCTTCTCCGCTGCTCCTGCACGACAACGCGCGACCTCATACTGCACAGCAGACGGTCTCCAAGTTGCAAGAGCTGGGGTTGGAAGCTCTCCGTCATCCGCCCTACTCACCAGACCTTGCGCCTACAGACTACTACTTTTTCCAGAATTTGGATAACTTCTTGGCGGGAAAAAAATTCAATACCCGAGAGGCAGTACAAAATGCCTTTGAAGAATTTGTTGCCTCCCGTCCAGCTGATTTCTTTAAGAAGGGCATCAATAAACTGCCACTGCGTTGGCAAAGATGCATTGATTGTATGGGTGATTACTTCGATTAATACAAATAAAAAATACATGAAAAAAAATCGTTTAAATTTTTTCATACAAAACGGCAATTTCATAGGTAAAGACTGCGACACAGATCTGCGACACAGGCCAGTCCGTTTCATTCACCTAAACGCCTCGCTCACTATGTAAAACTTTTCCTTTTAGCTGTCCCCTCAACTATCTAAAGGTTTATGAGTGGGTCTCCATAATAGAATGCCAAAATTGGGTCCTCGTGATGGTTCCAACCCTTTGTAGTTGAATTTATTGTGTTCTAACTATGGGTTGTTTCACGCCTTCTAACTTTGAAATAGTTTTCTTTCATTAGGCCCGAATCGTGAGGTATTTTGGTCCGTTTTATGTCGTGTATGTAAAATTCTGTGGTACCTTATTATTTTCATTGTTTTAAATTGTATTATTATTTATTATTTGGGTGTCATTAATTTTTTTTTCAAACTATTTATATATGATTGATTTTTTCATAATTGTAATAACTATCTATCTATACTAATATATAAAGCGAAGAGTTTGTTTGTTTGTATGTTTGTTAGTTTGTTTGCTTGAACGCGCTAATCTCAGGAACTACTGGTCAGATTATATCATCACGCTAAGGCCAATAGGAGCGGAGCAGTAATGAAATATGTGACGCAAACGAAGTTGCGTGGGTCAACTAGTAACCATATATGTATGTAACTTTGCCATTGACACCGATGTGAATGAATTTTTTGATGCTTAATGATTTGTTTTGTTTTCACACGCGTTTGTACAAAATTTCGTGATTATTAGTGTAGTTGGCTATCGTGTTGTTAGCTATCGACTATGTACTCGCTAAGGAAAGGGACAAAAGATATAGATCTCGTGTGAGTAAAAGATACACATACATTCATAGTCGATAGCTGGCTGTTCACATTGTCGGCGAGCGGCTCTTACTTCTAGTTGATCGCAGCGACAAGAGCTATCAAAGATTGTACTCGCTTGCGACACTCGCTCGGCCTTGGCAGTCAGAAGTCACGTATAGTACGGGTCGAAGCCAGTATTGCGAGCGTCAAGCCCGTCGCACAAAAGCACTCGCGGAAAGCCGAGCGTCAAAACTATAGAAACTTTTCACTCGCTACTCGCTGCTTGCTAACTAGTTTCGAGTTTGAAGATTTACTCGCAATTCGCTGTCGCCGGCGGTGAGACAAGTGCCTTAAAGTCTTATCTTTGAGTGTACGATACTTTTTTATATGTGTCAGCCGTGATGGTTTTGTCAGCTACTGATGTGTCATGTGGTTAAACCCTCAATCATCACCATCGTTATCTCTTACAGTGACTTTGTCAACGTCCTTCTGTCTTTTTAAAACATTGAAGTACAAGATCCTCATAACACTCTCCTCTTTTCAGATTGGAGACCTGGACGAGGACACGACTCCTCTGGACATGTCGTGGCCGTCAGGTTTCCGCAAGCGAATAACGTACTTGTTAGTCGCACCCATTGTCTTCCCGCTCTGGATGACCCTGCCAGACACTAGAACGCCGAAGGGTAAATATTCTTTGAAGTTTAGAGCATCATCATCTTCACAATCATCATTTCTTTTAGTTGGTTTCGTCACAACTTTTTCATAAAATTTATTCCTCCTATCTCAAACATCATTATCATTCTTCAATTCACTCGGGTCTAGCACTACTTCTGCCGTCATAAGAGGACATTTCTACAAAAAACGAATTAACCTATTTCCGACCTTAAGTTTGTTACTTAATGTCGGAAATCGGTTACTTCGTTCTGTATGTCCCGTTTTCTTATAACGGCAGACTTGTTTTCTGTTTCCATACATTTTTATTGGCCATTCACCATTATCATCTTAATCCTCCAATTTATTTCGCGCACAGTGCCTTCATTTTCCAACAGCTCCATCAGCCATCATTTTAGTATTCACCCTCGCCTTTAAATTAGTCGCCAAGTGCTGCGCGGCAGCAGCGCGGCTGTCGCGCTGCTTTGTTAATCCATACAATATAGGTATCAATAAACGTAAAGTGTAGCAGCGCGACTAATTTGAAGGCGCGCTTATTCCATATCATCATTCACACAAATGATGAACTTTTTTATAATTTTAATTTTAGGGCTCGTCTTCTTTTCATTCATCTCTAGCTGTCATTTAAATATTAATTTGTAGCCATATGATAGAAGATTATATGATTGGAAACACACTACGTTCATCATTCATTTGGTATTTTCTGTTCTTACACATATTCCACATTGTAACACTCAAAATTCTACAAGTCTTCTATTTTATTATCTCTTGGCATGTCTTTGTTTCCATGGAAGATGGGTAGGCCTTTAGTATAGGACGCAACTTGTGTGGATACTCTTGCGCCATCCCATCTTCCAAGTTCATCGTGTTGTGCTGGCGCTGCCGCTGCGGCTACGGAAGACCTAGCGGCGTAAATATATTAACCTTATTGGTAACTAACTATATTTTCGAGCCGTTTGGGGTTGAAACCCTTGGGCCGTGGGGCCCTTGCGCTCACAGCCTTTTCGAAACGCCTGGTTGACACTTCCCGTGATCCAAAAGCTGGCTTTTACTTTGGACAGAGACTAAGTATTGCCATTCATCGTGGCAATGCCAGTCTCTTGGGCACCAGCTAATAGCGATGAGGAAGAATTTTTTGATGCTATATTTTAGTTAAAGTTAATTATTTGTTGATTTTAGTTATTATTTTTATCATCTTCATCTGACATGCTTTTCAATTCACGGTAATGAAGTACCTATGTAGACTTGCCACCGTTGTTCCAATACGACAAACATATGGCTATTCATTCATCCTATATAGCTCTATTTCTTTCTTATTCGAGAGCAAAGACTATATATATAGGTATACTCTGTGAAGCTCTCTTCACACTTTCGGTGATGCAAGCTTGAATTGAACTGTCTTGTTTTTTAATATTACGAGTAGATTGTCTGTTCACTACAAGTTCACTTTATAATTTTCCAAAGCGAGATGTTGACAGAATAACTAACACCGCCACAAGTAAAAAGGACGTATCTACACAAAACGAAGTAATCGATTTTCGACCGTAAGTTATTTTCTAAAGAGGATTTCGCTGGCGGCGATACCTTGTATGTAAGAAGTCATAATTTCGAAGTTTGGGTCTCGACTGTTTTCTCCTCCATTATTGAACCGATTTAAAAGATACTTCACAAACTGAATAAAAAGAATATATACTGTGTGTATGTTTCCTTTTTTGATGATTTATTAACCGTATCAGCACTAAAACTCTCACATTTTTTTTTTTTTACTATATATTATAGGCACGCGTTTGACCACTATCTCACCTGATGGTAAGTGATGATGTGGTCGAAGATGGAGCACGCTTGCCTAGAAATAACCTATTAATGCTTAAATTGTCCGATAAATCGCTGTCAACAGAGCCCTAGTGTACAAATTTGGCAAATATTATTCAAAAAACGAAAACATAAAGACACAGTATATATCCATCTCATTCAGTTAGTGAAATATCTCTTATATCGGTCCAATATTGGAGGAGAAAACAGTCGAGGCGAGACTTTTTACATACAAAGTCTCGCCGCCAGCATTTCCTCTTAATGTCAGAAATCGGTTACTTCTCTTCGTGTGGATCGTTCTGTTTTCTGATGATGGCAGTTAACTGGGGGGGCTAAAAAAGCCATTTTAGGAGAATCATAATATTATTCACGATATTTTACATCTTTATCGCTAACAAATTAGGTTCAAGGTTGATTGGGAAAATTTGACAGTGGCGGGTAGCGTGATTATTTTGCTTTCTGATTCTGCTAAAGTAGCCTTATTAGACCCGCTGATCTTTTGTAAACACCACGATTCTCTTTTTCAGGAAAAAGATTTTTCCCGGTAACATTTATAGGGTCAATAGTTTGGATAGCTTTCTTCTCTTACCTGATGGTGTGGTGGGCCAACGTGGCGGGGGCCACGGCCCACGTGCCTCCCGAGGTCATGGGCCTCACGCTCCTGGCTGCGGGGACCTCGGTGCCTGACCTCATCACGTCGGTGATCGTCGCGAGGAAGGGCTTCGGAGACATGGCGGTGTCCAGCTCAGTTGGCAGCAATATATTTGATGTTACTGTTGGGTGAGTGTTTCTAAGAATCTATACTTACAATTTATACAAGTTTCTCAGGTACCATTCTGCGTATTATCGGTTGAACGGATTTGATGGAAACGTGGCACACAATAAGACTACGACCTGGAATAGGAAATACAACACTCATTCTGGAAAAACGTTCCCTTGAAATAATTTTCAACTTTCACGCGGGCAGAGCCCTTGATATAATCTAGTACTGTATCTATAATCTTATAATTCTTATACTAATATATAAAGCTGAAGAGTTCGTTTGTGTGTTTGTTTGTTTGATTGTTTGTTTGCTTGAACGCGCTAATCTCAGGAACTACTGGTCCGATTTAGAAAAATTCTTTCAGTGTTAGATAGCCCATTTATCGAGGAAGGCTATAGGCTATATTTCATCACGCTAAGACCAATAGGAGCGGAGCATTAATGAAAATTGTGACGCAGACGAAGTTGTGGGGGTCAACTAGTAATATTATAAAGCTGAAATGTTTGATTGATTGATTGTTGTCTCAGGAATCTTCTTTATTCTTTTTAGTGTTGGATAGCCCATTTAGCGAGGAAGGCTAGAGGCTATATAACATCACTCTACCATCAAAAGGAGCTGTGACGCAGACAAAGTTGCACGGGTCATCTGCCTAGCCTATTCCCAACTATATCGGGGTCGGCTTCCAGTCAAACCGGATTAAGCTGAATACCAGTGTTTTACGTGGAGCGGCTGCCTACCAGACCTCCACAACCCATTAACTGGGTAACACGGTACATCTTAGCAAGACTGGAGTCAGATTTACTGGCTTCTGACAATCCGTAACGACTGCCAAAGATCTACAAATGACAGCCGGGACCAACGGCTTAGCGTGCTTTCCGAGGCACGGAGGAAACTCACTCGTTATGTTAAGATGGTCACCCATCCACAGACCAACCTTGGCAAGCGTTGCTTAACCTTGAAGATCGACCCGTGCGGCTGTTATTATCTAGCCACGAGCTCCTCACGAAAAGAACTTTCATTCCATCTAATTCTTATGGATTGAAAGCTCACTTCCTTGTTACTTCACCGATGATTATACAGTGAAAAGTTTACAGAATCGCTTTGCTGAATCCATACATACTATACTAGTATTAGCTTGGCAAGCGTTGCTTAACCTTCAAGATCGAGCCGTGCGGCTGTTATTATTTAGCCACGAGCTCCTCCACACGAAGAACCCTTTTTTTTTTTTTTTTTTTAAGGATGGGAAATCATCAAATGACTCCTCCCGCTCTGGGTGAAGCAAGAGGGAGTGTCAGACTCTTACTGACTAAAACCCATCCGTGTTCCTCCTGGTGCCCTTTGTGTTCCAAGGCTACGGCACCTCTTTCGAACAGATTCCGCAGCCCCAGCAGGCACCTGCCCTATCGGGCCCCGTCTTCCACGCTGACATCTCTTTGAGGCGCGCTGGGATCGCAGCGCGCCGCCGACCCGGGCCTAGTTCTGATCAGACGGCGAGCCACCCACTGCTCGCCGTCCGCAGGCCCGCGCCTACGGCGGCCGGGAATCGTCCTGCGACTCCCGACGCCTGGGGCGTCTTCTTCTGTTGCGGCGACTGGGACGTGAGGTTTCCCTCTCTCTCACACGTTCGGCCTCCTCCTTTGCTAGCATTACTGCTTCGCAGAAGGAGGTGATCGCTTCCCATGCCTCCTCGCTCCGGACCAAAGATTGAACCAAGGCCGGTCGCGAGAGGTCGCCGCCGCCGATCGCCTCGACGAGGACCCGGCGGTGCTCCGCCCAAGCAGGGCAGACCTCCACCGTATGCTCCACCGTGTCCTCCGGGCGATCCTCGCAGTGATGACACCCGGGCGCGTCCTCCCGCCGAATCCGAAACAGGTATCTCCCGAAACAACCGTGTCCGGTGAGTACCTGTGTCAGGCGGAAGGTGAGGACGCCGTGGCGCCGCTCCAGCCACTCCTCAAAGAGGGGACTTATCGCCTGGATTGTTGCGTGCCCAGCGCTGGGTTGCGACAGTCGCTGTCTCCATACCGCCATGAGGTCCTGCCGGAGCTCCGTCCGCCTTGCTGCGATTTGCCGCGGCAGAGGTGTCTCGCCCCGGCGTTGCGCCTCCACGCGCCACTCGTAAATGTGCGCGAGGGCTCTCGCCTCCAGATCCCATGGCGGCAGTCCGGCAAGGAGGCTCGCCGCCTCGCCAGAGACCGTGCGGTATCCCCGGGCCAGCCGGATGGCCATGACCCTCTGAGACGCGTTGAGGTAACGGGCAGGTCGCTTCCTCAAAGTAGGCGCCCATACTGGCGCCCCATAAAGGGCCATGGACCGCACAACCCCCGCGTAAAGCTTCCGGCAGGAGGCATTTGGACCCCCTAGATTGGGCAGAAGCCGCTTGAAGGCAGCCCCGGCTCGTCCCAGTCTGGGAGCCAAACGTCGGAAGTGTTCGACGAAGTTCCATCGGCTGTCAAGGACGAGACCTAGATACGTCATCGTCGACCCGACGCCAATGTGAACCCCTCCCACCGTTATTTGACATCCCGATGGTGGCCTGTTCCGAGAACCATGGAAGCACATGGCTTCGGACTTGTGCAAGGCCACCTCGAGACCCAACTGCCGGATCCTCTCAACGACTATCGCAACCCCGCGTGTCATAGCGTCGGTCGCCGCCTGGTGCGACCTCCCCTGCGCCAGGACCAGCGTATCGTCAGCATAGCAGACAACGTTGACGCCGCCAGGGAGGTCGGCGCGCAGCACCCAATCGTAGCCGATGTCCCACAGAAGCGGCCCCAGAACGGAACCCTGTGGAACACCGCACGACATCTCTCGCCGACACGAAGAACCCTAAGACATTAAATTCAACTTAATTCTGCGTAATATTACAAGCTGCACCAAAAACTTCGAATTCCCCGGTTCTCAGCATTGCGGTTCTTCGCCTCTAGAGTAATAGAAACTATGTGATAAATGCTATTGCAGCTGAAAATCTGAAACTGATATTTTAGCGGCCAACATTCCTTTGCTGTCGAACACTTTACCGGGGGCATTCCTTAGTGAAACTCGAGCATAGTTCGCTCCAAATTCTGGTGAGAGTGGGAGTTACGACTTTTTGGAAGCGGACACTATTCTTGTTTTAATTTGTTATCAACGTTTCCGCTTTATTTATTTACTGAATTTTTGAGGCACACTCATTTAACCTGAGAAAGAAAATAAATTAGAAAAGTTTTTTTTATTGTCTTTAGGGTTCCATACCTGAAGGATAACCAATGAAACCCTATTACTAAGCCTCCGCTGTCCGTCCGTTCGTCCGTCCGTCTGTCTGTCAGCGGGCTGTATCTCAGAACCGTAATAGGTAGAGAGTTGAAATTTTCACAGATTGTGTATTTCTATTGCCGCTATAACAAAAAATAATAAAAATTAAGGTTTATGGTACGGAACCCTTCGTGTGCGATTCCGACTCGCACTTGGCCGGTTTTTATGGTTCCGTACCTGAAGGATAACCAATAAAACCCTATTGCTAAGCCTCCGCCGTTCATCCGTCCATCTACGGAAATCAGACAGACGGACGGACGATCCGTCCGTCTGATTCGAACCGTAATATGCACACAAAATAATTAAACAAATAAAAGAAAATCTACCTCTATAAAAATGTAATATTTAACCAGGATAACGGACAAATTGACATATTGTCCGTATAACTTGGCAAGCCAAGCCAAGTTGAATTAAGATCCTACATAGAGCCCTGTGTCAAATAGACGGATGTTATAGGCTTAATAAATTAGCCCCTCTGGGTACAAAGCCCTATAAAAGAAAGGGGTTGATTGGAAAGGCCTTTCTCAACAGTCATACAAAAGCGAACGAGCCCATAATTGAGGAAAATAGTTCGTTAATTAGATTTCAATCCCCGGCGGCTTGGCGTGATTACATTCCTTGATTAGTCACGGGAACAGTCAGGATGTTATAACTAAATCTCATTAAAATTCTCATAATTAAAGCATTCATCGGTTAGAAGAAATTATGGGTAGTTTATTATATTATGTTTGATGAGAGGAGAGGAGCTCGTGGCTAGATAATAACAGCCGCACGAGTCAAGATGTAGCACGCCTGCCTAGAAGTAACCTATTCACTCTTGACTTTAAGACTCCCAGGTTGTAGCTATCAGGAAACAGTCTCCGGCAGGGAAAAAAATCTAAATATACTTCAAATAAACTTCCCCAAAGCGTGCTCTAAGATAAGTAAATTCTTAACTATGTAGACCTTAAATAACGCGCCTTCTTAAGTGCTTACCTACTCAACTTGGAGCCGCGCCAAAAATGAGGGTAGATGTGAAATTGCGCGCTTTTTTCTGCATACGTATATCAGATGGCGGGATTGCGGATGTATCTTATAAAGGAAGTGTTGCAGAATGTTCTTTGTCGGGTATTTTGATACTTTTAGTAAGTAGGTCATTTGTCAAAGACATTCTTGAGAAAACAAAAGTCATGTTATTAAGTAATTCCATCAAGAATTCAAGTTAAAAACTTTAAAGCAACAGCACAGAATGACTGCCTAGACAAAAATTGATGTATTGCTGATTTAGCGTCTATCACATTCACCATTTCTTTTGAATAGAGTCAATAGTAAAAATTATTTTATTTAGAGCCAGCGCACACTAGCGACTTTTTGATGACCGATAGTTTGATCGCTACCATACGCCCGCGACGTGCAATTTATTAATCGCCAAATGCGTGTAATTCTATGCGCTGTCTCTTAGGGCTGCTTTTTCCACAGACAGATATTTTTAGGGTTCCGTTCCCGAAGGGTAACCAACGGAACCCTATTACCAAGCCTCCGCTGTCCGTCCGTCCGTCCGACCGTCCGTCCGTCTGTCTGTCAGCGGGCTGTATCTCAAGAACCGTAATAGGTAGAGAGCTGAATTTTTTACAGATTGTGTATTTCTATTGCCGCTATAACAACAAATAATAAAAATTAAGGTCTATGGTATTTAGGAACCCTTCGTGTGTGAGTCCGACTCGCACTTGGCCGGTTTTTTTTATTCAACATGCAGTCCTGATCCTTCCAGATTTAATTATTTTTTTATAAAGAGTAAAAATGGCAGTTAGACAGCTTTTGTGTACGATAAATAATTACTCGTATTATGTCAAACTGCCATATTTATTCTTAAGGTTACAATGAAGCTGATTTTTCAATAGTCCACTATAAGTTTTACACGAGGAATAAAAATGGCCGTTTGACAGTTTTGTATGAAAAATATTTCAATATGACAATAAGTTATCTGACTATTGAAAAATCAGCCTTAATTCTTAGCTCAAAGGAGTTTAAAAACTCCTGTATTCCTTTGAGCCTGTTAATTAAACTGCCAGGTTACAATAATAATATATCTCCCTTTAGTTTTCATCGTCTTTCACTTTTCAAATGCAGCTCAAACTTCCCTTAAAAAATTGTCATGAAATAGGCGTTATGTAGCAACGACGCTATAGTACCTATGTTCAGAAGGTACTTCCTGAACAATACCGATTGCCCTCCTGACCTTGAAATAGCGCCTACTCTTGAACTTTGTAGGCGCGCTTCTGCCTGACACCGGCGGCCTTGTAATAGTTACTTATTTTACATCAATACTCTTTTATTGTAAAAGGTGGGTAGCCAGCTTTGTTTGGCGTGGATCTTAGGGTTCCGTACCCGAAGGGTAACCAACGGTACCCTTAACGGTATTACTAAGCCTCCGCTGTCTGTCCGTCCGTCCATCCGTCCGTCCGTCCGTCCGTCTGTCTGTCATCAGGCTATATCTCATAAACTGGAATAGGTAGGTAGTTGAAATTTTTAGCGAGTGTGTACCTATTTCTGTTGCCGCTTTAACAACAAATCATAAAAATACAATGGTACGGAACCCTTCATACGCGAGTCGGACTCGCACTTGACCGGTTTTTAAATTAAATAGATAGACTTATCGTTTATCGTACTTGTTTCAACAAGAATATAGAATTTGTGTTCTTCTATTGACAAGATGAGAAGAAATTGCTTATTTTTATATTCTCCGCATTATGGAATGTAAATTGATGAGAACGTGGCTAGATAATAACATCCGCACGGCTCGATCTTCAAGATTAAGCAACGCTTGCCAAGGTTGGTCTGTGGATGGGTGACCATCTTAACATACCGAGTTTCCTCCGTGCCTCGGAAAGCACGTTTAAGCCTTTGGTCCCGGTTGTCATTTGTAGACCTTTTGCAGTCGTTATGGATAGTCAGAAGCCAGTTAATCTGATTCCAGTCTTGCCATGAAGTACCGTGTTACCCAGTTAATAGGTAAAACACTGGTATTCAGGTAAATCCGGTTTGACTGGAAGCCGACCCCAACCTAGTTGGGAAAAGGCTGGGCAGATGATGATGATTACGGAATGTAAATTTTACCTACTTTTTGTTATTTATATTTGAGTCCTATAAATAACATACACAAAATCCAGCCTATTACTTGAGGTTCCCACTGCTGAGACACAAGAGTCCTCTAAGAAGTCATAATCCACGATGCTGGCCCAGTATGTGTTGGTGGATGTCCCAAGTCTTCGAATTTCTGTTTCTTGGACAAACTTGCTGGTGTCCTTACGATGCTGTCCTTCACCGTTTTGTGACAGAGGCGACTAAGAGTATAATTGTCAGTCTAGGTCCTATTATAAGCACCAACTGAAAAAAAAATACAAATTCAGAGCGGCGGGTCTACAACCCATTTCCTATCCTTAATTTCTACCCCAATCCAAGAAAAATACTTTCCATAAAGCTACAAAAATTGGGCCACGTTACCATAATAACGAAAGCCAACCTCCATGCTTACGAAACGCCATCGAATCGAGGTCGAAGGATAGGATCTCTGACCCACTTTAGTACCCGGTTGAGGAGAGGATCACCCTTGAGGCTCAGAACAATACAATCGTTTTAAACAAGCCTTATTGGAGTGTGGGTGGCTATAACCAGCTGATTTTCTTTCTATCGTCTTTATTATATCTTCTTATAAGCATAGAAATTGCCTTTGACATGTTCAAAAGTTAATACGTTGTACAGTTACGGACGAAAATATAAACACACTTATTGACAAATTTATTTTCGCCTCTTTTAGCCACATTTTATTAAAATTAAATTATTAAATAAAATAATGTTTTAATATATATTAAATAAAATATTATTTTTGTATTTATATTTGACACATTAGTTTAAGGCTTCACACACTCTTCTTTTCTTTTTCATGTCTTCTCTCTCAGGTCTGCTGCAAGAAATTTCGTTAAAAATAAGCAGTACCTTTGTACTCATAATTATAATGTTATCCATAACTGTATTTCCGTGTACATGAATAATAAAATTAATATATCTATAGATACATTCTATTTGTTAAGAGTGGTAGATAATTTCAGGATCATACTAAACCCCAAGGTACCATTAATCTTACAATACTTGTATTTTTCTCGAAGCGATTTATTGTAACCACAAGGTGCATATTGATATATCTTCACTTCGCTCTTGTATGATGTTGTAAAGTGTATGTACACATATTTTTGCACGTAACTGTACGTCATGTAGGTCGATTCTGCGACAGATAACAATGAATAGGGTAGGTAGTGGTATATTGTGTCCTGCACAGGGGAATACATGAAACGTTTGAAATCCAATATTATTTATGGCGACATCCCGTGGAGTTGTAACAATTTTTTATTTTAAATAACAATAACTTGGTGTATATTTTGGAATAGATAAATTCTGTGCACGACTGTACATTTTATGTACTCTTTGGTCACTGTCATCTTGTCATCTACATGTATAAAAAATACTCTTCCAAACAAAAAAAGGATCATCCAAATCGGTTAACAATTGGCGAAAATATCGCTGAAAAACATTTTTCATGGAATCCCATCATCACATCCTGACTTATATCTTACATCATCAGCTCAGCAATATAAGATGACGATTACCAGGCACAAATATCTGAATTGCGTTAGAAACTTTATGAAAAACAGTGTATGTGCTTATAAAATTTGAGGGTTTCCCTCGATTTTTATGGGATCCCATCATCAGATTCTGACATGGTGACAATGGGACCAATCGAGAAGTAAACCCTTTCAGATGAAACACACATTTTTCAAATCAGTTCATAAATGACGGACTTATGAGGTAACAAACATAAAAAAAATATAAAAAAATACAACCTAATTGAGAACCTCCTCCTTTTTTTGAAGTCGGTTAAAAAGCGAATGATCAAAAACTACTTGACCAATGAAGACGAAATTTGGCTCGTTGGTACTGGTTTGTTAGACGTTAGCTAAGAAAGGATTTTAGGAAAGAGGTGAGGTACGAGTATATAGGGGCTGGAAATTGTTTGTACTAATTGATCTGCGCAGACGAAATCGCGTGTAAAGTACTAGTTAGTACATATTTGACAGCCGTTTCATAAACTCAAAAACTGTCACGTGTTACGTAAAAACTGGATTGTGAAGATCAAATAGGCAGTGAAAGAGTGGTCCATGTGAAATGCAGCGCGTTGTGAATGTGAATTGAGCATTCGGTTAGGCAGAAAGCCGACTTCAACATAGAAGTGATTTTAGTCTAATGATGAAATGAAAACAAAATTCGTGTGGGCAGTAAGGTCTAACGACCCCACACACCCTGGTGTCAGAGTTTCTAAACCACCTCAAGGGCCTTTGACATGGTTTATTTGAAGACCGCAATTTGGCGGCCCGGACCACCGGCTTATACGTGCCTTCCGAACCACGGAATCATCTTTTTATCAGACAATCAGGTGGTTCAAGCCTCCATTGTCCTAACCAAACTGGAAACAACTTTAAAAAGTATGCTTCCCGTGGGAATCGAACCAACGACCACCGGGTCACAAGACAAACGCCTAAACCACTCGACCACGGAGGAGTATTCGCAATTTGAACTAAGGAAAAAGCTGTAAAGCTTTAGAAATGTTCCTAGATTATAATTCTAGTAGGTTTCAAATAACTGTTCCGGTTAAAACAATTATAGCAGCATCCATGAGCTTAACCGCATCGCAAAACCACGGACACGATGAATAATTACACCACAAATCTCTCTTCCTGGCAGTTTGGCGTTTGGCAAAACACATCATAATGTATTTGGCACTAGGCTTATTCGACTTTGCCAAGCGGTACAATGACTAAACTGTGGTAAGTGTAGGAACTATGAGGCGCGCGTAATTTGTTCGAAAGAGTCACCGCGGCCCTGAGGGGGGCTACTCTCTAACCCCGAAGTCCGTAGTTTCAGGCTTAGTTGCGGGCGTATTCTGCACCGTATCGCCTAACCACGAAGAATTAAAGAAATCACGACTTCACAATGAAAATTGTGACGCAGACGAAGTTGCGCGGGTCAACTAGTAATAACTATATACAAAGAAGAAACTATTAAATTACACAGACTGGATTATGGAGTCTCTTTGGCTATAATAATATCAGTATTTTTTAAGAACCGCACGGGTCGATCTTGAAGGTTAAGCAACGCTTGCCAAGGTTGGTCTGTGGATGGGTGACCATCTTCATACCGAGTTTCCTCCGTGCTTCGGAAAGCACGTTAAGCCGTTGGTCCCGGCTGTCATTTGTAGACCTTTGGCAGTCGTTATGGATAGTCAGAAGCCAGTAAATCTGACTCGTCTTGCTAAGATGTGTACCGTGTTACCCAGTTAATGGGTTGTGGAGGTCTGGTAGGCAGCCGCTCCACGTAAAACACTGGTATTCAGCTGAATTCGGTTTGACTGAAAGCCGACCCCAATATAGTTGGGAAAAGGCTAGGCAGATGATGACGACTTGACAGTTACTGTTAAATCATGTTTCGGGCTTAGTCGCGGGCGTATTCTACCGTATCACCTAACCGGTATGAATTAATGACAGTACGATTTGTGAATTACTGTCAAATCGTTTTGTCATTCATGCTTAATTTTTGGGACTAATCGTAAGTCCGTAGGTGATACAGATTAGAATACGCCCGCAACTAAGCTCGAAACTACAGACTTCGGGTTTAGAGAGTAGCCCCCGCTGGAACGTAAAAGGCATTTGGAAGAACACGGATAGGTTTTAGTCAGTTAGAGTCTGATACTCCCTTCTGCTCCGCCCAGAGCGGATGGAGTCATAAAACGTATGGTGAAGCTTTGAAATTTTGTTTATGAATGACGTTTGCAAGTATTTTTGTACTGAGGACCAATATGTCCTCAATACAAACGGTCGTCGGATCAAGTCAAATCGGATAGTCCGACACCCTACACGTAAGCACGTCATAATTTTCGTATCCTTACACCAGCTTATAACCTAGGGTTCTCCGCAACATTTCTTCCTCTTTGTCTTAAACAAGACTTAGGTATATACTTACATGAGTCAGCTGTTCGCAAAACGAACTCATAACTTTACATTAAACCATTTACAGCCGCTTTTGAATTTACAGAGTCATCAGTCAGTAAAGCTGAAGTTAGTTCCAAAACGTAGATCAGATCTTTATGTGGAAGAACATACAATAAATCCATGAATTTCTTGTTGAGCAATGGCCACAAAAAAGACGGATAGTGAGCAAAAATAGAAAATCAGTACCTACTATAGGCACAGCAAATATTTATCAAAATAACCTCGCATCTAAGCCCCAATAGTTATATCCCGTTAATCTGCCTTACAGTATCCGCAGCGTCCTCAGCCTCTAGCAATTGTAGATCAAAAACCGCAACATAAATCCTCAGAGCAAACGTGTTTCAGATACCAAACCGTCTCAAATAACAATAAAGCTTACGTCTATGGACATAAAGTCGTAATTTCAACCACATTTGGGGCTATATTTCATGAAAATAAAACTTGCGTCGTAAACAGAGAGGACTTTAGGAGTCCTCCTGTACTTAAGGGGGTATGGAAGGAAGGAATGGATATCGCAATGCAGTTTGGAACAATTTGCAATTTATCTTTTCAAACGTATGTATTTTGTATTTAGGTCATGCTTGGAATTCTCGAGTTGCAAATTTATTTTTCTCCTTTGTTTGTCAGTGACCCCGTTTTGATGTTATATGGTGTAATACGTTTGTGTAATTTATCAGCGCTGCCGTGGTACAACTAAAATGCCGTCATTCGACTTCGTCGGTTTAGTACTTTTGATGTTATATTAATCATCATCTGCCTAGCCTTTTCCCAACTACATTGGGGTCGGCTTCCAGTCAAACCGGATTTAGGTGAATACTAGTATTTTACACGAAGCGGCTGCCTACCAGACCTCCACAACCCATTAACTGGGTAACACGGTACTTCATGGCAAGACTGGAGTCAGATTAACTGGCTTCTGACAATCCGTAACGACTGCCAAAGATCTATAAATGACAGCCGGGACCAACGGCTTAACGTGCTTTCCGAAGCACGGAAGAAACTCGGTACGTTTTGATGTTATATTAATGAGAAAAAAAAATTATCGATCAGTGTTTGCGGTTTTCCAAAGCTATTCAAGGTATCGAAAATTCGCAAACACTCTGCAACTGAAAAAAAAATATAGAATTGGCCCTCGGATACTTAACCCTTTTTAAGAGCCCTTTCACAGAATTCCTTTTCAATCACAAATCTGCTGACTCATCGCATTATGTAGAAATTAGGCAGTTGCAATTACGTTTATTTTAGGGTTTATTATTAATTTATTTAATGAATATTAATTTAATTTATATTTCTTATGAACTATGGTTAATTTTGGTATACATTTTACGAAATAATATTAATGTAGTGTGTAGGAGAAATTAACAGTTAAATCTGAACGTTTTTAGTAGTTTTTATGGTTTTGAATGAGAATTTTATTCTTATTTCAAATTTCCGAGACCACTATAAATGAAACCACTTTTTTAGGACTACTTATTATCATATATTTTTTCATTTAATTTGGTTAGTATAGCAGTTTTCTATCCACGGGCTCGAAAAAGTAACGTCGCACTTTTCATGTGAAACTTACTTCGGAATTTTGGCTTTTTACAAATAGATAAGACTAAAAATGCGAAAAGCAAGCCGCTATGTTCAATACTATAATGCTAACCACTATTCTCTATTCGCAAAAACACAGTCAAATTGTAATAGGCCTCTTAATATTGGACTGCACATCTCATGTACAAGGTGTAGCAGAAATTAAAAATATGCTGTTCAGTACCTACATGTTGTCGAGTTATGCAAAAATAAATGTATGAGGCAGTAGTTTTTTTATGGTTCCGAACAAAAAACGGAACCCTTATAGGATCACTCGGGTGTCTGGCTGTCTGTCTGTCCGTCTGTCACAGCCAGTTTTCTCCGGATCTATAGGACCGATTCTGTTGAAATTTGGTACACATATGCACTTCTGTGACCCAAAAATGGAAGCGTTACGAAAATCATCAAATGTTTGTATAGGGGTCACTTTTGGGGATCAAGTTTTTTGTAACAGTATCGTTTGACATATCAAATAAAAAGGCTTACTGTGAGGGTCTTAACTATATTTTTTTCATAATTTTAAAATAAATGGTTTTTAAGTTATTAAATTAGTTATTTTAAGTTATAAGATTTGTGTGAAACGTCAACAGAATTTGTTTATTTAGCAGTAACATAGTGTATTTCCCTTGAAGTAACTTTTGTTGAATATATTTTTTTCTTTTGTATATCAATATTACCTCAATACGGTAATATTATCTGACGTGTTATGTTGCTTCTCCAACAATATGACTATATCTAAAGTACATTATACTGTGAATCAAAAACAATATATTGAGCAAGCCCACTTTCATAAACGACCTTCTAATAAAAGCTGTTATTTTGTTTACAAATGCTGAAATTCAGCCGCATGTGGTAGCCGGCAGACCACAACATAGTTTGGGAAAAGTATTTTAAATTCAGCCGCATGTGGTAGCCGGCAGACCACAACATAGTTTGGGAAAAGTATTTTAAATACTGACCTTGTATTATACAAATTGACGTTGTAATTTATGATGATACTGCTCTCATCTTTGGGACGGATCTGCCAGATACCAGCTTGATGCCCTTGAGTCAATTGAGAAACGAGCCAAGAGGGTCATCGGCAATGAGAGGCTCGTCGCGTCGAAGCTCCAAAGTCTTGAAGATCGACGACGAGTTGCTAGCCTGTCGGTTTTTTACCGGTTGCATTTTGGGGAATGTGCGACGGAATTGCATAATTTAATTCCTCCAAGCCCGTTCCATCATCGGACCACAAGACGAACGGCGATGCGCCACCGGGCATCCCACCCATACGCACTAAGCGTTTTGGGAACATATTTATAATGCGTACATCTAAGGAGTGGAATTCCCTGCCGGAGTCTGTGTTTCCTGATAGCTACAACCTGGGAGTCTTTAAATCAAGAGTGAATAGGTTATTTCTAGGCAAGCGTGCTCCATCTTCGACCACATCATCGCTTACCATCAGGTGAGATAGTGGTCAAACGCGTGCCTATCAATAGTAAACAAAGAAAAAAAAAAAGCCTTATACAAAGTGATATATCGCAACGAATGAACTAAAAAAATGTGATAGGTTAAAACTTCACTACGCTAATGATTTTTTAAATTTTTCTAAAGAAGATTAATTTTTAAACAAACAGGTAAAATAGGTTGTAAATAGATTACTTTTAGACAAGCGTGTACCATTATCGATCACTTCATCGCATTCTATCAGGTGAGGTTTTGGTCAAACGTGAGCCTATCCTACTTATATTGTAAACTAGTTGACCCGCGCAACTTCGTCTGCGTCACAATGTTCGCTACAGCTCCGCTCCTATTGGTCTTAGCGTGATGATATATAGCCTATAGCCTTCCTCGATAAATGGGCTATCTAACTCTAAAAGAATTTTTCAAATCGGACCAGAGATTAGCGCGTTCAAGTAAACAAACAAACTCTTCAGCTTTATATATTAGTATAGATGAGAAAGTTTGTGAGAATGGATGTTTGATACTCATCACGTCAGAACGCCTAAAAGAACCGCCTTCATGAACACAGAGACACAGAGGTAGATTTTAGTCTGGGTTAACATACAGGCTACTTTTTATCCCGGAAGTATGTTCCCCAGGGATCACGCGGGCAAAGCTGCTGGCAGAAGCTAGTTAATTATATTTTTAGAAAACATTTCAGTCAACAAAAAAATCAGGGTGGAAAACTACGCATCTCATTTGTCAACCGAAAACCACAAAGTATACACCTGAAGTCAAACATGGCTTCACCAGTCTAAAACTGACGTAAATACTGTTTTACAAACCAGCAGGCCAGGCAGCAACCATATGACCTCACCTTAACAACCCCTGTGCCCGAAATTACGATAAAAATACCACTATGATATTTATCAATGTAATTCGGTGCGACCTTGCTCCAAATATCGGCGAAACAAATGCCAACTACACTTACAACTAGGGATGTTACGGTGCCTTCGACTCCGACTCCGATTAGTCGGAACTTCCGATGATATTACACCTCGAGTTACAAGTTCGGTTCCGACAATTTTTAATAGAAGGTTTTAAACACCACTATGGAAGTCAATTCAGTTGATTTAATTTGCTAACTGACAATATGATTATTTTTATTTTGAACGCCACGTTATGTAGGTTTATTATTTTTAATTGTTTAACAAGCTGAATGAATGTTTGTCCTATGTTATTGTATTGGACCTGCCCTTAACATGGGCGCCGGGAGGGTTGTGCAAGGGGGTGCACTTGCACCCCCTGGCTTTCAATAAAACATAAGAAAATATTAAAAACATTAAAAAAAAAGTAGACAAGCGGAATGTAGTAAAAGAAACCTAGCAGATCCGAGGCGAGGTACTTCAAGCTCTCTTGCGTTCGGTCTCAAATCCTTCTACTTTAATTCTGGGATGGGCAAAAGAAAACCCTTTCTATTCGAGGAGGGGTTTTGAAGTTCCACACCCCTGGAAATAGTCCTGCCAGCGCCCATGACCCTTAACACATCTCTCCTCAGCCTGCCTTCACCTCCGACTCCGGTTCGTACTCCGAAGAAACAAATTTAAAAAACTCCGACTCCGACTTCGGTTCCGATAAAACCACCTTCATAACATCCCTACTTACAAGTCACAACTAAATGTTGAACACAACCGTGTTTATGTTACAACATTGATTTTTATTGGCATTATGTTGTACAATGTTGTAGTTTTAGTTACCTCTAATTTATGGGAAAATTGGTTTGCCAACATTGTTTTGGTAAAGCGTTTCAAAGGGTGGGGGTTAAAAATTAGGTCGTGGTTACTTCTTTAAAAGAAATACGAGTAAAGCATGTAATCTGCATTGATTTTTATTTGATGATGAAGACTTTAAAAGCTTTGTTCTGTGTGTCTTGAATACTTCTGATAGTTATTTCTTAGGGGCCTCCCACAAGGTAGATAGATGACTTGGTGAAGGCCACGGAACTCTGGTGGATGCAAGACGTACAGGACTGGTCAATATGTCGATACTTGGGGGAGGACTACTTTCAGCAGTGGACCTCCTTGAAATGATGATGATGATGTGGTCTTACAGAGCATACTCCATCATGAAACCTATATTAAGAGCTTACCATTAGGAGAGATGGGCTCGCGTTTGACCTCCACCTCTCGTGATTATAAGGCCAAATTTAAAAAAAAACCTATACTAGATTAATTTCCAAATTGCATATCTCTATTTGACCATCAAGGACGAAGCCCATGGTGTTACCATAATAGGCCAGTATCAATGCGTATAATTAATAGTTTGACCTCATTATGGCAAGTATAATGAACGAGTCTGCTCGTTAATGCTGATAAAATCAATTTTCGGAAAGACTTATTATTACATACTAACACGATAGCGGTATCTGTTGGTGATATATAATTATAGTAGCTTCTGAAATTGAGAACTTATCTTCTCTCGGAATAAATGTCGGAAACCAGGACATGATCTAGCCTGCCAGGGTTAAGAAACTATTCGAAAGAGTCATCGCGGTCCTGGAACGCAGAATACATTTTTTTTTTATTTGTAATGGGTTTGCTCTTGACTCTAGTCTATGTCAGAGATGACAGAACACGGAAGATGACATTTGAAGGAACACGGACGAGTTTTAATCAGTTAGAGTCTGCACTCCGCCTAAAGCGGGAGAAATTGGTTGATGATTTCCCATCTACAAAACAAAGGGCATGGTCTAGCCGTGTGCCAAGTTTGACCTAAATCCGCTCAGCTGTTAAGACGTATAAATGTAACAAACGGACAGACTAACTGACAGAGCTACCATCGCATTTATAATGCTAGTATAGTATGTATGGATTCAGCAAAGCGATTCTGTAAACATTTTACTGTATAAGCCTAGGTGAAGTAACAAGGCAATGAGCATTCAATCCATAAGAATTAGATGGAATGAAAGTTCTTTTCGTGAGGAGCTCTCGGAATAACAGACGCACGGGTCGATCTTCAAGATTAAGCAACGCTTGCCAACGTTGGTCTGTGGATGGGTGACCATCTTAACATAGCGAGTTTCCTCCGTGCCTCGGAAAGCACGTTAAGCCGTTGGTCCCGGCTGTCATTTGTAGATCTTTGGCAGTCGTTACGGATAGTCAGAAGCCAGTAAATCTGACTCCAGTCTTGCCATGAAGTACCGTATTACCCAGTTAATGGGTTGTGGAGTTCTGGTAGGCAGCCGCTCCTCGTAAAATACTGGTATTCAGCTAAATCCGGTTTGACTGGAAGCCGACCCCAATATAGTTGGGAAAAGGCTAGGCAGATAATGAAAGTTCTTTTCGTGCTCACTCCACCTAAATTAACACGGTAAGAGATGATGATAGAATAGACCGCCAAAGTAGATAGATTAGGGAGTCTCCAATTTCCGCGAACGTCTAATTACGAGAGTCAATAATATTGTGGTTCATTTTTTTTATCATTTTTTTCCGACCTCTTCAGTAATAATCTTCATAGATCAACCAATTTACACAAAACCTTGACAAATTATAAACTAACACCTTCCTCGAGAACTACTCTATCTATTAAACCCGCATCAACATCCGTTGCGTAGTTTTAAAGATCTAAGCATATATAGGGACAGACAGACGCGGGAAGCGAATAGTTTATGCTATGTAGTGATACCGGACGCTATTTTCTACTCAAAATGACCAAGCTTTACGTCATAAACTATCATGCTAAGAAGCTGTACTACCCAAAGTTACCTTCTAGAAAATAATAAATTACGATAGCAACCATAAAAAATATAAATGATTGCAAATCCGTTTTTATGGTTGCTCAACCCTAACCTGCTATAACCTACTTGTAAGAGTTATAAAACTTTCAACCAATATTTTTACTACTGACATGACCTACTTCAGAACTACACTACCTACTTTGGTCAACAATAACTAAAAGTTGCATTGCCGCAGCCAGAATGAAAAGTTTGAAATATTCCGGTATTTCGTTGTCCATTTCCAAGTATGTAGCCATGAGCGGCAAATAGCAGTAAAGGATGAAGAAAAAAGATGCAGGCAGATGGAGAAATGCACTTTGTACTTATTTTATGCCCCTTTGGAATACCTACTTGAACGCGAAGTCAGAAGCTAACTTGACCAAGTTAGTTTTACAGATATAATAAGTCCGTTAGATAGATTTCCTAAATATGTTGGACATTTATTTTTTATTTTTTCACGTAAACAAAAATGAAGACGGGACAGTGCGTTGGAAAACCGCGAGACGTCTCGCAACTGTACACTTTTTACTAAAACATGATTGGTCCCTCATTCTTGGATTTTTATAAGCTTTAACTGTATCAATTTTTATCGATTTGCCATGGAAAAAGTATTGTAGGGTCTGTGACCAACATTATCTATCCCACATGACTATTATTCGCTAATAGTTAAGTGGGTCAGGTAATGTTAGTCACAGACTGTACACGTATAATTTTTTTTTTTTTCAATATATTAAAACGCAACTAAATGAAAATATTAAATTACCTTATTAAATTAAATATGTTTTCCTTTTCCAGGCTGCCGCTCCCATGGCTGCTCTACGGGCTCATCTACGGCGAGCCAGTCCAGGTGAACTCCAAGGGCATGGTGTGCAGCATAGTGCTCCTCTTCGCCATGCTCATCTTCGTCATCATCAGCATCGCCTGCTTCAGGTGGAAGATGAACAAGGGACTAGGCTTCACCATGTTCCTCCTGTACTTCGTCTTCGTAGGGGTCAGCCTGGGACTCGAGTACGGGTACCTTCACTGTCCTGAGCACTGAGCGAATAGACTGGTCTTTTCGTCTTTTGGTCTTCTGAATTATTGAATAAGGAATCGGTGGAAAGGATTCTCAATGTTGAGCGTTTGATAGTGACTATTCGTTTTGGGGACGATTGGGTTTAAAATAAAGTAATAGAAAAGCTGGCGAGGTTTATAGAGTAGATTCTATAGGAAAGAGGAAAGCTGAATTTAAAATAGTTTATGGTAAATAGTGGAGAGCGCTAGATTTCAGAACTGTTTACCTAAAACAAATAGTCGACAGTCAAATAGTAGCAGTTGGTACGTACTTCCAGCAATATTGCGGCTCGATTGCAGCAAACTATGCAACGGAAAACCTAGTAGAGGTTTTAATGAAAATTTAACGTCACTTTGTACAAATGCACTTATACATTCTGACGCCGGAAAACGTCAAAATGTATAAAAATATTTTTAATACTTCATTTTGTACCACGTGACGAGGCGGATTATTCATTTAATTATTTATTTATGAATAATTAAATCTAATAGTCTATTTTTACATGGAATAATTGTCCATAGTTTTGCTGCAACCGGGAATAACATTCTATAAAATGTTTAAAGACAATGTAAGTATTATAAGAAGTTTACTTTAGCGTTGTGAATTATTTAATTTTGTATTTTAGTTGTCTAGTTGCCATAGCACAAGCAGTAAGATATTGCTCAAAGATACTCCTTTATTTCATTATTGCTTTGCTATATAGTTTCGTTTAGGTGTTTTTAAATGGACGCTTGTAATAGATGTATTGATCGAAATGACGAGAGATAATGTGCACCAAATATACATAATGTACCTAAGTGAAATTTAAGACAGTAGTAACGATTAACGAAAATACAATTCCTATGAAATGCAATAATTAAAGCTTCAGTGGCTCGGATCATAAGAATAAGGATTTTGCATTGTGAATTATTATGAGGTACAACATTTTTGTATCCGAAGTAAATATTTAGCCATGATAGAGACTGTAGTTATTTATATGAATGTTAGTTGTTTAACTCGATGGCGCTTTTACGAAGTTTTAAGGATAAGTTCTTAGGCGTAGTCCTAATTGGCTAACGATCGTGCGAGTTAACGATGAGATTTCGTCGCACGACGAAATTAACCTTTTGCCCCGATTAGCCCGACTTCATATCAGTGGTCGGGCCCCCAGCGCCCGGCACAATAAAAAAAAACTCTAAAAATAAGCACCAACAACATAGACGGATGTGAAATACCTTACTTTGGTTTTAACGAGCTGTCGTATATATACGACCCTGGTGAAATGGACACGAAAATATTTGTCGGATTAATCTGACGTAAGCGGTTAAAAGGTTAAACACACATTTCTTTAGAGCGTCCTTATTGAAACTTGCAAATTATAATTATAATTACTTTTTTATGTCATATTTTTTGACGTTTTATTTTTTTACTTTTTCTTTATTTCTTAATTTCAATGAATTTTATATACATGAATGACATTTAAGTGTGCGATTGACTTAGTTGAGTTCCTTTGACATTCTTTTTAATTTGGCATGTCATTTTTTAATTTTTTTACTTGATTTCTATTTATTTTTTAAGTTCTCGTAAGTAATGTAAGTAAGGATATTTATGTTTGATATTTGATATGTGTGTTAATTGTTTGCATATAAGGGTTTGGTTTAAAACTGTAAGCTTTTATTGTGTGTTTGAATAAAAATAAAATAGATAATCAAAATCGTCGCGCGAGCACAGGAATCATTTTCATCGCGCGACGAGTTCGCATCGTTAACTCGTACGATCGTTAGCTAAATAGGACGACGCGTCAATCTATCGGTAAATGTTCGTGTCGATTGTGTTTGTAAATATTGAACGCGTTGTGTTGGACTTACGTTTCTTCTTTAGCTATCTGTTCGGTCGCAGACCGTCGGTCCATGTGGATGATTTACATTTTTATGTGTCGTTATATCGAAAGCGATTTGATGTAAGTGTGTGTGGCGCTCACAAACTGCTAGATTGTACATACACACATAGAGGGTGGAAGAGCGGGGCAAATGTGAAAGTTTTAATTAAAATCTCATTCCATAAAATGTGCCTAAGAGTTTTACAAACTCAGTAACATTTAGCTTCGATTTTTATAAATTAACAGTAAAAAAGAAAATGTTAAAAAAGTCATTTTATCATCTGTTAGCGGAATATGCTTACATATAGTGTTATAGAGTATCCGAGGGCGCATCTGTCCCGCTCTACGATATAATACGGTAGTTAAACTTTACACTATCTCTATAAAGTCTATCTATTATTATAATGAACCTCCATACTGTTCGTTTCATCTATTGACTTTCGGCAGAAATGATGGGATAGTGATGTCTGGCAAGTCAATTCTTAATGTTACGGCTATGTCTTCTCTTCTTCCTTAATATTTAAAAGGCACGGTTCAGTAAAATTATTAAAATTAAAAACATCTTATTAACCGTCCATAGTTTCTGTTTTATATTTACTTTCCGCTTCTGCACGTGATATCACTCTGTTATCTTTGTCTCATGAAACTATAATAAAAATGATGGTAAGTTCAATTGTTGATACCCAGAAAGTTTTATATTAATAACCCGCCTATTTGACATAGCAATAAATAGTCTAGAATAGATAGTTAAATATTTATATTGTTAAGCTTTAACATTCCAGACCATAGTGTCGCTCAAATGATGGAGAAAGCATTATTGAACTTCAAACAAACTGTGGCGTGGGGGAGTGATATTATTACCGGCACGTAAGTTTACAAAGATTTTTGTAGTGGGGGAAGTTCACACATGTAAAAATTTATGTAATTGTGCTTATGCGAACTTCCCCCGCACAGAAAATGTTTGCCAGTTTACGTGTCGGTAATTATATGAAGGGCTACTGAGGATTCTTCCAGATAGTACAATACAAGTCCAAGGCCACTCCTCCAGCCCCAAAATAATATTCTACTTAATATACGCACAAGTAACCGACAATTCTTAAAGTTCGCTTCATACATCAACATGTAATGTTTCGTTGGACTAGATTTCTTCATATAATAGAGTTTATACTATATCTAAAGTTTATAAACCTACTAACAAAACTGTTGACGTAAATATTATTTGGAATATTTGTAAGAATAATAACTTGCCATTTTTTAAGAAGGCGTCATGTTGTAGAATATCATAAATGTACAAAGTCAATTATTTTCTACAATCTGACGTCAACCTTCGATTTTTAAAAGACTATTCGCTCATCAAATGATTTTAGGCTGCTAGGTTAACCCATCACAACCTACATGACAGTCAAGCAATTTATTGGCCAAGAGTTTGATCAGTATTTTAGAAAACGGAAATGTGAAACAGAAAAGTCAAACTACGAGATAGTAGTTTGACTTTTCAGTTATCTGGCTAGATAGCCAGATAGTAGTTTGACTTTTCGATTTCAATTGTTCTACAAATATTCCAAATTTTTTTGCGCTTTTCCAACGTTGTAAACGACCTAATTACTGTACTACTGTGTAGTACTGGGTGCGCTTCTCAGAATGAAAAAAGGGTAAGTGAAAAAAAAAGGGTTTAAATATTATAGGGCCAAAAAAAATCTCCGATGTTCTAGGCCAATTCATTGACAGAGCAATTGATCTAAACTTTATAGAGAAATGAAACCTTTATTCTAAACAACGCATCCAATACTAGACTAAAAAAATTAAAAACTAAATTCAAAATTGAAAAAATAAACGTAAATAAAAATGGTGTTGCAATAAGTAACGACATATCGGTAGCAACCGGACATCGTTTATGTCATAATCTGTGATAAGGGCAAGCTTATGACGTATATACTAAAATATTTATATGAACATCATCTCTCTTCAAATTCTCACATAGTATTATGTATGTTTAAGCTTGGATTTGATAGCCTTCTGTAGTTCGCTTAGCGACGCCACTACTAGACAGTGCCTATTTAAAAATAAAACATAACCAAAAATTAAAAAAAGTCAAAAAACCTGAGAAATAATAAGCGATCCGCGTAAACGGAGTGAGCATGAAGTGGGATGTCATCCTATCTTGATTGTATGGTTTGACACTTGACTTCATGTTAAATTCACCTAAGTTTACACAAATTGCATCGCGTTTCAGAGTTGCACTCAGGTGTCCTCTCTGTGAGAGAGTTTGAGCCGTAATCTACAAATGCAAAGTTCCGATGCAGTCAAACTAAATCAATAAAACATACTTCTGAGCAGTGATATTAAATAAACACTATTTTAAATACTAATAAGTACCTGAGACTTCTAAAATTTCATAGAACTTGACTGAGGTACAGATGTGGGCAGGAAAATAGATTGGTCTTTTGATAGAAAGCTTCGACTTACGACTCTTAGAAATCATTGAAATATTGACACCAATCAGCCGGTACATTCTGTCAACATTTTACTGTGTATTGTCATTCCATCTTGTTTGTATGGATTGATACCTCACTTCATGTTCACTTCACCTAACTTTACACGTTGAGATGTTTACAGAATTGCACTGTTGATCGCCATTATTTGTACTGGAATTCAATTATTGCTTGCTACAGCTTGAATATATTTGTCAAAGCTAATGAGCAGCTTTCTACAAAGAATAAACTTTGCTAAAACATACGTAACTGCTTGGAACATCAATAATAATCATTGCTCCTAATAAAAAGCATTGCTTACCTCTTTATTCTAACACAATGTCTAGTTTATTAACCCAGGTCGACTCTAACCTCAACACATTTCTGTATAGAAACGCAGCCTAACGTATCGTTAGGCTGCGTTTTCACCAGAGATTTGCGAGGATTACCAGGCTGCATTTACCTAGCCTCGCTCAGTGAAAGCTATTAGTTCTTAACTAACATCCCTCGCTACGCATCCTCGCACATTTCTGTTGGAAACGCAGGTTTAAGGCGGGTTACTTTGACCCCGGGGCCAAAATATCCTAACTTTACTGTATCCATTTTTCCAAAATCTACAAAAACTGTACGAAGTAGTGGCCACTCTATAAAAATTTAAGAATTTGACTCTATAAAGTAACTTAACTCGATTTGTATAACCTTTTCTTTACGATGATACAAAGTTAGTTTGTAGTCATCAAAAGTATCCTTAAAATTATTATCTGACGCACCAAGTACCAAAAGTACGAAATGCCTATGCTGGGGAGTCTCAAAAATTACTTGCTCTAACTGTAGGAAATAATTGATACTAGCCCAGAAACACGACATTGGCAAGTACAACAGCCGCTCTATTCTGTCAATATCTCACCTCAGTGTGAAATCAACTGTCATTTTATTTTGTTGTATGGATTGACAGCTTGCTTCGTGTTCACTTTACCTAAGCTTACACGACGAGACGATTACAGAATCTCACTGCAATTACTTTTGTACAAGTTCCCAAAGATTATCTGATGATAAAATACGCACAGTAGTACATTTTTGAGACCCCCACAAATATTCTATATGCTATTAAATTATATAACTATATACACTAGATTTCTATCTATCTATCTATCTCTTGTATAATGTACTTAATTAGGCTTTGTAAATTAACCATCCTTCCATTTGTTTAAAGCGGTTAATTATTGAACTGATAAAGAATATTTATGATCATATCACGAGGTTCTATTTTTTGACGTCAGGCTGTAGAAAAATGTTCTCTTGTCGACGTCAGATTGTATATTTGACGTTGTGTTTTCTACATTTTGAAATCAAAGTATCATAGTTAAAACTCGCCTTTATGCATGTCAAGTCACGTAGTTACATTAAAATTGCATTTGTTCAGTACCAAATAGCACAAGCCGAGCTAGAACTCATTACATTCGTTATAACTACTAATATCTGTAAGAGTTACAATTTATCAATATAAATCGGTATCAACTACAGATGCCGATTAAACACATAAAAATATCCTTTATAACTTCTTCGTAGTCTAAGATCTAGGCTTAAACGCTATCATTAATATTAAAACAAAATGTTTATTAATAAAAAAAATTGAAATATGATATCCAGGTAGAGATTGTTACTAGAAATGATGGTTTTTATATAAAAATTATAAAGTAAATTATTGCAGATAATAAAAAATATTTTCATTCCACTTTTTTGTTACGACAATAAATTATAAGACATGAACACCATAATTATTATTTAGTGATAATAAGTGATTATTCTTTCTCTTACCGTTTCAGCTTTAAAATTGATCGTAAAAGAAAAAGTGGAGTGATTTAAAATAGTCATCGATTTCGTTTATAGCTGAAAAATCTCGATTTCGAATGACAAGCTGTATAATATATAATTATATTAGTTTGCACTTGTTATGTCAATTTATTTCACAGTTTTAAAATTTATAAAAATCAAATTGTAAAACCTAATTGGCTGTAAATTTAGTCACAATGTAAAATTTACGTCCAATGTCTTGGATATAAAAAATTAAGTCCAATGTCTTGGACATAAAATTGACGTCAAATATCTTCTTCAACATTAAAATTGACGTCCAATGTCTTAGATATAAACATTGACGTCAAATGTCTGGCTGGAATATACAAAATGACGTCAAATCACGATATTAAGATATTGTTACTGAAAAACTGACAAAATCTCAGTAAAAAAGAAATTCTAAAGTCAAGAAGAGTCGCCGAAATCGAGATGACAGCGTAGGTTGTTAATAGTGATATTACAAATTAGGTAAAAGTAAAAAAAATGTTATTAATTTTAAAAACTGTAGATAAGTTTTAGGAATTTTCATCATGTTGTAACGAGTAAAATGGGAGGAGAAGAGCTCTTGTTGGACTTATTATTTCCATTCAAACGGTATGTGATTGTGGTTTTTATAAAATTTTAAGCAGTATTATGACTTCCGTAGTTTATTTGAGCTAGTTAATTTCTTCGACTTTTGTGAATTTTTGCTGTGAATCTCGGTCGGAAATTAAATAAAATAAATAGATATTATTACTAGAATGTTTTAATATAGATATACCATAGAGCACGTATTTACATATATTTTTCGATAGATCTGAATATTTTACGCTGCGTTCAAAAATGGTGATTTAAAAAATAATTTGAACGTAGAACGCCTCATTTTCAAAATAACAGTAACTTAGTAAATAAATAAGTGAAGTACTCAGTTATATGTTGATACATAAATATTTAATAATAAATAAATATTTATTCCGATCGAGTGGTTGTTGTTCTATTAAAGCTTTTAATGATTGTTGACGATTTAAAGATTGTGATAGTTTTAATAATTCACTAGTTTATTGCGTATATTGTGAGATAATTTTTGGTATGTATCAGTGTTTTTTATTTGACGTAATAAGAGCATGGCGTACCCAAGCGTCGTCTGTCGACGGTATTATGAAAAATTACAATAAAAATAATAAAATAGTGAGTGAAAAAATAATATGGCTTTTATTATGTTTAACCCTTTTTTGCTCATTCAAGTTCAGAGAGTGTAAAACACGCCTTTTCATAGATACATTTCTATCTGTAGAGGTATTTTAGAAAAATATCTTGAAATCACGACGTCGATCGTTGATACATTGCCGCGTGCGTCGCACCAGCCTGAGGTATCCTTCATGCAAAGGAACTGAACACTTTTTAAATTCTTTAGCGTCGTCGCCATGGAGCTCGTGGCTAGATAATAATAGCCGCACGGGTCGATCTTCAAGGTTAAGCAACGCTTGCCAAGGTTGGTCTGTGGATGGGTGATCATCTTAACATACCGAGTTTCCTCCGTGCCTCGAAAAGCACGTTAAGCCGTTGGTCCCGACAGTCATTTGTAGATATTTGGCAGTCGTTACGGATAGTCAGAAGCCAGTAAATCTGACTCCAGTCTTGCCATGAAGTACCGTGTTACCCAGTTAACACGGAGAGTTGGATTATGGAGGTCTGGTAGGTAGCCACTCCTCGTAAAATACTGGTATTCAGCTAACTCCAGCATGACTGGAAGCCGACCTCAATGTAGTTGAGAAAAGGCTAGGCAGATGAGAGTCGTCGCCATGACTGACTGACATTTGTATGTAGACAGTCAAGCAAAAAAGGAAAGCATTAAAATCGGCCAGCGGGTCTAAAAAGGCCACTTTAGCGGAATCACAGTACAGTCCTAATATTAACCACAAAACAATCTGTTTAATTTCAATTTTTCACCTTCATTGCTAACAAATTAGGTTCAAGGTGGATGTACTTGTACTTTATGGCCTTTTTAGACCCGCTGTTCTTGCGTCGTCTAAGTTAACAGTATCAATAAGAAAAACACTTTACCAATCAAAATATTTTAATAATAATCTCAAAGTCGTGTTCGAAAAATAAAACAAAATACAATTTGGAACTAAATTAAACATTCAACATGGCTTTAAGCTAATTTGTGGCACACAATATACTCCAAACTTTTACTAATAAAAACAATATTAACATTATAAATAGGAATCACGATCACATTTACATAATTTGGACATCAATTTTATATAAACCAACTAAGACCACTAACACTCAATAAACATAAATAACGTTTTTGCATTCGAATTTTATACACGTTTTGTAATGTTCTTGCATTTTTTCTTCCAAAAAACATGATTTTATTGCGTCCCCTTTGACTAGCAATAGGGGGGGGTCTTAAAAGTATGCTGCTCAAACAATACTGGCGTAATGCCTATGATTCGGTGACATAGAATTAGGGTTACCTGAAATGACGAACACCAGGTGGCAGCATTGTGGCCAGTCCAGTTACCTGTCAAAACGCCAACGGCAACGTCATGTTTACGTCAAATTCAATTTTTTAAGGTGGATGCTCCAGGGTAGCCCGCGAAATTCAAATATTTTTATGTTTTTTGCAATTTGCCGGTCAGTGTGAAGCTGTATGTGGACCAAATGCGATCCGCGACCGTAACGCGTATTTATCTATAGAATTATAACCATTTTAATCATCAATATAGCCCTCAAGTTCATGTAGTTCGAAAGAATGATTATTTCTGAAATATTCATTCTTTCGAACTACATGAACTTCCATTCACCTTAATGGAGAGGAGCCCACGCCTATGTACCGCCAATTTTTCCTGGAAACTCTCATTCTTCTGAATACTTGTAGCGTTGCAAAGACCTTTTGCGCGTGGTCCAATTCTGTACCCGCCACCATCTTGTATTTTAATACACATACTGTTAATTTAAAAATGTCACCATCCTGTCCTGTAGTATTACAAACAGGTACAGTCTGTGACCAACATTATCTAACCCACTTGACTATTATTCGCTAATAGTCAAGTGGGTTAGATAATCTTGGTCACAGATTGTACACATCACAGTTAAATAAAATAAAAAGCTTCCAAAACAATCCGAAATGTTCTCCTTAGTATATCTCAATAAATATTGGATCGGAGCAAAAAATGATGAGCGACAACTACGAAATCTTAAAAAATCTAAGCCTTAAAGGTGTTTACAAAAATAATATTAAAATTGTGCCGAAAACTCCTAAACATCACATTTAGACTTAATTATTATTTTATAATATAAGTACTAGGTACTTTATATAACTATCAAATGCAGACATTCTGAAACAATTCTTACAATAGACACCGTCTCCATACCTTGGCCTTCAAGAGTTCAGACCACGGAGAGTTTAATTCTGAACCATCATTGCACCAAACTTCAAGTTGGGTTGGTTTCGACTTTAACTGGATCCAGCAGAATACTGATATTCCAGTTAATACAAGGGCGTATTATAAATGATGGTTGTAATCCAGCCGCTTAAAGCGATATAACTGATCCCGTGTATGTGTGCGGGTAGTTTTATAAAAGCGCAGAGCGCAAGCGCGCGCGGCAGAACAATAAGAACGCCAGTAGCGCCGCGAGCGCCGCGCCGGCCAGTAGTGTGGTCTCGTCGCGACGGGCACCGCCTGCACGCTCAACCACTGTGCTCTGGAAACACAAAAAATGGTGTTAAATAAAAGTTTAGAACGACAAAGTTGCCAAAACTTAATTATTAAACGCATTAGTATTTTAGATCTTATTTTAGTTACAAAAGAAAGACTTACAGATAAATACACAAATAACAGTTTTTCCTTACCCATCCTCCATGCCTGATTGCCCATGGTGTGGCGCACTGGGCCACGTGCTTGGCGGCCCAGTCCACCGCTCGGCACCATCCTCCCACTCTGACAGCACGAGCGCATACTTCGCAGAGAAACGCTAACACCACCAGGGCTCTTTGTTCTGTGTGGACACATGCCTGCAAAGGAGTAAAATTTTTAAAGGAAATTTTATGGACAATGCTGTAGTTACACTTGAAACCTTTAACCTCCTGAGCTTCCAATGCTCCACCGTTGTATCGCAAATGGAACCTTTTGGTTCCACCGGCGGACATAGAGGTTAATCGAACAAGGCAGAAAATAAACTGAATGACTAAGCAATATAAGCATGGTTTTAATTCGTTGAACAACTCCCCATTTTCTATCTAAACAACGGTAAACAAGACATCATTAGAACACAGATACTATCTCTGCTAAGAACCATACAACTCATTGAGCATAACTTCACTCACACATTGAATTCTACCTGACGTCATCATCCGCCGAGCCTTTTTCAAATATATTTGGATCGGCTTACGGTTCAACCGGGCACAACTGAACACTGCCTATTTCACCACTAAAGCCCAGTCACAAGTAATATGGTACGAGTAATACGAAAACTTAGTAAACTTATTTACCTGACACAACTCCTGCATAATATCCTCAAACTCCACCTCGTCGAGACACAGCAGGGATATGTGTTCCGCCTCAGCTGCCAGTCGAGCTCGTGCCTTGGTTTCCCTGAACCTTCGTGCTGCCCGCTCCAGGGAGCGCCAATCGCGCCAGTACATCCACCATCCTCTGAAATGAGATGTAGGAATATTATCGTAGATTTTAAAGTCTAGTTTCAGTCTTAAAGTACTTTACCAAGAAGAAATATATGTAATACTCAATCTCTTATCTTAACACCACAATGCTATCCAAAGATTTTGAACCTCAATATTAAGTTTATTGTTATCTACTCGGAATTTACTGCCCCAGCTCATAGGATCCAGGCTTGTCTTGGATCCAGGAGACATAGGATCTTCTCCAAAGTCAATACAAGCTCAAGATCAAGGGTTTTCTATGCCTTACTGATTAGAGTGTCAACAGCGCTTACATACAGTGTACCACATACACACTCTCCATCGGCTTTTCAAGCGAGAAGTAGTACCAGTCTTTATTAAAGGAGTCCAGCACATCCCACCAATGGGTCTAGTCTGCTACAGTTGGAGAAAGTTCTTAAAATTATTATGAAGAGAGAGCCATAGCCCATACGTGGTCTGACATAGAACAGAACGTCACACACAAAGAGTTCTGAGAAGACATAAAAACCAAAAGAACTTTACCTCTGATCTGGTTTCGCCGGCGCCACAAAACACGGCGGCGGCCTCAGCTGTTCCAACCTCAGGTGCTGTAGCAGCAGAGCTCTGAACAGCCGCACACCCCTCTCTTCCTCCTCCCCTTGAAGATCAGGTCCTCGCCAGTGGCCCTGGCACTCGTCTCGCCGTTCCTCGTCTAAGGAGACCTGCCGGAGAAGTGGAGCGCGGGGGGTGTCGTAGTCTTCCAGGCCTTGGACGCTGCATGCTGAGGAGAAAAGTTCTTGATTAGTTGTGATAGTGATGATCTACTTAAACCAGAATACGTTGTTGGGCTAGCTAGGATGAGTGTTAGTGCGGAGTTCTAGAATTGATTTCTTGGATTCTTCTTAAAGACTCAGGATCCGTAAGTCCCTTTCGGGACAAAACCGCCCCAACCATCAGAATCATCAAACGTTAAGAACAGTTTATCTTTATGAAATACTCAGAGCAGGCAGGACTCCATTACATATGTATAAGTATAATGGAAATTAAACATAACTGTAAAACTATTTATAAAACAGCTCTGACTCTTGAGCGTATTACGCGTAAAAATTCTTTACATAAATTGATCCCGACATTGCGAAAAGGGCAGGCGTCGCATTTTTTGGCGCAGTATTTCCCTGTAAAAAAGGCACGTCTTCAAGAACAAAAAACCAACTTAAACAGCAATCGAAAAAAAGAGTCTGTATGAAAATAATACTAGAGAACGAAACATTTATTTGTAAACGCTTTGAAGTTTTATTTAATGGACTTGCGTCTTCCAAATTAAAGTTCAATTACAAATGTCATCATCTGCCTTGTCTTTTCCCAACTATATTGGGGTCGGCTTCCAGTCAAGCCGAATTTAGCCGAATACTAGTATTTTACGAGGAGCGGCTGCCTACCAGACCTCCACAACCCATTAACTGGGTAACACGGTACTTCATGGCAAGACTGGATTCAGATTTACTGGGTTCTCGACTGCCAAAGATCTACAAATGACAGCCGGGACCAACGGCTTAACGTACTTTCCGAGGCACGGAGGAAACTCGGTATGTTAAGATGGTCAATCCAAAGTTCAATTGCAAATGTATTTCCTGAAAAACATCATAATGGTATACACGGGTTGTATCTACCTGGGGCAATTACAATTGGGTACCTACAGATACGTTATTTCTTATAATTAAGTGGGCCACAAAGCTATTAGCTAAAAGGCTTGAAAGCTTTGACCGCCCATGGTAGTACAAAAACGTATGTTACCTTGACACGGTGTCACGGTATAACAACAGTAGGTACATATGTACCAACATACATAAATATACACCTGTTAATGAGACCGCTTTGTAAAGCAATCAAGATTATAATGTTACATAGTTTTACACGCATACTTGACGCCATGCGAGGTGGTGTGTGGTTAGGAATATTTGTTTGGAAAATGTTCACTAATTTGAATATTTAGCAAAGCATGTACTTCATACACATAACCTGTCACCCACGAGAGTAGGTATAAACTACAGAATGTCAACAGGGCCTCAAGTCTGCTATTACAATAGTGACAGAATGGTCTATCACTGATTTCATAATTGTTGATTTTGACAAGTTTGGTAATCTAATAAAAGCGTAATTATGACTTTCCAATGGTCAACCACTGACACTCAATTGAAAGAAATGGCATAGAATGGTAATCTCGTACATAATGACAAATGAATAAATAATATGTAAAAATATATATAAAAGAAATCTGGCGTAACTTAATGTTCAAATTTAGTAGTATTTTTTCGAAAATCATGTCTACTAACGGGTTTTATAATAATGGCAATACGAAAATGTCTTTCTACCACGATTCTATTACGAGACCATTGACCGACCAGTGATCGACCATTATGAATTAGCAGATTACGAACATTTAGCAAAATGACAATGGAATCGTGTTGGAATGACGAATTTATAAAAAATAGCAGACTTGGGGTCCTGGGGATGTGTCAAAGAATTGATGATTTTATACACGACATTTGCAAAGGATTCAAGATGGCGTTGGAACGTTATATTAAAACCCTTACCCATCCGTTTTCCTCCTAGTGCCCTTTGCATTCCAAGGCCGCGGTGACTTTTTCGAACAAATTCCACAACCCTGGCAGGATAGTACTTAGTAAAGTGTTCCTCTCTTAGTAACAATTAGCTTTTTGCCCTCGACTTCGTACGCGCATATCCCATTTTTCCCGTTCCCCTAAGAATTTCGGAAAATCCTCTCTTAGTGCTCCCCTACACTCCCCAGGGAACCTACATACAAGCCAAATATCAGCTTTCTACGACCAGTCGTTTCGGCTGTAGAAAGACCCTCCATTATTACAGCCTACTATTTTTAGGGTTCCGTACCCAAAAGCTAACCAACGGAACCCTTTTACTGCATGAGTCTCCGTTGTCTATCCGTCCGTCCATCCATCCGTCTATCTGCCAGCGGGCTGTATCTCAAGAACCGTAATAGGTAGACACTTGTGTGTATTTCTATTGCCGCTATAACACCAAATAATAAAAATTAAAGTAAATTAACAATTATAGAGGGCTTCCAAACAAGAAACGCGCTTTTTCGGGTTAGGGTACGGCACCCTTTGTGTGGGATTCCGACTCGATCTTGGATGATGTTATTTTTTATTTTGAAGCTCCTATTCTTATTTGTTATGATGAACAATAAAGAATTTTTTTATTCTATTCAATCAGCCGGCAATTGTCTCACAGCACAAGGCTTCTTCACAATTACGTTTATCTAATCAAACATTTACTAGTTCAGTTTTTCCCTTAAGGCAGACTATTCAACTATAATTTTGTTGAGTCTAGAAACTTCTCCAAATTATACAAATAATAATAACCCCAACATTTCAAATTCTAAAACAATCCTGAACTCGTTAACTCCAATCAAAAAGTTATAAATTAATTTGTTCCAATAAAACAAGTCACGCATAATAATAATGGATACGAAACTTTTATTTGATAGGAATTGTTTCAAATATTGTTTCAGTCAATTATTTAAATCACAATTGCTTGTGGTACCGCCTGACTAGGTATTAAAACATTTAAATCGCAAATGCTGAGTTGGGTTTAACACACTGAGATACCTCCATACCTGTCTTATGTTTGACAATCGTCAAGTCCGTAGTTTCAGGCTCAATTGCAGGCGTTTTGCTCTCCGTAATACCTAACCATTACGAATTAATGACAAAACGATTTGATAGTTACTGTCAAATCGTGCTGTCATTTATTCTTAGTTCGGGTTCGGGACTAATCGTAAGTCCGTAGGTTATACGGAGTAGAATACGCCCGCAACTAAGCCCGAAACTACGGACTTGGGGGTTAGAGAGTAGCCCCCCTGACAGCAGCCTTGAATGGGTATTGTGTTACCCAGTTACTGGATTATGGAGGTCAGATAGGCTGTGGCTTCATATAAATACTGGTATTCAACTACATGCGGTTAGACTGTAAGCCGACTCTAACGTATTTGGGAAAAGGCTATGCAGATATGCTGGACTGAGTTTGAATCATAAGCAAGAAAAGTATGTGAAAAAAGGCTTTCTATCAGGAATTCCTCAGAAGGAGCCTAGAGCATTCTTTTTTTTTCTATTAAAATGCACGCGTTTGACCACATTCTCACCTAATGGTACGCGATGATGTGGTCGAAGATGGGGCACGCTTGCCTAGAACTAACCTATTCACTCTTGACTTAAAACCTCTCAGGTTGTAGCTATCAGAAAACAGACTCTGGCAGAGAACTCCACTCCTTAGCTGTGCGCACAATGATGTTCCCAAAACTGTCCACCATGTCCACCATGTACTGGTGGCGCATCGCCTTGCGTCTTGTGGTCTGATGATTGGAACGGGCTTGGTGGAGTTAAACTATTCATTTGTGCCCACGTAGCAACCGATTGGATTCCGAGCAACAGGAGCCGGCAACGCGGTAGGCCCAGGAGGAGATGGCGGGATGAATTTGACTCCTACCTTAAAGATTGGCCGAGTGTGGCAACGGACAGAGAGAATTGGAAAGAAGGAAAGGAGGCCTTTGCCCTGTAGTGGGACTCCACAGAATGATGATTCGTGCCCACTTAGTAGGTAACAATATGATCCGAATCATGCTTATTCATATTATTTATAAAAAGTTTGGAAGAAAGCCTAACTTGCTTTTTACTTTCGGAAAACTGTCAAAAGGTCGTTCTTTTTGTCCTCGAGATAACAAGTGTGACAATGGTCCTCCTGTAGTCTATGTACTTTCCTACTACACCCCATAGACACAAATATAAAAGTAAAACTAGATAAGGAAGGGAGACACAATAACGATGACAGGACAGAGCAAGCGATTATTTTCCTCTGTTGAAACAGTATCGAGTATCTTACTGACATAAGTAGGTCACGCATAAACCCCCGGTCTGTGCATTAAGAACTTGCCCCAGTGCCATCATCATTCCTTTTTGAGATAGAGTCGAAGATATATAGGAGAAATGGCTATGTCCCTTTTTACCGTGTCACTTAATAACATAAGTAGGTCACTCATAAAGCCTGCTAGTGCTGCGGACTTTATTCGAAAGAGGTAGTGTAGCCCTGGAACGCAAAGGACTCTAGGAGGAACACGGATGGGTTTTAGTCAGTAAGAATCTGACACTTCCTCCTGCTTCACCCAGAGCGGGAGGAGTCATTTGATGATTTCCCATCCTTAAAAAAAATAAGGTCACTCATTTTTTTTTTTTTTCAATTCCTGTCAAACTGGGACATTTAAGTAGATTTGATGTTTGTCATGTTCCTCAATTAGAATTAGTAGAATCAAAAACTATCATTACTAGAGGCATACACTAGCTAGAAGTATGTTTACTTACCCCTCAAAAACGACGACTGCGACCGGCCGTTCATCGTTAATGTAATACTGGAAAAACAATTAAATGGTAAATCAAAGTACTAACTAAGTACCTACTCCAAGTTTAACAGTATCTTGGGAAAAAAACTCAAATTAAGAAATTGGAACAACATGAAGCTGTGTGATATTACAACGTGCAGGAACTATGGATGGCAGCACAGAAGCATCAATGTCAAGTATTTTTAAGGTGGATGCTCCAGGGTAGCCCGCGAAATTCAAATATTTTTATGTTTTTTGCAATTTGCCGGTCAGTGTGAAGCTGTAGGTATGTGGACCAAATGAATATTTCTGAAATATTCATTCTTTCGAACTACATGAACTTAGAGGGCTATATTGATGATTAAAATGGTTATAATTCTTTAGATAAATACGCGTTACGGTCGCGGGTCGCATTTGGTCCACATACAACTTCACACTGACCGGCAAATTGCAAAAAAACATAAAAATATTTGAATTTCGCGGGCTACCCTGGAGCATTCACCTTAAATAAAAAGATTCGAATTTGCTACTCTTGATGGCATAGGTAGTCTATGCCCTGCACGTCCCTATGGTAAGAACTAGTTACTACTTGTAATAATTATGTAAATCACGTAGGGATAAAAATTATTATAAGTATTCTGAGGCATCGACTTTTTATTTTTCACACCAGTCTCAGACATACCTAGACACTCCAATTATGAGTCTAGACAACTACCAATTTATAAGACTTGGGGACAATCTTACTCAATCAGATATTTCATAGATTGCTGTGCCCGACTCGCTTCAGTTGTTTATAAATATCTACCTATTCCATATTCAAAACTTTGATTCTAATAGTCTTATTAAAAAAATATAACCATAGATTGTACACAATGTAGCAGATTCTGTATTTTTTTTTTCTGTAGAGAATTTCAATTTAGAATCTGCTGGCTGCTTGGATTTTTATTAACGAACTAGTTGACCCGAGCAACTTCGTTTGCGTCACAATTTTCATTACTACTCCTATTAATCTTAGCGTGATGATATAGCCTTCCTCGATAAATGGGCTATCTAACACTGAGATTAGCGCGTTCAAGCAAACAAACAAACAAACCCTTTAGCTTTATATATTAGTTTAGATATACATAGAAGTATAGATAAGGGACTACTCACACCTATTCAGCTGTTCTCGCGAGTAGAAGAGCAGATTTTTTATAGTATCAAAATTAAAATCCGTGACCATGCCAGTGTCAGTCGCACAAGGAGTCGAGAACCATCCGTGTACAGCGTTGTTCCGCTGCCTTCGACGCTGAATGTGGCGGAACAGCGCTGAACTCTATCTTTAGCACTCGCATGATAATAACACATTTGTCCTCATTTTAAACTTGTTTGCCGCGAATACTGAATAGACGCGGAAAGCTGAACGGATGTGTACGCGTCTCCATACAAAATCGCGGTTTTCTAGGGCATAAGCTGGATAGAAGAGAGCTGAATAAGTGTGAGTAGTCCCTAAGTAAGTAAAAGTTTGGAAAAAATATTACCTACTTAAGTCTACTAAACTTAAACAAGTACTTAAATATAAACATTTTGCTATTAAAAGCCATGAAATGAAAATTGTAGGGCAAAATAAGCGTAAACACGTGAGCTTTAAAGATCAGTTCAGTTATGTTTTTATAAAAAGTCGGTGTCCTGCCAAGTCCGCATTCAATATGTAACTTTCTCTTCAAGTCCACAGTGTCAGATGGTTTAGAAATTGTACGGGCGAACATACCACATACGGTCTGTGGACTGATATGGAAGTCTCTCTACAGACCGTATGAGGTCTGTGGACAGTGAACCTGTTAACAAAATGACATTTTCGGAACTATATAAGCAACTTCAGATTTATTTGTATGTAGGTATTGAGTCGATTTTATGCGGAAATCATGTAAAGGGAAATGGAAATATAGTAAGCAAGCAAATAATAAAAAAAAACAAGTAAAGATAGATAGATAGTGTAGGTAAGTTAAGTTAATCATCTACTTCACACATAATTAAATTCCGATTAATAGGATTAACTCGCGGAATTTTACACGTATCTTGCTACGTTTTGCTACTTTGTTTGTTTTACAATAAAACTTACCTTGAGTTCAAACTTTCTATGGTAAATTTTGAGGTTGAAGTAATATTCGGAAAAGATACAAAATATTATTGCGAAACAGGAGTAAAAACTTTGTTTTAAACGGTCATATAACACAACAAAGTATGTAAGTTAATATCTTGAACTAAGAGTCTAATGTTATTTCCTACTTGAACCGTACTAGGCTCCTCTTTAAATCTTAAAAGAACTCTGTGTAACACAATAAAATAGCTTTTAATTGTTCTAGCTCTACTTTAAATAGTATTGTATAATAATGCAAAGAAAAGCTCAATACACTTTCAAGAAAGCCGCATAAATAAATAATAACTAGACTCTTTTGAAATCAGGCAAAGGAAACTAAATTTTTCAAAAAAAGAACGCGTTGCCCCAAAAAAACAAAACCTCACACCCTAACCTATTCAAACAATGCATGAACGCTTAGCAACAGCCCCAATTCGAAAAAGGAACAACACTTCCAAATTCAAAACATTACAGCGGCCATATTGGAAAGCGGCATCGTTCTAAATTGGAATAAACATACCTGATATCAGTTTAGAAGTCTGGAAATCCATTCTGAGGACCTGATTCCACCAGCGTACGTTTCCAAGAATGTCTGCGGACTGACAGTGAGTTAAACAGTAGCGACCTTGCAGCTCGGGTCATGACCCTGACACACATTTGTACGCATGCGCCGGGCGTCGGGGGGTTGGAGGAACTTCGAAGGGGCTGGTAGTAGTTCCAAGTATTGCGCACGGCTATCGTACTACGGTTAATTTCAGTGTCATGTTATTGTGACGGATGTTACATGAGGGATGTTTTGTAAACAGTTATTATTTAATTACTTTACGAGTAAACAAGAAATGGATAGTATTTTCTTAGAATTTGCTTTCAATTATGACTTACAAGCCGATGCGAAAGCTTCAGTATTGGAAAGAATAAGAAGATGCAAACACAGAATTTATGAGAATTTTGTCAGTAAAATAATAAAAAAGTATAAAATAAAGGCCATTGCAACGTTTTTATTTTGGTTAATATCGATTTTTAACAAAAATAATGAATTAAAGTAACGTGAAACGGAACGTATTTAAAAACAACAGTCAGCGTTTAGTGACGTCACTTCTGTTATGACAGCGAAAAGGAGACCTTATGTCTTTGAGTTAGGACAGTTCTTGACCAGTAATGGACACGAGTGACGTCATCGTCCGTTTTCGCGCGAACCTTTAAACTGTCGGTTTCAAAACTCAATTTTGGCAATAAATGAAAGCGTTTTCATTTTTTATTTATGTGATGGTCTATTCTAGATGGAGTTCTTTAAAATTAAAGCAAAAATGGACATATTGCATGTTCCCTATTGTACAACTTTTCTTTTTAATCCTATCCTAATATATACAATTCTTCAGTTACAGACTGATTGAATGACTGAGTGACTGAAAGCTTAGACAATGCACAGCCGAAACTACGGGTTGTAGAAAGCTAAAATTGGCATGAAGCTTCCCTGCACTCCGTAGGAGAGCAATAAGAGAGGATATCCCGAAATTCCTACGGGAACGGTAAAACGGGATATGCACGTACGAAGTCACTGGCATAAGGTAGCATATATCTAAAATTATAAATGCACAAGTGAGTAAGTATTACCTAAATCACTGAAACGACTTAGATGAATTATTATGGTACAGAGAAAGATGGAACCCTAGAGACGGTTATAGGCTACAATAACGCGAGCAAAGTCTCGGGCAAAACCTAGTAGCTTACTATTAGATTTACTTACTAGTAAGCTACTTGCTTACGAATACTTTATATTCCCCATCGGAAAAAGCCGAAAGAAAACGAAGTTGGACGAAGCGATAGCAATGATAGAATTTAGTCTGTAGACAGTGTATGGATTATATCAACTCAGTCACACTACATAGATAAATATTTATTTGCTAGTGTTCGTCCTTATGTAGAACAAACCCCGTTTTATGTGGATCATGTTCGATAGTTATAGTTTTTTTTTTTTATGTATTGGAAATCATCAAATGACTCCTTCCGCTCTGGGCGGAGCGGAAGGGAGTGTCAGACTCTTACTGACTAAAACCCATCCGTGTTCCTCCTAATGCCCTTTGCGTTCCAGGGCTGCGGCGTCTCTTTCGAACGGATTCCGCACCCCGGCAGGCACTGGCCCTAGCGGGCACCGTCTCCCTTGCTGACAGCGCGCCGCCGACCCGGCCCTGGTTCTGATCGGACGGCGAGCCACCCAATGCTCGCCATCCGCAGGCCCGCGCCTACGGTGGCCGGAAATCGTTCTGCGACCCCTGACGCCCGGGGCGTCTTCTGTTGCGGCGGCTGGGTCGTGAGGTTTCCCTCTCTCCAACACGTTCGGCATCCTCCTTCGCTAGCATTACTGCTTCGCAGAAGGAGGTGACTGCTTCCTATGCCTCCTCGCTACGGACCATAGATTGAACCAGGTCCGGTCGCGAGAGGTCGCCGCCGCCGATCGCCTCAACGAGAACCCGGCGGTTTTCCGCCCAATCGATAGTTATAGTTGGACGTTTATATATTGGTACTCTATTTTCGTGCCTACCTATGTTACACACTTAATTGTACCTGAGATTATTTGATGAACGTTTATTAACAACCAAAATATCTCCTTTGGTAGTTATTATTCTAGTAGAATAGAACCTTGGAAACTAATTTATTTCAGTCTTCCTGTCAGGTTTTGCGTTTGGCTTATTTTGGCTTGTATGCATAACACAAGCTATGTCTTTATTATCCCAAGGGAACATACTCCTGAAATAAAAAGCTTATGTGCTATTCCAAACTATAATATATCTGTGCCAAATTTACTCTAGAGCCTTTCTGGCGTGATTGAGTTACAAACATCGAACCATCCATCCAAACTTTAGCATTTCCAATAGCATACCTAGTAGGAAAGTTGATGGACCAGTCTGTATTGGGCAAACTTTAAAGGAGATAGAAGTTATAGTTTGCGAGGAGCTCGTGGCTAAATAATAACAGCCACACGGGTTGATCTTGAAGGTTAAGCAACGCTTGTCAAGGTTGGTCTGTGGATTTGTGACCGTCTTAACATAACGAGTTTCCTCCGTGCCTCGGAAAGCACGTAAAGCCGCTGGCCCCGGCTGTCATTTGTAGATCTTTGGCAGTCGTTACAGATTGTCAGAAGCCAGTAAATCTGACTCCAGTCTTGCCATGATGTACCGTGTTACCCAGTTAATGGGTTGTGGAGGTCTGGTAGGCAGCCGCTTCACGTAAAACACTGGTATTCAGCTGAATCCGGTTTGACTGGAAGCCGACCCCAATGTAGTTGGGAAAAGGCTGATGATGATGACCTAGTAGGAAAGTAAGAAGTGTAAAGATCAAATAGCAAAATCAAAGACCCAACCGACATTGTACCCGTTCTCATTTAAGGGCCCAAAATCCAGGACAAATATATGGACTTATAATTATTTAGGTAAGTATGAAGTAAAACTTTATATGTATATCCAAGGTTAACAAAGTAAATTCGCGTGTAAGAACTAATTAAGAATAAACTTTGTCTGGAAGGTTTTGCTGAACAAATAAACCGCTGACATTTATTTGTTCTTGAATTATTGTTATGGTTATTTTCTAGTAAAAGAAAACGAAGTTTTGCGATAATAGAACTGTTATTTCTGTTTATTTTAGGTCAACTCCAAGTTCAAATAATATTTGAGGATATAAAAATGTGATGTTCGGTAACGAACTATTTGACTTAAATGTAAGCCAACGAGAAAGAGTAAGAAACCATAGAGTTTTTTACCGGTTATTTTGCAGAGGATCTATCCCAATTTCTCCTTTGGATTTCTGATACCCGTCACAGACAAAGTTGGAGCAAAAAATAGCAGATTTAAGATTATAGTCTCTCTCTCTCTCTCTCGCTCTTAGAAATCTGCTATTTTTAATATTTTTCGGCCAGTAATAAACTTTATTAATAAACATATAACAAAACTAAAACGAATGAGTATTGTAGCTCGTTATTTTTTTTTATTGTTCCTTCCTTGCCATAAAATGATTCCTTTATTATTTCTTTTTTCTAACTGAAATGGAAAACACATTAAACTATCTGTCGCCCGCGGCTCCGCCCCCTTGAATGACAAAAAAATATCCTATGTATTATTCCAGACTATAATCTACGTCTATACCAAATTACATGAAGATCCTTTAAGGCGTTATGATTTGAAAGAGACTTTAGAGAGAGAGAGTTAAACAAACATCCATCCATCCTCACAAACTTTCACATTTATAATATTAGGTAAGAGGAAGTAGAATAGGATAGTACTCTTTCTATCTTACTATCTGAAAATCACTTTGGACCTTTTGTATTACATAAAATCATCCATATTCAAAACCAAACACAGCTCCTACGCCTGTCGATGTCTGATTGAGTTAGTTCATTGCTTTAATAGTCCGGGGCTCAATTGGTTATCGGCGGGCGTTGTGCAACTACTCGTATCGTACCGGAAGACCCACATTGGTCAGGATTACGTCCAGATACCTCGAACAGGGAACACGTGTGTCACAGGTCCGAAATACGTCCCGAAAAAAGGAATTGTCCTCCGCGAAAATGATCGTGAATTGAGTTAAAATTGTCTAAGAAGTTGAAGAAGTGTTTCCGTGTGGCTTTAATATGTGTAATAACAAAACAAAATGAAAAATAGTTCAAAGAGAAAAGTGTCAACGGACTCAGAACCGTTTTGCTGCAAAAAACTCTCAGTAATTGCTTGTACTTTTGCCGTAGTGTCTTTATTACTACAGACGTACAATTATGTAGATAGTGGTGAAGTGAACTTTGATTTAGAAGCTAGGAAGTTAATGAAGAATGTTCTAGAAGAGAGAATAGAGGAGAAAATAGATGCGTATTTGATGGAGATAAGTGGGAGCTCGTCTCATAGGCTAAAAAGGGAAGCAATGTTGGTAAGTAAAATATCTTAAAGGAATTCGGAAAATTGGAATTGAATATAGAAAGGTTTTGAACCACTTGTCATTATTTAAAAGGTTTTTATTAGGTGTGATTGAAAAACTTCCGCCAGATTGATGAAAAATTCATATTATAAGCTACAGTGGATTTGAATCTCGGTATTCTGTAAGAAAATAATTATTTAAAATATCTAAATATAGTCTCAATTGCGGTTGTAGTACGCAAAAACCCACGTCTAGGCGCCCACGAGTTTCACTTCCTACTTCAATTGAACGACATAGTAAATATTTCTTACAATATGGTCCTACAGTCCTAAGTCTATTTTTTATTATAACTGATAGGCTTGCGTGTGACTACTATCTCACCTGATTGTAAGCAACGATGTGGTCGACTATAAAGTGCTCTTGGCTAGATGTAATCTATTCAGTCTTGGGTTAAAGATCCTCAGGTTATAGCTGTCAAGCAGCACAGGTTCCGGCGGAGAATTCCACTCCTTAGCTGTACGCACTATGAAATTATTCCCAAAATGTTTTGAGCGTAAAGGTTGGATGTTCACAATCGAGGGCGCATCGCCGTACGTCTTGTGGTTCGATGATGGGACGTATTAATCAAAATTGCACGCAAAATTGTGCCGTATGATGTCGGCCGGTGCTGTATTGTGCCGTAAAAGAATAATACCATTCCATCACATCCCGTAGGTGTCGTAAGAGGCGACTAAGGGACTTACCAGAGAATAGGTAGCAGCTTTATCTGTAAAACTCAACTCAACCATACACTGCGACCGGCGGGTTGCCGGTTGCCTGCCCAGCGTGGCGATTATGGCAAACCCCCCGTTCTGGCGGAGGCTTATGTCCAGCAGTGGACGTCGTTTGGCTGTTATGATGATGATGAAGATGGCAAGCAAAAACCTAGAGATACAAAATACAAGGGGACGAATTATGTAATTGGCGAGATATTTTCGATTTCTAATTTTAAAATTATGTAACGGAACCTTTTCCATCTTCAGAAACAATCCGTTAACCAGGAAGACAACACTGTGACTCCTCATGTGGAGTTCTTTAACCCTAAAATGCGGACAGAGCTTGAAGAGAAGGACGCAGCAGAGATGAGGAGAACTGGTGCTAAGGGTCCCGCGCCGGGTGGTGACACGTGGGTCTGGTTGACCAGCTATTCTAGAGTGCCAGTAAGTTTTTTTAATGAACTGTAACAATATACATCTATACTAATAATACAAAGCTGAAGAGCTTGTTTTTTACGGTTCCGTACCCAATCGTACCGCTGCCTCCGCTGTCCGTCCGTCCATCCGTCCGTTCGTCTGTCTGTCAGCGGGCTGTATCTCAAGAACCGTAATAGGTAGACAGTTGAAATTTTTACAGATTGTGTATATAACCGCTATCACAAAAATTAAGGTTTATGGTACGGAACCCTTGGTGTGCGAGTCCGACTGACTCTTGGCTGATTTTTTGGCTAAACACGCTGAGGAACCTCTGGTTCGAATTGAAAAATCATTTTAGTGCTGGATAGGCCATTTAGCGAGGAAGGCTATAGGCTATATAACATCACGCTACGCAGACAAAGCAGCGCGGGTCAGCTAGTTACTAAATAATAATTATATGGAACGAGTCTTGACATTTGGCATTCACTTTAATTTTAAATTAGAGATATCTGGAGCCGGATCAATGTTTGTTTAAAATGATGCGTCATTGCTCCGACGACAGTTTTATTAAAATTGCTAAAGTCACAGGGAAAGGAATTTGATCATTTTCAAGAAAAAATATTGGTTGGATATGAAAGTTTTGACGGCTAAGCAGCAAAAATTATCTAAAGAAAAGAAATGTTTTTATTTAAGTCTTACATTTTTCTATTATGATTTTGGAAAAAGAATTGGGAATTATTTGTTCCAATAAAAACACACACAGTCTTATATTGATTGTTCGCAAAACCTAAACAGTACTGAGAAATCGAGAAAAACCAACTTCTGAAATCACTACTCTCCTTATTTCCAGTACAAAGTAGTCCAAGGCTTCTGCAAAGCCACCCAAGATTACTGCCCGCCTGGAGTGCAAGGACCCAAAGGACCAACTGGCTTGCCAGGCCCTAAAGGAGAGAGAGGAGACTCAGGGGCACCTGGAACACCTGGTCATTCTGGAGGCAGAGGACCTGTTGGCCCACCGGGCCCTAAAGGTAATCTTGTAAAGATATTGGAGTTTCCGATGAATGTAATGTTTCTGTATCCTAGAATTAGAGTCTAATATTTCTTGTGCTACCGAGCCCCTGGAACACCTGATCATTCTGGAGGTAGAGTACCTATTGGCCCACCGGGTCCTTAAGGTAAACTTGTAAAGATATCGGAACTGCCCCATGAATGTAATGTTTCTGTATCCTACAAATATAAGATATTGCTTGCGGTATTCAATATTTTACCCAAATGCTATGAATAGTTTTATTTTTATTTGTAATGGTATTTAACAATGAGAAATTACAAACTTTAATTAATTTGGATAGTCAGAAGCCTGAAAATCTGAAGGTCAAGGGGTATCATTTTACCCAATTACTGGGATATTGAGGTCAGATAGGTAGTCTCCATGTCAAATACTGGTATTCAGCTGAATCCAATAACTCTGGAAGCCGACCCGAAACATAGAACATAGTTGGGAAAAGACTGGATATATTGTTTATTTTTTTAATGTAATTATTTATTGTTTATTAAAACAAACTATATTCACTTCAAATAAAAAAAATAAAAAATCCTAGCAAAAATAAGGCGTCAAGAAATCCGTCCGCATCGCTGTCCACTGGAAGTGAGCCAAAAAGACTGGCGGCATTGCCACGTTGTATGGCAATGCTTATCTTCTGTCCGAGGTAAAAGCCATAACATAGAATACATGCACATTGATAGCTAGAACCTAGTTTCTCATCTTGTCTATCATTTATAAGACAAACCAAAATTATTAACAATAGTGCAAGAAACGTCGCTCAGAGCGAATAATTTGTGTAGTTTTGAAAATTGGTACTGTTGTTCTTTGAGGTGTCAAGATGAACATACTAAAAATTCCCGAGGGTGGGACGTGAGCCGGCGGTGGGGGAGGGGGGGAAAGGTACCTTTTCAGTTTTTTGTTTGTATCTCCAAAACCATTAAAAATATCTCCTTGCTTGCTTCTACATTAATTATCTACATTAAATTTTCTATCTATATTTTTTTCGTTTAACTGTTTCCGTAATCAGATCGTTGTTACCAAGTGGAATGAATAGAGCTAATCAGAATAATTTAAATGAGCTGAAACACGATTGGTATAAGAGCAGTCAACTAAGAGAGCCACTACTCACCTTTATGGTTTCCATCATCAGAGTATTGTTACTGGCTGCAATGGATAGGACCCATCTGTATAATTCATATGAACCCAAACATGATGGGTATAAGAGTAGTCTACTAAGTGAGCCACTACTCGCCTTTGTGGTTTCCATCATCAGATGCAACAGATAATCTGTACAATTTATATGAGCCCAAACACGACCGGCATACTTGTAAGAATGTACCTATGTAAAATAACTTTGAGAGATTTCGTCTACTAAAGACATATTCAAGGTCATGTATTTAAGTTTTAGCCAACGAAATCGAAAAAAAATAATAGATATTCTTGCTCTATTTTAAATGACAAAAAAAACTACGATAAGTCTCAACTATGTCGGCTTCTGGGTCAGAAATTACCATCCGTCTTCGTATTCGCCCAAATTGTATTTTATCAATTTTAGATACCCTCTATCTCCTAAAGTATTGATCCTATAGTTAAATGTAAAGACATAATGTATAGAAAATTTAATGTAGATAATAAATGTAGTAGTGAGCAAGGAGATATTTTCAAAGGTTTTGGAGATACTAGCAAAAATCTTGCCAGCTCACCTCCCACCCTCAGGGATTTTTAGTATGTTCATCTGGACACCTCAAGGAACAACTGTACCAATTTTCAAAACTACACGAAATATTCACTCTGATTTCCTTAATTTTCCTGCACTACTAAGACTGAAATTCCATGACTACTAAGTATTTAATACGTAGTAACCCCAAAAATAGTTTTGTGACCAATTAATCTCAATAGATTTGAAGCATAAGACAGAATAGTGTCATGAACTAAATTAATGTGAGTTCAAAACAGTCACATCGTTGATTTGCTAAATAGTTTTATGGCCAGTGACTAGTGTTTAACTTTGGATGACGATAATATTTGCATGCAACCTACTTATTACACTGAGTTCCATCGTGATCTGTCTAGCCTTTTCCCAACTATTTTGGGGTCGGCTTCCAGCCAAGCCAGATTTATCTGAATACCAGTATTTTACGAGGAGCGGCTGCCTATCAGACCTCCACAACAAATTGACTGGGTACTTCATGGCAAGACTGAAGTTACATTTACTGGCTTCTGATTATCCGTAACGACTGCCAAAGATCTACAAATGACAGCTGGGACCAACGGCTTAACGTACTTTCCGAGGCACGGAGGAACTCGGTATGTTAAGATGGTCACTCATCCACAGACCAACCTTGGCAAGCGTTGCTTAACCTTGTAGATCGACTCGTGTGGCTGTTATTATGTAGCCACGAGCTCCTCACTTATAACACAGAGTCCCATTACCCTGTATTTATTCCACCGTTTGGAATAGCTATTGTAAAATTTTACGTTACGTTACTATAGTTCTATTGTAATAGAAATGATTGCATACTATAAGAAGCATGTATTAAGGAAGAAGAAACTGACTCCTGAAATACAGGTATTACATATCTAGCTCCGGAGTCAGGGCTTCACATTGATTGTAATGTATGTTTTCAAATAAACTATTACTATTACTATATTACTATTACTATATAGGTACGTCAAAAATATTCGTGCTGGGCCCTCTGTGCTGTGTACACAAAGTCACACGGTGTCATTATTTAGTCAAAACAAATCAGATATCATTTGTTTTGACTAAATAATGACATCTTGATACATCGCCGGTACCCTTGAATCCTACCAGCGTTGAGGATTTTGTGCGAAAGCCCGCGCTGTCATGGAAGCCCTGGAACCCAAAGGGCATTAAGAGAAACACGGATGGAAACTTATAAGATCACTTTGTTGTCTGTCCGTCTGTCTGTCCAGACCCTTTTTATTGGCAACGCTAAGAGGTATTGAGTTGAAATTAAAACCATATAGGTACTCAGGTCTATGGTCTCTTGAAACTGTGAAAAAATCATATATTTATGTTAACGTTAAAACATATACGGCGGTTTATGTCGCAAAAAAAAGTATATTTTGACACTCTCAAAGGAACCAAAATGTATATATATCTATACATTTGTAATTAAATCATAAAAAATATAGTCTTTATATAAATGTATATGTACCCAACGTATATAACTATATATACCCAAAGGAATACGATGATTTGTGGTCGACAATGAAGGACGTATAGCGCGCCTAGTACCTTAGTTCATTTACTAATCTTCATTTGTTAACGTCATCAGGCGAACGAGGCTTCCCCGGTAACGCAGGACTAGATGGTCGGGATGGAGTACCAGGGGAACCAGGTCTTGACGGCATGTCCGGAAGAAATGGAGCTGATGGTGCGCCGGGCAAAGATGGACGAGATGGTGTGCCGGGGAGAGATGGCAGTCCGGGGAAGAACGGGAAGGATGGGAAAGATGGTATGGTGACTTTTTTAGCGATCGATGAATGAGGAGCGTATAAACTAATACCTACTTGATACGAATTTTCATGAAATTAAATATTTGATCGGTTCAGTTAGATTAACAAAAGATATTGGACTTATTTATGACGATACTGTGCGTTGAAATAATTTCATTCTGAAATTTGATGCGCTATAAATGTTTATTGACTCAAAAATCAGAGTGACAGAAAAATATACGAGTAATTACTAATTTTCTGTCCAGTAAACATACCTATTGTTGTAAGAACAGCCATTTCAGCGCAGAAAGTGAAGTTTTTCAATAAAGGAGGCCGTTAGTTTTTATGTTCAGAAAAACCAATTCGACTGCTTTTTAAAAATTGACTTGTAAATTTAAAAAAAAACTAAAATCGTCTATCTTGCACAGGTAGAGCAGGAGCCCCAGGTCCTCCAGGGATGCGGGGACTGAAAGGCGACAAAGGACCCATGGGAACGAAGGGTCAAAGAGGCAACGATGGCCGAGACGGGGCTCCGGGCAGGCCAGGCCTTTCAATATATAACTACACCCTGGAGAAAGAGCTGTTTATACCACCTACTTTTGCACGTGAGTTCTATTAGAAATAATGTTTTGGATTACGAAACTCAAATAGCAGTTGCTATTTGAGTTTCCTAATTCAGGACCAGGCGTCCTGAATTAGGGAACTCAAACTGCTATTTTTGCCAGGGTAAAGCGCAGTGATGATAGGTGGAGTAAGGCGGTGACCAAATGGCGTCTAGGATTGAAAGAAGAAGATACTCTCGTCCATCCAGCGGAGAGATCAGCAGACGACATTGTTGCGGTCCATCGCGGGTAGAATACGGAGAACATACTGCTACAGGAACGTGGAGATTGGCTTGAGAACAGAGGCCTATGCTCAGCAGTTGGCGAAGTCTGATGAAGAATCTTCTTTTTATACAGTTTAAGTTCACTGATAGTTCGCGGGTAGCCGATGAATGCGAGACGCGCAAGACCGGTCGTTGTGGCGACGCTTGAGGGAGGCCTATGTCAAGCAGAGGACGTCTATCGGCTTATATGATGATGATGATGGTGAAGTTCACTGATAGATACCTCATAGCCTAACTAGCAGATAGAAGCATAGCATACTTTTTGGACATAAGTTGATTAATATCAAGGGTGATCATATGTATACAGGGTGTGGCGTAAATAGTGGTCCACCGTTAGGGATTACTAACTAGTTGACCCGCGTAACTTCGTTTGCGTCACAATTTTCATCATTGTTCCGCTCCTATTGGTCTTAGCGTGATGATATATAAATGGGCTATCTAACACTGAAAGAATTTTTCAAATCAGACCAGTGGTTCCTGAGATTAGCACGTTCAAGCAAACAAACAAACTCTTCAGCTTTATATATTAGTATAGATATAACAATTTCATGTTCCAGAAAATTATCCACCGGCAAGTTGAGCCGAATGCTAGCTAAGATTGACAATTACATTAGCACTTTAAAGCAAAATGTTATGTAGTGACGAATGATAGAAAAAAAAACTAAAAACATACATTTTCACAAAAGTAAAGGACTGCTAGGTTTCCGCGGGAGATTAATTTTTGCAAATGAATCGAATGAAAACGAATACGTCGATTTACTAGTAACCCTATAGGTAGATAACAGCTGCCTTGGACTTTTCTTTAAGTATGGGAAATCATCAAATGACCCCTCCCGCTCTGGCGGAGCAGAAGGGAGTGTCAGACTCTTATTGACTAAAACCCATCCGTGTTCCTCCTAATGCCCTTTGTGTTCCAGGGCTGCAGAGACTCTTTCGAACAAATTCCGCAACCCTGGAGTTGACTTAGGGATGTGTTTGTTGAGAACCAGTAGAGTCGCTTCTTTTACCTAACCTCGCTCAGCACAGTTGATTCTATAGGTTTTTAAAAAACACATCCCTCGCTACGCATCTTCCTGGTGGAAGGCCCTCTTACTCTAGAGTACCAACTCTCTGTTCTTCCCCAGAGGACCAAACTCGCGTTATAGTCCAGGAGGGAGATACCATGCGTATCAGCTGCAACCCCATGGGACGCCCCGAGCCTACCGTCGAGTGGAGGCGGTACGATGGGACTGCCGTCATTCAGGTGAGGAAATTATGTCTTTCCTTAAATATCAATGAACTAACAAAGGCCTCTTATTTATTCATTAAAACTTTATGCACTAGTGATTAAGATGAAACCCCATAAGTTTATAAATGTTCGGATGACTCGACTAAACGTACTGAACATCAGAGGGCTTAGTGCAAGTTTTTAAACGCACTCGATCGCGTTAACGTAAACGTTCGCTTATGTCAAATTGTATAGAAAAAAAGGTTGCCCGTTATTGTCACCAGACGGCGCTTACTCAGTTTCAATACAAATTGACGTTTACGCGATCGAGAACTTTAAAAAACTCGCACTAAGACAGTGGCCTTAGTGCGAGTTTTTTTGACGTATAGTAACGTAACGTAAAATTTTACCATAGCTAGAATACTCGTTTCGCACATAATATTTATTTGATTTAGATACTATATTCATATTCCTAATAATATACTTAAACGATTTAAATACTTACTTGCCCCTCCTCTAACCCACATTTTTCATCTATGCTTATCAAAAGGAATATTTCCAAAATTGCTTAAAAAGGCTGTGGTCACACCTGTATTCAAATCTGGAGATAAAAACTACGTGAATAACTACAGACCCATTTCAGTGTTAACAGGCCTCTCAAAAATTTTAGAAAAAATTATAAACAGTAGATTGGTAAAATATCTAGAAGATAACAGACTATTATCAGACAGTCAATTTGGTTTTAGGGCCAAAAGATCAACTAGCCAAGCAGTTCACGAATTGACTAACTATGTTACTACCAACCTAGACAATGGTATGCACACAATTGGGATCTTCCTAGACCTTGCCAAGGCTTTCGACACAATTTCTTGTACTTTACTTTTGCACAAGCTTGAAACACTTGGGATAAGGGGTGAACAACTTCTGCTATTTTCTGATTATCTCAGCGATCGTCATCAGAGTGTTAAGATTGGTCAGCACACAAGCTCTGAACTTAAAAATAGTAGTTTTGGTATACCACAAGGTAGCATTTTGGGCCCTACTTTATTTTTAATCTATATTAATGATCTATGCAGCCTCTCACTCCAAAATGGTGTGATAATATCTTATGCGGATGACACCGCTCTATTATTTTCAGCTAAATCAAGAGTGGAGGTCTATGAATACGCCCAAAATGGTTTTAACATTGTGACTAATTGGCTCCGTAATAATCTCCTAACATTGAATACAGATAAAACCAATTATGTTATATTTACAATGAGAAATACTAACATACCGCTTACTAATCTAAACATTCGCGCACATAATTGTTGCACGTATGCTGACACTGCATGTTCTTGCCCCACTTTAGCTATAGCTGACCATTTAAAATATCTAGGTGTCACCATTGACTCAAATTTAAATTTCCGTAAACATATCGATTTACTGTGTTCGAGAGTGCGCAAATTAATATATGTTTTTAAGAATTTACGGAACATAGCCGACTTTAAATTAATTAAACAGGTCTATTTAGCTTTGTGTCAATCCATTCTTACATATTGCATAACTTCTTGGGGTGGTGCGGCAAAAACAATTTTACTCCCGTTAGAGCGTGCTCAAAGAGCAATTCTAAAGGTTGCTACATTTCGCCCTTTTAGATTTCCTACGCACCAGCTTTACGCAGCATGTAAGGTGCTTACAGTACGGCAATTATTTATTTTAAACATAGTACTTCACCAGCACACTGCACTTCCTTTTGATCCTGTGCCTTCTGACAAAAGAAGAAAGGACTTGGTTTGCATTAAGTCTCAAACTAGACATGCGTTTGCTAATCGTTTTTATCTGTTCTTGGGACCTTTTCTATATAACAGGCTCAACAAGGTTCTAAGTTTCTATAGTGTAAGGTATAAAAAATGTAGTAAAATGTTGTGTGAATATTTAGAGACTCTACATTACACAGACACAGAACAACTTCTAGAAATCTTGGCATGATGATATTTGTTTCCCTCGTAATTGTTTACTTTTGTATAATTACATAAGCTTAGTTTTTAGATTTTAAGGTACTTATTAAGCTTTTTCTCGTAGTTGTTAAAAGATTCTTTATTTATATTTAGTTAACCTTTAAATATTACTGCACCAATGTAGTTGAATTGTAAAGTGGTGGCCTGAAACACAGGTTTAAATTAACCTAGATCGGGCTGGTTGCTACATAACATTGCAATTCCGAACCACCATAACTTGCACCTATAATAATAATAATATATTAGTTTTAGTTTATTTTCAGGCATTATAATTGTATGGAAATCTTATCACTGTTGGCTAAATGTAAACTTTTTGTAAACATTTTTATTTGAATAAATTTATTAAATTTATTATTATTTATTATTATTATATTTTTGGTATTCAGCTGAATCCGGTTTGACTGGAAGCCGACCCAATATAGTTGGGAAAAGGCTAGGCAGGTGATGATGATTCATATTTTTGAATAATGTATATAGTCCCATAAAATTGTACCAAAATACTATGGGGTTGTAGTATTTCATATTCAAAATTCACTTACGTTAACGTTACTATACGCCCTAGCCTTAATTTTCATACATACATTTGAACTGGCCCTCAGATTTATTTTTTCGCGATTTCACGGTTGCTCCCATAGTAAAAGTTATTCATAATATAATAATGAGTACAGTGACCCCGTTTATTAATTTACACGTTGTGTGTTTGAAATCAAATGCATTAACCTGCAAGGACCAAAACTAGAACAATAATATTTGTATGCATTGCAGAGATGACCTTGTTTCCCGGCGCATAACAATCCTGGCGTAGTGCCCGCCACGTTCAAGTGCTGTGGGAAAATTGTAACGTAGGCTTCCAACGAAAACCACAAAAATTAAGAATATAATTTTGTTCTATATGAAAAACACGGTGCCATTTTAATCTTCTAACAAAGGCGGCCCATGGCTCATCTTATAGCATTTCTCTCATATCAACCTAAAAACGTCCACTGCTGAACATAGGTCTCTCCCAAATTTTGGGGGGATTTGCCATAATCGCCACGCTTGGCTTGGCTTGGGTTGGCGATCGCAGTGTATGGTGTTACGTTTTACAGAGAACGCTGCTGCCAATTCTCTAGTCGCCTCTTACGACACCCACGAAAAATGATGCGATGGTATGGTATTATTCTTACCGGCACCATATGGCATCTCTGATCTTACCAAAACTTTTTTCGTCTCATTACAAAAAAAAATAGTCTTATGTAGTCCAAACTGCAGTCTTTCAGTCAGTTTTTATATTTTGAACTCTATTCCTGCAATTGTAAAGTTCTTTTCTACCTCCAGGGCTCATGGCGCGACGCGTCGGTCAGTGGCCATGTTCTGAATATCCCCAAAGTGTCTCGATGGCACACCGGCAAGTACGTCTGTTTGGCCAACAACGGGATGCTGCCCTCCGCCAATCAGACGACAGATGTCGAAGTGCATTGTAAGCTTCTAACCTTCTTTATTTAGACTGATGCCAAACTTAGCTCAGACACCATCGAAACCATACTTGTATTAAGGCTTGTTGGCCAATGACCTTGTGCATACAAACGGGGCTAGCTACACCTCTACGCGCCACTCCGCTACCCGTTTTTTTAATTTTTATAGTAAAAATAGTACATATTTTTAAAAACTAACAAAACGCAAATTATTTTCTTTTGTATTGCAAAGCCGTGAATATTTTTTTTTAGTCTTTTGTTAAAAAATGAAGGAGTAAAATGGTTTCATCTCAACGATTTGGAGGTGATTTGGTGATTGTTTTTTCTTATTATATGATACCGATACCTATATAAATTCTGGCTTAACCAAATTACGTACCATATCATGTAGATTTACTACCTATTTTTTTCTGATGTAATTTCTAAAGCAAATGCCGACGAAAACCTGCTTCACCTGCATACTATTTTTTAGTTTTTAAGCTTTTTCGAGAGAGCGGTCTTAATATTTATGCTCAAAGAGCAAAAAGTCTCCGGCAACAATGTTTGAGTGAGGCAGTAGAGGCTAAATATTGATTTTGTTTCAAGACCTCACTTTTCTACACATGCTGGCCATAACTTTGATTACTCGGTTGGCGCAGTGGTTGAGCGAGTGGCTGCTACGCTCCGTGTCGCGGGTTCGATTCCCGCACGGAAAAAATGTTTGTATGGCCTACAAGGAGTTGTTCCAGGTCTGCTTGTGTTTGTGAGTTCGTATGTCTGTAAACGCACCCACAATACATGAGAATTTCCTAGTGTGGGGCGAAGTTTAAGATATTTCTCACAAACTTATCGTATGTATAATATAGCTACGGAAACAATTTTTTTATAGTAAATTCGATTGCCGAAATGTGATGTAATTCCTGAATTGGGTGACGTAATTCGCAAAATCCCGTCGACTCAGCTGGTGCGTCAAATGTCAAAATCCCGTCGACTCAGCTGGTGTGTCAAATGTCAAAATCCCGTCGACTCAGCTGGTGTGTCAAATGTCAAAATCCCGTCGACTCAGCTCGTGTGTCCAATGTCAAAATCCCGTCGACTCAGCTGGTGTGTCAAATGTCAAAATCCCGTCGACTCAGCTCGTGTGTCCAATGTCAAAATCCCGTCGACTTAGCTAGTGTGTCAAATCTCAAAATCCCGTCGACTCAGCTGGTATGTCAAATGTTTAAAATCTTGTCGAGCTAAATGCCACACGACACACGAGTGATAAAAGCTGTCAGAATGCTGATACTCATATTTGCCGAAGAGAAAATAATATAAATTAATATTTTGTTTTTTTTTTTAAGAATGGGAAACCATCAAATGACTCTTCCCGCTCTGGGCGGAGCAAAAGGGAGTGTCAGACTCTTACTGACTAAAACCCATTCGTGTTCCTCCTAATGCCCTTTGCGTTCTAGGGCCGCGGTGACTCTTTCGAACAAATTCCGCAAATTAATTAATATTATAAAAAAAAAAAGTTTCATATGCTTATCTTGTTTCAGTCAGTCCATACATTCGGGTGCCAAGCAATGTCGTCTACGTTACTAACAAGACAGTCAAGATTGAATGCGAGGTAAGCACTTCCCCACTACCAAAACATCATCAACAATCTATACTAATATACAAAGCTGAAGAGTTTGTTTGTTTGTTTACTTGAACGCGCTAATCTCAGGAACTACAGATCCGATTTAAAAAATTCTTTCAGTGTTAGATAGCCCATTTATTGAGGAAGGCTATAATATATCATCACGCTAAGACAAATAGGAGCGGAGCAGTAATGAAAATTGTGACGCAGACGAAGTTGCGCGTGTCAACTAGTCCTTATATAAAAAAATTCCGTTACCGAGTGAGTGAGTGACAACGCACAGTCGACACTACTGGTCGTAGTCAGCTGAAATTTGCATGTACCTAGGTTCCTTGGGGAGTGTAGGGGAGCATTAAAAGAGGATTTCTCGAAATTCCTACGGAAATGGGAAAAACCGGGATATGCACGTACGAAGTCGCGAGCAAAAGCTAATGTATAATATTTGTACCGTAATAGTTTTTCCCTGAACTTGCATATTTTTTCATGTTCTGTGGCAAAATTGTCGTCAAATCTACACGTGTTCCAACCAGTCGGCACGAGAATACTGGTATATCTACTATTCAGTACATAGATCAACTTAATATACAAAGTGCTTAGCACGAATATTTTTGTACAACGTAATCGTTGTGTTAACGTAAAATTTTACTACAACTAAAATTCTCGTTTCGCGCAAAATATTTATTTGAATTGGATACTAAATTAAAATTTTTGAATGATACAAATTTTGTATATCACATAAAATTAAACCAGAATACTATGGGGTTGCAGTTTTTAATACACAAAATTCACTTTCGTTAACGTATTGATCTGTTGCTGTGAAAATTGTGGCGCCACTTCCTCTTCTCAGCTAAAACACTAGGAAGTGGTGACGGGTGTGCGGCTTTATGTAAAATTGACGTTTAAAAATTGCTGGCTCTCAGCCTAATTTGAATAAATCACTTTTGATTCTAGCCCTGCCCTATCTACCTATGCCCTAGTGTAGGAAATGAGCAAAGGCAATTTTATGAGGTATAAACTAATTTAATAAAATAAATAAGACAAATATGCAACACGCGGTACCTATAACAGCTATGTTTTTTTTTTTTCTCTTTATAAATGTCTCTGCGCACCGTTCGTTTCTAAAGTGGTTGCCCATACGCCAGCGCAGAGAGCAAAGGGCGCTAACTATCTTGTTCTCATTTCTTGACTCTCCCAATTCTCCTAGTTATCTAGCCCCTTATTTCCAATACATTTGCGCCAACCACAATAAAAATCTACGCTCATCCCATAATCGTCTTCTTCACTGTCCATCTCACCGTACTGACTTCATTCACAATTCCTTTTTCATACAATCCATTTCTCTGTGGAATGCCCTTCCCCAGGAAATCAGGATGGCAACCAGCCGATTAACCTTCAAAGTCAAGGTTCGAGAGCACATCCGTAAGAAGTTGGCAGTAGTATCGTTACAGCGCTAGTTATAATTCATTGTTTGCTTGCATCACTTGTTCAAGTATAGTTGTGTATTAGTTTATTAATTTGAGTATATATTATAGTATTTATAGTTTATATATATGTTTATATATATATATATATATATATATATATATATATATATATATATATATATATATTTGTATTAATTTAAATATTAATCGCGATTCTGTTTTTTTTTTTTCACAATTTGCACCTACTAGTATTATTCTCTGCATCACCCAAAGGTTGACTGGTAGAAAATGCCTCAGGCATTAAGTCCGCCTCTGTACATCTGTGTGCGTAAAGTGTTAAATAAATAAATAAATAAATAAATTACATACAATTAAGTATTTGCTAAGAACCTAAGCGTAGGCGTTCACTTTTAACACCTGGCGTATAAATAAATTGGCGCCTCTAAAAAAAATGTGGATACTATATAGTCGAAAACTGTCAACAGGTCACAGATAATTTTTTCCCTTACCTCCTCACACCAATAATGACTCAAAACATTCTCCAGATCCAAGCCTGGCCAGAACCGGTGCTGGCTTGGGAGATCGACGGCCTCACTCTGGAAGGGCTTCGGTACAGGACCGAGGTAGCGCCGACCAGCAAACCCTGGCGCTGGATCATGAGGCTAGAGATACCAGGAGTCAGTAATCACGACCTTCGGAAGTACAGCTGTGTAGCCAAGAATGAGCTTAATAACCAGACCGTTAAAGGGGATATTACTTTGAAAAGTGAGTAATATATTTCTAATATTTTCACTTGGTAGATACTTTTCAGGCTACATATGATCAACCTGTTTAATAAACTTTTCCTCCTCCGCTGTTATTTTCTGATTAATTTCGTTAAAAGGTCGACAGTCAATGTCTTTTTTTTAAACAAAGATTTTTTCTTTAAAAAAAAATGTTTAAAAAAAAACGAACTGCCCCACACTGGGAATTTCTCTAGTAGGTATCGTGGGTGCGTTTACAAACAAATAAATTTACTTGCACATCAGCCAGACCCGGAACAACTATCTGTAGGTCATACAAATATGTACGAGTATGTACACCGATTACTCCGAGGTTTCTGTTCCGGTTTTTGTGACTTTTTATTTTATGAGCATTTAGCTTATTTCAATTTCCGCATTTAAAAGTGAAAATTAAAAATCTTTTTACAAAAAAAATATAACCGACTTTCAAAAAAAACACTCCAAAGTATCTATAAAATAATCTTAATTTCGGAATTTTGTGTTAAAAACGAGGATACAAAACCAAAACCACCGACTTCCGAAATTAAGGTTATTTTTTACTTTAAGAGTGTTTTAAAACGTTTTAAAAACTCCCATTTCCACCCTTTAGACGCGCCTACTGGCGAGGTGCAGCAGCCGGTGCCCGTGGAGTACGGCTCGCACGCGCCGCCGCTGACCTCGTACGAGGAGGTGTGCAAGGTGCAGCGCTGCCCCACGTGCCCGCGGTGCGACCGCGCTCAGCTGCTCATCACTCCCATGAATGGAACTGCTGGCCTCAAACCTAGGAGGAATACCAGTAAGTCTGAACTATATTTATGATTGCAGATGTAATAACAAACATACTATGGTAGACGCCAGATAAACTTGCAATAAAGAGCATTGACCTTTCCCTAATGTCCTTTCTTTTTTTTTAGGGATGGGAAATCTCCAAGCCCGAAGTAGTCCGTACTTTACGGACTTACGATTAGTCCCGAACCCGAACTAAGTGTGAATGACAACACGATTTGACAGTTACTATCAAATCGTGTTGTCATTAATTCTTAGTGGTTAGGTGATAAGGAGTAGAATACGCCCGCAGCTAAGCCCGAAACTACGGACTTCGAGCTTAAAGAGTAGGCCCCAAGGCCGCTGTGACTCTTTCGGACAAATTCCGCATCCCCGGTTCCCTAATATCCTTACGTAGATACTCGAAAAATATTTTTTTTTGCCGTTTTTCATTAGTAAAGAACGTAAACGATCACGATAGAAGGATCGATTCAGGATAACTTTATGTGTTTATTTCTGTTTTTGATATTAAGAAAGTCAATAAATGTTTGTGGGTTAATGACCGTTGTAATAATTATATACTCAAATCATAACGTCAAGCTTTATTTTGTACTTCTTCTTATCGTGTGGGCAGTAAGGTTTAACGACCCCACACACACACCCTATTGTCATACCAAAATCACGAGCTGATATTTTAATAATTAATTAACAATAGAGTTTAGTTAAACCAATTGTTATGTTGACAGATTGCCAACTTTATGCTATTGGTAAGCCAGTATACCATCGCTACAAAGAAGAATTATTTGGAGCCTGGCTTAGAGACTCAAACGGTTCAGATGCTCAGGTAAACTTGCTCATTATATCAAGTACAGTACATTAAGTCTTCAATTATATCGCGCATACGCAAAAAATAAATCATCTTCACAGCTCTATTTAACGTAGTCATTTAAAAGTTCAAATGGTAGTCATTGTAAAGTGATGGGATTGTAGGATTTAAAAGGTTATACAACTGTATGTCTCACGGGGGGACCGACGACCTGGTGATTACCAAGACCAAGAGATGTGAGGCCCGTGTCCATCAGCAGACGATGTGATCAATAACTAAGCATGATCATTGAGCGGAGGGCCCCCAAACACAAAATTGGTGCCCCTGGCTCGCGAGACGGGGCCGCGCTAGAGCAAGATTATCCGCGGGAGTTCCTTATAGGGGATAAAGAAGCTGGCTGGCAGTGCTAAGCAGAGAGATGCCAGCCTCGTTCTACGCGGTGACACTGAACTCGTACCGGCGGCCCTCAAGAGGTTGGCGCAGTTCCACTGGCTATGTCCAAAGAGACCTCAAGAACTTATAATTTGGTTTCAATATTTCAGAGAGACAAGTTGTGGACTACTCAAGAGAATGACGTGGAAAGACTCAGGGAGTACAGAACTAAGGCCAGCTTCAAAGCAGATCACGTGGACGAGTATCACAAGCTGCAGAAACCGTTCTTTGTAAGTTTACATCTATACTATCTATGCCAATGTTATAAAAGGAAAATGTGAGTTTGTGAGGTTGTAGTCGGTAATCTCTCTACTGAACCGATTTTGAAAATTAGACCAATAGAAAGCCACGCTATTACCAATAGACAGCCACGTTATTTATGAGTGTCATAGGCTATATACTAACCCGAAAAATACTACCCAACGAAGTGGGCACGGGTTAGCAAGCTTTTTATATTTACAGTATCGTACTCAGTAGCTCCAAGAATTAACTTAACTCAAATCACACCGCCTACAACCTTTCCTTATATCATGCTAAGACCAATAGGAGCAGAGCAGTAATGAAAATTGTGACGCAGACGAAGTTGCGCGGATCAACTATTAAAAAAATGGATTATTAATTACTTATCGTTTTTGGCGAATAACTACGCGAATTTTAGAATTACCTCCAATCTTTATGCAATAGTAATCCTCCCGATGGAATTTCGATCACGAAAGCCAATCTCAAGAAAGATAAGACAAGTACCTATGCACGTGTGATTTTTGGGGCTGGGTGTAAAAGCTGGTTTCACTTCGAATCCAGAAAAACACTGAGCAGTCGCTTTTGCGACCATGACATCAACGTGGAAGACAAAGAAGGTAATTAGGTACCCAAATTTTCTTTTCTCAGGGCAACGGCCACATCGTATACAGCGGCTCGTTCTTCTACCAAGCCAATGAATCTGGCAACCCTGGAGACATAATCCGCTACGACCTGACGCAGAGCCGCATCAAGTCTGTCAAGCTGCCCCACGCTGATGGCAAGCTGTATGCTACTCAACATAATCAGGTAACTATTTTAAAGTAATTAATGATGTCGCCAATAACCACATACGGTGATGCGGAATGGAATATTTATACTAATACAGGTATTACAAAACTGAGAGCGTGGGGCTCGTGGCCAAAGAATAACAGCCGCACAAATCGATTAAGCAACGCTTGCCAAGGTTGGTCTGTGGATGGGTGACCATCTTAACATAACGAGTTTCCTCCGTGCCTCGGAAAGCACGTTAAGCCGTTGGTCCCGGCTGTCATTTGTAGAACTTTGCCAGTCGTTACGGATTGTCTGAAGCTAGTAAATCTGACTCCAGTCTTTACAAGAATTACCGTGTTACCCATTTAATGGGTTGTGGAGGTCTGGTAGGCAGCCGCTTCACGTAAAATACTGGTATTCAGCTGAATCCGGTTTGACTGGAAGCCGACCCCAATATAGTTGGGAAAAGGCTAGGCAGATGATGATGATGAGGTATTACAAAACTAAAGAGTTTGTTGGTTTGGTTGAACGCGTTAAATTTAGGAAGAATCTACTGGTTCGAATTGTATTTATTGAGGAAGGCTATAGGCTGTATAACATCACGCTACGACCAATAGGTGCGGAGCATTAATGAAAAATGTGATCCGGTGGTCGTGGGTTCGATTCCCACGGAAAGCAAGCTTTTGTCACCTGGCTTGAATCACCTGATTGTCTGATAAAAAGATGATTCCGTGCTTCGGAAGGCACTTATAAGCCGGTGGTCCCGGCCTCTAAATGGCGAGCGAGGAAATGGGAGCGAGGAAGCATGGGAAGCGGTCACCTCCTTCTGCGAAGCAGTAATGCTAGCGAAGGAGGATGCCGAACGTGTGAGAGAGAGGGAAACCTCGCGCCCCAGCCGCCGCAACAGAAGAAGACGCCCGGGCGTCGGCGGTCGCAGGGCGATTTCCGGCCACCGTAGGCGCGGGCCTGCGGACGGCGAGCATTGGGTGGCTCGCCGTCCGATCAGAGCCAGGCCCGGGTCGGCGGCGCGCTGTGTTCCACGCGCGCCTCAAGGAGCTGTCTGGATGGGAGACGGGGCCCGCTAGGGCCAGTGCCTGCCGGGGTGCGGAATCCGTTCGAAATAGACGCCGCAGCCCTGGAACGCAAAGGGCATTGGGAGGAGCACGGATGGGTTTTGGTCTGTAAGAGTCTGACACTCCTTTCCGCCTCGCCCAGAGCGGAAGGAGTCATTCTGATGATTTCCCATCCGTAAAAAAAAAAAAGGCCTCTAAATGGCGGTCATCAAATAAACTATGTCAGAGACCCTTGAGGCGGTTTAGGAACTGACACCAGGGTGTGTGGGGTCGTTCAGACCTTTCTACCCACACGATAATTTTATTGGCCGCCTCTTCCTTAAAACGGTAGCCACAATGCTTTTCATTCCAGAAATACCTTTGATGTCGGTTTTTCGAACCCTGGACTCATCACTTTTGTACGAAAGACGAAATAAATTTAGTGCATATTAAGGTTCTTGGTGTGTTTATATAGGTTCTAAAAAACTTTGCCGTCATGCTTACAATTAGTTTTGTTCCTACTCCTCCGCTGTACTTTTCTGGTTTATTTCGTTGCGGGATCCAAGAAGAAAGTTGAATCGTTTCTCCGTGACTCGTCGGGCAGTACTGGCTCGGAGTTTTTCGGGCGGCCACCACTGTTGATTCTGGCTTTCAGGAGTTGCAGTGATTGGGAATATATGGCGAGCTTGTCCCAATATTAAAAAAATAATACTTACAAGGTCATACATTTCAGGTAGACTTCAGTGCTGACGACAACGGTCTCTGGGCGATATACTCGATAGAGTCTTCAAATAATACTGCTGTGGCTAAGGTATTAAAAACAATATCATTTGAGTTTGAAAATTTAATAAAATAATTATAAATATTTGAAACAAGACTCTATTGATATATTATTTTTATTTCAGTTGAGCTTCGATCCCAACAAGGACGGCTTAAATGTTGACTACATTTGGAATATATCGTTGAATCATAAACAAGTGAGTGCTTTCAATTTTGTGGCATGTAGTTTTAATACATGCTCGTGGCTAGATAATAACAGCCGCACGGGTTTTAACTTCAAGGTTAAGCAACGCTTGCCAAGGTTGGTCTGTGGATGGGTGACCATCTTAACATACCGAGTTTCCTCCGTGCCTCGGAAAGCACGATAAGCCGTTGGTCCCGGCTGTCATTTGTAGATCTTTGGCAGTCGTTACGGATAGTCAGAAGCCAGTAAATCTGACTCCAGTCTTGCCATGAAGTACCGTGTTACCCAGTTAATGGGTTGTGGAGGTCTGGTAGGCAGCCGCTCCGCGTAATATACTGGTATTCAGCTAAATCCGGTTTGACTGGAAGCCGACCCCAACATAGTTGGGAAAAGGCTAAACAAGTGAGTGACGATTTTCTTCATTTTTTTTACTTTACCAAGAAGCATAGAGTCAGGGCATTACCTTAGGGTCTAAAAATACCACTTTAGCAGATTCAGAAAGCACATCACGCTACCCGTCACTGTCAAATTTTCGCAATCAACCTTGAACCTAATGCGTTAGCGATAAAGATGAAAATGAATTTTGACAGATTTTGAGAGACTTCGTCCGCGCTGCAATTTTCTTAAGGATCCCTAATATTTATCTAGTCAAATTATATACTAAAACCTTCCTTGGAAACCACTCTATCCATTGGTGAAAACATTATGGAATTTGGTGCAGGAGTTTTTGAGTTTATCGCGAGCAGACAGACAGACGTGGCGGATTTTTCGTTTTTTTTATAATAGGTATGTAGTGATCCTTTAACCAATTAGGGACCCAGGACGGCCTCTAAAAATAAAAAATTGCCAAATGGAGCATTCTCTACCCATTCCGAACGCAGTGCCAATTTGGCGCCCGTTAATATATCTATGGTGGCGTCCATTCAAAGGTCATGAGTTTCCTCCTTTGTGGCTCATCGTGCACACCACCTGCTTTTTAGGGTTCAGTACCCATAGGGTAACCAACAGAACCCTATTACTAAGCCTCCGCTGTCCATCCGTTTGCTGTCCGTCCGTCTGTCAGTCAGCGGGCTGTATCTCAAGAACCGTAATAGGTAGAGAAATGAAATTTTCACGGATTGTATATTTCTATTGCCGCTATAACAACAAATAATAAAAGATAAGGTTTATGGTACGAAACCCTTCGTGTGCGAGTCCGATTCGCACATAGCCGGCCGGATGTTGTTTGATAGAAAACAAAATCCCATAGGTATCCATCACACTCATCACCTTTCAACATGTTATCATCTTCAGGTGGGCGAAATGTTCATAGTATGCGGGGTCCTCTACGCCCTGGACTCAGCTACGGAGCGAGAAAGCAAGGTGTCTGTGGCCATCGACCTGTATCTAAACAAGCAGGTCGAGGTGGCACTGCAGTTCACCAACCCCTTCCGGAAGACCACGCAGCTAGGATATGATCATATGCATAAGGTATACTTTCCTCCCTAATTATATTTAATAGAGGGGAGAATTAAACTTTGAGTTAAGCTCGCCTTTGTAAATGTACTTTATTATGACTGTATCAATATGTTGTTTTGGTGTAAAATAAAGAATTAAGTAGAGGTCAAACAACATAAATATTGATTGAACCTGTCATTTTTGGTAAAAAAAAATAAGAACGAATGTGGTACTTCGAGCCGGATACCAAAATTGTATCAATGAAAAATGCTTCCAAAGCTATTAAAAGGTTTTTTATCTAACTGAAGGGCAATAGAAATTATTTGTTATGTCAATTTCAGTAAGAATAAAATATAGCTCTATTCAGAGAAGCCAAAAATTAAGAATTTGGGAGAAAAATCCAGCCTGAATTTATTTGACCTAGTTCCGATAATTAGATCCAGTATCTTTATAAGCAGTTTCTCTTGAAACAATTTGGCTATTATTTCATTAATTATTTCAGGAGCTGTACTCTTGGGACCGAGGCAACCAACTCACATACCCTGTGAGATATAACGAACTGCCCTGATTTCGTGCCAATAATATAGTACCAACAACAATGTGAAAATATTTTTATACCAACATTTTTGCAAATACATAATCTATTAATCTTTGAATTGTTTACTTTCATGAAATCAGTTGAAATTCTATGTTTAACATCCTTTCCACAAAAGACTGAAACCCTCTAACGGAAAATGGTGGTACTACGTCGGCTTCTTATGCACTCCCATTGGTCCTTAGTAACGAGTAACAGTACTTCTACAGTTCTCCGCTAGATGGCGCTACTGAGAAACAGTCTAACTTACACAATAGATGGCGCCACCAGTTGCTGTCATTTAAAATAGATTACTACCGAGTATCGACCTTTCATAATTATTATTTAACTAAAGAGCTTTACTGGAAATTCTCCAACTTAATAATTGAAGCCGTTGCTACCCTTATTACGTATGTATCTTGTACCTATAAGTAGTGATGGAAAAGGCCACGGGTCTTAGAGTAGGTATCTCTTTGAACTTTCCTGATGAACCCATTGCGCATTCAAGCATTATTTAATTACAGGGGTAAACAGGAATATCGGCTTCCAAACTACTTAACATGAGAACGGTAAAATAATACGTCGAACGTATGCATAGGTATTTTTATAAGTTATCTAGAACGAAATAGATGACTGATGAATAAACTGATTTTGTGACCCAGTTTAAACGAGTAAGGCTGAATAGTTAGCTGGTTGGTTGGCTGCTGGTATAAGTTCCATTTAGAAGGTAGGTTTGGCTTCGATTGTAATTTCTGTATCCGAAGAATATGGTAGGCGCCAGATGAATGTCCAATAACGGTCGTTATGACGCACATACATTGCCGCATCACAGGAACCGTAATAGGTAGACAGTTGAAATTTTCACAGATTGTGTATTTCTATTGCCGCTATAACAACAAATAATACAAATTAAGGTTTATGGTACGGAACCCTTCGTGTGCGAGTCCGACTCGCACTTGGCCTGTTTTTATGAGTTTTGTCACAGCGGAAATATAAATACATACCTACTCAGTGAAAATTTCAACTGTCTACCTATTATGGTTTTTGTGAAACAGCCCGCTGACAGACAGACGGACGGATGGACAAACAACGGACGGACGGATGGACAGTGGAGGCTTAGTAGGGTTCCGTTGGTTACCCCATGCGTACGGAATCCTAAAAAGTACCCTCCTATGTATTCTATACCAACTTTTCAATTTTTTTTAGGTATTACTAAAATATGCTAGTAGGAAAACAGGCATCTGAAATGGATTCATTGTCCGGGAATCCCCTAAACTTCGTTAATAGTACAGACGCCAGCACATCCATCTATCCGAAACTGTCAAATTTTGCTTATCAACATTCAACCTAATCGCTTCAGCGTTAAAGTTGAAAATCTTTTTAAGATATTTGACAGACTGTTGTAGCTCTACGTGTTGGCGTCTGCACCTACAGTCACAATAATGATTAAATTATTAAATAACAGTATTTTTGCGGTCAAATACATGTCGTTTCGAGGCTCCTGCCAAATTAATTAACAAGTAGTTATTCCTACTTCTTTATTTTATTAGTATAACTTTACCTACTATTAATGAAATTATTGAATTTAAGCGCTCTTTCTTTAGGACATTACCATAACCACAATCAGGCGTCCGGTTCGATAATAAGGAAACACAACAGTGTTAAATTTTAATGATTGTCCAATTTAAATGTTTGGACCATGAGAACTGTTTTTCAATATTTTAAATGTTAAATGTACCTACCAAAATAAACTAATATTAAGTATAAAGATGTATTTTTTGGGTTCCGTACCCAAAGGGTACCCATCGGAAACCTATTACTAAGCCTCCGCTGTCCGTCCGTCCGTTCTTCCGTCCGTCTGTCTGTCAGCGAGCTGTATCTCAAGAATCTTTATAGATAGACAGTTGAAATTTTCACAGGTTGTGTATTTCTATTGCCGCTATAACAACAAACAATAAAAAGGTTTATAAATATATATATATTTTTTTTACGTACTATTTATAGGCACGCGTTTGACCACTATCTCACCTGATGGTAAGCGATGATGTGGTCGAAGATGGAGCACGCTTGCCTAGAAGTAACCTATTCACTCCTGACTTAAAGACTGCCAGGTTGTACGGAACCTTTCGTGTGCTAGTCCGATTCGCACTTGGTTTTTTTTGGTGTTTAGAGGTAATAATCGCTGGAACTAACCTATATAACCAACTGATTTTTACTTATAGAAAGCAATACTGTCGCTGAAAATTGTAGGATTTTTTTTCCTGAAATGGACAGTAGGTAAGCAAAACCGGCCAGGAGCGAAGCCACGAAAAAAAGCTAGTCTGAACAAAAAAAGCAAGAAGACGTTATGTTTGAAATTCGAAGCCCCAAAAAATTTGAAGGAGAACTCTTTTCAACTGTACGTAACAACGCTGGTATTACATAATCAATGCTTTTTTTAATTATTTATGTACCTCGCTAGTTAGCTGCATACCTAGTAGGTTATACAGGGTTATTTGTAAAACACCAGCAAACTCTTAGGCAGTGAAAGTACACATGATTATAAGCAACTTTTACTTTGGAAAAACTTCGAAATCTCGAGAAAAATATCAGCTGTTCCATACATTTTCATTGGCTAAATATTGCATTTTGTATGAAACAGCTGATATTTTTTTTCGAGATTTCGGAGTTTTCCCAAAGTAAAACTTGCTTATAATCATGTGTACTTTCACTGCCTAAGAGGTTGCTGGTGTTTTACAAATAACCCTGTATAACGATGCAATTTTTATTTAATCCGTAACATCCAAATAAAAACAAAAAAAAAAACGGCCAAGTGCGAGTTGGACACGCACACGAAGGGGTCCGCACCATAAACCTTAAATTTTATTATTTGTTATCATAGCGGCTTTAGATATACACAATCTGTGAAAATTTCAACTTTGTACCTATTACGGTTCTTGAGATACAGCCCGCTGACAGACAGATCGGACGGACGGACAGCGGAGGCTTAGTAATAGGGTTCCGTTGGATACCCTTTGGGTACGGAACCCTAAAAATGAGTTTGAATTTCGAAGCCCTTGTGGCAACTAATCTCAATCTACATCCGAACACAGTCTTTTCAGCCAGATAGCTATGTTCATGAACACAACACATGAAATATCATTTAAGGTACGGTATCACGAAGGAACACACCGCTAACAGTTCCTACCATAGTTTATTAAATAGTTACAAGCAAGTTCCTTCGATATCCCATTGGTAAAATATTCACACACTGTAATTGCCACCGTACCCGCATTTCGGAAATACCAGGCTGTATCCATATTTCAGTGTTTCAGTAATTATGTATTAGAACGTAGCGTGTAAGGAAACTACCCCCACTTTATGAAAATACTAGAATTTTATGTGTTTGTGTTTATGATAGCGTTCCTATGATTTATTTTTAGTGTGTGATAAAAGTGGATAGGTGCGGTCGTTCTGTTCCTTTTAGTTCAGGTATAAAACTTCTCATTTATTGTTTTCATAAGCTCTTCGTACCTAAAGACCGAATTTTATTTATACAATGTGTTTATTCATGTAAGTACTTAAAACATGTATAAGAATATGTAAACTATAAACTATCCAGCAAAACACCTGAACACTCATAAAAACCAAAGAGCACCAAAGAGGCAGCAAACAAAAAGAATAGCTCACGCATAGTTGACGCGCCCACATAAATCGTCGCCTCTCTAGCGAGTAGGTGCGCCCTCAGCGCGGGCAGGCATCCACGCTCATCTCAACCCCCCATTTTTCGCCACAATAGCTAGCAATACATTCCGTGACTTGGCAGAACTCGATGTCGAGATATTTGGCCCCCATCGCGCGATCAATACATGCGCACAGCGCCATCTAACAGCCATCGCGCATCCAAATTGCAGTTTAATAGTTCATTAGATCCGGCAAAAATGGCGGGGACACGACATTTTAAATTCGGAACGCGGTATCGATTCGCGGGAGCGCCATTATGGAATACAGGTTATAAAATTTTAAGTTAAAACTTTTTTGGCTGATGTTGGCTGAAAGCCGGTTCGATTCCGGGTCAGGACTGGATACTGAAAGTTGGTACGTTTTAGTCAAGTCAAGATACAAGGTTTCTTGATAATTAAGTTCGAAACGAATTCCTGTTCTGGTTAATGTCAGTAATCAGTTTTACTTAATGATTATTCAGTGGTAAGAAAAGTCGGTAATTTTGTACCTTAATTAAGTCAAGTTCTGTAGGTGCCACGGCAGTTTTGCGGAATTACTTTGCGTCGAAATAAATAGTAGTCCTATTTTCATAAAATCATCGATTTTCTTGTGCTGAGCTACCTTCCTCTCATGAAAAACCTTAATGAAAACTGTTTCATGAAAAACATTGGACCGTGGCACGGAAAATTACATTTTAATTTTCCAAGAACATATTTACAGCCTGTATGCAGAACGGCTTTGCAGTCTCCATTTGTAGTCTATGGTGGTTTCGCGCCACCCACCTCCCTCCGATCGAGTAATGAATGAATCATTCGGATTCAATTGATCACTGCTGTTAATTCGTTATACTAATCGAACAGATTACAGTTTATTTGTTTACACGTGAAGATTTTAAATGGTTGAATTGTGTTAATCACGTAATTTGTAGAAAATTTGTGCTACGTAAAGGTTGATTAATTGGTGCTTTGATTTATTTATGAAAGTGCCAATACCAATATACAGCTGCAGTTTTCCCGCGTAATCTAAAAGTCGAATGTTGTAAATGAAATATTGTCTATGGCCGCGGGCTTAAGGGGGAGTTTTATTAAAGTTTTATATCGCTGCATGCTATTTTATATGCAGGCTGCATGCTAGGGACACACCGGCATAAAAAAGATAATTTATTGATTCGTTTCTTTGAAATCCATACAAATCAACTTGCTTAATTGAGGACCAAATGTCGACAACCATGGATGTAACTGGGATAGTGATGGGTAGTCTTTGTGTTTGACAGTGTTATTTACATTGACTTTCTTAACATCTGGTACTTACTTTTGCGGAGTTAGAGCTCAAAATGGAACCAGATTGAAGAAGCCGAAAAACACCTAGACCTTTTATTTATTTATGTACCTACACAATAAACTTAAAAATATAATTACATACAGACATAAGAGCACAAAGGTTTTAATAGAAATTTCTTCCAGCAGACCTGCGACAGCAGAGTACCTACACAATAAACTTAAAAATATAATTACATACAGACATAAGAGCACAAAGGTTTTAATAGAAATTTCTTCCAGCAGACCTGCGACAGCAGAGTACGATAGTGACGTAGACAGTGACACAGATAGATAGAGACAGAGAAGGAAACCTTAGATTATCGTAAACTGGCTAGAGTTATCTATGTCACCGGAAAAACAATATCGGTCAATCAATCAATCAATTTATTTGCAGTATTGTGTTGGTACAATTTCGGCCTTAACATAAATAATTTTCGATCCATAACACTAAGTCATAATTAAGATTATAAAATGAAAACGTCATGAAAAATTGACAAGTGAACAATTGGAATACTTTTTTAACATCAAAATTTAATTAATAATAAATAATAATATAATATAATTTAATTTTTTTTTTTCTTTTTATAGAAATTGTGGACTGATTTAAAATGGTGACCAATCACGATACAATTTATCTGTTTTCGTAAACATGGAAACAAGGCTCTCATTGATATGTTCACGCGTGAGCTCACCAACAAAGACCAATAAGGGCAAAGTTTCCAAATTAACTATCACACCAGAACAGATAAATTGTAGACCAGAGTACTGATTCGTCGCCAATTTGTCGGTCCAAAATTTCTCGGAACGGCATGGAGATATTTTAGAATACAAGTTTTTGATTTTCATATATTGTAGAACAAATTAAAAAAAAACATTCATTTCATATAATTTATCAAGAGTTTACAATCTCGCAAGATATTTTGTAATCTAACGAAGTTTGCAACTATCCGATGACATCTACACTAGAATATTCACAGGTTCTGACTTTACACTATAGGTACTCACATGATAGGAAGAACAAGAGAGAATTAAAAAAGTTTTTAGTTACTTATCACGGTATTTCATAAAAACGTGCAATTATTTATTTTATTCTTGGAAATGAATGAATCGATTGTAATGACACTTAATACGCATACGCAAAATACCATTGTCTTAAAATTAAAAGTTCATTAAGAATTCGTCGAAAAGCAATTTTAATAGGTTCAAGTTATTTATAAAACTTTTTTTAGCTTTTATTTGGTAAATATTTATGTCTCTTTATTAATATTATTTATGATGTTTGTACACTGACCGTCTTAAATTTAACTTCTTTAGTTCAGTCCATCCAATGGTTAATGCTACGTTTCCACGCTTGCCATGGTTTGGCAAGCGTCCACAAGCTTCAAGTCTTTACAAACGCTTGGATGCCATTTAGGCTCTAGACAGACGGACCGCATTTCAACTGCAATCCAACCGCTAAATGCAGTTTGAATGCAGTTGACACGACTGCAATAGAACTGCAAACCAAACGTGCAGTCCGATTGCAGTTCAATTGCAGTCGGCGTGCAATCGTGTCAACTGCACACCGACTGCAATCGAACTGCACGGTTAGTTTGCAGTTCTATTATATAAAACGTGCAGTCCGATTGCAGTTCAATTGCAGTCGGCGTGCAATCGTGTGGACTGCACACCGACTGCAATCGAACTGCACGGTTGGTTTGTAGTTCTATTGCAGTCGTGTCAACTGCATTCAAACTGCACTTGAACTGCAATTTGCAGTTGGATTGCAGTTGAAATGCGGTCCGTCTGTCTAGAGCCTTACACGCTTGCGAGTGCGTCAGTGTGTTCCGGACAGACAAGCATGACGGACGTAGACGTTAAAGTTATGATGCCTCGAGTAAGGTCATAATCAATTACTACTCAGTACCTGGATGATGTTTTTTTTTTTTCGACGTTTTCTAAAAACTGGCCAAGTGCGAGTCGGACTCGCGTGCAAATGGTACCGAATGAATTTCATTTTTCTGAACATGTTATTTTAACACTATAGACTTCTTATAGGTTTTCCTGTAATCTATATGTAAAGATCTATATGACTCAAATTTTTTCAAAATTGTAAGCTCAGTAGCTTCAAACATACGGGGGGAATGGTCATTTTTCGTCTATCATTTTGAATAACTTCAAAACCATTTATATTAAAATCATGAAAAAAAAAATTAAAACCCTCACAGAAAGCCCTTTCATTTGATATGTCACACGGTATTGTTAAAAAAACTATTTTTTTTACGGACAGACAGACTATTTTTTGTTCGCAACCCTAAAAATTAAACCTTGCTAGCTAAATCGATTTGTAGCTCCCGAAACCCCCTGCATACTAAATTTCATGAAAATCGATGGAGCCGTTTCCGAGATTCCATAAATACAATAATTGCTCGTTTAAAGATATTAGATGATCGTAGCATAAAACTAAAAACGTCCGTTTGGTGCGAGCTTGTGACCGAAACTAAACACGCGCCAACGTGTAAATGCGTCCCAAACGCTTGCCGCAAATTTCCTTTGATCTGTGTTCAAAAACCGACACTAGTCCGGATCGGAGGCAAGCTCACGCAAGCTCACGCAAACCATGCCAAACACCCCGTTTACACGCTTGCGTTGGTGGACGCTGGCCAAGCCACGTCAAGCGTATAAACGTAGCATTAGAGCACGTGCACTTACAAAAACTGGCCAAGTGCGAGTCGGACTCGCGTGTGAAGGGTTCCGAATCCAAACCAATTCCATTTTCTTAACATGTTTTTTTAACACTAGAGACTTCTATAGGTTTTCCTGTAATGGTTAAGAAATGCAATTTTTTAGACTCAGTAGTTTCGGAGATAAGTGTAGGGGAATAGTCATTTTTGGTCTAAAAACTACCAGATATGGATTTTAAAGGCACCAGTTAAGGAAAATCGTAGACAAAAGGCAGAGTGCTAAAATGTTCGAGCTTGCTCTGCTTGCGCTTGCTTCATGACGTGTTCTTATGGTGTCTTACCTTTTCTGTACCTAATGGATAAATAAAATAAATACTTAGTAAATAAATAAAAGTTTATTTTGGAACAATAACACATGACTAAGTACAACAGGTAAAACGATGATAACTGCAAAAGTATAAACCGTAGCGCAGCTAACAACGCCCTTCTCCAAATACAGAATGGAATGATGTTTCATACAAAAAGTGTTAAACAGGTTATGATATTATAGTTAAAAGTTAGTTAAAATAATTTAGTTAATCTAGATTTAGTTACAATATAGCACAAAAAAAAAGATAAAAACAAAACAAGATAAAAATAAGCAGTAAGTATAGGATCTATGATTGGGATGTATTTTGACGTTGAGTTAGAGTGGTGAGTGTTTCTGTAGGGTGAATGGGTGGGTGTGTATGAGTAATGAGTGTAATGAGTTATGCATGTATGTTGTGGTGTTTGTGGCATGTCTGTTGTGTGTGGTTATGTTGGGGTGTATGTATTTCACACTTCCACGAGTTCCCACCACACCACAGGCGTGGATTGCTTAGGGCATCAAGAAGTCTTAATCCCGCACTGAATAAAGTATCCTTATTTATTTATTTATTAGGATCGTCAACATTGCATACACAGTACCTTAAGGTGAATGCTCCAGGGTAGCCCGCGAAATTCAAATATTTTTATGTTTTTTGCAATTTGCCGGTCAGTGTGAAGCTGTATGTGGACCAAATGCGATCTGCGACCGTAACGCGTATTTATCTAAAGAATTATAACCATTTTAATCATCAATATAGCCCTCTAAGTTCATGTAGTTCGAAAGAATGATTATTTCTGATCATTCTTTCGAACTACATGAACTCGCAGATCGCATTTGGTCCACATACAGCTTCACACTGACCGGCAAATTGCAAAAAACATAAAAATATTTGAATTTCGCGGGCTACCCTGGAGCATTCACCTTAAGCTAATAAGTATTATTAAAAAAAAATATTTTAGTGCTGCAACACTTAGGTACAGACAACCACAATATAATACAACTATTGCATGAAAAAGGTGTAAACTATAAAAAATAATTAAGTAAAATATAAAAGAGTGCAATCTAAAGAATGATAGAAATGAAATAGTATGAACATGTCAGATTGAGGATAAATTAAAAATGTCAGAGGTATTGAAGACAACAAAAACAGAATATTAAATTAAATTAACACACACAAGCAACGCATTGAGTTAAATAAAAACATAAAATTAAAATAAATAACATAAAATAAAAAATAATAAGACAATACAAAAAACAAATAGACATTCAATTGAATTAAATTAATAAATATATAGTACAGTATTGATGGGACAAGAGGCTCTAAACCAGTGGTTCCAAACCTGGGGGTAATCACCCCCGCGGGGGTAAATCAGCTATTCTGTAGGGGTAAAGAACCTAAATAATCAAGACCTTATCTAATTAAATACGTTTTTTTAGTTTTCGCCGCGTCGTCATTGTCAGCTCGCCATTATGGGTGGCGATTTTGAGAAAAAAAAATTACCGACATCATTACATCGATGGTTTTTACAATTTTTAGTCAACGAATTATCGATGTTTGAAAATATCACATTGTGAGCGACCACGTTTGTGTCCTATAATCATGGAGTGCAAATGGCACACCTCCCCCCCCCCTTCCGATAAATGGCTTGCGACTGCAGTCACCAGAACGAAAGGCGCACTCATGATTATTTGGGTTCATTTGTGGGGTGACACCACATTATCCGCCCTGGTTGTCAACCCTGCTAGCTACGCTACTGACGATGGTTGAAACGTCAAAAATGTATGGGTTTGACATGCGCTATTGAAATGTCACGTGGTCAATCTCAAACATTTTGACATTTCGACAAACACTTTTGCCCATAGATTCAAATTCAAATTCAAATTCAAAGCATTTTATTTCAAATAAACCATTCACAGGCACTTTTGAAACGTCAAGGTCGGTCAGTCAAAAACATGGAAGCTATTTGCACGTTCCAAAGCGTAGATCTCTATGGAGAAGAACGTGCAAGAAACTCCACGGACACTCTTTTAAATCATGTTCTGTTTTACAAAATTCCAAGTTACATATACTTGTTGCTTCTGCATGTGAGGACAATGCAAAGGAAAAAAAAAAGGGCTTATTATAAGAATTTTAAATATAAAGATTAAAATAAGCCAATGGCAGTTAAGAGATGACCAGTCTCAACCGACGGCGCCTGTTCACGAACATGACGCGTGTATCGGCACCCTTCAGCTCAACCATTTCGAAGGGAACCGAATGATCAAACCCACGCGCCGCCATCAGCGAGACATTTGAGTGAGCATGACATGCTCTCAACCACCATGCTCGTTCATGTCCAACAAGTAAAACTGTAACTACTCACATAAAATGTAAATGGTTTCATGGTACTCACATTTACAAAATTTGAAAAATATGCTTCTACTTTACACAAAACTATGGTTGTCAATGACCAAATAATGAAAAATAAATTAATAAAGAGAACGATTAAGTTCTTACATCAAAAAGAATAAATAAGTAATTAATGTAATAATATAATTTGTATGTATATAAGAATAAATAAACGAAATAATGTAAGAACCTCTAAAAGGAGGATTTCTATATCTATGCTTTTGCCGGTAGAATGTCAGTCTTGTCTAGTTGCCCCAGCCGGTCAATTCTGTCGTCATATGGACGTCATCTCGCCGTGTAAACTGAGGCCGACATTTTCACAACTTTCAACGATACGAAGCTGATAATTTTAATTTTATGCATAAAATACAACTCATGAATATTGAGTTGCAAAAAAAAATCTCGACAAAATCTTTTACTTTTGTTTTTTATTTTAAACGTTAGTGAATTTTGAATGTGAAAAACTACAACTCCATAGTATTTTGGTTTAATTGTAACGGGCATGTGTATGTCCCACAAAATTATATTTATTTAAATTTTATTAGATATAAAGGATCTAATAAAATTTTAATAAATTTAATTTTTATATTTTTGAATGATATAAATTGTGTAATTTATATCATTCAAAAATATGAATCAACTGCCTAGGCTTTTCCCAACTACATATATTGGGGTCGGCTTCCAGTCAAGCCGGATTTAGCTGAATACCAGTATTTTACGAGGAGCGGCTGCCTACCAGACCGCCACAACCCATTAACTGGGTAACACGGTACTTCATGGCAAGACTGGAGTCAGATTTACTGGCTTCTGACTATCCGTAACGACTGCCAAAGATCTACAAATGACAGCCGGGACCAACGGCTTAACATGCTTTCTTTCCGAGGCACGGAGGAAACTCGGTATGTTAAGATGGTCACAAGTAGTCGATAGTAAAAACTTCTGAAAAAAATCCATAGCTCGAAATCTATGAAAAGTCGCGGAACATACATGGGGGTGATTCGGATACCCCAGGCCACAATACGAGGGACCTAAATTGTATTGAGATCATGAAGTGAGCTGTCATTCCACGGTGACAGTAATCGAACTTCTGTTTAGTGAGATTTTGTAAAGGCCGATTTCCGCCGAATTGAGAAAACAGATTGGTGTTTAGAAATTGACAAATAAATAGTGTCTTGCTCTGTTTTTTTTACTCTACCCGAAAACTGGATATCTATGTAGGTAGTTCGTACAAAACTACACAAAAACTTGCATCCTTCAGAGTATCATCCCAAAATAAGACCTTAATTGCCTAGTACCTAATCATAACAAAAAACGTTGATTCACTTTCAATGTCGATCAGCTGACTACTTACACATAAATCGACATAATAGCATTATGTATAAACAGTAGGTATGTACCTACTGTATACTGTGTATAGGTATGTTCGCGTTCTGTCGGGATTTCCTCGTCGTCCGAGAGCCGAGACATGATAGCGAGCGCTTTCAGCGGATTAAGCGCTTTTTATTGTAATTCTATTGTTTTTGTGCTGTATTTTTTTTGTGGTCTAATTTTGTTTGCGATTAAGTTAGATGAGAGAAGTGATATTTTTAGGAGATGATTTTTTTCCTGGTTTGGTGTCGATATACCTAGGGTGATTTGTAAAATAAAGTGTTTGTTGGTTTATTGGGTTTAGTTTCTGCTCAATTAAAACGCTGCTTTTGCTTCTTATTTTAAGAAAGTTGTAAATTACTTGACTGCAAATATCCCTCGTTGAAAGCGTCTAAAGAAAAAGTAAAAAAAATTAATGACACCACTAAAAATCATAAAGTACATACTTAACAGGCTCTACTATTGTCACCCGACTCTCGATTTCCAAAACGAGTTTACGACAGGCTCTTCTACCGCAGTTCCTATGACAATACATTCTAAAACCATACTTTGTAACATTCGAGCCGGCCGAGTGAGTAATGTTTACAAAAAAATGATAAACAAAAAGGTCAATGTACATGCGGTGCAAGTAAGCGGCTGCAGCGCTGAGCGCCGCGCTCAATCACAGCTGAGCCAGCAGGTCGGACACCTGACGTCGGCGCCCCCCCTCCTCCCTCCTGCCCCCCAGCCATCAGCTGTTAATGTAACCCCCCGCCGTCCCGCACACCGCACCAGCCTTTCCCCTTCGTTTGTGTAATGCGAGGAGCGTCGGCTATCAACGACACGCACCGACATTATATTTTTATGAGTATTGTTCTTATTTATTTCTGTACCAAGTTTTTGATGTTCAGTGTTATGTTTCGTGTTTCGTAATGGCTGAATATAAAGCTTCAATATCCATGCCACTATTTTGAATAAAAATTCAAATTGCTTAAAATCATTATAAATCGCATCGCACACAACAAATACTAAGCACTTTCAATGCAATTAATAATTATTAAATGCTAACCACAGCGATTCCAATAGTTATGGATTCTATTCGAGACTACATAGAACAACAAAAATGCCAACTTTTAATAATATATCGCACATTATGCCTGCCAAATGAATAATTTATCGCAGTGTGTCGATTCGGGGCTCGCATCCCCGGGGTCGCGGGGTGCCCCCCTCGGGGCGGAAGGTGCGGGCGCGGGCGGGAGGGGCGCGCCGGCCGTCAGTCCGCGCCGAGCGGCCGAGCGAGCGCCATGTCCGCGTGTGCGCCGCGCGCCTGCTGCCGGCCGCGCGCCCCGCCGACGCTACTCGACATAACAGCGAAAATAGTCGCCGCCGCGATCCCGTTCCAACGCATCGAGGAGCGCTATGAACGCATCCCGGAGCCGGTGCAGCGCCGCGTCGTGTACTGGTCGTTCCCGCGGGATGAGCGGGACATCTGCATGTACTCGTCGCTGGCGCGGGCGCCGCCCGACGACCACCGCAACATCGCCTTCTGCCGTGGCCTCAAGCTGCTGGAGGCAGGCTGCGTGGAGAACGTGCTACAAGTCGGTGAGTGTCCCGGCGCGCCTGCGCCTGTTTACTAATATGCGCCTCGCCCACCCGCGCCGTATAAATAAAAACCTCGACGTGTGCGATCGATAGCAGCTCCTCTCGGGAATTATTCATGCGTCGGCTCGTAAAAGTTTCAGGAGATTAGGGCCTGCTGGGGACGGTGATGGTGACCCCACAACCTCCGCTGATCACAGAGGTCGGCCGGTCGCGCCGCTCACTATCCGTGTGACGCAACTAATAGGCTTATCTCGCTGCGATATCGATAACCCGGTAGTTGCATTGACGTTTAATCGATCCAAGTTAAATATATTCACGATTTTCCAGCGGACACTGGTACTGGCCTGATAATGTCTCCCTGAGGCACGCCGGCCGACCGATAGGAAATCAGAGCGCCCGTAATTAATTGGGACTCATTACTATGCATCGATTCCGTTCCGCATCCATAATCCATAAGCCACTTCAATGGCTTTATTTTCCTGGTCACAATATCGATATAAAATCATGTGGTACAATTAATCGAACGGCTAATTAGGATCTACTTTCGAAACTATGCAGATGCATCGTGAAATTCGGCTGAGATTTACATAACTGGAAGTCCCGTTACATAGGGAATTACTCAACCGGCTCGTGGTGGTGTCCGCGGCATCGGTCGCGGTGTCGCGGAGAGACGCGCTCGGCTCCGATGGCATTAATCCATGCAGACGTCGTTTGTTACTGTCGCCGCTCTGAATAACGGACGCGAATAAACAATATTAATTGCCTGTTTTTATTTTTATAGGGTCAGACCCGGTTTTATTGTGCTCGGTCGTGGGAGGACGGGCGTTACATATTCATTTGAGCTTATCTGCCATCAGAACGGCGATTACTGGTCATTTTGGGCCGTTTCGGGTCGCACTGCGGTCGCATACGCCACATTTGGTGGGGCCTCGTCGTTCTTAATGCTGTCACGTCTCAGGAGAACTTCAGACGCATTAATGTAATAAAAGATATGGAGCATAAACACGAATTCATAGTTGAATCATGTCCGCAGTACGATTTTAGGCACTGGCTTACGTCCAACTTTAGGGCGGTGGAAGAGCCGCTTCGGAGAGATAGCGTTTCCGATATGAATCGTGTACTTATGTTACAGATAAACGCGTTAGTGGTCGGCATGCTTCTCTTGTCCAAAGTGATATAAGTTCCCACACCCATCTCATCTGAGTCATACAATCTACGATCAGGAGGAACCGCCCACTTGAAGTAAAAACAGGCTGAAATATGTTCCGAGAATTTAGTCGTAGCTAACAAAGGTTGAAACCGAGGAAGGATTAAATTGTCTGCTATGTAAATTTGTAGGTCAGACGAGGTCTGGGCGAAAGAAAAAGGAGCTCTGTTTAAATTCCTATTGAAAGAAACTCGATTTCTATTAAGTCTCTTGCTCGTGCAATCAGCATTCAAACTTTTAATGGAGTATGAATAACTTATGGACGCTTTTAAATTTTTAATGCATGCATATCGAGTTCCATCGGTGACAGCGTACAGGCAGCACGAAATGTCATGTGAAGGAAAAAATATCTGGTTGGCACCATTCGAGCAACTCACCAAACGAGAATAGCCAGATTCGTTTGTATGAATAAAAGAACGCTGCGCCCTCAAGGTACATGCAAATGATCAAAAATGAGCCCCACGTTTTAAATGTATTGGAGTCGCATGTACATATTTAATTGTCATGCAAAAATAAACGAGCGCACCCGGCACAGCTCTGTAAATATTTTAATTCAATGTTAATAACTTCATATCAATTCAGTTCGGACGAATCTGTGTGCGAACCAACCGGTTTCTGGGCTGGCTGATCGAGAGCGCTGCTGTAGGGGTGTGTTTGATCAAACCATCGATACCATTCTTTGTTTGGATTTCATTTCACATAAAACGAACTGCAGCACGTTTCTAACACTGCTGTTCAATTATAATTTGTAATTCCAAGGAAAAAGCATTTTCCGTACTGTGTCGACAGCGATCGTAGATTCAATAGAATCGATTTTCATTGGCTAGCATAATGGATGCATTAAATTTTTAAGTGCTACATCAACGTTCTTCTTATTAAATATTGTATTGCTTTTATGTTCTACGAATCATAAGGCAGTTCTGTGGGTGAATTTCCTTTAAAAGGATACTGAAAAATGTTTAAAAAAAGGCATGTTAGTGGCAGCCGCAATCATGAAGATTCATCTTCGAAAGCGTACATATTTCTACCAAAATTGGCACATACATCACAAACAAAATATGAAATACTGCAAACAAATATTTTTACAGTCTGTAAGCAATCACTCTTGCGCGTTCGACTGACAAACGTGAGGCGTCCATCATGCCAAAAAAGATACATGATACATATTCCAATTGCGAATTTGAACAGAATGCAGATGAAGGTATAATTAAAACAATGTTGCCACAGATGCTGAATAACTAAATACATCAAAATAAAGATGATACGAATATTTTCGTCCTCATGTCGGTCTCACGGTGTTTCGTCACCAATTTAAGAGTTCACGGTATGACTGCAGTTCTCAGAAGGTCTGTAACGCCGCCATTATTCATAAGATGTTCGTATGATATCCATTCTTGTACATAACAAGTTTGGAGCTTAACCTCTGCGGTTTTAGTCGGGTCCTTTTAGATTTTTGGGGCTCCGTTCTGTATTATGACCAGTTTAATTTGTGGCCTTTCATTTATACATTTCGTTAAAAGTCAAAAACCGGCCAAGTGCGAGTCGGACTCGCACACGAAGGGTTTCGTACCATAAACCTTATTTTTATTATTTGTTGTTATTACGGCAATAGAAATATACAACCTGTGAAAATTTGAACTTTCTACCTATTACGGTTCCTGAGATACAGCCCTCTGACAGACAGACGGACGTACGGACAGCGGCGGAGACTTAGTTATTATAGGGTTCCGTTGGTTACCCTTTGGGTACGGAACCCTTAAAACGAGATGGTTTTTTACCATTGTTCCATAGAAACCGGGGTACGTGTGTGGCTGACTAATATTTACCGGATGCTAGTTGCAAATACAGTTATTAATTTAGCTCACTATCATGAAATATATCGGAAACAGGAAAATCCTATGGTTTATCTCGGTTTTTGTAAATGACTAGTCATCAATTTGATTGAACTAAAAATTAACTATTTCCATAAAGATAAGCAAGGATCATAACTAGCAATGAGGGAAAAGAAACTATCAACATGTTACACTCGTTATTTTCAGCGGCATTCACCCACAAGTGGACCCATGACTACTTACTACTGAGAACACGTCTCTCCCAAATCAAATTTTTACTAATATTTTAAACTAATGATCATCATCTGCCTAGCCTTTTCCCAACTATATTGGGGTTGGCTTCCAGTCAAACCGGATTCAGCTGAATACCAGTGTTTTACGTGGAGCGGCTGCCTACCAGATCTCCACAACCCATTAAATGGGTAACACGGTATTTCTTGGCAAGACTGGAGTCAGATTTACTGGCTTCTGACAATCCGTAACGACTGCCAAAGATCTACAAATGACAGCCGGGACCAACAGCTTAACGTGGTTTCCGAGGCACAGAGAAACTCGGTATGTTAAGATGGTCACCCATCCACAGACCAACCTTGGCAAGCGATGCTTAAACTTGAAGATCGACCCGTGTGGCTATTATTATCTAGCCACGAGCTCCTCGTTACATTTTAAACTAATAATACTTTAAAATTGGTCAAATCCCAAGCCATCTTCATGACAGTTCATATTGAGACCAGTGGCGAACCGTAGGTGCAAGCCAGCATCGACTAGCATAGGTAATTACTGCTATCACGCCGACCCACTGCACCGTGCTGTTTCTGTACTGAATTCTGTGCTATAGTGATATTAAATTGCTACGTGTTTATTTCTTATATCATTATAACATCGAAATATAACATAATAAAAATAACTAAAACAGCTGAGTTAGTATTTTATAACGTAAATGATATAAGAGCCTAGAGAGACTAAAATGGCACTGTGTATAGAGACTGGGGAGTCTTGCTGGCTTGCACCTATGGCACGCCACTGATTGAGACCCCATTAAGACAATTAGAAAGTATTTGCACGATCCATCTGTCATAACGTTTATGTCACCTAGTAATATTTAATAATAGATTCGTTGTTCGAATGTGCTGCTGATAAATGAATTAAAGAATTACCATGCTTACGCATTCAGTAAGTCACTATGAAGCATTCACACTAAGAAAACCGAGGAGAAAGATTTCCCCAAAACTTTTCAGCTAGATAATAACAGCCACACGGGTCGATCTTCAAGGTTAAGCAACGCTTGCCAAGGTTGGTCTGTGGATGGGTGACCATCATAACGTGGCGAGTTTCCTCCGTGCCTCGGAAAGCACGTTAAGCCATTGGTCCCGGCTGTCATTTGTAGATCTTTGGCAGTCGTTACGGATAGTTAGAAGCCAGTTAATCTGACTCCAGTCTCGCCATGAAGTACCGAGTTACCCAGTTAATGGGTTGTGGAGGTCTGGTAGGCAGCCTTTCCGCGTAAAATACTGGTATTCCGCTAAATCCGGTTTGACTGGAAGCCGACCCCAATATAGTTGGGAAAAGGCTAGGCAGATGAGTATTTGTTCATTTACTTACTGTTTTTTTTTCACAAACTTTTTCAAAAGCGACAAGTATTTAAACACAAATCAGCCTAATCACACTACCAGACAAGAATTTATGCACACTTCCTCAAATGCTGTTTAAATATATTACAAACATTGTTTGTACAATAATGGTTTTTACAAAACCATCAAAATGGAATATGTCATCGTAATTACTTCTTATCGTAGTTTAAATAACCATAATCGTGATGTGTGTAATTGTAAAACAATCTGTGTGCTATTATGTCTGCAGGTAATCTCGTGGTTTCGTCCGCAACCGTAATTGCTTCGGAATGAGAATGGACACAATTTTGGTGACACACTGTTGCATAATGCAGCTTTAGTTTGCTTCCCTTCTGACTTTCTGACCCAACTGAAGATCAGAGTTTGCAAAGGAGATAATTCAAAATGGGTCAGGTCTATGTACATCATAAAAAAAGAGAAAAATCTATAGAATTCGGGCAAAATACATTTAATTCATTTAAATGTTAACTGTTGTGGTAGTTAATTGATGTTTGTAAATTACTTTTATTGATTTTCAACATGGCGTCGCACCGATTTAGTTACAGATCATAGAAAGATAACTGTCAGCTTTCATAACAATGTCACTTCAGTCACTTTCGTCTCGTTGCCGGAAAATAAATATGTCAGAAATAAATGTCAAACGTCATTAATCAATCAAAATGACAGCTTACCGCTATGACGGGTTTTTGTTGTGTGTTGCAATTTCAAGTGTAATTTCTTGTGTTTTACCAGCAATCAAAGCCATTTTAAAGAAATTGGGCAGTTGAAAACATTTTGGAACATCCCCTTTTTTCAAAGGTCTTGAAAGTCTTGAAAAATTTCATCTCGTTTGATCGTTTGTTTCTTAAGTTATGATCGTTCCCAATAAGCGAACAACCCGAGGATTATAGTCAAGATCTATATTCCTATGGTTTATATTTCACAATAAACATGACAAGAAGCCAACAGTTCCTGAGAACTCTACCAACAAGCTCGAGCATTCAAATAAGACAAGGAGACTCATTCGGCAAGCTTCGGTTTCCCTTCGCATTATTTGCAATGCTACAATGAGTCACTCTACTAAACCATATCCGTTAGTATTTCAACAACTAAAGCGTCTATTCACGAACACACCATCATATCCGTAAAAAAACACCAACCACATGTCAATACAATCGCGATTCATAGCAACAAAGAAATTACAGAGCATACTGACAAACAGACAAACTCAATGCTCCACTGTCCAATAACAGTGTTTCATAGTATCCACACAAGAGCAGTTCTGTCGCGCGACCTCGCACCAAAAACTAAAATAACCCGCCCGCCCATATGCTCTACTTCACCCCCTCTAACACCTATATCAATAAGCAATGGGAAAGACGAGGTAGTTCTCAAAATACTGGTCGTGTTCACAAAGACCTGCTTGTGAGTACCAAAAGCACCTCCGCATTTTAGAATCCTATTGCAAGTTTAAGCGTGCAATTCGGGAGGTCCTTAACGTTCAGGGAATAGAGGATGTTTTGCAATGAATAGAGGCGTTGTTGACGAACGTATACAGTGAATCTTTGAAGGCAAACAAGCTTGTGAAGAGTATTGAATGCTTGATTTGATGGTGTAAAGATAAACTTGCGAGTACCTGAGAAATTTGGTACTGTTGAGAAGTTTCGTCTGATACGTTACAGAAATTCCATTCGAACCAGATTAAAATTGAATTCCATACAACAATGTGTTTTGTAAATATGTGTATTATTACTTTTCCAGTTTATTTGCTTTGGTTATTACCGAGTTTGTGTTAACGTGTCGATATAATCTAGGACAGAATTGGCTTTGTGATACGGTAACGTTTACGCAAATACTGGTTTGGATTGTTCCATCGATATCCATGGATGTGGGCATAATCAATTAGATGTTAACGAGTAATTGATTTATAACGTTGGTAATGATGGAGTACTCAACAGCTATTTACGGGCTTCGGCTGACTACAACGCTGTAACACATTTCGATTCTGTAGAAGTAGCAACAAAGCAGCTTGTTAAATTACTGCTTGTTTATCGAGCAAAGGTAAATAACATACAAGAAAAGATTTGCTGTGCGAAAAGAATAAAAAATAACCGGAATATTCGATGATTTGATAACGATTTAGACGATGCTTCAATTAACCAACCTCCCAATAAGGACCAATAGATAAGACACAATCTAAGTGCTGATGCTACAGTAAATTCCGAATGCAAATCCAAGGTCTAACCAGATCCATACTAATGTTAAACCAATTACATGATGACTAAACTAAATAAGTAAATAATGATTCAATTTAACGTGGGAACTAATGGTACTTTATATTAGGTGTTAATTGATACTGAGTTCAGGGTCAGATATAGTCAATTGCAAAGCTTTTGACCTTCGCGATCAATCGGGCTCAAATGGCTTCTTTGTAGCAATAGCTATAGTTTCTTAATTGTGATCGATGATCTTGGCTGAGACGAGTAATGGGTAGGCAAGTTAGTGTGAGACTTTTATATTGATACTTGCGACTTGCCGTGCGATATTTCTTTCGATAACTAATCGAGTCTTTTATATAATGTGTGCTAGTTTCTAAATTGTAAACAAGAACAACCAGTTTCAAATGATCAAGAGGCGAAAAAGTCAAAAGAAGAAAAGGAGGGCATTGATGAGCCCTAAACAAGATACACATCTAATATTCTACCATTTATTCATATTTGGACTTGCTTGATCAGTTTTCCAAACATGTTTCGATATTGTGCGTGTTTTAACTTTATTTAGGTCGTGTTTTGAAGTCAGGTCTTTGAGCAACATTCACATAAATGTTGAGAGTCAGCTGCATATAAAAATTGAGTGTCTTCAATAATCGTAAAGCAGCTAAATCGATGGGTAATCAACGACCCAGTTCTAACACATCGTCGATTAAACTGATTTCGACAGCCATCTGATTTGTGATGAGTGTTCCAATGACATACCTACTGCAGCGACTACTGGTGACTCACTTCCATGTATATTTTGTATTAATGTAATAAACACAATTTTAATACAATGATTTTATATGAGCTCATTGTTTGTTGTAAGATTACGTATCTTCCTGGCTTCCTGGTATATTATTTGTTGCAGCTTCTTGGTTTGCGGGAACCTTTGTGACTTGTGGCAAAATGGTAGCCTGCAACATTTGATCTATTGTGTGTGCTATTCAACACCATACGCTTTCATCAATGAAAAAAATCGTTTGGTTCAAGACAACTTAAGTCGATTTCGAGGAGCTTTCAGAATCGACGAAGAATTGTCAGAGAATTAATTGAACGCTTGAACTCTTTTTAATTCGGGAGTTCAGAGTGAATTCGAAAATTTTCTTTTAAATTTTGGCTTCAGGAGTCTCCCATGGTTTACATCCGAAAGAGTAAAGTAAATATTACCATCACCAAATTCTCTGAAGCAGTATGTATGTTATTGGCGGACTAACAATGAGCATTTTATTATTTTGTAAATAAAACCGGGACTGGCATGAAGACATGACGCTACCGAGAATACTGACAAAGAAAATGTTGCAACACATAATTATGTTCTTAAGAAATCATATGTTTGTTTTACCGTTACGAAATCTGCATTTCTTGTGTTGAGAAGAAAATTGCAAGGAGGATATTAAATTATAAATATGAAGATAAAGAACAAGCCGTTTCCAAAGTGTGGTAGTAAGACATAGATGTTCATTAAAATACAATATAGGCAAAGACATACCTCAAAATATACATACCAGGCATCTGATTCACAGCAACAAAACAAGGAAAACCAACATGCCATTAAAACAAAGGACTAACCAGCTAAACAAGGCTTGCCAAACGAACTCAAAATAGTCCAATCTAAAAATAGGATCACGTTAAATAATTTTGTCACCACGCCTGGGTCAAATACAGTCAGGTCAGATCCAATTACTGGGACAAAGGGGCGAAAGGTGGGAGGTCGTGCAATTAGCTTCAATCAGACGCCAGGAAGGCGGAATTAAGTTATTAGGGGGCAGGCTTTGGCACTGACCCCGGTGTGCGTATTGCTTGACATTTTATAGAACAGGGTTCAGTAATTGTGACTTATTCGGTGTCGTGTGTCGAATTGATTGAGGATCCGTTGGATGCGAGGAGCACAGGACCGGTCGATATGGCGTCGCTTGGATTCGGCCATGGGCGAACCAAAAACCCAACCTAAGCGTGCTTTGTGGACGTCTGATTCCTGCTGGTTAATTTTGAGCGGCTGCAACTGGGAAGTTCCTTAGCCTAATTCATTCTCGCATATTATGGACGCCATCATCGACGTTATTGTCAAGGCATTCTTGGCGCCATGATGAATAGTTTGATATTTTAGACACATAAATTATTATGAATGAATGCTGTTCATTATAGATGTATCCATTAAAATGGAAACTTGTGTTAATCGATTTTAGGTAAGCTTCGTTATTAAGCTCTGCCAAACTAATTAAATGTATCTATATATGAAAATTGAGTTTTGATTAATAAATTCTTACATCCTCGAACATAGAAATTGTTTTGTTTGAAAATACAAGTAGTTCTTATTTATTATAGTTTAAATCAAGTGATCAAACCACCAATCCTCTAAAACGAGATCTTTCTGACTAATTGACAGACAGAAAGTATTCTGTGTATCCTCAGATTTCTTCGCTTCTCTCCATGTAGTTGCATTAGAAAAAAAAACACCTCAAACTTTTGAATCAACCAAAGCACATCAACATTTAAATACTCGTAACATGACAATAGACTTCAATATCCATCAAACCGTAGACAAGAAGGTTTTGTAATGTAGATATGTATCATTTGTTATTGTCAATTATAATGATACGAGCTTGTTTGAAGGCTGGCTTGGCCTGTACATTTACATCGGCGAACGTTAACGGCTGGTGACGATTTACATCGTGGGTCGTCGGCTGATCGTTTTTTGTTTGCTCTGAATTAAGATCTTGTTTCAATTGTTTGTATTTGTTCTCTTTTGGGCTTCACATTTACATATCTTAGAGACAATTCTACTGAATTTTAAGGAACTTTTGCATTCGATCGCAGTTGCAACCTGTCAAGAAAACTTCATTTTTCATACAATTTTGATTGTTACTGAGATGCAAATGTGATCGTTATGTAAGTATTTTTCAATCTGCATAGACCTCATATTTGTAAAGTGCGTTAGTTACTTTTATATCTACGGATTCAAAAGGGTGACTGAAAAAATCTTCATTCATGTTCGCGTCTCATCCATCAGCTTCATTACTTTATAAATTTGCATTCCATTACTAGACTTTAAGTCAACCAATCTTGGGCAATTGACATTCATCAGTGTTTCGCGAATCACCGACGCAACCAACATCATAAGATCCGTTTTCTCAGTTTACAGAAACCTATCAAACGTCAACAACATCTGAGTTGTTGACAAACCTTTCACCTACATTTCACACACTCTAAAAACCAAAATAAGGTCGGTACACTTGAAAAACTAACCATTTTATCTAGTTTCGCAACTCCGGTCACTATCGACCGATAGGCTCGCATGGTTGACCTAATATTCAATCTCTGATACGGTAAGTGTGTCAAAACATTTTGACAAGCACCACTAATAATGAAACTTGTACTATTTAATTTGTTTTGTGCTGATTGGCTGTAAGTACTGACGCATGTATATTGCGAAATTGATCCGAGCTTTGTAGCTGTACTATTCTAGAGTAGCTATTGTAAAAGCTACTTCAGTAGTATCTTTTGTAGTTAGTTCCTTGTCATTGGTAGTAAAGTTTCCTGAATAATCTTCTATGAAGGCTTCTCTTTCAATTTTTTTGCCTTTTTGAACTTTATTTAGCTTTTGATCTGTTTTTGTTTTCTTATATTTATTGATCAACATATCATACCTTAGTTTTAGGAACATGTTGGTTTCTGCCAACGTCTGGTACATGGTGGACATCCCACCCACGCGCACAAAACGTTTTGGGAACACATTCATAATGCGTACAGCTAAGGAGTGAGAATTCCCTGCCGGAGTCTGTGTTTCCTGATAGCTACAACCTGAGAGTCTTTAAGTCAAGAGTGAATAGGTTACGTCTACGCAAGCGTGCTCCATCTTCGACCACATCATCGCTTACCATTAGGTGAGATGGTGACATATTCCTAAAATTAAGGTAGTTAGTGTCAACAAACCGAACACTGAAATGGAAACTTTGTTTGTGCCAGGCACTCCAGGCAGTACCTTCCCTTTTTTTTTCGTGGGGAAGCCTGCAAAAGGCGCCTGAACTTTTGGGTTATACCAGGGACTATGGGATTTTTACTTCCAAACTACCCCGGTGATCATCATCAGCAGCCTTGCAGTACCTAGCTCTATTTTATGAAGATTTTAAGAAACGCATACATCATCATCTGCCTAGCCTTTTCCCAACTATACCTATTGGGGTCGGCTTCCAGTCAAATCGGATTTAGTTGAATACCAGTGTTTAAGAAACACATACATAATACAAGAAATGTTTTTCGATTCACACCAAAACTGGATCCAGAGTCCTTCAGCCATTCAAACCGGAACCAAGCACTCCATGACCAACTCATTTGTCTTAACATGAAAAACCTTGTTCTGCGAAACAATAAACAATTACTGCAACATTACTAACACTTCGCAGTAGTTCTATCATCCTTAGGTCAGTGGTATCATTAACACTGGTCAAAGGTTTCTTTCCACTGGGACGTAATTGTGGTGTATCAGTTGGCATCGTTTTTTTGTTCGGAAGAATTATAGTTTTTGCGATTATGTAGTCGGCAGTACCACATTTTGTTTAATCAGAATCGAACCTTTTTACAAGTCTGTCCAAAAAATTAATATAAATCGCCTATGCTTCTTTTCATTTAAACATAAATGGTCAAAAGCTCTAGGGATAGTGCCGAAATAGTCAAGCTTTTTTGTATCAAAGCACTGTTCATTAAAATACAATAAGGGAAGACTGACATTTGCTATCCAAAAAGTTATACTGCGTTTGCTAACTGCCATATTAAGCTATTTCCAGACTTGTGAGCTCCCCTTTTCGCGAGTCTAGCTGTGGTCCTTCTTTTGTACGATGATGTTCGTACGTTACACATCAGTATAGCAACACCTTTATAGTGGTCTTGTACTCGGAACGCACCGGAAGCGAGCAGTTGAGAATAGCACTTTATTCAACTTTACATTGTGCGATAGAGTATGTAGGTATCTACCCTGTGATTACGTATTCAACGAGTTTTTTAAATCTGCTTAATTATCTTTTTGGATAAAATCTTATAAAAGGCTCTGATTTCAGAAGTAACGATGTGTGTTGGAAAATGGGAAGTCTTTGTTCTGGCTTTAGGGTTTCCTTGGTTTTCTACTGCTTGGTCGAAATAAAGAGATATTTCCAAGGGTTTGGTTTGAAAACCAAATACGAATACGAGGACTCAAAGAAGCTTTTAATAATAAAAAATAATAATAAATCATTTAATTTCAGAACTAGTCCATTTTTACAATCAAGAATAAATTAAAAGAATACAATTAAAAACATTATTCAACACAAAAATTATACATTATGAGTCAATTAACATTATAAATTACAATTATTACAAAGCAAAAAGATTTTGCTCACACACACACACACACTATTGTCATCTCAGTCTATATTTAGGTCGTAGGTAGAGTAGGTTTACTCGTATTCAAAATGCTTTCAATGTTTTAGTAAATTAATGATACGTAAGGAAGGAGCAATACAGTCATGCACAAATTATATCTATCTTTTAGTAACGAGTAACTTGATCAGTCCTGTTATTAAAAATTAGAGTCAAGATCAAACCCAACACAAATAATAAAAAAAAGTAGGTTCACTTCAGCCATTAAAAGGTCTTAGTAAGGAATTGAGGATGGGTCTAATCCCTTGAAAATCCTTATGTATAAAATTTTTCCGTTACTGACTGAGACTGAAAGATGAGAGGAACTCGTGGCTAGATAATAACAGCCGCACGGGTCGATCTTCAAGGTAAAGCAACGCTTGCCAAGGTTGGTCTGTGGATGGGTGACCATCTTAACATATCGAGTTTCCTCCGTGCCTCGGAAAGCACGTTAAGCCGTTGGTCCCGGCTGTCATTTGTAGATCTTTGGCAGTCGTTACGGATAGTCAGAAGCCAGTAAATCAGACTCTAGTCTTGCCATGAAGTAGCGTGTTACCCAGTTAATGGGTTGTGGAGGTCTGGTAGGCAGCCGCTTCGCGTAAAACACTGGTATTCAGCTAAATCCGGTTTGACTGGAAGCCGGCACCAATATAGTTGGGAAAAGGCTAGGCAGATGATGACTGACTGAGACTGAAAGACAATGCTCAGCTGAAACAGGTCGTAGAAACTAGAAAGCTGAAATTTAGCATGTAGGTTCCTTGGGGAGTTGTAGGGAGAGAGGATTTCCAGAAATTCCTTCAGGAACGAGAAAATAGGATATGGGCGTACGAAATCGCGGGCAAATGCTAGTCTGTACTAATATAAAAGCTGAACAGTTTGTTTGTTTGCTTGAACGCGCTAATCTTAGGAACTCCTGGTCCGATTTGAAAAATTATTTCAGAGTTAGATAGCCCATTTATCGAGGAAGGCTATAGGCTATATATCATCGCTAAGACCAATAGTAGCGGAGCAGACGAAGTTGCGCGGGACAACTAGTAATCTATAATACTCGTAGGTGCCTCCATTTTCTAAAACCGCCCGAAAAATCAGAAAGCAAGGGAAGGAAGATCAATTTAGTAAATTCGACAGAAAATCCAATCGATCCTATAAATAAGCCTGAGGCGACGAGACTAATCGAAGCAAAGCCACGTACCAACCAATCATGTGTAATTTGGTTCCACTTTGTACCAATAATAAACTAAATTACTATTGTATTGGCCCTATGGACCTACGGTATGCCACTCAAGCTATTATGGCTAATTTTTTTTCGATGGTTTTTTGTGTGTACTCCGATTAGGGGACTAAAAACGCAGCGTAATTTGGTCAGAAGTGGGATCTTGATGTGTTCTAAAATTTCAAAATTTGTCTTTAGTCTAGAAATACCGTATTACCTATTTAATGGGTTGTGCAGGTCTGGTAGGCAGCCCGCTTCATGTAAAATACTGATATTCAGCTAAATCCGGTTTGACTGGAAGCCGACCCTAATACAGTTGGGAAAAGGCTAGGCAGATGATGTCTTTAGTCTAAAAATCGCGAGGTTTGATTAATTAAATACTTATTGGTTCTTACGCAAATCTCGCGACAAGCTTTTATGATCATATAAATTGTGTATATTGAGGTAATAAGTTGATAGTTAAAATTTTAATGGTAAATTTTAATTTCTTCTTTTTAGAGCATTTAAATAAAAGCTTTTTTTTAAAAGGTTATTTTGGTTTTAATTTTTTTTTTACTTTTTAGATTTCTTTTTTCGAGTTACTCTCAACAAGCCCTTTCATTTGATACCTATATTGTAGAAATGCATTAAAAGTAACTATTCCGCCATCTTGGATGGTCCGCCATATTGAATTTAGAATGACGTCACACCGCTTATCGTGTATTGCCATCCAAACTAAACGTGAATACAAAATTTCAGCTCAATCGGTTGAAGATATCTGTTTCAAAATTGAGTAGCAAGATTCCACCCGAACAAACATACATACATACATTGCAAGATAAATAAAAGCTTGTAAATAAAATAGGCGTGATGGTAGGACTAAAATCGAGGAGGGTTCAAAATCAAAAGTCATTTTTCAAAAAAGGCCGAGAGCATTCTATTTCACATTTTAAAACGCCCGTCACCATTTCCTAGTGATTTAACTGGGAATAACTGGTGCAAAAAACTCCCGCATATTGATGTGACCTTAATGGATACTGATTAAGAGCAAAACAATTAGCAATAATTCATCATCATCATCATCATAACAGCCACTGCTGGATATAGGTCTCCCCCAAAAGGCAATAATTATTTAAACTAAAATGTTTTTCTGACAGAATTATTGTATTCAGTGAAAGAGACAAATGCTCACATAACTCGCAAAGCCTATTATACATCAGACAGCATTAATGAAAATTTATTAAACAACTTTTTGCCAGTGCCCCATCAGCTTTATATGCAAAAACAGAAAAATATCAGTAAATCAATCAAGCTCAACATCGCCGGCGCTCGTAAGGGCGATCGGTTTATGTTGCCATAAACAACAAAGTATGAATGCACTAATTTAACAATAAACCTATAACGCGGCCCCGGCTGGGGGAGGTTGAACTAAACTGCCTGCGGGGGTACTCCCGACCAACTTGGACCAACTTGCCCCCTAGTGGGAGGGCTGTAACTCTTTAGAATCCAACTGATTTTTAATATACGCAACGTTTTAGGACTTTTCTACTGTTATTACCGTCGTTGTGCATCGCTGATATTGCTTTGTTTTTGTGCATTATTTTTTATACGTCATATTCTGGGATACAGCATTAAATTGTTACGAGAATACAGATTTGGATCTCGAAAATTACTAGAGGAGCGAAATAACTATAAATCTTATACAGAAACATCATTATTTCTATCTATAGAGTCGAAAGGAAACCAACAACTTTGCTGCGGCCCTCTCAGGTAAATGTGGATGAGTAATGGTTATCATGACACATCCGTGCACAAAAGCATCACACAGGTATCCGTACAGACGTATAGAACATATATTATCATGACCAAAGGGGAAGAATCACAAAGGAGAACCATAAATAATTAATAAGGTGAAAGTCCCGGCTGCCTATTCGCATTAATAATCTACTTTTAATAATGATAGGTACAGAATCTTATTTGGCAAAATTGGCTCCCTGCCCGCGCCGAGAGCGCCTAGAACGGGAACTTTACATAATTTACTTTTGGCAAAAAACCTACAAAATTATTCACTCTCCGTTCGAAAACCAATATCGGGTCCGCCATGTTGGCTGAATCCGAAATAGGCCTCACAAATTTGTGTTGTGAAAAAAAGCAGAGAGATTTGGCAGTTGGCAAGGTACCTGGCACGTTGGCCGGTTGGCACTTGGCAGCGCCCTTAATGCGCCTGCCAATGTGCACTGGCCGGCCCAGAGATTTGGCAAGCTAACATATTTCGACACCTTGTAGGAAAGGATTTAGCGTTGTTTCCTTTGGCATGGTGGAGGCACCATCAAAGTGAAGCGTCAGCCGCAGACTTACGAAGTCGTTCCTCACGCAGAAATGCTTTTGCGGTTAATTTTGTTGTTCGTAAGGCGCGGCGGTAAATCATTGTTGCGAATCTGATGTTGGGTTGGGTTCAAGGTAATTTATAAGCAGCTATTTTCATCAGAATTCTCCAAAAGCCAACATGAAAGAAAAATTTATACACGCGAGAAAATTACAGTCTAACTCGACGACCCCCGTCGTCGAGACCGCAAGCGGGGTAAATAACTCCAGGCGCCGTACAAAACGATCTCCACTGCAACCAATTAAAATAGAATTAGTGAAAACACAAAAAAGCCAAGAATTTCAACTCTAATTAACTGAAACATCACAAAAAAATATCATATAAAAACGTCTCGCGTGTCATTAGACCCCTGCGTCCCCGTGGTCGCGGTTACATTACGAGTACAATTTTTCATTATTCAACCCTAGAGTGCGGCTTTAAGGTTCAATTTTGCTCTGAGTGTTCGAAGATGTAAATATGCTTTTACCCCCTCGGAGAGTAGTTCTTTTTTTCCTTAAATTTTTTCATCGTTTCGTACCTGTGGGCAACAAAAAGTGTTGCCGGGTGATGCCAGATGCCTGCACTTGTATCCACACATGCATGCATGGATGTCCCATTGTGCAAAAGGCACAGAAAATGGGTTGAGAGTCTTGAGAACTGAGCAGCTACATTTTGTACAATAAGTTTCATATTACCGAGAGTTGGTATTGAAATGTCAGTATTTTTATAACTAATGCTTACATGTGTTTGAAATTTTGGCGACTGCACGCCTATAAATTTTGGTAAGAATGTACAAACTGTGAGAAATGATTTTATTTCGGCGCGCCACGCCAGTACACAAATAAGTTTTGTTAGGAAGTTGTATTTTTACGTTTTTCGCAGACCATTTACTTCACCAATTCTTTTAACACGATTGCTTGTTTAAAATCTGCTTTTTTCTTCCGGATGTTGTTCCTTGAACGATAAAATTTTGAGAAACGGTAAAACACTGCGTAAAGTCCATATCGAAACCCTTTCCGATTCTTTCCTCAATACTTTACCTTTAACATTAATCAAAAAATTTAAACCTTCAAAGGCAGCACTCCAACCGCAAGCTGAATCTGACCACAATACAACCTCGCAAACTTATACCGACACTAACACAAAGAAAACTGACACTTATACCTAAGTGTTAAAGTTCGTAAGACCTGCACGTGTAAGGTAGTTCTCTTAACCCAGCATTTTATGATGGCTGGCTGTGAGAATCAGCTACACCTACCTAATTATGGTTTAGCTGCTTGTTACAGTAGACAGACAAGTAGGCGAGGCGGTGTATGTATACTAGTTAAGCATGGTATTCCGTGGAAAGGATTGGCCAATGTAGCTAACATGTCCTCGCAAAGTATATTCGAGTGTTGTGCAGTAAAATTGACTGACTATAATATTATAATTGTGTGCATTTATAGAGTACCTAACTCAAATAATATCAATGAGTTTTTTGATAAATTGGAAACTCTTTTAAAATATTTATCCAAACAACGATGTAAGAATATAGTTTTAGCTGGTGATTACAATATAGACATTTTAAAGGGAAGTAAACTGTCTGCCGAATTCGAGTGTATTTTCTTAAATTTTAATTTACAACTTGCTTTGAGACAACCTACTCGAGCTGCGAGCCAAACATGCATAGATAATTTTGCGCATAATTTTAACAAGCGTCATTGTAGATCTGAAGTATTAGAGTTCGCGCTATCCGATCATACAGCACAGCTGTTGAAGTGCCCCGTTAAAAAAAAGGATGTTCTTAAGTATTATCGCAAAAGTACACGAGACTACAGTCAGGAAAATATAGAAAAATTCAAGACTTGTCTAAGTAGTCTTTCCTTCTCAGATGTGTACGGGATGGACGATCCTAATGCAGCCTATAACTGTTTTATTGACACGTTTCAATTATTTTACGAATTATGTTTCCCCAGCAAAATGATTACCATTAAGACTATTAAAAAATCTACTTGGGTATCACGTGGGATAAAGTTATGTAGCAAAAACAAACGGAAGCTTCTATGGCAATATAGGTTAAAACCAAGTAAAGCAAATAGAGAAAAATTCAAAAAATATTCAAAATTACTTAAAAGAATTATTACTCTAACTCAGAAAGCTCAAAACAATTACAATATTAAAACCTCTAACAACAAATCTAAGACTACGTGGCAAATAATTAATAAGAACAAAAACAATGTCCCAAAAAACTCAATATCTTGTATCAAATTTGGAAGTAAGGTCATCACACACCCAAAGGACATTGCTAATACATTTAATAACTATTTTATAGATAAAATACAGCCAACAATTAATGCGGGAACAAACTCAACGTCATTAGTTCTTGGCAGAGCACAGTCTATGTTTATGGCTCCGTCTACGCCCTATGACATACTAAATATTATAATGAAGCTAAAAAACACGAACAGCGTTGGCTGCGATGGTATTGCCACAAAAATATTAAAAGCAGTTGCATTTGAAATATGTACTCATTTGTGTTTCATTATTAATCTTTGCATAAGTTCAGGTGTATTTCCTGATGCATTAAAGAAGTCTATTGTGAAACCGCTGTATAAGAAGGATAATCATGAATTAATGATAAATTATAGACCGATTGCGCTTATACCAGTTTTATCTAAGGTGTTCGAAAAATATATTTTTGGTGAAATAAATAACTATTTAGAAAAGTACAATATATTATGTGACGAACAAAAGGGATTTCGAAAAAATAAAAGTATAAACTTAGCTGTTTATGAGTTTTTACAAAATGTCATGCTAAATGTAGATAACAGAACGCCAGTCTGTGCCATATTCTGCGACATGACACAGGCTTTTGACTGTGTCCATTATAATTCCTTGGCAGAGAAACTTGAAGCCTATGGTGTTAGAGGTAACGTTTTAGAACTAATTAAATCGTATCTTCATAACCGTAAACAAGTTACAGAAATCAGTGCAATAAATATAAAAAGTAAACGTGAAGAAATTTCAAGATCAGAGGAACGCGAAGTTATGTACGGAGTACCCCAAGGCAGTGTATTGGGGCCTCCGTTGTTCACTCTCTATATAAATGACTTGCCTAAAGTTACTGAAAAACCGATTACACTTTTTGCTGACGATTGTACTATGACAATAGCTTGTAATGACATAAACACATATGAACTTGACATTAATAATTCACTATTATCTATTATAAATTGGTTAACTGATAATAATTTAAGAATTAATTTAAACAAGACTAACGTTATGCACTTTAGGCAACGTACACAAACAAGCAACAATTTTAATATTCAATTTAATAATACACATATCAATGAAGCTGACACAACAAAATTTCTGGGACTAATAATAGATTCTAAATTGAATTGGAAATCTCAAATAGAGGCACTTAGTAAAAAATTGAGTAGTGCAGCTTACGCTCTGAAACAACTTGCTGCGGTTCTCAACACAGATGCGCTAATAACTGCTTACTATGGATTAGCCGAATCAATTCTTAGATATGGAGTAATCTTTTGGGGGAATAGCACGGACAGTGAAATAGCGTTTCGGGCACAGAAAAGGTGCATTAGATCGATGTTTGGACTGCAAACAACGGACAGCTGTAGGTTTTATTTTATAGAACGTAAGATATTGACATTGCCATCATTGTATATCCTGGAAACAGTAATGTTCGTAAAATCAAACTCTCATTTATTCCAGCTCATGTCTGATGCTGTCCCTAGGAATAGACGTGATAATTTAAAACTCTGTGTTCACGCCGCTAAAACAGCTCTTATGCGTAGGAGCATCTTTTGCATGGCTCCGACCATTTTTAATAAATTGCCCAAATCATGGAGATCATTAAATATATCTACTCTTAAAACTAAATTAAAGAGTCTACTATCTGAAAGAGCATATTACAGTATAGCAGAGTTTATGAAAGAGGACAATTTTTCTTCCTTTTGAGATGACTATGTTGTGTTTTTGACATATTATGGTAAACTGTTGCATTGATTTGGAATTGACATTTAATTATAGTAATTCATATTTTATTGACTAATTTATTTAATGAATACTTTGACATTTATTATTGACATTTTAACTTCGACATTTTTATCTGTAAATGCTTGCTGAATTGTGGTGATCTATAATGAATAATGTTTGTTTAATAAGTACCTACAGAATATTTTTAAATAATGTAATTTTGATGAATGTTATCACTATCTCTTCCTACCAATTTGTACGCCACGCTATGCGGCTGAACATGTAAGGACTTTTTTATACTTATTTTATCTTGCATGTATCATGTACACCATGTTCAAACAAATAAAATTTTACTTACTTACTTACTTACTTACTTAACCCGTTGAACGAGTTCGGGCTATTGTTTTGAACGCATTTTTTACTTCGTTTTACTTCCCAGCCCACCCGGATGCCTGCAATCAATAGATTAGATTTAATCTTAGATTATCGCATGACAGGATGCGTAGTGAACCACCTTGTAATAGCAGCCTTGGATGCCACTAACATGGAAATGGTTTTAGAGTAGAAGTAAAGCTTGAATTGAATTGAAATGTACTATAGAAAGATGGGGATCATTCGTTAAGAAGAAAGCTAATCTTATGATACAGTTAGTAAAATGCCAATAGTCAATAAAAAGCAAGTTGTTCTTAAAGATACGGTATTCTGTACCTCTCAGGACAATTTGCTTAGCTAAAAAAAACAGACAAAGTAACGTTACTGACAAAAATCTATCATGGACATAATCTCAAATCCATAAAATATCTTGCCTGCGATAAATTCAGGACCAAATGATAAATAAAACATTTTTCTTAAAATCACAAGCATCCACCTATTTCGCCAACATTACAAGTTCCTGTCAAACACTGCGTCCTTACAAATGAACTTAAGTAAATAAAAATGACAGGTAACATAATAAAGATAGGGTCGATACTTTAAAACCTCTGCAATATTTTTAAGACTCCATAACATTTTATGAAGTTGAAACATCGAAAATGTGTGGATGTGGTCTGTGGTCTTCAATGTGTAGATATGGTCTTCATTTACGAAGACATTTTAAGAAAGATTTTGTATAAGTATAATCATAAAATAAACAAAAGACTACCTTGGATGGATCGTCTAAACAAAGCAAGGACAGGACTGATGGATTGAGCGGAATATTGTGATAATACCAAAGAAATAAATTAAAGAGGGAAGGAAAAGTGAAAAGGTATTGAAGAAAATTAATAATATTTTTGTTGTGTTTACCATTAAGGCAAAGAACATAAACTATAACTAGCCTATTACTGTAGGATTCACATGCAAAAATGGTGCTATATTTGAAGTTGATATCTTTTGCATACACGTTTAATTTCTGATCCCGATCTATTTATAATACCAATAATTAAGTTCCAATCCCAAGTTATAAACAAAGATAAGAGTGTTATTATAAAGAGATTAATTATAATCACCCGGAGTAAGAAGCAAGCGTGGGTAAACAAAGATGTTTTGTAAAATGTGAGTCCCAAAATCTAACCCTGCGGTACCCCCGCACACATTTATTCCTGAAGAATTGACATCGATTCAAATAATTATTGGCACCAGCTGCTTTCTATAATTTAAATACGTTTTTATTCAAATTGACGCTGATAACCTTGTCCATAATGATTGAGTTTCAGGAATAATGTTTTGTAATGTACGCAATCAAAAGCCTTAGACAGGTCGCAGATGATACCTGTGGAATTTTAGGCTCTACCCACGCACAGAAAAGTCTTTTAATAAGGTGAAGCCGGTGTCAGTTTAACAATGAACAGCAGCCTCTGCAGAAACGGAATATTTTATGGAGAAGACTGTACGAGAAATAACTAGCTAAACGCCTACGACAAAATCATCACCATCATCATCATATCAGCCAATATTCGTCCACTGCTTAACGTAAGCTTCTCCCAAAGAGCGCCAACCATCCCAGTTCTGAGCAGTACGCATCCATCCGCTGCCAGCCACCTTCTTTAATTATCGATCCATCGTGCCGCAGGGCGTCACACACTACGTTTGCCCATACGCAGACTCCATTCTAAAACATGTCTGCTCCATCGACCGAAAATAATTTAAGGAAAACAAGCTAAAACTAAAAATGTATGTACTCGTAGACGTTTTGTTAGTGAACAAGTATCTAGTAAATTTTTAATAAGCTGACTTATGTAACATTCTCAAATTACTAACTAAATTACAAAATTCTATGCCGAATTCACATTTTTGTTTAATCGTACCCACACCCAAAAATGCTAAATTAACAAGTCCGAGTGAGTACTTATTCAAAGCGTCCATTAGCGGAGCAATAACCTCTTTTTTGAGTCATTGTAACAAGAATCGTGTAATTGGTGTAAACCTTTTTTTTTAACTCAATCCTTAAGTTTCAAGAGGTATTTTTCACATAATTTTTGCTCTATCTTCACAGCGAAATAGTTTGGTGCAATAAAATGGAGGTTGACATTTTAAAAACAAAAGTTTAAAAAAAAAATATGAATTGGTATTTTTTAATATATTTCTGCCAATCGATTTATGTTATTTATGTTATTAGATGTTGTGGCTAAAAATATCAAATTATTATAGAAAATCTGTAATTATCACTGCATTTAAACCAATAGGAATTCGTACCTATAAGGATAACTTGTGATATTACGTAGGTGGAAATGCTAAATGGATTATATTTCAAGAAAATTATTTTGCTCATAAAGAGTAAGTTTACACGAAACCGATGTGAAACAAACAGTTTATAACAATAAGATTACATTGGGTATGATTATTATACTTATTTAAATCATCGACGTTAAAAGACAACTTATAGGAAATACCATCCATTTACAAGTATTTTCAAGGAATCCAGTTCTATTGTAATTTAATCTATACTAATATATAAAGCTGAAGAGTTTGTTTGTTTGTTTATTTGTTTGTTTGCTTGAACGCGTTAATCTCAGGAACTACTGGTCCGATTTGAAAAATTCTTTCAGTGTTAGGTAGCCCATTTATCGAGGAAGGCTATAGGCTATATATCATCACGCTAATACCAATAGGAGCGGAGCAGTAATGAAAATTGTGACGCAGACGAAGTTGAGCGCGTCAACTAGTTACAGATAGTTATAATTCACCCGAATAATTTCATTCCTATAAAATGAGTACTACAATCTCAAAAAAATGTGGATGCCATTCTTAAAACACCTCGAAAGTCAAAAGAGTTAATCAAAAATACCAGGGACCAAACAGTCACATGCTTCGATTTTCGAATTTGACAGCGAACGTCACAGCAGCCAATCCACCCTAATGTCACCCCAACTCCTATGTTTTGCATTTGAAAGCGTTTGAGGACCAAATATAAACAGGCACAACCCTTGCAGTGTCGCTGACACGCTAATCTAACGTTCGTGGTGTGACATCACAGTTTATATTGTACTATTAGGTACGTCAGAACTCCGGCTACGGAATTGGGTTTTGACTATTTTAGAGTTAACTATTTTAAGATTGGATTGACCTGATATTTTTGAAGGCAAACAGCCTCGAGACTAGGTGCATATTTTATGCATTTCTCCCGGGACTGCGGTTTTCATGCACTGCAAAAGTAATTCAAGGCTGCCGTAAAATGATAATCGTAAAAAAGCCGTCAGACACTCATATTTTTGTCTGGTAACCCAGCATGACTGCTTTCACAACAGCTACAATTATAACCCTTTTATGTCTTCTATCCTAAATCCAAAGCCCACGTTTTCATCAAATTGAACTGTCATTTGTCATGCAGACATGACAATTAAATAATACAAAATTACAATAAAACAAAACAATTTTGTTAACAACCGACGGAACCGTTACTCGAATTAAGAAATTTATTTTGACGTTTGAAACGTCTATTACTTGTCATTATGAAATGTCAATAAGAGATGTCACTGGTTGAACATAATCAATCGATTCTCGAATCATTTCGTTTATTCATGAAATTTTACAGACAGGATCTTAGTAAATAAGATTGTGTAAATAAAATTCAAAGAAATGTAATAGAATTTGACACATTGACAAATAAAAATAGTGCTTTTAATTTAGTTTATGCCTGATGTTCAGGTAACTTCTGTCTGTAAAACAAATATAGTGATTTGACATGTATACAGAGTCGGTGTTTCCAGATAACTACAACCTGGGAGTCTTTAAGACAAGAGTAGTTAAATAGGTTACTTCTAGGCAAAACGTGCTCCATCTTCGACCACATCATCGCTTACCATCAGGTGAGATAGTGTTCAAACGTAAGCAAATTAACAGTAAAAAAAAAATGGACTAAAGCTGTCAAACCGCCTATTAATTATAATATTACAAGTACACAATCTTATCGTATCTAAAGAGAACTTTGTAATCATCGAATACTAATAAGAACTTTGTACTAAAATAGATTAAACTAATTCTACTACTCAAATAATTCCCTCAGAAACCAACAACATTGAAGTTACATACACTAGTAGGTAACCAATAAGAGAGAACGGGTAGAAATTAAATTAGACTAAGTTTGGGCCCTCTGAGCCTGAGATTAAGGCAGATTAGATGGGCGTGCCCTTTCCATAGGATTAGTTGAGACGTATGGGGAATTGGCTTACCCTATGGCTTCAGGATATTTGATTAGACGGGATGAAATCTAAGTTTAACACAAAGATACTGTTAGATTATGTGGTTTACGATAAATGACTGAATAGCTATGTATTTCTCTAAAAATTAGCAACAAATATTTACGTTTGACATTTTGTGCAATTGACATTGACAGCTACTGCCATGTTGCCAGTTAAAAAAAAGATGAATAAACTTCTTTCGGCAAGCATTAAGCCTTTTTGTTTGCCTTGAATTACAATGTTAACATCATATTGTATACCTGCAAATTCTTACGATCATAGTAGCAACCTTTTTTCAAAGCGGGCTAAAACAAAAACTGCAGCTTGATGCAACCGAGAACCAACCGGCTGCCGTCCGGAAATGCCAGTGACATGCCGCCATCGCCACATCCCACGGGTCGATGACAGACTGTTTCTCATTGTAACTCAGGTACCGTCAGGAGACAAAAGTGTGGTCACACTCTCCCAAAGTAACAAAATAAAATGAATTAATTTGTAGAACAAAAATTTACATGATTGGCGACTGATTTAATCTGTTGCACAGAATCTATACTATTGTTTTCTTTTAAGGGTTGCGAACATCCATAACTAATAACGAATAACATCAAATTAATGTGTTTATTTTAAAATTATGAAAAAAATAAATATAATTAAAACCCTCACAATAACCAAGTAAGTATATTTGATTGAAACACTTTTATTTTTTATTTTCTAGTTTGACCCCCAAAAGTGACCCCATACTAAAAAAATATTTGTTTAAGTACCTAACGCGTCCGTGCTTAGGTTACAGAAGTCCATAATTATGTATGCCAAATTTCAACAAAATCAGTTTGTACGTAAAGAAAACCAAAGAGATGCCGAATTCTGTTTTAATTCGGTCTCAATTTTCAACATTCATATAAGATTTTTTTCTACTGTGAGTTTTTATTTGGACTTACGCCATGTTGGCTTATGCATAAGCGCGGCATAAGTAGGACGAGGGCGCAGCACCCCAACACCCCAGGGCATGTCACTGCAACCCGTTACCCTGAATTAATGACAGCTTGCACCGAATGATAAGCAGTGGATAACACCTAGGGTTCCGTCGCCAATCAGTATCCTTTCATAAGTAACAATATCCTGATTTCTCCCTAGTTATTTCGAGTTTTTTATACTGGCAACTTTGATTAAAGTCTGGATCAATAAAAAATGTAAAGATCTTTCCGCGGCTCGTCTCTCGTGGCAAATCCTTCAGAACTGACACATTTTTTCATGATGAGCTTATTGTATATGACTAATGACACTGATGTTATAGTATCAGTTCTTTTAAAAAAAATAACATTTATTAATACTTACTAATTGAATAATTTGATAATTTACTTTAGCCAAACTAGGTATTTTAACTTTCAGATCAGCTTATGAACTCATCTGCCTAGTCTTTTTCCCAACTATATTGTGGTCGGCTTTCAGTCAAACCGGATTCAGCTGAATACCAGTATTTACGTAGAGCGACTGCCTGTCTGACCAACAAACCCAGTAACTGAGTAACACGGTACTTTTTGGCAAGACTGGTGACAGATTAAATATTCTTTACTATAAGCACATTATTGCTTAGCCCGCGACTTCGTACGCGCATATCCCGTTTTTTCCCGTTCCCGTAGGAATTTTGGGAAATCCTCGACCAGTAGTTTTAGCTGTGTGCTGTCCCTCAGTCACTCATCAGTACTTACGGAAGAATTTTATATACATACTAGCTGTCCCACGCAACTTCGTCTGCGTCACAATTGTCATTACTGCTCCGCTCCTATTGGTCTTAGCGTGATGATATGTAGCCTATAGCCTTCCTCGATAAATGGGCTATCTAACACTGAAAGATTTTTTCAAATCGGTCCATTAGTTCCTAGCGCGTTCAAGCAAACAAACAAAAAAACTCTTCATCTTTGTATATTAGTATAAGATTAGGATTGATAAAATCACCCTGGCCTAATCCACAAAACATCAGCTAAAAATACGAGCACAGATTCCTGTTCAGAATGATACACATTGGCTTCCCGAACACTATCACTCAGTAAGTACGAGCTAATATCCCAGTGGGGTTGGTGGCGTGGGATGGGGCACTCCCCACACGACATATTGGAATGCCCACAGCTGACTACAAACTACAAGTTTTCCTGATTAAAATTACTTTTGCTACACATTTATCTGAGAAGTTTGAGCTTACAGCTTCTTAGGTTCAGGATTCTCTTGCGTTTTATATTCTGAATTCGTATTAACTGGGGTTTTTGGGGTAAATTCTAGGTTAGCGTAGTTTCTGGATGACATTTTCACCTCAATTTGTAATCAACTAATACTATTGATATTCTGTCAAATAGGATGGTTCATTCTCAACATTTTTGACATAAAAGTCGATGTTGATTTATTTTTTGTCATAAAAAATGAATACATATAATTCGAATTCTGAATAAGCTCGAAATGTCCCACAACAGGGCAAAGGCCTTCCTCCGTTTTCCACACACGTCATATGTACCATAGCGGAAAGGAAAAGAGTTCTAAAAATAATTTATATTTTTTTTTAATTTCAACCTCTTTACAGTACTGCAGCCATCCTAAGAAAATTATTTATACAAAGCTGTACAAGAGTTTTCCGACCAACCATAGAAGGACACGACTTCCCCTATAAATATTAGGTTAGGCAAAGCCAAATGATCTTAACGTCCCCCTTTTAGTTCATTAGTCCCCCTTGACCCCTTCCTCCCGATAAATAATAAATCGTACGCCGTTCCTGCATTACTTTCTCGTAAAACATGCATTTCGTACTGGTTTATTTTTCCTACTTTTGAAGTAATGCTCGAGTTTGCTATGCCATGGAAATGTTTTATTCTGAATGAGTTTTAGGATATTCATAAGACTGAAAATTGAATGCAGATTTTTTTCTAAATAGAATATCCTTAAATATTTTTTTATATGGAACAAACCTCAAGATTATTTTCCTTACATTGTACCAGAACAAAATTGTTGTTCATATTAATTTGTTGGTGTTTTTACATCCTGTTTTTCAATGTTTTCCTTCGTATAATAAAATTATTTAGTTACTGAGTGATTGAGTGACTGCCAGATAACGTACAGCCGAAACTACTGGCCGTAGAAAGCTGAAAGGAGATGTTTCAAAATGGGCCAGGTCTATGTACATTACCTCATAAAAAGGGAAATATACTCGGCCTATCTCAATTTACTTTATCAAAGTACATACTTGTACAGTCGGCATATAAAAGCATCCGGGCGATAAGTTCTCTTCCTTGCGGCATCCATCTTCGATCTCCATGAGTGTATTAATCTTAGAGCCATGGTTAAGTGGCTCACTTCCCATAGAAATTCGAGTGGTTCGGGGGCTACTGGGGCTATTATGCCCACATGTGGTACTAGAGGCACCAATGGGAACTGGAAAGTGAAGAACAACTTTTGGGTTGAAAATTTTGGCACGAAGGTTTTTATGATATTTTTGGCACTGGTTGGATGTTCTTGTTAGATTAGTTTTGGCAAAGAATTTTGTGTTGATGGTGATAAACTGGGTGTTTCAGAAAAATATATAGCTTGTCGAGTCGTACGAACCAAACTTGATACTGCCTAACTTAGTAATGCTACAAATTGTACGTAAATTGAACCCCATCTCAGTATACAAATTCCAAATTTAACTCGCAGTCCCCACGCTCGCGTCCATTGTTTTTAAATTTCATATTTTATGCAACGGAACAGATGCGTCACAATCTTACACCATAAATGGAACGCACCCCGGTGATAGCCGACATAAATTGAGCCTCCACACCCCCCTCGCGTCTTTATAACTAAACGCCACAGGGGAATCGGTGTAGAATGTCAGAGGTCTGGCTTTAATGGCGTTTCTAGGCCGAGGGGGCCACACATTGGCGCCATTGGCACTTGATATCGATCTTTGTTCGGGCTCCCCCGCGTCTTAAGCCGTGCTCTCTGAATTAGGACTAGAAATTTATGTTACTGGCTTACAGCAGAGGGATTGATACAGTTTGTAACTGTAAACCGGCTTAAACTTTGACGGAGAATAATTTTCTGAATCACTAAAATTGTATTTTATGGCGCGTTTCGCAAAACGGGTCGCTTGGATGTCAAATCGCTCTAGCTGCTTTCGATTTTAGAATATTAAAAGAAGGGTTTTTTTAACACAGCAAAAATTACTTCGGCAAGTACTTAATTCATTTTAATGTCAGTAGGTCAAAGTAACAAGTACAGGAATCCGCATAAGGTAGCAAATGTTCAGCAAAAACATGATGCAGTATTTTGCATGACAAAGCAGGCTGACGAGTTCAATGAGTACAATCTTATCTCCCATTTATTTATCTAAGTACTAAGCCAAGCGCCGCACGTTCATCGCTGCTCCGCCCCCTCACGTTCGTCCGTGATGATACATAAAACCAGTCCGCGACATTACTAAAGGCGTTCCTAACAAAGCAAAGAAATAAAACGTTCTCAATAACAATGCAGATTAATGAAAACAATGTTAGACACGAACAAATTTTTCCGTCGGCCTGCAGACCCCCGCAGACAATACCAACTTATCGCTCCGACTAAACAAGTTTTCGAGTGGGGATGCCGCCGCTTATCTGTTCGGGCACATGTGAGCCCGTGCCTTGGGGCCTTTAAACTAATACCACCATAAAAAGGCCCCCTCGCCCCCCGACAGGCATCATAAAAGAGGCCATAGAAGGAAATGGGCGTGTAAACCCGCAGGCCAGGCTATGCTGGTCGTTCGTATAAAAGCTTTTGCCCGATTACTTGGTTGGCTGGCTCGCGTGCGTTCTATTTTCAAACGTGATAATGATAACCGGATAGTTGGGACGTTGCGAGTGTACGCAGTTCGGTGTTTGAAAGTCGAACAAAAAAAAAATTTCTTTGTTCTGAGGCGAAGGCATTTACCATACAACACTCTCGTTCTGATTTTTATTTTTTTCGTGATTACCTCACTTTGAACTTTGTTTCATGCGATTTCTCGATAAATTGCAGAACATTTTTGTTTTATATCCTCAAACCATGTCAGATTATAAAGCTCGCCGAACTGGATTACGAATCGTTTTGAGCAAAACTCGTTTCCTCACAATTACTTCATACAATTTCGTACGTGGCAAAAATACTGAACAAATCGTTAAAAATATCTCGAAAGCACTCTTTTTATAGCGATCCAATTTTCTATGTTGTATTTCGAATGCTGGCTGTACGGTGTGCGTGTTTGGGCCACAAAAACGAATGGAACCAAAGCGCGCACCCTTGTTTGCTGTGCAGATTACTGGGCTTAGCACGCGGGTGACCAAACTCTGTGGTGTTGCCAATACTTGGATCTATAATTAAATGAAAATAAATACAGCAAGAAGTGTTGAAAATAAAAAGTATAAGAGTAGTTCCAAAATAAATTGACGAAAACAATCCGTTTTGAGTGGCAATAAGGTATTAGCTAAATCAGTCTAAATTTAATAAATTAATAACTTCTTCTTTTTCGTGGAACATTTTTAACGCTTATTTTGCAATCTATTTGGATTACAATTTGGTTGGGCAGCAAGAAATGTACTCTTTATTTATTTATATACTGATTAATCATGTGTGTATAATTATACTGCATTTATTGAGGAAAATAATAAAGAAGTACTGATTAATCATAACATAACATAAGATAAACAAATACTCGTAGTTTATTTTTTTGCTACCGTTTTTGTACTCACCAATTGGCGCCACTGTAGAGTAAGGTTCTTAATCATAGCATTAAAGTCGTTATTACGCTCATGTAAACAAAGTCAGACTGTTAAAGAAAAACTGGCCAAGTGCGATTAGGACTCGCACACAAAGGGTTCCATACCGTAAACCTCAATGTTTATTATTTGTTGTTATAGCGGCAATAGAAATACAAAATCTGTGAAAATTTCAACACTCTACCTATTACGGTTCTTGAGATACAGCCCTCTGACACACAGACGGACGGACGGACAGCACGGCAGCGGAGACTTAGTAATAGGGTTCCGTTGGTTACCCTTCGGGTATGGAACCCTAAAAATGTTCTCCAAAATCAAAACAAATAAGTAAATAAATTCGCGTCAAAAGTCAATCAACAGTGTTCGACATTTAAAACCTGACGCGATAGTCCTCATTATAGATGTACCCATTTTTAGACACACAAATGATGCAATTTAGACCACAACCAGTCCCTCACATACTCGTAATAGGTAACAATGATATATCCCTACCGCATTGCACCGGTTCAAACCAGTTCTCGCAAAAGGCTCAAAAAGCAAAAACACCTAGGCGTGGTCCGCCGGACCATAAGTCCTGATTAAGTCTAATGGTGGAAATGGTCATGCTGCCCGAGGGGGGGGGGGGGGGTTATAGCGCCCAGGGGAAGGGAGGCGAGGTACCATTAGATGGTCATCACGACCAGGTAAACCTCGGTACTACGCAAACTCGCTTTTGTGTCCCAGAACACGCTGTAATAGAAAATTGGGTGACATTATGAAAGGTCGTTTTACTGATTATGTTTTTACTCGTTTGGGAGTTTTACTCGTATTTGAATTTTTTGTTTTCAAATTCAGCTTACTTATTTATTTAGTACTTTTCGCATGCAAAAAGATACGCGATTTCGAGTAAAAACTATATTTAATTTAAAAAATAATAAACTGAAAAAGTTTTAGTCCCATATTTATTTTATCTTTGTATTTTAATCCTTTACAACACGGCATTATTCCAACAAAAATCAAATCATAGATCTTACTTTTTATAGTTACCACTATAATCTCCCATACCTCAGGTAGAGAAAACAGTTAGTATTACATTTTTTACCCCATCATTTGGCCCTACAAATTCTTGCCACGCTGCAACGGACATACAAACGCACGGACGTACAATTTATGTTTGCAACGTAACATTTTCGTTGTATTTTACGGATTCCCTACGTAGGATTTATGTGCGTCTGTGGCGTGGCGTATAAAATATGAGAACGTTTTTACGATGCACCGTTATTGATTGAACGAGGTTTAGTTAGTCCGTTTTTGTTTTTTATTTTATTTTTTTTTTCTGGATTAATGCCAGTGCCTACTGGTCTATTGAAATGATTTGGATGATTTTCTGCTTCGGTTTTGATTGTAAGGTCATAAGTGGGTTGTGGGGTCAGATACCTACGCAGTCACTCCACGCGGAATACTGGTATTCAGCTGAATCCGGTTTGACTGGAAGCCGACTCCAATATAGTTTGGAAAAAGCAACGCAGATGATGACGAAGCGTCATAAGTGCGTTTTGAATAAACCTTACATAGTTATTGATAATTTCATAGCATAGTTAAAATAACAACCAATACAGATAGTGATTGATACCTATCCTAAAGATATCCTAAATGAAATCAGCCATTGAATGCATAGTGGAAAAACCTTCAGAAACCCAATTAGTGCTCAGATTCAATCTAGCTCCTGAATCTAGTTGAATTTAGAGCTCAGGGCTCCGTGTCAAAGCATAATGCTCTGTCCGTGGCTCAGCATAACGCTAATCCTCCAACAGGGTTCGATTCTCGGGCACGTACGGAGGTATTTAGTTAGAAACCATCGTTCACCGGTCACGTCTTACTGTTTGTTCTACGGATTCTATTAATTGTACGTTTTTATCTTCGCTCTCTATCGCTCCGCTCGCTTAGGTGTGCGCACGTTTTATGACTGTAACGAAAGAGGCTGGTTCTTGAAACCTTTGAAGTTTTTCTACTAAAATTGTTGGCTTTTATAGAATGGCCCATTAGCAGTATAACGTGCATTGCTCCGTATATCATAAAAATCAACTCATCTAAGCAGGAGCGGATCAGCTTTGGGTTTATCTGTAAGGATAAAAAGTTTTGGACTTTCCGAAAATATTTCCTAACATTGTCAGAGCAACTGCAGTGATCCAAAATACAGATTAAAACCACCCTTCTTTACATCTGTTATAATTTAAAATAAACTGCGCGAATCGAATCGGCCATCTAAACGTACCCTCGCAAGCGCTGCAGTTACGAAACGCAGATTTCAATGTTTTACGACGCAGCCAATATTTTGTGAGCCCCCCCGCCTCTCAGAGCTCATACTCTAGAGGACCATTGAGGGGGAGTGGTGGGTGATGTCTGGGATCATAGCATAATGGTAATGTTTTATAACGCGCCCCCCCGCATTAAGGCGCGGGCCGCGTATAAAACGCGTAATAGAATTTCAGTGACGACTGCCACCCTTGATAGCGCTTCACTTTACTGGCCATGTAACGATGTTAGTGCCGCGCATGCGCCCCACAGCCGCTGCGAGTTATGTCAAAGCCCAAGACGTGACAATGGCAACATTGTGACAAGAAATATAATTTTCTCGCGTTTCTAAGGAATACTTCGCGTGAACATATTGCTGGGAATTTCCGGCGGCAATTTGCTTGAGCAAATTAATTTTGCCAGATTAATGATCAAATTAAACTTTACTCCTTTTTAGTCTTAATCAAAATTTTGCAGAATTATCGCCGCCATACATTTTAAAGCCTGTATAATCGCACAATGCTATGTTAAGAAAATAAGATGGGTAGTCCGGCTAGAAATTCTATTTTGACGTTTATCTAAACAAACACAACCAAAACTTCGCCACCCTTATTCGATTAAACCTTACTACCCGCACATTTCCCAAGGAACATCACACAAACAACTGTCTACACAAGATGACCGTTCCCGCCAATCAGCGCGTCCAAAGTTTTCCCAGCAGAGGCGTTATGTCCAAACCACCAATGGGGGAGGTTGGCGCCCTCATTGTTATCCAATTACGGCCTCCCGGCTGGTAATGCCGCGAATTCAAATTAGGGCCAGGGAGAGCGGTCGCTGACCCCGCTCTGATCAATCGGCGACCGCGCCCGCCATCGATATGTGGACTCGATCGTCGCACGCGATACTTAATCGGTTCCCGCGAGCGATTTTTGTAAATCGAACTCCGTTTTGATTGGGATGTGATTTGTGAGTGTCGGAGATTCAAAATGGCGGCGATTTTTTTTCTGTGTATTGGGAACGGAAATGTGCTACCGGTTTTAGGCGATTTTATAGAGTCAAGAAATGGCTGTATTTTTAATGATTGGCAAATTAATAAGATGTTTAAATGTATATCTAAAAATTTGATTTTTACTATCGTTACTAGTCTACATATAACCGATCCCAAAAAAATACAAAAAGCCTTGTCTTCCTCAAATTCAAAAGATCAATTTCCATTTAAAAAAAGTCTCTTGCACATTTTTACACTTATCTTTTTTTTTTCTTGCATGCTCCCCTCCAGAAATACCATAATATTAGTACATACATCCATAATAACGTATTACAAAACCTATTAGATTAATTAAGAAAATGGCCGTTCAAATACGAAGTCGAATTAAACTTACATTTAAATCTCTGGGTATTATTAAGCAATGATTCTAATAAATCGTGTGGGAGCCCACGATGGCAGAATGAGTTCGACGAGATTTACATAGGTACAAGAAACGCCTACCTTTGCCTGGTATTTGGGCAGACTCCTTTTTCGTCACGCCATTTTTGGCTGGACTTAAGAAGATGGAGGAGCATATAGTTTTTGCTGTTATTAAAATTTTAAGATATAATTGAGACTTACGTTGAAGCTGAATATAATTTCAGCTTCAACGTAAGTGACCTTAGCGAGAGAAACAAAATCGATGTCAATGATTTCCGTTTTGACAATTCAACCACATTCATTGCGTTATAAACTGTCGAAGTGACTCATTTCTCGAAAATAAGAAGGAATGGATTAGGAATTTATTTCAAAAGTATGTTAAATGCATTGCATTATGATAGAAAGTTTATTCCTTTAAACCAATAGGAACACAGTAAACTCATAGTAATGTGTTCCTATTGGTTAACGAGTCAGGGCCTAAGTTATACCCTAGACCCAACTTTGCACTACGTATAAAATTTGCCATTTGACAATCTGTCACCAAATTGTCGTGATCGATTCCGTAACTTGAGTGATTCTGCAAATATTTGACAAGCATCCTCAAACATGGAGTCCAAAGTCAATGCCAACGATCTCATAACTCCTATCATCTTTCTGCCCCAACCACAATATTGAAACCGTGATATGTCCGGAGTCCGGGAACATAACGGGACATTACGCAACCCGGGAACACTTCTCACGGCTGCCCGTCGAGCCGGATCACTGCTGTTTTTGCTCCGCGCGCGCTTTTATTATTTTTAATTTCACCCGTATTGCTGCTGCCTGCCAGTTGCATCATTATTGGCTCTCGGGAAATCGGTTTGAATTTATATTTGGAACGTTATCATTAATTTGTGGATGTTGGATTTATTTGGTAATTATTTCTGGATTCGGTATACAAACTTCACTCATCTGTTTTTGTTTTTTAATGTCATCATTGACAGCCATGTTTGACCCAGTGCTGGTATAGACATTCTCAACTGCCATGCTTCCCTGGTCCATGCGAGTCTAATCTAGGTCTTACCTGTTGTTCTTTGTAGAAAGACTATCGGGCCATCTGGCTTTTGGTCTGCCAAAGACTTCTTCCGTTTAGTCTGTCCTTTCTTCGACTGTCTGTCTGTCTATCTTTTCTAACTTTAGAGTAGATCCAGTCATATTACACTTATCTCAGAGCAAAACATTGTCATGCCATTCAATTAAGCTTTTGGCAGAATTTAGTAAAAAAAATACTTGCACAAAATATGTGGTATTTTCAGTGTTGCCAGCATTCCTACAGTGTCAGTTGGCGCCCCCTACCGCCATTCACACACGACGTGTGTGAATGGCGGTGTTCAATTTATTATTAAACTTGTGGCTTTCCGCGGCACTTTCCACCACTGTAATAACCAGCTAATGATAGATTTCAAGCTGTGTTTCAAACAGTACAGTTCGAATTATAATATCGTGTACCTAGGTAATTTTACTTTCTATATCTCATACGGTTTTATTCGTGGTCTGACAGATCACAGCGGGTTAACTCTTGAAACATACTGTTAAAAAAACTGATTAACCAACATTTTAGAAAAAGTTTTAAAGAAATTTCGTCGTAAAACTTGATACTAACCTCCTCTATACAACGTCTACTGCAGCCTTGTTTCGCCGTTCCTGGGTACCAATCCTGTATTTTATGAGCCCACAGCTTGTCCGACAGCCATGACAAACATAAATATCCACCATTATATTATATAACATACCTCAATATATGTATAACATATCTATTTTTTGCCCTACCTATTCAATTATAATATTTAATAGATAACTGTATGTTAAATCTTTGTTATTTGTTTCAGGTAAGTCGGGGATTACCAGTGAGATCATAGACAATAGTGACCATAGCCAATAAGCCGTTTCTTCCTGTTGCTAAAACTGTTCCACTGTTGGTAAGTGCCTACTGAGATGTACGCGTGTTGTTTATGGTAAAACCATAGCTAAAAAGAGATACCTAATAGCCAATATTGCGAAACACACAATCATTGGAAATGCCTTTCATTTTGACAGTTCAACAATTTGACGAAATTTTACATATTTGAAGCAATGGTTTAGGAATTTCCTTTAAATTCTGTCAGAATAGGAATAATATATTTATTGTGTTAGCAACAGAAACATTTTGTGTTCATGTCTGTAGTAAATGATTTTATGACTGTGAAAGTTGCTTTGCCACTTTACCGAGAAAGCAAGTGTCAGTATTTATGGTGAATAAGGAAATCTATGTTGGTACGAGTACTTTTTGGAATATTAGCGCCACTTTAAAATTATTTTTAAAAAAACGACAATACTCTTCGCGTAAAATAAGGTTGCGCAGTGCGCTTCGCCATTTATTTTCGTTGGACCCCACTTTTCGATCCCATTTTTTAGATATTGACGTTGGGTCTCAATTGCTATTTCCATTGAATCTCATGTTAAAACGACATGTGTACTGTTCAGAAGAAAAGTGCTGACAATTATCAAAATTTAAAATGCTCGATAACTAATAAAAAATTGTTTTTCTTTTCTTTGCTGCTAATAGTGCCTCTAATATGTACTCTTAACTTCTAAAACTTCGCCCCTAAGCCTAAGGCGACTCACTGACCAGTTAATGCGTATCTTTGTATATTAATGAGCGTCATGTAAAAGAACTGTACGACCTTTTCTGTCAATAAAAATCAAATCGATTGATGAAGTAGATGGGAGTTGTACTTTATGATAAGATTCAGTTTTATACAAAATAACAACAGTCACTGAAAACTATAATAATTTGGTGCACTTTATGCATTGGTTACGCGCGAAATAGATAGACGCAATGACAAAGATGACAGCAATATTATAAGTGGTCAGTCAATATAAAATATACCCTCATTTTGCTTAAAACAATTTTGTTGTTGAAAGTACCCGTATTTAGATTTTTTAAGCATTTGGGATCCAACGGAAATAGTTTTTGGGATTCAACGACAATAAAACGTATTTTTTATGCATTTTTTATGATTTGGGATCCAATGGAAATACATATAATACATATATACATGTTTTGTGGGATCCAACGCCAAAAATATTAAAGTGGGATTCAAAATTGGGATCCAACGAAAATAAATGCGCTTCGCTTGGCTCGTCTTGGTTGCAATTAATCAAAAGATTAAATCTGTTTAACTGGGAAGGATGACTAGGAAGCCACAATTTCAGTTGTAATTTTTGTAAAAGACGCAATTATTTGGTTAATAACCTCGTCATCTTACTTGATGAATCTCAATTTCTATGACGAAAAAAATACAATCAAAGCAGATAATTATCATACGTACCTATATTTTTTGTCGAGAATTTAACTGGTTATTTAAATACAAATCTTTAATTATACTGACAGGTCAATTACTTGGTACTATGTCTAAAAGAACACAATTAAAGCGGAAAAAGTAAGGATCAAAGTCTGTCAGACAGCCGCGTTACGTCAATGTGAATACTAACAACAATGTGACTATGGTTTCTGTACCATAAAGCGAAAAAAAAAGCCGTTCGTTACACTTCGGGTACGGAGCCCTTGCAGTAGTTATTAGAAAAGTCATGACTTTTTTTGATTTGAACAAATCTTATCTAACTTCTAACTACTTATCTGACTAATAGTATAAATGCGATAGTTTGGATGGATGTTTGTTACTCAATCACCCCAGAACGACTTAACGGATCTAGATGAAATTTTAAAGAGAGTTCGATTACAGTCTGGAATATCACATAGAAAAGAGAAAAAAAAATATTTAGCACATACATGAAACACGCGCGGTACATAGAAATAACAACAAAAAAGGGTATGCCAGATTTTAGTGTGTGTCTCACGGTTGCACTAAAAAACCGGCCAAGTGCGAGTTGGACTCGCACACGAAGGGTCCGTACCTTAAACCTTAATTTCTATTATTTTTTGTTATGGCGACAATAGAAATACACAATCTGTAAAAATTTCAACTGTCTACCTATTACGGTTCTTGAGGTACAGCCCGCTGACAGACAGACGGACGGACGGACGGACAACGGAGGCTTAGTAATAGGGTTCCGTTGGATACCCTTTGGATACGGAACCCTAAAAAGGTCCAGTTCAGGCGGCATGTCAGACTGACACAGACTATATAGACTTTTCATCCCGGGAGTATGTTCCCCAGGAATAATCTTCGACTATCACGCGGTCGAAGACGCTAACAGAAGCTAATATTAAATATAAATTATACAAAATAATAAAAACAACACGCCAGCATTCATGACGTCATCACATTCTTAAACAAACTAGCATTTCCGTAACAAACGATTATTTTTAAAATTGAAATAGGAACCTTTACCATAAAGCCATGCTAACAGGAAAACCAATGGGAGAAACCAAAAAACTATGGTATGAATCCGCGCTGAAAAACAGTTCAGCAATTAATTAGTAGGTAAAACATCCTCTTTAGTATTGATAACGGTAAATTAAACAAAACATTTGTATTATGTGTCTATCAACTTGTATTAAAATAAAAAATGGGTTCCGTCCGCCTATCGAATAGATTTAATAAAATATCGTTTCAAAATGATTAGTCACTGACTTTTTCCCTCCACTTCACTAGCCCTAAAATAGATTTTTTTGCAAAAAAAGCAGCCTGTAGACGTTTCCAGGGGATCATCTTCCTAAGTTTCTCTGTAGGTACCAAATTTCTTCAAAATCAGTTCTGCGATTTAGACGTGAAAGTGTAAGACAGACAAACTTTCTAACGCATTTGTAATATTAGTAAGAATAGTAATAAAATAAATAATAAGTTAGGAAATTATTAATTATAATATAGCATGCAAATGTAATAGATGATTATAAAGATAGGTATTACAAAAAAAATATCACGAAATAGGATTATTGGGTATAATGAAAAAGTATAGATATAACATAAAAAATATTCTAAAAAGCTCAATTTGTAACTAAAAAGAAGCAATTGTCAGTGCCTAACTAATTAAAAAAAAACACTCACAACGCTAGTGGTATTAAGCTGAACCCTAATAAACATAAAACATTAAAATACGCGCGAATGTAATAAATAGGCAGTATACAGCGAGTTCATTGTCTCCAAAGTAAATAATGTGAACGTTGCCATTGCCAGCACAAAAAATTCTAAGGTTATTTACGCAACTGGCAACACTTTTTATCGAAGGCTGAATGTTCGCACGAATCGCACGTATTGTAAGCCTATCGATGGATTTAGTTAGACACACAATGATAAAATTTTAACAGATAGGATGATTTATAAATTTAACCTCACAATACATAGGGTATCTACGTACCAATTATTTATTCTATTATTGGATTTTGTTACCAAGGCCTACATAACTTTTTGTATGACATACGACTACCTAAGGGCAGCCAGAACTGCAGTATAGTCTCACTAACCCGAAACTATTAAAAACCAGGGATGGGAGGTTCGGATTACTGGATTGCTTAGATAAAGTCAAAATACATAAAAGTAAGTATTTTAGAATGTACTTATTTAATAAGGAAATATAAAGATGTGCCTAAGTACCGAAGTGCCGGATCATTGAGACTACTGTAGATTGAATTTTCAGCTGCATGGGTTGAACTTCGTCTTTGACAGTCGTTGCGGGTAGTCAGAAGCCAGAAAATCTGGCACCAGTCTTGCCAAGGGATACCCTATTACCCAGTTACTGAGTTTTGGAGCTACATCCGCTTAGACTAGTCAGATTGATTGATCCTACGATCTAACGCACAATGTCAATGACTTTCGTTTTGACAGTTGAACAAAATCTGCGTTCGAATTCGTGAATACGTTCCTATTTTAAAATATGCCAAAATATTCTTACATTATCTTGTCGATTGTTATGAATTTCGTGAACCCATTTATGAACCATTTGGTGCTTAAATAGCAAAATATTACGCAATAATCGCATTGCTAATTTCAGTACTAAAGACTAAAAAACTTCAGGGGCCCAAACATGGCGGTTATTTCACAGCTCGGCCATACAAATTAGCAGTTCCTTTCCACAATTTGTCTTCGATAGCCCGCGGTTTGACGTCAGCTGCGACAATTTAGCGGCCTATCCCTTTTTCCAGTGCCAAATGACGTAATAAGATGCTATCGGTGAAATAATGAGCTATTATGATACAACGGCCGATTGCTATGCGTTTCCGACTGGTCAACACACATCTGGCCCGCATTCATTCGCCCTGCCGTTTTTATTACTTTTTTCTTTTCTTGACCAGGGCCGCATTTTAAACTCAAGTTTTATAAGATTGCTTTTTTTTACTTCCTATTGATAGGCACGCGTTTGACCTCGTTCTCTGATGACGGATGGTAAGCGATGATGTGGTCGAAGATGGAACACGCTTGCCTGGGAGCAACCTATTCACTCTTGACTAAAAGCTATGTATGAGCCACTTTTTTGTGGATGGGAAATCACCAAAAGTGTCAAACCCGTCCAACAAAACCCGTCCATGTTCCGAGGTAACTGTTAAGAGATCTTCAGACTTTCGATGCGTTTTGTGCCCAAACAATGGTAACGTCGTTTTAGCTGTCGACCTTAAAGATACCTTAATAAAAGTTGAGCAACTGTCTTCTTATAAAAAAAACATAGTTATTTAGAACAATCAATTCTTCAAGTTTTTTTTATCTGATTGTTGTGTAGGTCAAGATTACATGAAATAATCTGATAGATTATGAATTTATGACGCTGAGATACCATGTCTTGTCATAGCGCCGGTTTCTGAATAAAGTATTTTGTATTAAGAACGTGTCAACCCGACTTCAATGCAAAATTTTGATTGGTTTTCAGGCTAAAATAGTTTTATTTTGCGATTGTTTTGCTCTCGACTCTTGTCTAGGTCAGAGAGACAACGTCGACGATGGTGTGAACTTACCCAGAAGAAGCCTGTTCACTCTGACTTATTCTTTATTTTTGACAAATATTCAACTTTAAATGCTTATTCGTAAATCGAGGATTACTATTGACAAATCCTGGTGGCAAATAATCACACCGCTCGTTTCTGTAGGGTGCTAGCTGCTCTCCTGATTTCTCGAGATTTCTGTGTCCGTAGTCGATTGCACGATCTATGTGACAAGCGAAGCAAGATTTAGAAACGACCTCGTCACTAACCATGAAGCCACAAAAAACGAGCCTTGGAATTTATCACTAAAGAGACCATTACAAAAAGAAAGAAAGCTGAACTTTGAAATACAGTTAACAAATTGAGTAAAAAATCTTGTCCTCTAAACGCACTATTGTGTGTAGATACTCTATTATTTATGTAGGACATCAATATCCTAATATTTAAAACTCTTCCGTTACTGACTGACGGATGACACACAGCCGAAACTACTGGTCGTAGAAAGATGTTTGGCATGTAGGTTCCTTGGGGAGAGTAACGGAGCACAAAGAGAGGATTTTCCGAAATTCCTACAGGAACGTAGTACGAAGTCGCGGGCAAAAGCTAGTTGGGTAATAAACTAGTAAGTATAATGAATGACTTAACTGTGTGTATAATGTATGGCTGATACGAGGAATAATTTCGCCACGAGTCATTAACGAGTGCAGAACTCTTTCCGCCCTTGCCCTCAAACTGCGGCCCATTGCCCGTTGTAAACAGCATTTGCAAGTAATAAATTTGTACATCCGGGAAATTATTTAGCATGCGGCTAGCGTGTGCCTGCCGCGTTTTGTCGCGTTAAACCACCATTTAATGGAAACGAGTGTCACTGGAGGGAAAAATGACAGCTGTCATGCGGGCCCCCGCCATCTTTGAAACGTCTTGCCGCCACATAAAAACAAATGATTGACTCGTCAACCTCTGTCACTTGATCACCTGATTATACTCAAGTTATTAAGAAGTCGTTAAGCTCAGAACAAGTTTAAAACGAAGTAAAGCAGTAAATACTAATCATAAAGAACATTAGTAAATTATTTATTTTACTGCGTAGTTTGGTTTTATGCACTCGTAAATCCGAGGTTTGATTGGCTCATAAGTGCAGTTTAACATAAATGTGGACGGTTATTGTGCTATAACACGGTTTCTATCGAAGAATATTGCGTTTCGTACATCGATTCCACTTGGATTGCTCATAGCAGCTAACATTTTAAAGCCACACAGGTTTAACGAGTTCTTCGAAACTCGACATTCAAGTAAAGACAATATCGTCAATATTGGTGAGCAAACATAGCGTCCATAAAGATGCGTTCAAACGTCGCGTCGGGACAAAGGGCACGTTCAGAATACGTGTTAAGTGCTAATAGATTTCCGGCACCTGTAAGGCAGGTGCGTTAGCGATTGCGATTCGGAACGCAACCGACACGCCTACACGCGATATTGGATTTACTGTGCGTAGGACGCCTTTGATGTGTGTTCAGGGCGCGATCGGATGGCGTTATGGATCGAATGTTTTTTAAAGGCTTTGGTAGGTTCTTTTTCAACCAGCATAGTGTTACGCACTTTTTTGCTAGCAAAGAATCTAAAATAGGATAGATTTAGAAGTAGAAACCATATTTATAAGGCAAAAACTGTCCAGCCTGTACCTATGTGAGAAATAAGCATTCCATTCACAAACAGTTATTCTGAGATCATGCTGTTCTACCAGCCAGTGGAAAATGTATCAGAATGCGTGGAGATATCCTTAACTGCGAACTGCGAGGCAACTTTCCAACTGCAACAAAGTCACCCAAAACGTAACGATCGTGCAGTTTTCGAGATCTGACACCCAAACTAACTTTCACTTCATTTATAATCTTCGTTAATTATACCAGTATTGTGGTTGTTAGGTAATTAATATTGAACCAAGCTGAAGTAGAAGAAAATAATATGTTCTGTGATAGGATGGTAGACCGCGAACATCTGTCACCTATATAATTTTTAAATACAATGTAAGAATCTGGAATTTGCCCTCTTTGTATTGAACTGTGACTCCACTTTCCTAAAGGCGCTTTTTCACTGAACCAGCTAATTGAGAAAAAATAGCTTTCATGTTCATTTCGACATTCAAAGAGGATCGTTGTTTATAGCAATGAATTGCATTCAACTGTCAGAATCATACCGATTACTTTTCCGTTAGATAATAAGATTGCAGGTAGGTAGCAAAACAGCAGTAAATCTTTCGCATAACCGCTGTCTCTTACCGTGAACTCATATAAATACCAGTAAACCATACTCAATATTCAATATAAAGCCATCCATCTCCTTTATAGAATGCCTTGGCCGCCATTTTCAACACCTGTAGGAATAAACACCCATATCTTGGTCTAGCTTGTGTCCATATTCCCATAAACTTGTTCTAACAACATGCTTGCATGCAAATCCGTGTATGATAGAGAACTAGATTGGCATAGCTGCTGATATTTCCACGAATATTCGCCGAGGAACAGGTATCGGTATGTCACTGGTATCAGCAGTTCCTAAGGGATTCGTGTTGGTATTTGTTGGGTCTTGTGCAGTAAGGCTAAAAGGGGAGCGCTTGAATTTCTGAGTTGGTTTGGGACGAGTTTCAAAATGCTGTCATTTAGTTTGATCCTAGTTCGGTGTATTTGTTTAAGTCGCCACATGAGAACTAAAGACCTGACGTCTTGCAAATCTTTATTCGCGGTATCAAAGAACGTCAGTGCGATTTGAATGTGTACAACAGCCTAAATATCAACTATCGGGCAGTTGCCCACCAGAAACAACACCCGTCGGGTCGAAGGATCCTCCCTTTCCCTTTTCAATGGAGGTTTGCGGGATTTTATACCCTATACCGCATTTATCTGTAGGTTTGATGCATGTCTAGCATTAGCTTTACAGTACATCATTGATTCTCGATCATCATACATAATTAAAAAGTCCAAGGATCCCATGTTCCGGGGTTGCAGACTTTGTTCGAAAGAGTCACCGCGGCCCTGGAACGCAAAGGGCATTAGGAGGAACACGGATGGGTTTCAGTCAGTAAGAGTCTGACACTCCCTTCTGCTTCACTCAGAGCGGGAGAAGTCATTTGATGATTTCCCATCCAAAAAGGATCCCATGTTTCCGTTACATCACTTGCTCAATTACTTATTCCTGTTCTTTTCTTTCATTCACGAAATTCGTTAAGTGAAATTCTACTAAACCTTGAAAGTAACGTATTTTGCCAACTGATCCGACATTGATTACATATTGCAGCAGCGACGTCGCAACAAGTTCCGCCAATTTTATCCTTACGGCTACCAAACTCTTTTTTGCGTGACCGTAGAACTTAAGCTTAAGGGATAAGGAGCAAAATCGTGTGGGAGGTTAGTTTGTCGGTTGGTAAGGGTAATTTTGTAGGGTAGTACCCTCCCCAAGGGTCGGTCCCCGATGTCGCAGATGTTTAAGCGTTTACAAACACTTGTTACTTGCAACACAATACAAAGTCCGCCAATGCCCAACGTTGGTGCCCAAATATTGGATCAACCCGTTGGGCAAATGTTGAAATAATTTGGAAATTAAATTCAATATTGTTTTGTGATTTAAGCCTTTAATGAAAATGCCAGTATCATGCATACATCGTCATCTAAAAGTGTCTTCTATGAGATGAGAGTAATTAGCGCTCGGGCGCAACCCAACAAATATTTTATTCTTCTTTATGCTCTCCTTTCCTTAAATCTTACGTAGAGAAAAACTCTTATTTCCTTTTTAGGGTTCCATACCCAAAGGGTATACAACGGAACCCTATTACTTACTAAGCCTCCGCCGTCCGTCCGTCCGTCTGTCGGTCTGTCAGCGGGCTGCGTCTCAAGAACCGTAGACAGCTGAAATTTTCACAGATTGCGTATTCTGTTGCCGCTATAACAATAAATATGATGCTTCGTGTGAGCGTCCGACTCGCACTTGGCGGATTTTTTCGTATAAAATAAGACTTGGGACTTGTTATGATGGGCTTATTGCATCACATGAGCTCTCCGGACAACCTCCATCTTGTGCGTAGTGATGTGGTGTCTCCCTAATGGTGCGTTAACACGGGCAATTTTTTTCAACAATTATTGCTCGGCAACACGTATGGATCAATCTGGAGCAAGTGGAGCAATATGCAGCAACTTCAATAAAACGTGGCAATTTTTTTGTCAATATTATTTCTAATTTCTCCATATTGGTCTCCGTGTTTTGTTTAGCTTTTTGCCCGTGTAAACACAGCTTAAGGTCAGTCCGGTAGCGTCTTACCAGTAACTGTAACCAAATATCAAATTATTTCTACGGCATCAGCAATCAAACGCACCAGCAGCAATATGCGCAGCAGACGCATTCTTAGAACTCACCCAAAATATCACAAAAACAACATTGCCATTCATCCTCGTTCGTATTATGTTACACACCCGTAAAACAATAAACTGGATATCGAACTCTTGTGACTACTTGGAAATTGACACTGCGATGTTAGGAAAAGAGATGAAGCTATAGAGACTGAATAGCGCCATTCCTTTCAGTCACTGTTGCCCTGGAACGCAAAGGGCATTTGGAGGAACATGGGTGGGTTTTAGTCAGTAAGGGTGAGACTGCCTCTAGCTCCTCCCAAGAGGAATCATTTGATGATTTCTGATCCAAAAATAAAAACAAAAGGCTATACAGACTGTATAGCACCATCTCTTTTCCGCACGACACTTCAGTAGCATTAGGTTTTATTTTATGAAGTATTGTAAAAAATACGGTTTATTGCTGACCATCATTTGAGACAAAGACTACGTTATTTGGGTTTTATCGTACAGATAAAAGAGGAATCAGGTATTTATGAGCTTCTTGAATGTACGATTGAGATGTCACTTTAGGATTTTTTTCACAACAATTTTGACAAATCTTTTACCTGACTGCTACAACGGTTGCACGGTAACCAGCGCCGACCAGCGGGTCTAAAAAGGCCACTATAGCCACTGTTCACTGTCAAATTTTCCCAATCAACCTTGAACCTAATGCGTTAGCGATAAAGATGAAAATGTTGACAGATAGTTGTTGTGTTATTATTATTCTACTAAAATGGTCTTTTTAGACCAGCTGGTCTGTTTAAAGCCTGTTTCGAGTCTTATTTTAGCCTATGATCACGGTACTAAATAGTTGCCTTTTACTAAAAATAAATAAAGAAATGAGATAAATGATAAAAAGAGATGAGAAAAATTTCCTGCGATGCTCTTCTGTTTTCCCAAGTTCCGTCTCAATGCTGATTCTGTCAAAAGCAACATTTGTGCCCAACGTTGGGCGCAAGCAATCTGAGAATTGAATTGCTCATCTATTTCCCCTATCTCTGGCTTGTTACTGATTCTATCAAGTTCAGGGTGTATGACAAACATTCGTCCAACGTTTGCTCCAAGTACAGTCAGCAGCTAATTAAAAATTATCTCTTATCAACTCGTTCGACCTTGTCATTGTCACCGAACGCTGTAATTGGATGCATTATCAGCGTGCCAATTGACATACATACTTGTCGGTTATTTGACTAGATACGCGATGTTACTACAGCAGGTCTAAAAAGGCCACTTTTGAAGAATCATATATTTATCACACAACAATCTGTAAAATTTCATCTTTATCGCTAAAGCTTCAAGTCCGGTTCAGTAGTTGACAACCCTCTAGGGTTGAAACTACGAGTGGCCATCGACAAAAAAAAAAAAACGCTAAAGCATCAAGTTCAAGATTGATTGGGAAAATTTGACAGTGGCGGGTAGGGTGACGTGTCTTCTGATTTCGCAAAAGTAGCCTTTTTAGACCCGCTGGTTTAATAGGAGTAAAAGGTAGCCCGTTTCTAAGAATGGTTTCTTATATAGACTTTTTTCCATAGAGTAGCAATCTACAGAAAACCCGACATAGTGGAAAACGCATGGAATTTTGTTGAATTTTCAAAAGCGACGCCTCTGATGCTGTGCTTAGGAATGAGGCACCTGCTTTTATCTAAGGATTACCTCCGCTGATTGTATCTAACAGCGTCTGACGCAAGAGAGCATCAAAGTTCACAAAACACATATCCTGCATTGTAGGTTTTTGGTTTATAACAAAATATACTTTCCTTTAGGGAAGCCCGGTCAAATAAATAAACCGAACGTAGTTTTGCTTATTTATAAAAATTTAATAATCTAGGTGGTTTATTTAAATCTCAGTTTTTTCCCTTATTTATTGCTGTCCGTGCTGAGTACCTTCAGCAGTAGTTTTTTGTACTTACCTTATTATTCTAAGACTTCAAAAAAATAACCGTAATTCAAAATGTAGATAATTGAATTGTCTTTGGGATAGTGTAAAATTCCTTTAAAATACATCCGGTGGTTTTGGTCCGATTGTCGTTTTTATGTCCGTGTTAGACATAACTTTACAAACTAATTACACTAAGTATGTTGAGTTGAACGAATAAAACTCAAAATTTCCATATATCAAATTATTGAAAACGTAGTCTAATTTATCATATATTTTTCCTAAAAACTACGACTAGCCGTTTAGACATGATTCTCATTTTAAAATCAGCTACTCTCAGCTATCTCCGATTGAGAACGTTTAAAATCTCGCAAA